>OZ038396.1:33208495-34408495 GCA_964036045.1 Eutreptiella sp. 'Long Island Sound 2002'
TTCCAAAAGGGATCCTGGGCCCCTCGGGCTGCCAACAGAGAAATTCTCAAGCCATTTGGAGCCTGTTTCACCACTTTGACCTGCCAAACAGTGCACCACAACGAGCGATCCCGAGCGTTAGGCTGGTGTTCACCAAAATAGCCAGTGGACGTGCTTGTGGCTTGTTGCTTGCGGTCTGAAGGAAAGGGAAGCCCAGTACTCTGTGCACCAAAGTTGCCAGAAAATTTTTTACAGAAAATTCACTTTGTATCAGGGATTAGAAGACAAGAGTCACAAAGTGGTGGGCTCGTAGACCATTGTTTAGATTCCAACAAACAATTAAGGGGGCCAGGGGACCAACTCCCTCGTCGCAGACCCCCCTCGCCCGGCACGCCAACACGTAGAACCTGCATGTCCTTTCAGGTCAAGATCCTCGTGGTACATGACCCTACGGACACATTCACGCCCCTCAACAACTCGGAGGACCTGGCTGAGGCTTTCGACAACAAAGTCTTGTTGGAGGTATGAATCGAAGTGAGAGGAGTGGGTGTTGGGGCGTTGGCCGTGCAATGATCAAGGCCCATAGGCATGTAAAAGTACAGTGCAGAACCGCAACAATGTTACATTTACAGTACTTATCATTTGAGAACAACGTGCATCGACTGAGTGCAGGTCTGAAAATGTTCTTGCTCGGCCGATGCGTGTGGATGCATGACACAGGGGTGGGTTGGCAGAATGTGTTCACCGACATATGATCCACAGACAAGAACGGCGACGTAACCGAGGCTGGATGCTCAACTAGCAACCCACAAGCTGTGCTGCTCAACATCGGCCGTCAGTGTATTGCGTTTAATGGCAGACCTCCAAACAAATCCTGAGCCCCCCCCCCCCCCTCTTCATCGGCAGTCAAATGGGGGAGTACTCCCAGCTTTCCACCCATGCAGCTGTAGTATTCTTACTTTTTACTGTGCGTGTGTTGTCCACACTGCTATCTGCACCGGGGCCGCTTTCTGCTGTTGTGCTCCCCGAAAAGGATGTGGCAGCCCTCTGGGCTTCCCTGCGCGATGGCCCTGGCGCTTCCCGACTCACCATATTGGCTCTGCCGCTGTGAGTTTCCCCCCGGGGGCAGGGGAACAATCAGCACACACGCCCACCAGAGCATCAAAAAGATGCATGCATCTCAGTGGATAGAGCAGCAGCCGGAGGATGCGCGCGGAAAAGGGCTCAGCAGCAGTCGACAGGACGCACGGGGGAATGGGAAGATCACGAGTCTTGCATGCATTAGAGGGGGGCATCCAGCACTGCAAATTGTGTGATTCGAAGATGTGGGACGACGACGAAATGCTCGGCACAATTCACGTCCCCCCCCCCCCCCGGCCCCCTCCCGCCCTTTACCTCTGGTTTGCATTTGTCTGTTTTTTAATTAGGTTCACCCCCCAGGAGTCTTTTCCAGCCGGCAATCGGCGGGTTGCTCTTTTCGGCCCTGCCGGTAATGCATGGTGTCTTTATCTGACACTGATTGCTGATGTCTGACTGACAGGTACTGACTGTGATTGTCTGACTAACTGTAGTCAGGCATGATGTTCTGTTTTCTGTTTCAGACACAGTGTGTGTCTTGAGGTTTAACCAGGTTTGGCATGGAGAATAAAGATGCATTTATGCCTGACTGTGGAGTGCATTGCCTATGGTTTGCATTTGTCTTTTTTTTTAATCAGGTCTCCCCCCCCCCCCCCCTACGTGCGGTCCCTCACCTCCCTTTCCCCCCTCGATATCCAGGTTGTGGAATTGGATGCAGGCCACTTGGTGCATGAGACGGATCCCGGGCAGCTCTTGGACCTGCTGGAGAAGCATGGCATCTGCGTGTGAGCCATGGGTCGAGACTCCCCCAGGGCACAACCGATGGCTCAACCACCGGTTCTGGGCCCGGGCTTTACGGGCACTCAGTCAGGCCAGGGCTACTGCCCACACTTTGTCATCCCTTTGCATTTGCACCAGTTTCACTGAGCAGTCTGAAGGAACACAGATCCCCTCATGCCCTGAAACCCCTCCACAAAGTTGCCCAGTCTCTGCAGCTCCATTCGGCGCTGAAAACCCCATGGCCCTTAGGGCCTGTACAATATCCGACATATCCGTTTGTCCTTTTTTCCTTCTGAAACACAGAAGTGCCCGGGGACAGGGGGGCCCTTCAGGAGTTACATGTCCGATTCCCGTGATCGGTCCGTGATGGTTGGCCTGAGCCTCTGCCCCAATATAAGTTTCGCCGGACTGGACTGTCTGTCTGAGTACATGCCTTCAGAATGGCGGCAACAGACTGCACCGGAATATGCATCGGTTCAATTTAGTGTACACATGGACCTTCTGTGGACAGCAGTGCCAAGTGCGAATGGGGCTGGCAGTTTCCATGGCAGTCACGTCAGTAATGCGCCGGCCTCCCAGGGCTTTGCTCGGGTGCGGGCTGGCCGTGGCCGGACCCACGTCCGTTGCTGTCCCGTGTCACTGCTATTTCCCCCCCAGCAGGCTGGACAATACATTGACCCTGTGGCCTGTGGCCTGAGGACGACGGTGTATTTTTGCACTGAATGGGCATCGGACTTTCCGTGGCCATCTCCTTTGCATATTTTGCGCAATGTGCGAAGCCCGACCCAGAAAATATAAAGTGCCAATTTTTGGTTTTTCTTATCAGGCCCCGGCCCGACGGGTTGGCGGTTGACAGCAGTTGGCAGTCGGCGGCAGCAGGCATTGCCCATGGAAGGGGCGAGACAGGCTGGTGGCTTCCCGACGGCGGTCCAGTCAACCCAAAACAGTTGGCACGTAACCGACAGCATTTGCTGGTCGCCTCACGTATTTGCAACGTTGGGTTGCCCAGCAGCTTTTCTGTTCTTTTCTTTGCGGGCTGCCCTTGCTCAGAGGAGGCATCGGACCTTTGCTTTGTGGCGCAGGTGCCCCAGCGAATCTATCCAAGGTTCGAACATCAGGCCCGTCGGGTGTGGGTGGGTGGTTTTGGGTGCAGTTGCGGGTGCGGGTGCGGGTGTGGGTGTTGTGTTGTGTGGGGTTTATGGTTGTCGGTGTGTGTGCTGGTGGGTGTTGGCGCGCATGTGCGTGTGAGTGTCGTGATCAGTGTCGGTGTTGGTACGGATCTGAATGCGGGTGTCGTGGGCACGGGCTTGAGTGTTGTTCCAGTTTTGGGTGCCTGTGGTTGGGCCCCATCTGTCCCTTCTCCTGGTTGAACCTACAGTCTACGGCCTGTGTGCGGAAAGGTCTACGGCGCTCGAGACCCGTGCCCCCCAGTCCCAAGCCCTCTCTCTAACCCCCTACATCCCTGTGAAACATTCCCAAGCCCACCCATATTCCGATCTTGCCCTCAGACAACGCCCTCCAACCCTCTTGATCCCCACGCAGCCTCCCCCACCTCCAACACCTCTCAGCGACGTGAGCCCAAGACATATTGTGCGCCCATCCCTTGCTCTCCTCTGCGCCATGTTTTGGCTATCATGCGTGCCCTCATCTTTGCACCGCTGTGGGGTTTGGAGTGTGTGTTTGTGTTGATGTGACCGTGGTAGTTAAGTTGGGTGGTGTTTGGCGTTGTGGTCCGCCGTGCAGCTGTGTGATGGTGGACGCACGTATTGTTCTGGGTCCAGGGTGTCCTGGGCCCAGTCTGCTCGGTGCTGCTTGCAATCAAACATGTTGCTGTGTGGCCCGATCCGCTGCAAATCTACTTGGGATGGACCACCGGAGCACATGTGTTCTTCGAGAGTTTGCTTGTCCTTGGGGCACAGATGCTCAGAAGGTGAGGGGAGTAGCTGGCAGCCAGACGCTCCCCTGAAGATATGAGCTGATGTGTGTGTATGTGGTGCTGGACCTCCAAGAAACATGGGGGCTCATGTGTGCACGTGCATGTGCATGTGCATTAGTGTTTTGTGCACGTATGTGTCGTGTCCGTGTGTCTCTACGGGTGTGCGTGTGCGTGTGCGTGTGCGTGTGCGTGTGATCGGCCTGACGAGTTCACTGTCCGACCAGTGCCTGCATTGCTCGTGCCTCACTGGTGCTTGTCGCTTTACGTCTGTTGGGTGTGTGTTGTGTTGTGTTGTGTGTGTGTGTGTGCGCGCGCGCATGCGCGCACATGTGTTAGTATGTGTGCATGTCTCTCTCTCTGTGTGTGTGTGTGTGTGTGAGTGTGTGTCTACGTGTGTATATCCCCATGTGCATAGGCATGCTTGCGCATGTGCAAAAGTGTGTGTATAGATTTTTCACCGCCGTTTTTCAATGGGTCCTTTGCTGTGAATGAGGTGTCTTAACCGATGTCCACTAGGGATGCCATCAAAACTTGTTGCTCCTATTTGCGTAGCACGTGCTAATGTCCTGATGCATGTGCTGCTTATGTATCATGTCAAGGAGAAATATATGCCCCAAAGTTGAGGCTGCAGTGCACTGCACTGTCTATAACACCGCACAGATGGATGATGAATCCACGCATCAATGCTCTGAGGTGATCCCGGTGCACACGTATTATGGTCTCCTCCTTAGTGGAAAGAGATCTGCAGCTCTGCTGTGCATATACAATGATGCCGGTGGATGTGTATGCAGGGGATTGCTACAGATGCTGGAGCGGAAGTCAGGTCGGTTTGAGTCAGGACTTCCCTTAGGGAGAGAGGGCAAAGGAGTCTGAAATCAAATCATCTACTTATCGCCCCATGCATTTTGATCATTTATTGTGATCAGATTAGGGGCGTTAAGGAAGAGCCTTCGCCTTATTGCCGTGCCCCTTTGTCCCTCCACATGTATATTGTATTTCTGCATCATCCATGGACAGGGTGCAGTGCCTGCATGCACCACTGCAATACATGCAATTCTGACAGCTTTTCTACACGCCAAGATGCTTAGCAATTCGCCGTAGTGCTCCATATTGGCAGCCAACAGACTTCACCGCAGTAATGCTGTCTGCTGGTTGCAAAGTTGTGCTTGATGGTCACGTTTTGGGGACTGATAACAGCCCGCTGACCAACAATCCACTGAGGCTAAGACCATGCATCATGAGGTCTTCCATTTTTTGTATCTAAAGCTACGGTTTGTGTGCGGTTCACCCCCAGGGTTACCATGTATTGAATTGGGGGTTCTTTTCTATGCACCATTGAGTGTGACATCTTTGCTTATCGTTGGTGTCTGGTCTCGAGGTTGGCTAGGGTTTTCTGGATCAGTCCAGCCATATGACTGTTAAAGCTGTCTCGGTATGTGCATGGATATACGCATCACAGGTGTTTCCACAGGTATTGGCCAGCATTGTTATGCACATTGGAATGATATGCACTGAGCCGCGTGCTCTGCAATGCTCATTGAGATTTCATGACAGTAGCATTGACACATTTTTGCAGATGTATTTTTAATGCTTTGCCCTACCTGCTGCTTTCCAATGAGGTTTAATGCAATGTTGTTTTTGCAGTCAAAAGTGATGTTGTCAGCCGTATGAGGCAGCCACACATTCGGTTTTGTCGAATTCGTTTCATGGCCCACCAGATACTGGATGTTCCTAGATTCCAACTGCTGGCTTCCTGGGTTTGTCAAAGGAGAGGAAGTGCGCAGCTGTGCACGTGTGCTGAACACTCTTGTTCAAGATACAGTCATCATACCTAGCGGTGCATGTCTTGGTGCTGTTCCACGGACCTACACATCAGTTTCCAGGGCGGTGCATTTCAGGGCTCTAATTGCATGAACGTTGCACATATACACATACTGACATCCAATCAAATGGCGACAGGGTGCCTGCCACTGGAAGTACGTTAGTGCGCCGGGCAAAGATTTCCGACGCTGTGGTGTGGCCCCTCGAGTTGGGGTAAAGGACTCCCACTCTTCGGTGTGGCCACTTGAGTGGTCCGTCACGCACAAGAGGGGGATTCTTTGATTTTGAGGTGGGTGGCCATGATGGGGCCAACAAGGGTAGGGTGCATGTGATTGTCCCATTTGTTGGGCGAAAAAATGGGAAGTTATTTTGATTGCCAACAGTCATACAATGTGCCTGTGCTTAGGGTTCCTGGGCTAGAGGAGGGAGTGATGTTTGGGGGTAAAGCATTGTGATAGATGGCCAGACTAATCATTTGGATGCTGGGCGCGCCAGGCACGCGCCGGGCAAACGTACACTCACTGCCTCCCTTTCCGTATGTGGGCAGTATACGGGTTTGACGTTGAAGGTCTACTGTATTAGTTGGGGACCCAATCTGATCAACTGTCTGCCGTGTGTCGTTGGATATCTCCTGCCGCAATCCCCCAATACTAGCATCAGCATCAGGGTTGGTCAACCCCAACTGCAGTAGGCCCCCAATGCCACTATTTGGCCACCCAGCCCACATGAACCACCTGCAGACAGTAGCCAGCCATTTTCTGTTGCGGAGGTTGTGTTGGGCTGTGGCAGGGAACATGGGTGTTTCTGCTCAGCTTGTCATGGTGGGTGTTGTGGGAGAACTTGGGAGGGGAGGTAATTGGGGGGTTTGTCTAGAGGACCAACCCCAAACGTGGTGCACGTGCAAGGGCTCCCCCATAGTCCCTTTTGGTCGGTCCTTCCCATGGACAGTGTAAAGTAGGTGACGGGGAATTGTAACAAAAGTACACCATTTTGCATGTGCTGGCTCTTTCCCGGTGCATACAACATGCAGATTATGGGGTAGCTGGGGTAAAGCATGTACCCCCCCCCCCCTGCGCAAGCACTGCCTTGTCTAAGCACCAGGACCCGGTCTGACCGTCACTTTTACCGAATTTTCTGACCACGGCTTTTACGGTCAGAAAGTAGGCAAAGCGTGATTGTGTGCCGATTGTAGAGGGAAAGAGGGGCCGTTTCATGCTTGTGATGAGTCCTCCTACTCATAACAACATTGTGCTTGTTACTGCCCCCCAGTGCTCTTTGTTTTGGTGTGATTTTCAGCCATGACTAATGTCGTTACCCTTGGCTTGGCTGGCTTGGCTGTCACGTACATCCGGTCCACTGGTGAGCATGCACCTGCCACTTTCATCGGTCGTTCTACTCGTGGGGAAGATTCCACAACCAAGGAACGACCTAGTCAACGGCCGGCAGGCCATGCAAATTCCATAGCCCAAACATGCCCATATAGCCACATATAGCACCTAGATGTGCAATATTGGACAAGTATGCAATCCAATAAGCCATATTTCGTCCATATGTACATATACTCAAGGTCATGAGCACTTGTAGGCCTCTAGAACACATGGCTGGCACAATCAGAGTTGCCCACATACCCCATAGCCCCACCAAAACCGCCCTGTTGCGACTATTGTGGTTAGGGTGAGGTATGGGCAGGTTTTCGGGACATGCTTTCTTTTGATACCGTGTGTCGCTGTTGCACTGCCTTGTCTAAGCACCAGGAAAGTTTTGGCACTAGTGAATTTGGTGCAGCGCGTCGCACTCAATCTGAACTCGTGGCATCTTACGATGGGCATATTGAGTGTGCCTAAGAGGGAGGGGGGTCTGGCGCATGCCTCGCTGTCTTCGTATGCACTGTGGGTCCACTCCCATTCATTTGTTACATTGGTCTGCCGCCCGCAGGCGTACCCGGAGTCGCACGTGGTAGCATTTCGCGGCTGGGCACGGCATGTGGGGCTGGTTCTGGAGGAGACTACACTGCCGTATGTGCAATTGGCGCCGGTCACAATTAAATGACCGTCCTTTCTATAGGGCTCATTGCAGGCATACTCACAGGTGCAAAGGGGGGGATCCCCCCCCCCCCCCATCAGCTCTACCTGACATGGGGACATGGCACTCGGTGCTATTCAGAGGGGAGACAGGACTTACGCATGTATGTCCGAGGTTGGTAAGAAAGGGGGTTGTGTGGTGGAGGGACCTAGTTGTGTCAGGTATTGTTCGGCTAGAGCACCTGAACGTCATCGCCTATACGTACAAGATGGCATATGACATGGGGGTCGAGGAAGTACGGTTGAGGGCGCTTTCCACGGGTGACGGGGATCGAGGGATGGCGCTAGATCAATGGGGGTGGGTGTGGGGAAAACAACGAACGTTGTTATATATGCAACGTGGGTTGGCGGAGGAACCCCATTAGCCCTTGGAAGTGTGGCGTGCGTTTGGCCGCCTTTACTTGCCCAAGTGGTACTTGTGTTTTATCCGGCGAGCGCCGTGGAAGAAACTGCTTATTGGTGGCCGAATGGGGCATCGGGTGGGAAGTAAGCTATGCCCCCTTTGTCATAAGCTGGAGGACCACAAGCACGTGCTTCGGCATTGTCGTTTCTCCCCTTTCATTTTTGATAATGTTCGCAAGGCCTTCGACCTAGTGCAACAAGACACGCTGGTTGTAGAGCCTTGTCGTGTTTTGCTGGAGAACGCCAAAGACCTTGCAGACCAGCCAGGGGCTGGTATTGTGGGCAGCTCTCAAAGCGTAGTGGTCGTTGCGCCGCGAAGCACGCTTTTAGGGGCTCAATCATGGTCAGTCACAGATACTGGATGCCCCCGCCCGGGCAATTCCAGCCAATGTTCCAAGTGTCAATCAGCAATCCAAGTGCTATGCTACATCCAGTCGTTATGATACAGTCTGTAATGTATACACATGACCTGGAATGGTACATTTGACACCTGATAGTTCCACAACCATCCACTCCGGGTACCCGTCGAGTCTAAACAAAAAAGGAAGGAGAAAAAGTGGCCGACGGGAGGGATATATCTATGGACGATGTCGCCACACCCACCAGTTACGAGCCCCAGGATTCGAACCTACCCCCAGGAACTCAGGCCGGGGTGACTGTCCACTATAGTGCCACGATGATATCTGACAAACGAGCCCATCTGCATCCCCCACAACTGTCCTGATAGAGAACCCATCACCTCCAAGAAAAGAGGCGGGCCGCTGGCGCCGTCCCCTCCACGGTGGGCATTGAACCTATGCCCTCCGGGACGAAGCCCCCATGCACTTCCATTAAGCTATGCTACCGACGTGGTATAAAAACCCGTAAACAAGACCACCAGCCGAAAATGAAACCAAACACTACCAGTGTCCAAAGTGTGCCCTCTACCTCTACACCAAGAACAACAACTGTTAATGAGGCGGCGGCCGGCACCGTCGCCTCCACGGTTCGCGGAGGCCCGCGATGACGGAGCGCACTGCGGGGCCGGGCCCCCGTGCACTTTCAGGTATGCCTGTGTCGCCTTATTAAATGGAGAATACCTTTCCTAGGAGCCTGAGCAAAGAACGATTCGGGAATGGACCGTTCGGTGGATCCATATCATCACCAGGGTTCGAACTACCCCCTGGGGGATTGGGGACGAGTGTGCTACCAACTACACCAAGTGTTCTACGTCTCCCTAGAGTCAAACAGGGCGTCACAGAAGGCCAGACGAAACTCCTGAGATTGTAAAATGGCTTAGGAAAAATCCCTTTCACTACAAGAGGTCGATGGGCTTCGGTTCCAGCCCCTGCCGAGGGTTGCCTCTCGCGCTGGCGGGGGGGTCTGGGCCCCTGAAGGTTCGTACACTGCTCAAAGTTTAGCACGGTTGGTCGTGGTGGAGACACCTCCCGCGAGGGGGAGCGCTGGGCGGCCACCTGGCACGTCCTTTTGACTCGCTGTCTCGCTGGGTGAACCTTGGGGGTCTTGCGGGTTGGGTATAGGGGGTTGCTGAGTCTACCATTGTTGGCCAAAGTGTCGGCCTGTTCGTTACCTTCCACATTCACATGGGAGGGGCCTTTTACCCACAGGATATCTTGGAAAGTGGAATCAGGATGCTGCAACAACTCTTTCCAGAGTGGGACATTAGACACCGGCCCCGCCGACCCCACCCAGCCTCTCGCCTGCCACCTCAGCGCTGCCCCCCGTGCCCCTTTGAGGACATGTTCGGAATCCGTACAAACCGCAACCTTAGGCTCATTAGCATGGAGCCGTAGAGCTTGCAGTGCCCCCCAGGAGTTCAGCAGCGTTAATCGTCTGTTTCATGTGTAGCGGTACTGGGGCAGACAGCGAGACTGGAAGTGTCCAAAAGATCCCATAGGCCCCCACATACCCGAGCCCCTCGAATAGCTCGGATGAGCCATCCGTGAAAATCAATATATACCCCTGATCTTCAATGCTTTCAAGGTGAGCAATCAGCTTGTGTAGTGAGCGCATCTTGCGTTCGAGTCTACGTTTGGCACGGAGCTGTGCTTTGCACGCTTTCAGGGGGCGGTACCCACGCTGCATGACTTTGTGGCACGATGGGTGGGGTATTGGAGGTTTGGCGGGCAGAAAAGGACTTATTGCTCTCTAGAGTGGATTTAGAGCATTTGATTGATCAATTATTTTCATGGTTCACGGGGGGGATGTTCATACAAAAGGCCCCTGCCGCCAGGGTATATCCGGCGAAGCCCACGGCTACACCTGGGGATCTAAAAGAGCACAAGTGGGGACAGTATAGGGACGCGGTGGTCGAGAAGTTGGCGGTGTTGGAGAGAGAGGGGTGGCGGTTGCTATTCACGGACGGATCGGCAAAGCAAGTACGCGGTTAGTGACAGGCGGGGTATGGCGTGTGGTTTGGGGAAGGTGAGGATAGGAACGTAGGGTCGCCAGTGCCGACACACGAACGCCAGAGTGTTAGCTGAGGGGAAGTAAGGGGCGTCTTATATGCACTGGAACGGAGAAGGGGGTGGGAGGATGGTGGTGGTCCTGGATTGCGAATACGTGTATAAAGGCATAACGGAATGGTCGGTGAAATGGCACCGACACGGGTGGCGGGTTAAGAATAGGGAGGTGGGGCACAGGGACTTGTGGGAATAGATTTTTCTGCTACGGCGGGAGGCGGGGTCGTTGTTGCGGTTGGTGTGGACGCCTTCCCATATGCACGTTGTGGGAAATGACAGGGCAGATGCATTGGAGAGGAGGGCGGCAACATCCACATAATAAAAAACGGAGGTCAGAGGAGCCGAGGCCCCGGTTGTTGTGGGAGGAGGTGGGGCTGCTTCCCATGTGGTCCGATGTATCATCCTCGGCGGGGGGGGGGGGCGTCTGAGCCCCCCGTTTCAACCGGAGCAAGGTCAAGTTTCGGGGGCTCGTTAACGTCGTCAGAGGGGTCACACACGGTGACAGACTCCTCCACGGCAGACTGGGTGAGTGAGTCCAGTGATGGAGTGTCGGGCTTCAGCACAGTTGTCAGCGATCGACAGCGGGAGCGCAAAAGAGCGAGGGGAGCAGCATAGCATAGTTGGGCATGCGCAGCTCTTCGATTTCACAGAGGGCGGTTCGAACCCCCGGGAGGGCTGGGGACCGCCGAACGTCCCATAGCCCCAAGGGATGATTGTTTTACGGTCGCGCAAGGAAGGTGAGGGGCGAGCATACCAGAAAGTGCACGGGGGCCGGGCCCCGCAGTGCGCTCCGTCATCGCGGCTTGTGGAGGCCACAGTGCCGACGATCATGAACAGTTGCTGCTCTTGTGCGCCACTGCAGATTCGGTGACAGCAACTATGCGGACAGTGGGGTGTAGGGGGGTGGGCTGGATGACGGTGATCTAACCACATCGGTAGCATAGCATACTGGAAGTGCACCGGGGTCTCGTCCCGGAGAGCATAGGATCGATGCCCGGCGTGTAGATCATGGCGCCGACAGGCATGCCACATCTCTTTTGAGGGGAAGTGTAGTTTTCAAAGAACGAAAGTTCTGCTTTAGCCTTGTTCTCCCCAGCTTGTGTGTATTACAGGCTATTTAAATTGCCTTCTGTCTTTTGTGCCATGAGTCAGTTCAAGCATGCGACGGCAACGTCGACGGATGTAGACTCGTCTTGGGAACGGTTGATCTCAGATGAACACGACATTCTGGACGCAGCCTGGTCGGCACTCGTGGCCCAGCCCAAACTGGCGACGAAGATTCCAGCTGAACATCGGGCGACAGTCTTACTGGCCGGGTCAGCCACGTGGACCTCCTCCACCAGGGTAAACACGACCTCTCTTGCCCGCATTTTTTTTGATCGGCTTGGAGTCACAATGGTGAACAGCTCCTTCTCCTACTACCGAGACGCACTGCTGTTTGGTATGATGCTGAACTGGGGACTGGAAGTTCAATCCTTTGATCTCACCAACGAACAGTCGGCTGCTGCTTTTGCTTTGGCTCAACGGCTGGCTGTGAGGCCTCCGCCATCAGCAACTCAGACGCCCATGGCGACAGACGGGGGACAAGAGTTCACAGAAGCGGGGGAGCAAACCCCTGACAAGTCGCAAAAGGTGCGTTACGATGCCCTGACTATAAAAAATGCTAAGACCATTCACAAGCGCACAGGGGCGACCAGATGGACCCAGAAGCTCGCCAAAGCCCTGGAGCATTATGTGAAGGCACAGCGTGAGCTGCTGGACGAGGAATAAACTCCAGGACAACCGGCGCTGGAAATGCAGGTGCAAATTGGTGAGGAGCTTGCGGCTGATGTGTGGTCCATCATTCTGGACTGTGATGACGCGGGGAAAAAGGCACTGAAGTCAGCGGATAAACACAAAAAGAAGAAGGAGAAACTAAAGAGGGAGCACCACAAGAAAGGCAAAGGCAAGAGCCGTGGGTCCCGAAGGCGCCTCTCCGACTCGTCCGGTTCCGAAGAGGAGTCAAGCACCAGCTCCAGCGACTCGTCATCCTCGTCGTCATCAGGGGAGACTCCACGCAAAGGTACGTCGCGCAGCACCAGTACATCATCTTCCTGGTCGCCAGCAGCACACAATGGTCATTATTGACGGTAAGGAACACTTCCGCGGAAAGACGAGCAACAACCTGATAGACTGTTCCCGTCCGCCCCAAACGAAGTGCCGGTTTTGCAAGGCCCATCATTGGTTCTGGGAAGGCCCGGCCTACGGATGCCCGGGGCCAAAGTCCAAATGACTACCCCGCACCAAGAGAGCTGGTCGGTGGGGACGTGGTGCCCGGAAATTCCTCTGGGCAGTCGACCAGCTGGAGGCAGCAATTGCAGGCGACTATGCAAGTTTCTATGCGGCAACGGCAGTGCGCGGGCTCGGCATCGCATCGGTCAAGGGGTACCTGCAACAGCTCCGCAGAGTGCGCTACAGGCTCACCAGACATCCGGGTGAATCATTGCGTACAGCAATCGACGAGCAGCTCCTTTGGGAAGTCCAGCAGGAGCACACAGAGTCAAACAGCAAAAGGCTATTGTCAGGGGTACGACTACTGAAAAAGTTCAAATGGCTGCGGCCCACCATCGTCCCAGCCGACTGGCTATTCATCGACGCAATTCAAAAGGTGCCAGAGCGCAAACAAGAGGGGCAATCCAAGGAGTGGGCAACAATGCACTGTCTCAGACAACTGTGCCAAGCAGCCAAGACCAAGCTGGACTGGGAAGTGGTCGCGCTATCGGCACTCTCCATCACCTTCGGGCTGCGCATCTCAGAGGCAGCGACGGCGGCTCCCGACGAAGCAGAGCTCCGCTTCAGGGGCACTAAGGGCAGAGCCAGCTTGCATAGGCCAAAAATGGGTCCATGGGCCCGCAAATGGGGTGATTTCCTCGCACGATTGCGCGCCCTCTCAGTACATCATCCGCACAGACCCGCATTTTTCACCTCCAAGGCACACTTGGCGGCAGCATTCCTCGAGCTTGTGCAGTCGCCAGGGTGCACATGTAAAACTTTTTGCTGGCACAGCTGGCGCGGTTTTGGGGCGGCCCAGCTTAAGGCGCTCAGGCTGCCGCTCCACCTGGTGCAGATCTGGGGGGGGATGGAAATCGCCCGCGGTGGCAAGGATGTACACCACACCCCCCTCTAGCTGGACGTTTGTCAAAGGAGGGCCCATGCCGGGGCCAAAGTGGCAAAACAACCAGCCGGGATGGTACGAAGTTCCCTGGCCTTCCACGTCCGTCTTCAACGAGTGGGTCCGCGCAGCATTGCCAGCGGCCCCCCCCAACGGCAGATCTGCTAGGCTCAGCTCACGTTCGCAGGCCCCAAAAAGGCCTCGCACGAACAGCATCACTACGCAGGGGTCTGCCCCATGATTTTCCCCACCTCTTTCATTCTATAGCTCAGCTTCCAGGCATTCGCCCGCCTAGGCGGCCCATGGTCGTTGCGGCATTGCAGCACATGGCGCTCGCTCTTCTTGGGTTGCGGGGGTCAGCAAGGGGGCTCGCCCTACTGCGTGATGTGTTGAACACTATTTTGCGGTCTGGACTTTTCTGTGAGTCTGATGGCTACTATGAGTATCTGCGTCAGGGCCATGAGCCCGGTCACCATGCCCGTGTTATTGAAGACATTGCCGGCAAAGGCCTGGGGGAGGCGGGCGCAGTGCACATCGCACACAGCATGTGGCGCCGCCTTGTGCCCTCCAACTTGCGCAAGCAATACACCAAGTGTACGCGGGAGGCGCGGCAGCCCCATTTTGCTCCCCATTCTCAGCACACGGTTGGGCGCATGCTGGAGTCCGTCCGTGTGGATACCAGAGGTATGAGACACACCAAAGCCATGGTTTCGTCCTCTGTTTTCTTGTGTTACAAAAATGCTGAAAAGTGTAGGCTGCTCCTCAATGCGGTCCGTATCAATGCTAGTGACCACAGGGCTCCTAAAGCCGTACACCTGCCAACCCTCAGCCACCTGGCTCACACCATCGAAGGCTCCAAATCTGGCAGATGGCTCCGCAAAATCGATCTGCAAAACTGCTATTGGAGCATAAAGCTGCCACGCTCGTGGCACAGGGTTTTTGTTGTCAAGGCAGGACGACATCGCTACAAGTATACTCGACTGCCTTTCGGATGGCGGTATTCTCCCTCAATCTGCCAAACCCTTGTCAAGCGGTTAGTTGCCTCGGCCATCTCTGCTGCCAAAGTCCCGGTGGGCAACAAAGTGTATCTGGACGAAGTCCTTCTAGATGCAAAAAGCAGGCGCTCACTCAACATTGGCCGAAGGGCGGTTGTCCGCAAGCTTAGACAAGCAAGTTTCATTATTAGTGTCAAGAGTGAAACTCGCCCCGCGAAGCGCATCGGTTTTGTGGGGAAGTGGTTTGACACCCTCCGCAAGTACATACAAAACCAACCGGCGGTTTTGGCTGGAGCTTTTCGCATGTGGATTCGGGCAGTGGGCACGGGGAAAATCTCTGCCTCCGACCTTATGCGCTTACTTGGTCGCATGCAATGGCTCATCCGCCCGGCCTCTCTTTCCTGTTTTCTGGCTGGTGCTTATAGGTCAGCATATTCAGGAGAGGACAGGTTTACCCGAGGTCTCATCCGTTCCACAGGCACCGCCCTCGTTTTCTCTCTGATTCCCCAGTCATGCAAGTCCAGGCCGTCGCAGGACGGCAGAGTATATTTTGCTGATGCTGCCTCCCCTACCTCTATTTGCGCCAGGCACACCATCGGAGTGGTGGGCCCCAAAGGGTGCTACCGCTCGCGCCGCTGTCCCCCATGGGTCACTACTCTGGCTGAGGCTGAACTCTATGGACTTTACTCCGCCGCCAGAATAGCCGCCTACGAGGGCCACGGCACTGCCTGCATAGGGGTTGACAGTGATACAGCCAGGTGCTTCGTCAAAGGGCCACGACTCACTGCCATGTACAGAAGAGACTCCTCCGCCGGCTTTTCCGGCTGCGCCTCTGGAGTGGTTTGAAACTGGTCTTTTTCAGGGTACACACTTCCCAGAATCCAGCTGACCCTCTCTCACGTCAGTCCAGCTTCCCCTCTGTAGCTGCATCCATCAAAGAGGCGCAGGCACGCCACGCACGCTGGTGCGCTGCAGATCAGCCGTATGAGCACATTCAATCCCTGCAGCCTCTGCCGTGGTCCCTGCATGTTTAGCTTCCCCCCTCAGCTCATGTCCTTCTCCCCCCCCTGCACACCTCAACTTATGACTGACTAGGTTGGCGCCCAGTCGCTGGCGACATCCGGTCTCCCGCTGATGTCTCTGCCCTGTTGACTGCAACGTTCAGTCAGTCAGCCCCCCCCCCCTAGCCGTCCAATTCTTGCTTTCACATGCACTGTTTGCTCCTTAGGCCGAGATCATTTCGCCCCCCCCCCCCCCCCCTGTAGCCCCCCCCCCCTATGCGGGTAGCGCTGTGGGATAGGCAAGAGACATAGATGGCCCAATAGTGAGAGCGCTAGTCTTTAGTCGTCCCGGCGGGGGTTCGAATATTATTCCCAATAATGATTCCTTGGAGCTGGTGCTCTTGGGGCCCCTGCACGTAGAGCTCTCTAGTGGGCATCGTGAGAACCACCCACCCCTTCAGCAGCCCGCGCCACCGCCGATACCGGCGGATCGGGTGGAAGTCTCGTCCGTTTTGCCTGCACGACAAAAATGCACACACGCACACACGCAAGCACCACACACACCTGCAGCAGCGCGCTCCGCCGCCTGTACTCGAACAGATCGACGGGAGGGCCCGTCCGGTATTCAAAGGCATCGATGGGGGGGGGAAGCTCCCTCAGATCCAGAGCTGCCGGCGGGGTTCGAACCGCCGTCTTCAGGACGGGTGCCCAGTGCGCTGCCGCTCGGGCAACGGCCGCCACGGTATGTATAGCCCCTCTTCCGGGGAGCAACCGCACGTAGAGCATGCGCGCACGCAATCATCCCAGCAATATGTGCTTCCGTTTTTCTTTTTCATACATCCTCCTTGGTCCGCGCTCTTTGACTGTATCTCCGGCTGGGCTCAGTTATTTTTTAGTGCACAGCAGACGTCATCCAGACCTCGCTGCTTCTGCCTTCGCTTCGCGGCAGAGCCTTCCGCCTGCTGTGCGTACACGCCGCCTATAGTTTGTATACTCGCGGTGTCGGGCAATGCCAAACTAGCTGGCCGATAGCCGGCCCTCTGTTTTTCTCTTCTATCTTTTCGGGCTCCGCCCGACTCTGATGACATGTTACAGGTCCCATTCCTGGTGCGGCTGTCTTTTTCGTTACCAGGAGCAGTGGGGAGAAACGAAACCTTCCCTGGCGCTTTCGCGCCACCTAGGGACACGAAGTCCTTTATATAGGGAGACAGGTTGACCTGTGTGTCAGTGGGCCTGTGTTTCTGTCACGGGATAGCCCAGGTGGTGCTTAGATGCCACTCACAGGTGCGAGACAGCCCAGGCGCTCACATCCGTTCGCATGCTTTAGGGCGTGCATGTCCGGTGCAGTGCCTCTGGTGACAGGGAGAACGGGGTGTGAAGAACCGTAGTTTTCAAAGAACGAAAGTTCTGCTGTAGCCCTGTTCTCCCCAGCTTGTGTGTATTACAAGCTATTTAAATTGCCTTCTGTCTTTTGTGCCATGAGTCAGTCCCACCCGCCCACCCGGGCAATGTATCTGTGTTCCCAAACGCTGGGAGCTTGGACACCCTGCAGTGTACATAGCAGCATTGTGTGACCTGCGAGCAGTGTCGAATGAAATGAAATGAAATGAAGGTCTCGTCCCGGAGAGCGTAGGATCGATGCCCGGCGTGTAGATCATGGCGCCGACAGGCATGCCACAGCTCTTTTGAGGGGAACACTTTTTCCTAGCCTGAGTGGCAACCAGACCCTATCCAACAGGGAGGTAGGGGCAACGCACGGGACGTGCGCGCACACGAGAGGGCGGCTTCGCCGCCGTTCCGGACTCATGAGCGCGGCCTGCCGCGTATGGACGATTTGTGGCCGCGGCTCCGCCGCGTGTGCTGGACACGAGAACAGTGATTTCCTGCCAGTGGGATACCGGGGGTGACGGCCATCGTCGGATTATGGCTAAGCACCACGACCCGGTCTAACCGTCACTTTCCTGACCTGGCTTGTGCTTGCGCAAGGGGGGGGGGGGGGTATGTGCAAAGCAAGTATACATCTGTGTAAAATTGGGGGTGCAAAATTGTGCTCACAATGTTGTTGAATTCAAGATCAATCAACCAGCAGCTGCCATTGGTCGACCACCTCAACCACTGTGGTTCAGTTTGAAAATTGGGGACTCACATTATAGTGGGAAAAAAATTCGATTTTTTGGTACTCATATTACATTTTCCTTATTCAGGCACAACTCATTACTCCTGGGAATAAGGGCGCTACCTACCAATGAAGACCCAGTGTCGCGTCGGGGGGAGGGTCACGCTGTGCCCTTTTGGCCCAACAGAATGGCTGCCCCCAATTCAATAGTCCGACATTGGAGTGGGGTAAAGAGGTGGATTGTGTAAAGGGCTGTTGTGGTGGCGGCCAATATGACGGACCCCCCCCCCCCTTCCCCTGCAGGCCTCTCAGAATTGCCTGGGTAGGAGAAACACCCACTGTGCACTGCACAGGCAGTGGACTCGTGGGGTAGTGGAAAATTGCATCTGGCCAAATGCCCAAGCATGCTGTGAACCACTGATGGATAACGCTTGGTGATCCGGAACCCCCTGGCCCTGTGTTACATTTCCCACATTTGTGGTGGTGAGCACCCTGCAAAGTCCGCCGTCCTGGGAAAGGCTTTGTGTGGAGCATGCCAGCGCCCACATGGGACGGACACCGAGACGCAGAAGCAGCACTTGTTTTAGCGGAACAACGAGTATCCCACTCTCACGCAGTAAAAATGATCTCTGCCGGCTGTCAGTGGTAGCTGAGTTGGCTGTCCACCTCTTGCAGTTTTTTGAGTCCGCCTTCTTCACCCCCAACCCAATGGGTGGGCACCCACCCCATCCATCCACGACACCCAGCCCACCTATCCATGAGTGGAGGATTCCTTCCTCAAAAGGCGAACATGTACATACACCAGGAAGTACCGACCGGCATACTCCTTGAGCCTTAATGGCAGCCCCCAACCCCCGCCCCTCTCCCTGGTGTCCCCGTGACACAGATTTATGGTCCTTGCTCCGAACCAGGTCTGAATGCTGCGTTGAAGGGCATCCGGTCGCTGAATATATGTTGCTTCATTCCCCCTCCCTCCTGGTGTCCTGCCCCACCCCATGTCCACACCACCCGCCCCCAACTTGTTCCATGCCAGAATGCACACTCAAGGCACTGGTGGTCCTTTTCTGCATCCTACCTGCACCTGCTGTGTACTCTTGCTCACAAAGAAATGTCTAAATATTTTGTCTATGACTGGGCTGTGCATGAGGTATGAGGGGCGCAAGCCAGTCACAATGTGCTCCACACATGCACGTCCCGATATGCGCATGCAGCTATGTGTGGCGGTTTGTTCATGACTGATCAGTCACATCAGGGGGGGGATACTGCACCACAAATGTGTCAGGGGCAAAATATAGAAAGAAATCGAGCAACCACGGCCAGGAGTGTGTCCATCCAGCACAAAGAGCTAGGGCAAAACAGGGTAATGGAAACATCCCCCCCCCCCCCCCGCGTAAACCACGTTCGGACTCACAGAGGGTCAGAATGAGCAGTGGCGAGAGGCCAATAGGCGCCGCCAAAGGCAAACAGACTGATACTGAGGCGTTGTGCCAACCCCCCCCCCCCCGTGTAGAGCACCTTGTTGACCTGTGTGCCGACAATGCCGGTGACAGTGACAGTGACAGAGGTCTGTAACGGAACAAACAGGGACGGATGTTCTGATCGAACCGGCCCAAGAAACATTTGATAGCCCAAGGGGCGAACCCAAGTCAACCTTCCGGACTAGTTCGATGTGATGACCGCAATGCCTGTGTCATGCACGGGTGGGCCGTCTCCTCGGTCCGGGTACGCGACTCCCCCCCCCCCCCCCCCCCTCCGGGCCCTCCGGGCCCACTTAGTTACCAAGGGTCAATGGCTACTAGCCATACATAGGGTGGCGCCGAAGGCGCCCGAAAATTTTGTCCCCTTTGCTGGGGACCCCCGAGAATGCAGGGGTGATGTAGCATTTCCGCCCTCTTTTGGGCCCCAACCGTCTGGTGCTATTGACGAAACCGGGACAATCTTTGAATCCACGCTTTGTTGTGTGGTGCATCATGGTGACCCCCGGCTTAGGTTTTGAGTTTTGATTTTGTTCCCTTTGTTGGGGACCCCCGAGAATGCAGGGGTGATGTAGCATTTCCGCCCTCTTTTGGGCCCCAACCGTCCGGTGCTATTGACGAAACCGGGACAATCTTTGAATCCACGCTTTGTTGTGTGGTGCATCATGGTGACCCCCGGCTTAGGTTTTGAGTTTTGATTTTGTTCCCTTTGTTGGGGACCCCCGAGAATGCAGGGGTGATGTAGCATTTCCGCCCTCTTTTGGGCCCCAACCGTCCGGTGCTATTGACGAAACCGGGACAATCTTTGAATCCACGCTTTGTTGCTTGTGTTGTTTGTGTTGTTTGTTGTTTGTGTCCAATTCGCCGATACCGGCATATGAAGATCCCTGCCTCGAGCTTTAATACCCCGGCTCGAGGAGGAGGCAATCAGGGGTCTGGAGATCCCTGCCTCGAGCTTTTCCCCGGCTCGAGAAGGAGGCAAAAAGGGGCTTTCTTTCTTTCTTTGCTTTCTCGTGCTTTGCTTTGCGTTGCGTTGCGTTATGTTTTGTTGCGTAGTTCCGTTTTTCCGCCCTTTTTTAGGTAAGTGCGGCAAGGGGCGGTTCCCCGTGTCACAAAACTTCCACCCAGCACAGTGCCCAAACCCAAACCCGTGTGTGCCGAAACCTAAACCAATACCAATGCACTCGCCGCAGAGCGATGGAAGTAGGCACCCGGGAAAGCATTCGCCGCAGAGCGACGGGAGTAGGCACTGTCTGGGTGGCATGGTCATTAAGAATCGCGAATACAGGAGTTGCATTAGATACGCCTTTGCCGTGTTTCTTGCCTGTGTTCCACGGAATCCCGCATGTGTTTCCCTGTTTCCTGCGTGCAGTTCTTTCTCGCCCCATGAGTGCAGCGAAGAAGGAAAAGAAGAAGTTACTCCAAACCGCTTGCCACATCTGCAACAAGAAGGGGTGCCAAGCTGCATGTTTGCTTTGCAACGTTGCGTTCCATACGCTTTGCGATCCTCACGATCCGTGCCCCAGTGCACCCGAATCCGCGGGCATCGATTTTGGTATTCAACCAAGACTTGCACCTTGCGAAGGACAATGCGGGAGTGAGCATGCCAAAACGGGTGATTGTGGTTGCACAGATGAAGTGTGCGGCTGTGGGTATCGCTTCAATGCTGTCCCCGAATTTTTTCAGCGTACACAACATTTCACCAGCAGACAACACCAAGCTTGGCTTCAACCAGCCCCCCCCCAGGGTGTGCAAACCGCCATCACCAATTTTGTGGCGGTCGTTGATGCCCCTGCTGTGGCCGGTGATTCCCAAGAGCCGGTCCCTAATCCGGAGGTGCCAATCCTACTGCGCGCTCCCCCTTCTAGTACGGGTTGGGAGCGCACAAAGTGTAATGGTTACAATCCACCGGGACAACCGGTCGACTTTATTGCGCGAAATTACCCGTTGCAGTTGCACTCTGAGAAGTACCAACAGCAACGGTCCATGAATTGGTCGCTAACCGCGGATGTCTCCGCTTTTCGATCCGAAGACCCCCCGTGTGAGGGTTGGGGTGTGGATGGGAAGCCATGTCGCCCATGTGCAGATTTGCATTTCAACACCAAACTCCGTGACATGCTGCAAGTTGCTTCCGCGCCCAAACCCCATACCCCCAATTCTTGCTTGGGGTTTGAGGCCCTACAAACCCGGTTAGATAAGAGCAGAAATGTCATGCAATCTGCCTTTTTCGAGTTGCAAAAACTGAGGCGCTTGGTGCAGCCGTTGTATGCGCGGTTGTCGTTGTTTGATCGCTGCTTTGCTGCCATAAGGTCAAACGATTTGCCCCGTCTTGCTCACATTTTGAAGAAGACGATGGAGTGGGGGTGGGGATTGAAACGGATTGCCCCTCTTTTAGAGGATGCCGTGCGTGCCAATCGCATGCACTGTGGGGCGAATGAAAAGCGCCTTGCTGTGCTTTTGTACCGGGTCGCCGGCCCTACAGGTTTGCAGGCCTTGCATGCAGAGAAATTGCTACCGAGTGTGCGGCAGTGCACTCGGATTGCAAAACACGGTACCATTGCGATCTCCAGCACTTGTTCCGTGGACCCCCCGCAAGCCGCATTTGGACCCCTCCCACGAGCCTCCATCGCTTGCCTCAAGGATGAGATCTCCATCACGAAACGGCTGGTGGCTCGTGTGAACACACTAGAAAATGTATGCGACTGTGCACCCCATCCCATCCCCTTCACGTCCCTTTCGGATTTGGCAATCCCTCTGGCGAAGCTAGAGAGTGGCGAATGGCACATAGCCAGCTATGCCAAGGTGACCGCCGTTGCGCGGCACTCACGGACCAACTACATGCCTGTAGTGGTTTCGTGTACAGCCTCATGCAACCGGTTTACGGGGGATGATGAGGTTGAATCCATCCTAGAGTTTGAAGAGAAATGGGACCAAGTGGCTGCCACCATTGGACCGTGCGTCCAATATGCCAGTGATGGGGATAAGCGGCGTGCCGCTGCATTCCGTAATCTTTCCGCCGAGGTGATTTCACTAGATGGTTTTCTTTTCTTGCAGGTTCGGGTGCTAAAGTCTGGTGCCACTGTTACAAAGGACATGCGCCACATTATAAAGCGATTCGTCCGCCGCCTGTTTAGCAAAAATGCTTTCCGTGTGCACGGCGTTACTATTGATGTTGATGTCTTGTGCACGTTGGCAAAAACCTTGGGAGTTGCGCGCCGTCTAGCCAATGCTGTCAAAGAAGTTGACTTCATGTCGGTTCCCAATGCACTCATAATCATTGATTGCATAACGGAGATTGCTATGGCGGACCACACCGACCTTGACCCTTTGCGCCACGCCCAAGCTAGGGCAGTTTGGAGTTTGCATTGGGTTGTTTTTTATGCTCGAGACTATTATTTCTCAAACACTCACGCCCTTTCCCTGCGCATGGCTTATGCTGCTGCAGCATCGGGGCACCTCATGGCCCTACAACACGCCTGCGCGCCATTCGATGAGCAATGGTATTGCGACATGGCAGAAGAGGTCGGCGGAGTGTATTATGATGTGCGCCGGCAACAAAGGGACTTCCCTGGTTCCGAGTACTTCATTTGTCTTAGAGGTACCGACCCCCTTGAGTCACAGTTCGGTGTCGTCCGGACGGCGCGCGGCCAGGGTGGGGTGCTCGACATTGTGCAACTGCGGCGCCGGTTGGCCATTGCCACCCAAATTCAAGAGATCTTTGCCCATGCACCCGGGTACAAGGTCAAGCGAAAACGCAGTTCACAGGCAGACAACAGAGGAAGATTTGGACGATGAAGTGCGGAACTGTGTTGATGAGGCAGAGGAGTTGTTTGGTCCTCAGCAGCCTCTGCTGCACTTTGAAGGTGGTCCCAAGTCTAAGCAACACATTCTCAATGTGCTTGTGAACGATGCATTGCATGCATCACCAAGGGATCGTTTGCAGCGTGCGTTGCAACAGGCACGACCAGGCCTTGCCGCGGAGCCTACGCTTAACTTGAGCGGGGGGGACGGTCCCATCGTCGGGGATACATTTGCTACTTTAGTGTTTTATGAGAAAAAGAAGCTCAGCCTGGCCTTGTTCTATTTGCGTGCTCTCACTTGCCGTGGGAAGAAGATGGCAGACGTGGCCACTGCTGCAATCGAGCACTCATCTGTCATTATGTGTCATGGCCAGTTGATGAGTGTAGAAGAATTTCCTGTTCCCCAGTTGCATGCGTGGAATGGCATGTTGGTTCAGAAGGTATTGAAGTTTAGAGGTGAACATTGCCGCTTCGTTAAGTTGAGGGCAAACGAGGACCACATGTGGTTTGAGTCTTCTGCACGATTGAGTGCGCTCACCTCTGAACTTCTTTTGAATCCTCCTGAGTTCGCTCCTACGATTGGTGTCCCTCCATACCCCAATCTGCCGATCTGTGCCATCAGCGATGCATCTTGTGCCGTGAAGGTGGGATCCGCCGCTCCTACCTCAGGCACATGCGCAGTGTGTAACCATGTTGTCCCCTTACACAGCATGCGGACTCATGTGGGGAGGCACATCTTGAGGGACGAGTGTGTTGCAGATGCATGCGGCTTTTGTGGAAGCAAGGAATGCACCACAGAATTGCTCCGCAATGGCCAGGGTAAGCTTGTTTCAGTCATCTTGACAAATTGTCCCTTGGAGCCCACTAACGTTCGGTGGGGGGCAATGGCGAAGGCTTCTGCACGCAATCCGTGCACAAACCGGCCAATGCATTGCACCTTGTGTAAGTCCACCGTATGGTTGTACGGGATGCAAATGCACTTCGATGCAAAGCATCCCGATGTCGCTCCCCCGGGTAGCCTTTGTGCCCCACCCTCGGAGCGGGATGTTGTCCTTGCTTGGACCGCGCATGATGGATGTAAGAAGAAAAAAACGGGAGACGATGCGCAACAGAACGAGGAGGCGGATGTGGCAATGGGCCCCCCTTCGGCGACCCCCCCTGCCAATGTTCCCAACCCCTCTTCGTCTACCTCCTCCTCCTCCTCCTCCTCCTCCTCCTCCTCCTCCTCCTCCTCCTCCTCCTCCTCCTCCTCCTCCTCCTCCTCCTCCTCCTCCTCCATAGAGGCGTCATCCGGTGCAGAGCGCACACGCCCTTTGGAGAGTGTAGGACAACGTAGGAAAGTGGAGTTGTCATGGACACGGCCCCGAAAGCGGCGAAATATAAGTGTCTCTGATTCCGACTCATCGTCCGAGGGAGAGCTTTTTAAGTGAGCCGTGGGCGAAATGGAAAAAAAAAGGGACGGAACGAGCTGTATTTGTGTATATGGCGAAGGAAAAAAAAACCTACTACTGTAGAGCAGTACTTGTGTGTACGGCGAAGGAAAAAAAAACTTATTGCATAGAGCAGTACTTGTGTGTACGGCGAAGGAAAAAAAAACCTATTCCCATAGAGCAGTACTTGTGTGTACAGCGAAGGAAAAAAAAAACTAATCGGGTGCCTCGTAGGCCTGGGCAACTTGCCAGGCACCCAGCTGCTCTCCGGTGTGACGGGCCGTGTCGGAGAGTGCAGCATATATATACGGCCCTCCCCAGGCAGGGGGTGTGGGCGCCTACAACCACCTTTGCATTGGTGAGGAGGTAGAGTGGAGGCCTCCGTTGTTGTAGAGTAACCCCTTAGGCCACCGCGTCTCTGCCAAACTGAACTAGACCTCTGCTAACCCCCTCCCCTAGCCCCCCTCCCCCCCCCGGCAACTAGCAGCGACTAGCAAGTCCCTTAGAGAAGCCCTCCTCGGCGGCTAGCCCCCCCCCAAAAAAAAGCCCCCCCCCCAGGGGCCTTCGGCCCACTTCTACTGGGGGGGGAGTCGCGTCTAAAAGCGAGGAGACGGCCCCCCCGTGGTGTCATGAGGGCATTTGGTCGCCCAGTCTCTGTGGCTTCATACCCCATGGGGTACCTTCACTTGGTGACCATCCCCCGAGGGGTACTAAGGGGCTAGCCTCCCTGGGGTGGGGTGGGATGCACAGGACCGTGTCTCTGGGGTGGTCCTGTGGAAAGAAACGACGCTCACAGGATGGTGTTATTGCTTAGTGTGTTGGGCACCCCACCCCGAGGGGGGGGTGGGTTGAAGGGTGGGTGGGTGGGTGGGTCACCTCCAGGCCTTCAAGCCCCCCCCCCCCCTCCCCCCGGGGTCCGCAAGCAATAGCCTGAACAGGGCACCCACAGTCATGTGTGCAGAATGATGAGGGGCCGTTTGGGGGATGCCCATGGCAAACCACAAGTCCAAGACCTCCGGCCCATTCTGCCCAATGACTGCTCATCCCGTCTCTCACCTCTGCTCTATCAGAGTGGAGCCATGAGGCCCAGCATGCGGCAGCCCCCCGCCCTCGGGGTCCGGCCATGCGCCATCCCTGACGGCCCTCTCGTCCGCCTGGCGTTGCTGTTGCTGCTGACCGCTGCGCTGATGCTTCTGACTGGCACGCTGGGCCGCCCCAGTCCGCCGCTTTGGCTCTGGGGCTCCGGGGCCTCGACATGGTCCCGATCCCCTGAGCCGCCCCGCGGCCCCACGATTCAAGTCTCGGGGCGCGCACATGGCCTGTGGTGGGCGGGTCCGGAGGTTGGGGCCCGGAAGGGTCTGTCACAGCCCCGATCTGCGGTGCCCCACGCGGCTGAGGAACCGGAGCGACGCCTCGCGAATGGCCGACCAACGGGCCCAGACAGGGAGGCTGCTTGGGGGGTGTTGCGTGCGCCGTGGTTCGCCCCAATGTCCGGCTTGGCCTTTCTGGGACTGGCGCTGGGTGCGGTGGCTGCCGCGGGCCGGGCGCGGGCGAAGTGCACCCCAGCCCCCGTCTGTTTCAGTGTGCCGCTTGAAGCTCCGCCGGCCGAGGGACGTGGCGGGGCCAATCCGGCCGCTTCGCCGGCTCCGGCCACGACTGTTGGCCCCCCCCCGCCGCCCGACTGTCCCCGTACTTCCGAGCTGCTCCTGCCGCGGCGCGCGGTGACGCTCGGGGCTGCGGCAGGCGGTGCCTGGGCGGTCGCGGCGCCGGGCGCGGCGCTGGCCTCGCCTGCGTCGCCCGCACCTGGCATCCCAGGTGGGCCCCTGCCCTTGACCGTGGGCCTGGGCACGTGCCTCGTGAAGTCCGGGTTCGCCGAGGACCAGGTCCTGGCGGCATTGGCCCTGGGGTACCGGGTGTTCGACACCGCGCAGCGGTACAAGAACGAGCCGGGCGTGGGCCGCGCCCTGCAGAAGGCCTTTCGGGGCGGCCTGCGGCGCGAGGACGTGTTCGTGACGACGAAGGTGTGGCCCGACAACTACGGCTACGACGCGTGCATCAAGTCCGTCATGGGGTCGCTGCAACGGCTGCAGCTGGAGTACGTCGACTGCCTGATGCCGCATTGGCCCGGCGTGGCCGTGGGCCGCGACCCGGAGGTTGCGGCGCGGAACCGGCAGGCCCGGCAGGAGACGTGGCGGGCCCTGGAGTGGCTGCAGGCCCAGGGGAAAGTGAGGCACTTGGGGGTGGGCAACTACAACGAGCGGCACCTCCGGGAGCTGCTGGGGTACGCCCGAGTGCGGCCCGCCATCAGCCAGTTCGAGGTGCATCCGTACAATGCCCGCAGCGATTTGGTGCAGTTTTGTCAGGCCCAGGGGATCCAGGTCAACTCCTACTCCCCCCTGGGGGGCAAGGGCAACAAGCGGCAGGTCACAGACGAGCTGCTGCAGGACCCTGTGGTGCTGCAGATTGGGGCGGCCTACGGCAAGACCGCAGCGCAGGTGATCTTGCGGTGGCATTTGCAGAGGGGGCTGGTTCCCATCCCCAAGAGCCTGTCGAAGAAGCATTTGCAGGAGAACATGGCGGTGTTTGATTTTGAGCTGTCGGAAACTGATGTGCGGGCCATCCAGAACTTGGACCGGGGGGCGTTTGTGATCCTGGATTCTGAGTACTATCCGTAGCGGCTGCTACGCCCTGTGCTGCACCCGCTCAGGACGTGACTCGACAGTGCTGAGGTGCCATTGTATGACGCAGCCCACAGGGTTCACAACGAGGGAGGGGTGGGTGGGCATTGTTGTGACGTTTGCGGACACTCTGGCCCCCTTGCCAGCAGCGAGCATGTCCTTCAACTCTGCGGTCACATTGCTGGAGACAGTGCTCCCCAGGGTCTCCCACTCCCTCCAAACGTGTGGCACAGCCTCATCAGAATCTTTCCAATGGTGCATTGGTGATGAACCTTGCAGCCTGAACTGCAGAGTTGCGTTGTGCCACAGATTCCCAGAACGCTCTGCCGGGAAAGCAATGACCCAGCGTCTGGATTGCGTGCCTTCCCAGCTGAGTGCCGGCAGGGTCTTGGACGCCCCGGGGACAGCCTGCTGCAATCCTGAGCAGTGGGCACTGACAGTGCTGCCCTGTTCTGCTTGATTGTCTATCAATTGCCACGTTTGCAATCATTGTCGGCTCCTATTTGTATTTGTATCCTACTTGTATGGCCCCTATTACTCTCTTGGGTGGTATGGTTGGTCGTGACATGCACACCTCATGGCTGCAATGCCCCATGTAATTCCTACCTGTGTTCTGCACTTTTCTTATGGTGACAAACGGCTCACAGGCAATCATTTGCCATTGTGCACCAAGAAGAATACACATCCGCACACCACATTGACAATGGCTTTCACTTGGCGACAGGTGCTGCCAATGCAGATTGTCTTTCAGCATCACAATGGGAAGAAAAGACAAACACAACAGAAAAAAACACCCCACCCTTGGGTTGAAATTAGGATTCAGACTCATGACCTGGGGTTTGAATCCCAGTACCAACAAATAAATTCTCGATGGTTCTCGGGCTGGTTGGGCCACATGCGACATGCTCAAATTTTCTATTTTATCAGACAAATCCGGCAACTTGCGCAGGGCAGGAGCACAGAAGCAAACGGGAATCAAGCTGCACGAGTGGTGTACATGCCAGAAAAGCAACGCACAGAGAAAATTAATGGAACTGATTTGATTGACAGGAGCGACCAAATTTTTGTTGGTTGTTCTGTGGCAACCCTACGGTGGATGAAGGGGCCAGCTGCAAATCTAGGCTCCAACAGCAACATGGAAGGCGTTTCAGAAGGCCATGACGCGAAATGTCAAAAAGGCCACAGGCAACAGGCAAAGGGCATGGGGTGCCACCGGGGTTACTGGAGCACTTGCCCAAGACAGTGCGGTGGGTGCTCTACAAGCGGCGCGGAAATCATCCCCCAGAGGCGGCTAAATAACGGGATAACGCTGCTGGAAGATGTGTGGAAGATGTACGTGGTTTTCACGAACCTAATCTTAGACACTGTGGCACCGTGGCACCAGAGCTAGCCGATTGCCTCATCCCTGAGCAAGTACAGCACCAAAGGCAAGACTGCCACCCAGCAAGCCGTATTGCTGTCAGATGAATTCGACTCGACAGCGGGGAGGCTAAGAATGCGCTGTTTGTCGACGTTGCCAAGGCTCCCCCTAGCATCCTACACAAGGTACTGCTGCACATGTTGGAACAACATTGGAACAACAGGCACACCTGCCCATTAGTTGGCCATGTTGCAGGACATCTATACTCAATCCACAACCACTTACCAAGAGGGGGGATTTGACTACCAAACTACGACAAGAGTAAAAGAGGGTTGCCCTATGTCGCTCACGCTGTTTGTTTTTTCACTACCATGTGCTCTTTCAGGAATTGAAGGGAAGCTACCATACGCATCCGTCTATGCTTAGATGGAGGACGCAGCTGTAAGGATGTAAGATCTACAGGGGGCACGACATGCGCCAAGAGTTATACATGATATGTAGACATAGTTGGCTATTCATGCCAAAAAGACCAAACCGCACCGATGGGTGCAGCACTGGTCAACGGCCATTATCAATTTCAATGGCACCACCACAATGGTTTTTCTTTCACGTAGTTAGGACACTTTGTGGCACACTTTTGTTTGCGACCATTCTGGAGTGGGACATCATTCAAACGGTCACTGTGGCCCTAAAAAACAACGAAAAACGTGCCGCGCAATGCATGGGAGCTCGCCAAGCTAGTCTCCATGCCATTGCTACATTGTTGTTGTTGCGAGACAACACGACCCTGTGCACAATCGACAACTACACAATTCGTGATTTCACAGCTAGTCATGTGCCTCGACAGTAAATCTGGAAAGATGGTGACCATAAAGAAACTAGGACGGCTCCATGAGATGAATTGGGGATGGCACACAACTATGGAGACCACGTGCTGTCTATGCTCGGAAAACAACTTTTGGCGACTGCAATTAGCATGCGCTACACCTCTGCATCGAATGCAAATAAGGGCATGGGTGCCACATCAAGGTTCACAAGGTATAAGGTTTACAAAATTGCACACACAACCAGATTGTGGCTTGCATGTCCGATCCGGTGAAATTCAAAAGGGACGCTTCTGTGCACAAAACCACAAAGCAAACAATCTTTGTCCGTGTTTTTGCTACTTGACTGTAGTGGTCTGCTTTCCAAAGGAGGCCTTTGGCTTTCAAGTGCCATGAGTTTCGGCACTGCTTTATAGGAACGGTAGCCCGCAATCTCCACTGGCAGGTAGTCTACAAGTGAGGGCGTGGGATTCAGTGTCTCCACCCAGATTTCAAACTTGACATACTTCTTCTCGCGGTCTCGTCTCATTATCTGCTTGTGACAAGCCGGTGACTAGCTATTTTCTTTGTGAGAGAGCGTAGGTTCGTTTTGTACTTTTCTTAGCTAAAAAGTAGCCTACCACCCTAGCCAACAGGTCCCGGTAAGTGCTTCTTTTCGATTTGGACAAATGGCGGAGCGTGTGTAGCATTCTCATCGTTAATAGGAGAAACCTGACCAACAAAGACGGGTAGGGTGCATCTTTCGCAGGGTGTAGGGCACTATCACAACCTATGCAACCAACTCAGACCCAATTGTACCACCGCAGCAGTGGGGTTTAACTTGGCGGTCAACATCGCTATGTGCATTTACTTGGTTGCTTTGCACACCCACCATAGGACAACAATACAAATAGCGGCTTTAGCACTCTTTGGTGTTGCGATTGAACTTTGTAAAACGAACACCGCTTTTCTTCGATGCATTCGCTGGGTACACTTGCAATTCATAACGTGATCAATCTTTTAACACAAAAAAGACGACCCAATTGTTGTGAAAAGTTTTCAAACTTTCAAAAAACAACCCGAACTGTGACCAACAAACCCCCAAGCCCTGTGGGGTTTCTTTTCACGTACTTTGAAGAATTCTCAAGTATGAGATAACCATGGCGGACTACCCAAAGACTCCAACATCAATACGTGTTCTTCCTATGCGGCAGCATTCTTGCTTGTCCCTTCACGCACCTAACTGCGTGCAGTGAGAAAATGACCTTCATTCTTTTCGCAAAATTTCATGGTCAGCTGGATCCCACATTCATACACGACCTTCCAACCGTGCCACTGTCATTCCGTGACTGCCATCAACCCAGCACACTACTTCTACGCTGTAATAAAAAAAATCGTTTTTGAACATCAAAAGACTTTGTCTTTATTACCTGACCTCCATCTATGCCTTCGTGTTTTTCATTAAGTTATTCATGTGGCAATGGCTATAATCTATGAGTGGTCTGCTAGACGCTTCAGTTGCTTCGCGAAGCCTTCTGTAAGTGGCAATCATTCGCTGTCTCGCAGCTTGGCTGCAGGCAGTTAGAATCGGCTGTGATGAATAGGATTCGCGGCAGCGCTCACGCCTCAGATCGTCGCGTGCAAATTTCTGTGTGATAAATTGACGACGCTTCAATTCAGTACGCTTTGTGGATCCACGATTGTAGCAATCAGATTGTATAATTATTTCATCATGATCAGTATTGAGTGTCGGTTCACCGTCACATTTCAGGGTCCTGTTTCACGATGCAACAATGACAATGAATGGATATTCGTGGTCTTGATGTTGTGATCCTGCTTTGGACATCATTGAGGTCTGTGATTCTGTAGTCGGCATAGATCTGGTGTGGAAACAAGGTTCCTCATTTCAAGGAGTAAGACTACAAGTGGGTTTTGCAAGATTGGATCGACAAACAATCCATGGCTTCACAAATGTCTAGCATGGTAGCGGTTCGTGGTCAACAACAAGCCATTGCTTATCAAGCGCCGGCCTTTGCGTGTGGCTCTTTGGTTCCGTTGACCTCTCTTGCGTCCAATGAGAACATTGAAGAACACCATGAAGTTTGGCGCATGGATGTTGATTTCGAAACATGCAAGGTTCGGGTTGAAAGGGAACGTTGGTTTGACTCTCAAGGCAATCGTCATGAGTGGCTCTTGTTCATAAGTGAACCTATCACTCACATGGAGTACATTATTGATGAGTTCCGACGCCAAAATGAAGTAAACTCCATTTTCCACAAACACTTTGATTTGCATTCTCAACACCTTGAAGGAGTGGCTCGTGCCTTGCATGTCGCATCGCAAAACTATAATTGTCTACATTCGGAGATTGCTAAAGTTCGTGGTGAGATCGTTGATTGGGACAAGGGATTGATTGAATTTCTTAATCAATTAACAAACGATGTCCAGCAAATTGGCGCGGAAAATGCGAGTTTGAAGACTACCATGGAAAGTAGTAAAGCACTTCGCGATCGCCAAGTGAGTTGGTTGTCAAGGGCGCTAAACTTTTTGGTGGGTGAAGGATTTCAAGTGCCACCATCGCCTTTGAAGGAGATACCTTTGTTGGATCGGGTTTCACAACGCATCAATCAATTGGAAGAGGATTTTGGGCGCTTTGATGTATCGCACTCACAAGCTACTGCCGCCGCGCCCATGATGGAGGAGGCGTGTAAATCATGTGGCAAAGATGTTGCCAAGCTTCGGGGTGATATTGAGAAAATGCACATCACGTTTCGTGAGTTCATTGAGACTGAAATTTTCAAGGTTCAAGATCATTATGAGGCAAAACTTCGGTTGATGAGTCATGAGCATTCGGAGAGTGTTGCAAGTATGCGAGTGGCTCATCTTAGAGCCATTGAGAAAGTGGAGAAGGCTTGTCATGGGAAAATTGAGACTTGTGAAAAAAACTTTCAAGAGCAAATTAATCAATTGACTCATCTAATTTCCACGTTTTCGGATTCTTCTTCCCATGTCTCGTTAACCATCCCTTCTTATTTTTGTGACTCGCAATGTTCATGCATTGTGGAATTTCGTAAAGCCCAATCCAGTATTGAATCGCGACTCACCGGCATTGAGTTGGTCAATGCGACTATAGGTCAAGAGATCGCTACGTGTTAGTCCTCGGTGCCAGATATGAGAATGTCACTAACTCTCTTCACTCTTTGCTGCAGGACCGTGCAAATGCGAATTCATCCAACGAACAACACGCCGGAAATCATGAATTTACAACAAGAATTGGGGCCGTTCAAGTCACACCGGGAGGTAATGGGCAATGTGGGGATGATTGCCCATTGTCTTGCTCGTGTCGAACCGATATTAGAGAGGTGCGAAATAACTTGGAGGCTAGTATAGGCACTCACGAAGACAAATTTAGGCAGTTGCGCACGTCGATTCACGAGTTACGTGATGAATTCGTGGGTTTGATTCGTGAGCACACTATTAAACATGAGCCCATTAACTCTGCGTCGGCTTCTTCCATTGCAGCGCTCACTCTCGACGTCTCCAATGTTCAACGGGAGGTGGCAGCGGTCCGCCTTGCCATTGAGGGATGGGAACATGAAGGGGTGGATGAGGCGAAGGAAGTCAGCGACGATGAATCATTTCAGGTATGCTCCTCCGGGCGCTCCGGGGGGCATGCCAATCGTAGAACTAGATCGGTTGAATCCCTGTCCTCGGCTTTCTATGGACGGGGACAAGATAATGCCTCCAAGCGTTCCACCTCCGCCCCGTGTGTAGCGAAAAAAAATATCCTTGGCGTTGTTGGTGATAGTTTCCATTGGGGTGATGGTGAACGATACACCCCTTCCATTTTTTCCCGCCCACACATGCTTCATCGCAACATCACACAAGGCAAGTTACCCACCTTGAATGTGCCAAAACCGTCGGTGAGCGAAATTTGCCGGGATGTGAAGAGTGGTGAGCAAGGAATGTTGGGGACAATGTTTCCCTATGGCACTCGCTCTTTTGGTGGGAATGATGATGATGAATTGGATGGCGAATATGGTGAATTTGGTGACGAGTATCAAGGAAATTTTTCGGGAGACAAAAATGTGTCCTTTGGAGGTGACATGGTTTTCGAAAATTTGGAGTCATTTGACGAAACAAAGAATCTCGGGGAGCCCGATGCAGGACCCGAAAGAATTCAGCGGAAAGTTCGCCGCTTATTTCGGCCCACGGAATCGTCCAAGCCCGATTTGGAAGCTTTGGACGACGACACCAGGAAAGAGGTCCAGAAAATGTTAAAGTGTCCCAAATGGAATGGAGACTACAAGCAGTGGCTCGCTCTCGAGTTACTCTGGAGGCGGTTTCATGATCACTGGTCTAGGAGATGTGGAGCTGACCTCATGGCAAAAATTCTAATTACCGCGCTCCCGGAGGCCAAACGGGCACTCTATACGGAGCTTCACATGACTATGAGATGGACCTACCAACAAATTTGGTTGGATTTGGCGGGCCGGGGCCGAGGCCTACAAAGCCGGCGTTCGTTGCGGCGGGTATGGACAGCCTCGCAGCCTCCGCCTGGAAAACAGTTGGAGAAATATGGAACATGGGTGCTGAAATGGAGTCTTTTGCTCCGAAAGGCCATGCCGGTTGCAGCCGATAGGGCAAAGGAAGTTTTTCTGGATGCCTTGGTGCGACACGGTGAATATGGTGAGGAGTTGAATGAGGTGTATAAATGGGAACGGATCCATGGGCACGAATTGACGGTGGAAGGAGTCCATGAGATCCTGGTGTATGAGATTGGGTGGCGCGAAGACCGCGATTGGGCCCAGCATGAAGATGCAGCCGAGGTCAGGAGAATGCACGGCGGTTGAGGCCGGCAAGACCAAGGCGAGGGCCGCGGTAAAGGCCGTCCTTGGGGACGTGGTCAGGAGGGCCGCGACCAGAACCAAGGTGGCCGTGGACGAGGTGGAAAGAATGGGCAAGGACAGAGTGGACAGAGACAGGGTAAAGGCCAGGAACGACACTGCACTAATTGTGGCAAAGACGGGCACACTGCTGAATTTTGTTGGCAGAAAGGTGCCAAGGGCAAAGGTAGTCCTCGAAAGGGCCGCCCAACCCTGCAGCAAGCGGATGCTGAAACTGAACGTCGTTTCCGGGAAAAAGTCTGTCTGCACTGTGCCTCGCCTGATCATTGGGCCAGGGATTGTCCCCAGAATGGTCCCAGCCAGCAGCAGGGTAAAGGACGTGGCCGGGAAAAGGGCCAGCACCGCCAAGTGGGCGCTGAGACGTCAGAGGTGCCGCCCGGTGACCAGGACGGGGGGAAAAGCCAGAAAGGCAAGGGGACTGATGAGCAGGGCAACCCAGCCAAATTGCTCGCGCAACCAGGACCCTTAGGCGCTTCGGCTAAGCCAGCTGCTGGAGGAGAGACTCAAGGCTAAAGCTGCCGGAGCTTAGCAAAAAAAAACGGAAACGGGAACGCCTGAGTGACACAACCACTGTTACCGCGGCCATTGCCCCACTGACTACTGTCCACGAGGGAGAGACCTCGACCACCACTGTGGGGTGTGGCGTGCAGTCACATGATGGCGTCCTGAATTTCGCTCTGGAGGCCGCTGCTTCTGTAAATCAGCCCCCAGAGTCTCTTGTGTTGCTTATGCTGGAGGTCTGCATCCGGTCATGTGCAATGCGTCCTGCCACTGTACGACGCTATTCACTGGCCTGTGGCATGACCGGAAAAAGAGTGTGCAGATTTAGGCGCAAGCCGGCACCGACCCAGGTTGATGGTGCCCCAGAGTTGGTTGTATCTTGAGTTGTTGAAGGGGTGCAGTACACAGTATTGATCGACCCCGGCTCCCAGGTGTTGCCTTGCATTTTGATGCGCCCAGGGGGGGGGGGACAGGGGATGTAGACTTGAATTTTCCTTTCTTCGTCAAATCCAGACCCCGGAGAGCATCCGTCAGCGGCGCTGCGTGGTCGGCAAATTTATCAATGTAAAATGCATACCACTGCGCTAGCCCTAAAAATGCTTTATGGTGGGTTGGGGTCCGGATGTCCCGCCAATCCCACCTGGAGACTGCAGCGACCTTCTCAGGATCCGCTGATCTTCTTCCTCGCTCTAAAATCTGCCCACAAAAACGCACACGTCTCAGAAACAAAAAAACCTTGGGCGGTTTAATAGACTGCTGCCAATCCCGCAAACATGTGAAAATATGGCACAAATCTTCATAGTGCTGACGAATACAGCCATCAGTCACTGGAGCGTCCCGATCTGGGTTGTCCTCTGTGTCTGGTGTACCCCTCAGCACATCATCAATGTAGGGTTTTACCCCCGTTTCCTCCAAACAGAGCTGGACCATTCTCTGATAGGCCTGTGGGGCCGTTTTCAGCCCCATGGGCAGCACTGTCCATTGAAAAAGACCCCAGGGCGTCAAAAACGCCGTGAGGGGCCTGGAAACAGGCTCAAAAACCATTTGGTGAAACCCGTCTTCCAAATCGAAGATGGACCAAATGGCATTTTTGGACTGTGTACAGACTGCTCCAAAAAAAGGTCTTCAATGACCGGGAGCGGGAAGGCCCGATTCGCAATTTGCGAATTGAGGTAGCGGTAGTCCATGACTAACTGCCTTTTGCCCCCCGGCTTGGGCACACAAAAGGCCCTTGCTGCCCAACTTGAAAATGATTTTTCGAACATGCCGCGCTCAAAAAAATTGGAAATCAATTCACGAAAAGCGGCATCGCGGACTCCCACAGTTCTATAAGGACCGACCCGCTGAGGTACGGCTCCTTGTTTCAATTTTATTCGCGCGATGCCAGCCTCACCACACTTAGAATGGTCCACGTCCGTCAGGATATTTTTCGCAAACTCAAAAACAGTTGAGAATTTCTCCTCCAACATCTTCCGATAAGGCACACAACCGGGATCAATGCAATCACCCTCAACAACAGCCCGCAGACTGCGTAATGAAAGCAGGGAATGTGCAGCAGTGTCCTGCCGCAGCACACGCAACCGTGCTTCCCTCATGGACGAAGGCGGGGACAAAATGCGTTCACTGGAATGGCAGACGCGACACCCGGAACACATCTGGTGGCAGCCATCCGTCTCTCCCGCGGCAGACTCATCAGTACACCCCCAGTCCTTACCCTCAGGGGGCTGACGCACATCCATGCCCTGCGCATCAAACAGCACAACCCTGGTCGTCCAGTGGGGCGATTCCTGCAGAATTAGCCCATCAGTGTTCCTATATAGGGGCACTGATGGGTCGAGGTCCCACCAATCCAGCGCCACTTCTCCCAATGTCCAAAACCATGGACACTGCTTACGTACCGGTACCAGCAGGATGCCTCTGCCCTGGTTCAGCACGATTTTGGTGATAGTGTCTTGCAGCAAGTGGTGTGGTGGATGCAACCATAAAAATTTTTGCTCTGCCCTTTGGAGTCCGACAAACCCCAATTATGGGACAACCCGTTCTCCCCTTTATCCCAATACTCCGGAAACAAGTGTGCCTGCTTGGAAGCAAAAACATCAACAAAGTGAACACCCTTCACCCCAGCCCATTTCAGTATCATGTCTCGCACTGACGATAAAAGAATGTGATTGCCCTGCGAGTAGAAAAATTTAGTGGATCGCCTCAACTTCCTGCGCACGGCCTGACGGCATGTACCGGCGGTCTGAAGTGCCATTTTTCGAAAAAACTTTGAGTACTGGGCCCGCACCCGTCGTGACGTGACTGGTGTGGATCCGATCCGGGCCATCTTCAGTGGGTCCCCCTCCTGTTCGTCATCAGCCAAATCATCCCAGGGGATATCTTCCGGCAAACACATGGCACACACTTCATCCACTTCACATTTACAATGACGACACGAAAATCGGGCCGGTGGGTGCGTCTGTGTGCCCCCCCCTCCCAAAACCTTGCCTGGGCCCCTGCAGTCACGACGGAGCCCAAAACCACCCGCAAAAGAATCCGGGGGGGGGGCTGTATATACAGAATGAGCATCAGGCACATCCTCCATGTCAGATTGGAGCTCATCTGTGCCATATGCCTCAGAATTTGCGTCAGACCCCACATCTATGGTACATGGGCATTGCGGCGGCTCTGACTCGTCATTTAAAACGAGGGCAGCAGCTGGACGCAACCCCTTACTCATGCACTGTCTAACACAAAAACAGCCGATTGCAAACATACAAAACCTACAAAAATTCTTGCACGACGTCCTTGTCTCCGGTTCTCCCGTTTCCCGGCGATCCAGACTTAAAGGTTGTTGTTCATGCTGACGTGGGCGTCCTGTGAAAGGAAAACAAGAAATACAAGCAGCAGCGACAGAAGCAACCGTGGCAGCTGTGATGGCTGGGACTAGATGCGTCTGAGGTAGGGTCAAAAGCGCCAATGAAGATAAAACCGGTCGCAGTACCTCAGTGGCACTGCACTGCGAGCCCTGCTCAACCCCGTCAGGTGCCGTAGGCCCCTAAGTTACCAAGTGTTTCTGGCAGCAACGCCCGACCTCCCCAGACCATGAATAAAGTTCAGAACAGTGCTGACACATGGCCACTGTTATCCCTGCCTGGCTGTCCCCGCTGATCGCCGAGTCCTGCTCGGGCTCTCCAAGCGGAGCCCTCAACTCAGACGCCTCGTGACTCATCTGGAACACAGAAACTGATGGAGAAATATCCATCAGACAGTCGCGGACTGGATCAATCGTCAGTCCATACGACTTACAAAAAGGATACCCTAAGATGACATGTTCGACTACATCGGCCTTGTAATCAAACACATCCTCACAAAGAATCTCAGTCATGCACCCGTGATGTTCCACGGGCAACGCTATGGGCACTGTGGCACCATGTGTACCACCAGCAATACGACTGCCATCTGCCACTGTGATCTGCAGTGGGCGGGCAGCGAGTGTCAATTCTTTATTCTCAAAAAATGAACTAGCTGCCAGTGCGACTGTTTTTCAGCAGTTTTCCAGTGTCGCAGAAGCAGAAAAAGAAATCTGTCGTTTAGAGAACATGATTCACTGGATGCCGGAGATGATCTGGTATTTTGGACAGCTGGAAGAAAAATTATTAAATCCCGTGCAGCTGTACATTCCGGATACTCAGAGGCAGTTCTGGATTTGTACCGACGCCAGTGACTTTGCGGTAGGGGGTGTGCTGGAGCAGCGCCGCTGCAAATATCCTGAGCCTGACGATCCTACCCAGGGCTGCGGATGTCCCCTATTTCCCGTGGCGTTTTTGTTCAGGGAGCTGCAGGGTGATAAGTCCCATGGCCAACGTGCCTGGCCAGTGAGGGACAAGGAAACTTATGCAATTGTTGCAACTCTCCACAAATTTCACGCATGGCTACAGCAGTCTAGACTTTTTTTGAAGCGGGGTGGGTCGCAACGGATCACCGCAGCCTGGAGTATATGACGAAGGAGGACTTCGTCACGCTGTCTGGTCCAGTTGGCAGACGGGGCCGCTGGCGCCAGTTTTTGTCGCAGTTTTTGTTAGGTGTAGTGTATGTGCTCGGACAGAATCAGGAAATTCCTGACACCCTCTCACCCTGGTCTTAACCGGCGCGATTATATTGTCCTGAAACTAACATACACGGTACTGAGGAGGACGCTGAGGGCGTAGCAGCTGATGAGAGGGAGCAACGAGCCCATGCCGATCAGCTCCTGGAGAGGGCTGAGGGTCAGGGTGAGACACAATTTTTGCGTAACTTTGTGGCATGGCATTCCTCTTTGTGTGCATCAGGGGTGACGCCTCCAGATTAGGAAGTGGATGTGTTCCAGGACGATGCTGAATTTTTTGCTGAGGTTGAGGACGGGTTTGCTACGTATTGCAGTCAGGTCAGAACTTTGTTTTCTGTTGAAGGCCTGCCACGGAAGGTACGCCGGAAGGCACAACGTATCGCGATTACGCAGGGACGCAGCCAGAATTGGTCTGCTCGTGCCCTTGGGGCTGCACTGCAATGTCCGCCTGCCGCCTGTGTTCCAGACTGTGATTCTGATGAGCCATGGGCGACGGTCCGCGCGGGGAGAGTAGTCCCCCCTGAGCTTTTCATTTTGCATGACGACTCGACTGTCTTTTATGATCAGGACCCTCATCTCATGGGTGTGCTGGCTTCTTTGCGGCAGGAGCAGGCGTCTCTCCACGCGCCAGGTTATGCGTTTTATACTCCTAAGCCTGATTGTCTACGTCTGCGCTACCGGGGCAAACATGTGGTGCCACAGGCCATCAATCAGAAAGTTGTTCAGGCCTGCCACACGTATGTCCATGGTGGACTGGACAAGACATTTTTGCTCTGTGATAGAAAATTTTATTTCCCTGATACAGATTTGCGCCAGTTGGTCCGGCGGGTCTGTGGGGCATGTGAGGTGTGTCAGCAGACTAAGCCCCAGACTGGGAAGCAACATGGGGAGCCCGCGTTTTAACCCGTCCCTGATGACCCTTTCACTAGTTTAGCCATAGATTTTGTGAGTCTCCCAAAAACTGTCGTTAATGGTGAGACTTACGACTACCTGATGGTCGTTGTGTGCCGGTTAACAGGCTACATTTTGGCAATTCCGACCCAAAAATAGGGTCTGGACAGCCAGACGTTAGCTGAAATTTTGTAGAGAGAGTTGTTTTTTTTATGGGGTTACCTAAGGAGGTGTATTCCGATAATGCTTTGTTTCTGAGCACCCAATTTCTGGACACATTGTTTTCCCTGAGCGGTATTGAACAACACAGTAGTGTCCCCTACAAACCAGCCACAAACGGCAGGGCGGAAATGGCAGTCAAGAGTGTGGTCATGGCGCTTACGCATTTTTTAACTCAGCGACCGCGCTCTTGGTATCATGCCCTCCCCCTAGCCTTGTGGGGGTTGAATGACCTGCCAGGTTTGGTTGCCCCCTCTTCCCCCCACAGGCTGGTTTTTAGGAGGGACCCTGTAGGGTTTGGTGAGGTACCCCCCATAGTGCCGGGAGATGGGGCGGAGGATGCGCAGCAATTTTTTTCAAGGCTTGTGACTGAGCGTCAACAGGTCAAAACTGCTTTGAAGCGCCTGCAAGACAAGGAGTCTGGCGCATTGCGCAAAAAATTTAAGGTGCAACTTTTCCAAGGGGGTGATCGTGTGTGGTTGCGAGATCGCCCGAAGTGGGATCAGGCCCACTACAACAAGTTGAAGCGGATATGGCAGGGCCTGTATGAGGTAATACGGTGGGAGGGGGGGGATCGCTATGTGATTCAGGTTGGAGAATCCCAGAAAGTAGTTGCCTCAGATCGTGTGAAATTTTGCAGATCCATGTTGGAAAAGGTGACAGCCCCTTTTGCGTATTATAGTGATAGGCAGTTGGCGCCCAACGACGACACGCATATGGTCGAGGATGTCTTGGACCATGCGGTCAAGAGGCCCGAGGTGCCTCGCCTTACCTTCAGTTGTATGTGGCTTGGAAGGATCATGAGGACAAGACGTGGGAGGACGCTGGAAAATTCATTGGGAGGGGAAATGATAGGGTCAAACGTTATTGCACGCGCCATGGTCTGAAAAAATGGTTGAAGCAGACATGGTGATGTTTGGCTTTCCATCTACCTCCTGATGCTTGAATTTTTTCTCACTGTGCATTCATTCTCTGTCTCAGAGGTCAGCCACTCAGCGTTTGTGTCCCGGTTGAGTCATCTACCAAGAAAAGCGGGATAAGCGGTGTAGGACGACGATTTTATCATTGGAACGTGCCCGCGAAGGGACTGCTGGGTCCGCAGAGGACAGAGCCTTTTCTTGATGTACTTCTGCATGTTTGTGACTTGCTCTGTTCTTTTGTTGTTTCTCCCCGTGCTTGCGGGTTCATCTTGAGTCCCAGAGTCCGGATCAGAGCCACCAGCTCGTCCAGACCATGCCGTGGAGATGGTGAGCTTTAAGGGTACTCGGCTTGCTCATCAGATGTTATTTTTCTGTCAGCATTGTGTGACCCTGTTGGATGATTGGGCCTGTGATGGCCGCTGTCTGGATTTTGTTGATCACTTCTGCTGCTTGGTCAGCTGCAGGGAGGGAGTCACTGCTAGGGCCTAGCTACATGTGTTTTGATTTTTGCTGCTTCTTCTTCGTCCCGCTTAACTGCCACTGTAGTTTTGGACTTCCGGGGTCAGACAACACACGGGCGTGTGCTGTCTTGGGAGGGGGATGTAAGTGGCAGTGATTCGCGGTCTCGCAGCTTGGCTGCAGGCAGTAAGAATCGGCTGTGATGAATAGGATTTGCGGCAGCGCTCACGCCTCAGATCGTCGCGTGCAAATTTCTGTGTGATAAATTGACGACGCTTCAATTCAGCACGCTTTGTGGATCAACGATTGTAGCAATCAGATTGTATAAGTATTTCATCATGATCAGTATTGAGTGTCACTGTCACGTTTCAGGGTTCTGTTTCACGATGATGACAATGAATGGATATTCGTGGTCTTGATGTTGTGACTCTGCTTTGGACATCATTGAGTTCTGTGATTCTGTAGTTGGCATAAATCCGGTGTGGAAACAAGGTTCCTCATTTCAAGGGGTAAAACTACAGGTGGGTTTTGCACGATTGGATCGACAAACAATCCATGGCTTCACAAATGTCTAGCACCTTCTCTTCATGAACTGGCATCATTTACCGCAACTGCCAGGGGCCTTCCAAGACAAGTATGGGCCACAACCAAAGATCGCGTGGTACTGTGTTGCCTACCACTAGATCAATGAAGCAACTTGTCCACTTTGCTCCAACGTTGCACTCCGCTTGGGCTATCGTGTACAAGCTGGCAACGGCAATTGCAAAGCCTAAGCTCTCAACGAGAGCATGTCCCAACCTTGTGAGGCGCCTTGTCTGTGGATTGACTCGAAATGCCCTTGTGGCCACAAGAATCTCAAACGGTGGCCAGAGTACCGGCAACGCGTTGCACCAAAGTATCGCTCAACAGATCTTGAGCACCGCTGCGCTTTTTCCGAATGCCCTCTTCACCAATTCACAAAGTAAGTTACTTGACGTTTGTTGCAACAACTTAATTACGTGTATGGAAAACTCAGCCACGGTGTGTCGGTGCTTGAGTATCTGAAGGCCACATCTTTTTAAGTCTGCAACGTCCATCAAGGTACATCTTGGCCTTGATGTCCTCTCATGAGACTCGGCGTGGCTCAGTTCACAATAACTTGGCAGCGTGAAGAATAGAGCACATACAAAGGTACGTCTGCCTCTACTCTGGGTTTTCAATTTCGCCGCCCATACATATGAGAACACTTGCTCACATATCAGCGACCGTGTTCTTCTAATGTGAGGTGACGGTGATGCAATCTACCCCCGTATTGCATTGTACTATTTAGTAGTATGTATGCAAACTCACGTGACTCATTGCTTTCCATGACGAGCCCTTTTTGTTTTTTCCCTTGCTGCCTCGCTACATTGCCCCGAGCCTATTTTTTGTCTCTTACGGGTGAAATAGCAAGGATTCAAAAACAATATGCGGTAAAGACCCGGCAGAACCATTGTCTTTTTTGCACCACACTGTGTTATGGGCAATATGGGCATGGACTATACTGAAGTGGCTGGTTCGAAACACCGGTACAATGTACATTTTTGGAAAACAAATGCCCTGACTGTCACTCTGTGCGTCCTTGTGTGGGTAGTCATTTGCGGCACTTGGGAGCTAGATGGAGTGTGTAGTTGTGCTTTTTTTTGCACTGTGTGTCCCCGCGTTACCCCCGGTAGTGTAGTTGTGCTTGTACTCTGCACAAAGCAAGTTGCACACATCCAACTAGTGTGGCAGCGCATTGAAGCACTAGGTAATCCAAAGCTTTCGGCAAGAAAATTGTTGACAAGATAAGATGGGTAGGTGAAATTGTATGGTGGGTGAACAAAACTCTAAGGTAGGAAAAAAGGACTCGGTGATAGCAGGCTGGTGTGATGAGATTGCGCATGAGCACTTCAGCATAGCACGTGTGCATAAATGTTGTAATGGATAGGACGTGTATATTTGCGCAACGAAATGTTACTTTGCTTTATTATAATATTTTAGTACTAAATATAGCTGCATTGTTGTGCAGATGAACTGAGTGAGATTATGTAATGTGGGATTCAAACTTTGAGCTTGTGCATAGTGCTTGTGGTAAAACGGGTGATTATTGTAAGTGCGGCTAGCCCCATCTGCTCAGATTTTCAAACATTCTGTCCAGATTGGCTACATTTTGGTCATTTTCTTTGCTTCGGCGTAATCGCCGCCTCGCAGCTCAGTCTCAGGATATTTCCTATATATTTCTGATATGCCGGATTTGATTCCGCGGTCCATTCCCCGTAAATTAGGGATGCAGATTCGCAGCGAATTCAATTTGAATTCGCCGAATTCGCTGCGAATTCGTTCGCAGCGCGAATTCGCTGCGAATTCGGCCTGAAATTCTTAGTACTGCGAATTCGGGGCGAATTCGCGCTGCGAATTCGCAGGCGACGGCAAAATGATCACGCGTGCGCCGTCTTTTCTCCAGATGAAAAACTAACTTTGAACTGTGCAATGCAATAAATTTTTTGCCTTTACAACATCAAAACTATGATGATTCCGCTTCGATTGAGCCGTTGATTTTCTTGTGCGGTGCCTGCGTACCTGTTTTCGAAAACAAAATTTACTTTTGAGTTTTGAACACACCGCTGTGTCCGCCTAGCTCCACCGAACACGGCGGTACCCTCCCTTCTCCCCAGAAGTCCACCAGTTTGGAGGAAAACCCGTCTCGAACTTTTTATTTTCGACTTTTTTTTTCTAATTTTTGACAGTCAAAACGTGTTGCCCCTTGGCAACCACGCACTGTCGGGCGTGTGTGGAAGGAGAAGCAGCCGAGAACAGCCCGACGCAGCCGCAGTGAGGCCCTGGGCACCCACAAAGATGTGCACGGAGCCAATGACGTGCACGGAGCTGCACCCAGCCAGCGCAACCTCCCTATAAGCTATGTACATAGCCCCTTGTAGCCCTTGCGTATCCTTGACAGCGGTACCCTCCTTACCTTTCCCGGTGCCGTGTATGCTCTCTCTTAGATTACTTCCAGTCCAACGATTGAATTCAAGAATGCAATGATTCAAGGCCCAATAAGGGCAACAAGTGGTTCACATGTTATGGTTTGTGCGTGGATTGGTGATCTTGCATGCTTCGTTGCTGCTTCTTTTCCAAAAGGCATTTGAAAGAAGCAAGGAACTTTGGAATTCTTGGTTTTGCTTTGCTTTCTTTTTGTCAAATCGTCAAATCGTTTCAGCATGGTAAATGCAAGCAACAACAAACAACAAAAATTGCAAGGTTACGGAAGCTTTTGGGAAATCTTTTATGCGATATGGTACTGGGTAGTGGACACCCATATGTAAACACGTGAATTGCAACCGAGAAGGTAAATTGTAGGTGCCTATGGATTCAATCAAGCGAATCAGGGAGGATTCGAATTTGAAGTTGCGAATTCGAGTTCGGAGTAGTCCACCAATACGTGCGAATTCGGAGCGAATTCGAATTCGAGCGAATTCGTGCGAATTCGAGCCTGCATCCCTACCGTAAATCCGCCGCGTTCCGCTATTTTAGCTGGAATCGCCATTTGCCGCTGACGCGCACTCGCGGGCCAGATCGGCCAAACATTTTTACATAATTGGATTATTTAAATCTTTTCAGACAGTTTTGGACACTCAGATGTATTTAGAATAATCCGCCTCAATTTTCTTCATAGACTGGGATTTTCTGCCGGATAACAATCAGCATGGACCTTGCTTCTGTTGTCGCTGCTCTGGCCTCCGTTGGTGTTCGAGTATCCGGTTCTACCCCCAATAACAACGTACAGGGAGACTCCTCGCGTGCCTGCCCCACTGGTCTTGCCGGCCCCGAGCCCTCCGGCACCATCAACGACCCAGGTCAGCACTTTCATGGTAGCAGAGGCTACCTGAATGTTGTTCCTTTGGTGTCCCAACCACAGCTAGCTCCCCAGTACGGCCCCGTAGACCCCGCCGCTCCTGGAGACGTAACAATTACGCTGCCGTGGTGTTGTGCGAACGAGGCCTTGAGAGGAATGCCTTGCGCAAGCCCAAGCTGCCCAAGAAGGGCACAAATCAGCAGCTGTGGAGGCCCAGATTACCATCAAGATCCCAGTCGAAATTGGCCATCAAGCAGCTGGAATCTCCCAGCCTACGCCGATGGCAACGCTCCGGTGGAGCTTACGGACCTGGCAGGTACTAATACTCCTTACCAATGTCCACATTTTGAGACCATCGACGCCGACATTGACGACATTGAGATGGGTGGTCCAGGTGAGGTACCTACCTATAATCGACCAGCCTCTTGGGCACAATGGGACAACCATTTGTCTTCAGAAGTGACCCGTAACCTTGAGGCGCTTGAGGCCCTTTGTCTATTAGCCACGTCTAAGCTGATAGGACAAGAAAGAATCGCCTCTGATTTTTTATTCGAATATTTTTTCCTCCTTCAAGAAGAAATTAATACCACGATGTGGTGGTGTTCTCAAGAAGATGACTCTTTTGCCATTTTTTTGCAGATCTGGGAGGCAAGCCCCTTCCCGAAGGAGAAGACCAAGGCACCTGTTGCCGGGCCCTCCGCCCCTCATCCCTCTGTTTCCATCCGCGACGATCTAGCCGCCGCGGTTGAGGAAGGAATTTTAGAGGCAGCCAGGCAGGCAAGCCTGGAAATTAGGGCTGAAGGAGCTCCCCAAGTGGACTCCTGGCTGCGAACCACTGAGATTAGCGGTCCGACAGCCTGCTCAGGCCCTTCAGGACACGGTATGTACTGTCCTGCCGACTGCTCATGCAGATGCCAGCGAGATACTGAGCTCCAATTGCTCAAAGATCAAATGCAACTCATCATTCAAACGCTGGGAATTAAAGATCTTTTCAAGACACACATGCGGTCCGAGGGCGCATCATCGGTGGAACAAACAACAGAACTGTCGGAGGAGGCGACAGAAATTTTTTCGATTGCTCCTTCGGTGGACTCTAAGACCACCGATGCAAGGATCAGCAGGACTAAGCTAAAGGAAAGGGTTACAATCTCTCGATCTCAGAGTAGGACGGCGAAGGCTAGGACTGAGGCTCAGAATGCCAAGCGAACAGCCTCCCGTACTGCCCTTCCTGCTGCTGATTCCAATGCATTAGCCCAGATGTTGCTCGCCCAGACCCTCGCCGGAGCTGGTGTGGCTAATGATGCCGCCAAGGTGTCTGCCATTACGGCCGGTGTTGGGCTGGATTCACTTCTAAATCCTACTTCATTGCGACTTCGTCAGGTTGCCAAGCAACCGAAGTATAATGGGAACCCCAGACGTTGGCCTCAGTTCCAACGGGAATTTAAACTGTGGGTTAAGACTCAAAAACTCCAAGATGATCAGTTCCTGATGGCCCTCTTGGACTGCCTTGAGGGAGCGCCGGCCAATACTTGGCTCAGGACCTGGAGTGATCGTGAGGATTCAAGTTCCCCCCTTACCTTTGATGAGGTGTGGGAACAGTTGGAGGTACGTGGATCCCGGCTGCCAGAGGACCATTACCACCAGATGTTGAAGAATTTTCCTTCATTCTCGCGATTAATCTTGCACGAAGTGCAAGACAAGAGACAGCGCTTCTGGAACTTAGTGGAAGAGTCTGAACATTCAGGCGAGAAATTTTCTAGTGCCGAGCTGAAAAATCTGATTTTTGACAAAATCCCCTCCGAAACTGCCGCCACCCTTCGGAATAAACAGTCCGAAGAAAAGGTCAAGACCTGGTGGGCGGAGGTCGATGGCTTCGATGCCTCGGCCAACAGGTTTTCCGTCAGGGAATCACTTCAAAAGTGTTCCCCCACGTCGTTTACCAAGGTGAAATTCACTGAAAACACGTGGAAAATCAAGTTTAATGAACACGAGGATCGGGACTTGTTTGTCCAAGTCCTCAACAGGGGAGTAAGTTTCCATGGCCATCGCCTGAAGGCCAAGAACTGGGTGTTTTCGTTCACCCCGCAGGAACTGTGGGAAGAGGTTGAGCGGCTCGCTGACGCCGCCAATCAAAATTTCCATGAGGGTCTTGGGGGAAATAGGAATACACAGCAAAACACCCAAAATGGGGCCCAAAAGGGCCACAAAAAGGTGAATGACACCCGGAATGTTCAGGATCATTGTAGCATCTGTCTTCTTTTAGGTTCTACGAACCGAGCTAAGTCGCATTCTACTGGTAATCACCGATGGTCTCCTTACGATCACAAGGTGATTGGTGAAAACATCAGTAATCCTCAGAATTCAGACAGGAATGACAGACAGGTGCATGGTGGAAAGGGGGGAAAGGGTAATCCGACCCCCTCCGGTGGAAACAAAAATACTGGAGGCCCTGGCGGGTCCCAAGGCAAAGGAAATCGGACTCCATCCGGCTCCGGTGGGCAGCCGAACGGCCAGACAAATCCTAATGGCAACGTCGGAGGCGGAAATCGAAATCCAGGCCAAACCCCTCAATCCGGTACAAACAAAGGAAATGCTCCAGGATCACAGGGTAAAGGTAAGGGAAATTCTTCGGGAACGCCTTTCTCTGGTAAGGGCAGAGGGCGTGGCGACGGTGGAGGTCCATCATCCGGCGGCCGTGGCCGTGGACGTGGAAAGGGCAACCATCGTGTGGATCAGGTCTCAGGTGCAGATCAGGTGTCCGATGCGGATCGAGATTATGTCGAAAATGCCCTGAATCCAGCAGATGATCCGTTCCAAGATGAGTGGATCGACGAATCAGGCTGTGTTCACAATGTTAACGCAGCCACTGGAGGTCAGAACGCCTAGGGGAGCCACGAAAATCGCCCCTCCCCAGGCGATTTCAGGCATGATCCCCAGATTCCAGATCGACCATTACTTGATGTAGGGTCGCTTGTCTCCTCTCCCCTGGATCCGGCAGCGGATCCTTCTGTTGTAGTGGACGAGGTTGGTGTACAGTCCAAGCACAGGGCCCGTCAGTTTGTCACAAAGCTGTGGGTCTCTGATTGCAAGGGAAATTTCCACCTCGCCACTTGTTTGTGTGACAATGGATCAGAGGTAAATCTCCAATCCAATTCATTCTTACCCGACGACTGCGTGTTTGAGTCGCCTCATCCTGTTACCCTCGAGGGAGTTTCTGGACATTCTCTCGCAGGTGGGCAACGCGGTTGTTATATATCAACTCATTTGGTCGCTCAAGACCTTTGGGAAGAGCAAAATGTGGAAGAAGTTGTCCTTAAGGATGACTACTTCTATCGTGCCGACATAAAGTATGACCTTTACTTGGGCCATCCTTGGCTTCGCAAGAACAGGGTAGCGCCCGTAGGTCATCGGCGTTGTTTTTTGCTGGAGTCAGGTCCCTTGGAGCGTCCTGAATTTCGTTTTTTGCACGCAGAGTTTAAAAGTGCAGAAGAATTTTTGAAGCAAAAGGTTACACCAAAATTTGGCGAAGATGTCACCATTGCAGAGGTGAATGGGAGTGCCGATTACTCCCAAGAGTTAGAATGTCTTCGTAGGGACTCCCAGCCACGACGCCCTTCGCGCTGGCACTCTTCATCCTACAGAGTTGTCGACAAATGGCGCGATGCAATTTGTGAATATTTTCATGAACACCATTCCTTTTGGCCACAGTATGATGCCTTTGCTAACCGTAAGAACAAGCGCTTTGACAAGCACTTTAGCGACGCTTGGACCCATAAATGGGACAAGAAGTTGTGGATTAATCCTCCGTTTCACTTAATCCAGCAGGTCATCCACAAAATCAAGCAAGATAAAACCCAGGCAATTTTAGTTGTGCCCTTGTGGGACGACAAGCCTTGGTTTCAGGAATTACAAGACATTTGTGTAGATTACATCGAACTTCCCAGGAAGATTAAGCTGTATGCCAGGGACGACACAGGTCCTCTGCCACAGCGGTCCTGGAGTTCGCTTGCATTCCTGGTGGATGGAAAGCTTTCTGACTCTAATTCTGCTGATTCTAGTACTGATTCTTGTGTTGGGTCTGAATCTGAGGTAGAGCGTGGTACTGATGATGAATCTATTTTTTCTGATTTTTGTACGTCAGATACCCAAGGTGATCCAACGTCAAATGGATCCGCCTCGTCTCCCTCTTCCCCAATACGATCGACATCGAAAAGAATCTTCAGTGCACGGGCGAAGAAAAATTTCAAATCGCGCCGCAAATTCAGAGTTTTTTATGAAAAACCCCCTGTGGAAGCTTTCATGGATCCTTTCGAGGAGCTGGATCACGAAGAGAATCTCTGGGATTTCGACACAAGACCCACCTATCTTCAAGAGGCAGTTGATACGGACCTGTTTAGGGACATCCGTAAGAAGATTCTTCCTGCCAAAGCCGAAGAAGTCGCCAAAGTTTTTTCGACAGTAATTCCTGGCGATCAGGTGGACACTGAATTGTGTTCCAAGTCAAGAGAAAAGATTTTTGAGGAACGGAAGGACACAACCGTTTCAGGGAAGTTGATCAAAGACCCCCCTGTCCGTGGGCAGTTCGGTGAAGCCTTCATCGAGCTTCGTGAAGGGTACAAGGCGAAGAAACAGCGCCCTTATGAGAATCATGGACACAAACATGAGATCCTCAGAAAAATCATCGAGAGAAATCTCAGGGAATTTGGTTGGCTTGAGGGTTGTATGACCAGCGAATGGTGCTGTGCACCCTTCACAGTCCCGAAGCCGCCGTCTGCAGACCAGAACACTATTGATGGTTGGCGAATGGTGGTTGATTTTCGCAATCTCAACGCCGAAACCAAGGCGGATTCGCACCCCCTGCCCCTCATTGAGGAGGAAATCGCCAAGAGGGCGAGAGGTCGTTTGTTTTCTGTGCTGGATCTCCGTCACGGCTTTCACCAAATGCCGTTGAGGAAGGACAGCAGACCCCTCACCTGTATGTGCACGCCATGTGGCCCAGTCCAGTGGACAGTCATGCCCATGGGCCTGAAGAATGCCCCTTCGTTTTTTCAAAGAATGATGGAAGATGTGCTTTTTTCAGCTCATCCTGAGCTTCGTGCCTTCGTGAGCGTGTACATAGATGACATAATCATCGCGACGGAAGGGGAGGGACTGACAGAAGCTGAGCTGGTGGCCCTACATGAGAAACAGCTGAACCAAGTTTTGGACATTCTTGACGCCAATCAGCTGATTTGTGGGCCAAAGAAGGGAAAATTATTTTTAAAATCAGTCGAATTTTGTGGTTCTCTCCTAGAGAATGGCACCCGACGACCCAGTCCAGGGAAGCTCGTCGCTATTCAGAAGTGGAAGCGCCCTGAGACGATCACGGAGTTGAGAGGATTCCTGGGTTGTTGCAATTCTTACCACACTTTTGTGCCGAATTATGCCAAATTTGCTGCCCCCCTCACTGAATTATTGAAGGTAGGGAGAGATGCAGGCAAGGCAGGTTCAAAGGTTCGTGTCAAGTGGACTGACGAGTGCGAGGAGGCCTTCCATCACTTGAAGGCGGCCCTCTGTGAAGTCGCCACGTTGCATGTGCCCCAATTCGACCGACCCTTCTACATTAGAACCGACGCTTCTAGGTACGCGATCGGAGCTGTCCTTGAACAGGTTGATGAAGCCACCGGCGATCATTACCCTCTTGCATTTTGGTCTCGGAAGCTAGCCCCACGCCAAATGCAATGGTCGCCGCGTGAGCAAGAAACCTACGCCATAATCTGTGCTTTAAAAAAGTACCAATCGTGGGTTGGCACCAATCGAGTCGAGGTCCTGACGGATCACCGATCTCTGGAGTATTGGGCCACCGAACACATTGATACTGTCGCGAGCCCAGCTGGTCGACGGGCCAGATGGCACGAATTTCTCAGTCTGTTTGACCTCCATGTGTCGTATTTGCCTGGAAAACATAACACGGTAGCGGATGCTCTGAGCCGATGGGCTTACCCCGCTTCAGAGGGGCTGCAAAGTACCAACATCCATGGTACGGAGCAGGACCGCCATGTCATCATCGAATGGGATCAGGAAGAAAAAAAGCTCATTCGACGTGCATGCATGCAATGCGCTGTTAAACAGGACGCATTACCGTGCCATGACATCACGGCCATCTCAGATCCGGCGCATGCTCATGAGATCTGCACCAAAACACTGAAAGTCGTGGAAAAGGTCACCGATCCCTCCTCAGGGAGTGTGAAACGGTTTGACTATACCCGACGAGTAAGTAGATTTCGGTTGATCCAGGGCATTAAGCGACGAGATCAGGCCAAAACTCCACCCCTGCCTAAAGATTCCCTGATCATCCGTGACTGGACGTCCGATTATCTGCAGGATCCCATGTTTAAAGAGGTCTTTGGAAATCTCAAATCCAAAGATGCTCACAAGGATGGGATTTTTGCTGAGTACTCGTTGGATGGGGGGAAGCTGTGGATGGAGGGTAAATTGTGCGTACCAGACGCCCTGGCCCCCCGAGTGTTAAACTGGTGGCATAAATGGGAGTCCCCCCACGCACATGGCCGTCGACTGTGGTCGATGATTAAACATAGGTTGTTTGGCTCACTGCTATATACTCACTGCATGAAAGTAGCCGCCGGATGTGCCCAATGTGCTGTCTCGACGCCCCCCAGCGCGAAGAAGCACGGCCATCTGAGGCCTCATCCTATTCCGGAGCGCCTCTTTAACAGAGTCACCAGTGATTTTTTCTATCTCGGTGAGCTCGATGACGAAGAGTGCCATTGGACGAATAAAAAAGTCAATGGTGTGCTCCTTATTCAGTGCGGTCATTCCGGCTACATTCAAGTGTTGCCTTGCAACATTGAGTCGATGACTGGCAAGGCTGCCGCCAAATGGTGCGCGCAGACCTGGATGGGAGGTTGGGACGTCCCATCCGAGGTGGTGACGGATTCAGGCAAAGAGTACACCTCCGAATGGTGGAGAGAATATGTGCTCGCCTTGGAATCCACCACCTCCGATGTGAAATCCACTCGCATGGAGCGCTGCCTGGCGAAAGAGCCGGCCGCTCAATTATTAATATGCTTCGTAAGGAGCTCGCGAGTGAAAAGGATTTCCATTGGATGGAAGTTCTCTTCGCATTGCTTCGCCGTTACCACAACACGCCTTTGTATCATGGCCTTTCTCCAAATGAAATTGTCTTTGGACGAAGGAAGTGTTGGTGGAACATGCCGTTGAATAATCCTCGCCCCTGTAAGGATGCTTCGTTGTTTTTGGACGACGTCCAACGAGCAGATAAAACTGTCTCGAAATTAATCGAAAAGCATCAAGCTGACTGGCTTTGGGTCCAGAATCAAGGCCGAAAAAACCCCCACAATTTTGAAGTCGATGATCGAGTTTGGCTTCGAAAATCCGAAACCACCCTGGACGGAGATGACAAGCTTCTTCCCTTGTGGGAGGGGCCATTCGCTGTTACAGCGCGTCTTGGTGAGAACAGGTGGAGGATTCGTGTGGATGTCAGCAGGGAAATTGACGTTTCGGGCGATCGCCTCAAGAGAGAGATCCCCTCCCCCAAGGATCGGGTTAAACCCCTTTTTTGGACTGCGAAACATTTGTCTGATCGGGTCATCGAAGGGGGGAAGTACGAACTCAAGAGGATTGTTGAAGCAAGACGTGACGCCAAGGGCGAATGGGAATTTCTGTGTGAGTGGAGGGGCTTTGATTCCAGTCACAACAACTGGGAACCAGCCCAATCTTTTGTCCATGGATACACCAAGGGGTTCATCGACTTCCTGAAGAAGCACCCCGAAATTGGAGTACTCCTGACAGACTGTCTGTCGAAACCAGACAGACAAGTGGAGAGCGACGGAAAACGACCTGTGGTGATTCGAGATCCAGCCTTTTACAGCCCTCAGCAGCCACATTCCAGGGCTGATCCGTCGATCCCCCCTCCTGCGGTCAGGCCAGCCCAGGAGCCAAATGAGGACCAAGCTTCAAGTTCGGCCGCTGATTTGCAGCGCCCAAGCCGTACGAGGGCCAGGCCAGACAGGTTGGTGGTCACATGTATTCGTGCTTGGCCGAATTGAGGAAGCCATCCTACCACATTCTGCTCAATCCATTGTTCATTCTTTCTGTTTATGTCATGATGTGGAGAACTGCGAATGTTTGATAATTTGACGTCAATCAATCAATTTTTCTTTGGTCTCCGTTCGGTAGCGTATCGAAAGTCGAAAACCGAAAGCCACGGAGTGTGCTGCCGTGTTCAGAAAAAACCAAACTCAGGCTTATTTCAGGCAGATTCGGGGTAATCTTGTCTCTGTTGGTCTGTGCATCGTTGGAATTTGGCTACTCGTGCAGATGGAAGCAAATGTACATAATCAAAACGCTGGCCAGCGACATTCACCCCTACAGGCACCCCCTGTAGTACTGGCTGCACCAGATGCGACGCCAGGAACTCAGATCTTACCTTCATTTGCCGTGATGCTGACGCCAAAGTCCAGATTCAGATCCAGGATCCTCAAATTTGCCTTGAATTTCTCAGGTTTGTCCATCATTCTGCCACTGTTGTGCAAAAGCCAGACGTCAATTGTTCAGACAACCTTCACATAGGAGCTCTAGGGACTTCTAACAGCAACCTCTGAAGTCCGTAAGCTTCGTTGTATTTTTGGCACACGCCAATGTGAGCTCAATCCGACTTGAAACTGTCGAAAATGGTGAATCCAAGTGTCTTGTGGGACTCCATCGAAAGATTGGCCTTGTCCAAGTCGATTGACACCACCGCCACTGTAAATTCGGTGTCTCTCAGTTATATACTGTCAGTAAAGCGCCTTCAGCGAACCTTCGGCGCGTTACATGCCAAGGATCCAGGGCTATCATGTCCCATCATGATGCATCATCACATGATCCACATTTTGATGGAATCTGTTGGATGCTCGCGAACCAACGTGCCGGAAAGCACAATTGAGCTGAATAAACGACAATATATATTAACTTTAGTCTAAACGAAAGTGTTAGTAGTTTCAGTTGTAGACATTCCGCTTCATTTCACCTTCATCTTAGGGAATTTCCTCATTTTAGGACAGATTAGGTTGATTTCCTTGTCATCTCCTCACATTCCTCGAAGATCTGTTTAGATCTAAGTGAACAGAAAAACATCCTTACTTTCTGTGGTTCACTTAGGGTCTACAGACTACATCTGTATTTGTTTTCCCTCTCTGTGATTGTTGAATCTCCTTCATCTCTGCTCAATTTGATTCTCAATCTTGATGAATCTTGTGATCATCCACCAGATGCGCCAAATCTGAAGCACATGCTACACTTTTCAGAACGAGAAAAGCGGGAATAACACGATGTAGAGTTCGGCGAGGACACCGTAGCGTGCCCGCGACAGCGAAACTGTGCCAGAGCGCTGAGATGTCACTCCATTTCTTGATCCCCCCACTCAATCCACCAATAATCTACCTCATTCTCAACCAATGCATGGTTTGGTATCGATTCTCGATACGTTTACATGCTTTTTAGCCCTTAACCTAATGTTTTCATGCACGGAGGACTGTTCGTCACTCTTCATTCTGTCTCATTTCAGGTTCATCCATCCTGATTCAGTGCCAATTCAGCCCAAATCAGGTCAGATCAAGCAGATTTCGCCTCATCGAGGCTACATTTCTATTTTTTTCTGGGACTTACCCGCACTACGTTCTTCGTTGACGTAGCGACACACCCCAGTGTCTTTTTGGAGGGGGAGTGTAAGTGCGGCTAGCCCCATCTGCTCAGATTTTCAGACATTCTGTCCAGATTGGCTACATTTTGGTCATTTTCTTTGCTTCGGCGGAATCGCCGCCTCGCAGCTCAGTCTCAGGATATTTCCTATATATTTCTGATATGCCGGATTTGATTCCGCGGTCCATTCCCCGTAAATCCGCCGCGTTCCGCTATTTTAGCTGGAATCGCCATTTGCCGCTGACGCGCGCTCGCGGGCTAGATCGGCCAAACATTTTTACATAATTGGATTATTTAAATCTTTTTAGACAGTTTTGGACACTCAGATGTATTTAGAATAATCCGCCTCAATTTTCTTCATAGACTGGGATTTTCTGCCGGATAACAATCAGCATGGACCTTGCTTCTGTTGTCGCTGCTCTCGCCTCCGTTGGTGTTCGAGTATCCGGTTCTACCCCCAATAACAACGTACAGGGAGACTCCTCGCGTGCCTGCCCCACTGGTCTTGCCGGCCCCGAGCCCTCCGGCACCCTCAACGACCCAGGGCAGCACTTTCAATTACGTAGCACAAAAATAAAGACAATCATAGGGACCGTGGTGAAAGCTATTACAACCCAATTGATGGAGTTGTGGGTCTTGGATGATCTACGTTGCGGAATCTTGCCGTGAGATCATGCAGTTTTTAGCAGATTTAGTTGGGCTTGGATATGGCAATTCAGCGCAGACTTTGTTAGGATCCGGCGTTGGTATATATGTGCACCTTAGCATTGCGTCTTTGTCGGACTCCGTGACAAATCCTCCTACAAGATTGCAGATACTCTGAAGACGTGGCGCGGGAACGCATCGCCGCGCGAGTTGAGTAGTATGCTCCTAGAAATTGAACATGACCGGCATGAAACAGCCATGAAGGTGGAGCGACAACTGCGTGTGTAAGAGGCTGAACATCCAAATATGTGTGCTTCAAGCGCGGCTTCATGAACAACAGAGTAATGCCGGTGCGGCTGGTAAAGCCGCAAACCCGGGAGCCGTCTCTGATCGCCTTGCCATTGAGCATTTAGAGTAGCGGGTACAGCGCTAGGAATCGGGGATCAAGGCGTTTCAATGCCGTGTGGCTACGTCGTTGAATTCGTGCAAGAACAAGACCATAAAAGATAGTGATCTATAGGTGCGAGCGCGGCCCTGCGTACATGTCATTGGCAACGTAGTTCTAGATTGACATGATTGTGGCAGTGGTAGTCTATTTTGAATTTTGTTAAGGTCCGTTGCGTTCCTTCGCCTCCGGCGGACACGCGCAAGAGCGCTGATGTACCGTGAGCTTGTTATACAAGCCGATGTGTGTGTGTGTGTGTGTGAATGTTTGTACTTGACTTGGTGTTTGTGGCCAAAACAGCGCTGGGTCCGTATCGGTATGTGTATGCTTGAGCAAGTTGACTGTTGTGTATGAACACGCTAGACCAAATACAAAACATGGATAGCCACAATGGGCCACAAAGGACGGGCAAGACAACCTACGCGTAGAAAGTTGCATAAAGCCCTAGTTGTTTGTGTACTGTGTCAAATGTCCGCTATATAATGCCATATGGAGCAAAGACAAACTACAAGGGCCCACAAAATGTTTTGATGTGTTTCAAAACCCACCAAGTCTCACCAAAAAAAGAAAAAGTCCTGCAGTTCCTACCAAAGAAACATCGAAAACGCAAAATCGTAAAATTTGGGCAAAATAATCTCGAAAATCCTAGCACAAAAACATCCTGGGTGAGAGTTTTAGTAAAAAAACTGTGTAGGGTTGCTAAAAGGCGGTAGGAAACATATAGTAGATCAGTTCATTTCAAAAGCAATGTAGCACAAAAATGTACAAATGCAAGAAATATTGATTCGGCCGCAGATGATGTTGATTGTTTCCCACCAATGCAACATGTTTTTGATGTCATAATAATGTTCCTAGTTTTGGATCAACTTCTTCAGGATGACAGACAAAGTAGGCCAACAAGAAGTCAAATAGTTTGTTGCAGGATCAATTGACCACGAGTAGACCCAAGAGCGCCGCATATATAAAAGTAATTCAACAAAGCACAAACACAAAGAAGAGAGAGGTAAGACTCTGCCCAGCGAAAATGTGACAGTCTTGTAATATTACATGACAAAATCACAGTACGAACAGAGAGTCAAATTTTGTCTGATCTTTTCATTGCTCATCAATGCAATCAACGCAAATTTATCTAAAGCAAATATTAAAATCCGTCAGAGCTTCGCGCGTGTGACCCAATAGGAAATAGCGCGGGCCAGTTGCAGCCCAAAAAGTCTAGCAAAACTGGATGGTACATCACCACAAGCACTAATGCAATGGATAGTAAATGTTTGAATTAAGACACAATCAAAGCAAAAATGTTGCACTGAAAATCTGACACCATTGAGTGAGAAGTAGCGAATTGTGCATTGGATGTGCACTCTTTTGATGAAAATGGTATTGGTTTGGAACATGACTGACCTTGTGTCTAGAGACACAGATTTTTCTCTGGCCTTATGTTGGTCAAGTAACCGAATGGAGGTTACTTCAGAATTTGTTCAAAATACAACGAGAATATTACATTACAATTTCGGAGTATCCGGGTTTTGGCATGGGAATCCTTTAGCCGCAACCTTATTGCAAAATTTCCATTTTATTTCAGTATATCCTACATGAATGGTTTGTTGCTTGTGCTCATGTGAGTGGTAGGGGTGAAATTCATATAGGGTTTTGTAGACTGCTTGCATGATGACTTTGGGTTAGATTCCCATCACCCGAGAGTTTGAATAAACATGTGCTTCATAGTTTAAAGTGAAACATAATTTAGGTTAAAGATGAATAGAGGGATCTCAATCCCATTGAGGGGCTTCAGCCTAGTCAAAGGGCCCCAAGAAATAACCAGTTTCTTTAGAACACAAAAGATCCACACAGCAACAGGCAATTCAAAGAAAGAAACCAGGACGGTGTGCATACACCTACGTCTCTGCAACAACGATTGCTCGATAGCTGTGATCTAAATAGATTTCTTTCACATATTTCAGTACTTTGCCTTTGTTGTTCAATTGATGTACATGTGCATGGTGTGGCATAATTGTCCAAACGTTTCGGTGGTGCAGGAGCTTTTTTGGTAAAATGTAGGGTAATGCTCGGGAAGAAATGGGTTTTTTCTTTACATGAGATAACCCAAGGCACATACATCAAATATCTTAGGTTCCTCAAAAGATCAGGTATTTCAAGTACCTAGCATATATTAGACATTTTTTGTCACGTATGTCAGGTACCTCAGGTAATTGAAGTACCTCAGTTACCTCAGGTATTGTTGGTATCACGGACCCCGGGCATCGCAGAACCTTGGGTCAGGTACCGGAGGTGTCCCAGTAAGTAAGATACATTAGGCAATTGAGGTATCTCAAGAGCCCCGGTTATCTTAAGTACCTCAGAAGCCACAACTATCTTAGGTACCTGACATGTATCATACATTGCGCGCCTCAAGTACCTCAGCTATCTCAGGTACCTCATGTGTCTCGGCTATGCAAAATACCTCCGGTATCCCAGACACCTTGGGTCCATTCACGCAGGAAGCTCATGTACTTGACGTTCTGGGGTTTTTTTGGTAGTATTTGTTATCTTTCCAGGTTTTTTTTGGTACAAATGTTGGGGGGGGGTCGTTGGTACAACTTGGGTTTTTTGTCAACAAAAGGGGGGGGGGTGGTACAAAACAGGCGCAATCATCATTCAAACTGCAACAGTTCTTGTGTTCGAGAGGATATGCTGTGGACAATCTAGATAAAGCACCACGTATTCATCCGTCATAAAACTGCATCCATATCTACAATCAAACTGCTACTATCGTGCTTGTTCACCTGATGACTTATATATCGGCATGTGCTGCCTTCATGCTACATACTGTGTGTCTTACCTCCCACTGCTACCGTGATCAAGCACTCTTTCGGCTCTCAGTTGCTGTGGTAGTCCTATGGTGTGTTCTGCCGTGTGTCTGTGTGTTCCATTGTTGTTGCTGTCTCATGGTGCCGTGGTCAGTGCATATGGCTGTAGTGCGTAGTTGGTGCGAGGGGGCCGGAGGCCCAGCCTCTGGTTTTAAATTTCTGCTTGGACGCTTCGTTCCTGTGTATTGTGGTGCAAAAGCAGGGTTTTGCGGCAAGTACCCCAGCGGCAGCGCAGCCGGCTGCCGCACTGAAGACGGGGGTTCGAATCCCCCTCAGCAGGCGAGCTGAGGGGGAATACGAGGAGGAGATGCGGTTCCGGAGCCGCAAGGTGGCACCGGTGGTGGAGCGCGCTGCTGCAGGTGTGTGGTGGCGGATGCCTTTTTGTTGCACTCTCAGGTATAACTGAAACTGATCTGTGACATAACTCAGTGTGAAAAACTATGAGGACGAGACACGCCACCCATCGCACCGGCGGTACCGGTGGTGGAGCGGGATGCTGAAGGGGGCGGTGGCGGAGGCCTCACCAACGGGCCCCTGGACGGACAGACGAACCGGGGTTCGAACCCCCGACCACGACGAGCGCCAGCCATGGCGCATACCACTAGACCATCCATGTCCTTACCCTAAATGATGCGAATTTCGCATATACCGTATACGAAAACTCTCTCAGGGGCGGGGATCGTGCCATTCATCGTGCCAAGTAGGGGCAGCATAGTACTGAGGTGCAGGGGGCCTATGCGTTAGTCTGATGGAAACAGGTGTTTACGGCGTTTCCGCCTGGGGACTGACACGTCTGTACTCCCAGAGGAGTCAGAAACACTGCCCATAGAGATAGTTTCGTCATCGGAGTCAAATCTCAGTGGGGCAACACTCGTATCTGAGCCCGTAGGCGTGGAAAAACCCTCAGGAAGGGACCTGTCACAAGGGGTATGCAACAGCTGCAGGTCCAGTGCAGTGCGTAGCTGTGTGGCTGGGCTGGTGCCCAAGGGGATCACTGCGGGAGAGTGTGCAGGAGATGGTCGGGGGTCCCTTGTAGGCAGAACAGGCGTGGCAGGTGTAACCGGTATGTGATCAGGAGCAAAGGTGTCAAAAATTACAGGTGGTGGGGATGGCTCTGTGTCCTCTGTGTCCGATTCAGACTCAGATTCGGAATCCGAGACCACAATGTGATTGCGGTCCTGTCTGCTGGGCTCAGTGGAGCATCTCACAGCGATACGCTGTGGTGGCACAGAGCGCCTGATATGGCGTGCCATGGGTACGCTGGACTGCATGAGTAGTGGGCTGGACAATCGGCCCGTCTCAGCAAGTGCGTCCGCCTCCTCGTTACCTACAATCCCGACATGTGACGGAACTTTGATCCACTGTATCTCTCGATCCGATTTTGTCAAACTCTGCGAGGAGCTGTTTCCAAAGTTCTGCGTTGCTGAGCGGGCCATTGGAGCCCACCCAGTTATTTAGTTCCCACTTCTTGGCTTTCCCAGCTGCCCCCAGAAAAACAAGAGAGGAGTCAGTGCAGATGGCGATTTTCCCTGACGGGAAAAGCTTGATAGCCTGGATTGCTGCGTAGAGTTCGGCGGTATTGTTAGTCTGTCGCAGACCTGGGGGGAGATGGGCACCTATGGCATGCAGGCCCGGGGCATAAATGCCATATCCTCCAACATAGCCAATTTTGGCCACCTTTTCAGAAGAACCATCAGTGTAGATAATGTGAAACCCCTGGTCCTCGAGTTCACATATGAGGGCTTCAAGTTTGGCAGAGTCTCGCATAGCTCTGTCAAGTTTGTTTTGTTGTCTTCGTTGTGCTTTCGAAATAGGTGGTACAAAACAGGGGGGGGGGGGGGGGGCTTGGTAAGTCGGGAGCTCTTTTGGTAAAAAAAATAATGGGTTGGTTTGGTACATGAGGGGGGGGGGGGGGGTTGTACACACCACCGTTTAGGGGGGCTTTTCCAACCCTTTGGCGGGTTAATATCCACCAGCTGGGGCTGTCCTGAAATCATCTTGAAATAGGTGCAGCAGCACTCTGGTTGAAGTTCGGCTTGCCATGAAGGATTGTCAACCCAGGGGGTGTTTTTCACGGTGCGCGCACGGTGCGGCACCTTTCTGTTTCTGGAGATTTTACCCAGTGAAGAGGCCCACCGCAAATCATTTTGGGGGGTGTTTCCAAACGCTTGTGGATGGTCGCCAGAGGCCTTTGGATGATACCTTGTGTATATCAAAACTTTGCACGGTACACGCACCATGTGTGCAACACCCTCCCATGAATAGGCGGCTTTGGTGCAATGCTTTGGGTGGAAGACTGCCATGCCTAACAAACAAAAAGGTACAGCCCATGCTCACTGACCTCAACAATGAAGCACATAATGTGACATCATGAATCTTTCTGGTCCATGACTGAAGTGCAGAAGACATGACTGACAGGTTACAACATGGAAGACATGGATATTCAAATCAATCACAGAGAACAGAGCATGTTATGTACATTTGGGCCTTGATGAAGCAGCGCAGAAAAGAACTGCCGTGTACTTGATCAATTAAGCCGAGTGTCTCTGCAATCAGAGTGCCATGGCAGTCTACCTCAGCAAAATTTGGTCAGAAACCAGGAAATCACATGGAAATCACAAGGCGGATTGGACCGTCATATTCAGTGACCTTGCTCCATTTGTCCATGGCAGCCCGATCTCCTTCTGCGGCCTTTTGCGCCCCATTTGCCATTCTGGAGAAGGGCTGCATGAGCAGAGTCGTAAGTTATGCAGAAAGGGACCCAGTTTGTGATGGGAATCCATAATGAGTTGTGTGCAGCGATTGTGAGATAACCAACAGTGGTAGTGGCTAATGGCTGATGAGAGGTAGCAGCTGCTGATGGGCAACCAAGGGCTGCTGGATGCTTATTAACAGGCCCACGGTGGGCAGAGGCCAACAGATATTAATCAAAAGGTGGGCCAGGTGAGCTTGACATCTCACCTTTGAATCATACACATAGGGGTTGGTGCATGCCCCATCTGATTTACAAATCCCTGTGGTGACTCCTCTGACTGGCCGCCATCCCATTTGTTACTCAGCGATTGGTGCATGCAGCCTGCAGTAACTCTGATGTGATGGGCTGTGGCAATCCTCAATACCACAAGAAGTGCATTGACCGAGTATAAAGCGAAAAAAAATATTGGCCATTTTCTGCTGCTTGCTACGTGCTGCACGGTGCACGGTGCACACACGAGTGGACCCGCCCACTGTATGAGGTGTGCTACAGCCTGATCTGGCTTGGGAGGTGTCCTACATGGCGGCCTGTTCGCCTGCCTGCCCACTTGCTTGCAAAACGCCGAGGTGGCTGGCTTGTCTGCCTATTGACCGGCTTATCTGTACACAACAGAGCACCTGCACTCAGCAGTGCCCTGTTGGGGCTGCGAAAGAGCTCGAGGGGGCAGGCTCAATGGGAGCTGGTATGCAGGTTTTCGGGCGACCGAATGAGAGGCACCTGTGCCCGTGGGTATCCAAAATCACAGGCATGTGGACGGCTGAAAGTGACTCGAAAATGTCTTCGGATCGCAGAGCCAGGGACCTTTGACGCGGAGGTCGAGCAGAGGACACGGCGTTGGGACACGCACCAGAGCTCCACTGGGTCGGGGTCACTGCAGCCCTCCGCTGTGCAGACCCACATAAAAATACGTAGGACTGGGATTGCCACACCTCAGCCCAAGCGGTGCAGGCCCTGCGCTCTCGTTTCCTACATCGGCACAACTCTTCGGATCAGAACCTAAGTAACGGATCTTTGTGATCAGGTGATCCCCGTTTGGTGTGCTGATGGGTGCAACAAGACGGATTCTGCACCCGTGTGCCCTGCTCCAAGCTCTGCGGCAGTGCAATACAACTACAGTGAGGAGGAATCCGGCGCAACCCAAAGCAACCGACGTGCGCGGAACCAGTGGAGTGTGTCTGGCCACAGTGCACGTGCAGAGGAAAGGGGACCTCTGCAGCTGTACCAGTCCCCGACATCGCCATCGCCCCTCGTAGAAAGGGCGTTGCGGTGTGGGTGTGTGTTCAGGGCCTTTGCGTGGAAATGGAAGCCAGCACGATGCACCAAAACGGAAAGAAAAGCCGGCCGGCCCCTCGGATGCGGGTCAGGGTTATCGTAACCAACGCGCACAGGCAGAGGGGCCCTGTCGCTGGTCGGCAGGGAGGTAGGGGCATGCCTTTGCTGCACCGACTGTGTTCGCCGTACTGGGACGGTTCAGGTCACCCCTGTGCAAGCCCCCCCCCCCCCTCCCCTCGGCCAACTACCGCCACACACACACCGCCGGTGTTGCATCGGACCTTTTCTCCCTCTCTTCGTTGTCTTACGGCGTGGCAAGGGGGCGTTCTCTGCATGATGCGCCGGCGACCACCGGGGCCCAGCAGGGCCCGCATCCGCTCTCCTGAGGTCTTCTGTCCCCTTCGTGCAGCGTCTGCCATGTTCTGCAAATGCGGTTGGTTGGTGCAGGTGTCGGCGTCCAGTGGTGCCGTTGCACTGCAGCTTGTCCATCGTTCCTCCAGCCACCCCCCCCCCCACCCCCGGCCCCACCCCCGAAACTACACCTCAGTTCCGTGGGATTTACTGCGGCCATGCCTCACTCGGTGACCATGCCTCCGCCTGCGGATGACTGCCAGAAACATATGTTGATGCCACACACGATTGATGTAGTACACCCTGAACGGACACACACACACACACACACACACACACACACACACACACACACACACACACACACACGGTTGTGGTATACCCTACGGTACCGTACAAACAGTGAGTGTACACTTGGAGCATTGCTATCGGAGCTGTCTTCAGGTTAGGGTTAGGCACACACACACACACACACACACACACACACACACACACACACACACACACACACACACACACACACACACACACACACACACACACACACACACACACACACGCACGCACACGCACAGGCGTACCTGTATACAGAAGCGCGCACGCCTATGCGACACCCATGACAGTGCCACACACACGCCTTCAGTTCACCTGCCCACCGGGGGCTGCCACCCGGGGACAAACTCACGAAGGTACACACAAACACACACATGCGTGTGGGCGCGCGCAACGCGCCCATTCGTGTCATGGGCGTCACCAGACTCCGTATGGTCTGCCTGATGCGCTGTCGCCTTGCTGGGGTCTGCATGTGAGCGGGCAGTCGCTGGGTGGGGGCGTGCGTGCACCCGCGCCAACGGAACCAATGGCAATCGTGCAGGCTCCTCTCCTGTCGCCCAAATGGCTGCAAACCATGTGCGCTGTGTTGCCGGTGTTCCTGCAGAAGGCTGCGCGTGTATGTGTGTGTGTGTGACGTCCGACAGCGAATGATAGCGAATGATAGCGAACGCGATGATTGGATGCGCGTTCGCCATCATACACCACATCTACAGCTCTGTCTCTTTCTCTCTCTCTCTCTCTCTCTCTGTGTGTGTGTGTGTGTGTGTCAAGACACACAGGGGTGGGGCGAGACCATATTGAGGAAGGTAAAGGCCGATTATGCCTCTTGTGCTCAGACCATATTGAGGGGTAGCACGGTCGTACCCTCATGGTCCTAGGATTAGTGCCAGTGCCCCCCCCCCCCCCATATCTCTGGGGCAGGCCCCTCGGAGTGCTGGCAGTCCTCCCCATTGCTGGGCCGGCGGACAGGAACCCCCCTGCAGTCGCCAGCCTCTGGTGCCATCGAGGTTCGAACCCCCGACCCTCGGCACCGGAGACTCCGTGGCTTTGCCACCGTGCCAGTGCTACGGGAGCCGTTGCACCAGCCCGAGTGCATCGAGGTGCGGGCTGCCGACTGCGGACACCATCATCCAGGGCACGTGCCTATGGGTCAGCCGGGTCAGGTGTGCATTACGGGTGCTCCATTCATATCAAGCCAGTGGTCATGGGCCCCCAGCAAAGCCGGGTCCTGGCGCCTGTTCCCGCGCCCCGGCGAGAGCCCCCAAGACGTGCAAACACGCAGGCACACACAATGAGGGCGACAAACCACCGACACACGGTCTGAGCGGAATGTGCACCCGCCGCATCAAGAGGACGGTCAGACAGAGGCCAAAGGGCGCCGCGCTCCACATTCACACAAGCGGACAGAACATGCAGAAGGGGCGGGGCGGCACGCAGAGCGCCACTGCACCGGGGGTCCCGGGCGCGAAAGAGAGAGGCCATTCTGTGGGCAATGGGGGCTCTGCCAAGTCGTGGCGCGTGCAGAGGGCCGGCCGTGTGAGCGTAGAGGGGCCGCGGATGGAATTGCCCCTACTGAAGGAGCCCACGGGGGTCGACCACGTCAGAACATGGACGACGGCGGCGCATACGCGCACTCAATAGGATTCTACTGAACACAACGCGGTCATGAGCACCAACATCAACCGCCAGCAACTGACCGCGAACCGGCGTCGGGTGACCGCCAACTGCCGACCCGACTGCGGCAAGAATGCGTCGCTGCCCCCCCGCCCCGCCCAGCCACCACTCAATAGGACCCACAGGTGATCTGACTGAGTCAGAGTGAGCCCCACACGATGCTGAGGCTACTGCGAGCCTGGGCTTGCGGGGTGGCTCGGAAAGGCGCGTCCACAACTGATTGGTCATGGTTCGGGAGCGGGCAGCAAGACTGGCATCCCAGAGCGCTGCCCCTCGTTGGGCCCCACTGCAGAAGTTGCCTCATCCCACAACGGGGGACGGGGGCATGGGAAGATGCGTTTGGGCAGTGCTGCCGCCGCCGTCAGGGTCGCTTCGTAGTTGCATTCATTCACCGCCCCGGAATCGGTGACGTGCTCTGCAGTGAAGCAGGGCATCGTGAATGCACGTGAACATGCACATGCCCTGGCCCCTCCTCTCACTCAGAGGAACGGGGAATAGCACGACCTCAGCGACAAATACGCACACGCCGAGCACCGTAAATCAGCCACGCGGGGTCCGGGGATAACGGGGGCGTTGTGGATACGAAATGGGAAGTCTGAACATAAATTGAGTATGGCAGCGCAATCCGCAGGGCGAATATGCCTTGCACTGCACCACCACGGGGTAATGCACTACTGCGGAAAGCTGAGCGCCGTGCACTGCGTGTGAATTGCAAGATGGGGAACTTCCCACGTTTCGCTTCATACGGTTTCTCTGTTTTCCGTTGGGGAAACAGGGAAACGAGGGTGGGATGAACATTGTATGGCATTCCCATGGTCGACATGTCAATTCATGGTCCTGACAGGGGGCACAGGGGCCCCACGAAAGTGGTCAGTGGAGTGTCTGTGCTCACCCACAAGCAATTGCAGCCATTGCACTTCGCACAACAGCTGCGGACGTCCGATTGAGTGCCTCGGACACACGGGCATGGGCAGTGGTGCACAGCACGAGACACGATGCAAGAGGTCAGGGCTGAGCCACAAGACCACAGGACAGGACTGCTTGGTGGGTCTTAGGACTGGTGAGGCTTGCCAGAAGTCATCACACTCACCGCAACTCCCAGTGGTATGGGGGTGGGGTATGGGGATGGCATGGGGGGTTTGGGGGGTATGGGCAGGAGGGCATGCCGGGGTATGGCCTGAATGACCCGTGTTTCCTTTGTTGGACTGACGACAACCGATGCCCTCAATGGCGGATGGCCTGATGGCCTGGCCAGCCCATGCACTGCCCAATGCGGATTTCTGACCCCCCAAACAGAACGGCGCCGGGGGAGAGAAGTGGAAGCATCTGTACGCCTTTTGGAAAAGATTATTTCACTGCAAACAAGTTCTCTGGCAGACAGTGCAGCCCTTATCAGACCGTACTTGCCATACTTTTTGACACAATCATCCATAGTCACATGTTTGGCAACCTTCTTCCCAGCCCCAGGTTGTTTGGGCTCCTCAGGTTTAGGTTTCTTGGCAGGGGGCTTGTCCTCCTATTCAGCCACTGTTGATGGGGCCGCAGCCTTTGTTGTGAAAAACGGTGATGGCATGAGGTGTCACACACAAATGGAACACAATATTTCCCCAGTTGGTTCGTCAGCATGGGTAACAGGGCATGCTTTGACACCCACTCACCTGCCCCTCCCCCAGCACCCTTCGGACAGCCAGTGCCCCACCGCAGCTCTGACCCAATTTCCGGGAGGCATACCATTTGCTGTAGTAGTCCGCCATCAGAAACATGAACTCCTCCAAATTGAGCTCTTGATTGCTGTCCTCATCGCAGGTCTTGAACACTTCATCCTACAACAGACATCCAGTATTGCGGTGCGCCGTGTGCTGCCCCAATGCACAGGCGCACGGAATGGGACATGCACCCAGACCCACGGAGCACGCGCATACCAGCACCGCAACATCCTGCGCGTATGACGTCCAGTGTGTATGACATCATACGCCGGCACCCACTGATGCGGTGCCGGCCCCCCACGAGCACGTGACGGCCGCTCTACTACTGGGCCGCGAAACGAGCCGGGCAGGGAGCACGGGATCCGAAGGCAGACGACCGAACACCAACGCTGCGCAAGGCCCGGGACGGACGAGAGGGCAAGGGAGCCGCACAGAAGGGGAGGCCCCGGCGAAGGGGACACACGGGCGCAGCGGAGGCGAACCCACACAACAAACGGGACCGGGACACGCAAACGGAGCGGAACAGGACAGGCCAAACACCGCGAGACACGCCCGGCGCACCCGGCACGACTTCCCGCACTGTTTCCAGATCGGGTCATGCGGGGGCGGTTGGCAGACAAACAGTGGGGACCGCCCTTCCGCCGGCCTTGTTTGACAGAGCCGCCCGCCAAAGAGCCCCAGGAACCGGTTCACTTGGAAGCACATAACTGTGGTATTTGCATGGGACCCCTGCTGCCCTCACTCCCGCGCGCGGGGGAGGGGGGGGGCTGGGGCAGCCCCCCACACCCACAACAAAGCACAGTCGTCTGCCACCCTCCCACTGAGCCCCGTGCACGCCACACTTTGCTCGTCTTCACCACCGTTTATGCGGTGGATCCCGCACGTGGAGCAGGGAGGCGACCCCGCGCAACACACGGACGTTGAGGCCCCTTTCCAGGCTTAAGCCCCAGCGCATCTTTCGCTTCATGTAATTGCGGTGCCGCACACACCGCCACCTTTTGCTTCAATGTTTCGGGCTTTCCCCTTCAGTAGCCCGACGGGCGTTGCTAACCACCAGCCCTCAGGGGGTCCGCAAGGAGCTCTCTGCTGGGCCTTCACCGCACTACATAAGCGCACAGATACTCGGTTCCACGGAATCATCCACCGCACCTGATGAGCACCCATGGGCACCGCTTTGAGCCCGTTCGGCTGCATTTCCTCATCCCTCATTTTTGAAATGTGGTGCGCCAACGGCGCCCGAAAAATGTTTCCCGATGATTGTGTGGGGCACGGAAGGCCACTACTTTTTGGTCCACTGTTTTGTGCCTTTATCTTTGTATTTCGGTCTCGACTTTGTATTTGTTGCAAAGAAGTCAGGCTGAGCGACATGCCCCGTGCATGGACGTGCCTGCGGAACAATAAACAGGTCCCGTGCCCCATTGCAGTGTATTCGCACGTTGAAGTTGAGAGGGACCGTCGGCCGATGCACAATCGCAGTGCAGCAGACGGGGGGGGCTGCCCTTGTCCCCTGCCGCATGCCACACCATATCCGCATCGTCCCAGCATTCAATCATCTTCTCCTTCAATTCCTGGTAAGACACGTGCCCGTCGCCATTGACATCGAATCGCCTGCAGAAAGCGCAACTCGGCCTGCCACGAGGCACCGATGCCGAGACACACATGCGTCACGAATGCCACTTGACCACGGTGTCTGGCGGACGCCGTGCCTGGGGATCGACCACCACGCTCCCTTCGCCCATCCCACGGGCCTGCGCGGTGCGGCGGAAGGACTCGCTGCGTGCGTTGTTTGATCAGTGGCGGTGGTCCCCGTACCGCCCCCAAAAACAGGGGCCAGAAAAATCGAATTTTTGCCGTTGTGGCTCAGAAACTGCGCAGAGCAGTTGCTGCACCCGCCCCTTGGGACCGCCCCTGATAAACACCCAACAACAAGCACTAGTCCTGTCCTGAACGCTCATGGCCCGGCCCCTGCCCCGAAGCCGCGCCCGTCCGGAGAGGCGCGCCCCGTGGACAGGGCAAGCCCCTGACGAAACCCGTCGGCGAGCGCGCACACGCCCAATTTCTCGGATGCCGCAACGCACCAATGAACCCGCAAACCCCGTACCGGCCCGTTCCCGTGCTCGGCCCGTGCCCTTCCCTCTCCCCCGTCAGCATTAGGCCCGGGCCTCGGTGCCATCGCGAGTGTTGTGGGGGGGTCTCAATACCCAAAACATCGGTTTCGGATGGTTTTGTTGTTGACCCAATGCACCGGTGCCTGCTGCTCGTGCTGGAGTGACCGAAGGTAGTGCTTACTGCGCGCCGTAGGTGCGCCACAGGGTAAGGGTAATTAGCTTCAGTGTACACTGTCTAGGAAATACATATACCGGAACAAAAAAGTTCCGTGCACGTTGATTTGTTGACACCATCACTCTCTACAGAGGAGAGACTACGGCACCATCATATTGAGCCGGGGCTGAGCTCGAGGGCAGAATCTTCAATGAGCAACAAATGACATTGTACAGTGCCTCGTCTTGCCCGATCTGGCGCTCAGAGCAGTTTGCACGCCACCACAGGTTTCGTTTAGCTTAGTTCAGCCGATTACCTCCGAAGCCCACAAAAGCAACTGTTCCGTAGAACCATTTTGGGGTCCGTGGAGGGGGTGTCCCCCCAGTGTGTCCCCCCCCATCCCCCCTTAGGGTCGGGTCCTGGCTGGCAACCACACCCGTGCTACCTAACCCTTGCCGTCTTAAGAGTGCCCAAAGCAGGGACGACACAAAATTCATACACGGCCCATTCCATATTGGGGATGGGCAACAAGTGCACCATTTATGGGGGGAAGAGGCCCAAAAAGGTAAAAATAGTAACAAAAATAGGGGAAGAAAGGCGTATAGGGGTATAGGTTACATAAAAAACGCACGTGTGTATGTACCACTATATTGCTTCTGTTCCAAGATAATTACCCAAATTGTGCGCCGCAGGTGCCGCACGAGAAGCACCCCCGAATCACTTCCGCGCTTTTACTAAGTCCGCATAGCGGCATCGCAGCAACAGGTCCGAACTCCCCCTGTCCGGCGCAGAGTGGTAAAGGGCATGGCGACTGAGACGCCACAAAAAATGAAATGAAAGACTTTGTGATCAGGGTCGAGTACAATGGACATCATCGCCGAGAACAAGAATATGAAAACGGACCGAGATCTTTGACTGGAACATTGTTGAGCCTTCAGAAACGCAACCTTGAGCCTGAGGCAGAGCCAGAGACAACGCGCCCCCGTCTGTTTCAGGCGCCGGCGACCGATCACGGACCACCCAAATCCGTTCCTGAGGCTGTGCTGCCGGGCCTCTGGGGGGCCTTGTGTGCCGCGCGCGTGCGGCGGAGGGCGGGGGCGTGGACCTGAAGATCGCCGTGATCTCCTCTTTCTCGGCATCCGTCAGACTTGTCAGGCACACGTCCTTTTGCGTCGGCAGCACCTACAGCGCCCCCACACAACGACGCGTCGGTGTCTGTGGGGCGATCCCACCGCCGCCCGCAAGAGGCGGGCGGTTGTGGGATGGGGTGTGGACCCCCCCCCCCCCAAAGTGGAAAGCGGTGGTATGGCACTGCGAGGGCACACGCCAGCAGCGCATACGACAGCTGCCCGTCAGCAGCCAACAAAAGACCACAGGTAGCTTTAAGCCAACAAGATAGCGGCGGATACCCCCCCCCCCCCCAGAAGCGGGGCGTGCCACACGGCAATAAGATCAAGATTAGGTGGCAAGATTTGGCCCACACACATACCCCCCCCTGTGTCCCATCAGCACTGAAAACCACCTTTATCCACCTTTTTTTGGGTGGTTTGTCACCATTTTCTCCCTCAGTTTTCTATAAATGACACATTTGTCACCATTTCCCCCATTTCCCCATATTTCCCCAAATTTCGGAACAGTCTTCCGGGACGTGTTCAGTAGTGCGAATGTCTGGTCGATTCCAACAATTGTTGCCACGTAATGTGTCCAGGCCGTCCGTTTGCGAGTTTCTGTTGTTCGAGGGGACGAACGCTGAAGGACCGCCCGGCGCAACGGACGGCGGTTGGCGGGCAACCGACAGTGGCTGGCCGTTTATTGACAGCGGCTGGCGGCTGTTGCCGAAGGGACCACTCGGCAGCACATTCTCACAGGAAATGCCTGGGTCACCCACTGCAGTACTGAATGTGGCCACCGCATGGGAGCGGGGGGGGGGGGGGGGTAGTACTGTGGGCCGTATTCTCTCTTGTGGAGGAAAGAAGAGGAAAGAAGTGTCCCTCCAGCGCCTTCTGGGCCTGGCTGTCACATTTCCCTGTTGGCAGTGCGTTGAGCGGGCCAGAGGAGTCGGGGGTCTGGGCAGGTTTTGTGCGTGAAGAAGAGGGAGATTCAAGGCGGTCTCAGGCGCGCAGGTCCAAAGCGGGTACAACCCGTTGGAAAACCGGGAGGTCACCAGGCGGTTGGAGTGCGGTTGGGGACGGATGGCAGCGGTTAGGACGGCACGCATCCTGACCCCCCGAAGGGGGGGGGGGGGGTCACCCCATTTAGGCACAGGCCTGCGTCCGGGTCTACACCCCTGTGCCCACCGTGCGAGGCCTGCGGAAAAGGGGGACGTACGGCGTGGGGGCTGCGGGCGTACTGCCCGTGTGCAACATGGTGCGACAGAGGGACCTTCGCGAGGGCACTAGATCTGCCTGTGGAGGTCCTCCCACAGCGCCTTTGAGAGTCCGCACACCTTTGCAGACGGGGGGGAGGGCACGGGGGAGAGGCGCATCGGAAGGAAGAGGAATGCAGCGCGGAACCCCCAGAGCGTTTCCTTCCCGTTTAACTGGACACGTTGTCTCGCGTCAGTGCCCCCGTGGCTCCGTGGATGGCAGTGGGCCTTGGCTGAACGCATGGCGCACTTCACGCACGGCCTGTCCGGGAGGAGTTGCAACGCGCTGTTGGGACGTGCGGCACTGGCCCGAGGCACCGGCACGGCCACAGACCACCGGACGCACGCACCCCACGGCAATGGCCCGCACGCGGGCGCGGTCTGCGCTGTGTTGGGGGCGGGGCGGGACCGCAGGTGCACGGCACGACTATTGAAGGCGGGGGGCACTCGTCCGGGCCGAGCTCACTGGATGCGGTCTTCCGGACCCTAAGACTGGCCTCGCTGAAAAAATCCGCCAATAACGGGCCACGGCCGTCAAACTGCGATGCGCAATTCCAGCCCAAGAACGGCCCGGAGTCGCATACGCGCCCTGTGGGGCCTTTCCTACGCAGTTTTAATGCCGTGGGTCTCCTCAGCGCGTCGGCCCCGTCCGGCAACGCGCCCGAGACGTCTGCTGCAGCCTCAAAGCAGCGTCCAACTGCAGCGGCCACACCTCGAATTTACTGTACACTTCGACCGCGTAAATGATGTCCTCCTTCGAGATGTTGGGGAAACTCGCCTGCAGGAACTCCAGGAAGTCCACCGTGCCACTGAAATCCTTGTCCACGTGGGTGTAGATGGCCCTGCGAGCGGGAACGTGGGGCACTGACCCTTGGGACATGCAACGAGTGGTCTGCTATAGGGGCCTGTCCAGAGGTGAGGGCTGGGTCGTTGGGCGCTGCTGTTTGAGGGCCGTTGATGGGGGTTGAGGGTTGTCGAGGGGTAAGGGCTGTTGGGAATCTTTGTGACGGGTCAGCCCAATGCAACAGGGGTCCAGGTGTATCGGTCGTACCAATGGCAACAGCAATCCACGCATCCGGGATGCGCAAAGCGACCCACTGGGGACTGCCAATGGTACTGGGCATTCAGCAAGAAGACCTTCGGGGCCACCAGACCATGAACGCGAGTATGCGTTCACAAAAGCAACACTTGTTACACAACACAACGCAACACAAACCAGCACGACGTCAAGACCTTTGGTTGGGACGAGCACACTCGGTGGAATCTGATGTGTGCCTCTATTCCGGTGACCGTGCCAGGCAACTCAAGTGGAGGGGGGGTATCCATTGTCCAGACTGTGCCTTCATCTGTGTGGGCGGGGGATAAGCACAGGGGGTTTCATAGTCATGCCTAAACGGCGACATGCAACATCCCCCCACCTCCCCTGTGCAACGAGGGGGGCGGGGGTGAAGACAGAATGTAGGCAATGGAGCCCTGTTGCCATGGGCATACAGTGGGCTAACCAACTGCGGATGTGGGCTGACCGACGGCGGTTGGACTGGACGTTCTTCTACAAAGCTTACAAAGCACCTCTCGTGCCCACCAAAACAACGCCGTGGTCCACAATGGAAACAAAAGGAACAAGGGCCCAGCAGGCCTCAATAACCGTCACAAATCCCACACCACCCTTCACAACCCTCACGACTCCTCAGCACATCTCAACGGCCGTACTCAAAACACCGCGGCAACACACGGGCACACTGCTCCTTGCACACCGCGCCTGCTTCCGAACCGTAGCGGTCTTGGCACTGAATCCGATGGTGAACTCCTCCGCATTGATTCGGCCATCCTTGTTCTGCAGAGCAGAGGTGGGGTGCGGGAGAAGCGGGCAAACAACACGCGGCGAGAACGCGTCCTTCTGCCCCCGGTGGGCGTTTTGGGACGCGTTTTGAATTGTCGTACTCCAGATGGGCTGGTTGGGCACCGTGGGCCACGTCTTTTGTCCGTTTGTGCCTCACGAGAGCAGGACAGCAAAAGCGCAGGTTGTGTTGATCATGGGGATGGTGCCCCCGCTTTGGGGACCCCTGTGCGGCAGCGGCCATGCCGTGCGCAATGCCACAACCCGGGACGCAGTTCCCCCGCAAGAGTCCCCAATGCGTTGTTGCCGTGTGCCGTCAAAATGGTCCGACTTTTGTGGCAGTCTCCACTGTGTCAGTGCGATGAAGCAATGCCCCCCGCCCCCGCCAGGGCGCTGTGTTGGTTGGTTTGGTTTCCTTTGGCCCAGTGGTGCACAACCCATGCGTTTTTTTGAGGGTGTTTTTTTGGAAAGTTTTTGGGAAATTTTTTGGAAATGATCTTTTTTTTGAAATTTTATTGCAATTTTTTGGACATGGTTTTGTTGTGTGGTACCACCCAGTGCCCATGGCAGCGACATGAAAACGCCACCTGCTGTGGGAGAACACAGACGTTGGGAACGTGATCGGGCAGGGTCTGGTGGGGTCGGGGGCGATTGACTAGGGGATAAAACCTTCAAAAGAACTAAAATCAACAACAAAGATGGCACACAATCCTCCGGCAAACCCAAACAATACGCATGCGATCGGTATGTCATTGCTCAGGTTTGGGGAGGTCGGCGGTGTGCAGATGGCCCCAAAGTGGAGCGGGAGGGGGGGTAGCGGAAAATTGCTGAGCAGAATTGGAAGCAGAAAGCCCTGCGTCCCAAAATTTGCATCCGACCACACCAACATTTTCGGCCCCGCCGGAGGAGGGCCCGCGAATCACATTGAGACACCGCCGGTGCTCGGGCGTACCATGGCATACCATTGCGAGGGCACGATGTTCAGTGTTGTGCGTCGTGAGGCCCTCGGGCTGCAACGCTGTGTGATACCTGGGGACTGCCATGCACAATGCTGTCAGCCGCCCGCCCTGAAGTCCAGTGCCCGCTGGAGGAGGGGTGGGTCAGTGTCAGTGTACCTGAACGCCCGCTCCCCTCCACCCTCAACGGGATGAGGTCTCTGGCGCACATCGGGGGCACATACCTTATCCAACTTGTCGAAGGCCCCCTTGGCCTCAAAGAACTCACTTCGGGGTATCAAGTTGTAATGCCGCACATGTGGAGCCCCGCCTGAACGGAGGGTGGGCCATTGGGACCGCCACATACACCGGGGGCAGCGAGTCATGTTGAACCTTGTTGTTCTCTGGTGCCTGTGCTGGGTGTACTCCCGTACTGGCAGGGGCCACATCCAGTCAAGCAAACCACAAACTCAGTGAGTCCAAACTAAGAAAGGGGTGCTCAATGATATCAAACGTATTTATTTCATAAACCAACGGTGCATTGACTTGTTTGTGGAGGTGCCAGTGGGCGCTGCAGATTGCCCCACGGACACACGTCCCAGCACCCGAATGCCAACTCCTCAGGCTCGCACAACTCCCGGTCCTGCAAAGCTCAGGTGCCTCCAGAATGCAGTGTACCTTAGAACCACATGTGTCCCCCAGTCTGCGTTTGTGCCGAAGTGGTGAGCCCCACTCCCCCCCACCCGCGCCAGGGCCTCAGCCACAGGGCGGAGGGAGGGGGCCAGACTGCGGGCGGGAGCAGGGACCACTGGGAAGAGGGGGCTGCATCGCATACAGCCCGTGAGGGGCCTTGGCCGAGGCTGAAAACGGTGCTCTGCATCAGCGCCCACACGTACAACGCCCCCCACAACCCACAACCAGAGCACGTCCCACCCCCACTCCACATACGCTTGCGGTGGTTCTCCGTGACAACGAGGGAGATTTTCTTCCGCAGGGCCTCGGAGATGCGGGTCCTCGTCGTCCCCAAGCGACGGATGTTTGGGTTCTTGGTCACGAGGTCCAGCAAGGCCATACCCGCAGGGATGTGCAGGTTCATGTTGGAGCTGACGTCCAGCACGCAAAGGCTCGAGTGCGTCACCAGCTTCGAGCTCAGCAGCTCCACCGTCCCATTCCGCAGGCCGTTGTCGCGCAGAATCAGCCTGGGAACCCACAGCAGCAGGACGCAGCAGTGAGGCGTGGCTTGGCCAGCCCCCACGACACGCCACATAACCGGCCCCTTCAGGGGCTTGGGCGCAGGCAACAGGCAGGACGTGCTTTTGATAAAAACAAGTGGGACTGTTCCGGAGTTGGCCCATATTTACGCATGAACAGTGAACACAGGGGTCGCTTCACTTGTTCACTTGGCATTTGTTGGTGGGTACGTTGATCATGGGCTTGCGTGCGAGGGGCAAGTGCTTCGTACCATGTCCCGGCCCCTATCTACACGTATTCTTTGTTTGATATCCGTCGTGGCCATGTGTTATTTTTTGTTGGCCTTCGACCCCCCCCCCGCCCCCCACCGCCGTGGACAGTCCCCCCAGAACGCATGACGGTCCCCCTGGCCCCCGGAGGAAGGGTCACCGAATGACGCCCCCCCCCCCGGGAGGGGGAGACCCTGCATGGGGGCCCAAACCTGACCTTTCCACGGTGACCAGAGGAAAAACGACGTCCTTCATCGCCCTGGACTTTGGGGCAAGTGACCCCCCCCCCCAAGGGGGACTGGGTGGATGGATGGATGGCGAGAGAATTCGGGGGCAAGACCCTGGGAAATGAGCCAAAAGTTCAGATCTCTCACCATTCCTGCCGGCAAGCGCTTCTTGGTGGTTTGATAGCCGATCCTTGGGCCGTAGGCTGGTACGTGGCTGAGCACTTGACCTGTCGGCCGATGGCGGACAAATACAGGTCGCCAGCCCCCCCGTGACTGCCAAACACTATCTGGGCAACTTGGCGCACCCAGCCCCCGCCCCCCCCCCTTGTGTGACATTTCGTTGGGTTGCTGTTTCTTTACGGGGCCCTGGACAGCCACCCGTTCTTCCCTTCGCATGTTGCGTCGGGTCGCTGCGTTTTGTCGGCCGCTGTGGCCGGTGCTCCTGCTGGTGTCGTTTCCGCATTCGCAGAGCCCAGCGGTTGGTGTGCCGGGGCTGTCCTGGTTGCGGCGGGTGCCGTTTGTGCGTTCATCCCCCCTCCATCTAGACACCGATCATCGGGTAGCAAGGAGAGGGAGGGGGGGTCGGGGAAACGGGGAGGAATCTACGAATGTACACGGGGGTGGGTGGGTGGGGGGGGGGAGAGAGAGAGAGGCAGTCCACTACTGTACACGCGCCTTTGAAGTGCGCCTTGCTTGTCCTCGTGAACCCCAGGTGACTGCCCCAGGGTACTCCTTTTGGGTGACTCCACTAGGGGCCACAGGCCCACGGGGGACTGCAAGGGGCTGTCCATAGGGGGGGAGGGGCTACGCTGCGGTATACACTCACACTTACACAGCAAGAGAACAATAATGCTGAGGCACACTGCCTTATTTGTTCCTTCCTCCTCCTGTGGGTCCTGTAGTGCAAGTGATGCAGCAAAAGGGTGTGTGTGCCAAGGGGATCATTTCCATCATGCTCAAACTGCGAGGTTCGACATTCCTACTTTCCTACCATGCTGCAGAGGGTCCTGCAAGAGGGTGTGTGTGTGTGTGTATGTGTGTGACTTGATATGGGTTTCACCATTTTTATCAGGTCTCCCGGTTGAGCCTGTATGGCCACACTGGCGTCCTCAGGTCGGGCCGCTCCCCATTATAGCAGGCCCACGGTGCAGGCCAGGGGTGCGTCCCTGTATTGCCCCGCGACCAGTGCGATATGCACTTGGGCCAGAACCTGGCTCGCTGCCCCAGGACCACCCTGGAAGTGGGGTGGTAGCTCCGTGGCTTCCGCCGGGCCAGCTCCACGGTATTAGTTCAGCGAGCCCATCATCGCCATGTTGCCCCATGTGTTGTGTGTGTATTGGGGCTTTCACAGCTGGTGGTGCTCGCAGCAGCGAGGCGGCCTCCACGGCCTACTCAATTCGGCGATTTCCCCAGGAAGGATGCCCTTGACGCACGGCTGCCACCGCCAGCCTCCAGACATGCCCGATCCGGGGATCGATCCCACGACCTTTCAGCTGCGAGACCTACGCTTAGCCCGGTTGAGTTAGCCGGGGATCCGTGACTTGATATGACAGTGATGCGACTGCCTCCTTTGGGAGGGGCACTACACGTCCTGTGCTGCACCACAGGCACCTGTAGAGAGGGTTTACCTGGTGCGAAAGGCCCTCATGGAAGGACTGGGAAGTCCTACATTGGGGCCACCAGAGGACATGCGGGTCAGGCAGCCTCAGCGACCAGAGGTTGCGAAGGCGACGCAGACCTGTGCCAGCCCAAGCGCATGGGGCGACTCACGGTACTGGGCAGCTACTTGGGGCGGGGGGGGGGGGGGGAGGACGACTTTCTGAGAGGATAAGCGAGGGGAGCAAGACCCGCCAGTCCCCTGCAAGAGGGCGGGCATGGGGCATACCGCTGCAGGCCCTGGCAGGCCTCGATGACGGGTACCAGGCAGCACACGCCCTTGTCACCCAAGAAATTGGATGCCAGGTTGATCTCTGTCAGGGGGTAGCTGCCGGGGGCTCGGGGGAATGTCTGCAACAGTTGGCTGTTGGGCTTGAGGTTGGCCTTCGCACAGGCCTTGAGGTAGATATCCGTGCAGGAGGGCTTGCTGGCCTGAGCCTCTGTGGGCTGCAAAAAGTCCAGGCCGTAGTCCTTGAAAGTCTCATTAATAATGCGGCTGTCGCGGCTCGACTTTCTTCTCTGTTCCCCCAACGCTTTTCCGGAGGTGTAAGGCATGGGCTCAGGGCGCGGCTTCGAGGTCTCAAAGGATTGGGTATGAGCAGGACGGGGGCGTGACTGAATGTGGGTCAGTGCGGAGCGCAGTGCAGCATGCAGCAGTCTGAACAAGGACGTGCAGCAGTGCAGGAGAGGCAGCCGCTCTCAACCTCACCTCAAGCTACTGTTGGGAGCCCGAAGTTTGTACCCACCAATCCGATAGAAGTAAAAGACCCAATTGAAGCAGAAGACATGCAAACCCATGTAGGACACCCCAGATGGGAACCCGTTGAATTCTCAGTAATGCCAACAGGAGCAGAAGACATGCACACAAATCTCATGCACACAAATCTGTGGGGTAAAGCACCCCAGATGGTAACCCATTTGACTCTCAGTATTGTCTCAGGGCCTATTGTCTGTAGTGCTGATCATTATGGGGGCCAACTGGACCTTTGGGGACCGCTGGTTCCGGCTGCCATTGGTGGCGGGTTGCAGCGAACCTCCCAAGGTTCCGCCCGTCCCAGTGTCCCTTGGCAGAGATCTCCTAGGCCTTTCCTGTGGTTCCCCCAAGCTCCCAGGTCGGGTGGTGGTGTTGGCTTTCTTGCCATTCGTTGGAGGGTATCGGTGACCATACCACATGAACCTGGGGCCAGGTAGTTGTACATTTTAGTTGTGTGTTCCACTGAGGTCCTGCAGTGGGGCCCAGATAGTGATGAACTTTAGGTGTTGTTCCAGCAAAGCCCTGCAGTGGGGCCAGGTGGTGGTGTGTTTCCTTTTCTTGTTGTTTACTTTCTTTCTCTGTTTGTCTCCCCTTGCAGTGGGGCCTGGATAGTGATGTACTGCAGCTGTTTGATCAACCATGGAGTGTTCTGTGTCGTCAGGAGATGGGAAAGGGGCTACTGCATGGTTGCAACTAGTATGTGCCTGGTGGCCACACCACTGACCTGGGGTGGAAGCGAGGTAAGGGTAGTTGTCTGGGGCCGAGGAAATTACACGCAACCATTGAGGTTATCCCATACTGTTTCTGTTACCTGTAATGTTGAGAACACCAACTATTGTTGGTGGATGAATGTGGTGATTGTCCCTCTGTATGTGCACCATTGGCGCACGGGCGTTATCATGCTGTAGGTGTCGTCAGGTCAGAACCCTCCACTTTACCCCGCTCTTGTGGGTCTTGTGTGTCTACAATGTATTTTGAGTCACATAAAATTGAGGCTGGCTTAAGCATGGTGACCTCACTGAGAGCTCTTAGTGCTGCCCTCAATTTCGCACGACCTATTGTTTGTAGTTCACCCACTGGCAAAACTCTGACACATTTATTCCGGTCTCGAAGGAAAATACACTCCATATCCCCCGACCCAGGAGCCCCCCATCTGAGGCTTGTCTGACGATCCGTCTGTCCATATTGTTTCTCCATATTGTTTCTCTTCCCTCCTGGTGCAGTGAGTTAAGAAGTTCCCGAACTCGCTCTGCATGCTCAAGTTTGCGAAGCTCACGGCAATGTGCCTTCTTTTGCTGTGGGGAGGATGAAGGACGAGTCCGTGACACTGCTGTGTACAGCCACCCGCCCGTTATGAGGAAGCTATGCAAAACAGTCATAAATTTGCGTACCTCTCCCCTATTAACACTAAGACACGGCAGGTCGGCCCAAGACTGCAGGATGCTGTGCCAAATCGTCAACAAGTGTGATACGTTGACAAGCCTATGTGATAGCCGGACTGAGTTGCGAACATTGCAACTCGCCTGTCTAGCAAACCACAGTAGTAACCCGTGAGGGGTGGACAGGGTTTTCTCATGGTCCTGTGCTACGTTGTGCACAGGTGTTTCCAAGCACTTGGAGATAGTATCACAGGTCAGCAACAAAAACTTGCAATTAAATAAAGTGTGAGACACCGTCTCCACATCACCACACAAAGCACAGTTCCGTTGTCCCGGTAATTAAGACTTCAACTTGTCCCCTACCTTGAGCTTTGCCCACAAACCCTCCCTGATGAACCCTGATGAACTCTTCATTGGAATGAGGCACCACAAGCCTGTTAAAAGAGCGCCATACCTCCAAAGGTTGTCGTCCTGATGCCCCCTGTGCTACCATGATGATCGGAAAAAAGGCTTTAGGGGATTTTTGCAGGATCGCAAAAGCCCACTGAATTAGAGATGGGCGGGCCTCAGCCGCAGCCAATGTCTGCGCGTGTGAAGAGTAGCTAGAATGAAAGGGAGGAGGGATGAGACCCAATTTCCATGGACTTTGCAACAAAGCAGACAATACAACCAACCCCTCCTGTACCAGGCGTTTGGAATAGTACGAGTACCCATGCTCATTTACCAACAGGGCACTATGGTGCGGTGGTATTTCCCCCACAGTCACGTGTTCATTGACCGCTCGTGGTAAAAAACGCCTGAGCTGAGACCATGCCTTACAAGAGAGCCCTATCATATTAAGCGAACCCCGTGGTATCAAACCCAGCCGTAAAGTTGGCAAATGCGTCGGGTCCAAAGACAAACCCACCGAGTGCGCCCACGATTCCAATGTCTGTACACACTGAGGGGCAAAGTGATGTGCTTTAGTCATAATGTACCTGCGGCTCACTTGGAAATGTCAAGTTGGGGCTCAGTTGGGGCTAAAACGGCTCATTTGGGGCTAAGTGGTGTTTTTCAAGGGGTTTAATGTGAAAAGTTGTGGCTTTCAGGGGTGGGTTGGGGTTTTGGAATGTCCCCAAAGGGATACCAATCCCTAGGCCAAGAGGATGTGACCGGGAGGGTTTCTTTTTTTCGACGGCTCAGTTGACTGAGCACCCCGGCTGAGCCGTCACTCAGCCGTCACTGAGCCCGCTCACTTAGCTCTCACTTAGCTCTCACTGAGCGCTCACTGAGCGCGCCAAATGGCTCACTGAGCGCTTAGTGAGCGCTCATTGGGGGCTCACATGGTGCTGGGACGCACAGCATAGAAGGTAAAAAATGGTAGGAAAATGCTGAGCATATTGCTCAGGATATTTGGGGATGCTCAGCATTCATGCTCAGCAAATGGGACTCATATTGCAGGGTTGATCTCGGAAGTCCCAGCCAAAATTTCTTCCGAGCTCCCCCGGCACGGTCGGCTGGGAAGCCCATGGAACATTCCTACCGATATCGGTTGCGTTTTGGGGGGCCGATCTGGCTGCCAAAACTTCCGAGCATCTTTCCAAGGGATTTCAAAAACTTCCAAGCGTTTTTCCATCGGTTTTTTGTACAATGACCTACACCGTTCTTGGTTCCCTAATCCCACACCTCAGCAAAGAAACACACAAAAAGACAAGCATGACCGTTCACTTACGCTTGAAATGTGAATGCTCAGTGGCTTGCCTGTTCATTTCAGCTTGAACTGTGAATGCTGTACTCTCCTTCGCTAGAGCATCTGCACAGGACAGCCATCGCTTGACATGGCATCCACATCCACCACCACACGGCGATACTTCTTGGCTTGAGGTTGGGGTTCAGGGTTGTCATTGGATGATGAGGAAGAATCTGAGGCACTTACTGTGGAGGCACCAGATAGGTGCACAGCATCATCATCCGAATCATTATCCTCAGGACTGCTACTGCTCCCACTATCATTGCTGCTGCTGCTGCTGCTGCTGCTGCTGCTGCTGCTGCTGTTGCTACTGTTACTTCTGCTGCCACGAGGGCACACAAGTTGCTGCTCAATGTCGCTATCAACAATGGGTACACGCGCCAACTTCGTACGTCTCATGGGTTGAACACGCTGCTGCTCGTTCAAACCCGTAGGACCTTGAAATGAAGCAGCACTGTCCTCGCCCTCCGAAGGGGGTACAATATCAACTGCCGCAGGGTTAGAAACTCGGCTTTGAGGAATGGGCCCCACACGTCCCTTACCCTTTCCCTTGTCCTTCAACGCCTTACGGCGTGCAGCACAGGACTTAAATGTGGCACGGCTCTTCAAACCCAGTTTGGGCCACTTGCAGACAGCTTCCCTGTCCAGTGGTACCCATTGACGGACACCACGCTTTGAGCCACAGGTCCCACACACACATACCACATCACTCTCGGGATTTGCACCTGGAAAGGCGCATTTCACCAAACGGGTGTCTGGGTGCATATATAGGGAGCAACCACCTCCATCCTGGAAATGCAGCAAATGCTCTAAGAGGCGTTGGAAGACCACATGCCACACGGCATTGGCAGCAACCATGCACGCCTCCAGAACAACGTTTTGTTGCACGGGCGCCCAAATTTTGGCACAGGGGATCTTCTTTTTTTTCTGCACGAACTTCTGATACAGCTCATGCTTCAAACTTTCACTAATACTGGCATCTTGCCTGGTACTAGTGACGGGGGCATATCTCTTGGCCACCCTCAGATCCCGCTCGCCGGCCTCATCGGAATACAGCATGGGTGTCCGTGGATTAAACCATGTGTGGGACCACCCATGCATATATAAGGTTGCAGTGCAACCTTCTTCAGAAAACTCGGGGATGATGAGCATCTTTCCACCAAGCATCCAACCAAAATTCCACTGGGTTCGGGCTGAAAAATTTCTTCCGAGCTCCCCCGGCACGGTCGGCCGGGAAGCCCATGGAACATTCCTACCAATATCGGTTGCGTTTTGGGGGGCCGATCTGGCTGCCAAAACTTCCGAGCATCTTTCCAAGGGTTTTCGAAAACTTCCAAGCGACGGACCGAAGCATATCGCATGCACGTCGGTACAGATTTCCCAAAATTGCCACCGGTAACCGGACAATATTGGTCTCTCTTTCAATGTTCTATGCTGGGCACCGGTGGTACATGTGTCACTCAGGGCTCACTTAACACGCACGGGCACAAATCTTCCATCATACGCACCTACTTGGTCCTTTGTCGCAATGCACGTTCCACAATCCTCCTCACCATGTTCTCTCTCCCCTTCCTCTCCCGCCGGGCACGTGACCAAGTCGTGCACCGTCGTTGGAACCCCCTTTGCTTGGTCACAACCCTACTCTCCACCTCCCAACCTTCCTTGCGGAGGTTATCATCTAGTGTGTGGTTATCCACCACACACTGCAAGCCCGACCTATCGTTCAGCAAGCTAACCCCCCCACTATTCCTAAGCAGCCGTTTCAGTCGCACATGGCTGCCCTCCAATGCAAAGCAACTAAACTTTGCAATGGTCCCCCACCGTGCAACATACGCATACATGTGGTCAACCCACATGTGCGTCCACAAGGTCTTCCCCCATCCCAGGTCAAGGTGCCTTGCCCCCATGGTCAGTTGGCGTTGCAGCAAGGCACGTTGCTCTGCACCACTCAGAAAGTCGTCCTTCCAGGCCACCTCGGCCATGGCCGCAAATGCCTCCCACCACTCCGTGCACACATCAACCCATGGCCTGCCCCCCACTTGATGGTTCCCGATCACCGGTGCAACCAGCTGCAACAGTGGGCCCCACAGCCGGGCCTTGACAAAGTGCGCAGCAGCCCCCAACTCCATGCGCACTTGTCCTTTGGCATTTGCCTTGTCCGCCCCCCACTTTCCAGGCCGCACCGTGCGGGCCACTTTCCGTGCCCCGTCTAGAACCCCCTGCACCATGGTGGTCGCACTCTTCCTAGATACTGCTCCATGGGTCACGAGCACCCGCACAATTCCATTGACCCCCGCAATGGCAACACGCATGACTCCATGCGCACCGAAGTCAGGAACACGGCAGTCCGCCGGGATGTCACGAAACACCCCGGTCAGACGTACATGGCCCTTGATTCCTTCCAGGGCAACCTCTTGTCCCCCAAACTTGCGCAAAACCGTTTCACGGTTTGCGCCGCAGCAGTGGCACACCATGGCCCCGGGGTTCTTCTTGGTGAAGCCGTCCCCGCCGGCCAGCATGATGTGGGCCTTGCCATCGGCCCGGACGAAGAATAGGGGGCTACGCGCCACCCCATCCGCATGCGGCAGTTGCAGGGCCGTAGCAGCGCGGAGCGGAGTATCGAAGTCACACTCCGATTGCATGCTGTACACCGTGGCCCACATCTCGCTACCCTCGAACAGCCACCAGCTGGCAAGCTTTGTGGGCCCACAACTGTGCACAGATGGGGCGGGAGGAGGGGGCCCAATACTGCTGCAGCATGGCGGCCTCCCCGGGTCCACTGTTACTCAGGTCGAGCCATGATGGCCCGCTTGTCCACAGGACGTCACCTTCCTCCACGTACACGTGGCACATGGGGTCGGCGGCGTCCAGGGCAGGCCTGGCCAGCAGCAGCGGGTGGTATGGGCAGCCGGGGCCTGACGGACCCACGGGGGCCAGCAAGTCGTCCAGTTGCTCAAACCGCGGCAGACCGACCGCGCCCTGCAATCCCTCGCTGAAGGCGAAGTCTTGCCCCCAGTGGCTGAGAGCCCTGTGGTTGGGCAGCGGCCCGTCTCCCCATGGCCGTGAAGCCAGCTCATCCTTGGCCCGTGGCAGAGGGTCAAGGATGAACCGTTCCACGTCCACCCACTTGTGACGCTCGTCAGGGGTGAGGAAGCGGAAGAGAACAACCTGCTTCCCCACCCCCGGCAGCGCGGCGAGACCCCGGTGTCTCAGTGTGGAGGCAAAGAGAACCATGTCCCCACGCTGAAACTCGAAGGTCTCGACCCGCAGAGCGTCATGGTCTCCCAGGTGGCTGCCCAAGTGCACCTCCAAATGATACTTGTCCGAGAGGACAAGCATCATTGAGAGATGCCCGGGCATCTCACCCATGCTAGGGAGCGTACCTAGCAACTTTTCAACGGCAGTATGCCAGGTCTGCTCCCTAGCATCTTCCCCGGCGGCAATTGCCGACCACTGCGTTGGGAAGAGATCCCTCATCTCGGGCCAGCGAGCACTGCACTGCTGACTAGCCCGTTGCAAGGGGTCCCTTCCCAACACAGAGATAAGCTTGCCGGGCCGAGTACTCCAGCGCCGTGGCATTTTGGGATTAGCCAAGCACTCCTCGCGAGAGTGTGCATTGGACAGCAGATCCCAGATTGCATCCGGCTGGGTGCCGCAGGAGTCGACGAGAATGCGGTACCAGTTCTCGCACTCCTTGGCCTCTACCGCCCCCCTAACCACCGGGAGCCCCAAGTCGCACAAGGACTCATCCGACTCAAGGTCATGAGCCGGGAGTTCATGTGAGAACACCGGGGCAGCCAGGGAGATATAGGGGGGAGGGGAGGCGGCACCGCGGAGGAACACGGACTCCTTGGTCCTGTACAGGGCTGGGTTGGTGTAGTCGGGCACCACATGGCACCACCCGGGAATGATGGGACAAGCCGAAAGGCTTTTCCACCATTCCCCTGACACCACCCCGACCCCGAAAGGCAGGGCCTCAAGGAGTCCCTTCTTGGGTGCAACGTGGCTGACACCAAGATCTGCAGTCCAACCGTGCTGCAGATCTTTGGTTTCATGAACGCGTGTCCCGAACTCGTGGGGGGTACCAAGCAGCTTTCCTGAGGACTGCTGCAACAAATCTTGGACAGCAGCCACAGGAAAGCGGAAGCGTACGGCACGAAGAGCTGGATGCGCCTGGCGCAACATTTGGTTGCACCGGTGCATCCAGCTCTTTCCAAGAAGGGTCACATCGGACACGGTGATGTGGACCACTTCTGGGGAAGGGGCAGGGAGCTGCTGGGCCCACAGCTTCAAGGGCTCCAGGTCCGTCGAAGGAACCCACGGGTACGCTGCCTCTGTGAAAGCGGTAGGTACCCGGGGGCGACTAAGGAAAGACGTGAGAGCCTTTGAAGCTGCTGGTTCTAGGCCTGAGGCGACATTAGAAATGGTGTGAAAGAGAGGACCTATGGGAGCGAGAAGGAATGGATGGGTAGGCGGATAGGGGGGCGGAGGAGAGGCGGAAAGGGGGGGGAACCCTCCGAGTGAGCCCCCAATTAGCTCTCACTCAACGCTCAATCAACGTTTTTTGTACAATGACCTACACCGTTCTTGGTTCCCTAATCCCACACCTCAGCAAAGAAACACACAAAAAGACAAGCATGACCGTTCACTTACGCTTGAAATGTGAATGCTCAGTGGCTTGCCTGTTCATTTCAGCTTGAACTGTGAATGCTGTACTCTCCTTCGCCGAGCATCTGCACAGAACAGCCATCGCTTGACATGGCATCCACATCCACCACCACACGGCGATACCTCTTTGCTTGAGGTTGGGGTTCAGGGTTGTCACTGGATGATGAGGAAGAATCTGAGGCACTTACTGTGGAGGCACCAGATAGGTGCACAGCATCATCATCCGAATCATTATCCTCAGGACTGCTACTGCTCCCACTATCATTGCTGCTGCTGCTGCTGCTGTTGCTACTGTTACTTCTGCTGCCACGAGGGCACACAAGTTGCTGCTCAATGTCGCTATCAACAATGGGTACACGCGCCAACTTCGTACGTCTCATGGGTTGAACACGCTGCTGCTCGTTCAAACCCGTAGGACCTTGAAATGAAGCAGCACTGTCCTCGCCCTCCGAAGGGGGTACAATATCAACTGCCGCAGGGTTAGAAACTCGGCTTCGAGGAATGGGCCCCACACGTCCCTTACCCTTTCCCTTGTCCTTCAGCGCCTTACGGCGTGCAGCACAGGACTTAAATGTGGCACGGCTCTTCAAACCCAGTTTGGGCCACTTGCAGACAGCTTCCCTGTCCAGTGGTACCCATTGACGGACACCACGCTTTGAGCCACAGGTCCCACACACACATACCACATCACTCTCGGGATTTGCACCTGGAAAGGCGCATTTCACCAAACGGGTGTCTGGGTGCATATATAGGGAGCAACCACCTCCATCCTGGAAATGCAGCAAATGCTCTAAGAGGCGTTGGAAGACCACATGCCACACGGCATTGGCAGCAACCATGCACGCCTCCAGAACAACGTTTTGTTGCACGGGCGCCCAAATTTTGGCACAGGGGATCTTCTTTTTTTTCTGCACGAACTTCTGATACAGCTCATGCTTCAAACTTTCACTAATACTGGCATCTTGCCTGGTACTAGTGACGGGGGCATATCTCTTGGCCACCCTCAGATCCCGCTCGCCGGCCTCATCGGAATACAGCATGGGTGTCCGTGGATTAAACCATGTGTGGGACCACCCATGCATATATAAGGTTGCAGTGCAACCTTCTTCAGAAAACTCGGGGATGATGAGCATCTTTCCACCAAGCATCCAACCAAAATTCCACTGGGTTCGGGCTGAAAAATTTCTTCCGAGCTCCCCCGGCACGGTCGGCCGGGAAGCCCATGGAACATTCCTACCAATATCGGTTGCGTTTTGGGGGGCCGATCTGGCTGCCAAAACTTCCGAGCATCTTTCCAAGGGTTTTCGAAAACTTCCAAGCGACGGACCGAAGCATATCGCATGCACGTCGGTACAGATTTCCTAAAATTGCCACCGGTAACCGGACAATATTGGTCTCTCTTTCAATGTTCTATGCTGGGCACCGGTGGTACATGTGTCACTCAGGGCTCACTTAACACGCACGGGCACAAATCTTCCATCATACGCACTTACTTGGTCCTTTGTCGCAATGCACGTTCCACAATCCTCCTCACCATGTTCTCTCTCCCCTTCCTCTCCCGCCGGGCACGTGACCAAGTCGTGCACCGTCGTTGGAACCCCCTTTGCTTGGTCACAGCCCTACTCTCCACCTCCCAACCTTCCTTGCGGAGGTTATCATCTAGTGTGTGGTTATCCACCACACACTGCAAGCCCGACCTATCGTTCAGCAAGCTAACCCCCCCACTATTCCTAAGCAGCCGTTTCAGTCGCACATGGCTGCCCTCCAATGCAAAGCAACTAAACTTTGCAATGGTCCCCCACCGTGCAACATACGCATACATGTGGTCAACCCACATGTGCGTCCACAAGGTCTTCCCCCATCCCAGGTCAAGGTGCCTTGCCCCCATGGTCAGTTGGCGTTGCAGCAAGGCACGTTGCTCTGCACCACTCAGAAAGTCGTCCTTCCAGGCCACCTCGGCCATGGCCGCAAATGCCTCCCACCACTCCGTGCACACATCAACCCATGGCCTGCCCCCCACTTGATGGTTCCCGATCACCGGTGCAACCAGCTGCAACAGTGGGCCCCACAGCCGGGCCTTGACAAAGTGCGCAGCAGCCCCCAACTCCATGCGCACTTGTCCTTTGGCATTTGCCTTGTCCGCCCCCCACTTTCCAGGCCGCACCGTGCGGGCCACTTTCCGTGCCCCGTCTAGAACCCCCTGCACCATGGTGGTCGCACTCTTCCTAGATACTGCTCCATGGGTCACGAGCACCCGCACAATTCCATTGACCCCCGCAATGGCAACACGCATGACTCCATGCGCACCGAAGTCAGGAACACGGCAGTCCGCCGGGATGTCACGAAACACCCCGGTCAGACGTACATGGCCCTTGATTCCTTCCAGGGCAACCTCTTGTCCCCCAAACTTGCGCAAAACCGTTTCACGGTTTGCGCCGCAGCAGTGGCACACCATGGCCCCGGGGTTCTTCTTGGTGAAGCCGTCCCCGCCGGCCAGCATGATGTGGGCCTTGCCATCGGCCCGGACGAAGAATAGGGGGCTACGCGCCACCCCATCCGCATGCGGCAGTTGCAGGGCCGTAGCAGCGCGGAGCGGAGTATCGAAGTCACACTCCGATTGCATGCTGTACACCGTGGCCCACATCTCGCTACCCTCGAACAGCCACCAGCTGGCAAGCTTTGTGGGCCCACAACTGTGCACAGATGGGGCGGGAGGAGGGGGCCCAATACTGCTGCAGCATGGCGGCCTCCCCGGGTCCACTGTTACTCAGGTCGAGCCATGATGGCCCGCTTGTCCACAGGACGTCACCTTCCTCCACGTACACGTGGCACATGGGGTCGGCGGCGTCCAGGGCAGGCCTGGCCAGCAGCAGCGGGTGGTATGGGCAGCCGGGGCCTGACGGACCCACGGGGGCCAGCAAGTCGTCCAGTTGCTCAAACCGCGGCAGACCGACCGCGCCCTGCAATCCCTCGCTGAAGGCGAAGTCTTGTCCCCAGTGGCTGAGAGCCCTGTGGTTGGGCAGCGGCCCGTCTCCCCATGGCCGTGAAGCCAGCTCATCCTTGGCCCGTGGCAGAGGGTCAAGGATGAACCGTTCCACGTCCACCCACTTGTGACGCTCGTCAGGGGTGAGGAAGCGGAAGAGAACAACCTGCTTCCCCACCCCCGGCAGCGCGGCGAGACCCCGGTGTCTCAGTGTGGAGGCAAAGAGAACCATGTCCCCACGCTGAAACTCGAAGGTCTCGACCCGCAGAGCGTCATGGTCTCCCAGGTGGCTGCCCAAGTGCACCTCCAAATGATACTTGTCCGAGAGGACAAGCATCATTGAGAGATGCCCGGGCATCTCACCCATGCTAGGGAGCGTACCTAGCAACTTTTCAACGGCAGTATGCCAGGTCTGCTCCCTAGCATCTTCCCCGGCGGCAATTGCCGACCACTGCGTTGGGAAGAGATCCCTCATCTCGGGCTAGCGAGCACTGCACTGCTGACTAGCCCGTTGCAAGGGGTCCCTTCCCAACACAGAGATAAGCTTGCCGGGCCGAGTACTCCAGCGCCGTGGCAGTTTGGGATTAGCCAAGCACTCCTCGCGAGAGTGTGCATTGGACAGCAGATCCCAAATTGCATCCGGCTGGGTGCCGCAGGAGTCGACGAGAATGCGGTACCAGTTCTCGCACTCCTTGGCCTCCACCGCCCCCCTAACCACCGGGAGCCCCAAGTCGCACAAGGACTCATCCGACTCAAGGTCATGAGCCGGGAGTTCATGTGAGAACACCGGGGCAGCCAGGGAGATATAGGGGGGAGGGGAGGCGGCACCGCGGAGGAACACGGACTCCTTGGTCCTGTACAGGGCTGGGTTGGTGTAGTCGGGCACCACATGGCACCACCCGGGAATGATGGGACAAGCCGAAAGGCTTTTCCACCATTCCCCTGACACCACCCCGACCCCGAAAGGCAGGGCCTCAAGGAGTCCCTTCTTGGGTGCAACGTGGCTGACACCAAGATCTGCAGTCCAACCGTGCTGCAGATCTTTGGTTTCATGAACGCGTGTCCCGAACTCGTGGGGGGTACCAAGCAGCTTTCCTGAGGACTGCTGCAACAAATCTTGGACAGCAGCCACAGGAAAGCGGAAGCGTACGGCACGAAGAGCTGGATGCGCCTGGCGCAACATTTGGTTGCACCGGTGCATCCAGCTCTTTCCAAGAAGGGTCACATCGGACACGGTGATGTGGACCACTTCCGGGGAAGGGGCAGGGAGCTGCTGGGCCCACAGCTTCAAGGGCTCCAGGTCCGTCGAAGGAACCCCCGGGTACGCTGCCTCTGTGGAAGCGGTAGGTACCCGGGGGCGACTAAGGAAAGACGTGAGAGCCTTTGACGCTGCTGGTTCCAGGCTTGAGGCGACATTAGAAATGGTGTGAAAGAGAGGACCTATGGGAGCGAGAAGGAATGGATGGGTAGGCGGATAGGGGGGCGGAGGAGAGGCGGAAAGGGGGGGGAACCCTCCAAGTGAGCGCCCAATTAGCTCTCACTCAACGCTCACTGAGCGCTCAGTGAGCCATTTGGCGCGCTCAGTGAGCGCTCAGTGAGCGCTCAGTGAGAGCTAAGTGAGCCGGCTCAGTGACGGCTCAGTGACGGCTTAGTCGGGCGCTCGGTCAGCTGAGCCGTCGCCAAAAAAATTACCCCCCCCCCCCCTTGAACCTTGACCAATTGAGTATCTAAAACTTCTAAAAACATTAAAGGCACATTACCTAGCATGCAAAAAGCACAACAAATAAGCAGAAAGACATCGCAATGCACAACTGAGCCCCAAATGAGCCCCAACTTCACATTTCCCCTTAGCCAGCAGTGAGCCGCAGGTACAAAAGTGCACGAACAAAGATGAATGATGAAAGAGCAACAAATTTTTGGGCAAGACCACGTCAAAGCCCCCTTTCCCGTACGGTTGGCCAAACTCGGAGAATGGGGATAAATGGGGCGGGTTTTGGTTTGAAACCTATGCATGCAAGCAAGCAGCAACTCTGCAAATTATCAATTCACAATCAGTCTGTTTTGCCCACCATGCATGCCGGAGTGTTGGAGTGCCGCCCTGATCTAGCATGGGTACCGCTAGAGGGTGTTGTCCTCGACGCAACCATTGAAAGGCTTGGGCTCACCATTTAAAGGCCTCGGCTGACCATTTAAAGGCTTGGGCTCAGCATTTAAAGGCCTGTGGGCTCACCATTGAAGGGCCTGAGCTCACCATTTAAAGGCTTTTGGCTCACCATTTAAAGGCTTGGACTCACAATTGAAACGACTAGGCTCACCATTTAAAGGGGTGGGGTCACCATTAAAAGGCTTGGGCTGACCATTTAAAGGCCCGGGCTCACCATTTCAATGCTTGGGCTCACCATTTAAAGGCTTGACCTCACCATTAAAAGGCTTGGGCTCACCATTTGAAGGTTTGGACTCACCATTTAAATGCTTGGGCTTACCATAAAAAGGATTGGCCTCACCATATAAAGGATTGGGCTCAACAATTCAAAGCTTGGGCTCACCAATTAAAGGACAGGGCTCATCATTTAAAAGCTTGGGCTCACCATTTAAATGCTTGGGCTCACCATTTAAAGGATCGGGCTCAACAATTCAAAGCTTGGGAGCACCAATTAAAGGACGGGGCTCACCATTTAAAGGCTTGGGCTCACCATTCAAAGGCTTGGGCTCAACATTTAAATGCTTAGGCTCACCATTTAAAGGATTTAGCTCCGGGAGGATGCGGGGAAGAACGGAGAGGATACGGAGAGGATTGGGGAGTATGCGGTGAGGATCGGGGAGGATGCGGGGAGGGTGCGGGGAGGATCGAGGAGGGCGGGGACCAAATAAAAGGCTTGGGCTCACCATTTAAAAGCCCAAGCGCACCATTTTAAGGCCGGGGCCGACCATTTAAAGGCCCGGGCCTCACCATTTAAAGGCATGGGTTCACCATTTAAGGGCCAAGGATCACCATTGAAATTCTTGGGCTCACCAGTTAAAGGCTTGGGCTCACCATTTATCTGGCATAGGGACGGATACTTGGTTGACCGGGTACCCCCGCTCATAGGATCCGGCTACGCCCACTTGAACTTCCATAAGAGTGTGACAAATAGTACAGCGGATTCGAAACGTGCACCAAGAAAAGAGACACACTTGTTACCTTGTGGATAGCGCCCAAGTGAAACATAGTGAGGGAAGCCAGGCTCAGATTGGGTGTCCCTACCGCCTGTGACGTTTTCCACACCGAGATTGATCACCACCTAAAAACAAGAAAGCAGGGTCAGAGTGGGGGGAAGGCTAAAAAAGAATCCCTTCAAATGAGCCCAAGCATTCAAATGGTGAGCCCAAGCCGCTAAATGTTGAGCCCGAGCCTTCAAAGGGTGAGCCCGGGCCTTTACATAGTGAGCGCAAGCCTTGAAATGGTGAGCCCAAGCCTTTAAATGGTGAGCCCGAGCCTTTACGTGGCGAGCCCAAGGCTTGAAATGGTGAGCCCAAGTATTTAAATGGTGAGCCGAAGCCTATAAATGGTGAGCATAGGCCTTTAAATGGTGAGCCCAAGCCGCTAAATGGTGAGCCCAAGCCTCCAAATGGTGAGCACAAGCATTTAAATGGTACACCCAAGCCTTTACATGGTGAGCCCAAGCCTTTAAATGCTGAGTCCGGGCCTTTAGATGGTGAGCCCACGCCTTTAATTGGTGAGCATCAGCCTTTAAATGGTGAACCCACACCTTTAAATGTTAAAGCTCGGCCTTGAAATGGTGCGCCCAAGCCTTTAAATGCTAAGCGCAAGCCCTTAGATGATGAACCCTAGCCTTTAAATAGTGAGCAGTACAGTGTACAATCATGGAAGGGCGGTTGCTCCGAGGGCGCAGGCCTTCCTCGGGTGGAGTGATCGGGCCGATTGAGACTACTTGAAGGCAGACATCCGAGCGGCCCTGAAACCGGCTCATGTGCAGCAATTTACTAGCGGACTGGCCACGGTGGTCAGCGCACATAATGCCCTCTCATAGTGGCGTGCGCAAGCTCCCTGTGATTTGGGTGGCTCGGCGGCGGCGTGGTTCAGTCAGCGAATGCTTCTGACCTCCTCCAGACGAGTGACCTCCAAGGCGGCCGGCGTGAGGGGCCCGGAATTGAAAGCGTTTTCACGCCTGAGTGTGCCCGGGTTTGATTATGACTTCATCCGCAAGGCGCTTTGGCTTAAGTTGCCTGTAGCTGAGCGATTGGTGGCGGTCATCAAGTCCTCGGCTTGCGCCTTTGACGGCCAGCCTGAGTCACATACACATTTCCTTGAGCAATGTCAGTTTGCTCGGTTCGTACACTCCGCTATTGCTCACACCTATGGAAAGACTGTCAATGCGGGCGGGCACCACGTTGACTTGGCAAGGGGCTTTCTGCGGGAGCAAGAGATTGCCCTGAGCACGGTGCGAGGGGTGCTGTCATGGTCTAGGTTGGCCTCAGGGTGGGCGGTGCGGTGCCAGTGGGTCATTTCCAAGGCCATGGTCACGTTGCACACCTTCGTGGCTCACTGGGCTGCTAAGCTAGGGTACCGGATGTCTTGCTCTGATCTGACGGTGAGGTAGGCGGAGATTTGGCCTCTGCTAAACAACTTGCACCAGTGGCAATATGCCGGTATCTTGGGGGCCAAGAGCTGCCCCATTGGTCTGCGAAAGTGGCTGTCTCTAACTGAGTCCCAGAAAGCCGATGGGAAGCATGCTCAGCATTCCACCGCCATGACCAGTGTACTTCCGGAGCTGGATGACTTCCAGACAGAGGGTTGGGCTATTGCCTTCACTTACGACTCGGCCAAGCGGGTGGGGAGATGGAATCCGGCGGGCTTTGGTTGTTTTTACCATGATCGCTAGCCCAGCGATTTTTCCGATTTTGTCCCGGTTGGTGAACCCCAGACGAACAACGGAACGTTGCATACTTTAGTCCGAAAGAGGGTGGGGGCTCGAGTTGCCATTGCTTTGGACTCCGAGTATGTGCATAATGGTCCGACGATGCATATCCTGTGTTGGGACAGGTACTCATGGCGAACGGGGGCAGGGTCTGTTGCCCATGCATACCTCTGGATTTGGCTGTTGGCTTGTATGTGCCTTCACCAGACATCGGTTCGCTTCTTTTGGCTCCCCTCACATGTAGGAATTGACGGCAATGAAGGGGCTAATGCCCTAGCCGAGCAGGGGCGCCTCCGGCACCCTTACAATGAACTACGCCAGGCCAAGCGCCAGCGGGTGGAGGCGGACTTGCCTCGACAGTCGATTGATCTTCCCTCTGAATGCTTGTGGGTGCACAGCGAGGAGGGGGGAGTTGCTGACAACGGGGCCTCCGTCTCGTCGGAGGAAGGGGACGAGGGCAGTGCAGATGAGTCTGTGAGTGGGGGGAGTGCCGACGCTGGGAACAGTTCACCCTCCCCTATGGACACTGGTTCGAGCTCGGATGAGAATGAGTGATCGTCGCTCAATTTCTAGGTGGCAATGAACCTTGCCGCAGGAAGCGCCACAGGGGGTAGAGATCCATGAATTGTCGGGGGAAACGTCACAGGCAGTGGGGATGCCCAATCTGGCCCTGGCTTCCCTCTCGGCGCTTCACTTGGATACTATCCACAAGATGGCAAGTGTGCATCTTCCCTAGGCGTGTGCGGGCAAATGTGATGTTCCGCTGAATGACGTTGTCGTCTTCATAGCATAGTTGGTAACACGCGGAAGCCCCGACCCCTGGAGGGGGGTTCGAACCCCAGTAAGGGTAGGGAGGCATTGCCCGTCCCGAATCCCTTGTTTGACTCTATGTGTCATTTACTTTGCTGAAGGGAGGAGCATACGTGAAACGCACTTGACCTTCGCGTCACAGTGCTCTCAGGGTTGTTGTCGCGGCCCTGTGTTGGCGACGCTGCTCAGGGATGGGTTCAGTACCGACACCATTTGGAGCGGTGGGGAATTCGTTCGTTTGCCACTGGTGGGTTTGGCGGCGGTCGTCTTCGTAGCTTACGTGCAACGTACTTGGCCCCCACGACGGAGGGCGGCGGTTCGAGTCCCAAGGTGTGGGTGTCAGTGCCGCCGGGCTTGGGCTCACCATTTAAATGCTTGGGCTCATTTGAAGGCTTGGGCTCACCAATTAAAGGCTTGGGCTTACCATTTAAATGCTTGGGCTCACCATACAAACGATTGGGCCCACCTATAAAGGCTTGGGCTAAACAATTACAATTAAAATGTTGACCTCACCAATTAAAGCCTTGGGCTCACCACTTAAATGCTTTCGCTCACCATTTAAAGGCTTGGGCTCACCATTTAAAGGCGTGGGTTGACCATTGAAAGGCTTGGAGCAAAAATTAAAAAAGGGGGGTTTCGGGGGATGGATTCAACGGTTTTTTTCTCTGTGCCGCGGGTATTGTTCGCGAGAAGGGCACCCTTGCCCCCATAGCCCCCTCAGCAGGCCCAAAATGGACACCATGGCCTAAGATATAAGCATATATGCACATGAAATGGAATACATTACGATTCTCACATAGTTTCGGGCACCTCCGAACGGTTGGTTATGTGGCCCATGTGTGATGCGACAATTCGCACCGCCCCTACCCATTTGTTGGGTAGCCTTTCATCAGCTTGAATATTACCAGCAATGGGTACCAGAAACCTCGGGACCGTGGGTCACCGAGGCGGTCATGGGGTTCGAAATACACCATGGGGTGAGGATATCCGATTTTTGAGAACCCCCCCCCCCCAGCGCCAGGCCTTTAATTGGTGAGCCCAAGCCTTGAAATGGTGAGCCCCAACATTTAAATGGTGAGCACGGGCCTTTAAATGGTGAGCCCAAGCTTTGAAATGGTGAGGGCAAGCCTTCAAATGGTGAGCCCAAGCTTTTGGATGGTGAGCCTCGGCCTTCAAATGGTGAGCCTCGGCCTTAAAATGGTGAGCCCTAGCCTTTAAATGGTGAGCCCGGGCCTCTAAATGGTGAGCTCAAGCCTTTTAATGGTGAGTCCAAGCATTTAAATAGTAAGCCCAAGCCTTCAAATGGTGAGCCCGATTCTTTGAGTGGTGAGCCCAAGCCCTTAAACGGGGAGCCCAAGCCTTTCAATGGTGAGCCCAAGCCTCCAAATGGTAAGCCCAAGCCTTCAAATGGTGAGCCCCGGCCTTTAAATGGTGAGCCCAAGCCTTTAAATGGTGAGGCGAAGCCTTGAAATCGGGAGCCCAAGATTTTAAATGGTGAGCCCAGCCGTTTAAAACTTGAGCCCAAGCCTTCAAATGGTGCGCCCGAGGCTTTAAATGGTGAACCCAATCATTCAAATAGCGAGCCGAAGCCATTAAATGGTAAGCCCAAGCCTTTAAATGGTGAGCCCGGGTCTTTATACGGTGAGCCCAAGAATTTAAATGGTGAGCCGAAGCCTTTACATGGTGAGCTCAAGCCTTCAAATGGTGAGCCCAACCCTTTCAAATCGTGAGCCCGGGGATTCAAAAGGTGAGCCCAAGCTTTTCGAGGGTGACCCTGAGCCTTTAACATGGTGAGTGCGGCCTTCAAATGGTGAGCCCAATCATTGAAATGGTGCGCTCAAGCCTTCAAATGCTGAGCCCAAGCTATTAATTCGTGAGCCCGAGCCTTGAAATGGTGAGCCCAGGCCTCTAACTGGTGAGCCCAAGCCTTTAAATGGTCTACACAAGCATTGAAATGGTGATCCCGGGCCTTTTAACAGCGAGCCCAAGCCTTTAAATGGTGAGCCCAACCCTTTAAATCGTGAGCCCGGGGCTTTAAAAGGTGAGCCCAAGCTTTTTGAGGGTGACCCTGAGCCTTTAACATGGTGAGTGCGGCCTTCAAATGGTGAGCCCAATCATTGAAATGGTGCGCCCAAGCCTTCAAATGCTGAGCCCAAGCTATCAATCCGTGAGTCCGAGCCCTTGAAATGGGGAGCCCAAGCCTTTAAATGGTGATCCCAAGCCTGTAATTGTTAGCCCAACCCTGGAAATGGTGAGCCCAGGCCTGTAAATGGGGAGCCCCAGCCTGTAAGTGGTGAGCCCAAGCCTTCAAGTAAATGGTGAGCCGGGGCCTTTAAATGGGGACCCCGAGCCTATAAGTGGTGAGCCCAAGCCTTCAAATGGTGGTGTGCACCCTCGGGGCTGGGGTACCTCTTTTTGAGAGGTCCTGGGTTCAATACCCAGCCAGCCTAGCTAAGTACGATGATCCCATGTCACATGGCAGTGACCTCAGCGCCACATGCCATGCCACCTCGGCACCTATGGGATCCAAAACAAAGAGTGCACATCTCTAGATGGCACTATAAAAGGAGAGAGTGCTCATGTGGGCAGTTTTCCAAATATCTATTCTAAATATGTGGTCCTTGTGAGTTGCTTTGCTGTAAATACATTGTAGATTCTTTCCATTGTTACTGCAGCCCTTCATGTAGTGGACTTTGAGAGCCTGTTGTGCACTGTTTGGATTACGTGGACTAACTTTTCCATTTTATTTCACAAAACTTCATCAAAACCTGTGGAATCTAGGAAGCACGATTAAATGGTGAGCACAAGACTTTAAATGGCGACCCCGTGCATTTAAATGTTGAGCCCAGGGCTTTAACTCGTGTGCCCAAGCCTTTAAATGGTGAGTCCAAGCATTTTAATGGTGAGCCCAAGCATTTTAATGGTGAGCCCAAGCGTTTCAATGGTATGCCCAAGCCTTGAAATGGTGAGCCCAAGCCTTGAAATGGTGAGCCCAGAGTTTGAAATGGTGAACCCAGGCCTCTACCTGGTGAGTCCAAGAATTTACATGCCGAGCCCAAGCCTTTAAATGGTGAGCCCAAGCCTTTAAATGGTGAGCCGGAGCCTTTAAATGGTGAGCCAACGCTTTGAAATGTTCAGCCCAAGCCTTTGAATGTTGAGCCCAAGCATTTCAATGGTGAGCCCAAGCCTTGAAATGGTGAGCCGAGGCCTCTAAACGCGGAGCCCTAGCCTTTAAATGGTGAACCTAAGCCTTCAAATCGTGAGCCCAAGCGATTAAATGGTGAGCCCAAGCGTTTAAATGGTGAGCCAAAAGCCTTTAAATGGTGAGCCCAGGCTTTTATATGGTGAGCCCACACCTTTAAACGGTGACCCCAAGCGTTTAAATGGTGAACCCGGGCCCTTAAATTGTGAGAGGAACCATTCAAATGGTGAGCCCACGCCTTTAAATGATGAGCCCAAGCCTGCAAATGGTGAACCCAAGCCTTTCAGGAGCGAGCCCAAGCCTTTAATTGGTGAGCCCAAGCCTTTAAATGGTGGGCCCAAGCCTGCAAATAGTGAGCCCAAGCCTTTCAAGGGTGAGCCCAAGCCTTTACATCGTGAACCCATCCCTTTAATTGGTGAGCCTAAGCCTTTAAATGGGGAGCCCAAGCCTTTAATTGGTGAGCCCAACCCTTTAAATGGTGAGCCAAAGCCTGTAAATGACGAGCCTAGGTCTTTAAATGGTGAGCCCAGGCCTTCAAATGGTGAGCCCAAGCCTTTAAATGGTGAGCCCAACCCTTTACATGGCGAGCCTAGGCCGTTAAATGGGGAGGCCCGGCCTTTAAACGGTGGGCCCAAGCGATTAAATGGTGAGCCCAAGGCTTTAAATGGTGAGCCCTCGCCTTTAAATGGTGAGCCCTAGCCTTTAAGTGGTCAGCCCAAGCCTTCAAATCGTGAGCCCAAGCGATTAAATGGTGAGCCCAAGCGTTTATATGGTAAGCCCAAGGCTTTAAATGGTGAGCCAAGGGTGTTACATGGTGAGCCCACACCTTTAAACGGTGACCCCAAGCGTTTAAATGGTGAACCCGAGCCCTCAAATGGCGAGACGAACCATTCAAATGGTGAGCCCACGCCTTTAAATGGTGAGCCCAACCCGGCAAATGGTGAGCCCAAGCCTTTCAGCAGCGAGCCCAAGCCTTTAATTGGTGAGCCCAAGCCTTTAAATGGTGAGCCCAAGCCTGCAAACACTGAGCCCAAGCCTTTCAAGGGTGAGCCTAAGCCTTTACATCGTGCACCCATCCCTTTAATTGGTGAGCCTAAGCCTTTAAATGGGGAGCCCAAGCCTTTAAATGGTGAGCCCAACCCTTTAAATGGTGAGCCAAAGCCCGTAAATGACGAGCCTAGGTCTTTAAATGGTGAGCCCAGGCCTTCAAATGGTGAGCCCAAGCCTTCAAATGGTGAGCGCAACCCTTTACATGGCGAGCCTAGGCCGTTAAATGGGGAGCCACGGCCTTTAAACGGTGAGCCCAAGCGATTAAATGGTGAGCCCAAGGCTTTAAATGGTGAGCCCTCGCCTTTAAATGGGGAGCCCGGGCCTTTAAATGGGGACCCCAAGCCTTTAAATGGTGAACCCAATCCTTCACATGGTGAGCCCAAGCGATTAAATGGCGAACCAAGACTGCAAATGTTGAGCCCACGCCTTAAAATGGCGACCCCGGGAATTTAAATGTTGAGCCCAAGGCTTTCATTCAAGCCTTTAAATGGTGAGTCCAAGCGTTTTAATTGTGAGCCCAAGCATTTAAATGCTGAGCCCAAGCCTTGAAATGGTGAGCCCAAGGTTTGAAATGGTGAACCTAGGCCGCTAACTGGTGAGCCCAAGAATTTACATGTGGAGCCCGGGCCTTTAAATGGTGAGCCCAGGCATCTAAATGGTGAGCCGGAGCCTTTAAATGGTGAGCCCAAGCCTTTAAATGGTGAGCCCAAGCCTTCAAATGGTGAGTGCAAGCGAGTAAATGGTGAGCCCAGACCTTTAAACGGTGAGCCCAAGCCTTTAAATGGTGAGCCCAAGCTTTGAAATTTGGACCCCAAGCCTTTGAACGTTGAGCACAAGCCTTTAAACGGTGAGCCCAAGCCTTCAAATGGTGAGTGCAAGCGAGTAAATGGTGAGTCCAAGCCTTTAAATGGTGAGCCCAAGCTTTGAAAGTTGGAGCCCAAGCCTTTGAACGTTGAGCACAAGAATTTAAATGGTGAGCCCAAGCCTTTAAATGGTCAAGCCAAGCCTTGAAATGGTGAGCCTGGGCATTTGAATGGTGAGCCCAGGCCTTTAAATGATGAGCCGAAGCTTTCAAATGGTGAGCCCAAGCCTTTAAATGGTGAGCCCAAGCCTTTAAATGGTGAGCCCAAGCCTTTAAATGGTGAGACCAAGCGTTGAAATGGTGAGCCCGGGCATTTGAATGGTGAGCCCTAGCCTTTAAATGGTGAGCCCAAGCCTTCAAATGGTGAGCCCAAGCGACTAAATGGTGAGCCCAAGCCTTTAGATGGTGAGCCCAGGCCTTTACATGCTGAGCGCATGCCTTGAGATCATGAACCCAAGCGTTTAAGTGGTGAGCCCGAGCAATCAAATGGTGAGACGGAGCATTTAAATGGTGAGCCCAGGCCTTTAAATGGTGAGACCAAGCCCGCAAATGGTGAGCCCAAGCCTTTCAAGGGTGAGCCCAATCCTTTAATTGGTGAGCCTAGGCCTTTAAATGGCGAGCCCAAGCCTTCAAAAGGTGAGCCCGAGCTGTTAAATGGGGAGCCCAAGCCTTTAAAATTTTTTTTTGACTGACTCCAGAGGTTCAAAGAGTACTCAAGACTGTGCTCGGGAAAGTGGGTGTTTCCAGCATCCGATACAGTGGATCCCCGCAAAGCGGGGCACATGGCAAACACCCAGAATTCACATGCGTATAACAGAGGGCTCTCTGATGCGGTAGGCAAAACCGCCACGCCATATGGCAAGCCTATAATGTGCAAGATTTAAAGGGGTTCAACATGCTGCATCACATGTGTGCCATTCCCCACAGGTCTTCAAGAGTGACAAGCTTTCGTCGCTTTGTAGGGGCCATGTCCGGTGGCAGGCGTTGGCCCAGGATGTCGGGCCTTGTGCAGCAGTGGCGTTTAGGCAGAGGGGGCTCCACCCAGTGGGCCGCGCGCTCGGATGCCCACAACTGGCTCATCACCGAAAAGAGGTGGACCCTTCGGTTATGTTGCTGGTAGTGCTGGTCTGCGGAGGTGGTCCACACTCTAGCACGTCGCAGAAGGGAGTGCCAGTGCCGTGATTGCCGCACCAGATCATCTAGCACGTTGTGGTACGAAACTGTCAGTGAGGCCCCGAGAACGGCACGTTGATGCAGAAACCAAGGCCGGGCCAGATACTGCATTGCCGAAGCTACGTGCTGTGTCCAGGGTCCGCGGCAGTGGGACAGAGGCACTGGTCGAGATATTTCACCGCCCATGACTTGGTGTGGTACGATTGCGGCCGGTCGCATGTGCGCGCAACTCTCCAGTGGGACGTCTCTTGAGAGGCGCGGCCATACCGCAGCCGTGTTCTCTCTCGGGGCCCTGTATACCCTACTTGATTGCGGAGGACAGAGTCCGTGGGGTTCGGTCGTACAGCTCGTGGGCGCAGCTTTGTGTACCATGCCGGCACCGCCGTGGAGGGCGTGGGCGGCACCTATGGGTCACGGGGGGGCATGGTGAGTTGGCCGCGCAGTTGGCATACGCCATGTAGGGCGTGGTACTGGTGCCAGGCCACACGCTTCCTGAGGTCTACCCGCGTTGTTCGGGGGATGTGGTCCCATAGGGACTGTGGTATGCGAAGGCAGGAAACATGGTGTAGGTCTGCCGCTAACGCCCTGTTCCACCATTCCGTCACCGTATCTTGCCATGGTCCCAAGGTGCTAAGCCACATGTTGCGAAATGCGACTTTCCAACGCATGCAGTGGATGAGGCGTTTGTGGATAGTGGTACCCTGGTGGAGGGGTGGTGTTTAAATGCGGAGCCCAAGCCTTTAAAATGGTGAGCCCGGCTTTCAAATGGTGAGCGCAATCATTGAAATGGTGCGCCCAAGCCTTCAAACGGGTAGCCAAGCATTTAAGTGGTGAGCCCGGACGTTCCATTGATGAGCCTAAGCCTCTAATTTTTTTTTTGATCAAAAAGGCCAGTTCATAAGTGCCAGGGGCCACAGTGGACCAAGTTCGTAGTAAGATACAGATTTCGGCGAAGCCAGGGTATGCATACGGGCTGCAGCTCGTGACTGTGCCCCCATGGTTTCCCATTGAGGTTGGTGTAGTCATGTCATTGGTACTTCCCACTCATTTGGGTCCCAGTGCGTTTTGTGGCGTTTCGGTAGCGGTTGTAACGGGACTTGCCACAAGGTGGGGTCCCAGTGCTCCCGCGGCCGCTTCCGTATCAGGTATATTGTCTGTCGGGCTGGTCGGGTTGTTTGCCAGTATTGTGTTGTCTTGTGTTTGCAGGCGTCTTGGTAGTACTGTGCCATGGCAGTCAGGTGTGTCTGCTGCTGCCACATGTAGGTCGCTTGTTGATGGTGCAGGTCAAGTAGCTTGTCAGTGCCTGCGCTCAGCCTCCAGTATCGGTCGTTGACCATCAGTAGCAGTTTTGCGTCAGCGTACCACATCCTTGTGTCGTCCTTCGCTTGTTCGTACCATTGCCTACGTATTTGGTATAGGTGTGCATGTGTGTCGTGCAGTCGTTGTGTTTGTCTCTGTTGGTCGACTAGTTTTGTGACAAGCCTCTGGTAGTCTGTTTTTGCCGTCAGTGCGTTGGTGTAGCCCATGTGTAGGGTGTGCAGGTGTTGTCTCGCCATCGCCTCCATGTGTGCTTTGTGGTATATGTCCCGTGCTTGCTGAGCGTGTTCATTTGCCAGCCTGTCTTTGGTCTTTGGTCGTCTTGTACTGTTCCCACCGCTATGTGTCAACGTTGAGGCGCTGACGCTTCTTTATGTGGTCGTCTGCCCCTGTGTTAGTTGCTCGTGCGACGAACCACGCCACTGCCTCACTATCGCCCGCGTTGCGTGCATCTTGTAACCATTGGCCGGGATCGATTGGGTCAGCCGTTGCGACCTCGGCCTTACGTTTGCGTTTCGCGTCGCACCACGTGGGCGCCCCGACGTGGTTCCGTAGGTTTCGGGGCGTTTCTCGCGGCGGAAGTGCCTGTGCCATGTATTTGGTGAGCCACAGGGGCGACGGTGGTTGTTGTGGTGTTGGGTCGGCGTACTTCCGTCTTAGTGTTTGGACGGACTGTATCATGCGAAACTGGAACAGGCCCACCTCCGTTCGCAGTTTGTGTCGTTCCGCAGTGGGTATGGCGTCGACGAGGGATAGTGGTATGAGCAGCCTGACACAGAGCCATAGTTCTTGGTTGTCGGCCGCTTGCAGCCATTGGTGCGTGTATGGGGCCCAATCAGTCCAGCTCTTGCGCCACAGGTCCCAGAAGTCGCTCCAGGCAGGACAGTAAGCCAGTTTTGACTGCACCGATGCTCCGTGTTGGTGGCCACACTGGGAGCAGAGGCGGGGTGTCCGTTCCCAGGGGGCGCCCATTCCCCACCAACGCACTTGCCCCCACAGCCAGGGTGTCCACGCGTTCCGTCTGTAGTGCTTCATGGGGAGCCAGCTCACCCAGTGTACGTCTGGTGTTTGTTTTTGTCTACGCACTTGCATGATCCATGCCTTGGCAGGCGTGGGCATGATCTGTCCTGTGATGACAATATCATGGGGTTGTGGTTGTTGGGAATCCATGGGCAGGTTGTCGCCCATATTGGCGAGGACGTCAGAGTGGTTGTTCCCCTGTATGTCCTGGTAGTCTTTATACGTGGTGGCTTGTTCTAGCTTGCGGTGCCCTGGTGTCCATCGGATCGTCAGTCGTTTCGTGGTGGAGTTGAGGTACCCTATGTCACGGTAGTCGTGGTCCTTGACCACTCCTTTGCGTTGTATAGGTGTGGCCTTCACCACACTCTGGTTGTCTAGTATAATGTCGTCTCCTGGCTTGGCCAGCTCTGAAGCTAAGGCGCAAGCGATCGTTTCGGCCCGATAAACCTGTTGTGGCCCGTGCACCCGGAAGGCCGCACGGTATGTTCCGTTGTAGATGCCCCCTCCCGCTCGTCCGTGTCGTTTCGACCCGTCTGTGTACCACCGGGTGGTGGTGGGTTCTCCTGTGTAGTGTATGGTGATTCCGTGGAGTTTTTGCTGGTGGGGGAGCGCCTGACAAACCTCTTGGGTTTCCTCAGGGGTTGGCTCCTCTGGAGGGTTCATCGAGCTGTAGTCTAAGCGGTTGGTAGCTGGCCGTGTCTTCCCTGCATGCGTCTCCTGGTCCTCCTCTGAGCTCTCCGAGTCGTAGAGTCCCGCGGACAAGGGTCGGTGTTGTCGGGGTTGGGATATACGCTGACCCACCATGCCCCCTAGGGCTCGGACGGCGTCTATGTATTTATATTGGGTTGCGGTGAGTTGTTGTGTAGGGCCGGTGCGCTGCAGTTCCTGTTGGCCAATTGTGACCCACCGGGTGATGTAGGACCACCACAGCTGGCGTAGGCCAAGTCCCCCGTGACTGAGGTTGGTAGTCAGCCGGTGTTTGTTCATTTGTTGTTCTACCCCGGGTGTATCCCTGATGAACTGCAGCAGTATGTCGTCCCAGTGCGCCATTCGTGTCCTATTCCCGAGGAACAGTCCCTTGTACGTCGAACGGGGGATAAGGACGGCGTTGATGATAGCCACCTTTTCGTAGGCGTTGAGCGGCTGTGTCCTATATGCCGCTACGTCGTGGTGTAGCTGTGTAGTGACCATGTCCCATGCTGTGTCCTCTTGTGTGGGGTGGGCAAGCACATGCCCCAGGTATGTCATTATAGGTGGCCGCACGGGGACGAGCTGATGCTGCCACGTGATGGGCGTTAGGTCGTAGTCCTTTGCCCAGTGGCACACTTCAGTTTTGTCCTTGTTGAAGCGTAACCCCATTGTGTGGGCCACGTCGTGGAGGGTATCCAGGGTGTGCAGCAATGCTTCCTTCGTGGGCGCACGCACAGCTATGTCGTCAACGAACACATACAGTCGGGCTCCCGGGCATCGTTCCATGGTTTCACGTAATAGTATGTCGTAGTAAAGGAGAAATAGTGTTGGGGAGAGGGGGCACCCCTCCTTCATACCCCTGGTGGGTCGTATGGGTAGGTCCTTTCCGTGTAGGGTTAGTACGGCCGGTGTATGCTGGTATATTTCCCCCTACATTTGTATGATGTTTTCTGGTGCCCCTGCCTCCTTGACGATCCCAGTCAGCATGGGTCGGGGGACTGAAGGAAAAGCTTTGGCCACATCAAGTAGGGCCACGTACCCGTCCTCAACGTGCAGGTCGTTTAATAGTTTCGTGGCTAACGTCGTGGTGTTTCGGCCCTGTGTGGCCGTGTCGTATGTCCAATAGTCCCGGGGTCAAGGCCCCCGATATACGCGTCAGGAGGAGGCGTGTGAGTGTACTATATATGGCCGTGGAAACGTAGATTGGCCGGTAGTTTCGTGGGTCCTGGGGATCCTTCTTTTTATAGATGAGCACTACCCTGGACTGCAGCCAAGCCACTGGGATGCGCTGTCCGGTCCAAACTGCAACGATTGCCTGGTATAGTTGCCGCTGCACGTGGTCCGGTAGGTGCCGGAGCAGGTGTGGGGGGACACCGTCGGGTCCGGCAGATTTGTTCTTTGGTGCCCGAAGGCACCGCAAGTACTCCTCGTATGTGGGGGTCGTTGTGTTCCACGTGCGGTGCCGTACATGTTTCCGTATGAGTTGCCGGCACGCGTCTTCGTCGTATGTTGGGTCGCCCGCAAAGTGGTTGAGTACGTACTGTGTTCCTCCTATTGGGGGCTGCGGTGTGTCTTGGGCTATGAGTCCAGTGCGCCATCTCTTGACCATTTTATAAAAATAGCCCGATTTGTGCACTGCCGCTCGGCGCAGTTTGCCGATTTGTCTCCGTATGTGTTGCTCTTGTATTTCCCCGTACTCTTGTAACCGTGTTTTGGGGTCCGTGGTTTCCGACCAGCTTGCGGTGGTCGCTGTCTTTGCGTGCGTGGGTCGTCGTGGCCGCGCCGCGTGCGCTATAGCAGACAGGATCCGTCGTGCCGTGCGTAGGGGTGGGTCGTTGTTTGTTGCGGGTAGTGTGGACATGGTGTTAGTAAACCGTTGAAATTGTTTTGTATACCACTTCGCGACGGTGGGCTGTGGTTTTCTGCATGGTGGGTCGGGGACCCCTATCCTCCATCGGACCCCAAGCAGGACCAAAGCATGATCCGATATGGGCATTTGTATGGTGTCATAGTAGGTCCAGGGTATGTTCGGTATTTGTTGCCTAATCAAGATGGCGTCTAGTCGACGTGGGCATCCATGTCGACGTGGGCGTCCATGCAGCCTAAGCCTCTAATTGGTGAGCCCAAGAATTTACATGGTGAGCCCAAGCTTGTAAATGGTGAGCCCAAGCCTTCAAGTGGTGAGCCCAAGCGACTAAATGGTGAGCCCAAGAATTTAAATTGTGTGCACAAGCATTGAATTGGTGATCCCGGGCCTTAGACAACGTGCCCAAGCTTTTAACTGGTGAGCCCAAGCGTTTGAATTCTGAGCCCAAGCCTTTAAAAGGTGAACCCAATCCTTTAAATGGTGAGCCCAACCCTTAAATGGTGAGAGCAAGCCTTTAAATGGTGAGCCGGAGTCTTTAAATGGTGAGCCCAAGAATTTGAATGCTGAGCCCAACCCTTTATGTTGAGCCCAAGCCTTCAAATGGTGAGCCCAATCCTTTAAATCGTCGGCCCCTGAGCCTTTAACATGGTGAGCGCGGCCTTCAAATCGTGAGCCCAATTATTGAAATGGTGCGCCCAAGCCTTCAAATGGTGAGCCCAAGCAGGTGAGCCTGGGCCTTAAAATGGTGAGGCCAAGCCTATAACTGGTGAGCGCAAGCCTTTAAATGGTGTGCACAAGCATTGAAATGGTGATCCTGGAGCTTTTAACAGCGAGCCCAAGCCTTTAAATGGTGAGCCCAAGCCTTTAAATGGTGAGCCCAAGCCTTTAAATGGTGAGCCCAACCCTTTTAATGGTGAACCCGGCCTTTCAAATTGTGAGGACTCCAAAGGACTCTTACACTGCTTCCACCGGCTAGTCTCACCAAGTCTGAAATCCGCTTCGCCTATTTGCTCGCGCTGGACTCCGTTAGTATGCCCCAAGAGTCGCTCACAGTGACCTGGGTTTTCAAACCATTTACTACCCGTTTTCCCCAAAATCTGGTAACGGTATTGAAGCAACGAACATACCAGAGACTTTAAACTGTGAACCCCGGGCCGTGCATTGTGTGCGCCTTCCAGCCCTAACACGCATGCTGTACAAGGGAAGGCGAAGGAGAGAGCACCCTACTTCTTGCGCTTAGATGGGCATCCCTTTTTACCACTCAGCATGGCAGTGGTAGTGGGCCGCTCTGTGCCCTTGGCCTTCACGGCCTTCTTTCTGGGGAAAACTTCTACCCCTAAAGAACAGGAAGAAGAGGAGGCTGACAAGGAGGTATTACCATCATTGGAAGATGCCGAGGTATCGCTACCACTAGACGAATCAGAATTGGCCGCGGAGCTTGCATCCTCCTTTGGCTTCCATGCATTCCCAATCCCAGTGTCCAAGCGAAGCTTCAGAGTAGGACGTAGCCCTGCTATCAAGCGCCTATGCCACCTTCAAAGTGATCGTTGGTTTCATCACCGCACATATTTTTTTGGCACGCTCCTTTTTTTTCCCCCATCATTCTTGCCAACTACAACCCATTCCGTCAAATCAAGGGCGTTTAGTGGTACCATGGGATGGCACCATGTCAAGTGAGTTATGATGTTCAAAACCCACGAGGTGGCGCTGCACCCGGGAATGGGACATTCACGTGGCATGTTTCCCTGCTTGCACATGACCACTGCTGACTTCAGTGCGACTACGAATGGGCATGTTCTGCTGATTTTTTTCCGCACAATACTCGTGGTGCATGTGCCTATACTACAACCCCAAAATCCACAAGGTTCTGCCTCACCCCGCATCATGGGGTCAACTACCACCTCTCCCCTTGCGCATCCTTGCCAAAGCAATGGCCACCCCAGAAAACAAATGGAATTTTGTAGCTTCTGCGGGTTGCATAGTGGTATGTGGCACACTGGCACACGGCTCTGCACGCAATTGGGGACATTTTGGCATCTGAGCGGTTTTTACAAAGGCAGATAAGGTACCAACTGGAATGATCCAACGGCCATCGCCATCCATTTGGGCATCAAAAAAAATCACATGGCTACTTCGTAACTCACAATCTCGACCAAAGCGTCCGGTCCACCGCAACAAGGTCGAATCATTGGTGGTTGCAACAAAGGGCAAAAATTGACCCATCGCGGGGATGGCATGTCCGGTCGCAAGGGCCTCCTTAGTGGTACCATATACCCGTGCACCATCAACCGTGCACCATGAAAAACCAAACATGCCCACGAACCATGTCCAATGGTGACCCCAGACGAAGGTCATTAGGGCCAAAAAAAGTAGCCTAGTTCAAGGATTCGGTGCTGGGTGTTGGGGACTGGCTTGTCGGTTGGGCCTGCTACTAGATTGTCAACTCTCCACTTGGGGTCGGTGCTTGTGGAAGGAGGGAGACCTTGCCTTGGGGTCCATAGGGGGAAAGTTTCCAATGGTTGCCCCCTGGAGCGGCAGCATGGCGCTGGGGGTGGCACATTGAGGCTGAGGGACCATCCTTTGTTGCCGATCACGGTGGTGGTGTCTCCGAAATGGGTATAATCTTCGCCTACACCTTGGGCTAGTGGAGGGTCACTGTGACTCCCGCTTGTGGGCAATTCTGCACCCAACGGTGCACTCCTCCGCAATCGAAATATTTGGGTCCTCCTTGGGGCCCCGCCACCATCACTTGGCCTCTTGGTGCCCACCATCCTGAGCATGCCACTAATTGACCTACATGATCCATCATCATGGCCGGGCGCTCCTGACCCCTTCATGGTTGTGGGATCGGCATCCCCAAGTTTCATCCTTGCCTGCGATTCCTTCGCTCAACATGGACCACATGCTAGATGGCCCACGACAAGGGGTGTTCCATCCATCGTTGGTCTGTGCTGGAGAATCTTTAGTGCCACAACCCAAGATTGTTGCCATGCCATCCTCCTACCCGGCAGTGCTGCGTTACGGAGCCTTTTGTTTTCCAACTTTGTCGCGGCGAGTAATTGTACTAGCTCGGCCACGATGTTGCCATCCACGTGCAGTGCTACCTCCGGCATCGACAGTTCCAATGGTCGCTAGCCTGCCACTCCTAGGCTTGCCAACTGTCCCCCGGTGATTGGCATGAAGTCTTGCTCCAAGCTAGCTACATGCCCTTCCGTTCTCGGTACACCCACATGGCTGTTAGCATCTCGTCCTTGGACATGTTTCCCGGGCCCAAATCACCGTTCGGGGAATGCGTTCCAAACTTTGGTCTCCTCGATGGTGTCAATTGCTCCTAGCACCAAGTTGCGGAAGGGACCACAAAATCCCGTGAATTTGCCTTTTGGGTGGATTTGTTGTTGTACTTTTTTGTTTTGCAATAGTTGGAATTGACTACGTTGCCCTTTGTTGTTATGTCTCTTTTCGGACCATGGAAATGCCATGCGGGAGCATTGAGGCTCCTAGAGCATGCAAACTACAGGCAAGTGTTGTATAGTACCAAACAGTCATGAATAGGAGGAGCAGTGGTGTGTCCATTCCTCCTTCAAGCGAAACCCATGTTCTCTTTATCACCCTTGTCTTAGCTTTCTTTATTTTTGTGGCCCATGTGTTGGTGAGGACACCCCCTTGTGCGGAAGTACTTCAAATAATACAAACACAAGAACATGCCACAAATGGAGATGGACAATGGGGCAGCACAACGGCCAGAGGAGTAGGAGTCAGTATGCACCGGATAGTGTAATCGAAAGAAGTAAGCCCAGGAACAATAGATTTGATGTCCCTACACATGGCATGGCAAGCACACAACAGCCGAGTACAAAGATCCCGCTGGTCCATCCAAGCACAACATTGTGTTGTCATGTGGATTGGGTGAATGGGAAATGGGAAACATGGAAAGTTTGTCAGACCTGTTTCATTTAGATAAGCACACAACCAATTTTCACCAAATTTCACCAAAATATACTAAAAATTGCGTTTAGCCAGCATGCAATGTTTTTGGGATAATATTTTGAGGGGTTGGCTCAAGTGTGGTCTGAAAGTACTCAAGAGAGTTTTTGGAAAATGGGCATCAGACTCATAGAATACCCGGAATAAATCTTACATCAACCCTTGTATGCGGCCGTCACAATGGCTAGGCGCCATGCATCCTCCTGCCCTAGCACTCTGAAAAAAAACCATGGAACCTCTGGCAGACTCCATTCCTCCAAAAATAAACTCAATTTGCGCAATTCAAATGTCTGTCACGGAAATCCTCAACAAGTGATTCTCGGGCGTACTAGCCGGTGTTTTGGATACTCCTCATTCTTTGCTTAATGCAAGACCGAAATTCCACCAAATGTTGTTGCAAGTGGTTCACAAAGCAATTCATGGGGCAACGACATGAGTATGTGTAGGTTAGCGTCAAGGTTACCAGGCCCGGTCGCTCACTAGCTACGGCGGATTGGTGGGGAAATGAGTCCCGTCCCTTACCCCCTTGTCTCCCTGTAAAAACAAGTGCTAGTGCTCTCACGGACCTCCCGGGGGTGTGACTCACAATCTGGTTAGGATGATGGCACCTCCCAACTCTTGCATCTACAGGTATCTATCTATCTATCTATCTATCTATTTATCTACAGGTACTGCATACCTCGAATTTTTTTTAGAACACCGAGAGAGCGCCTTGGTGAATCGGTTGTTGAACTGCCACCCAGCCGGTGCACTGTTTAGATGTCCATCGAATCCACTGTAGGTGTATTTTGGCCTCACTTCCGAGTGTTAACCATTCAAGATGTGGGGGTGCACCTGAGCAAACGACACGCATTGTTGGTACCATGGAAAGACTTCCTTGGGACCCCTATTTCCTTCGTAGGTTGTTTTTTTTTGTGGACAAGGATGGTAGCCCATTCGCACCTACTAACCCGTGGAACGGAAAATGACTAACAAAATAGTGACTGGTCCCCAAAGCTTGCGGAGCAAGGTAGCTGCGGATCGCAGCTGGCCAAAAGCCTACAGATGAAGTTCCTGTTGTTGTAAATAATGAGGGTAAGTTTGCCCGGCGCAGACCCAGTGCACCCGTCATCCAAGGCAATGTTCTGGCCATCTATCCCAACACTTTACCCCCAACATAACTCCCACCTCTAGCCCAGGCTACCTAACCCCTGCCGTCTTGGGGGCCTAGTGTTTTTGAATAAAATGCTTCAACTTGCTTTAACACAAATCGTGCCTCTATGCCCTCTGTGAGTACCAATGAGGCAAATGCCAATGCAAAAGCATTCTGAACCAAATAATCACGGGCTTGATTGTCACTCTGTGTGTCTACAACTAGGAGAAAATAGGGGAAAACTTTGCCCGGCGTGCCCGGTGCATTGGCTGGTGCACTAAGGTACTCTCATTGAGAAAAACACCAAAGAATTTGACAGGATGAAGGCAACCACATGTACATACCTTGCCACCACATGCACATGCAATCCTTTGAGCCAATCGTCACCAGAGTGCACTTGGGCACATGGTGCGCAAACAAAAAATAGCATTACATCAGGGAATTTTGGCAACAAATTGCTATTTCATGCATTGCAACGTGCATTTCTTCACCACAAAACAATATGCCAAGACCAAAGTCAATTTGCTGTATGTAATGCGAGTGGTACCTAAATTTATTGACATGTATTGAAAAGAATGTGAAAAACTGGCGCTTCTCGGGGATATAACAATTGAACAAAAAACAAAAAAGTGCAGTTTTATCCATTTTTTGTCCCCATGCTGGAAACCCCCGAGAAGGCTGGGGTGATAACACACGCCTGCTTTTGTCATTTTCGAATGTATTCTTACTAATTGCCTTGCCTGGTTTTATTCATGTACAAACCCGTTTGTGAATATGCGATCCCGTTTGGGCTGATGAGGCCGCACTTTGGCAGCGAAATGCATACCTTCGTTATGGAGTAGATGGATTCAAAGCAAAAACACTCATTTCTTTCCCATTCTATGCAAATTCAATGCTTATCACGGCGCTGAAAGTGTATTAGTGCATATGCATATGCATCTTCTATGTCATTTGCCGTGCTTTTAGTGGCCCTACCACCTTTCAGTTGTGGTAAAAAATGTTGCACTGTGTGTCTACCGAGAGTAAAATTCAAAATACAATCCACAAATTGTTCTCTGTACTTTTTCAGTGCCAACATTATGTTTGGCTGCAGGCATATGGGCTAGATCGCCAAATTTTCATGAACAATGAATGGGATGTCACCCATGGGATTGCCATGAATGTCATTCGAAATGAAGCTTCCCTCCAACAAACCCTGATTTATGGTGCTTTCAGTTGAAAACAGGGGACAAAGTGCTTGTTGATCTCTGAGCAAATATGGAGCGGGAAGAATTTTTGACTCAGTATCACGCGAAGGCTATGGCCGTCCACACAGAAAGACATTCAATCCGCATACAGGTTGTACGCAAAGGATCTTGAGTGGTACGAAGCCATGCATGAGCTGTTTTGAAGCAAACATCATAATACCAGCAAAAAGCTTTTTGTTGTGGACAACCTCGTGCTGTTTATTCACCGCGAAGTTGGCACATTGCTTGACACATGCACAGTGAATTTAAATTGTGATTGATCGGAGCTGAGGGATCTTTGAGCCCCGCATGAAACCTGTGGCGTAACAGTTCATACATTGGTATTTGGCAGACTGCGGTACCGTAGGCAGCACATCATGGCAGGAGATCCGTTCCATTAAATCCATTCATGTTTGTGGGCAACTTTCCAGCATTAGATTCCAACAAATCTAGCGATCTGTGCAGTGAGGAATAACTATCCAAGCTAATTATGTTCTGTATTTTTTTTTAAAAAAAAAAATACAGCTTGCGCCTTTTATTGCCGAAACCGTGGGTGGAGTCTCTCCTAAGGGAGTACACCGTGGATGCGTGCAGGCTGCTGTCTATTATCAGGGATTACATGCACGCACTTAGAAAACCAGCACATACGGATTGATTGTCCCACATGGGCCTGCTGAGTGGTGGAAGAGACTGGGGGTCTGGTCTGGGCGGCGCAAACCACTGCAACCACCTCGAGCCAGCATCAACCAACCCAAATTATAGAAAAAGGAACTGGCTGAAGAAGCAAGAAACTCAAGCCGATTGTAGCTGCTCTATGATTTGTCTGGCCCTGACCCAACCACACCATCCCTCCAGTGGTACAGCCCCTAGTAAATGTTACACAACCCATGCCTGTTTCAAGTGCCCCATTCCCTGACGCCGTTCGTGCAGCCACTCGGCATCCGCATTACCCACAAATTCAACGCGTGTGATATGGTGAGTCGCTGTCAGTAATGAGCACTAGATCCAGATCCGGTGCACTGCAGACCAAAGTCAGGCCACAGCTTCAACAAAATCTTGTGGGTCCCAAACAGATAATGGGCAGTGTGCACACCTGAAGGTATCGCGGTCACTGGGATTTCGACATTAAAAATGCAGGTCTGCAGGGAGACCAACGTGGAGCGCCAATGGGCCAATGGACAGATGCCCCGCAAGAGTGTGATCGTGCGCTAAAAAAAAAAAAGCACCGCCGGGGCAGGCACTCTGTTCCGGCTTGGGAACATCAAATGACGTTCGGAGGCTGCCGTCATGCTTTAGTGTGGCCATGCACCATCTGTGAAGCCGGGCCCTGAGACTCCACGCAAGCCGACTGCCGGCGAAGAACTAAGAGATGCGGATTCAAAGGCAGTTCACTGGTGTCACATTCGTCTCCTCTTTAGGGCGACGGGCGACGATCCATCTCCATACTTTCTGTTGCTTGTCACGAGGAGCGATAAAAGTAGGGCTTCAGCAGTGTGGGGAGGGCCTCAAAATGGTCAGGTTGCAATGTCCGCATTAGGCTAGGGTTAGGGTTAGGGTTGGGCAGTGTGGGGAGGAGGGGGGGCTCCAGGCTTTTGGGGGGGGGGGGGGGGGCAGATGTAGGGGTTTCGCAGGCACAATATGGTCACTCCAGAGAGACGACTCGACATATCTGCATTCACAATTGCGGAGCCAACCGATCAAATCGGACGATACGGCAAGGCACAGCAGCCAACGCTTCCGAAGGAGCGTGCTTTCCCTTCAAGCAGGTTATTGCTTGGTGATCTCCACAACCACTTGGTTCACGTTGATCTTCCAGCAGCCTTTCTGTGGTACGTCGCCCTCCTCGATGGCCAGCCCACATTCGGCCCCGTGCTTCTCCACCCATTCGCAGCAGCTCTCCATCCGCATGACGTCGAAAGGCTCATCATCGCTGGGGATGAGATTCGTAATGGCGCCCATGGCAGCGAGGTCCAGTTTGTCTTTGGCGAAGAAATGGCAGGGCAGGTGCTCAGCCTTCACCGATGCAGCATCATCAGGACACAGCTGGTTCAGATGCCCTACAAGCCCCGAATCCTCGAAAAGCTCCTTCCATGCTGCAAGGATCGCCTCCAGATTCTTGCTGTATGGCTTGTCCGGTTGGTGTGTCTTGAAGTAGTGCAGCGTAATAGGGATTGCATAATTGTTGGGTCCAGCGTACACAATGAAGATCCGCCCGCCCTTCTGCAAGCGCTGGTACAGGCACCCCATTGCCGCTTTCAGCGACTCCAATGGTGCGATGTCATCCTTGGTGTAGTCATTCAAGAAGTATATCATGTGGATGGCAAGCACCAGATTCACCGGAGGTGGGACGTACTGTTCGACTTTGGAAGGCTGTTCGTAGAAGTCCTGCAAAGGCCCCTGGTAGACTTTGCCCAGAGTCAAGTTACTGGCAGCTTCCACAGCCCCCTTGTACGTCTCCAACAGGTGTTGGTTTGGCTCCTCCAAGTGCATGGTCACGTTGTCAAGGCCGCTGAACAACGGCACGACATCCCCGGCGCCCGCACCAACGTCCCAAATATGTGCCCCGGAAGGAATGCTGGCCACGATCTTTTTCAACGCGTCGGCGAACTGCGCGCGCTGTGTGTTCCCAAAGAAAGCGAAGTCCCCACCTTCCGGGTGAGGCTTCATGACCAAATCATGGAAAGCGTGTTTGTAGACCTGGCGATTGGTTTGACCCGCATACTGCTTGGCATACGTTTTGATGCTGGTCTGAATGGACTCCTCAAGCATTTTGCCAGAAATCTGCGATTCTGAAAAAAAAGAGACACTCAGAAAATGACTCACTCTGCTGAAAAAAACACACACATAATAATAACAGCCAAAAAAACTTTGGTGAGCTCTGTAGGCAGATGGCGACACCACTCCCATTGCGCTGCCCACTACCTGAACAACGCTATGCCATGTACTTCACCCGCTTCCATGCTTGTGTGTCCACTGTGCACGGCATCGCTTCATGTACCTTGAGTTCCGAAGCATGATGCTTCTGCAACCTACAGCCCTCCCGAAAGGCCTGTTCAAATGCAATCAACATATGCATATTGGTCTGGAAAAGTTTGAACTTCGCTTCTTCTATATAGGAAACAAAAGGTGTGAGCATGGACAGCATGATGATGAAGGTTTTAGTGTCTGGCAGCTCTTGCAGTCACCTACTAGGGGTGCATGTGACCTCGCTCGCATATGCATCCCTGTCCATCTCCGTAGAATATCTCACCCATGCGCTGAGGTGGCACAACAGCTCCGACCACCAGGCTAATGTATACGTTTGTTTGTATGCCATTGTAAATTTTCATATCTCTGTCTAGCAATTGGCCTCCAGGGACTCTTCAACTTGGGTCATTTTGGGGGCAAAGCCCCGCACGCAATCTCAGTTAGCTGTTTGTGGATGATAATGGCACCTGTTTGGCCCTCGGCCTTGTGTACCAGTGTTGATGCTGCGGTGTGCAGGGCTTCATCAGTGATCACATGCCGCGCGTGCCACAGGCCTGGCATAATTCGCTTAGTAACACTATGACCTACAATGAGGGGAAACAACACTACCCAATGGCCATTTGGAGTACTTGTCCCCAAAAATGGTACGCCTGGGTGTGTGCACGTTGATTTGACAATCTTGGCTCTCCACCTCTATAAAAGGGCATTTGGTATAACCTAGTACGTGCTGTAGTAAAACCTAGTAAAATGTTGTAACACCTAGTAAAATGTAGTAAAAACCCAGTAAAATGTAGTAAAACCTAGTAAAAAATTTTAAAGAAAAATTTTTGCAAAAAAAATCTTACCAGGTAAAAAAGTAAAAAAATTTTAAAAATTTTCTTATTAGGTTACTAGGTAGACACAAATTTGGACTTGAATTTGAACTAAAAACACAAAGTTTATGGGGTGGGGGGGGTCAACGGTAGGTGGTGTTTTTGTTTAAGGGCATGATGCCCCGTGGTCAATTCCGGGCGACTTGTGTAAGTCGCGCCCCACCCAGGCCAAACCGTGTATTGCAAGGTCAGCATAAACAAAATCAGGCTCAAGAAAAGAGTCCCGACAGGGCCATGGCCAACACCAGCTCGGTGGCAGTGGGAACAAAACCGGGAGCAATAAAACAAGACATCCCGGCAGGGCCATAGCAAATGTTTTTGCTTTTATATCATATATTTCCGGGTGCACACATGTGTGCTTTATATGAAGTCGCAGAACAAGTGCTTGTAGATGAGGTCCGCCTTTGTATCTTTGTAGACGGGTTGTGTTGCTGGCGGATTGTGCTTGCACATGTTGCGAAGCACGTCCGTGGTCTTCAAAAATCCAACTCTTCAATCAAGTTTTTGTCATACTGCCATCTACCAGAGGCATCTTTGGGGTAATGCCCGGGAACAAAATATTCCTTACCATGGATCACCACCTTTGGACGGACCTCATCTCCTAAAGGCGGCTTGCCAACCGTATGCCGGTCACCCAATGCGAATGCCAATACAATGCATGCAAATATGGTAGTAAATTGCACTCTCCATTTGCGCAATGCCACACATATCTGCGATGCACACAAAACGGAAGCATGCAAGGCACACTGATAAACTCGACATTTAGGGCACGTGATGTGGACTGTGTCATCGCAAAAAAAGCACGCCGAACGGCTGAGTCGACAATAGGGCCTAGCATACATCCGTGCCAAGGCCCAACTCGGTGTGGTCTGGATAGAGGAGGCATGCGTAGAATCGCGATAGTGCAAAGCTGCCCGTGCAATCTCACGCAACAATCACAATCTATCTTGTGGAAGTTGCATGCTACCTTTGACAACACGCCTAGACAAAAGGCAATGCAGCATTAGAAGGCAGGCAGGATGGCAGCTCACACCGTCCTCTTGACGTAGGAAGGTGGAGTAGAGGGGGGCTATAGCAAAAACTACACTGCCAAACTCACCTGAAAACCTTTTGGGTGAGTTTGGGTGTTTGCACCCACTTTGTATGGCTTGATACACAGCGGATCGAACACAAGGCATAAGAAAGTGCGTGTTGAGGAAACCAACAACAAGTGCAGCACCCAATGTGTATTGCGCACATTATATACTTGCACCGCAAGCAAGGGAGGGGTACAGACGATATCAATGGACGCTGCTTCCAAAGTAGGGTGCGCCCATGATTCAGCTAACACCTACCTACAATCCCACTGCGCACATGACACATTCCACAATTAATCACGCACAACCCACACCACAGCCATAACATCCCAGTCTGCACTCAAAGCCGTCCGGGTAAGTCACCAGTAATACACAACAATCTCAGCATTATCTATCACGTAAGATTCCGTGTAAACATCTCTCAAATGGCGTGCCTCCAGTTTATATAGTTGAGACCCCGAACTTGGAATGATCATGTCTAGTGGTCGTTCCCAATCGTCATGGAGCAATGACTCAACACACTGCAATTGGGCCGTAGGGCTGCCTTGGCCATTAGTCAAGGCATGGCACATTGCGGCCAAGATGTCATCTCCACAATCATGCCTCGTATTAACCATTCCAGTCTGTGATGGCTGGGTGGTATTGGAGCATGGGGGTGGAGGGATGGTCTCTGTCGGAGCATTGGAATGGTTGTCCGATTCCTGCATGGCTAGAGGCAGGCTAGCAGGAGAGGCATTTGGGGACGCAATCGCGGGGAAGCTGCTATTGCCATTTGGGTGTGGCAAGGTGGGGGACAAAGCACACGGGGAGGAGGGGGTAGTTTCAGCATGGGAATGCGTGGGATGCAAGATCTTCCCAACCTCAACCTCCTCCTCCCACTTTTGCAAAACCCATCGCGACTCATCTCTGTCCTTAAACTTGCGAGCAGCACACTCCTCACCTTCCAGACACCACATGCACCCCTCGCGATAGACGTACCATAAAAAAACTTTCCGATGGCACTGCCCACAACTGAAGGCGGGGGCGGTACAAGTGCATGGAATGCCACCGCTTGCTCCCACGGTCCAATTCCCGCTTCACAAGGGGTGCAAGGGCAAGGGGCTCACCGTCACAGCTACCATCCGATGAGGAATCACAATCAAAATCACAGGTGGAGTGTGACAGTTCTTGGCTCCTCTTGGCGGTTTTCTTGTTTTGGGGGACCTCCTTGTGACTTCAGAGCAGGCACATGAGGCGCTTCAACACAGGTGACAACAGTGCGTCTCACACGACCAAACTTACAGGGCCGGGAACCAACAAACTTCCACAAGTAGCGCAAAGGTACCTTGAAGCCGGGTTCCTTCACAAAAAGCCACAACAAATAGCCCTCACAAACACCTAATGTACAAGAGGTGCCACATGTGCAAGCCTCAGCCGTGACACAGTGAATCCTCAAGAAGTATACAAACGGGGGCCATGTGACACGACCTCCGTTAGAGATGGTGCCCAAGGTTTTCTTCCGCTGGGCCACTTGCATGCCATCAATGGGGGGTTACTCCCGGACAGGCTTGCCGTTGGCACCCCGCTTTCATGATGCGACACCTTGATGGAAGAAGATTGCATCTCCATCATCGAAAACCATGGCATCATGAAGCATGCATTGGGCCGCTTGCCACATCCAAGGAGCAGGCTGCATAGCTCTACACCCTAGTTGTTCGCGGCCTTTGGTCCATTGTTCACCCATGCGAGGCACAACCTCTTGCACAAACTCAGGCAGCCCATGCAACTTGTGCCGACTAAGAAGTTTCATACAAAAGGCTCTTGACTCCACCGGTGTGCTACACCAGACACAGGGGTGGGAGTGGCCCACATGCCACCCTTGGTGTTGGTCAATGTATTCCTTTTGGGCTTGAGCCAAATAGTGGGGCGTTGCCCATAATCGTCACTTAAGACAACCCAACTAGCTTTGAAAACGGGTGTGCTCCAACCGAGATGCATGTTCTGGATGGCTGCGTGGACTTCCTCTCGGGTGGAGCGGTCCCGCAATCTTCTTCAAAGCCTTCGGCATTGCTCTTTGTGCGTGCCAGTAGCATCGAAGCCACACAATTGCAACCCACACTCGCTTCGCTGCATTATACATGGCGGGGTCACCATCGCTCATGAACTTTCCCATGCTCCAAGTGAAGCTTGGATAGCATGTGGAAATGGCACAGCTCGTGCACTCCAAAATGAAGTGCAAAGCATCATTGTTCTCCTTTTCTGCAAGACTAAATGAAAAAAGTGTGGTTGTGCGGTTCATGGTAAGGCTGCCCAACAGCACAATGCGGAGGCGTTGCCTTATCACCTTGCCAGTACCGTCCAACCAACACCATGGCACCTGGCCGAGTGGCCCAGTGGCTACATAAACCCTGCCGTCTGGGGGGTCCCGATGCTTCAGAGCGGGAAACAAGATAAGGAGTGGCTGCTTCACCCTTGCCTTCTCGGGGGCCCAAAACAGGGCGGAATTGCTACATGACCCCTGCATTCTCGGGGGTCCCCAACAAAGGGGCAAAAATCAGAAGTGGCTGCCTCAACCCTACCTTCTTGGGGGCCAAAAGAGGGCAGAATTGCTACGTAACCCCTGCATTCTCAGAGGTCCCCAGCAGAGGGGAAAAAATCAGAAGTGGCTGCCTCACCCGTACCTTCTTGGGGGCCCATAAGTGGACGGAATTGCTACATAACCCTCGGGGGTCCCGAAAAAGGGGTTCAAAAAAGGCCCTCGCCGGGCGAGTGGAAAAAAGCCCCTCAGGGGGTTCCTTAGAGGTGGTCCTTCACCAATAAAAAATATGTGTCCCAAAGGACCGCCCTCATCAGAAGTGGCGCAAAACTAGGCCGGGTGGCCACATAACCGCTGCCGTCTAGGGGGCGTCCCTGGTGCTTCAGAGTGGGGGACGAAATCAGAAGTGGCCCACAAGCGGGCCCAGTGGCTACATAACCCCTGCCGTTGGGGGGGTCCCCGAAGCTTCAGAGCGGGGGACAAAATCTGAAGTGGCCCACAAGTGGGCCCAGTGCCTACATAAGACCTGCCATCTGGGGGGTCCCCAATGCTTCAGAGCTGGGGACAAAATCTGAAGTGGCGCACAAGTGGCCCGAAAGTTCTGAAACCTAGTTCTTTTTTTTTGAGGTTCTGAAATCTATTTAAAAAAACCTTTTTTTTACTAGGGTCTAAAACCTAGTAAAAAAAAGCACTTGTTGTTACCAGGTTCCCGATACCTAGTAAAAAGTAGTGAACGCAGTGAAAGTAATGAAACTGTTACCAAGTAAAAAATTTTTTTGGAAAAAAACTTTTTACTAGGTTTTACTACAGACCCGAAAAAGGCACAACTACAGCCCCACTAGAGTTGAGGCTAGGGTCCGGTAATCCAATGGCCGCTGGATGCGAGGGCAACTCCATGCTGGAGGCTGCCGGATGTGATCCCTCCCTCTGCCGGAGGAGGTTATTGTGGAATAATAATTGTGGATGTGCATTCATTGCAGGGCGCTCGCCTGGGCTTACCAAAAAAAAAGGTAACTTTGCCAAGGAGGTGGGTGGTCACAAAATTCCGACCCTGCTGCCCTCCGAAAAACGTGTACTTATGCTTCTGGGAGAGTGATTCTTACCTTGCTGGAGGCTGCTGAATGCGACCCAGGTCGCTCCTGGAGGCTGCCGGATGCAAAGCCTCAACTCTGGACCGCACATCCGCACATCCCACACACCCGTGGCGGAATTACTCCGACTACGCGCCACAAGGCACGCAACAGGTGCCGCACGGCAGGAGGCCCCCTAGATCAATTGCGAGGGAGATGGCGCCCCCTGGCTGGACCCCCTCCCCCCCAAAATAAAAGGACTCCATTGAGCGGAAGCCCCTGAAGCCCCCTGCGATGGCCAGCCCCAAATTTCAGAAAAAGAATAAAAGGTATTTTGGGGAGTGACGACAGGGTCTGGAAACGTCATCATTTGTCTGGGATTCAGTGAAAACCCTCTTGAATATTGGATGGATCGTGCCTCAAAAGATGTTCCCTCGGCCCTTTGGGGCTGTCGTCATGGTCACAAAACAGTGAACAATGCCACACCTTGCAGTGCCAAGTGAAGGGCTTCAAACCAACTTGTATCATAATCCTGAAGAATCTTCGCCATTTCCCCATGGTCTTGGGTAGATAGAGTGGGCTTGTCACGCAGGAACCCACGGAGCGCAACAAGTGCATCCCTTGCGAGGGACTTGGCGTTGTCTTGTGCGTGGGACTTGGCATGGTCTTGCCCATGGGACTGGGTGTTGTCTTGTGCATGGGACTTGCCATGGTCTTGCCCATCCGACTGGGCGTTGTCTTGTCCAGCGGACTTGGCATTGTCTAGGCTGTGGGACTTGGCTTTGCTATGTGCATGGGATTCGGGTGTGTCGTGTCCATGGGATTTGGGTGTATCATGTGCATGGGACTTCGGTGTGTCATGGACTGATATTGACGATGCGGTGAAACTCAGATGTATTTCAGAAAGTGCGCTTAATGGTTGCATTGGGAACTGCGACGGTTTGTTGGTTCGGCGGTACTTGTCTTTGTACTCTGCCTCAAGCTCCCTATCAAGGGCCTCTATGAACGAAGAAGACTCGTCGCACATTCTCCGAGAATAAAACACTGATGTATAAAAGGAAACCGACCACAATGTCCAGGTCTCATCGATGGTCACGGATAAGACCACATATCACCTGGAGGAGGTCACTCATACTGACCATGCATCCTTCATGATATCTGTGCATCAACTACTCCCGCCACCCTTTTCCACGATCCTGTCACATTCCTAATTGACATGATGCGCACATTCCTTGTGTCTCAAATACAGCTCATCTTGCGCAGGAGTTGGAACTGCATGATCAAAGCACAGAGGAGGCGCCATTGTGTTTTGGTGGAGCTAACACCCATACGATACTCATCCAAGGTACAGGCAAGTGGGGTGGGGGTGCACATTGATCTACTGACACCATCACTCTCTATGAACGAGAGACTACGGCCCCAGCTAAGTGTGCAAAAGGGTGGCACGTCCATTCTACGGGCTTACTTATTCCAAAGGTGTGATGGAGGGAGGTCCTCTCCCGCCTATCACGGCTGAAGGAGACATTGTGAGAGGCCCACATTCACACACACAAGATGGCAGGGGTTATATGTGACATCAAGCATTGCATGAGTTGGCTTTTGATCCAATTAAAGGGTTTGTATGACACAATGCCTCACAAACCTAGGTTGGGCGTACTCTCCGAATTTGGCAAGCCAAAGTTCTAAAGAGTGCGTAGGGAAACGCGCGTGCTCTCTTGAGAACTTTTGCGTGCTTGAGTTCAAGGGCACGCTACAAGGTTTTTTGGAATGCTTCAATGCTTGTGGAACCAACCACCTCTCCGCTTGTTGGTGGAGCCGTAGCTCAACGAGGGCCCACACCATGGTGCCTTGAGAGTGTTCTTAGCACTCGTGCATCGGCCCTCCACCCCATTTTTGTGGTTGAGCAGGGGCACCAAGCATGGATGCATACTCTAGTTGAAGGGGGCCCACGGCCACCCTTGTCAGACCCACGCCGCAAGGGAAACAAGTTACAACAAGGCCGCAAGCAGGTCACAAAGCGCTCCACACATGCACATCCTGGTATGCATATGCAGCAATGTCCGGCAGTTCATCATCGACCATATTGCTATGATACAGTGAGCTACCATACAATTGCTGTCACCTTTCATGGCCTGTGTTTTGTCGACACCTGACACCTGGGTGTCTTCATAGTACTGTACAGGTTGGGCGCCCTCAAGTTCCTATCCTTTTCGCTGCCACCTTGCTGATGCTGGCACTCCTTGGCCAAGTGTAAGGGTCCGGGCATGTCCTTTTGGGGAAGGTTGTAGGGGCATTTGCTGTTTTAACCTTTGCAAGGTACAACAAGGGTGGGCCCTAGGCCATTGCCAGCTCTTGCTGCACGCTTTTAAGGCTTTGCCTAGGGTTTGGTTTGGCGCAGACAATTCTGCCTTTTCCTGTGGGCACAACATCCAGCCATTGCCTTTTGGTACCAAACACTAAGGGAGCCTCCTTTACCATAGCAAGCATTCCTAGGCCACCCCAGTTCACCCCCTTTGCGATGTTGGCCAAGTGGGATACACAATTGCTTCGCTGGGGAGCAGAACACTGTCTCGTTGACCCGAAGCGCACAGATGCTGTGTGGTTGCCCGACACAAACTAGATATTGGTGGGACCGAGTGCATTGGTGTCGTACGGGAACGACTATCATCACCTTTACCCCTGTTCATACAGTGTGGCCAACAGAGGTGATGAGAGAGCAACGTGTTAGCCGCAGCAGACCAAAGTCCTCACCCAATTCAAAGATGCTAGGAGCACGTGAACAGGTATGAACGCTGAAGCCAAGTGGCAAAGATATTCCGGTCTCCCTGCCTGGTGTTGCCTTTCCAAAGCCGTATCTCAGGTGCCCCTGTGTCCAATGAACGCCGTGTCCACTGATCCTTTGTTGTTCAGACCGCATTTCGTTGTACCCAACTTAATTAGATCCCGAGGGCAATACATTTATCCATGCATAATGCAGACCTCTAAATTTTTCGTCACGCTGTTCTTGCACGGTGCATTATGGAGGCCAGTAACCAATGGCAGTTGGCGATTTGCTCACAGGTTATTGCCACTTACACTAGTCAGTCAGCAGTTCATTTATTGATTGGCCGTTGCTCTGTTGATGTTATTGTAATTCATCAGAGTTGTTCTTGGATCTTCACAATTATCCATGTATCATGCAGAACACTCGCGATATCAGGATGGGCCTGCATTGCATGCACGCTGCATGCACTGCCATGGCTCTGATACAACACCACCAGTCTTTGATATAGAACAGGCCTCAGCGCACATGTCAGGCTATGCGACAGCTTCCAATGTCTACATCCGTCAACAAAACGCAATTTGGGTGCGGAATGCTGTGTGAGGTCTGAGCTGGTGCCTTGTGGAGATATGCAGTGCACATGCACTGGAATGACGTTCTCCTAATTGGGGCCAACCAACAGCAGTTGGCAGTCATCAACCGACACGTGAATGCCACTGACAGTATTGGTCAGTAACTGATGAATCCATCGGTCCTCACTCTGTTGACGTCCTGTGGCGCTTGTGTTCAGCAGAGTGGACTATCTTATGTCCATCCATGTATCATATAGAGCACCACAATGCAAGGGTGCTGGCAATAGGAATCCGGTAGTACACTGGAAATTATACACAGCATTGGGCGGTGATAATCTTGTACCCCCCCTTTGTAATCCCCCCTAATGTCAGGCTTGGGGGGGGGGGATTGCATAACACAATTGTAGCACTAAAACTGCAGCAGTTCCAATATAACCTAAAGAAAATTTTTCTTCGGCGCCTAGTATTTCTTGTGCTTTTTTGTGAAGCATGTGTACCCGCGCGAAAGTTGCGCGAAATTCGCAAGCAACAATCAATTAGTGAACGAGGATGCAATGCGCACGTGCGCAGCAAGCGTGCGAAAACCGTGCGCATATGACAATTATTTCTGCAACTTGCAAAGGAAGCACAACACATGCATACCTCGCACTCGCAGGGACAGGAAATCGTCCCACGCGAGCACAACCTCTTTGCACCATTTTCCCCCCAGTTCTTGGCCCACCGCAATACCACTCAATTCTGCTTGAGCGGGTTGCCTCCGGCCATACCACCAAAGACGACTAGTGAGTGTTCCCTTTGTCACAAAAAAATGTTGAGGCACCAGGCATAGGCATGTGTGGACTACATCATTCCTGGACATGTGAGCATGCCAGGACATGGCCTGACACCACCACAGAAAATGAAAAAATGCACACATCCCCCAGTCCTTCATTGACATGATCCCCAGGCCTTCGGTTAGGATACTACCTTCTAGAAAGGAAATAACCCAACTATTGTGGCTCATTTTCACGAAAGGGTGTTGATTGATGTTTCCGGCATGCAAGCTAGTGTGATGACGCCGGGAGACATGCAGGGTCAATTTACCAATCTGCCATTGTTTGGTTGTGTGGATGGAAGGTAAGGTATTTAAGTAGCTATGCAAGCAGATAAAAAAGAAAGTAAACTATGTAACATCGGTAGATGCGTTGAGGCAGTAGCCAACGTGGCCAAGCAAGTAAGAAGGCAGATTGAGACAACCTCACAATGTGAGCAGTGATTGTGTTGGCTTCGGCGGGGGACCACCATGCCTCAAAATTAAAACGCAAATTGGTTGGTGAAGTGTGTATGTAGGTTGGTACGGACACGAACAAATGGTTGTTTCATTCAAAGGTATAGCACGGTCAAGCTTCAATTTCTCAATGCCAGGCTAGAAAATATTCTCCAAGTTACAATGTGGCACAGTGAGAAAAGCTGGAATGTACTTGCAGAAATATGCTTAATGTTGCACTGGCACTATAGCTATGTAACTAGGAAACGGGTACGCAAGGATGTGGGTTGGGAAGGTGGTTGGTAAAATGGCAAATAGGTAAAGTGAAGCAGATTGGTAGGTTGTTAGGGCGGTGAGTTTGTGGAAACACACAATAGCACAACAAAAAAGATTGGGGCCCATTGGCGTGGAACGAATTGCAAATGACCATCAGCCGTGCAACACCGATTATTGTTAATGGCCACTCAAAATCAAAGCTCCATTCTCCAGCGAGATGAGACGGTGGGGATGTAGGTGGGAAATTAGAAAGGTAGGTAGGTTGGGGGACATGGATAGGTAGGCAGATGGGTCGTTAGGTTCTTTGGTTTTCAAGGAGCAATGTTGGTATGTTGGTCAGTGGTAGGTTGAAAATATGTTGGAGAGGAGGGTGCTAATTCTGTAAGTACCCTCCGCACCCCTTGCAATCTCCCGCCCCTTGCAACCCGCCCCCCCCCCCAGGGAGACCGTCACTTCCATGTTTTTCTAGTTAACATGTATTGCGCTGGTTTGTGTTGCCCATCTGCTTTATGCATGGCCTTGCATTGCTTTCCCATTACTTCAAATCAAGCACCTGTGTGTGTTCTGTGATATTCTCTCTCCAGAGGCGTTGTGTGGGTGTGTTGTGTTGAAGTTCTTGTGATTTTTGCTTCAACTTTTGCCCACTTCACGCTTTGTATGCGCTGGGTATCTTACACTCGAGGAGGTGATACCAGACTCTCATACATCAGCCCCAACGAACGCCTGGTGTCTGGACCGTGTATATGTAAGACTTTGGTGTTCGCTGGACATGGGAGGGGCCGGGGATAACATGAGGCGTCTGATGTACGCCACACCCTAACCGAGTTTGAGCCGTTAATGGAGATCAAGCGCCCAACCAAAACCCAGCCCAAGCGAGCATAGGTGACAAGAGGGGCACCTGCTAGCCACAGAACACCGACCAAACGCCTCAACCCCATTCAGAGATGCCAGGAGCACGTGAACAAGCATGAACACTGCAGCCAAGTGCAGAGATATCTCCAATGATGCAAAAGCACCTGCTGCGTTGAAGAATGCGCTGTCGAAAAGGGGTGTGCAGGGCAGAAATTCGTTGCCTGAGCAATCTTTTTTAGACAAATGCTGTCCAAATATGGTGCAACTGTGGCCTTGGATTCTGGAATGTGCACTTTGTTGCTTCTGAGGCCTCAAATTGAAAGGGAGCTAGTCCATAAGATGGACAAAGGACATGAGTGGCTCGAGATCTGGTTTCGTCGCTTGGCCAGTCTCGTCTCCTCGTGTGGAAAGGGAGCTTTGGGACAGCGATAGTAGCAGCGTCCTCAAGGCATTGGGGCTTGAGGAGGGAGGGCAGCAAAAGGATGCTTGCGTGACGTGCGCATCTTTTTTCACGATAAGCCGGGTACCCCTTGTTTTGTACACAAGGCGTGTGAAAGGAAAGAACGCGAAAATGATGTGGCTCGCTCATTGTGTACACGGGCTACAACGAAAAAAAGGTGAACGTGTCATGCGTGTTTGGGTGCACCTGTTTTATTGAAAGCCGGCAGACCAGCGTATTGGGTGTGCAGACGTATGGCACAGTATGGGATGGTGATGATGAAGGAGGTCTTCTTGAGTAAGTGCACGCTCGATGTGTTGGCGTTGGGTTCATGTATCGCGTGGTATTGAACTGCTCCCCCGGCCCCACACACTGGGATTGTAGCATCACATGTGTTCACAGTGAATCTCAAGTCCACATCAATCAGCAATCTGGAAGTAGCTGGTGCAAAGGTGTGCGGGTGTAGTTGTAGCCTTGAATCACAGTCAGAGTTGTTCCATTCCTCCAATTGCACCATTCGTAAGCTCCCTCTGCATCATTAATGAGGGTACGTTTGCCCGGCGCGTGCCCGGCGCGCCCAGCATCCAAATGAATGTTCCGGCCATCTATCACAATGCTTTACCCCCAAACATCACTCCCTCCTCTAGCCCAGGAACCCTAAGCACAAGCACATTGTATGACTGTTGGCGATCAATTAGATCCCCATTTTTTCGCCTAACAAACGGGACGATCACATGCACCCTACCCTTGCAGGCCCCATCATGGCCACCCACCTCAAAATCAAAGAATCTCCCTCTTGTGTGTGACAGACCACTGAAGTGGCCACACCGAAGAGTGGGAGTCCTTAACCCCAACTCGAGGGGCCACACCAAAGCGTGGGAAAACTTTGCCCGGCGCGCTAACGTAGTCTCAATACATATTTGGGGTGCTTTCCGCTTATTCGGTGTACTTGATCTTTTAAATTGCGCATTATGTTTCAAGTTCACGGTATTGTGCAGCACAAGCAGTCCATAGGAGTTGCGATAAGTGGTTGTAGGGCCTCCCCTGCCCACCCCTGTCACTGAACACTTCTCTGCTGGATAAGATGCACGAGACAGAGTGCTGGGAGGAGCGCGAAAGTCTCAGTGGAGGCCTGCAGAGGTACAAAGAGTTGGCGAGCTGTTGCCGAGCCCAACGGCAGAAGCACCATTTGAGTCAAGAGTGCCCAAATCTCACGAGTGTGGTAGAGCATGGGGATAGCCTTTGAAGTAATCATTCTTTTTGGGGGGGGGGGGCGTTCTGGCCACGGCGAGCTGGTGAAGCCCGCTCACCAGAAGGTACTCGAGAAACCTCTCGGAATCAAGGATCGGGGGTGTCCAATGCTATGATTGTCCCACAAGGTCATACTCCGCATGGTTAGAGGACCTCACACACGACCAAGCCCCTCTTTCGCTCCTCAACAGGGTGCGGTCTCGATCTCTGACCACGTTGCTCCTCCGCCGAGCCCATCCTTGCCTGACAGCAATCTCGGTCTTTGCACCAACACCACTTCTTCCAGAGGCCCATCATCATTGAGCAAATCACCGCAGAAGGTGCAAATTCAAATGCCGGAGAGAGAGGCAGCAATGCAAATCCACTGACGGCCCACTCCCCACTCAAAGTTCTCGCGGACCCCCGGGGGCTTCCAAGGGTTTTAGGCTTGGTCTGGGAACATAGGGGCCGACCTTAACCCCCTCCCTCCCGCGGCTTTATGCGGCCCGCCAAGCCTGCGGGGGTTGCGAGTGTCAGGTTCCCCTCCGCTGTCACCGCACTGAACCATGGACAAGCTTGCTCTGCTGCATTCCGCACCAGTCAGCCCTCGGATTCGAACGTGCGACTTTCCAAAAGCACACTGCACATGATACCGCCAGCACACCACACACAGTCCCAGCGCACGGGAAGAGGAGGCTCGCCCCGCCGAAAATCAGCTTGGAGCCACCCCGGGCGTGCGCACTGCAGAGCGCCGGTTCGCAGCAGGTCACACGTGCTGCAGTGCGCCCGAGCCCGCCCCTTCGCGTGCGAGGGCACGCATCGCCGGAAGCGTGCCGTGGAGCGCGTCCACCGCCGCGCGGCCCAGCCCCTCGCACATCTGCGTGGTCCAGCCCAGCGCCGCCTCGGGCCCTGCGTTCGGGTTGCCCTTGAACGGCATCTCCAGCGTCACGCTGAGGCACTTCCAGGTCTCCGCTGCCCACGCAGAACACACCGCCAGGTTCGCCGCCCCCGCCGCCGGCTCCGCGTACCCCACGGGCTCGATTGGGCCCGGCGTCTCAAAGTCCGGGCAGGCCCAGCGGTACGCCGCCTTGAACTCGAAGTGCAGCCGCCGCAGCTCCGGCGTGCATGAGGGCGTGGCGAGCGGCGTCTTGGAGGCGAAGACGTACGGCCGCTGCTCGTCCTGGTGCACGTCCAGAACGCAGTCCAGGCGGCCGAGGGTCTGCAAACATCGCGGGTCGAAGAGGACAAAGATACAGGACCCCCCCCCCCCAAAGTCCCCACCAGAAGACACTCAACCGCCACTCACCAGAAGTCACACCAAAAGAAAGCTCTGAAGCCTCGAACGCTCCCGTACGAGGCACGAACGCCCCCCCCCCCACAAACGCATCAAAGCGAAACGCCTCCGTGCCAAACGCAACAGAATGCGCCAACCCGGATAACAAACGGCTGGTAGCGGCCGAACGTGGTAGCGACCAGCCAAGACGGGAGTTTCGGGGACTCGCACCCCGCCTTCTGCCCTGACCCGTGTGATGGGTAGGACCACCACACTTGCACCCGCAGCCCCTGGTGCCGCTAGTGGAGTGTGCCTCCTGTTGCATAGGTTAGGCGGTTCATGGGGATTCTCTGCTGGGGCTCTTGGGTGCGCGGGTGGAACCTGAAGCGTCAGTGCGGTTCCAGAGGGGACGGGGGTCCATAGCACAAACCTCCATGGCTGCCGATCAGGAGGAAAGGAGGAAACTAGTCTTCCGATCAGCCCTGATTGGCGACAACCCACTGCGACGAACCGCCGATCTGCTATTCCACCTGATACTTCTGATCCACACCTCTCCACTATGCTGCGGGGCGATCCTTAACAGAACAAAAAGTAAAGAGGTGTTCCGTTACGCCGGAACTGGAGAGAGGTCCCCTAACCCTAACACTAACCCTAGCCTAGGCACCAATGCGGGGTGTTGCTGCAGCCTCTGTGCTGAGGCTTGGCTTTTTGTTCGGAGGGGGGGGGGATGCCACAGTCCTATGTTTTGTTTCGACTTCCCTGCCTGACATGCATTGCACTGCTGCACTCACAGTCAATTCTTCGGACAGCCATGTACTGCTCACCATGCATGACAGTAAACTCTGAACAAGAGTCAAAACATAAAGTTCTTGGGAACTTTTGGCTTTCAAGCACCGGTGCTTGCCCAGTCCACGTCGTGTCAATGGAGACCTGCATGGCGCGCTGGGCCAGCGCCACCTCCGGCGAGCGCTCCATCGAGGGCCGCCGCCACTCGCGGTTCAGGTTGGCCCCGCAGGCGTTGGTGCGGAGGTGGCCCCGGACCCCGCCGTCGGGGTTCATGTTGGGGACGATGAAGAAGTCCGCCGCGCCGAGCACGTCGCGCACCACTGCGTCGGTGGGGTCCAGCAGTCGGCCGAGGAGGCCGTCGATCCACCAGGAGGCGGCGGTCTCGCCGGGGTGCTGTCGCGCGTGCACCCATACGGTCAGCTTCGCGCACGTGCCGCGGTCCTCCAGCGCCGGGACGGGGGACCCGACTGTGAGCAGGTGCAGGTCGTGCCCGTCCAAAGTTTGGCCGAGGACGTGCACCCGGCAACGCTTGCTCGGGCTGCTCTGCCATGCGTGTAGCATTTCCAGTTGCCGCTCTCGGCCGTAGGGTGGGAAATAGGCGTAGTATGCCGTGGAGTGCTGAGGGGTGTGCGACCACGTGAGCTTACCATCCTCGAAAGTAGTGGCCGCAATGCGATGCCAAGTCTCCAGGTCGTAGGACATGCACACGTTGTAGCCCCTCCAGTCGGGGTACGTCGATTCGGAGGCGTCTACGATGGAGAACGCCACCTTCTCCCCTGCGACCATGTTGGAGGCAACGAAATGGAACCATTGCTGGAACGTGCCGGGGGACTCGAAGCAGTGCTCTGGTTTCAGCTTCAGAAGAATTGGGTCTTCTGGAGAGCCAGCGCCGGAGCCCACAACGACGATGGACCCGGAGTCCAAACGGTCACTGATGTGTATGCCCGTCATATGAATAGCAGCAACATCTGGAGAGCGGTGCAGCACTGTACTTTGTGTGTGTGTTTTTGATCGTGTTTCTGTGTGTGTTTCGCAAGCGAATCATCACACAAATCATTGCAATGGTGTGCACCGGCCTGGAGGTGGCAGTGGTACAAGGAGTACAACTGGTGTGTGTGTCCGAACACCAAACAGAAAGCAGGCGGGCGGGCGGGCTTGGAAACTACACTAAAATATACCGTGAAAAATGTAAGTCGTGTACAAAAAAACCGTCAAGTCGTGTAATTTTTTTTTTGCTGTAAATGCGTGTAATTTTTTTTTTGCTGTAAGTCGTGTGAATTATAAAAAAAATTGAATTTTTTTATTTTTGCGGTAAAGGAGTGTAATTTTTTTTTTGCGGTACGTCGTGTAAATTATAAAAAAAATTGAAAAATTGAAAGAAATGCAACCTTTGCAATACATGCGCAATATGTACAACTGCCGGTTCCGTACGGCACCCCATAGCGACCTTAACGATGGGACGCTGAGTCCACAAAGCACATAGTACTCTGCGTGGCCACCAATTAGTTGGGACTCGGCCAATATAACATAGTTTCACATGTTGTCATTGGCCTGCACTAGGAACAAAATCAGGCTCAAGAAAAAGAGTCCCGACAGGGCCATGGCCAACGCTAGTGCCACCATTATAGGCCACCAAGGCACTGGCATGGGGCCAATATTATAGCAATCTTATACGCTCCACCGTTGGTACACCAAACGGCGGAGGAAAATACAGCCCACAAAACGTGCACCCGCTACAAGTAGTTGCAGAATGCACTCTTGTAGATCAAGTCCGTTTTTGTGTCACCGGACTTGGGCTTTGCACCAGGATTGGGGTTAAGCTGACAAGCGGCGCGCAACTCTTTCACTAGCTGCTTGCACAGGTCATCGATGAAAAGCTGGTCACGCTCCGGCTGGCCAGATGCAAGGTGGCTACATAACCCCGGCCGCCTCGGGGGTCCCCACCGCTTCAGAGCGGGGGGGTAGAATCAGAAGTGGCCCACAAGTGGGCAAGGTGGCTACATAACCCCTGCCGCCTCGGGGGTCCCCACCGCGTCAGAGCGGGGGGCAGAATCAGAATTGGCGCACAAGTGGGCAAGGTGGCTACATAACCCCTGCCACCTCGGGGGTCCCCACCGTGTCAGAGCGGGGGGCAGAATCAGAATTGGCCCACAAGTGGGCAAGGTGGCTACATAACCCCTGCCGCCTCGGGGGTCCCCTCCGCTTCAGAGCGGGGGGCAGAATCAGAAGTGGCCCACAAGTGGGCAAGGTGGCTACATAACCCCTGCCGCCTCGGGGGTCCCCTCCGCTTCAGAGCGGGGGGCAGAATCAGAAGTGGCCCACAAGTGGGCAAGGTGGCTACATAACCCCTGCCGCCTAGGGGGTCCCCACCGCTGCAGAGCGGGGGGCAGAATCAGAAGTGGCCCAGAGGTGGGCACATTGCCTACAGGCATGCATTTTTAGTAAAATTGGTAATTCTTCCTTTGTGGTAAGGTCGTGTAATTTTTTTAATTTTCGTGGTAAACGCGTGTAGGAAAAAATCGTCACATCGTGTAATTTTTTTTTTGCGGTAAATCGTGTAATTTTTTTTTCGCGTAAATGCGTGTAACAAAAAAATCGTCACGTCGTGTAAATTTTTTTTTGCGGTAAGTCGTGTAATTTTTTTTTTCGCTGTAAGTGCGTGTAACAAAAAAACCGTCACATCGTGTAATTTTTTTTGCTTATTTTTTTGCTTTTTGCTTTGCCGGCTTACACGACTTACAGCAAAAAAAAATTTACACGACGTGACGGTTTTTTTGTTACGCGCAATTACAGCGAAAAAAAATTACACGAATTACAACATACACAAATATACCAGCAGTCCCACCGCCGTGTAATCCAAAACGAAACAACCCATTCAGGCCGTTAAAAGGGCAGTTTCTGGTTTGTGCTTGCATTTGTGTCTGAGTGTGTGTTGGACTTGGCGTTTGGCATTGTGCTCGTGTTTGTTGTACTGCAACGCTCTTGCAACCACCACAAGCCTGTGTCATGCAACGGTCAGCAACAACTGGCAACTGAAATACGACACGATTCTTATGCAACTCTTCTACAATGGGCAGTCAGTGCTCTGTGACAGTTGTGCCACAGTATGCAATGGTCATCAGGCCTTTGCTTCGTGATACTGGGGGGGGAGGGTGTTTAAATCCCCCCTCCCTACCCACTGACCCACATCAGAAAATTTTATCCTCAGCAAAAAAATGACCTTTATCAAAGGGGCCCGAACTTGGGGCTCCATTTTGGGTACACAACCTTTTTTTTGGCCTCTGACATACACCCCCCGGCCCCCCACCCGCGGTATAGCCATTAACCAAAGGCCTGATGGTCATGCAGAGGCGATGCAGCGGTCATGCAACAGTCATTCACCGGCCAAGCACCAACATGCAACTGTCAACACCATCCACACGACCTTTGTACAAAGAAAACGATGCGGCCATCCGTTGCCCCAGCACTGTCCACAAGTTAGTGCGTGACACAGTGCTTGGCAGTCATTTATGAATTGTGGGAGGACCAGATCTGAATCAAGCTCAAATATTCATTTGGATACGGCAACGGCACGCTCCACAGTTGGAAACACAAATGGAAGTGAACATAGTGGTGGAGTGCAAGTGAGACGAAGTGACCCGCGTCTGCTGTGAGAACCATGAATGAAACATGAAAAACTCCATGCAAATGATGTGCAGATGTGGAGGTTACATGGCAACTCATCACCTGTCACTTTGTGGCCTAAGATCTTGGGGCGGTTCGTACCACATCCTAGACTACGGTACACAATAAAAACATGAGGCTACCCTTGAGGATGCACCCTTGAGGATGCCCCGTGAGGAAGCGCCAGTGCAGAGCGTTCAGCGGACCTGGACCATCCCAGTGATCGTGGGGGATTCATACTTTCCAATGGGCTCCCGGATTGCTGACACCATTATGGATTTCCTTATACAACCACCTTGGAGGTTTGCCGCCTTCCAAGTTGTTGGTGGTCAACCAGGTGATGGGGGATGGGGTAAATGGGCGTAGGAGGGATGGGAGAAATCCTGAATGTTATGCGGCCGTCTCCTACTGTTCATTCTGTTTAACAATTTCCCCCTGACCTCCTTTGCCTTGGCGTCGTGAAGCATGTGCATGCCTTCCAGGGTGTTTGTTGCATCCTCTTTACCAAGGACCCGATCCAGCAGTGGGCATACGATGATGGGCTATCCAAGCAAATCACGCTTTTGTGAAATGAAGCAGGGGCCGAGTGATCAGCCCCACGTCTTTCCCCCCAATCCTTTTCCCTCCTTTGCCTTTGTCTTTGGGGGGTTCAAAGTGCACCTCAGTTCCTCTTTGTTGGGTGCAGCCCGGAGGCAAGAGGGGACATGCAGCCACGCTGACTCCAGGCTCTTTTCTTGGGCGTGGCCGCAATATGTCGCCATTCTGGAATTCTTCACTGACAGCCCCCGACCCCCCCTTGAAATCTCCCCCCCTAGCGTGCGACTGTCTCCCCCCTGGGGGGGGGGGGGATTGCAAGGATATTTCAAGGCAAACTTTGGTACCCTCCACTGATGCAAGCCAACATAACACAAGTGAAGCGACTTTTGCATTGATGCTCTGCCAATATGATTCATGCAACACGGATGTTATTGGGAGTCCAAAGGAACGGTAAAGAATTTCTGGGTCACAGAATACACACAGGTGGCTGATTTGAAGCGATGGGAAAGCAATCCAAGAACATGCGTGTGACAGATGGGGAACACAAACTACTGCAATGGATATTGCCTAGCAAAACAGTGAAATGACGGTCTCCTCCCCAGGGGGGGGGGGATTGCAAGAGGGGGGGGGATTTCAAGGGGGGTTCAGGGTACATTGGTTGAGGCGGTTGCTTGACACCCCAGATCCCACAGCCCCCGCTGCGGAGACCTGCTGGAAATTTACTCGGAAACAGGTTCCCCACATTTCTGAGTTGCCAGTGAGCACTGGCCTGCCAATGATTGTCTCTGAGTGCCCTTCCACGTGCACTTCAACTACACCTACAATTCAGATTCAGGGCTGTTGGCTGGTGCATGAGGGTGAGTACCACAGTTGCCGCCTCCGGGGATGTGCACGCACCAGTGAGGTGCGGCACAGGCATCTCCGTCTGGCGGCTGCATGATCTGCTTGCAAGAGAGCTTCCACAACCGCAAGTCTGCACAGCTCACACAGTGCACAATTGATGGGAAAGATTAGGTGTTTGCACACGGTGTTGTTTGCGCAAGGGAGAAGGGGGGGGGGGGTGCTGAGAAATTGTGTGTTCAGGAATGTTCCGAAGAATACAGGAATGGCAAGTTGAGAGGCTGGGTGCCGAAAACATCATAAATGGCCAAAAGTTGCCCCTTTAAATTGTGGGTGTTTAAGATGCTCCTGGTAGGTGCCGTATGTATTCAAATCAATGACTTGGCCCAAGATGCCTGTTCCAAATACGAAGAATGAGCCAACACCTCCGTTTTTTCTAGATTCTACTGCATGCGTTGCGTTAACAACCCTCATGGTGGTAAATGAGTCATCATAATGAAGACAAATGCCTCGCTTTCAGGCTAACATACATCTGTACACGCTTCAACAGCCCGTTCGCACTTGTTCGCACTTGCGAGTGGCACACGGTGCATGGCTTCGGGGCGCGTTCATGGGGATGAGAAATGGGACAAAAATGATGCGTTCCAACGGTGACCACCACCACCACCGCCATGAAAACAGTGTTTTTCGGCTGTGGTCAGCCACTTTTGGTCCGCTTGTGTCCCTGCAAAGTCAAAAAATGCCTTGAAAAGTACGCAGCGTGTGAAGTGTAGTATGCAGGGTGAATAGCATGGTGTGCAGTCAAACATGGAGAGCGCAAAGGGCATGTCTGCATGCTGCAGTCCGCAGAGTGCTGTGTGTGCCGAGTGTACACTGCGGAGCGCAATGCAGAGGGTGCAGAACATCACCACCTGTCCCACCAGCTTGGTCCTGGTATCCGGTCTTGATTAGTGTCTCACTCTCAACAGAGAGGGCACCGACACCAAGAGGCTTCAGGACGAGGATGAGAAAGAGAGTGCTGTCATGAGGAACATACCAGCGGTAGAAGCCAGTGGGGCATGGGGTTGAGCGCCCGCCTCCTGCCCAAACCAAAGAGGAGCACGGGAGACCGGGACAATAGAAGTGTGGCTCGAATCCGTGCAACCAGATGCCAGGGTTTGACTCAGCAAAATGTCCAGAAAGCCGCACTGAAGGCCTGAGAAGGAGCGCCTTAATACGCTTGGATGCTCTGCTTTATCTCAGCAAACTTGCCTTTTGCAAGATTGTGGCTTGCGGCCACTAGACCAGGCTCCACGCAGACAAAATTCTTGTACGCAGGTGGCGGCAAGTCACCCGGCGATGCCTCCTCGAAAGGGTTCCACAGAACAACATCGCAAGGCTGCAATTCACCGGCCAAGTTGGCCCAGTTCGAGAGGATGAACAACGCCTTGCCATTGGCATCCACCCGAGCTCGCGCATTGCCCGGCACTGCGCCAACGTAGACCCGATCGGTGAAGCCAGGGAGGGTGACGGCCTCGCTGTCCTCTACCTTGTTGTCCCCACCGGCGACCTTGTCGATGATGGTCCTGCCTTTGAGGCCAACGACAAACACATCGGCAACGTCCGGGATAGAAAAGTAGGTGTGCAGCAACGCGTGGAAGTCAAAGGCTGCGGCGTCTGTGTTCTTGACCCGCAGGTCTAAATTGATGTGGCTCTTCTTGAGGGTGACGGTGTACTGCAGGTGAAAGGCATGGGGCCACATTGCACGAGTCGTTTCACTGTCTCCAAGTGAGAAAATGGCCGAGACCTCCTCAGCTGTCTCAGATTGAGCGCTCAGAGCCCAGAGACTCACACGAGCGAAGCCGTGCTGCGGCATTGCCTTGTCAGGCTGGCCAAACTGAGGGAAGACGACTGGCACACCGCCACGAATCGCCTTCTTGCCGTCAAAAAGTGCACCAGGCGAAACAAAGATGCGCTCAATGCCGTCTGCTGTCTTGTAGCTCGTCAGGGTGGCGCCCCACAAATACACTTCAGCAGAGACGCCCGATTCGTGCTTTAGAATGACCTTCTCCAAACCCCCATTGCCTGCCACGACGGAGACCATGATCCAAACCAAACGAAAATGATGTGCAGAAAGAGCAGTTCAAGAATGAGAAAACAGAATGGCTCAACAAATGCCTGGCACAGTGGAATGAGAAGGCAGGCGGGAGCACATGAAAACGCTTGGTGTTCTTACTAGAATGGTTGTATGCACGTAACACGGATAATTATGGTTCCTGGCCCCCTGGCCCCTGAAACTCGAGGAGTTCAATTGACAGGCTCGACTCCCGAGGGCCCGGCGTGCCACCCTCGTTTTGCTGGCCCTGCTCTGCACTGCCCTGTCCTGTACCCTGAACTCTGGCACTGACACATGCAAAGCCAATATCCAACACTGCAACACTCCACTGACTGGCTTTTGCGTCTGGGGTGTGGCCCATGATGTGAGCGATACATATGCTCGCGCCTGTCGCATGGCGCCAAAATAGACGTTGGCCTCTGGTGAGGCTCAGGCAGGTTAGAAATACATCAAGCTGTGTGAGAAGGCAGCAGGTGGGTAGCATGTACCTCAGGCACTGACACTGTCACTATCACTGCAGCCGTCACTGACATTGCTACCTCTGCCCCCCCCCCCCTCACCCGGCAAAACAAAAGTTGCTATGCGCAACTTGTGTTTTGCTGGCCCTGCTCTGCACTGCCCTGTCCTGTACCCTGAACACTGGCACTGACACATGCAAAGCCAATATCCAACACTGCAACACTCCACTGACTGGTATTTGCGTCTGGGGAAAAAAAATAATTATATGTGCCTGTGGGTGCCTGTGGATGCCTGTGGATGCCGCCGGTGTGTGGGAGTCGCCGGCAGCGGAGGCACCTGCCTGATACACCCCATGCATGGTGTCTGTCCGAACCAGGGTGCTTGGTGGCTGTGGCACATGCCCGGCACCCTGCAACACAGCGCCCTTAATCAGGTGTGTGCTGGTCCGAACTGAGACGAGGGTAACTCGCACGCGGAGCACGCAGACAGAAGGTGCAAGGACAGTGGGCCCGGCCGCTGCGGCACACGTCCACGGCGCCGGGCACTTTGAAACACAGCGTCCTGAACCAGGCGCGTGCCAGTCCAAACCGAAACGAGGGTAGCAGGCACGCGAAGCACGCAAACCGAAAGCGTAAGGACAGTGGGCCCGGCTGCTGCGGCTCACGTCCACGGCGCCTGGCATCCGTGTCCCAACCGGTGGTCATGCAGACCTCAGGCCCAACTCAGGGTGCGAACATTGCAGCCACGCGCCACACGAGGGCGGGCCGTCCCTGCACCCACAAATACGGAAGGGCCTGTCCGCCTTCTCGGTGGTGTGTGCTCAGGGACAGGTAGACAGGCCCTTCTGCCATCACCAGGCGCCATCTGTGCCGACAATGGTGTCGTCCTGGCCCCTTTACATCCCTGCTGCCTGTGGTCGTAACGCCTTGGTCTGGGACAATGCGCAAGCGGTCACCGATGTCCCACACAGCGGCACTCAACACTTCCGGCGCTTCACAGTCCGCAAACGGCACGGCAAACACCAACCTCGCTGCTCCACCCAGAAATACGCGCCGCACAGCGCAGCCTGCCACACGATGAGCACGCACAGCACGGATGCGCGCCTGGGCGCGCGCCGCGCGGCGCGTCACCGCCTGCACAGATCTGCGGTGCCGGCGGCCACCGCGACTGCCTCACTTCTTGCGCCCTCGCGATCGCGAACGCGTCATGAAAAAAGGCAAAGCAATTGACTACGACAGATGCACGGGTCCCTGAAAGCCCAGTCACCACCCAACGCCCACCTGCCCTCGCGCCTTTATTGCCGCCTTTATTGTCGCCTTTATTGTCGCCAATGCCTGGGCTGCCACCCGTACGAGCCACACATAACTGATTGTTGCCTGTCTCTGTCAGCTATGCTACCCCACGGTGCAGTGCGTGCGCAGTTCAAAAACACTGCCTCCCTGACCCTGGCCTGCACGACAATCTCTTTGGCCGGCTGTCCACTGAACCAGCGGGAAATTGGGTCTGCTGGGTTCAGTGGGGAGGGCACGTAGTGCAACTGCAGTGCCCCCGCTTGCCACCGTAGCCTGTGTGCCAGTCGCCTCATGATGCGTTGCTGCTCTGGCAGCGCTATACCAGCCCTGCCCCAGAGTGCGGTGCTCAGTGCTCCTGTGTCATCGAAAAACAGGTTTGCCGGTCCTTTAGCCCGTTCGAGCCCTGCGAGGACTCCCCAGAGCTCAGTTGACTGCTGCGAGGTTACCTAGCGTGGGCAACGTCTAATCCAGGGTCCTGCTTGGTCCCAGATGCCTACCCAGTACCCTCCTGGCCCTTGCGCGGCATCCACAAACAAGCGGGGTGCGTGTGTGAACGTGTGCTGGGTGCAGACAGGCACCCATCCACGCAGCGCGCAGCACAGACCCTCCAAAATGCCCCTGACAAGGTTCGGTGGTGCCCTGGGCGCCCAGCGCGGCCCAAAATGCAGCCAGGCCCGTGCGCCACTCCAGAATGCGGCCGCTGTGTTACCGGGGCGTCCGAGCCAGACCAAACGGCCTAAGAGCCTCTTGAGGGATACTTGTGTTAGCGGCGCTACCGCCAAGCGGATCCACTTGGTAACGCAATCTGCCACCGCCACTGGTCTAGGCTGGATTCTGCCTGCCTGCGCGTTCACCGTTTTACCCATCCACGTGACTTCCGCCACAGGGGTAAGGATACTCTTAGCCCCAATCAGGCCACCTGCCTCACTCAGCGCGCTTGTCACATCGTGTGTCACCCTGTGGACCTCCTGCTTCTGTTTCCCAACCACCAGGATGTCATCCAGGTACTGCACCACCACCACACCTCCTGGGTCGACATGGGCAATCACTGTCGCGATGAGGTGCTGCACCAGCCTTGGGGCTTGGTGCCACCCGAAGGGCACACGCACAATGGCAAAGGACCTGTCGCCTACTCCTACCCTGATTGCCCTGGTCAGGTGGGGGGGGAGGTGGATCGACCAGTAGCAATTAGCCAGGTCAATTTTCGTTGCCCACCCCCCCCCCCCCAGCGCACACAGCAGGTCAGCCAGGCCCTCCAGGGTGGGCAGCTTGAAGCGCCGGGCCTTGTAGGCGCAAGTGTGGTTGAAAGCTTTCATGTTGAGGATGAGGGCGGCCTTAGCCTCGCTCTTCCACTTGACAAAAACTGAGGCATTGGGTGCCCCCCCTGTGCCCTCCACCAAGCCCTGGCGCTCCAGGGCAGTGAGCAAGGCCTGCGCCTTGGGGCATCGCGAGTGGGGCTGGGTCGGCGCGTTGCAGCCAGCCCATTCGAAGCACGGGTCCGCCCATTGCTCCCACAGGGTTGGTGGCACTTGCATTGATCCCGCGCTCCCCAGACCCTTAGCAGCCAGTTGCACTGACACTTTGCGGCCCTCACCCAACACCGGCGAACTGGCGTCCTCTGGTGGCCCGTTTAACGCCAGTTCATGCGGGACTTCATGCAACAGTTGTAGGTCCGCCTTCTTCACTTCTGGCGCCAGCGGCCTGTCCCAGACCCAAAGTAGGGCCGTGTGCCACCAGATCCGTAGCAGGTCCATAACTCTGCGTTCATGCACTCGGAGTCGGGACGAGATTTTACTTGCTGCTGCCCGCATGTGCGCAGCAGCGCGTCTCCGCACTTGCCGCAGGCTGTGGGCTCCCCGGGCGGGCTCATCTCTGGCGGTGGATCCTCGACGGACCGCTGCCCCTGGCACTTGCGTCGGCTTGCTGGTGGTCTTCGGCGGAGGGCGCACCTGGTTCGCACCCGCACGCGTACCGTGCGGCGCTGCGCCTGCGGGGTGGCGCGTCCCACTGGCAGATCTCGAGTTGGTTCCTGGCTGTTGGCAGTGGCGTCGTTTGGCGCGTACTCCATCAGCCTGTACAGCCGGCCCCAATACCCCGTCGTCGCTGTCGTCGCTGGAGTCGGATATGACGATTGGTATGGGCGCGGTGTCCTTCGCTCTCGCGGAGGCCTGACCAACCATGACTGCCATTGGCCAGATGTCCATTTGCGACGTTGCGCGCAGCGTGGCTCTACCTCCGGGTGCTGGCCAGGGGAGCAGGGCAGGGAGTTCCCACTCCCAGTCGAGCGGGGGCGTTGCGTACTCTACCGCTTGGCGTTCGGACTTCCACCTTCCCCATCGGGCCGTGACCGCCATAGCTGCCCCCGTGGCAGCCAGTGCCGCTGCCCCCAGCCTGCGGAAGGCGTGCTAGGCCACTGAGTGCCACATTGTGCCCACGAGTGCGACTCGTAGGGCGTGCTGGAGTTCAGTGGTCGAGGCGAATAGTGGGATCCAACCCGGCCTGTGCTGAACAATGGCGTGTAGGCGTTTTCTCGACGCCTCGCCCCAGTGGCTGAGCCGTGCCGTGATCCAACTGCGTTGGGTCTTCTAGTCATAGAAGGCCAATCTCTAGGGTGTCGCCAGGTCTGTTGGTTGCACTGACGCGGCCTCACTGACGCGCCAGCACAGGGCGCTCACCAAACATGCCACCGCGACGACTGCTGTGCCATACGGCCCCGAGGTACGTGCGTCAGGACTTGCAGTGTGTGCGCATTTGCCCAGATTCTCCGCGGTGGTGGATGTGCGTAGGCCCGGTCTGCTGCCTTGCATATGGCCTAGTGGAGTGGGGTCACCACCGTGTCGACGATGCCCAGGGTTTCACACATTCTGACGTTGGATACAACACCTCTGAGTGTAGCAGACTGTCGCCCTTGGGCTGCCAGCATGGTGAGGTGCTTGGCTAGTGCTGATGGGGCGTCATGGTCTGCGTACATGAGCGCTGTCCTGCCAACCCGTTGCAAGTCGCGGCGCCAGTTTCGTCTGGTGTCTTCTGCCCAGGCTCTGACTGCCAGTGCACCCGGTTCTGTCGCCACATCCCCTGCTGTGAGTGCGTCCAGGGAGGTGGCCAGACAGCGCACCTGGATTGCTGTGCCGTCGTTTGCGCCAAGGTCGTCCCTTGTGGCTCCCGGCTCTCCCGGTGCGCTTGCGCTACTGCTGGGGTTGGGATTGGGGCTGTGGTTGGGGTTGGGGTTGTGGTGACATGCCTGGCTGTCGTGCGGGGCACGGCGATCAGCTCCAGTGGTTGCCTTGGCATCTGCTGCACGGGTAAGGCGGGGGCCCGTACGCATCATACTGTCGCCCCGTTGTATGCGCCGTGTAAATGGTCTGGGCCCCCACCTGTGTGAATCCCCCCTACAGGGGGGGGGGGGGGGCTGAGGCCACTGATGCCGGGGCTGTGTTGGCTTGTGGCACCTGTGTGGCCTGCGGCCACTGCGCGATCTGTGCTTGCAGCATTTGTATGGCGAGCTGTTGTGGGATGGGGGCCGCCGTCGCACAGTCTCTAGACCAGTGCCCGTACATTCCGCACCTGAAGCACGCGCCCGGTGGGCCAGGGTGCGTGCGCGCCATTTGCTGGAGTGGCACCTGGTGGGCTGCCTGGAAGACGGGGATCGCCTGCTGGTGTGCCATAGCTGCTATTGGTGCTATTGGTGCGGGCTGTGGGGCCGGTTGTGGCGCTTGTGTGGTCACCGTCAGGTACAGGGTTGTCCACACCGCCGCGCGTAGTACTTCTCCCGCTTTGGACGCATCTTCTGGCCCCGCCATTGGTGTCGCCCCATATGCCTGCAGTGCCGCCACCAAATCTCTTTCCATCCTGGCCTGCATCGCCTTGTCACTGACGGCCTTGAGCTGCTCCTCCGAGCACAGGGGGATCTTAGGCATTCGGAGCTTTGCAAGCTGGGCCTCCGGGTCTGCAATTTCCTTTTGTACGGGGTCCACCTCTGGCGCATTTGGTGGCTGATCCTGTGGCTGTCCTTGCGGCGGTTTCGGCGCCTCGACCCACTTCCCCTGCAACAGGTCCACCTTGTATGGCTTGGCCTTCTCATACGCTGCCAACGCCAGCAGCACTTCGTGATCCAGCTTGTTTGGTGCCGCCCAGTGCACCATCTCCTGCACTCCCGCTTCAGTGAGCCCTTGGCGTGTAGCTCTCTCTCGATACTGAAGCGCCTCTGCTGCCTTGGCCTCCGGCGCGAGGAAGGCCGTGGCAATCGGCACGCATGTCTCGAACCACGCCTTCCACTGCGCATATAGGGGGTCGAGCCCCGCTGCCTCAATGTCCATCGGGTCCTCGAACGCCAAGCGGGGCCGCTTGCTGCTGGATGAGCCATCTCCGCCGGCTTCCGGCATGCCTCCCTTGACTCGCCCAAGGAGATGCAGCGTGCACTTCTCTGTCACGCCGTAGTCCTCAAGGGTGAGATTACCCCTGATCAGCTGCTTCCCCGCGTACATGAGGCGTTGATGTTCCGTGGCGATGCCCTCCCGTGCTGCTACCTGGTCCCGCACATGGTCCACCAGCGTGTGCTCCGCCTGCAGGTGGATCGCGATGGTTTTCGGCCCCGTGTTGACGAAGATGCAGCGGCGCTCCTGTGCTTCCAGCCTTTCGTTGTCCCCTGCTTCAGCTCGGTGCTGTACTGCAGCTTTGTCGATATCGCCGTCCGCCGCCTCCGCCTCAGTGCCCGCACGTGCCCCTGTTCCCCGCACTGCTGGGGGATGAACTCTTGAATCCTGCCGGCTGTCTCGGTCTCCCCCACCCCACCTGTCGGGAGTTCCCGCTGCTCTGCGGCTATTCAAGCCACTGCGCTGGGTATCCCCCCAAACAGCTGGGGTGGGGCAGTCGAGGGCGCCATCCCTGTGCAGGTGGTCTGTGCCCGTGACGGCAGTATGGGGCACTTTACGTTCACTTGCCGCCTCCGTCTCCACGTAGTGCCTTGATACACAGGGACTTCTGAATCGGGCCGTCTCGGGCTCGTGGGTGTCCTGGTCCGTGCTAACCTCAGCGATGCGTTCTGCGCCCACGCACCCGTCGTCCTAGTGCGCGCCCCGGGCGGCCGCTACAATGACGACCATGATGGCGAGGCCTTCAGTGGGCAGCGTCTGGTACTGCAAGGCGGTGCCGCATTGTGGGGACCCGGCCATATCTGGCTGTTGACGAGTCAGCGTGGGGCCCACGGCGCTCCGCCCCGCCTCGCACCTGGCCCGTAACACGCCAATGACCGTGGCCGCCGTCACCAGCAAGGCCCACGTTCGCGCCACTTGCCGCTATTTTTGCCCTGGACGCCATGCCTCTTCATCAGCCATGATTCCCTCTGGTGAGGCTCAGGCAGGTTAGAAATACATCAAGCTGTGTGAGAAGGCAGCAGGTGGGTAGCATGTACCTCAGGCACTGACACTGTCACTGTCGCTGCAGCCGTCAATGACATTGCTACCTCTGCCCCCCCCCCCCCTCACCCGGCAAAACAAAAGTTGCTACGTGCAACTTGTGTTTTTACAGGGGTTTGTGTGTAATTGGAGTTCGTGAAAATTCTTTGGCCCAAAATTTCGCCATTTGAAATCATCAGACCCAACATTCGGCGTCTGCGGTGCCAGATTTTGTAGTGACCGATCAATAGCCCGGCTCACCCTTCTGTGACCTCCGACCTATTGACATCCCCCGACTGGGAGACGCGGGGGGAAACAGGCCGATGCGCTGACTGGTAAAGGCCACGCTCACGGTGCACTACTCTTTCTTTTGTAGTAGCCATAAAAAAGGCATAACAAAAGGCAGCCCCACCATCTGGAGTCCAAAATTCGCCAGCCAAATCGTTCAACCGCCTTTGACTTGTGCCTCAAAATGCAATAAACAAACCATTGATGGAGGGGGTAACTTCAGGTTTCAGAAACCTTGCCATATTCTGGGATGGCAGCAAGATTCAGAATAGAGGCTACCTGACAGCCACTTTAGTGACTTCGACTTTCCCTGTGCTTTGACCCAAACTGAAGGCAAAGACCAGTCAATGAGTGGTACAGTCTTCTAAATGTCGCATGCGTGCGGGTTTTCTCTCCTGCATGGTTGTGGTGGATGGTAGGATGCAACAGGGCTTTCATTCAGTGGCATCCGTCTGATGTCCCTTTCCAAATAATTTGACTACACCACCTCACCCAGCCACAAATTAATTAGTCCACCAATAACCATTCATCTTTCACTGCCGCAAAACATGAAAAAAGTCCGGGGTATTAGTATGGTCATATCTCCCCTTTGCTCTGCAAAATACTTGAGCATTGTTTCATCAAACCCCAACAGCAACCGTGGAGGTACAGTGCTGTACGCCGGTGGCATTGGGATTCCATGTTGCCCCGGTTACAGAAAAAAACATTCTAGACGTCAGCGATGGTGTCTGCAACAGTTGAAGGCTGGCGGTCAGTGTTCCCAGTGCGCCACGTCTGTCCATATCGCCGCTTGAAATCATGCGCTGAAGATTCATTGAAGTACGGATTTTCCAAAGCAGCAGATCTGCAGGTTGCTCTGATCACTTGTTGTGCCATACCCAAAGAATCCCTCCTCATCTATTTTGGCACCCTCAACCCATCTTATCGAAATACTTTGCCATGGCAGCACTTTCCTCAGTGGTCAGATTTAATGGAGGGCCAATGGGGTTTGTGCGACCCTGTAGGGCAAAGCGATCCGCTCAATCCTGCAAAGTGCTGTGTGGGGAACAATTTGGACCGTGTTGCAGCTTGCAGCCCTTCATCTCCTTCTGCAAATAACGCAATGGTGCCTCCACACGCTTTTTGGCATCCCACACTGCCCATAGTTTCAATTTGTATGCCCACTATTTCACCTTTGTAGGATTTGATGGCAACGTGGATGTGAACTGTGTCAGCTTGCCACGTGCTGCTGACTTCTAGTCCCCAATTTTGTCCATGAAAATGTCCAAATCTGTTGCACAGCAAAAAGAAAGGAAAGAAGCTCTGAGATGCGAGCATACAAATCAAAACCATGGGCAGCATGAGGAGACACCGAATCCGAGATGCAGACACTGACCGCTAGCTTTCTGCTGCTGTAGACACCATCACTGACAATAAGTGGACCTGTTACAAATGCACCCACCCACACTTTAGCAATCGAATGAAAGCCCTGATGCTTACTGACATCATCATGACCCAAAATTGGATGCTGAGCTTCAAGCTGTGAAACAGTCCTAATCTCTTCCTTTGGCCCTACCTTCTATCATGTTAATTGACAGTGTATCCAGTCACATTTATTATGAAGAGCTTGCGACGCTCAGCCATGAAGAGGAGGTGCAGAGGACCATTGTTCGGGAGGCTTGATTACCGCCTCAACATCGCAAAAGGGCACGCAAAGGTGCACATGAGAAGCGGGCTAAGAAACAGGATTAGTGGTAGTGACAGCAGTGGTGACAGTGCGGGCAGCAAAGGGGCGCAGCGAAGTGGTGTCAAGCTTCCCGTGGCCCCTGCTTTTGATATTGCCAAGGCAGCAAGGAGTGCCAGTGTGAAGCCAAAAATGACGTGCTACATCTGGGTTACCCGCAGTATGCACAAACCCAAAAAAAAGGCACAGATGGCCAGGCAGCTGTGACACTGCAGCATCCCAGCTGTCAGCCGAAGAATTCCCACAATATGTGCTTTATACTTTGTGGATGCTCTTGAAAAAAAAAAAGGCCTAGTCCTGCACCAGCACTCACAGGTGCGGGGGCTGAAGATTCCATGTGCCATCGCAATAACCGGTTGGCTCAAGGACATCAAAAGGCGTGGTGATCCTGCACTGCACCGACACCCCTAAATTTCGCCAGAGAAAATTTCGCCACCTTCCTTAAACGCAAAATTTGCCCATGAAATATTTTCTCCCAGGAAATCCCTGCCCCTTGTAACACGTTGAGGATCCTGCTGACCGTTGCTGACAAAGGGCTTAACATGCGAAATACCACTCATAAGCATTTGCACCCCACGAGACTGTGATGGACCCGGCCTGTCCCTTGGGTACATGAGCGTTTTGCAGTGGAAGAGAGGTGGTTGTGTGGCGGGGGGCGGGGGCGGGGGCGGTGGCAACGGCGGTGGCGGTGGTAGTGGTGAGACCTGATGGTTGGGCGCAAACGTTTGCATTCAGGCTTTGGATGCTGAGCCTTAAGCTGTGAAACAGTCCTCATCCCTTCCTTTGGTCCTTGCTGTTGATGCTGCGACCATGATGATTTCACCAAAGCGGGCGGTTTTGGGTCCAACAACCATTGGGACACCCACAAACATACCAATGGCTTGATTGTAAATTCAGACAGATCGTGGGAAGTCCCCAGTGAGATTTTCCCATCAGAAATGACCATGCAATGACGCGAAAAGCGCAACTTTCCCTTTCGTGTTGGCCAAAGCTTTGGACACATCCTACAGGTTGAGTCCATTGATGATATCCCTCTGCCCCCCGGAGTAATTTTTTGGCCGCCATCAATGGTGGCAAAGGACCATGAAGAGGGGGCTGCAGAGGACCCTGCTGTGACCTGGGACAATGTCATTGTTCAGGAGGCTCGATTACCTCCTCAACGACACAAAACGGCACGGACACCTGAACAATCGAAGCTGCACTTGAGAAACAGTGCAAAAAGGGTGCAACCTCTGATGTTGCAGCTGAGCCTGCACATAGATCTGGATCAGCTACCCAAGCGGATCAGGTTGTTAGTAGTAGCAGTTGTGCCAGTGCCAGTGACAGCGATAGTAGTAGTGCTAGTGCTAGTGGTAGTGACAGCAGTGGTGACAGTGCAGGTGGCAAAGGGACGCAGCGAGGCCATGTCAAGCGACCGTAAAACTGTCTCTTCCCCATCTGCCTAAGTGTAGCGCCGGCGCCTGATCATGTCCATATCCTCAAACAATTTGGTGCAATGACTATCATCATGTTTCGACGCTCTTGTTCGTCCTCCTCCGCGTCCAGACCTCTTCGATGAAGAGGAAAATGTTGGAAGATCCACATTCTCAGTAGAATGGGGCATGTAGAACAAGGAGGTCAAAGGGGAGTTGTGTATCGGATTTCCATTTGCATTCTTGCATGATATTTGCAATTTTCTTGTGCAGGTGTTCATTCACTGCCACACCATGGTGCAGTCCAGCCATCTACAGGGGCAACAGCCACCGACCTGTGCCCCAACGCGCTGCAACCAGATGACCGATGTGGCCCCGAGCATGGCAACGCAAGTTGTGCCCCTGGCTACTACTGTAGTCAGTGGGGATATTGCGGGAATACTTCTGCCCATAGATCTGCAAACGTTTGCGCCCAACCATCAGGTCTCACCACTACCACCGCCACCGCCGTTGCCACCGCCCCCGCCCCCCGCCACACAACCACCCACTCCACTGCGACCACCATCACCCCCATCGACGTTTATGGCAGCGGCCCATCAGACATACGCCCGCTGGTCACTCTCTTCCAAGGCGAAACGCTCATGTACCCAAGGGACAGGCCGGGTCCATCACAGTCTCGTGGGGTGCAAATGGTTGTGAGTGGTATTTCGCATGTTAAGCCTTTTGTCAGCGACGGTCAGCAGGATCCTCAACATGTTGGATGCGTTTTGATTATAGACCTCCCACCAGGTGGGTCAAACGGGAAAGAGGAAAGAGTGTGGGATTTCTCGGCTCAAATTGTGTGTGTAGTTGGGGGGGGGCGGGGGCAGCAGGCTGGCCTCATCAGTTACTTTGAGTCACACATTGTTTGCTGATGCATTCAATTTTGTGTCATGACCACATGAGTTGGAGCTGGGTTGCATGCATTCAGAAGAAATCAACCAACTGTGTCCGGGGGTGTTGAAAACCAGATTGGATTCGAAAACGGAATGAAGTTAGTGGTTACACCCATGCAAATACATAGAGACTTGAGGGCTTGGGGAATTGGGAAGAAGAATGTAACGTTGTGCCGCTAATCAATGCTCAGCATAAACTGGTCAAAGCATGAGACAAGATCTGTAGCTTTAACGCTGATTGGTGCGCTGAAGCATTCTTCAGGTGATGTGTTACGTGCAGTTGGTGTCCATGCCAGACCATTTCATCGTACTTTACTCAACCCGCAACAATAGCAAATCTTGAGACTATCGTGCCTGACAACATCGCAGCTCACAAGACATAAGAGACCGTCTTCTTATCCCTAAACCCCCCCTTTCTGCCTTGCGCTAACAGCTGTTAAGTCTCCTAGATCATCAGGAGGTGAGTCACAAGCACTTGAACTGACACTGTTCGTACCACCTCAGACTAGACTGGGAGAGGAGGGAATGAATCTGGACTACGCAGCTGCCCTTACATGCCCGGAACAACCAGTGCTCATTAATCCTTGCTCTGCGCGCATATATGGGGAGGTTGGGAGCAAATAGGACTGAGAGGACTGGGCTGTATAGTCGGAGCACCACGCCCCTCATGTGTTTCGTGGGTGCAAGTGATGGGGCAGAGACCGGCTGCTAGCTGCTGTACTCATGCCCCCGCCACTTGGCGTGTCGGCGTATCCACTTGAGGGCCGTGGCAATGGCGCATGACCGTGGCATTGGGAGATGGGGTCCTATGTGGTAGAGAAATTTCACTGTTTCATTGCAATCTTGCGGCCCTGTGGATAATCCTCTGACCACCACGGAGTGGGTGGCTCTGAGGATGGCACAACGTGTGCATCCCAACGGGAGGGCTACTTGCATCCAGGCCGCCACAGTCAGGAGTTCCCCCGCCCACATGTCACACCAGCACCGGCTATTACTTAGCACACTTGTCAACAAACATGGGAGGTAGGAAGGATACGAGAGGACGGGGCTGATAAGGGGCGGGCCTAGTTTGATGGACTAGGAAGAATCGAGCGCACTGGGGTGGGTGTAAGCCGAGCCCTCCCCTTCGGACCCGCGGACCAGGCAGTAACCGACGGCGTGGACGGATGTGCCGTGGCAGACATATGTGCACGCATCGGAGGTCGGGGAGGTGCATTCACATAGAACTCGGAGACCCCAGCATTGCTACAGGATGGTGCGCACTGTTTCAATGAGGCTTGTATGGGGGGAATCGGGGTAGGAAGAGGCGACTAACACGTTGTCGCGGAACTGCCTTAGGGAGACACGGCCTAGGGGGTTTTCCCAATACACGAACCCCTCTTGGGACACACGGAGGTTACCCAACCGTCGGAACTGGTTGCAGCTTACATAGACAGACCAAAGGCTGTGGAGATCGGCTGATGGCGCAGAAAAAGACCCTCCCATTGGAACGCACCCTTGTCTGGTCCAGAGTTTCCCGGCACTGATAAAATGTGTTGTTTGACATTTCCCAGTCCACTGTATTAGTGAGCTTCATGTGTGATGTACCAAAATTTGGTGTTGTTGCCCCCGCCAGTTGTGTCCAGGCGCATACACTCTTTATGGATAGACCACATTGTCTCATCCATTCTCCAACGCTTCCGCTTTGTTAGCCACGAACTGGCTTTAGTGAAGTGTTGTTTAACATCCGAGGGCTGGATATTGTAGAATAGATCCTTGCAATCAATTTGCTTCAATTAATTTCCATTTATAGCCTATAGTATCTAACCAGTGGTACCAGTAACAGGGTGCCAGTTCATTAATGCTGTAGGACAAAAAGTTCTGTGCCCAGCAGCCTCAAGAACGTGGTGTTAGCTCTGGACGCAATTTTTAGCGTCTTGTGGGGAGGAAGGGTTAGGGCAGGGTGTGATGCCTCTCCGGAGCCATGAGCCCTTGGCAATGCTCTTGGCTTTGCCAATCAAATAAAGGATGGCCAATTGGTTTGCAGCACTGGACTCCCACCTGCAATGGAGGAGGTCGTGGTGGATGGAGGCCGCTGCCGTGGACGGGGACAAGGGGGATTCCTCGTAGCCCTCTTCTTGGAGAAATGACTCTGAAACACCCCAAACCCAATGGCGGCAGAATGTCCACATGACGCCTACTCCTTTGTCAACTATGCGAACATAGAAATGCTGCGTAGTCTTGGCGGCGTAATTCAATATGTCGTGTAGGCGTGCTCCAGTCTTGGACCATAGTGCGTGGGGGGGGCACGGGGGGAACATCTCCTCGCTTCTTTACGCGACTCCCCCCCAAGTAGAAGTGGGCCGAAGGCCCCCATGGGGGGGGGGGGGTATTGGGGGGGGGGGAGGCTAGCCGCCGAGGAGGGCTTCTCTAGGGGACTAGCTAGTCGCTGCTAGTTGCTGGGGGGGGGGGGGCTCGGGGAGAGGGTTTAGCAGAGGTCTAGTCCAGTCTGGTAGAGAGTGGCCTAAGGGGTTACTCTACAGAAACGGAGGCCTCCACTCTACACCATTGCAATGGTGGTTGTAGGCGCCCACACCCCCTGCCTGGGGAGGGCCGTATATATATATGCTGGTCTCTCCGACACGGCCTGTCACACTGGAGAGCGGCTGGGTGCCTGGTAGGTTGCCCAAGCCTACGAGGCACCCGATTAGTTTTTTTTTTCCTTTGCCGTACACACAAGCACCGCTCTATATTAATAGTTTTTCTTTCCTTCGCCGTATACACAAATACAGCTCTGTGGGAATAGCTTTTTTTTTCCTTCGCCGTACACACAAGTACCGTTCTATAGTAATCGTTTTTTTTTCCTTCACCGTATACACAAATACCCCTGCCTTCTTGGGGGCCCGCAAGTGGGCGGAAATGCTACCTAACCCTTGCATTCTCGGGGGTCCCCAGCAAAGGGGACAAATTTTTCGGGCGCCTTCGACACGACCCTATGTATGGCCTGTAGCCATTGACCCTTGGTAACTAAGTGGGCCCGGAGGGCAAGGGGGGTCGCGTACCGGGACCGAGGAGATGTCCCCCCGTAGGGGGGAGGTGCTTGTGGAGGGGCGGGAGGGTAGCGGATATTTGGGCGGCCACGGTATTAAGATCTTGAATAGTTGATGTCGGACTTTGTTGCCCTGGAGGGGGAGGGGGTCGTTGGGCCGTGTCATAGAGCCGTCACGAAAGGGAATGGTGATGGGGACAAGGGCAACATGTCCGTCGATGTAGATCTATGCACCATGTACATCCGTAGCCATGTGACAAGAGCACGGGAGAATTCCCCATCCGCTCATGTCCATTTGGAGCATTAATGGGTGCAGGGTGGAGCAGTCCTGGAAACTTGTAGCATCAGTCGTGTGTTTGCAGAGTCGGGTGACCAGGGCTAATGTAGTAACACCGACATAGACGAGATGCAGGGATATGTGATAGACCAGGCATACGATGGAGCCGGGGGGGGGGGGGTTACTGCAGTATACCAGGTATGTGCGTGACTAAGACGACGTGCCATGCGAAGCGAGGGATGGTTGTGGTACGGTAGGTATGTAGTGCGTTCTTGCTGGAGCGAGGCCCACACTCCGAGATTCTTACTGTCGATGGCTTTACCTATATGCATTGTGCGCGCTCTGAGGATGCCATAGCCTTGTTGTGGGGGGAACACTTGCAGTTGACTCGAACCCTTGCACTGCAAAAGGAAGCGCAAGCGAAGGATCTAGGTTGAGTCGGCGGATAGTGAGGACGGTGAGGTGAGGAGGTGAATGGGATCCCGCTTGGTATACCAACCAACGGTCTGCACGGTAGGAGATTTGGAAAGCACTGCTGGGACTTCGGAAGCTGTGGCCCAAAACCACACGTGCGAGAGGCTGGCGGGCATTGTGGCAGTGTCCCAAATGGAGCAAATATGAGACGAATGGACACACATGTGGGGGCTATGGTTGAGGAGACTATGATGGGGCTTACAAAGGTTCACGTGACAAGATGTAAGCCAAAATTTGGGGTTGGACCATGACAAGCTGTAAGCCAAAATGTGGGGTCGGACCAACCCGTGGTGGCGGAGCCAGTGAGTCACTGGTCGGAAAAGCCAGTTAGGGGGCACGTCCCTGGATACGGAAGCTGAGACTTGGGTGGAGGGAAATTGGCTTGCGCTTCGGGGGGGTCGTTGGAGCCCCTTTCCTGGACGCCCCCCATCCTTGGCTCCCGTGACGGGGCCTTGAAAAAGGTCATAGATGGTGGCAAATAAAGTTGAACTTCCATTGAGGGGGGGGGGGGGGGAGCAGTTGTGGTATTTATGTCCGGTCGGACAGAAACACACGGTTTTTGTCAGTGGCAGACTTGGCTCCAAGCAGTGGGGAGGGCAGATAGACCCGTAGTACACAATAGCCGAATGGTAATGCAACCCACTGCTGACTTTGCGGTCGACGGTTCGAACCCCGGTCGGGCGCAATTGTCGGCGGCGCCGCCGATGGCAGCCAACAGACAAGGACCCGAACCGCCGACCGAAAAATCTTCTGTCGGCTGCGCTACCATTCGACCGTGGGTCGGTTTGACAGGAATGCGCATCCCCACTGCTTGGAGCCTTCCGACTGCAAATTATTTTATCATGCATTGGGGTATGCTAAGCGAATGACCCCAAAAAAGGGGGGTATACGACGCCCGCGCCTGCGCTTGATCTAACAACCTCTCTTCGAGGTGATTGGCACTTTACCAAGGGTTCTGTCACAGGTGCCCCATTGCCAGACCCCCCCCTCCTCCTTCGGGGGGCTGCCACGACCCCCCCCCCCCCCCCGCGCAAGCCAATTTTCCCCTCGCCCTTGGGTGAGGTCGTGCTCTACGTCCAGAACATCGTCCGAGCTCCCCCATCGCCCTGCCATTTCATCGGCTATGCGCTTGTCTGTGAGAGCTTCCTCTGAAACTTGTGATGTGAAATGGGAGGAACAGGATATGCGGCGGAGGGTGTTGGTGGCTGAGTGCCCTATATGTGTGATGTCGATAGGAAAATACATGTTATGTTTCAAATCTTCCAGGAGCTCGGAAGTTTGGGTAAGGATATGTTTTGCCAATCCCAACTTTTTGTATAGGTATTGGAGGGACCACATCGTGGAGACAACGTGGTCAACATAGGTGGCGGGCGTGATTGTATCGGATGATGGGGGGGGGGGTTCTGAATCGGAATCTAGGGGTGTGATTGGGGGGATGGGGGGGGGGGGATGGTGGATACTTGGGGGGGGGGGGGGCTGTGGTTCTTCGGGGCATTGTTACTGGACTTGCTGAGCTATGTTTGTGAACACGCGTACTAGAGTCTTACATCCCTCGAGGACTAAAGCCAAACCTTTTTTTTGCCGAGCCCATTGGAGATTGGACCAGTTGGTCCATTGTTTTGTGCATTTCGGCAGTGTTGTGCTTTGAAATCCATTGTTGTAGGTGTGTGTCCATGTGAGTGGACCACTCTCCGAATAAAAAGTCAAGGGCTTCAGGGACCCAAGCACTATTCTCGTCTGGAGGCATATGGAGCCATTGGTGTTGAGCTGCAGCGAAAGTATCCGCCCCTGGCGAAATGTTAAGGGGGGGGGAGTAAAGGTCGCACGGGTGCGGATGGGGGCGGGTTATCACAAACGGTGTCTCAATCCTGGTTCGATAGTTTTGTGGCATCTCGATTCGTAGAGACAGATCAACATGCTGCGAAGGCTCCCCCGAAGTCTGATTTCGACTCATTTGTGACCTCCAGATTTTCCTCCATGGAGACCTCAATATCTCAGGTGGTATCTCAATCCGTGTTTGATGCCTACGTGGAAGGCATGCCGAGGTCAGGCATGCATTCACGGAATGAGTGGCCGCGCACACTACACCACCTGTCGATGTCCACTGTTGCTTCTTTGTCACAAAAACCGTGACCCTTCATACGGCAGGCCCATCTGTAGAAGATGTAGAACATTAGTGCGCGGGACTCTTCAATGCAGAGATGTTGGGGTTCTATTGCGGCACAACTAACTTCAACTTCAACTTCATTGAAAAGACGGTGTCACAAAGCATTTTAATTTCACTTGAAATTTCAAAAGTGTGCCTTCTCCCCGGCCTACGGGGGCGCATGGGAGACACCCCTGGCCCCACGGTTGTTGCCTTAGGGGGCACAGTGGATCGAATTTTCCGGGAAACGGACACCATAAAGCTAGAAGCATTGTGAAAGACTGTGGCATACTTGATGGTGTCACAAGTTTTGGAAATACAGTTTTTCACAGGACACAACACCCCAATACATGCTCCATGCGCATGAGATGCAATTAGCACAATGCCCAAGGGGAAAGGAAGGGGGAGGGGGGCTACCCTGAAGAACTCACTCACACAGCCAACAACAAGTTGCAGTCGCAAGGCTTGGATCCCGGAGCCTTGATGTGGACTAGGTGCGGCTCGGCAAGGTTATTGGAGGGGCCACTGACCAAGAAACGACCTCAAAACGCGGACTAATCACGGCAAGATAGAACAACCCCCTCACCCCCCCACCCCGGGGTATAGGAGAATTTTTTCATGCGAGGGTCAATGGGGCCAAGAGGGGGGGGGGGGCAATTTGGTGATGTCGGGGTGTGTGTGTGTGTGTGTGTGTGTGTGTGTGTGTGTGTGTGTGTGTGTGTGTGTGTGTGTGTGTGTGTGTGTGTGTGTGTGTGTGTGTGTGTGTGTGTGTGTGTGTGTGTGTGTGTGTGTGTGTTGGACAATTTTGTCGCTTGGCACGCTCTTTGTCCACAACGTGATTTGGTTCTATTTCTTGCTCGCTGCGCTATGTCTGATTCCAATAGTTCCAACAATATCATCAACTGTGGTGGATGCCACCGTCCTGGCCATCGTCCTGCTCAGTGCCCAGACACCTCAAGTGGCAACATGGCCCAACGCAGCGAGCGTGGCCCCCCCTCCCTCCCCATGTTGGACATGCGAGCTTTTTCCAGGTGTAGATGCACAGCAGTGGGGCGACGAATGCCCTGTTGCAGTTGAGTAATTAAAGAACCGACAATGCACCCCACGCGGAAGCCCCAATCATCGGAAGAAAGGGTGTCTAGGCCAATTGGCAACAAAATCGGGGGGCTCGCAGACTTACAATCGATGGTGGAGTGTTCATTTTTTGTACCGCAGCGCAGGCACCAAGCGACGTTAGCATGACGAGAACCGGCAAGAAAGTAAGTCGATTTTGGATGTCGGGCAGTGTGCTTATGCGCTTGTCATCCGGAGAAGACAGCACATCACAAAACATGTGTCAAAATCGCCCATCCTCTAAGTTGGCGCTACACACTTAGGTGACATAGTGACACTATGACGTGTCCAAGACAATATTGGTGCTCTCTCACCGTTTTTTTTGCCATTTGGGTGCTTCTGGGGGGGCTTTAGGTTGGGACAGGGCCTCATCCACGCGCAGGGTCTCGGGTCCGGGTGTTCCCTCCTTGTCCAACCACGAGGGTCATCATCCTGATTGTTCAGTTCCAAGGCCAGACAGACTATACCACTTGCAAGTACCGTTAGGCCAAGCTCGCCTGGGGTGTCGATGAATGGGCGGGGCTTGAGGCAAGCATGCTGTGTGGTAGGCAGAAGCGGTGGGAGAAGGCCCTTGTGCGTGGGGGGGGGGGTAGGTGTGGCCCGATGGAGAGGCTTGGGAACCTGACACTGAGCCCACCGGGGAGATGTGGGCAAGGAAGAATTAAACAGTGGCCATGAGGTTTTTGGCCACTGGCCAGCAGAATGTTCAATTCAATGTTTATTTTTGGTTTTTTGTGTTTTTTTGTCAAAAAAGTGCATGACATGAATGAGTGTACATGGCGTGTCCATGTGTGCATTTATGCCATCACCCACATCCCAGATCTTCCCACTATGATGCACCATGCCGGGTGACACACAATACTAATCACCTCCCCTCACGTGCACCAGATTCCAAGTTTGATACCCTCAAAGATGCACAAACGCACAAATGCTGTAAGGATACGTCACAAAGGGGGCAAAAACCATTAGCAACGAAAGCAGAAATGTTAATAAACACCAATAAACGTCAATAAAACAACAGTTATCCCCCCAAAAAGGGCATTTTTTGAAAAATAAACGCATGAACGCGTTTCATTTGCCATTTGGCCAGTGGCCTGGCCAGTACTTAATTCATCCTTCGATGTGGGCCAGGGCATCGCAGCCTCCAGGGGACATGGACACGCCGCCTCTGGACTGTGATCACAGGGGCAGCAGGGGCAGCAGCGGCACAGGGCACAGCTAGGGGGACCTACACTTCTTGACTGCCATGTGGCGCAGGTGGCGCTGCCGTGAAGGTTGGGTCCCCACACCCATGGCCTGGGTGCGGGCAGGGCTGTTGGAGGATTCCTGGGGCACACAGAGTGCTTCCCCACCCACCCTGGGGTCCTATCAGGGATGGCTCCCGGGTTGCAGCACTACAGCCCCTGTAGTCTTGGGGGCCTCCAAGCCACACTCCCGGACTGGCCCCTCCGGTGCTTCTTTGAAGGATCCCAAGGGGTTGGTGCATAGACGGCTTGCGCAATTGTTGAGCCTCAGCAGCTTTCAAACTGGGAACCCCCTTTGTTGACATGATGGCCAACCACGTTGATCAAGCATTGCATCTTTGTCGAAGGATGGGCATTGCTTCCATATTCTTGGTTAGAGCAGGGTCCTGCACCACGATGCATCACCAACTGCTGACTGTTGTCCCATGGGTTGCCATAACGTGCTGTGTGCATCGAACTATCAACCGAATGATCCTACGGCCGCCCCTTAGGGTTGCAGGGGGGAATGGATTGCTATCCCGTTGCTAAAGACAAGCAACCGTGTGACTCCGAGGGTCGATTCGGCCCCTATAATTTCGTTCTCGTAATTTCTGTGGAGCGCAGCGATTAATCCGTATGGTTTGTCATTGCGGTCTCATTCTGTTGTTCGTAGAGCCCAGCAGTTCTTTCAGGCAGCAGACCCCTGTCCAGGCGCTCTCTCCCCCTGGTGTACTGGACACGGTGGGGCTGGATGAACTGGGGTGATCAGGCTTGTGGTACTTCGTTGTGACCTCCCATCTTTACATTTCCCTGAATGATGAGGTCCTTAACGACAGCGAGCATGGATGCTTTCGTAACTCCCTCCCCCTTTGCCCAAGCGCCGTTGAACAACCATCGATCAGACGGCGATCCCATGTTCAGACAAGCATTATTTGTGGGCCTATTATGGGTCCTAATGGGGGGCCTATCAGGGGGCCTATTGGGGGGCCTATTAGGGGGCCTTTTGGGGGGCCTATTAGGGGGCCTATTGGGGGGCCTAGTAGGGGGGGCCTATTAGGGGGCCTATTGGGGGGCCTATTAGTGGGCCTATTGGGGGGCCTATTGGGGGGCCTACGCGCAGCCCACAATACACCCGCCCTTGGGCTGGAGAGGACCGAGAGGGTGATGCAGATGGGGATTCGGACTTTGGCATCGCATGAGACACTGAAGCACAGCATTGTTGATTACGAAACCTCCACGAAACTGTGGAAAGTTCTTGATGCGTCCACAGGGGGGCCTGATCCGTCCCACGAAGGCCGGTGGTGTTTGGCACCTGAATCGAGGACACAATTGGCAGAAACACGCAGCCCGTTGGGGTACCACTTTGTGGGAGGTGCGGGGATGCCCAGTCCGAAGACCCCGCAACGCTGCAGAACACAGGCCATCAGACAGAGGAATACAGGCCCTTCCGACTGCAAGATGCTGCAGTTGTACTCGCCTCTGCGTTGCAGGCCAAGCGCGCGACCTTCCAAGAGGGTAGCAAATGGATGTCGAGGGCCGGCGGAGGGGGTTTTGCCCCCACAAAGTCTGGCACGTGCTGTGACCTTTGCTGTGATGCACAACAACACTCGACCGCAATGCAAGACGCTGATTCTGGGGTCCCTGGCCTGATACGACTCGCCGGGCCAACCATAGAACTCGCAAATGTTTGTGACTCGTTTCAAGTCCCAACAAACACCTTGGACACAGTGACTTGTCCAAGATCCATGGCAAGCATGGCCCTGAGTACATCCACCATGTGTCACCAAATGATGACCCCAATCCATCCCAAATCTTTCGGAAGGATTACCGAAAAAAAATTCGAAAAATGTCACGTGTCACTGCACAGCCTACAAACGGCAATTTCCAGGGTTTCGCTGGGCCCATGGTCCTGGACAGCCGCTATATGGGTCCCTATGGGTGCATAGTGTGACCAAATGATGACCCAAACCCATTCGAAAGCTGTCGGCAGGTTTTGGAAAAAGGTCAAATTTTCAAAAACTTTCAAGCGCCACGGAACAGCCACAAATCTTTAAAGCCCCCACTGCCCCACCCAAAACTCCGACAGTGGGGAATCGAAAAAACATTTTCGGCTCAAAATCGAAAAATTCAGTACGGAAGCGGTCATTCACTGGCCCCCCGGTACCGCAGTACCGGAAACTACGCCCCAGGCTGCTTGGACCGGCCAGGGCTGGTGCAGTTTCGGGAGCTGGGGGTAGCCATTGTTAAGGGGGGGGAGGGGGGGGTCAGTGTGCCGTTCTAGAGGAAAGAGAAGCCAAATGGAGTAGAGGTGAGCCGAAGAGGCTGAGGAACGACTGTTGGCTTTGTACATGAAGACTGTTGATATCGCAGCCGAAATCAACGGGTGCGCTGGACCTTTGGGGTTGGGCGGCTTTTGAATGGCTTTGAAAGGACCACTTGTGTTAGAAGGTCGCAGGGGCAGGTGGAGGCGGATATTTGGGGCATTTCACGGCGTGCACTCCCCCACCCTGTTTGATCTTCTAAGCTGTCTCACAGCCCGTAGCTTGGACAAGGGGGGCGTTTCTGCACAGCGCAGGCACAGCGTGGGCACACCGCCCAATAGTACGTTGGCGTTCCCGTGACCACCCTGAAAACCACCCACCACCGAGCATACGTCCATAGGGCAAAACAAACAGCAGAGACAGCAATCTGGCATTTTTTAATCTGAAATACAGTTTGTTTTCACCCATTGTCTGAGTTTTGGGTTGAGTAAGAATGTGCGTGTTCCTGTGTCAGGGAACACAGTACTTATCCCGGCCGCCTCGGCCATCAGGGAAATTGGGCCCAAAAGAGCCTACTTTTTGCACAACACGCGCACAGCGCACGGTGCGCCCCCAAGAAGGAGGCTCACAACTGGCCGCTTGCCATTACATACGAAGTACGACCGTCGTCACCCGTCGCATTCGGTCGCGCAGCAACCGCCGTCGGTTGCAACAACCGCAGTCCGGCACTTACCATCGACCCGGCCAGGCGCCGACAGCAGGGGGACGCTCCCTGGTGCAACAAGAAAAGGGCGTCTGAATAACGGTGCGGACTCATGGCACTGCCCCAGGCGCATCCATGCAGACCTTCATGGTTGCACCGGAGTAGGAGTACGGGTGCATGCATGGGAGAGCCCACGGGGACGGCTTGGGGTTTTGGCCTGAGAACTTCGGTTCTGGTCATACCCCTCGGCAGAGAGAAGCAGCGTGACTGCCGTTTGGGAACATGCGCAAAACCGTGCATTTGCTTGAAATAGTTTTAATGGAGAAACGCTTTGTCGGGGGAAGATGGGATGAGTATGTGCTCTGCAAAGACTTGGTTGTAACACTGGGCGCACACTGAGGGCGCACCACTGCGCAGTACCTGCCGTGGATAACACAAGAATGGCAACTCAGCAACACAGGGCAAGGGGCACAACAACGCGCGAGACAACAACGGGGGACTTGACGGCGTGCGTCAGGTCATCAGAGTCATGAAGGAATAGTATTAAACGGAGCAGTAGGGTGTACAGTGTCCTCTGTGCGCAGCTGCGCAAAGGACATCGTGGCAAACTCCATTCGCCACACACATGCCAGCACACATGAGGAACTCGCAAAAGTACAATAAAGCAGCAAGCGGCACACAACACAAACCCTTCCCATGCAATTGCATCACGAGGCCGCTGGAATTGGATGAGAAGAGTTCTCGTGCTTCATAAACCCCCCCCCACTTATAACCCCCCCCCCACTTATAATCCCCCCCCCCCACATATAACCCACCCCCCCGGGAGATCCGTGCCACCCAGGGACTCCCCTTTTTCAGCACACAAGCATAGAACAAGAAGTGCCAGCGGATGGATTGCTAATCATCGGGAATCAGTTACTTCTTCCAGAGCTGCATCAATGAGGCCTGTGCCTGTTTCTTGGCAGGGCGCTGCTCATTGGCATTCTCACACTCAAGAGCACGCTTCGGCCGGAACCAAATCAATGCATCATTGGCGTCATATTGATAACCGGGCAGCTCTCTCAAATCAATGTGGCAACCATCAGACGTGGGCCAGATGTAGCCACGCTTCTTGATCTGGCTGATCTCCAGGATGGTCAGGGGCAGCACCTTCGGCAGCATTGTCTGCACGTTCAGCAACAGGGTCATCGGCCACCAAGGGACTTATAAACCCCCCCCCCCCACTTATAACCCACCCCCCGGCACCCTCAACCAATCCGCAATGCTACTACCCCCGGGGGGGTTATAAGTGAGGGGGGAGGTTTAGTGATGCTTGCGCACATTGACATGGCCATCAGAATGGACGTCCAAGTGGCAGCCATTACAGCCACCTGATGCAAGACGACCCCCTACCGGACACCTGTCAGCCGGGTATGAAGCACAAAAGATGTGGTATATGCCCTGCAATTCGAATTTCTGAATGCGATCTTTTGTTGCACGATGTGCAGGAATGTTCTGAGCGTCAATGCCAGGGTCCAGGACATTCGTCAAAAAAGATGCACGCAGGGCAAACCTTCCCTGTAGGCGCCTGCGTCTTTCTGGGTGTCGAGCAGTATTTAGTCAGGAGGGTTGCGCACAAGCGGCACACAGGGCAACTTTTTGCTGAAAAAGCAGGGCTTAGGTCGCCGTCCGACTCCTCCCCACTTCGGGAACACAATACAGCAGGGGTTAGGGGGTTGACTCCTCCCCACTTTGGGGCTCACTGCGGTTGTTTGCATTTACCATCCGTCACTGCAGCTCCAGCATACAGAGCACATAATACTGCTGGGACCAGCCTTCCAAAGAGTGCGTTGGCTAAGGTCTGCCTCTCCGCGGTGCATATGTCTTGAAGGGACAACAATGGCACCAGCTACATGAGAAATTGGGCATGCTCCGCTAACTGAGGGCGAGTGGATGTGTAGGTTCTCATAGCGTTGAAGAAGAGGCCAACACACCCACACATACAGTCGTGTTGGGAAAAGGAACCAACAGATAGCCAGTGCGGACAAAAAACCAGCAGGAGCACGAATAGGCACTGCGGGCGTCGATTCATTAAACGCCATCCCCATTTCTGGGTCTTGCATGTGTGTGCACGCCCACGAATCACCCCCGCAACGTCTTTGGATCGTGTGCTTTGGTATTTGACCTGTTGGGTGCTGGGATGCAGCAATGGAGCTGCACGTATATCGGTTTCATAGCTTACAATTACCTCGTGGTCTCTGGCATGTCGGTAGTGGTGTCTGACTGACACCACTACCAGCACTGACATTATCCATAAGCAAGCCACTGCACCAAATGTCTCGTTACTCAACAAAAATATTATAGTAAATTACTGTACAGTATTAGAAAACACCCAGTTACAGGGATGCTGCACACACAATCGCGCACACACACACCCACCGAGACACACCAGATGACAACGCACATTCAAAATCTCATCAGACTCATCAAACAGTGCGACACATGTCATCAACTGACGTGCTGAAGACAGCAGATTGCCATGAACAGTCTGTTGGATGCCATTGTTCCGAATGACACTTCGCAGACAAGGCATGTGGTCAAGGGGGTGGAAGAACCCAACTTCTTTCCGAGTTCCCGGTCCGCCCACGGTCACGTGCAATGAAGACCCGGCTCTGTCAAACTCTCTGCAGCGAACAGTGGCATGAAATGAAAAAGAATGTGGTGCTCTCAGGCCAGAGTTGATCCTGCAACAGCACCTTCCTTGCTCACCCACGAAGACCATTTGTACGGCATAACATGACAACATCCATTGGCACTTCACAGCCCCAACACCCTTGCCAACCCTCGCCAACCCAGAAACCTGGACCTCAGCAGAACACTCATCAGTGCGGTCGGTTGACCATCAAATACCGTCAACTGACCGCCAACCGCTGTCGGTCATGCTGCCACCTAAAACCTCAGTGCTGTCATCGGCGACGACATCGCGGAAGGGGGATGCTGCAGTCCTTGACATGAACAAAAAAAAGGTCCACTGCAGGGTCGCCCAAGACAGACAAATGCGCTTCCAGAAAAAAGAATAAATCAGGAGTGGGTGGATATTAGCGGTCGGAAGGGAAGGGTGGGGCACTAGAGTCTTCTTGCCAGACGTTACGCCCACCCTGATGACAATGGACATCACCCGCACCCCAAAAGTCAGAAAAGGTGGAAGTGGAAGTTTAGAATGGGCGTGACAAGGGGGTCCGGAAAAGTCATCATGGGCCTCCGATTCAGTGACAAGCACTTTTTCCACCATTTTTGTCCCTCAAACAAATTTTCTGCTGTGACAGATTAAGGGCGGCCCACAACCCCCCGGGGCCCCCATCCCAGTCTGTGGGGCCCTACCACCTTCGCCTGATACTCGTGACCCCTGCTCAGGTCACGAGTATCAGGCAACAGGGGAGGTGGGGTGGGCACAATATCCATAGTATGGGCCGGGACGCTGAACAGAGGCGTGACTGGAACACAGGCCAGAAAATTTTGTTCTTTTTTCAGATGGCCCTGGGTCCTGCCTTTCTGGGGGCTGGGGGGTGGCCGGGTACCTTCATTCTGCCCAATAAGGCAGAGGTCGCGTAATTGAGGGGATGGCGAGCCGTTGTCCCGCTGAGGCAAGGGGTTGAGACTAGAGGAAGTGGATAACGAACGGATACCCGTGAGATGTGCGTGCGCAGGCTGCCCCGCTTCCTCTCCACCAAGGACGCCCCGGAGGGTAACCTCCGTCCCAACATGTCTAGATCCCCTCTCTTTGTATCCACCCCCCCCCCCCATCTGCATGGTTTTGACCTGTTTTTAAGCCATTTGTCGTCCCAAATTGGCCAAATTTTCAAGGCCCTTTCAGCCTTGAGAGGGGCCAAAGTTGCTCAACATGGGCTCAAAATGGGCTCATTCCACTTGTTTGTGCACCTCAAATAATCCAAAAGTATCTTTGGAAAAACACATTTTTGATCCATTTTTGACTCATTTTTGGTCCCAAAACAGCCCATTTTCAAGGCATTTTGTGACTTTGGAGCGGCCAAAATGGCTTGCCATGGGCTCACAAAGGGTTCATTTCACTTGTTTGTGCACCCCAAATGGTCTAGGATCATTTTTGGAAAAACACATTTTGGACCCATTTTCGACGGATTTTTGGTCGCAAAACAGCCCATTTTCAAGGCGTTTTGGGATTTTAGGAGGGCCAAAACGGGCCACCACGAGCTCAAAACGCGCCAAAAACACTTGTTTTGGCATTCCATGTGGTCCACGATCATTTTTGAAAAAAGTCATTTTTTTGTACCCGGTGGACCTTGTTGACCCATTTTGGCACCCACCTCTTTGGGCTACCTCTTGCAGCTTGCCGCAGCGCACTGGGCCTAGGTACGGGGGTCTAGGCAACCAGGATTGAATATTGGGACCGAGCTGGTGGGGGAAGGAACATCGTCTAGGAGACTTCAACGACAAATGAGGTACACACTGGAAAGTGGATGAGAGCGGCTCAAAAGAGGCTCAGAATGAGTTGTATACATCCGTTTGGGCACCACAATTGGACTGCCGCTCTTCACATCTAGAACAGTAACATCAGCACGCAGACGTGGGGGTGCAGGCGCACCTGCACGGGCAGCTATTCATCGACCGGCATGTCGACAACCGGCATGTCGACGACAGGCTCCACCTCCAGAACAAGACTGTTGCGGCGTCGGGCTTATTGGAGCAGAAGGAGCAAGAATATGTCAGGGGTCGGGGGACAGGAGGCGCCGCGCGGCTTCAGCCCTGCATGAGACCGCTAAGTGATCCAGCCCAGCCGCCCACCCATTTGCCCCCCCTTGGCAGTCCGCTTCCCCAAGCGGCCGGCCAAGTTCGCCATACTGCAGGCATCAAAGGAGAGGAGGGACACCTGTGAATGGGTAGCAGCAAAGACCTGCCAATGTACCAACGGTCCCGACACTTCCGGAGGGTTTGGGATGGGGTGGGGGGCATGCAAGGGTTTGGCTTTGACAGGAGTCCACGACAGGCACTCAAACTCGACACCGTCAGTTTCCCCCTCTCCTTTGGGGGCTTCGTACCTGGTCACCGCACTGCAGGTGTCCTGCCCAATCACCATCCCCGCAGGGGATCCAGTAAAACGCCCAGGCCTGCACCGAACCGAACCCAATTCCAGATCCCCCCCCCTCCCTCTTTTGGGCCGATGGTGGGGGGGGGAGGCGGAGGGGGGCTAGTTTGCAGCGGAACTGGTGCCTGCCAACCCCCTCCCGCCGTGCGGAGTGCTGCAGTACCCCCCCCCCCTTGAAATCTCCCCCCTTTTGCTAGGCCGGTCCCCCCCTTAGGGGGGGGGGACGGTCACAAAGTGACGGTTCCCCCCCTGGGGGAGGGGGAACCGCACCACAAATTCGTACCATAGTATCACAGTGTAAATCAGCTTCGGCGCCTTCAGCGCCTTGTAAAAATTTTCTTTGGCGCCTTCGGTGCCTAGTATTTCCTATGCTTTCTGGGCCAAGGTGACGGTTCCCCCCCTGGGGGGGGGGGGGGTTGGTACAAGGCCTCGGTATCTGATTGTTTGCGTTTGGCGGCGCCTATTGGCCTCTCGCCATTGCTGGTTCTGACCCTCGGTGGGCCCGAACGTGTTTTGGTTGTGTCAACGGAGCCCCTGGATGACTTGTCCTGTTTGACTACTCCAGGGTCGGCTGTCCCGGAGACGTGTCCCTGGGGGGGGGGGGTTTCAAGGGGGGGGAGATTTCAAAGGGAGGGGGGGGGGGTAGGTTGGTATCCAGCATGCCGTGTTCAATGGACAACGTGCACTGGACATTCGTTGACGGCATGTTTGCTGCACGCATTCAACGACCTATGTGCTGCCCATGCATTGGTGGCTGGGCACTATGCAGGGGCTGACACCGGGGGGGGGGGGGGGGGCAGGTGTCCAGGATGTAGGATCATTTTTATGACCCTCTTGTGTTACTTTTAATATGGTGCGCACTTTGCGTAGTAGAAATTCTAAATTCATAAATTCTGCATAAATTCTGCCCTATTCCGGCAAAAGTCCTCAGATGTGTTGCACCCTCCCTACACGGTTCGGAACAGTGCTATTTTTCATGCTGCATTACATTGACAACGGGTGTGCTGCATTGTTTTTGAAGCCTGTGTGCTGCATTCAATGACAGCGCGAGTGCTGCATTCAACAACAGCCTGAGCATTTTTTGGTTCACACAAATGTGGCCGAACGAAAAGTTGCCCTCTGCAGGCCAAACAATTTTCCAGCTCGTCTGGTGCCTTGGATCCTGGACATTGTCTGTCAAAACCCCAGGGGAGCGTGGGGTCGAGGGGATGGTTATGGGTATGGGCGTGGACGGCGTCCTTGTGTCGAGTAGCCAGCGAGCGCGCCGCGCACTACATTGTACTGCGGCTGCCTCTTGGGAACCTCGAAGGCGGGGTGCTTACGGGTTGCCGCCTGCCACGCCGTCTCCCTGTTCATCCCGCAGTACCTGACCCCTCTGCTCGTGTAGTCCTGACAGTGAGCCACTGGCCATGGCCACAGTCTCCTTGGGTGAGCGTCCATCAGCACGGGGAGGGAGTACCGTTGGGTTGGGTGTGTGTCCACCGCCAGTCTTGACAGATCCTGAAGCGCCTTCCCCAGAGGTACTGTGGCAGATCTGTCAGGTCGCCTCAGGCTCCCCCGCGTTGCACTCGGGGCTACAAGGCCACCGCAGCCATGCCCATGCACACATGCACACACAACCATGTCAATTCATGGATCTGACCGAGGGCACTGAGGCCCTACGCAAAGCAGCAGCCACTGCAGGTCCCACGATGTGCCACGGTGTCAGAGACACACAGGCAGGGGTGCACCATCTGAGACATGACTCACGAGGTTGGGGCTGAGCCACCAGACCACAGGACCGGGTCTGCAGGTCTTGAGACTGGTGAGGAATGCCAGAGGACGCAACACTCACCGCAGCCCCGAGGGGGTTTTGGGCATCAAGGGCTCCCAAAAAGTTTATTTGGGGGGGAGGGAGGCCTTGGAGCCCCTTTTCCCACCCCCAGCCCCCTGAGGGGGGCTCCAAGGGCCGGCTCTCTTTTTTCCATGTTTTTAATGCGTATTTCATGACAAAACCGCTGGCACTGTCACAGTCTGTCCCTGTCACTGTCACTGTCACTGTGTCCCTCCAAAGGGGGGGGGGGGCTCCTCCTCTGGTTGTCAGCCATTCTAATACATCCGCGCCCCTCGCCACTCCATGAGGAAGTTGCAGCTAAAATTCTCAGGCATTTGCATTGAAGAAATAAGTGTGTGGCCCTTGGAGCCCCTTTCAGCAACCCCCCCTTCCCTGCATTTGGGGGGGGCTTCAAGGCCCCCCCCCAAAAAAAGTAAAATCACCAGCCAAGGCTACGTAAGAGTGCCGGCTGGTACTTCTGGATGTGCGCAATGATTCAGGTTTTGGAGAGGGAATTGTCTGCATTTGTGTGTCCCAAGACGCTGGGGAAATGCATTTTTGGTGTGTGGGAGGGGCAGCCGTCCCTCTGCTGACAAGTGCTGCTGCTGGCGCCGTAGCGTCCACGCCGCTGTTGGGGCCGGCAGCTTCCACTTTCAGACATGCCTGGGAAGGTGCTGTCCACCACTGACGGACGGAGGGGGGCCAGGGAGCTGATTGGGGGCAGGATGCGACACACCATCTCGTGCATCCGCCCCTTTCGAGTTTCGAACAGGCTGTTGACGGACTGCGGGGCTCTCAGGCTGTGGACGGACTGCGGGGCTCGCGACATCCGACTGCTGGGAGTCCCGATCCCGGACTCGCTTTCGAACCATGTCGACGCAACGGACGTCATCCGGGGCCCGAATGCGTTGAAGGCGCTGGGACGCCGGGGAACAGTTATTACGGGGTTCTGGGAAACGGTGTTCCGCCGGGACTGCAGACGGGATGGGACCGGCTGCAAACTTCCATCGAGTTCCTGAAAGGGAGTGGGGCTGTGGGGACAGGGCGCCGTTTTGTGGGGACAGGGAGCGGGGCTGTGGGGGACAGGGAGTGGGGCTGTGGGGGACAGGGAGTGGGGCTGTGGGGGACAGGGAGTGGGGCTGTGGGGGACAGGGAGTGGGGCTGTGGGGGACAGGGAGTGGGGCTGTGGGGGACAGGGAGCGGGGCTGTGGGGGACAGGCAGTGGGGCTGTGGGGGACAGGGAGTGGGGCTGTGGGGGACAGGGAGTGGGGCTGTGGGGGACAGGCAGTGGGGCTGTGGGGGACAGGGAGTGGGGCTGTGGGGGACAGGGAGTGGGGCTGTGGGGGACAGGCAGTAGGGCTGTGGGGGACAGGGAGTGGGGCTGTGGGGGACAGGGAGTGGGGCTGTGGGGGACAGGTTGGTTGGTTTGGTATGGAGTCCTTGTACCGAATACCCGGGTGAAACGGTTGTGTGGTGCAGTGTGCTGTGTACTCTTACAGCAGCAGTTACCGGGGGGAGGGCGCCACTGGTAGCCACCGGGATTGATGCCTTGCACACAGGGTGTTGAAAGGGCGGCCCATGTATCAGGCTGGTCACACTGTAGGTCCTCACATGGTGAGGCATGGACACTGCCTGGTCCATGCTCCCCCGAGCCAATGTGGCAGCAACAACCTCGGGGGGCTCTTCAGAAGTCCCAAGGGATTCGCGGATCAGCTGCTTCCAGCGCGCCACTGCCGTGCGGATGGTTTCGGACGCTTCGAATTGTGCGTCGCTCTGGCATTGTGACGGCCCAGGGTCTCGTGGCTTGATAGAGATGATTGGCACAGCATTTCTCCGGCGGGTCAGCGGCAGTCGGGCCATTGCCTGGGATGAAGAAGAAGCGGACCCGACGTGTGCAGCCGACTGCGATGTCACATTTCGCAATGGATGACCCCAGCCCAGTGAATGACTCCTACCGTGTTTCACCTGCTGTATTCTACGAACCTTCTTGTCTATTGTGCTCATGTTCTTCTGATTTGCGGCTGCACTTCCGCGTTTTTTTTGGTCAACAGAGCCCAGAATTTACTTCTGGGCAGCGGTTAAATCCATCCCCATCTCTCTCCTCCGAGGGTGTACAGGATGTGCTTCACGAAGGATACCCTGCGCGCCCGCACATACACACTTGTGCAGGAACCAAACAATAAGACCACTGATGTTTATCATGAGCACGGCGAATCGGATGGCACCCGGAACACCTCGTGAGGCCAGTGAGCAATCAAAACAACACAAAGCAAAGCAGAAGCATTGAAGGCGTCATGAAATCATACGCTAGGCACCTTACGGCAGTGGTGTAACGAACGGGAGTACAAACACACACACACACACACACACACATAGACACGTGCTGTAGGGCCAGCTAAACACAGGGCCCCAGGGCTTGCGTCACCCTGGTCACCTTCTGCCCTCTCGGTGTCATGGTCCAATTTGCATAACTGCGTACACTTGGCACTAAATCCTTGAGGCTACTCAATCTGAGAAGAATCCTTTCCATGTCCTGAGAAATGGAGAACTTGTTCCCCATCTTCCTCCATCAGCCCTTGTGGCAAGGGCACAGGCCGAGGGTGGATTGGGCTCTTGGATTGAACTCAGGCTGCAGGCATGTGAGTGCATGCTCATGGTCCATGTGCTCTCACAGCGCCGAGCTAACTAAGCGACGTGCTCGGCCATAGCAAGCCTGGGGCCCTTGTTGCACTATCTCATGGCACTAACATAACCCACGTCCAAAACTTGGCACTGCCCACTTGCACTCATGATGGAGATCTAACGTTGGCTCTGTGTGCTCAACTGGCCTGACGAACCACGCAATGTCACATTTATGGAGCTAGTTGTATGCTTCAAACAATTTGCAAAACGCCCCTTATCATTGGCGTCATAGCCAAATTCAAAAGGCATGCCCTCCCCTTGCAAGAGGGAGCTAGATTCCTGTGTTTAGCACTCGGCACATTGCAAGCTAGTAACCAAAAGCTCTTTGCCCCCTGCACATGTAATCACCGGATGTGGGTCTCTAGTTTCTTTGCGAGGCCCTACGTTGTACAGCCTTAACAAACGACAATATTTTACGTACAGCATTGGATTTTGAAACCCTTGTGGACACGCCCTCACCTCCGGCCCCGCAAGCCCTGTACGGGGGAGGGGACATGCCATTGCAAGAAAAGGGCCAAGTGCTGCATTTGGCCGCAACCCTCCTGGGTAGCGCGGCCTGCCAAGATGACCAACCAGTGCCGTTTACTGGTTCCACTGGACACGGGATCTGTCATGGGCCGGGGGAGGGGGGGGGCTCCCATTTTCATCAAGCCACAGGCCTTGTGGCGCCATCTCCTCCAATTCAGAGCGTATAGCAAAGCGTGATGCGCACAAAGGCATTGAGCCCGAGCTTCCCACAAGAAGAGCAAACAAGGCAGCAAAGCGGTAGTCACAGGTGGAAGAGCCGAACCTCCCAAAACAGTGGTACCCGGGAAAAGGGGGGTGCAACGCCTGCCTGAGGACCGGCCCTGACGAGGATATGTGAGTGGCACGGGTGTTCGCAATGTGCGGCGTGCATGGCAACAGGGGGCATCCGTCACTGTGGTGCCAAAGGACATATGGGCCATCCTCGAGGGTAGCGGACCCCACAGTCGACGGTCACAGGGAGGCTGAGGAGCCAACAAACGCCGGGGGGCGGGTGCAACCCGGCGAGAAAAACGCCATAAGATGCAGCAGCTACCCCCCCCCCCCTTGACCGCCTAGGGGCAAGAAGAGCGCCAAGAGGGGGTGGAAGCACGCCCTCCCTGTGCCGCCGCAGAAGCGGCAGCGACCAGAAGGAGCGGCATGGGCACACAGGAACGGAATGCTCATGAGCAACCTTTTCCAAGAGGCTCTAGCACAGGCAAGGGGGATGGCGCTGGGGGCTCCTTATCTCACATTTTTATCACAGGCTACTCGGAAGCGAATAACGGCCATTTTGAGCCGCCGGTAGGTGGTTTGTAGATGAGAGTTACAGTTGGAAAAGTGGTTACCTCACATCAGAGGTCAGGCAAGGTTGGCAGTGAGAGCAGAACTCACGAGTGACAGACACATGACGGGCTACGGTTTGCAGGCATCTACCTTCAAAGCACAAACACATACACACACACACAGTATAGCATTGCTCGGAGGGTGCCAGGTGTGCGACCAGCAATGCCCATAGCTCTCCCCACAAAGCAGACCCTCGGTGGGCGTGCAAGCCTATCCGTATCAACAACTTAGGTTCTCTGTCCTCCTGAGAGCCCCTTGTCCCGGCCCCAGCACCCAGTTCAACATGCCGCAGGCTCGCTGATCGACAGACCCTGAACAGTCCCTCCAGGCGATCCTATCGCTTATGCCACTCTCCCTTTCCACCACCTTCCTTATTTGGCCACCATCGCACGGATTATGTGCTGCCTTGCCCTTTTGGCTGTGGTGATGCTTGGGCGTTGGATAGACATTCATTTCAGTGGTCTGCACCGCTTCCCTTCCACTGAGTGGTCGCGTACATTGAGAAGCTTTTCCTTGACCTTTTGGACCGAGAGTTGACATCAAGATCGGCACAGTCCCAGTGTCATTTACCTCCTCCCTGCTGCCTCTGTCCAGCACCTCACCTCTGCCTCACCCCTCTTGCCTACCAACCCCACGCTGCCTCTACCGCTCTCGTTTGCGTCCGCTTCGTTCCTGTGTAGTGGCTGGGGAGTGGTTCTGTGGGGAAGGGGGAACCAGTCAGCAAAATGCATATTTGATCGTGTGGTAGTTTAGATGCACTATGTCACGGTGTGGACATGTGTCACGGTGCTGCCGTTTCTGTTTTGATGGGGCTGATGAGGGCTTGGTCAGTAGTTGCACAGGCGGCAACGGGGTGGTGATGGGCTGAAGCAACACCTGCGACACAATCGGCATGAAGGCTTCAGGATAGAAACTGACGATGGATGTAAAGGCGTCAGCAGTCAATTTGTAGACATGGCACTGGGTATCAGTCTGCAGAGAAAAACGTGCAGCACATGAGGCCCCCTACATGTCATACCAGCAACAAATAGTTCAGGACAATGTTTTGTGGATTACTGCATTATTCTGTTTATCAGGCAATCCACGGTCAGGGCCATGGGTGGGGATTAGCAGGGGGATGAGTAATTGTCTTCATGGTCAGACATGGGTGGGTTTGGGGAGTACATGAACGGGGATGGGGATAGGAATGGTGAAAGGATGGAGATGGCGCTTTGGCCTTGGCTTGGGCCTTCAGTCTCCGCTGGGTACCAGACCCACTTGGACACAGATCGCCGGCAGACCACCTACACGGCGTCGGTGGTTGTCTCCCCCCCCCCAGCCGCGCTACCTTGACGGTACTCGACGCCTACCTGACCACTCGCACACCCAATGCCGATCTCCTGACCCAAGCCAACACATAGCAAAGCCTTAAAGTCTTGAGGGGCTGAGGATGGGGACAGGGATGTGTATGGGGAGGGGGATGGGGCTGCGGACCACACATGGCAGTGGCACACCAGAATTGTCGCTGTTCGGGGGCCACCGAAGATCATCGATAGCTCCCCAAAATACTCCCCAGCGGTCAACACTGCCAGACGATTGCCTGCATGCGAGACAAAACCAGTACCAGTGGGGGCAACACAGGTCCCAGGGACATCCACCCTTGGAAAACCGCATACCCCTCTCCCCTCGCGCTCATTTCTCCAATTGCAATGCCTCCCCGCATCTTCATGTCCGTAATTCGCAGTAACACCTCCAGTTTTGTGTTACAGAGGCCCCAGAATTTCAATTGCGGGGGGGGGGGGGGGCTGACAGAGCCCCCTGGCCAGAGCGCCCCCCTAAAGGGATACCATTGACCGGACCCCTGAGAGCCCCGAGGGATGACCCAGAGGCAGCCAGAGCCCCAAATTTCAGAAAATAAAAATAGTATTTTTGAAATCAGTGCAGTGAGGGCGGGTCTGGGTCATGATTTGTGTTGGATGCGGCGAAAATGCTCTTGACAATTTTTGAGTCCAAAAATGCCCATCCCCAGTTTTGGTGCTGCCGGCGGCATTTTGTGAATGCCGAACGCTCTGTTACTCATCTCGAATCGGGATCAGGAGCACGCATACAGGGCCACACGGATACCATTTTCATTCCTGACGCTCAGCTCCCCCTGCGACACGAAGTACATGCAGTCGCCATAGTCCCCCTTCATGACGACCTCACAGTCCGGCATGAACACAACGCTTTCGAGATTGACTGTGAGGTCTGAGCCAAAGCCAGTGGAGATGGACAGGGGTGTGGAAGTAGGCACGTGTGGGCAGTGCATGGCGCAGGATAGTGCAGGGCAGGGCACATGGGACAGCACACAAGGGAGAGGAGCTGGATAGTAAGGGGCACGGGGTGGCACATGCAGACAGGCTTGTGCAGCTGCACGAGGGCAGCCCAAGCCGACCTGCCCGGGACCAGGGTTTCCTATATTTCCGTGATTTGCTCCAAAAACATTTCCATGATTTTTCCGTGATTTTCCGTGATTTTCCGTGATTTTCCGTGCCATTTCCGTGCTAGGAAATTTCTCCTTATAGATTTCCTTACCCCCACTTGCCCCAAGGCATGACATCCTGTACAACAATAAATGCGAGCAGCAAAGGTGGATGCATGCAAGGGGCCGAAACGAAACGAAACTATTGCCACTTAACGAATCGTTCCTCCACATCACCATTGCAATACATGGTGATACAAGCTTCCCGGAGATCCGTACCCATTTTCTGCCTATTTTTTACATCAATAAGTCCAGCCAAGCTGAACGACCGCTCAATCGCTGCGGCCGTCACAGGCCACCATAAATAGGGAGCTACGGCCTCCCGCAAATATGGCGGCTTGGACTCCCAAAATTTAATGACATCATCTGTGTTATGAAAATCCGGATAGACACCCAAACAGTATCGATCCCATTCCTCCTTAATGGTCTTCTCCAGATCCTCCTTCTGCCCACGCAAATCAGGGTCCTCACCATCTACGAACTCAGGTCCGAAGAGCTCCTTGTACTGATCCCAGGATGTGTTAAGGACTCTTCACCTCAGCGGAGTGCCCTGGGCTAGTGACACCTTGTTTCATCTGTTCAGTGTTTTTCTTGTGCTCCGCACCTTTGATATGCTTCGTGGCGGTGGACTTCTCCTTGTAGCAAACGACCTGCCCATAGGGGATACACCACATTTGTTCTCCCCGACTTTCCATGATACCTGGAAATTGGCATGCTTGGGTGTATGCGTTCATCTTGGAGCCCCGCTGCCAAACCCTTCGCTTTTTTCGGCTAGGGGATGTGGATTCATTGTTAGAAGACATGGAAGCACTGAAAGGGGAAGGGAAATGACAACATCGGGAACCATTTAAACTAAAACAAGCAGCAAAGGCAAGCACGAAAGCGATCCACAATTCCGTGATTTCCGTGATTTTCCGTGAATTCCGTGATTTCCAACTTTTGCTAATTTCCGTGATTTTCTGTGATTTTCCGTGCCACGGACGCCAGAGAAACCCTGCCGGGATCCGCTCAGGCCGCAAATCCCAGTACGGCCAGGCTGTGCCCAGGACCCCACAGGCACTGGCGATGGCGGCCCCCTGCCCATTGCTGCCTTACAGTTAGCGTCCCAGCCAAGCCTAGAAAGCCCAGAAAGGCCTACTAGCAAAACGCCTTCAAGAAGGCACGGGGGGCCGACTCCGCGGGTTTGGACGTCAACGACGGGGGGCTTCCAGGTGGGGCGATTTGGGGTGGGATGGGGGGGGGGGGGCTTACATGCCCCCAAGGCCAAGCATTGGTCAATCACAGGCTCCGTTTACCTCCCCTTGCCCTCCCTCTCATAACTCTAACCTTTGCATCGAGCTGGTTCGGCCATGCCAGCCGATCCCCCAAATTTAGTCCATAGCTTCTTTTTGCCACATCATTGCCTAGCCTAGGGTTAGAGCTAGGGCTAGGGTCACCGAGCTGGTGGGACCAGTCTTGGTTTTATAACCCTTTTTAGTGTCGAGGGTGGACCTAACAAGTTTGGCAAGCAAGCAGCAAGCAAGCAAGCAAGCATGCGTGAAATGGGCAAAAATCATAGCACCGTCGTGGTGCTTCGGACTCGGCCAAAATTTTGGTGGATGCTACCTATGGGTCTGAGGGACAACCACACAAAGTATGAGCCATAAACTCAACGGTGGCGGCCAGGAACAGGCGTCGCAAGTGCCTGGCCTCCATTTCAAAATCTGCAATTTAGGGCCAGAATCAGCCTTTTTTTGCCCAAAACCGCCCTAGAACGTGATGAAAACGGCCAAATGAAGGCCACTCTACACATGCAGTTAGACTTGCCCTTGCCGGAGGGCCCTCTACGGCCCTCTAACTCCACAATATGTCCGCGAACCGCCCCCAAAAGGCCCCCAAGAGCCCCAAAATTTGTGCACATTGGCCGCCGACGGCCCCAAACCAAAAACAGACCATATCTTGGGCTACGTGACTCAAAGCGCGATTTTGAGCGCACCTAATCGACCCGCAACCACCCACTTTTGGTGATTTCCGCCCCTCAAGATTGCCCTAACCAACGCCAAGACCCCCGTACCTAGGCCCAGTGGGCTGCGGCAAGCTGCAAGTGGTAGACCGAAGAGGTGGGTGCGAAATTGGGTAAACAAGGTGCACCGGGTGCAAAAAAAAAAAGATTTTTTTTCAAAAATGATCCTCGACCACATGGAATGCCAAAACAAGTGTTTTTGGCGCGTTTTGAGCTCGTGGTGGCCCGTTTTGGCCCTCCTAAAATCCCAAAACGCCTTGAAAATGGGCTGTTTTGCGACCAAAAATCCGTCGAAAATGGGTCCAAAATGTGTTTTTCCAAAAATAATCCTAGACCATTTGGGGTGCACAAACAAGTGAAATGAGCCCTTTGTGAGCCCATTGCAAGCCATTTTGGCCGCTCCAAAGTCACAAAATGCCTTGAAGATGGTTCTTTTGGGACCAAAAATGAGTCAAAAATGGATCAAAAATGTGTTTTTCCAAAGATACTTACCAAATGGAATAAGCCCATTTTGAGCCCATGTTGAGCAATTTTGGCGCCAAAGAAAATTTTTACAAGGCGCTGAAGGCGCCGAAGCTGATTTACACTGTGATACTATGGTACGAATTTGTGGTGCGGTTCCCCCTTCCCCGTGGGGGGAACCGTCACTTTGTGACCGTCCCCCCCCCCTAAGGGGGGGAACCGGCCGGCCTAACAAGAGGGGGGAGATTTCAGGGGGGGGGGGTACTGCAACACTCCGCACGGCGGGGGGGGGGGCGGGGGGGGGGCAAGGGGGGGCGGGGGGGGGGGGGGGTGGCAGGCACCAGTTCCACTGCGAACCAGCCCCCCTCCGCCTCCCCCCCCACCATCGGCCCAAAAGAGGGAGGTGGGGGAGGGGGGACTGGAATTCGGTTCGGTTCGGTGCAGGCCTAGGCGTTTTCCTGGATTCCTTGCGGGGATGGTGATTGGGCAACATCCCCCAATACCCCAACAGTCCCCGATTCTGACTGCCAGCGGTGAATGGGTAGCAGCAAAGACCTGCCAATGTACTAACGGTCCCGACACTTCCGGAGGGTTTGGGATGGGGTGGGGGGCATGCAAGGGTTTGGCTTTGACAGGAGTCCACGACAGGCACTCAAACTCGACACCGTCAGTTTCCCCCTCTCCTTTGGGGGCTTCGCACCTGGTCATTGCACTGCAGGTGTCCAGGTGTCCCTCCTCTCCTTTGATGCCTGCGGTATGGCGAATTTGGCCGGCCGCTTGGGGAAGTGGACTGCCAAGGGGGGGCAAATGGGTGGGCGGCTGGGCTGGATCACTTAGCGGTCTCATGCAGGGCTGAAGCCGCGCGGCGCCTCCTGTCCCCCGACCCCTAACATGTTCTTGCTCCTTCTGCTCCAATAGGCCCGATGCCGCAACAGTCTCGTTATGGAGGTGGAGCCTGTCGTCGACATGCCGGTTGTCGACATGCCGGTCGATGAATAGCTGCCCGTGCAGGTGCACCTGCACCCCCACGTCTGCGTGCTGATGTTACTGTTCTAGATGTGAAGAGCGGTAGTCCAATTGTGGTGCCCAAACGGATGTATACAACTCATTCTGAGCCTCTTTTGAGCCGCTCTCATCCACTTTCCAGTGTGTACCTCATTTGTCGTTGAAGTCTCCTAGACGATGTTCCTTCCCCCACCAGCTCGGTCCCAATATTCAATCCTGGTAAGAGCTAGGCTAGGCTTCCGGCCAGGGGCAGGGTTAGGGTTAGGGCTAGGGGTAGGATAGGGTTAGGGATTAGGCTTAGGGTTGGGGTGGGTGTTAGGGTCAGGGATGGGTTTAAGGATAGTGTTAGGGTGCAAAGTGGACAAAATTTTCCTTTGGGCGCCTCTGGTGCCCATGGAGCGTGGGGCGCCTTTGGTGCCCATGGACTCCTGAGGGCGGCACCTTTGGCAACTACCTGTTGGCCGGAGGCCCCTTTGGGGCGGGGGGGGGGGAGGGTTGGCATCCTAGGACCCACAGAGTCGGCCCCCCCAAGCAGGAAGGTCAACCGGTCTGCCCAACCCCCCACACGAGTCCCCCAACAGGAAGCCCCGCCAGACCGTGGCCCATTGCAGACTACCAACCGTACGAGGAGGCCCGCAAAATCACATTGAAGTTACAGTGAACTGGATGGTGGATGGTCTGTGGGCTCTTTTCAAGCCTGCAAATTTGGCCTGTGATATGGTAAGAGCAAGTAGAGAAGGCGCAAGGGCGTGTGTATCATTTTATCATTGTCGGTTCCAAATCTCGTGAAATATTTCCTTACTGACTTCACTTACTTCACGACGGCCTTCATCTGAAACACTGGGGGGAAGTGGCGAGCAGGGCGTTGACGGGTTTCGTGCGTTGTTGAGAACCGGCCTCTGCTTACATTGCTGCCATGCGTGCGTCCGTCCGTGCGTGCGTCCATGTGTGGCTAGCCCCTGTCCTTTGGTGTTCGGTTTCACTTTCTTCGCCACCCTTCGTTCAGCAATGCCCAGCAATTCTCTGTAGCTATGCGCACTGAGAGTCGTATTGCATACATGTGTCCCAGACTGCTGATAATGGCGTTTCAAGAAAGCTGAAATGGGGTTTTGTGCAGGGAGTATTCTGAGAGGGGTGTGTGCAGGGGGTAATTGTGAGAGGAGAGTATTCTGAGAGGGGGGGTGCAGGGGTGTATTGTTAGAGGGGAGTATTCTGAGAGGGGGGTATGCAAGGGAGTATTGTGAGAGGGACATGTGCAGGGGATTTCGAAGGGCTGGTTGCGAGGAAAAAGAAACACTTTCCCCCACCCTGGTACGCAGCTCTGGAGAGTCAGCTGCACATATCCCTCTCACGATACTCCCCTGCACATACCCCTTGCACGATACTCCCTTGCACATACCCCTCTCACTATACATTAACGGGGATTGTTAAAGCAATGCAAATGATAATAACAGGAATTAGCCAAGTTGGGGTACGTGATGGAGTGTAACCGCAACGGAATGGACTGTAAGAAGAATGTCATGGACGGTGACAGCAATAGCACGTGACATTGTGGTCAAAGCCAACATGTGAGCTCTGAGCCGTGCCCCTGACCTTGAAACGGGGTGACAAATGTCCAGTGCGCTCTCTGAGTCTTGTTGTGGGGAGCGAAGACCTGCAAGAAACTCTTCATTGTCAGCGACACTTGCGAACAAAGACACACGACGCATCAAACCCAAATTGATGGCGAACTCCACTTGAAGGTGCAGTTCGTAGGGAATGTCGTCCAAGATCCCCATCTCCTGGTAACTGAGAGAGAGAGAGAGAGAGAGAGAGAGAGAGAGAGAGAGAGAGAGAGAGAGAGAGAGAGAGAGAGAGAGAGAGAGAGAGAGAAGCTGCACCGGGTTGCAAAGCGGCAACCCGTGGCAGCACAGCTGGTAACATTGGCGTTTGATGAAATAGCCGAGGTTTATTCCCTGTTGAGCAAGACGACTGTTATCAGTGCAGTAGCTGGAAACAACATTTCATTCGATAACTACACCTCCAGATTTGATTCCCCAAAAGTATCTGTGTGGGTCTTTTGACACTATGTAGCTAGTGATACGAACATTTGCTTACACGACCAAAATTGATTCACTGCAATACTACGTGGCTCCTGGATTCCGTCCAGGGTTAATTCCCTATATAGCAACACTTTGCGGCTCCTTTGATGTTGAATACCAAGTAACAACACGAACACTATTGCCATCTCATTAGACCACTGGATAGCTAAGATTCACGCCATTAGCAGTTCGTCAGATATATACACATCCGAGTTCGTGTCCTCACAGGGCAGAGTTCGTGTCCTCACAGGGCAGGTGGTTGTTTTGACACTGGATAGCAAGCAACAGCATGAGCAATAGAACTGAGATACCCAATTATCCGACGCTGATTACTCATGGGGAAATACCATGTGGGCCCTGGACCACTGCATACCTGGTCACGACATTAGCATCTCACTAGATAACCACCTATGCGAGGTACTCCCCATGTTGTGGCTCTTTTGACACTGCATATCTTGTGACAATAATGAGCTGCAAGTCCTACGTTGATTCCCCATGGGGCAATACTATGTGGCTCCGATGACATTGCCTTTCGCTGGTAACAACATTGGAGTTCATTGGAGACCTACACATCCGAGGTTGATATCTCATAGGGCACGAAGATGTGGTTCTTTTGAAATTTCGTGAGCAGCAACCACAACAGCATTTTACTGGAGAATCACATCTCCGAAACTGACCGAAACTGATGCCACCCGTCGTCCCCTCACCACCGTGGGCGTACCGTCCGCAGAAATTCACCTTCTTGGCTGGGATCGGTTTGACGTCCCGGCGACAAGGGTCACGCACACCCTCAAGACCCCTGCATAGGACAGCACACACCTGAAGGTCCCGTAGTACTTCCACATGCGCTTATAATACGTCAGAATCTCCGTTCGCAGGTCTGCAGGGGCTCGAGCGATCGCCAGGCAATCGGACACGGCGTCTGCATCGAATGCAGGGTCCGTTTGGGGCACCGCACGGCCTTGCCCCGTGGCACGCCGTGGCACGCAATCACAACGCGGAACACGTTTCCGACGCGGACGTCGGCACTTCCATGCACTTGGCGGAGGAAGACATGGTCCCGCCGAAATGGAACCACCATCGAAATCATGTGTGAGACGTTTGCTAATGCGCACACACGCAGGCGCACGCCGGGCCACGTACGCACACCGACCCGCCGCGCGGCACATGCAGCACTCAAAGAGACTTGGGGGAGGAACATATGCGATCAGCCGCCGTCGACATGCGGGTGCACCCGTGGTACACCCGTTGAGCACCCGTTGACAAACGCACTGGATGGCAAATGACGGCATTGGCATTAGCACTGAGATACCCAATTATCAGACGCTGATTACTCATGGGGCAATACCATGTGGGCCCTGGACCACTGCGTAGCTGGTCACGACATCAGCACCTCATGAGACGACATATGCGAGGTATTCCCCGTGTTGTGGCTCTTGTGACACCGCATATCGTTGAGCAACGCTGAACGCATGGTGAACACGGGCTGAGCACACGTTGGAGACACGTTTCGACACGGATTTGACATGAGATGCCAATTGGCACCAGCCGTTGAAGGCGAGCCTCGGGTCCGTGCCCTTGTCTGGACGGGCGATCGGGGACTCGGTTTCAGGGAAGGGCTCGGTCGCAACGCAGCGCCTCGGAATTGGAGTCGGGTCCCCTGGCGTCGCGGCGCACGAAGCGCGCGCTCCGATTCCGATGTGAAATGGCAGCGGGACACAGGGCGGCGGTACCGATTTTGGACCGGAAGCGGCTGCTGGACTCGTTCATGGCGTTGATGCTGTCCAACACCAGCGCAAGCCCGGCGGCAAAGAGGGCAAACCCGTACATGCTCACTGCAGACGCCACAAGGTTTTGCAACCCCGTGAGCGGCCACTTTGTGCCGTAGCCTGAGGAAGAGCAAAGGATCCAGAGAGCGCGAGGAGGCCGGCAATGGGGGTGGGAGAAGAAAGGTTGGGGGGGGCGGGGCTCGTTGGAGCCCCTTTTCCAGACCCCCTCACCCTTCAGGGCTCACGTGACGGGGACCCCCCACGGGCCGACAAGGGACGTTGGGGCGGGGGGGGGGGGGGGGTCCTGAGGTACCCCTCAATATGTGGCTCAAAATGATCCACATGATGCGCTGAACATTTTGAGGTCCGTATCGTGGGGGAATTTTTTTGTGAAAAAGGATGCTTTCCGGGCCGGCTCCGCGACGCAGGTGGTGAGTCATCATTAGAGTGTTTAGCCCAGCCTCTTTGGACTGGCCTATCACGAGAGCCCCTTTCCAAAACCCCTCCTCTCCTTCAGGGGGCTCGAACGACCCCCCTCCCTTTGCCCCCGGATACAAACCATTTTTCGCCCTCCCTGGGGGGGGGGGCACTCAGGTGCAATGCAAACAACCCCAGCAACTCACTGGGCTTTCCGGAGGGCAGGGGGGGGGGGGGGGCGTGGCCTGGCCCACCGCCCAAAAGCGGAAAATTTGAGATCCCCTGAAATTCTAATCCTTTCAGATGCATACAAGTGGGGGCAGTGACATAAAGATATCAGTATTGGTGGGCGGAAAAAAGTCCCCATGGCAGGGTCGGGCTTTGTCTGGCGGGGAGCGGGGCAGGGCATTGCTGCAGGCCTCGTATTGATTGCAGCGGGCCTCATCAACGTCGGAGTATACTCATCCAGTTTGCAGCCCGCTTCTGCCTGGTCTGCCTGGGTGGTCTAGTTGTGCAATCCGCTTAGACGATCTGTTTAATCGACTTGGTTGGATGATCTGCTTAGACAGTCTGCTCATCCAAGCATATCATCTGCTGCTTATCATCGAGGAAGACCACCAGAACAGAGCATCCAGGCTGATTGGTCGGTTTGGAGCTGCTTGGACGAGTTTTCGTGGATAATCTGCATGGCGTGGACCACCTCTTTAGACGACTTGGTTGAACGGTCTGCTTGGATGATCTGGTTGGAATGATCACAGCCGTTCAAGCATATCATCCCGGCAGATCATCCAGGCAGATCATCCAAGCACATCACATCACCCAACAAGATCTTCATCGCACCAGCATGATCTGCTTGCATGTCCTACTGGGTGCTCAGCCTAGATCCTCTGCTTGGGCAGTTTGCTTGTATGATCTGTGGGCATGACCTATGGGGATACAGATCGTCCGACCAAATCGTCCAGTCATATCAACATCATATTTGAGAACCCCATACAACTTTGACCCTTTTTACTATACACAGTGGGGCAGCAAAAAGTTGTCGAGCAGAATGGTAAGTAGAAACAAATTGTCCACCTGCCACACTAACTTTTTGACCACCGGAGGGGGAGGGGGGATCGGTGTACGGGTTGCACCGAAATGTCCCCGTGAAACTGGCCTTGGGGGTTGTGCCTGCCTCTGCCATCGGGCATTCTTCGGCATTGGCCTGGCGTTGCGACCGAAACAGGGGATTACAGAGAGCATTCGTAGCAACTATGAGCACCTCGCTCTGGCCTCCCATCCCGTGAGATGCTCACAGTCTGGTACACAAGCCCCTGTGATGCATACCACTGAGGGTGCGCATGGACCACAGCATCGCGACGAAGTAATTATGGGCATACGGCAGGCTCTCTCCCAGAAGTCCTGGGATCCCCAGCCACTGGGCTGCCGCCTGTGGCTCGTCGACGTATTCTAAAATTCCGAATCCGATGGCTCCGATGTGAATGGACAACACGAATATCAGCACCATGAACATCTGTGAAGACGAAAGACCGGACAAAACCGTGCCTGTGCTGGTGTGTGATTGCGCCATGTGTTGTCTGTTGTCTGTTATGTGCTGTGCGGGGGGGGTGTTTGCCCGGCGTGCGCCCGGCGCGCTACTTTTGTATTATCCCGGCTTTAACCCCGGATTTACCTCCCCCAGAGGAGCCCCCAAGTCGACCAGAGTGGACCGCAAACCCTCCCTACAAAGCACGCTGTATAAGGTGAAATAGCTGAATCAAACAACAATCTGCATCCATCATGTATTGGTTGATAAACAACTTGTTTCCCACAAGTGTGGGCATCAATACATCAATACACAATAATGCTCCTGGCACTCACCACAAACTGTGATGGTGGAGCGCTTCTGACAATACAATGCACACATCTGCCTCATCCTCTCCCTCGTCTTGCGTGGTGGCCCAGTTTCCTCAATAGCAGCGGAAGGTTGAATCCAACACAAAGGACGGTTAGGTTCCCCGTAGGTACTGAAACCACCAAAGCAGAGCTGGGGACGGCCTTGGGTTCTCCAAAGATACTTGCCGCCTCGGGGGGCCACGCGTGGGCAGAATGGCTACATCACCCCTGCCTTTTCGGGTTCCCCATGGTGTGGAGAAAAGAGGGATGGAAAATGGGTAAAAATGGTTGAAAACGGATAAAAATGGGTGACAATTCAAACATGCCACATCCAAAATGCATAAGAAGCTAAAACAAACCCGGTATGGAACAAAAAACATGTGGAAAGGGGCATTCCCCATATCCCCAAGCGGAAAGGGGCCATGCAAAAAGCGCACATGTCGCTCAAACGCAAAGCATAGCATTTTTATTTTGGGACCGAAAATCTTGGCATGATTCCCAACGTTGCTGACGATCGACCTGTAAATTTTCCAGCCGACATGCCAGGCAATGACTCCTGGAATCCCTAGGGATGCGAAAATATCGGAAGCATTTTTCCGACCGAAACCCCGACCGAAACCCCGACCGAAACCCCGGCCGAAGCCAGGAGGGAGCCTTCCGAAATCCCTAGGGATGAAAAAATATCGGAAGCGTTTTCGGGGACGATTTCCGACCAAAACGCCAAGGATGAAGAAACAATCGACCCCGCCCCCCCACACACGTATTTGGGCATTTTTGGGCAATTTGACCCATATATAGTGAGGACATGTACAATGCTCCGCCACTCCTCACTGCCCAAGCATCTGCGTGCCTCCCTCACCCAGCACCCATTCCCTGGACAATTGATAAATCAATTCTTGAGGATGACTTGAGACTTGAGAAGATTTGAGAGTAAACTGTTGAAATGAACTTCATGAATGGCAGCTGGCCACCTGGCTGGCCTGGTGTTGAACCCAAGGCTGCACAGTCCAGGTAAGGCGCAGTGCCAGCAACATACCATGATTTGAATCACTCAGGACCTGTTGAGTGTACTCACGAGTACACACACTCAACCACCTCATAACTCCTGGCGGCTGTCACCACCGCACACCGGACACGCGTGCGCCCAACTGACACACCCTATACACTCGAAACACACACTCGGCGCGCAGAAAACACACACAGAGTGCGCGCAGAGGAAAAAAACAATGGCGCCGATTGATAAAAATTTTACCCTAAACTGGGTTCGAACCTAGGTATAAAAACTGGGATTAAACCCTTTAACCGTTAGGGCAGAGCCTGCCTGTTACCCCAGCCGGCAATCACAATACAAAGAACACGCGCCATACGCGACACACAGTCCTACAACTCACCTACACTCGCCGCGCGCCAACGGACACACGCCGAGTGTACAAACGCGTAACACACAACACAAACGCACACTCGGCGGCGCGAGCGAACACACACAACGCGCGTAGCACAAAGAAAACAATCGCCGGCGGCTGAAAAACATTGCAACCTCCGGGAATCGAACCCAAGTGACTGGATTCGGGGCCAGTCCTCTAACCACTAGAGTACCGACCTCCTGTCAAATTCAGCGGCACTCGCCGCAGAAGTAACGCGCGCCATACTCTCTAAACACACTGTTCTAACTATCCTACACGCGCTGCGCGCTAACGGACCCACGCCGAGCGTACAAGCACGCAATACACAACACGAACGCACACTCGGCGACGCGAGCAAACACACACAGCGCGTGTAACACAAGAAAAGGTCCACCGGCGGCCCCAGGAGACTACAGCCGCCGGGGTTTGGCGCCGGGCGCTCTACCCACTCGACCACACTACCCACACGAGCAAACCTCGCGCTCGAGCGCTCAAACAAACATGAGCACTCAAATGAAAGCGCTCAAGCGCTCGAAAAAACAAGAGCGCTTCAAACAACAAAAACCAAACAACAAGGAACTTGAAAACACAAACACAACCGTAACACAACAAAACATGACTCCTTGGTTGAAAGTTCAACCAAAATTAACAAAATTGAAACAAAGATGAAACAAACTAACAAAACAACAACCAAACACATCAACATAACAAGACTTGAAGCCAAAACAAAACTCGGCCTCAAAATTCAAAACTATAACCATAACTAACTGAAAAAAAAAAACATGCATGTAAATTTACAATTACACTCAATAAACACATGAGTGTTCAAACAACACTCATCACAATACAAAAGCACACAAACACTAACAACACACTATGACACAAATATGGCACAAATATGACACATATTCCAATCTCATTCAATTCAAACTTGCTGCAATAATTGAAAATAAACTTGAAAATTGACTCATGTTGACCAAGATGAAGTCGGTCATGCCGGTTACCAAACGGGTTGTCCGGCTCCCTTTGAGTTCAATTACAATATTCCCCGGATGTGTGGGTGCCACCCTTGGGGCCTCTCTCGGATGGTGACTTTTTTACAAAAACCCTTGGAATTTCCTTGGGATTTAGCAAGCAATTGGGGATGCAAAGCTCCTGACAATTCCAAGCAATGTGCCAGAGCATTTTGGAAGCAATGCTCCTAGTATGTGCTTGGGTGAACTCCGACCGATCGTCGGAAGCATTGCTTCCGACGTCGGAAGCGATCACCCCGACCAATTTTGGCAGCTTGGCTTCCGAAATCCCTAGGGATGGAAAAATATCGGAAGTGTTTTAGGGAGGAATATTCCCAGCAGCGCTGACAATTAACCTGTAAAGATCGGAGGGCACGTGCCAGGCAACGCTGACAAACATGCCCCGGTTCTCAGCATTCTATGCTGTGCCCGTAGGATACATGTGGTGGATTACGGCTCTGTATCAAAAGTGGCCCAAAAAGATGCGCGGTGCGCGCCTGGCGCACTGCCGCCCCCCCCTGTGTACTGTGCAGCCATAAATGAGGAGGAGAAGTGAGGGGTCTGTCTGCAACTGTGATTGACGCCTCCCCCAAGTGTAATTGCAGTGGGCCCAGGGGGATCTCTCAGCTAGGGACTGAGTGAATCATGGGGGGCACGTTCCGTCTGCGCACGTGCTGAAGTGTGTTGTGTGTTGTGTGTGGCGCATGCTGTGTGCATTGCGCGTCATGTGCAATGTGCGTGTTGTGGGTCGAACCATGTTGTGCGTTGTGTGCTTGTATTCTGCATTCTGGGCTTTGTGTTGTGTCTGGCATGTTCTGTTGTGTAATTCGTTTGGCTACTGCCAGCCGCGTGCTGATGGTTGGGTACGTGTGCGTGTGCATGTACACATGTGCCCTGGTCACGTTAGGCAAACACAGCCTGTTGCAACCAGCATGCAACATAGGCGTGTGCAAAAAAATCCCGATGCCACAGTTGCATGGGACCCGAGACAAAGTAAACTTGCGACAACAGTACACGTGAAAGACTTCCAAAAATACTGCATCCATGAACAACAATTCAAGACGTCCCACAGGGAACAACAATGTGGTGGCGCCTGAATGCCCGTTGGCCAAATATTCGCCCCATTACGGGCACGATCAGAGCTATCCATTGCTACGATTGTCCCACAAAGCAATGTGGCGGCAGGCGTAACATGTTTCCATTGGTGTGTGTGCCCTTGGGCACAAGGGCGGGACCGTGGCCCAGTGGTCATGCGCTCCAAGTAGGCGCGCATGACCCCAAGGTCATCGCACATGTCACCAGCCCTCCTGTACTCCAGCGCTGCTGCCACCCCCTTAAGTTGCAACAACGCCAAAAGTTTGGGCACCCAAAGGCCCAACACCCACGCCAACAACAACCTGCAACGGGGGTTCTCAGTCCTGCCCCCTTGCGTGAAAGTTCGTCGGGTTAGGGTTTGTTGACGGGCCCCGGACAGTCACCCGTTCTTCGATTTGCGAGCTGCGTCGGGTTAATGCGTTCTGACGGCCGCTGCGGCCGGTGTTCCTTGTGGTGTCGTTTCCGCGTTGGCGGGGCCCAGTAGCCGGCGCACTGGGGGTTGTGCTGTTTGTTGCGGGGCTTGTTTTACCGTTTTTGCTGCCCACTCCCCCCCACGTCCAGGTCATCCACCACATGCCTCGCCGCGTTTCCGTGTGCGTGCGGCCCAATTGCCCCCCCCCCCCCCCCCTGGGGAAAGCTTGATGGGGCGAGTCGGGGGGGAAGGGAGCAGCCAAAAATGGCATGTCGGAAGCTTTGCACGTTCCGGGATGCCGCCCACAACAAGCCGTGCAAAGGGGGTTGCACACCGATTGCACGGGGGGGGGGGGGGGGCTTCCCACCGGCCTCGCAAACCTTCACACACCACGACCTGTCAGGCCAACACTTCAAAAAAAAAAAACCAGCTCAGAGGGGACGCACCTCCATACCCGCCAAGGGCATGCCCGGTCCAAGGGGCATCCCCCATCGCGTCGTCAACCTCCGGTCGACAACCCGCGGAATGCAGTGCATACGTGGGTCATACGTGGCCCATCCGCCCCTTGACACATACAGTTGGCCGGGGTCTCCGTACCCACAGGAACCGGGGGGGGGGGGCTCTTCGGCTGCGCAAGTGTGTCCGTCGCACACAGGGCTCAGGCAAAACCCGCAGCATGTGGGATATGACCCTTGTGATAGTTCTGATCCCATCCTACGCTGTGTGGGCCTGTTCCTGCCCCTTGACCTTCCAACCCTCCCCGGCGTCCCAGCAAGCGCGACGCGAGCCAAGGCAAAAGCAGGCAAGCCGGTGCACGATGCCCCAAAGTGCAGCAGTGCACTGGACTGCACAACGCACCGCATCAGAATCGCGACACAGGCCCATGCCACAAACTCCATTTCACACAACGCAACACAACACAACGCAACATAGCGCAGCGAAACAAAATGCAACACAACACAACACAACACAATGCAGCGCAACACGCACGACAGCACAACGCACCAAATTGTGTAAGTGATGATGGTTTAAGATGGTCTTCAGGAATCGCATAAATATCTAGGACAGGCCCAGATTACGATTTTTTTATTACGATTTTACGGCATTTTTTTTACGATTTTACGGCGTTTTTTTACGATTTCGTTACGATGCTTCGGGAGCATTCACTACCCTACCGTCCCATGTTTTCACTTGTTTTCAAGCCTAAAAATTGGCAATAGGCGCAAGGGACGTGCATATCTCAATGATTGTTGTGTGTGTAGGGACGCGGTGGCTTAGAGAAGTGAGCATGTGGACCAAAAAAAAGGGGACCCTCCACTCCTGGTCCGCGGCATCAAAATCTGGCCGCCCACAGCCGCTTCCTCCCCCTACGCATGGTTTGGATCCAAGAACACGATCCGGGGAAGAGGATGTTTGCATGTAGGGGAGGCCTTGTAGAGGAAGAAGAGGGACCCCGGCACTCAAGGGTTTGGGAAGACGAGGGAAGAGGTGGAAGACGAGGGAAGAGGTGGAGGACGAGGGAAGAGGTGGAGGACGAGGGAAGAGGTGGAGGACGAGGGAAGAGGTGGAGGACGAGGGAAGACGTGGAAGTTGAGCCACTAGAAACGTCCTTCAACGTCACCGTTCACGAAGAGGGCCACGGCACAGCGACGCAAATCAGGGCGCGTGTTGCCCCGATTCGGGTCATCCAGCAAACCGGCAAGGCTGAATGAGCGCTCCACATCCGCGCTGGTCACTGGCATCCCAAGCAGTGCCACCACCAGTTCCGACGGTGGACCTGACAGGGCTGACCAAAACTGCATTGGATCCTCAACTTGCTTGGCCTTTTGGCTGTCCATGTTGACATAGAGTTCCCAGTCCGCCCGCATTGTGTCGGAGAAACCAAAGATCTCCTTATTTTTCTCCCACGTTGTATCCCGGAGTGGCAATTGCTTGGGATCAAATTCAGAGCGCACCAGCAAATAACAGTGAACATCCAGAGCGCACCAGGTACCTGAGTTTGGACCCATGCATTGAAGCGTCGCGGTCTCCACCACGTATCCGTTAGACCCGTGGCCAACAAGTATATCAACAATCGCATTGCCGTAGTCATCAGTCCACTCGTCGAAACTCAACCAGGCATGTGGGACGCCCCTCAGACCGTCGCGTGTCAGCCGACGACGGATAGCCCGCGAATGTTCCCCATACACCAGTAAAATATTATTGTCCTTGCGCAGCGTAGAGGCTCCAGACAAACAATCTTCAATCTGGGTATACTTTTTCAAAAAGCCGCGCATCGACGGATGGTCCAACTTTTCCAGCGGGATCCCACAACCCAGAAAAGCAGCAGTAGCATCCGCATTGATGTTGGCAATAATTTCAGGCCGTGTCACAGGTGCACCTGATGGACTGCTGGGAGTGTTGAGGTCCTGCGCCACAGATGGCCCAAATGGTAGACTGACTGCCGATTTGCTCTTCAACGCGTGCTTTAAGCCTAGAAAGGAACACACAAACGGACTGATTGGCAGATTGGTGGACTGACTGACTGACTGACTGATTGACCACAGGTAAATCAACAGAAAATTGTAGTGCAGGCACATGGGAAAGGCAACAGGTGCAGATGGCAGAATGGTTACCTTTGATATGAGCTCTTGCAAAATTCTCGTGGTCATGGCGGACTGGAACGTTGCAGCAGATACACCACATAACATCATCACGATCTTCAAAGACACCAGGGTGCTTGGCTGCTCGCTGAGCTGCAGTAATCTTCGTACAATAATGATTCGTCGGACGACTCTTCTTTGCTCCTGTGTCCTTTTTTTTGGAAGAAGATACCGTTCCCTTCTTTTTGCCCATGGAGACAAAGAGCGAAAAGGAAAAAAAATTGCCTGCCACATAAACATCACAGCCACGCATGCACACACGACAAAGGGGTTGTGGGCAGGGAACGCAATGGGGAAGGGGCAAAGGGGACAGGGAAGGGGAAAGGGGGAGGGGGCACAGTGACAGTGAGGTGGAGAGGAGAGATATACCGTACAACACAGCGCCAAAAACAATAAAAAAAATCGCCGAAAATTACGACAATTACGAAAATTACGAAAATTACGAAAAATTACGATCGTAATCTGGGCCTGTCCTAGTAAATATGGCATCGAAGTAGTGGTGCAGTCGCAAAAGATATGAACACCTGAACACAGTGTTCACATGACGCAGCAGCACTGCTCAAGAGAGACCTGCCGTGCTGCATCTGAGCCCCTCAACACCCCTTGCCTCATCTCCCACAGGCCCAGCGTACCAGTGAGCCCCTCCCTGCCCTACGCAACGGCAACAAAGGGGCCGCCCAGCTTCGCTCACCTTCACCACCAATTTCACCAACTTGACGGACATCACTTGACCGACTGACTTCAAATTCCGCGGAGGGAGGGCAGAGGTGCGAGACGAGGCACAGACAAGCCCCACGAGGGACTCGGAGCTCCATCGTCGGGGCCAGCGTGACGATACAATAGATTTCCGTCCGGAACAGCGTGTTGCACATCGCTGGGGGATGAGACATGTTGTCGCAGAGGCGGCGTTCTGCCAAACAGTTGTTTCCAGCAGGAAAAGGGGCTTCTTTTCTTTGTTCCCTCCCCAAACATTGCCCACAGGAATTGTCCGGTTGCCTTCGAGCCGGGCCGGGAAACAAGGCCTTGCCACCGGCCTGCTGGCCTTGGGGCAGCTGGCAACAGCAGCTCTGCAAACGGACTTGGGACAAGGGCATTCCAAAAGGACAGCCCGGACTCCCTGTGGCTCACTGGCAAGATAAAGCGAGCCGTGAGGCTGCCACGGGAAACGTGTTGTGCAGTCGAGTGCACTGCTGCGCTTTGGGGCATCGTGCACCGGCTTGCCTGCTTTTGCCTTGGCTCGCGTCGCGCTTGCTGGGACGCCGGGGAGGGTTGGAAGGTCAAGGGGCAGGAACAGGCCCACACAGCGTAGGATGGGATCAGAACTATCACAAGGGTCATATCCCACATGCTGCGGGTTTGCCTGAGCCCTGTGTGCGACGGACACACTTGCGCAGCCGAAGATCCCCCCCCCCCTCCTTCCTGTGGATGGTCTTGCAGAGGCAGCAGCAACCCTTGACCCGTGCTATGCAGTGCTGCAGGAAGACGGGAAAGAGGCGGGCGTTTTTCGCGGATTCTCCCACCGAATTCGAATTCGCATGTTGGCTCCCATCGTCCCACTGCGGGTTTCTGTTGCAAAGCAAAACCGGCGTCCAGTGCCATGTCGTTTGTGTGACTGCTGGTCGGTGAAGTTACTTTGCGGAGGGGGCCTTTGAGAAATCGACGGAAGAGGCTCCATAACCCTTCCCATCTGGGGGGTTCCCAACGCTTCAGAGCGGGGGAGAAAATACGCAGTGGCCCACAAGCGGGCGGATTGGCTACATAACCCCTGCCATCTGGGGGGTCCCTGACGCTTCAGAACGCGGGACAAAAAATAGCAGTGGCCCACAAATGGGCGCTTTTTTACTAAGTTTTTTAATTAGTAGAAAAAACAAACTTTTTACTGAGTTTTTTACTCAGTTGAAAAAAAATTTCTACTAAGTTTTTTACTTAGTAGTGAAAAAATGAAATAAATTACTTAGTAGGAAAGAAAAAAAATTTTACTAAATACATTACTTGGTAAAAAACCCACCCACAGAGGAAAAACTTAGTAACAATATGTCTTCTGCTAAGTATTAGTAAAAGCCATTTTAAAAAAAATTTACTAAGTTGTACCACGGACCCGAGGCTGAGGAGCCAGTCACCCGCTGGTCAATCTTCACCCCTCTTCCGCATATCCACCTCTTGGCCACCAATGACGTCAGAATCGGTCATGGATGGCAGCCAACAAGGGGTCCGAGCAACATATACACATCGTCTGTTCGTTATCTCTTCAGCCATCGGCGCGGGTGTGGTGCGGTTGCCAACCCATTCCTGGTGCTACGTTTGGTGTCACCATCTCTGGCACACATCCTGTGGGCGAAATTTCGGCGCACTTTGGGTCACAGGCTAACCCTGAAATGCACGGGGGACGGGGGGCTTTCAGGGTGAGGGGGTCATTTGGGGTGACCGTTGGTGGTTCATCACAGCTGTCCAAAACGAATGCCAGAAATCCGGCTTCTTCGGAACCAAGCACGACAAGCAGGACAACGTCAACTAGTCGGCTTAGGGTTCGGAACCGGCTGTATCAAAGAATTAGAAAAAACGGTTGGCCTACGCTACCACGAAGGCGCGCACGCACAACTATGCAGCAGGTAATGACGTGCAATAACAGCTGATAGCCCAATTAAGGGTTAGAACATGGTACTTCAGAAAATAACTGTTTTTGGCAATGTGTTTTCTAAACACAACCGGTTCGGCCCATGAATAGTTTTCAAAATACCCAGTTTTCCCGGTCATTTGCTCTGTATTAACAATTTTTCACAACTCCAACCATACAAGGCAGAGTAGAAGGCTGAACACCATCCACAAAGCTTGATTCTGCAACATGCAAGCGTGTGTTGAGTAGATATGTTTCTCTCAGCATAAAAAGAAAAAGACGTAGTGTATCAGTGGAAAGAATTTCACCGATTTGTAGTTGCTTCGTTTGAGTTACTTTTCAAAATAAACAGTTGTGACATGAACTACATGATATGAAGGGTCTTGCGTTAGGAGCCAGTGCAATCGGAAGGAGCGGGTGTTGAGGAGCAACGCGGTATGTGCGAGCCAGCAGGTGAGAGGCTGGAGGGGGAGGTGTGGGTGGTGAAAGAAAAGACTCATGCAAAGGAGTTGGCGGTGCTGAGAAGGCCGTGGGGCGATTAGGAACCGACCTGTTGAGCCGCAGAAACGGCGGGTACGAGAGGGACAAAGTGAAGACCATGTACAACCATTCGAACGGGAATGTGGCCAACACTTCGACGGCAAACCAGGACCGCAAATATCGGGCCCGGGTCCATTCAAATTGTTCCTCCAACGGGACATGGGTGGCCTGCAGGACATGCGGCGTGTGGAGATGCGGAGGTCGTCACAAATGGGCGGCCTGGCATGCATCGTCCGTGCCACGCCATGCCCAACGGGAACCCAGACGCAGGTCGTGGGCAGCGGGGAGTCCCAAGGCCGTACCTGGAGAAGGATGTTCGTCACAAGTACGAGGTCTGCCAGTGTCTCGCCCACGATGAAGGCCCAGTGCGGAGAGACGTTGTTGAAGGTCACTCTGAAAACGGATCACCGGTCATTTTGGCGGCGTATGGCAGAGCACTATGAATACCCATGTGCCAAGCACAACAGGAGCACCAGCACCAGCTGCAGCCAGACTTGCCGCTAGTGTGCATCACCCCAGAATTGTTCACGCGGAGGCTGGTCCTACTGACTCCTGGACTGCACGGAGCACATTCCTTCTGGATTGTGGGGGTCATTAGGGCGGGTACTGCTGAGTGCCCAAGAATGTGGTGCTGATTCCGACCGAGAACCAGTTTGCCTGCCGGACGCAAGTGGCAACTCCGGCTGCAGCAGCTGCAGCAGAATTACCAGCACCAGCACCAGCGGATCAGTCGCACCACTGCTGCCGCCCCTGCCCCCGCCCCCGCCAGCACCAGCAAGAGCCAGAAGCAGCAGCGCTACCAGTGGCAGCACCACCACCACCGCAAGCACAACCAAGATCATCAGCGGGGCGATATCAGCGGCGCAGCAGCAACAGAACAAACAACGGGGAGCAGCACGACAAAGAAGAAGGAAGAAAGCAGCCTCAGCCGCAGCAGCCGCAACGATTGCGGCTGTAACCCAGTCAGGGCGCTTGACCGAACGGCGCTCGTAGTCGACGGGGGGTGTGGTGCCGAGGGGCATGGGGGGCAGGGATGCGTGTGGCAGCGAGTGGGCTCACAGCGGATCGGGCTGGGTCTGAGTCTTCTTGGCGGTTGGACAGGCAGGGGCCTCGGGGGGCAGGCCAAGGGATACCTGGAGGTCACCATCCAGACGATGTACAAGACAATCACCGCTGACAGGGCCCCTGCAGAAAAAGGGCGGCATGGGCCCGTCGCATGTAAAGGGGCCGGCGAGTACACGGCCGTGAGCCTTTTCTTTCATTTGGCAACAAAAACAAGCGGAGGTGACGGAGGTCAGGCTCTGCACGACGGGCGATGATTGACGAGAGTGTGCACTGCTAAAGTGCCGGATCACCAAGTGTTGCACATCGGTGTTGCGCAGCTTGTTCAGGTCTCTTGCCTTACTTTTGGGGGAAAGTTTTTGGGAGGGGAGGGGGGGTCGGACTCGCATTCACGCGTCACCTGCGCAAACACAGTGAATTGCCTCTTGTGCTCCACGACTCATGGCGCCCATAGCGAGGCGTTGCGCACGCCGCCCGCACACGACGGAATGGCAGGTCTTCAGGAGGACTGTCGCCTGCCGTGGCGGCTTTGCCCTGTGGTCCGTGGGCAGGACTGCCCGGTACCGTGCGTGGGCGGGGCCGATCCTGCGGGACCTTGGACCGCCTGGGGCCGTGCTTCGGGCCTCGGCGCCACAGCCATGGCCCGGACTTCCAGTCTCTTGGGCGCAGTCCTCGCCCGAACGCCCCTCCGCAGCCTCCGGTCGAGCCCCGTCCGCTCGTCCCCGCTTCCGGCGCGGCGTATCGACGTGGGGCTGGCTCGGCAGGACCCGTGCTCAAACCCACCAAACTCCTCCACGTGTCCGCCGCCGGGCACCGGGTGTTCGACGGGGCTCCTTTCGGGGGGGGGGGGGGGGGTGGCAAGGGGGTAAAAGGAGCCCGATCCTCCGGAGGGAGGGCGTGGGTCCCAATATTCCCCTGCGGCACCCACCGCACCGCACCGCACCGCGCCGCGCCTCGTCCCCGGCCCCCCTTCGTCCGTGGGCATGTGGTGTGGGAAGGCAGGGCACCGATGTTCGCAGCGCGCTGCCTCCTCCTGAGCCGCAGGGCGTCCCGCCGCAGCTGCTCTTCTGTGTGCAGCGATGGCTTGCACTGCCGCTCTGTCAAAAGGAAGGGATTGGCATGGGAGCCGGTCCCGGGACGGGGCACGATGAGGTACATTGGGGGGGCGCTGAGGTATGCGTAGCTTTGGATCGGTCTGGAAGGGTGGGGGAGAAGGGGGCCAGGGGGCCGTCCGGGAAGGAGGATGTGACATGTCTGACGAGCGGTTGAGCGGCAGCAGAGCATCAGGAAATGACGGCCCTAAACAACGGCCGGCATTTGGCTTGGGGCCGTGTTTTGATCCAAATTAAAAGGAAAATCGGGCACAATGGGACGGCACTTGAAGGGCAACCAACGGCGGTTGCAGGGTTTCTAACGATGGTTGGAGGTTGGAACCGCCGGCGGTGGTAGGGTAACCCACGACGGTTGGAGGTCGACGCGTGTTGATAGACAAAAAAAAAGGGAGAACATGTCCAGTGCAAAACGCCCCGTTTGGGGTTCCACGTGTCACGGGGCAAAAAAAAAACCTCTTGGCTTTGTTTGGGGGCACCAACCGATGTCTCCAGGAGGGCAGGGGCACAATCTACCGAGACACGCAATGCAATGCCCTCCTACACAACACCCCGGGCAATGCCCCGCGGGCAAGGCCTTGCGCACGGTTGGGGGTCATGCCCGACGCACTGCAGTACGCGATGCCCCATGCAGTTGCGCTTGGCCGAGCGCTGTACTTCTACAGGGCCACCGCGCACGAAGGCAGAGACGCAGTGCGGGTGCAGCGATGCCCTTTGGTTCACCTTCGGCTCGGCCCGAAAGGCCCGGGCGCCGTGCGAGATAACACTGTCCAGCGGCCGGGGGGAGGGGGGAGGGCTGCGGCAAAAGGGGTGCCTGGGGGACATCTGTCCCGCGATCCTTCCAACGCAACAGGGGTCGACCCTCCTTCGACTGAATGGGGGGGCTCTGAATGAAGGAACAAATCCCACTGCTGGTCAGGGTCGGGTCTATTTCGCTCAGCTCCCATGAAGTTCCGGGCTGATTGCAGCCAGCCGCTGGCCCGGGTCACGCCACTGCACAACCGACCGTAACAGGCGTGTCAGCGGTTTGCACCACAACAACATTTTCCCCTTCTGGCCGGGCAACCATCAGCGGCACGTCTCGTGTTGGCGGGCGACACGCGCTGACGCATCGCATGACCCCTTCCTACACGGATCACGCGTGATCATGAGCGACGCAGCACCCGAGCCGTACGTACCTCTCTCTTTGTTCTTTATCTGCGCGATCCCGAGCACTGTACCCGCAAAGTTGCTGCAGCAGAACCGAAACATGCATCACACGGGGCACAGGGCACAGGGGCGACGAGGCCCAGCAGCAACACCTCCCAGGGAGGTCGCGCCTGCACTGCGGGGGGCACGTGCTTGCACTGCGGGGGGCACCGCGCTGTACTGTTTTTCTCTTGCGGCGGGGGAGGGGGGGGTTACGAACGTGCAATTTTTGGCACGGCGAAATTCAGTGCGGAGACAATTTGGCACCATTTCCTGAAATACCGCTGCAAAAATTGGAACAAAATGTCCAGATTGTGGCACAAGAACAAGCATACACTGCGACTGTTGGCTTCTGGATGGTTGCTGTTATTCCTCGAGGCTGTGCATACCAAGAGCACCAAAACGACACCTAGAAAAATGGCTTCGGCCCTTAAAATACCGTGGCAACATGTGGTACACTTTTGCTGTGCCAAATTTTGCCATTCCAACCTTCGCCTATTCCTAATTTCCCCCCCACCGGTACCTTCAAAGGGTCCCCTGCGCTGGAATTGGCTGTTTGCCTGCGGACAGGAGGTTGCTACCCAAGGGGGCGGAACCGAGTGTGGCTTTGTGGACCGCCTGTATTCCGCTGGGTGAAGTGCCCACCGTTACCCCGGCAGTCAGGCCCCTTTAGGAAACAGGTGCAGTAGAGCCCCGCACACACTCTGGGGACACTGAAACCGTCCTTCAGTGGCTGCCGGGTCCCTGTACAGTGCTGCTGGGCCCCGTCCTCTCGCGGGGCACACCACACCTCCCGGTACGCAGCATGCTGCATACCGGTCTGTGCAGCTCCCTCCAACAGAGCACTGCGCTTCCAAAGTGCCGCGGCCAAGGGGCACTGTACGTGCCACGGCCAAAGACATGATGACACACACAGGGGTACCCATTGGAGAGGGGGATGAAGGCCGGCTGTTCCGCGCCCAATGCTGCGCTGGTGCATGGTCGCTGGATGCCGCCACAGCGGCACGTCGTCACCCGCCGGATGCATCGCCGTACTTTCAGTCGGGTCCTGTTTTGACTGGACTTGTGGGCAGGTGCACTGGTGTGCCCCTGGTACTTCGCGTCAGGCGGTTGATACGGGGGCCTATGGGTCGGCATCCAGCAGCCGAAAACGTGCTGCTGCAAAAACGCAGGACTATTCACTGACCATGAACAGTCATCACACTGGATGTTGGACCAAACGGGGGCTGTGGGGATACGCAGGAATCCGCGTATTTGCATACGCGTATGTGCATACGTGAATACGCGTATGCAAATACGCGTATTCACGTATACGCGTATGTGTCGCGTATTCACATGTATTCACGCGTGTGCGCATACATGCATACTGAAGCCATGTCTATATAGGGGGTCTGTGTACGTATGCACGCACAGTGTCTACAGACTATTATTCGGGTAAACGTGTATGTGCACCCTTTTTTTAGAGGGGCACTTCGCGTCCCATCCTTAATATTGTCTCTTCGCGTCTACAACATGTGCACAGTGTCTACAACATGTGCACGTTGTCGACCACCTACGTACAGTGTCTACAGACTATGCTCGGGTAAATAGTGTCTACAGACGACACTTGGGTACACATGTGTGTGCACAGTGTCTACAAATTGTGCATCTACAGACTGTACTTGGGTGAATGTATATGTGCACAGTGTCTACAACTTGTGCAAGAGGTGTGTATGCTTTGTACCTCTTGCATCTTGGTGATGGTGGTAGAGCTCACCTCGGCCACTTTTTTGTGGCCATTCACTTGCACGTACTTCTCGAATTGCCGAGGGGGGTGGGAGGGGGGGCGCATGAATCTTCTTTCCGGAGTGGGTGACATGGGGGGGGGGGGGGCAGTCGGAGGTTCATAAAGGCTGGTTGGGTACCATGAGCTATCGGTGTCTAGGGCGACGTGTTTCACTGCTTGATGAGGTCATTTGTGGGAGGGAAGGGGGTTGGTTTGCAGTTTTGTGGGTGAGAGTGGAATATGGCTGCTGGCAGGCAGCTTTTTTTTTCCTTCGCACCCGTGTTTTTCGAAACACTGCTCGTCCTGAAAGCCTTCTAATCCCCAGGCACTACCCCACCGCAAAAGGGCAGTTTTCCGTGGGCCCCGGTACGAAACCCCACACCCCAGACGTTGGGGCGCACTCACACCGCCCCACACACCGCCACCCGACAGTGTTCTGCCCATACCTTGCACCCCCGCACCCCTCGGATCGGCCAACTCACAAACTCACCCCAGACCATGCGGCAGTGACACAAACCTGGCGTGTGGAGTGTCTGGGCTGGAGACCTCCGGGTGGTCGCGGGGCCACTCGTGAACACTGAGCAACTCCACTCGGGAGTTCAGCCTGACAATGCAAGTAGGGCCAAAGTCGCGAATTTTTTTTGGATGGGGCTGAAGGGCGCAGGTTCCGTGAGCTGGGCAAACCGAACTCCCTCATGTTGTTTTTGCAGGTTTGTTTGGCAGCGATGGAGGAAATATGGCCAAGGAGCAACCCAGTGCTCTGCACTATTAACAAAGGCAGGCGTCTTGTATAGTCCTGGGGTGCTCAAGGGGCCTGTGTGGTAAGGGTTAGGGGTTACCCAAGCCCTATCCGCACTATTAACAAAGGAGACGACCCATATGCTGTGTATACATATGCTGCATATGCAGCAAACACATTTGAGTACGCACGAGAGCAGGAATCACGGTGTGGTTGTGTGGGAATGGTGAAAATCAATTTCCTTCAATGTAACACAGACCATACTGTTATTGTGTGGCCGAGGAAGGGCTGACTGGGCACACTTCAACGGCAACAATAACAAAGTATGGTAAAGTGTTCCAAAGTGGGGGAAACAGGTGTTGCGACCGGACGACCACCAACAGGTTGACCGCCTGTAAAACTCTTTGATTTCATGTGTTTTGAACGAAACCAACTATCCCATTGCATTGGGCACCTTCAAAAACCCCCACCCCAAAGGTCATCTCCGAAGTGACCTAAAGTGCCCAAAACGGGGGTGGTTGACCGCTGTACATGTAGCCCAAGGAATATGTTCTTCAGCGGATCTTGACGGTGTGTATGGGCACACCTATTGCGTGCATGTGCCTTGGTGTGGGTGTAATGTGCTCTGGCCACTTTTTGCGTGACTCAGCCGAGGAGTGAAGACCCATATTTGGGGGGGCGGCATTTGGAAAAGGGAGAACTTTCGTTAGGCGGCCGGAATAGCCCGAGCCCAATCGGTTTGGGTGTGTGTGTTCTGGGAAACGTTCCTTGAACCTCCCCCCCTTCCCCTCCCCCCCACACACCCCATTGGCAATACCACAGGCAAAATGCCTGGAAATGCAACACTTGGGCACTTGATGATCCGGAGCCCCCGGGCCCTATGTTACAATGTCCAGCTGTGGTGGATGGCACGGACCAAACGTAACGGTGCAGAATTGACTGATTGTGAAGCCCTGCCGGCGCCAGCAGGGGAGTGGACGCCACCGGGGCAGTCCTTTGTGGTGCCCCTTAGCAAGAATTCCCCGATGGCGTGTCGTGCATCGTGGGCATGCCAGCAGGCAATGGTATGTACACTTGGTTGTTGGAGGCTGTCTAGCAATGTTACCTTCGTTGCGATGTCCTTTGGTGCAGCACAGCTGCTGTATGGTGTGTGTGTGTGTGTGTGTGTGTGTGTGTGTGTGTGTGTGTGCGCGCGCGCACATGTGTACATGTATGTGCATGTCTTCAAAGCGCTTACCCAAAGGCGTTGGCAGGTATGCCATATGCATGGGAAAGCAAATAGCTGATGAATGGTGGTGCTTTCTTCTCATTTTTTGGTGTTTGAACATAGTGCGAGAATTCTTCCCAACCTGCGGCGGTGTATGATGTAATCGCTAGTTGGGGCAGTTTTTCACAAACAGAACCATGAAGGACAAAATGCGGTGGATTGCCAATCTCTTTCTTTGCATGGAATGACTTCGTCTCCATGTCCATTGATGCAGTTCTCCAATGCTTGCGGATGGTGACAAAGACGTGACAACCTTGGGCCCACTCAATGCTGGTGAGCTGGGCTCCAATTACTTGAATGTGGTAACTATGTGTTCTCTCTAGGCAGCTTCCCGCACTAGGTTGATCATGGCAGGCCTGTGTAGCGCCCTTCTCGCTCTCAGATGCTGCCGGATCGCGGAGCCCGAGGAGGTGGGCTTAACGTGTGTACAGTTTTGATGGTCAACCTGACATCGTTTGTACTGGCTGCATGTGCTTGATGTACTGCCCTGTTCTTGACAAATGGCCACGGGTTTCCGACAAATGGGTTCCTGGCATGGGTTCCCAACAAATGGGTTCCCAACAAATGGCCATGGGTTCCCTGCAATTGGATTCTCGTCAAATAGCCCTGGATTCCGGATACATGGCCACAGGAAACAACTCGAAACACCGGCAGGGCAACTCGAAACAGGGGCACTACAACTCGAAACAACTGCATACAACGCGAAACAAGGGCAATACAACGCGAAACAAGGGCAGTACAACTCAAAACAAGAGCATTACAACTAGAGACAAGCGCAGAGTAACTCGATGCAAGGGCAGGACAACCAACAGCTAACAAACTGACAACTCAAACCAGTGTGTATGCCTGGAACTACCCACTGGCGGGAGAGAGGGGGGGGGGCAATTGATATGGGACTTGGGAGACCCATGCGGCCATACTGAGAAGCTGTGCTGCACTCGAGGTGGGGGTGGTCAGATTTTCAATCGCAGAGACCGAATAACTGCCCCGCAGGTCTCGTGAGCGGGCACACGATTCACTTCCGGCCTGGTGAAGGTGTAGCACCACAAACACGAGCGACAAACGTGCTACTCGGCGAACAAACCTGACGCCGGCGCCTCGCGGCGATAACGACAGCTTCGTGGATTCGCGCCTGCGATCCAGACAAACAAAGCGCGAAGCGCAGCAGGACTGGCCAACGGGCATACAGGCTGCCCCCGGCCAGGGGGGTCCGGAAGGGGGGAGGGGGGGGGAAGAAACTGCCTCCGGTATTTGTGTGTGTGGGCTGGCTAACTGGCTACGGATCGACGTCGATTGGCGGTTCAACAACAGCGGTTGGTGCATAGCCGACAGCGTTTGGTGCTTAACCGACAGTGGTTGGCGGTTGGCAGTTGACCAGCGGCGATTGGCGATCAACCGACGGCGGTTGGTGGGTCACAAAGGATCAAGCGGGGGTTGGGGGACCTTGAGAAAAAACAGAAAAACAAAAAGAGAGGAAAACCTCCCAAAGGACCCCCCTGCCCCCGGCGCAACGCGCATATGGTGCGCGACACGGGACACTCTCGCTCCCTTGAAAAACGTACCCACCATCACGAAACTTTTACTCCTGTTGAAAAATTTGAACATATTGTAAACGCTGCGAATGAGGCCCCTTTCTCGACTTGCAGATCGTCGCCCGTAACAGCGCACCGTAAACACAATCAAGTTCAGTGCCAAGGATCTTCAGCGGCTTTCAGGATGACCTTTTCACGCACACACCAAACGGTCGTAGCCATCCACGCAACGGTGTACACCCACTGCGGAGAGACCCAACCAAAAGCGTGCACGATAGCACTTGCACATGCGAACAAACCTGGGAATCCTTAGATCGCGCAATGCTCTCACCACCTCCGGCGACGCCGACCTGCGCACAGAATGAGGGGGGGGGGGGCTTATTCACTAGCCATAGCAATGTCAAGAGCGAGGCATGCAATCGCCAGACGTTACACCCACCAACCTATTGAATCGTGGCGGTGATGCTGATGGTGACGGGACTGACGGGGGCCTACATACAGAATATGAGCAGTGGACGGGGCACATGCACGGGGCCGTCGTTTGTCTGTGGGTCCACCTGCCCCGTGACCCCTCAATCCCTCTAGCGCCCCCACCCCAATCACCACACACACCCTCCCTCTCTCCCTCTCCCTCCCTTACTCCCTCTCCACCCAACAGCCACCACATGCCTCTCCTTCCCTCCGCCTCTCCCTTGTTTCCAGCCTCCCCCCCCCCCACCCCGCCATCATCCCCACATGGGGTGTTTCAGTGACACCCCTGACTTCTGCAGTGTGATAAATCCTCCATTCAACTCTGGGAATCCACACATGTGGGGTATAGACCCATTTCCTGTTCACCATGAGTGAAAACAGACGAGGGCATTCAAGCAAACACGCAAATGAACCTGCGAAGGCACCTAACGAACAGTGTAATACATGGGGCATATCATGATAATGTGCACGGTTTTGTATGCCGCGTACTTAAACAGTTCAACAAGGTGCACAAGCCAAAGCATCACTAAAGGGGCAACTCATAGACAGGGGCAGGGCAGGCTTAGGGTACAACAACCCTTACAATGCATCACATTCCGCCTTACCACTGCCTTCACCCTCTCCATAACATCCTTGTTGGACGATTTAGCTCTGAGCAATAGCCTTCCTTGACGCCAACTTGGCTCGAGTTGAATTCAGTAAACCCTGAATCGATGATGTGGCTCTCATCTGGATCTGAGCCTATACTCTACTCTCATATGTTATTGCCCTCTTTCTTCGAAGACATTGAGGTGCGCTTTGGTCTGGTTGGATTGCAATCTTGTTGACACAACTGGCTGCCTCACATCTGACATATCCCTAGAGGGCACAAATTCTGCGTCATTGAAGTGCCCAAAATAGAGGAACATGAGGTAGAGGACTCGCTTGGAGGACATGATAAACGAAATTGGAGTTGGATTGTGGTCTCTTTCAATCGTTTGTTAAGAAAAAGCACAAGCGCTTGAGGGGGGGCACCGAGGCGAAGGAGGGGGAGGGGTCAAGGAAACGGGCCTCTGTGCCATCCAAGCCTCTGTGTGGGCCCATTGGAGGACTACAGTGGCTTGAAATTGGGCTACGAAGGGGCCAGAGAGAATTTTTTCGGTAAAGGTTTGTCCCATGATACATGACTGAAAATGATCAGCATGCTATGGGGATCATTTTGACCCATACATGTTGGGGTGCCTCATGGGGCTCATGCAATGGATTGTTGTGCACAAGGTTGACAAAGAGCGGCAAACTTCTCAATACCCTATCGGAAGCTGCATTTTGACAGGGCAATGGAGGGTTGAGCCGATGGTGTGAACTTTCGTAACACCCTCTGGTGCGGCATTGAGGTGGTTGGCCAACGAAGACTGTTGGCCATGCGGTGGTGGACATAAATCCACAAATGACACTGCGTGACAGAACAAGTGACGGTCAGTTGTGCAGAGGAGCGGCCTCTGCGGGCGCCAGGGGGTTGGACACGACGGGGGGTAGAAAGGCTGCAGCCGTGAGTGGGACAGACATCCCCCTCTCGCCCCCAACACTGCACCTTCCCCACCCGAACACCCACAAACACTGCCCCCCCAGAACTGACCTCCACAAACATGCATGAGTGCGTGCGTGAATGAGTGAGTGAGCGAGTGGGTGCTCTTCAGAGAGGGAGAGGGTCGCTGCGAAGTGCGCAGCCTTTGTAAGCAGACGTTTGGTGCCCAAGTGCACTCAGCCAGGCATACAGACGTACCTGAGACCCCTCAGGCACCACAGCCCTGGGGCCACCACCTTCGGCGACGCTGACCTGTGCAAAGAGCGAAGGAGCGCTGACTCACTGGTCACGGGGATGTCCCTGCGTCAGATGTGTAGGACTAAGAGGGGGAACGTGCATCGAACAGACGCAAAGAGTTGCCCGAATGGACACGCTCGGGTCAGGTGAGGGTTACGCAAGAGCGCTGGGCGTTCATAATGGGGGGCACTGAAGTGCAATTCCGGACCCCAACCCCAGCGGCGGGACGTGGGGGTGTGGAGCGCAGTGAGTCGCGGTTGGTGGTCACGGCAGGAGCACAGGACGCCATTCAATGAACAGGATGGGGATGTTAGGGAGCACAATGTTTTGGCACAGGGACAGAACATAGTCCTTTCTTCGTGTGGTCTGTCCCGGGGGCAAGACAAACGAACAGAGAGGGACGCAATGCCGCGGCGGAAAGGCGGACGGTGTTGCTTTCCAGACCAATGCGCTTTTTCTCTTTGTGTGCGAATTCGGCCAAGAACGGCGTTGTTCTGGCGTGAGAAAGCGTCTTTGACATAAGTAGTTCGCGTGGGTTTGTCGCAGCGTCTGGGCAGTGCCCCAGTGGTACACTGCATGTATGGCAGGATCCAGAGCGAGTGGAGGGGCCGTGGGGCGTGGGAGACCCACGGCCGTCTGCAAGCCAGCCGACAGCGGGTGTCGGTGTGGGCGCCCCGCTGGTGGGTCTGGACACTGTACGGGTGCTGTGCACTGCCAGACTGCTCGTCCCCTGTGTCCTCTGTGTGAACTTTGTTTGTGCGTCCGACAGCCTTATTCGGAAGGCGCTGCAGTGGCGATGGCCACTATGACCGGGAACCTTTCCCCCCAGGGTCCTGGGGCTTCTGTGCTTTTCATGCCACGGTCATCACGCATCCAAGGCCCTCTGCGCTGCATGTCCTATTTGCCTGCACCTCGCGTATTGAATTCGGGCCTCTCGCAGGCAACGATGGAGGACGCGCACAGACGGAGGGTGAGGAGGGAGAACAGGACCGCCAAAATCGCAAACCTGCCAAACCGCAGCGACGGGGATGGTGGGGCGCCTGGCGAAGGAGTCCTGTGCAAAGACGGAAAAGCTTTGCAGCATGGCCCACAACGCGCCTGGGAAAGCCTCACAAAGGCAACCGCGGCAGAACTGCTGGCGCAGAAACTGTGAACAGCCCTCCCACGGAAACACGATGCACATAAGAACAATGAGCGACCGTGCATCAGCGCCGTCCTTCGTGGAAACGCAAACAAACAACGTGATTATACTCCGTTGCGCCCGCGTCAAGAAAGGGCCTGCTCACCAGCAACAGATGTCCCACCAAATGCTGCAAGAGAACCACGAAGTATCGTCGTTCACCAGCAAACCGTCGTCGCTTAGCCGTCAATAACCGTCGATCACTCCACACTTTTGCCCCCTGAAATCGCAGATTGTCTTCGTCCACAGAAGAGGCCCACAGGGGCTTTCTTTGTCAGCAGAACGGAAAAGGGGGCAGGAGAGGCGGACTGGCGGGGGGAACCAGCCGGAGTCAAGGGGCGGAATGCCTTGTAGCTGGCTACCGCCGCACAGCTCCCCTCAGAGACCCCTTTCGGCGCGCTAAGAGCTGCGATAGCGATGTACACTGCGGTTGGTTGCATCAATCAGTCGCACAGCGGTGGTACTTGTGTCTACGCGGCCGCAATCCGGCTGACCCTTGTGCAGTGGGAGACGGCCTGGCTCGTTCGTTGGCCGTTTTGAGCCCCCTCAGAAAAACAGCTTCGGCGTCGGTGACCGATCCATGGCCCTGCAACCCGAGCCTCTTTGTCAGACCCCGGCCTGGCCAATTCTGGAGGGCTCTATGGACTCCTCGACCGCGCATTGAACACCCGACTTCGCGGGCACACTTTTGGGTCACGGGATCCCCTCGTCAGGCCCCTGAACCCGAGTCTTTTGGAAGGGACTCGAAACCCTCCCCCCCCGCCGCCTCCTGCGGCGCAGTCCAATACTCCCTGTGCCCCAACGTATCCCCAATACCCCAAGCACCGAATTGGAACACTTTGAGCGCACTTCGGTGACGCACACAGACCTCGAGGGCTGTAAATCCTGCACCACGTCTGCCGCGTCGGGGCACGAATCCAATCTGCAGTGACGAGGACACGAGGATATGGCGCGCGCTGTGCACGGCAGAAGAACTGACTGGGGACCCCGTGGCGGGTGATAGGGCGGGCCAACTTGGGCAGACCCCTTGGCAGCCGGAGTCGGGGACTGCACTCAGGCCAGGTTGCGATGTCCGCATCAGGCTCAAGCCGCGCCTGCTCCCCACGGCCTTCACCGCCCACTGTCCACTCGGCCTTCTGTCCGTCGACCACGGGGGGGGACGTCTCCTCGCTTTTGTACGCGACTTCCCCCCCTAGTAGAAGTGGGCCGAAGGCCCCCAAGGGGGGGGGGGGGTCTTGGGGGGAGAGGCTAGCCGCCGAGCGCCTGGGCAGGGAGGGGTGCCACGTGGGCAAGGGGGGGGCTGCCTCCCATCTACGCTCTAGCGTCTGGGCAGGGAGGGGTGCCACGTGGGCAAAGGGGGGGGTGCCTCCCATCTACGCTCTAGCGCCTGGGCAGGGAGGGGTGCCACGTGGGCAAGGGGGGGGGTGCCTCCCATCTACGCTCTAGCGCCTGGGCAGGGAGGGGTGCCACGTGGGCAAGGGGAATGAAAAAAATTTCGGGCGCCTTCGGCGCCACCATATGTATGGCCGGTAGCTCTTGACCCTTGGCAACTAAGTGGGCCGGGAGGGCAGGGAGGGGGGGGGGGGTCGTGTACCAGAACTGAGGAGACGTGCCGTCGACCACCAGCGCAGTCAATGTCCTTTGTGTTCTTATCCCTGTCCCTTTCCCTAAGCTCTACTATTACCTACTGACTGGTCACGGTTTCGGGCCGGTGGACTCTGCCGGGTCGGACCTACATACCGGTCAGAGGTCAGCCCTGGGGTGTGCGTGCAGATTGCTGGCCCCACGCGGCCGGAGCCCGGGGGGGGGGGGGGGCGGGTGCATCCGTAGAAGCAGGGGAGAGGCGTCTTCACTTCAGCCGCTTTGCTGCCCAAAGCACCATCATAATGGGTGGGGCTGTCAGAATCGGGAGCCGTTATGCCGTTGCATCACTTTCGGGGTTTGCCACGTCCGATTCCTGCGGTACAGAAATTGGCGCTGTGGCGATGACAAAGCTGTGCCTATCCGATTCGCGCGAAGCATACATGAGAGGTTTTGTGGCGGTCAGGCACTCTGCGGGCATCGAGGTGCCCGGCCTTTTGGCAGAGTTTTGTAAGATTTGCCACAGCAAATCCTCGTGCATTGTGGAGCATGGATTTGGTTTCAGATTCAGCCTCATATCAGGGTGCCGCAAAATCCATCCACTCTGGTGCACATGAAAAGCTGGCGAGTGAAACAATGTTTGCTTCAATCTCAACTGCTATTGGTGTTACGAGTAGTGATGTTCCGTGCCCCAAAAAGGGTTCCGAGGCATCCTGAGGTGCAAGATTCTAGCAGTGGTGCGCTTGTTCGTAGCATTCCTCATTGGAAGTCATGCAAAATGAAAGATGACAACAGCAAATGGATCACAGCTAAAGGGGCCTCGGCAGTCAGCGCAGATGGGTGGGGAATCGTCGGGATGAAGGGCACGTGGATTGGTTGGAAATGTGCTTAGGTAAAAAAATGCGTGGAGGGGAGGAGGTCGTTTGAACCCCCTTTCCGGACCCCCCACGCACCCACCCGTTAAGGCTCAAAATCGGGGATCCAACAGGCCGAGAATGGGGCGGGGGGTTTACCCGACAGCACACCTCTCAAGATGGCTGCCACGACGCGCCGATCATTTGGATCGTTTGCACAGTGTGGGGATTATTTTTCCGCTCTGTGGCCCATCACCGGTCCTCAGACTACCCTTGCATAAAGGCCCCAACACCTGAGCCCCTTTTCCTTACTCCCCCCCCCCGCCCTTGGAGTGTTGCTGTAATCCCGATCACAGATGAGGGTATCTTTGGTAACCAAACCAATGCTCAGACATTCGACACAAACAATGTCAGAAAAAGGGGAACTCAGAAGGGTTCCGACATCTGAGCCCCTTTCCTGACCCCGAACCCCTCCTCCATGGGGCTCAAACGACCCCCCCAGTCCCGGCCCACCGCAAACCTGGTACCTACTTCCCCAGGGCACGCAACTAATGATTTGCTTCAAGCAACCTCCCCGCGGCTCAGACCACCTCCCACCAGAAAGCCCATTGGACCCTCCCCTGAAATCCATAGTCTTCCCACAGGCCCAGCCTTTTGTTGCAGCTCCTGGGTACTGATCCAGACAGCCCACCGGCTTGGGCTGTGATGAGATACACAACGTCTGGTGCTTCCGACGTTATTATTGCGGTTGTGGACATTGTGTCTCGACCGCGGTCGGTCTGAGCCCCAAAGAAACACAACTATTTATTGAGCAGGATCCTCTTTGCAGTGCTTTGCTGTTCATTCTTGAGCGTCAAGATGCAAAGCAGGTCCAGGGACGCAGTCGCATTGGCATTACTTTGAGGAGAGATGAACGCCGCTGTTTTGCTCGGTCGCAGGAAGGCAAGCCATGGCTTTTTGCGACCTGGTGGTCAGCCGCATTGTTTCCAGAGGCGGTGTCCAATGGCGTCAGGTTTTGTCTCTTTTTCTTCTCGTGGAAGACCACCGTTCCACACATTGGCAGTTGAGTGATGGCGGCACATCCAGAGTGCCACTGGCAAATCCTTGGTTTGCAATCTACCAGCAAATGGTGTCGTTAAGACCCAAGCCCCGGGCTTCTTTGAGCATCCCTCCAGTTGGTGCCGAATCAACATGAGGTCAAAGATTAACACAGTCTGTTTGTCTCTTGTTCCTTGGAGCCGTACTTTGGTACCCCGGGCAGGTGACCATCCCGGACACGGTTTCCCAATATCATCTTTGGGGACGGTTTGCCCAGAAGGTGTGGGATGAACCTGTGGGCCTGTACATGAATGGCCAATCATCCGTGTCCCGGCAACAAGAAATGTCGCAGCGGGGCATGGAATCCACACCTGCCTTCCATCCGCTGATATTTTGCTGGAGATTGGCTTCTGCAATGACAAAGATCAGGCATCACGGAGCACAACCCCCAGCCTTTCGGGTCCTCTGGTTGGTGCAGCCAGTGTGCAGCAGTTTACAGTCATGCGCAGGCAAGTGCAGGCAGTATGCAGCCATCTCTGGTGAAAGCATTTGCAGGCCAAAAGCCACAATTCTCATGGTTAATGGTGGCATGAAAGGACCATGTCTGAAAACCCCTCAGGGAGACTGTGAAGACAGACGGTTGAGTACTCTGAGACTGCCATGTGCTAAAAAAGCAATACAACCGCATACGTGATCAGAAATCACTTGACAGCCACGGATCACACCTGGGACCGTTTTATCCCGTTGGAGCAAGGCAGTCTGTGACCACTAGGGCTACCCTTGCTGGTATTACTCAAGTCTTATGGGCTTTTTTGGCATGCATCGCACAACCAGCTGTATCATTGACAATGATGCAATGACCCTTTCCTCCGACAAATGCCCTCCCTCTTGCACATCACGTTGGTCTCTTGGAATGTAAAGCAAAAAGGTTCGGCTCTGGAACACTTTATGAGCTACAGACAGATCTGTTTGAACCAAAGCACAGCGAGAAGGAAAATCTAAACTCCTGAATAATCAAAGATAGAAAATACATGCACATCATGACCACTAGCAAAATGCAGTCAGACAAGCTGAGATCACAAGTCTTCCAAACAAATGCACCACTGCTCTGCCAGTTAGTGGGAACCCAAAAAGGTGTCAGCCACAACAACCACTAACATACATGCACCACTACACGTGTGCACGTGTGCGCGTGAAACTCACAATACGCACCAACCGCACCTTTCCCACCGGCGCGGTGATGGCAGAGAAGAGCCCACAGGTGAACCTCGCGGTGACGCAGATCTGTGGAAACGCAGAGCACCTGTGCATACTGACCAGGTCTCTCGCAGGAAAGGGAGCACTTCGTGACTAAAAACTGCGCATTTTACTGCCATGCGACATTGTTGAGGGAGGAAGTGACGGAGGGAGGGACTGAGGGAGGAATGGATGGGTGGATGAATGAGGTACGCGTCTTACGGTGTGTCACGCCGCCCCCCCCTGGGGTGCTTTAACGAAGCATTGCGTCACAGGCATCTGTAACCAGTGCCCAATCACCTCGCAGAGGTTATTAGATCAAAGCCAGGCAGGCGTATATAGGGGAAAACACCACATATCCCCCCATTTTGGCCTTTTTGGGGCTATTCGCGTACCCTACCCCAAGGGGTTGAATTGTTAGTTTAACCCCTTCTAAAATCATTATTTTGTCCAATAAACGCATCCCCCAATGAGTTTTTGGTCCGGACCCCCCAAACCCCCCCCCCACTTGAAACCCACTTTTTTGAGCTTTTCAGGGAGGTGGGGGGGGGGGTCAAAAATGTCGAAAAAATGACCCACCCCTTTTTTTGGGTTGAAAATCATGAATCTTTTGGTTTTTTTGATTTTGAGCCGAAAAAGTGTTTCCGGGTCCCGACTCCATGGGGTTTATATGGGGCGGAGTGGGACGAGCGCTCATGCAGTTTATGCACTATTCAGCCATTTTTGGTATGTCGGCGGTTTTGGCGACCTCGGTGACCCCGTGGTACCCACTCTGAGGGGTGTGAGTGGGGATGTTGTGATAGTATATGCCTACTAGGACACGGAAGGACGTTTTTTGCAGTCTCTAGCCGTGCTGAGAGCCGGTCACAACCCGTGCCAAAGACGCGAAATGACTGTTTCCACCAATAATGGCCTAGTGAATGGGCCGGCCCACAACCTGCTTATGCAGTTTTTCACCCTGGGCAGCTCAAAAATCGAAGTTTGCGAACCTTGTTTTTATGATATTGTGACCACCCAATATGACCATCCAAGGTATGTAAAGCATGTTCTAGGACGTATTTACATTTTTTTTTTGACCCTATTTGGGTGTTGGGCGGCGGGGGAGAGTGTCTCGCAAGGGATGGGTACACAACCTGCTAATGCAGTTTTTCACCCCAGGCAGCTCAAAAATCGAAGTTTTCGAAACTTATTTTTTTGATATTGTGATCACCTAAAATGACCATCCAAGGTATGTAAAGCATGTTTTAGGCCGTATTTACATTTTTTTTTACCCTATTTGGGTATTAGGTCCAGGGGGGGGGGTCTCCCAAGGGATGGGTACACAATTTGCTTATGCAGTTTTTCACCTTGGACAACTCAAAAATCGAAGTTTTCGAAACTTGTTTTTTTTTGATATTTTGATCACCTAAAATGACCATCCAAGGTATGTAAAGCATGTTTTAGGACGTATTTACATGTTTTTGACCCTATTTGGGTATTGGCCGCACGGGGGGGGGGGGGGGTCTCCCAAGGAATTGGTACACAACCTGCTTTTGCAGATTTCACCCTTGGCAGCTCAAAAATCGAAGTTTTCGAAACTTGTTCTTTTGATATTTTGATCACCTAAAATGACCATCCAAGGCATGTAAAGCATGTTTTAGGCTGCATTTACATGTTTTCACCCTATTTGGGTATTGGCCGCACGGGGGGTGGGGGGGGTCTCCCAAGGGATTGGTACACAACCTGCGTTTGCAATTTTTCACCCTAGGCGACTCAAAAATCGAAGTGTACGAAACTTACTTTTTTGACATTGTGATCACCTAAAATGATCATCCAAGGTATGTAAAGCCTGTCTTAGGCCGTATTTATGTCGTTTTTTCCCTATTTTGTGTGTGCGTTGCTTGGACTAGATTCTCTGTGAGGTGGATTTGCCGAAGGCAATAGAGTTTTATATCATATTACTCAGCATTGCTGATGGGTGCGCGGCTACCATTTCGCCATGCAGTGCCACTGTGGTCTCTTCACTTCTTCTGGGAATGTGTGCTGAAGGGTTGGGCCCTTGGTCGCGCCGATCGCCATGGCATTTTACCTTGTACGCAGACTACCAGGGGGGGGGGGGGGTAGAAAAAAATTCCTGGCACCGGCGTACAGCTGCCCCCAGAGAGGGGGGGGGGTACGAAAAAAATTCTATTGCCTTCGGCAGTGCACCTCGAAGAGAGGTTGACAGTCAGCCAATCAGTCAGTAAGACAAGCCAGCAGTTGGTCAGACAGAAACACACACTGTGGGTTTTTTGTCAGACACAGGTCCAAGAAGTGGGGAGAACAATTGGTCTCAGTATTGGCAGCGGTCGAACGGTAATGCAGGAGGCTACAGAGTTTTGTGTCGGCGGTTCGAACCCCGTGCGAGCAATACGGCAGCGGCGCCAGCGTTCGCCGATCGGGATTCGAACCGCCTACCTAAAATTCTGCGGGCGGGTGTGTTACCATTCGACCACGGATGGATGTGACACACTTGTGTCTGCCATTGCTTGGAGCCTGGTCGGCGAAAACTTTTGACCCCCCCCACCCCCCCCCCACCCCCCCACCCCCCCTCAAAAAAGTGTTATCCAGTTTTAGGGGATAGAGGCCTCAGAATCAAAAAATCCATTGGGGGATGGTCTTATTGGGCAAAATAATGATTTTACAAGGGGTTGGACATCAAATATCATGCCTTGGGGTATGCCACGCGAATGACCCCAAAAAGGGGGGGTATACGACGCCCGCACCTGCGCTTGATCTAACAACCTCTCTTCGAGGTGATTTGCGCGAAATTTTTTCTCAAGACCCCAGAACCTGAAATTTCCTCAACTACCCCACCTCTTTGGGTTTGGAAGGTGCAAAGAGGATATTTTTCAAGGTAACCATTGATGTTTCAGCTGATATGGCTGGTATTTGTGTTAAGGGCAAGACCCCTAGTCTGTTCCGGCTGCAGTGCAGCGCCTCACCCTGGCCTCTTATCGGCAGGACCAAAAGTGACCTTCTTGGGGGCCCAAAAGTGGGCGGAAATGCTACATAACCCCTGTGTTCTCGGGGGTCCCCAAGAAAGGGGACAAAATCAAAGCACAAAAAAGCCAAAAAAAAAAGACATCCTTTGTGTTCCACATTCTGCCTAGCTTCCTGCCAATTGTCAGCCTCAGCAATTGAACCAAGGACTTTTCCACCACAAACACACCGTTTAACCACTAGGATATGGGCCATCTCTGAATGATGTCTGCACTAGGATGGTATTGATATTTGGTCCAATATGGTTTTCATCCATGATTGAGTTCTCACGCAAAATCTGCGTATTTTGAGTATAGACACATGGGGTGAAAACCCATTTTGTCACCCTCTGCCAGATCAAGCAAATTTCCTTATGGCTAACAATTAGCAAAGTGAAGGTTACATGCAAGTTCAAGGAGCTCACGATAAAAATTTTCTCCTTGCGAAAAAAAATTCATACAGGCGGTGCTATTTTTTTTCGGGGGGTACCCCCGGAAGGGGGGAGGGTAAGAAAAAAATTCGCGCAACATTTTTTCCAGCCCCCCCCCCCCCCGTGCCAGACTACGCTGGGCAGTGTGTGCCCCCAATATATCGTTTATCCCCCCCTGACGCCCGCTAGAACATACACACCTGCATCCCCCCGTTCCCTGTACTGACGAAAGTAGCCTGCACTGTGCCCCCCCCCCCAAAAAAGAACATGCCCTATCGTCCTCAGTGGGTTCCCCTTGGTTGACCACAATCCAGTTGTATGCTTCCCCAAATGGTATGCCCCACACATCCGCCGGTGCTACTGCTAGCATCCCCTCCAGCCATTTCCTCTTGGCCATTGCAGGATGCAAGATGCTACATACACCGGGGCGTCGGGCCTGTGTTGCCGCTATTCTGACGCAAGTGCCCCATACCGCCACCAACATCCCCCACCACCCGTTCTGTAGGTACGTGCACTTCCTCCCCTGTACTCTATGCTACCAGACATCTCCATCTAGATTGAGTGGTACAATGTATTGGGACGCCTGTTCTGCTCTCATGTACCTTCACTAATAGTGCACCACGCATCCTTGCCCACCAGGTGCACCATTACAAAAATGCCCAGCAGGTCCTTTCTGGAGTGCCTGAATGGCCTTGACCAGGTTGGGGTGGGGCATTTATGCATGAAACAGTGGGGCCCTAACATCACTCATACATTGTACTGTGTGTAGGGGGCATCCACACTATCGGCACTGCCTGCCCCTCACCACTGAGGTAGACCCTCCACACATGCGCGCGACCATTACCTTAGAGCTGAAGCCTGGGGTGTTCCATGCACAAAACCAGGAGCTCCACCAACCCATCCCACCACATTAACTCACATCCACAGGCACCGGACATATGTGTGGGCTATGCGGCACATTGAGTCCTGTCCACACTTATTACACATCCCTTCCCCTCTGCACCTATATACATATCCCTAGTGGTTCCATAAAATGCTGACAGCACTGTCCCTGCCGGGTCCCGACGGTGCCTGAACGTGCAGCTGGGCTTGCGCAGTGCAACATCCTCTTCGTGCACTGTAACATGCTCGTATGGCTCCCACCCCTTCATCGGAGGTGAGTGCCTTGGCCTAGGTGTACACCTTCTTGCGTACGGCGCTTTTGATACCCATTACCCCGACCATTGTTGTGCCATGCAAATGTGTAGTATTCACTGATACTGGTGGCATTTTCCAATGTGCCCCCTCCTTGTCTTTCTGGCACCCTTTGCCAACGTGTCTGCCCTGGCATTGAGTCGAGCCACTATCCCCTGGCTTTGTGTGTCATTTTGCGCGAGGCACCACGTGTGCTGGAGCAGTATTGTAGTGGACGGCATGTTGTAGTCAGCCACTTGTCGACCCTATATGTCAAGGAAATGCAAGCGCACCTCCATATCCTATGTTGCGATTCAAAGGGGACTTTTTTGAAAGTGAGTTAAAAAAATGTGTTTTTGGTCCGTTACGGGCCACTTCTAGTGCATTTGGTCCTTGCAAAATCGCAAAATGCCTTGAAGAAGACATTTTCCATTGCCAATGGCAAGGGGGGGCATGTGCAAAATGGTCTTCTTTAAACAAATTCAAGAACCTTCCAGGACACCAAAAATGGTATTTTTGGAGCATGACATCCCAATTTTGAATCTATGTGTCGTCACAGAAACCTGAAAATGTGCAAACTGCACGGTGCATGGGGACAGGGGGTTCATGGCGTGTCGCGATGTGTAAAGTTGCAATGGGCAACATGCTCCCACCAGCTTGGTCCCAACATTAAGTCTTGATTACCGAGCTGGGTCTCCCAATGGAGGTTCTACAACATATTTTGGGGTCCAGGGTGATGTTTTTAGCAACAAGTAGCAGCAGCAGGAAACAGGCGATCCAAAATTCTTTGCCACGGCTCAAAATCATGACTTCAGTTGCTCAAAACAGCCACCAAGCAAATGTGCATCACCTAAAACAAGTTTTGTGTCATTTTCGAGCCGTCTAGCCCGTTTTATGCCCCATTAATTGTCCAAAAACAGCCATTTTCCGGTGCCTTTCGTGACGGTTGTTCTGAAAGTGCAAGACGATCAGCAGTGTATCATGCAGGAGTTTCCAATGAGGGCCGTTCTTCTAGCATAGTGAATGGGCTATCAAATGATGGCAAATGGGTGTTCAAAGAGGTGTCTCTCGCGCCGTGGTGCCATGCGGTGGTCCATTTTGAGGTGAAAATGAGCCATTTTTCAACCAAGTTCAAGAGAGCCATAAGGACCCATGTTGGTCCTAGTTGCAAGTCTTGATTAGAAGTGGCAAGCTTGTATGCACATACACTGGAGGGAACCATAAAATTCTATCATCCAGCAACGTGTAATGGACATGCATCATGCATGATTTTGTAATATGCGGCCATAGACAATGCTTTCCTTCCACAGCCACGCCTGGACTATCTTTCAAATCAGCATACAAGGACCAGGCCCAGCATCCTGGGGCAAGGAGGGCAAGCGGGAGGACGTCTTGCCTTCTAAAGCCCCATCACCCATCCAGACACGCTCGCCCCTTCAACCAAGACACAACAGCACATGCCAAGCCTCCATTTAACTCAAACCAAATGCATGGACACACAGAGCATTGGGCCACACCTTGTACCGAAGTGCCTTCTGAATGGTGACATTGGTGGCGTCCTGCAATGATCACAAATGTGCGCCCATCTGCCTAGAACCACGCAGACCCCTCCTTGAAGGTAGGGGAAAAATGGAGGGTTTGGGGGGGGGGGGGGGCTGTGAGCTACAGTGATATGAAATGAGGCACACAGAGCTCATGAAGGTTTTTGGGGCCTGTTGAGCCTGTGGAGACTGATGTTATCGCCCAAAAAGTAATTCGACACCTGCAACTGCAGGCTTCAAAATCATTTTATGCAAATGTAAAACAGGATTATACTTCGATGCAGGACAGAACTCAAACATGTGCGTGCTACGATCCATTAGCCGGACGGCCTTGAGTGGACTCACTCCTCCCTATCACCACCGCCTACCCATTTTAATGGAACAGTTCTTCCATTGTTGCGCTCGGACTCCCTCTACACGAATTGGAAGATTGCCTCCGCCGCCAGGTGAAGACGGTATTTATTGGTGTCAGAGAACCACCAAAGGTGCTGGAATGCCACGTGCCCTGCTATCTCCTGTGTTGTGATGAAGTCCTCAGCCACCATGGTGAGACTGATGTTGCCCCAGCTGGCTGGAGTTCTTAGGGATGGGTGGGTGTACACAGCTGCGATCGCGGCTGAGAGGCATGCCGCAACTTCGCCACCGCCGGAGTGTACAGGTATTCCACTGACACGAGAGTTTGGCTTTGCTTTTGCTGCAAATTGGTGCAACTACGTGTTTTTCCCCTCTGCCACCGCGTTCATTTATTGCATTGTATGGCCTTGATGCAACGTGACGCTATGTCATTTGTTTGCCAGCTTTAATTTGTCTGCCTGCCTTCTTGTTATCTTTGACTGATTGCAGAAATGCCACATGATGGAAGAAACCAACATAGGCTCAGAGATTCGCTGCTCGAGAGCGGACCATGGACCTCACACAGGACTTCATGAAAAGTGGTCTCCCAGTATTGATTTGCTTTGTGCCTATGCTTCACATTGAATTGGTGCTTAACCCTGAGGCTTCGGATTCTCTTGACCAAAAGTACTTCGACAATCGCAACTGCAGACTTTGAAAGCCATTATATGGACATTTACATGGTGCAGGAGAGAATCAGATGTGGAACAGAACTCGAAAATGTGCTTGCTCGCTCGATTAAAAAGCAAATGCACTGCCAGCAATGCAGGAGCACGACCACTACCCGCATCTGCTGGAGCTGTGAGCAACGTCCGGCGGAAAGAGCGGGGGGTCCGTCATCGTCCAGAAGAGGAATGGGCGTCCTTCTGGCAACATCCTGCAATCTACAACCTGTCATGCAAGCTGCAGTTGCAGTAGCCTTAACCAGTGAGACTTCTTGGGTGCAGACTGTGATGCATCCGTCACGAATACAGAACGCCCACAATGATCCGAGCACCATACGTGCACGCACCATCGCTGTACAGTGCACTATCGGGTACAGTGCACAATGAGTGAGGTCACAGGCCAGTCAGAGGCAGCCATCCGGGGCTCAAATTGATTCTCCAACAGGCTCGCAATTTGCGTGTGACCACCCGGACGTCGCCGCAGACAGACCTCGCTCCCGTTGCCATTTACGCATAGACCCGCTGCCATTGGAGTGAACGCTTCCCCTGCGGCAACTGCTCTGCAGTGCGCCCGTGGCAGCGCACCGACATGCCCTGCTTTTCTGAAACCTCTTCCGTCTTTCCGCAGAGCAGAGCTATGGGTAGATTTTCGTGCTGAGACCGACTGTGGCATGGCAATTTGGGGGTGGGTAGGCCACATCACAATGCAAGTTTTCAAGAAGCGAGGCATTTGGAAGCATGCATCCTGGTTCGCCGCACACATGCTCACAGCTGGGCTTGTCCTACAGCCATGATCCTGCCATATTCCTCACCCCGTCTTCAAATCGGTGATGGAATGTGCCCGTCAGAAACCCTCACGGTGCCCCTGGAGCCGATCTACTTCCCAGGGTTCGTCCACTCGTGTCGCCCCTGTGATGTTTCTGGTGGTCTGTGCCTTGGTGCTGCATCCTGGGGAAACTCATGGGGGAACTCGTGGAGAATGGGAGGAAGGGCTACCCGCCACCTCCCTATCAGCAGCTTGGAAAACTTCGCCGAAATGTTGGTCGGATTGCATCCCCCCAGACTATGGTGCGTCGGCACACTCGCAGACATAGGAGCGCTGCCTGGCGTTTCAGAGACAGGGAGGGCGCCCTCTTGTCCTTGTTGTAGTATTGAATGAATGCCCAAATGTGTGGAAATGGGGCGGAGAGGGTGATTAGGCTTGCAAACGTGTGTGTGAGGGCAGTGGGAGGGCCAGTGGGGGCGCAGGGCAGGGCAAGAGCAGGTGCAAATCAGAGGAGGCACACCTGGATGGCAATGAAGACTGTGCACTGCAAATAAAGAGAAATACATTGCAAAACATCTTTCGCTGCTGCTTACCCCCCTTGACCTCCTTTGTCATGGCAATCCATGCGCGCACACATCACATAATACATTGCATGAATAACGGGGCCACGCAGTGTGGGGCCCACTGATTAATTTACCACGCTCGGGGTACGTCATCGTTTTTTCTCTTTTACTGCTTTATTGCTTTCTTTTACAACACAGAATTGTTTCAGAAGTAGAAAATTAGGAGTGTCTTTTTGTTTGACATTAAGCTTGTAAGACACAGAAGCTATTATGTCTCTTGATGTATCATAAACTAAGATGCAAAATTGCGCGCGCGTGCGGGGTGCCATGGGCGCTTGCAAAGGTGGGAAGAGGCCCCCCTTTCATATTGCATAGATTGGCAGTGTGTGGGCCATTAGCGACAGGTGCTGACTAAATGGCTCTCACCACAATTCAAATGCCCTTGGGGAAGGCTTACGCGTCATTTGATGCATTTTGGGCTGCCCCGCGTGGCTAGTGCCACCAGTCTGGGATTCGAGGGACAGCTGAGTTGCAAGGAATGATCGATACATTGCAGTGGGGTGAACCAACAGGGGGTGTCACTGAATCGGGCTGAGGTGGGGGGGGGGGGGGGTGGAAGAATGCAAAACCGCACAGGAATCTCACAAGAGAGACGGCAACGCAAACGCATGCAGAACGGAAGTGAGGCAGCGGCAAGTGCATCATGTTGTAGCTGGATTAAAGCCTATTTTCTGCCCAAAACGGCTTTTGTCTGATAACACAAGCCAACAACCAACAAATGAATATTGTTCCGGCCATAATTTAGAACGGCCACAATGTAAAACGCTATAATGGAAAGCGCCGGGGTTTTCCGGGAGTTCCAGAATTGGCCATAATCTAAAACGGTCAGCCATTTTTGCGCACTATTCCTGTCCAAAGGTGGTTTTTTCATGGAAGCATTTGCTGTTCCGGCAAATGTGGTCTTGGATTTGAATGAGAGTGGCAAACGCAAGCAACGCCCCCCTGAGCATCTGGAGCAGGGCTGTCCTTAACGCAAAAAAAAAAAGTTGTTCCAGAACCAGGTAATTTCAAAAGAGCCCGCGGACAGTACATGTCTTCACCCCGGTGTTCCCAATTGTTCAACCATGAGTCCCTAGCCCCAAATTGGTCTCAGCACACAACCATATGATCCTAGCCCCACATGTGTTGCATGATAGCATCAGAACCCTACCTCACACCCTGCACAATTCAACATGAACAAGAGCAATACTTTTTCTGACCAAATCCAGTGATGCAGCGTTCGACCACCCGAATGTTCCATCGCCGGTGGCACAGCTGATAACAAACTCCCTACTGCTGGTACAACCTCTGGAAGTGCACCCTGACACGCTCCATAAGCTCACCCTTCCCCCCGCTCACACTCAAACCATGCTTCCTAGAAATGGCCTTAAACTCAATCTTAATCCACTCATGCAACCTCCCCCTCTCCATTGCCTTCAACACCGCCTCATCCACATCATACCGAAACACCAACTGCGCGGCAGGGTTAGAAGAGGTGGAGGGGACAGCTGAGGGGTTACAAAGGTCAGAAGAGGAGCTACTGGCAACTGCACCTGCCTGCTCCATATTCTCGTCCTCACTGTCTTCGTCCTCACCCTCCAACCCAACCCCATGAAGTGGCCACGCGCCCAAAGTGGCTACGTCACCCCTGCCGTCTCGGGGATCCCCACCGCTGCAGAGCGGGGGGCAAAATCAGAAGTGGCCCACTTGTGGGCACAGTGGCTACGTCACCCCTGCCGTCTCGGGGATCCCCACCGCTGCAGAGCGGGGGGGAAAATCAGAAGTGGCCCACAAATGGGCAAAGTGGCTACGTCACCCCTGCCATCTCGGGGATCCCCACCGCTCCAGAGCAGGGGGGGGGGGGGGTCAGAAGTGGCCCACTTATGGGCAAAGTGGCTACGTCACCCCTGCCGTCTCGGGGATCCTGACCGCTGCAGAGCGGGGTGCAAAATCAGAAGTGGCCCACAAGTGGGCAAAGTGGCTACGTAACCCCTGCCGTCTCGGGGATCCCCACCGCTGCAGAGCGGGGGGGAAAATCAGAAGTGGCCCACAAGTGGGCAAAGTGGCTACGTCACCCCTGCCGTCTCGGGGATCCCCACCGCTCCAGAGCGGGGGGGGGGGAATCAGAAGTGGCCCACAAATGGGCAAAGTGGCTACGTCACCCCTGCCGTCTCGGGGATCCCCACCGCTGCAGAGCGGGGTGCAAAATCAGAAGTGGCCCACAAATGGGCAAAGTGGCTACGTCACCCCTGCCGTCTCGGGGATCCCCACCGCTCCAGAGCGGGGGGCAAAATCAGAAGTGGCCCACAAGTGGGCAAAGTGGCTACGTCACCCCTGCCGTCTCGGGGATCCCCACCGCTCCAGAGCGGGGGGGGGGAATCAGAAGTGGCCCACAAGTGGGCAAAGTGGCTACGTCACCCCTGCCGTCTCGGGGATCCCCACCGCTCCAGAGCGGGGGGGGAAATCAGAAGTGGCCCACAAATGGGCAAAGTGGCTACGTCACCCCTGCCGTCTCGGGGATCCCCACCGCTTCAGAGCGGGGTGCAAAATCAGAAGTGGCCCACAAGTGGGCAAAGTGGCTACGTCACCCCTGCCGTCTCGGGGATCCCCACCGCTCCAGAGCAGGGGGGGGGGGGGTCAGAAGTGGCCCACTTATGGGCAAAGTGGCTACGTCACCCCTGCCGTCTCGGGGATCCTCACCGCTGCAGAGCGGGGGGGGGAAATCAGAAGTGGCCCACAAGTGGGCAAAGTGGCTACGTCACCCCTGCCGTCTCGGGGATCCCCACCGCTGCAGAGCGGGGGGGGGAAATCAGAAGTGGCCCACAAGTGGGCAAAGTGGCTACGTCACCCCTGCCGTCTCGGGGATCCCCACCGCTCCAGAGCGGGGGGCAAAATCAGAAGTGGCCCACAAATGGGCAAAGTGGCTACGTCACCCCTGCCGTCTCGGGGATCCCCACCGCTCCAGAGCGGGGGGCAAAATCAGAAGTGGCCCACAAGTGGGCAAAGTGGCTACGTCACCCCTGCCGTCTCGGGGATCCCCACCGCTTCAGAGCGGGGTGCAAAATCAGAAGTGGCCCACAAGTGGGCAAAGTGGCTACGTCACCCCTGCCGTCTCGGGGATCCCCACCGCTCCAGAGCAGGGGGGGGGGGGGGTTCAGAAGTGGCCCACTTATGGGCAAAGTGGCTACGTCACCCCTGCCGTCTCGGGGATCCCCACCGCTCCAGAGCAGGGGGGGGGGGAATCAGAAGTGGCCCACAAATGGGCAAAGTGGCTACGTCACCCCTGCCGTCTCGGGGATCCCCACCGCTCCAGAGCGGGGGGGGGGAAATCAGAAGTGGCCCACTTATGGGCAAAGTGGCTACGTCACCCCTGCCGTCTCGGGGATCCCCACCGCTCCAGAGCGGGGGGGGGGGGGATCAGAAGTGGCCCACAAATGGGCAAAGTGGCTACGTCACCCCTGCCGTCTCGGGGATCCCCACCGCTGCAGAGCGGGGGGCAAAATCAGAAGTGGCCCACAAGTGGGCAAAGTGGCTACGTCACCCCTGCCGTCTCGGGGATCCCCACCGCTGCAGAGCGGGGGGGAAAATCAGAAGTGGCCCACAAATGGGCAAAGTGGCTACGTCACCCCTGCCGTCTCGGGGATCCCCACCGCTTCAGAGCGGGGGGCAAAATCAGAAGTGGCCCACAAGTGGGCAAAGTGGCTACGTCACCCCTGCCGTCTCGGGGATCCCCACCGCTCCAGAGCAGGGGGGGGGGGGGTCAGAAGTGGCCCACTTGTGGGCAAGGTGGCTACGTCACCCGTGCCGTCTCGGGGATCCCCACCACTTCAAAGCGGGGGGCAAAATCAGAAGTGGTGCCCAAAAGAGGGCGGAATTGCTGCGTAACTCCTGCCGTCTCGGCAATCCCCAAAAAGGGGGGATAGACATGGCTCACGTCGGGCCGGGGCAAAAAGGCCTCTAGGGGCTGTCCTTAAAGGCTGTCTTTAACAAAAAAAAAATCTCGTCCCTTAAGGACGGCCCTGATCTGGAGCAACTTGTCACAAAGGCACGCCATGTTGGACCACATGCTGCAGCCATGGAGTACAACCTAACAGCCCCCAGGAACTCCTCATTTCTTCAGAGACAGTTCGTACTTGGGTGTACCGTTGGTGGAAGGAGGGCAATTTTTGGGAGGTGCAGCGCAAACGGGGCCGCAAGCAACTATTTGAAAAAGCTCCGGCTGAAGCCCGCGGAGAGTGGGATCGTCAACTTGATGCTCTCCGCAGTCAAGGGGAGTTTGTGACTGGCCGAGTGTCTGCCGTTGTTGCTAGGGCTGTCCTCTCAGAGCAAGCAGCAACATTGTTGCAGAACGGCGGACGATTTTCTGTAGGCCAACGGACAGGCCGCCGCATGTTGTCCCGTTCTGACCGGTCGTTTCGGAAGGGGACTTCTAACAAGATTTTGCCTGCCGTTGAGGACTTGGAAACTGCCAAAGATCAATTTTATTGGGCACGGCAAGACACTGTTGAAGACAATGAGGGTGCCTCAACGCACCGCGCGCTCGCACCGTGCACACCGCGCGCTTTAGCCCGCTGTCAAGAGTCGGATTATTGCACCACTTTTTCAAGTAACAACGCCGTTGTCATGATCACTCTCTGAGGCACTGTCCAACACAAACCGCGCATCATTGTCGCCATCTTGCGGCAATGGCGGCGGCGACGCAATGTGGAGGGTCTCAGCACACTCCTGAGCGTCAACTCCAAGTGCTGCAGGTGCTGACCCCCGACGTCGGCGGTAGGCGGTGGGGATGGACCGCAGTCGGAATCCGGAGAGTCCGCGCGAACAATGGGGAAGGTGATACCGTGTATGCCGTGAGCGCTCATTTCTGATGGCGACACACTCTCGGAAGGACGATCCCACGCAAACACAACAATTGGGCACCAAAATGCGATGCTCAGGCCCCTATGACCGCTTTGGAGCAACATTCCATGGTACTACGCCAACTGGGCTAAAGTTGCACCGTGCGCGAGGCACCCTCAATGGGATCCCACCACCAGAACTCGTCATTAATTTTGATCAAACGTTTCAGAAATATCATCCGACTCGTGGTTTCACGTGGGAGAAGAAGGACACCACTCATGTGCAACTTAAAAGTACTAAGGATGGGTACACTATTTGTTTTGTCACCCGCAATTGCAAACGGTGCTCAATTAATATTCCATGGGAAAACCTATGTTGTGCACCCCAGTGTTAGTCCTTCTGACGTTCTTTTTTATGAGCACAATCCTGACTACCACTGGAGCAATGAGAAGACCACATTTGCGTTGTGGGAAAATATAATCATACCATATATTAACCGCACTCGTGCGCACTTGAATGATGCAACTGCTACCTCTATTGTTCTAGGAGATGCATTCACAGCTCCTTGAACAGCTCATTGAACAGATGCTGTGAGAGCAGTAGCTGCCACTGTTCCCCATTTGGCATACGTTATTGTGCCTGATACCCTGCTGTAAAGTCATCAGTCATGCGGTGCAAAGATGATTTTTTGGAACAGGAGGTGCTTGCAGCAGTGCGTGAAGAAAGAGGTGTTGTACTTTCAACATCCAAACCAATTTTGAGGGACCGTAGTGCCATGTGGATCAAGGAGACACTACTTGACCCTGCCATCTGCTCTCAGCATTGTTGCAGGGTGGGTTTTGAGCAGGCTGAGGTCCTGTGCGCCCTACGGTACGACAACATTACATCCCACATCCCGGACATAGATGCTTTTGTTCCAGCCCCAGAAGCGGATTTGGTCCCCTGTGCTGACTGTTTGGAGCCTTCTCCACCAGCGCAGTGTGTTGTATGCAGGAAGCACTTGTGTTCCGATTGCCTCGCCAATCACACGTCCAATGCCATTAAAACCTGTGTTCCTCATCAGTTTGAATCTGTGGTGACGTTTTCTTGCTCAGAACAGCATCCGTATGGGTGGCCATAATTAAAAACGCCATAATTAAAAGCACCAGGGGCACCATTTTTAAATTCGACCGTTTTTAAATATGACCACAATCGTACTCGCTTGGCAGATTTGCCGCACGGACGCACGCGCAGGTAACGCAAGGCAGTTGGGATCAAACTGTGCGTGCCCCGTATTCTGCGTTGTTTGGAGGAGTGGGTAATGAAAAAGACACACAGCATCCACACCCCAAACTTCCATTTCTGCCAGCACAAACTTCAGTTCAGCCAAACAAACACGTGCTTAGAACAACTGCAGGCAACCGACCATAACACTCACACACGGTCGCAACTCATCCCACGGAGTCTCTGAATTTCTTCACCTCGCGCCGTCACAGGCCCCAAAAGGTGAACAGGAAGTCCCCCACAATGAAGACGCTGAAATGTAACGTGATGTCAACGTGTATGGCTACCTGGGTCCAAGACTACTCGGGGATGCATTTGCGCACATTATTGAACGGAATAGGGTGTGTGTTAGCCAACTATTCAGCCCTGACCGACGACCAGGCAGCAAAATTGGCCTTTGCACACCTGATCTTATCCCACAACTCGTCGACTTTCGTGGACGTCTGCTGTTGCACTTTCGTGGGAAACTTCTCCCAACAAAACACGAGACCCGTTCCTCTTGCGTCCGACCCTGCGGGGCTTTCCGGTTGTCGGAGAGAGTCCTCAAGGCTCCGTTCGGCGTCAGACTGGCTCAAAAGGTCCCCTAACACACGACGTCGCTGACATAAATGGTTGCATGACATGCCACTGCAACCAGTCTCAAGTACGGCATGTGCTTGCCTGAAACATACCCGTGCGCGCTCAACACCATAGACTGCTTTTGACTCCACAGCAGCAGGCAGTACAAATACCGGTACCTTCACTACCGTAAACACACCCAGCACCGCTGTCACCATCGCCGCTGACCGCTGTAAATTTCATTGCGCCTCTGTAGCCAGCACTGCCACCGTGGGCCCTTCTGTCCAAGCTACGGACCATGCTTAAATATTGCTCACACCAACACAACACCTCGCCCTTGCGCAAGTGGTGGGGAACAGCTCGAAAATTGCCAAAGCGGTTTGGACAATGCGCTCTCTCAGCTGGGTCTCACTGAGACATGGTCCTGCCAGGGTAGGTCTTTGGGTAGCACGTTGGAGCCCCCCCCCCCCCCCCCGGCCAATGTATCAACCCCTCTGCCCACTGCTCCGGACTCCAAGAAGCCTGCACAACCCACCACAAATAAGGCACCAACAGCAACAAGAACAAAAAACCGCACACCTTGGTACTTGCATTACAGAAATTGCATCTGTACCATACACCATAGAGAGGTGCTTTCGTGCACCACAGGCGCACCACAGGGCGTACCACAAGCATTGCAGACAACACAAAATAGCAATAATTCGCTTACAAACACACCAACAGTGAAAAAAAGCACATCATTCAACATCCATTTGGGGTACTTGTCCACAAAAAAAGTACCCAGGTGTGTGTGCACAGGATCTGTTGATGGAGAGACTGCGGTCCCAGCTCAAAGTGCAAAGTGTGGTAGGGAATCACGCCCTTCTACTTTGAGTCTGGAGGAGGGGTGTTACTCCCTGAGCAACATCTAGACCGAACACTAAGGAAGGATGGGGTCCATGTCCCCAATCCCACAGAGGCCACCGGAGGCCAGCCCCCCCTTTGGGACATGCACCATGTAAAGAGCTAGAGTAGTAAGAAATCAGTCCATCATGTGGAAATTAACTACACGTCCATTCCACTGGCTGAATTATTCCACAAGACCACCGCAAGCACCGCAGTGCACACTGCGAACACTGTAGGCACCGAGGGGTATGTGACAGTATTGGGAGTGCTAATGGTATGGTGACAACAGCTCAATGTGCACATTTTATCCTCGGTCCTTGTTCATTTTTTCATGAAATTGACAACACAACGGGTTGTTGGTGATTTCATGTTGTTGCATTGGTGATTGAATTTCAAAGGATTAAGGTTGCTTCTCTTGGCCTGTGGCGTGCATATCTCTTTTGCCCTCTACCGACTAATATGATGGACTAAACCGCATTTCGGGGTTGTTCTTGCAGCCTGATAGATGACAAAAGAAATGGCCCAGTGTCTTGAACAAGAATATTCTGCTTGCATGGAAAATTTCGCTCCTCAGACCACCAAAAGTTATAGTGACCCGTTTGGATTATTCTTTGAAACCATTGGACATGAATTTTGGGTGTGTGGTGGCAGAGGAAATAAAGATAGGCAATCACACACGCACCATATTCCTAGACCCCATTCTGGAGAGACCATGCACCGTACGGAAAAATTCAGTTCTTACTTGCATGTCTCACCCAAATGAGAACTATCACCCCAATCCTTGCACATGGGAATTTTGCCTCACTAAATCTCACGTTGCAGGCCTTACGGACTTGGGAGGGGGGGATCATCTGGCCCCGGCCAGCCCCAGCCAACCCACCCACCCACATCAGGGGAAAATAAAATTTACTAAAGAGGCTGAAATTGCACGCCAATTTTCGGCACACAAACTAATTTTCTGCGTCTGACTTACCCACCCACCCACCATTTCTACCTGGATGCAAGTTGCTACCATGTGCCACCATCCAGTCTCCGTGATTTTACGAGCCATGAAAGTACCAATCCATATGTGCTGCGGCAAAGCTGCATGGTGTGTGGACGCCTCTATTCAGTGGGTAGTGGTTCAGGCGCATCACCTGCCCACGTCACTGCGTGCCACATGGTCCTTACCGCACCGTTGGCTGCATCAAGAGGTGGCATGGAATGGCCTATCGTATGCATCTCGGCATGCACTGCACGTAGGACCATGCAGATAGCACTGCGCTGCTTTGGACCACGATTTCGCTACTTTGCATCTTCTGAACAGATTGTTTCTACCTCAGCATACCAAATGAGGGGGGTGGGGGGTAGGTATTCAGGGATGAGAATGTGTTGTCTCTATGCTCTCCTATTGTGTGCCATGCTTAATGGCTGGTAATCCTGCTACAATGCCCACAGGTTTGTATCCCATGTGGCCCCACAGGTCGCCATTCCCTGTAGCCGGAGTACAAGATTGTTCAAGAGAAAGAGGGCTACACGAGCAGCACGTGAGCACAGTGTCATATGACACCGTGTTCTCTGCAGGTCTCCAGCACCGCGAAAAGCTACAGCCCTGTACCTGGATCAAGGTGTACACCCCGCGATGCACTTCTTTTTCCAGACCGAAAGGCGCCTCTAGTACCACCGATGAAGATTTTGTTTTGCTGAGCTTGCGTGCTTGCCTGTCACCGCGCATAACCCACAAGACTCCATAGGGGGGTGCCACTCAGCAATGGCCAATTAATATCACGGTGTGCTGCAAGCACGGCAGAACAAGTGCTCCTTTCCAAGTTTTCTTGCAAGTGTGACTCTGTGGCAGGGTTAATGATTGAAATATGAGTGTGGTGCATCTCTTTGGTGGCAACTGAGCCATGGTGTTGATATGTCATGTGTTGGACATGCTCCCACTGTGTGCACAGATGCAGCAACTATGTACATCCATGGCCGGCATACTCACATACAGATAGCTAGTTGGTTGTGGTGTGGTGCGGCAAAGCGGACCAAATGTGGAGGCTTGGGGCATGCGATGGTACATAGAATGGTTGATGGCACATCCCGTGACCTGTGGCGTGTCATGTTTGTGACCTTATGCATCAGTGATGGTTGATCATGCATTGTGGGAGCTTGCTTGGGGGGAGCCCCTTGAGCTTACCCCCCCCCCCCCCGTCCCTCTCACTCCTTGCCATCCCTTGCCTCCGACTCCTACCCAATCACGGTACCACTCTGCGACTCCCTCCACAGGTAGGGTTTTCTGAGCAACACAAAGCCATTTCCTTCCATTGTGTCGTTCCCACTTCAAATTAGGGGGGTGTCTGCATAGAGCACACACAGTGCCCGTGGGGTGAATTTTGCGAGGCCAAACTCAAAACTGCTCCATCATGCTCCTCCATCCAATGACCCTCCCATAGCCGTTGCTCAGCCTGACGCTTCCAACGCCTTTTGTCTCCGTGACATTCTGCCCCACTCCATACCACTCTTGCCAACCGCTCCCACTGCGGGCAAGTCCTGTTTTTATTGTTTTGTGCAGGCATAAGCACATGGAATAATTTGTGAGTTGCGCAAGGGTCTTTGATTTGGTGTTGCAAATGTATTATGTTTCACAAATCAACACCCCAAACCCGTATGAGAACGTGCAACCCTCCCCCCACCGCCGCCGCCCTTACGCCTCACGTGTGCGAAACCTCCCCACCTTTGTGCCTCATTTCATCCATCTAGTTGAACTATGCACAAGAATTTACCTTGTTCGGGTTGCTCCTTGTCTTTGTGAAGATGTTGAAAGGCTCCATTTGGACTTGGTACGACCTACAAACATGGGAGCACTTGTGCAAGAATAATGGGGAAATTCAGCAAGGGGCTAGAGTTCCATGTGACAAAGGCTAGTCTGTGCATGGGGCAACACTATTTGCTGCTTGCTGTAGTGGTCTCACCACAAATGTCAAAACCTCACGAAAAGTGACACAAGTCTCACCACAAATGCTCAAAAAAAGGTCGCAAAGCATCCGAGACATGGCAACCCTCATAAGTTGATGCATGTGCTTGGTAATGGACTGAGACCCCACCCAAACTTGGAGGGTTGGGTCACCACACGTTAAAGGAGTGTCAACCTAGCAAAAGAGACAGTAATCCCAGCAAAAGGGAATCATGAGAATGAACAATTGTCATCGCCTTCTAAGTCTTCGTTGTGGTTGAGCTTGTCCGAGACATGCCAGTCGCCATAAACGGAGACCAACAACAAGAAGAAAATGCCAAATAGAGTGCTTCTTGTCGTACTCGGTTCTACATCTTCCGTTGCTTGGGCTGCTTCGATGTGTGGACAGGATATGATATGACTAGTGACAAGAAGGCAACCTGCTGCTCACGGGCTCATCGATGGCCATTCAGCTGAATATTGTTTTCTACCACGCCTTTTCTGTAAAATACTTTTGTGAAACTTTTTTTTCCAAATTCCGGCAGAATGGAAGCCATGCACATGGGGATGGCGGTTTGTAGTCCGTAGACACTTTTTGCCACAATTTGCCACAATTAAAGTAGACGCGGTCTGCCAATCATGTAACACTTGGGGGCGGGATGAAACATGCAAGTTCCAACAGAGATTTCAATGGTTTGTGGTCGCGAATGTATCTAATTACCACTCGTATTCAAACTCGGCCGGTCCTTTTTAGCTTGGGTTCCATGTGTTGCAAGTCCCCAATGTGTGCCTTATTGAAATGATTTCGGGCCCGTCCCCCACATGCCCACCTTCCTTAGTGATACGAAAGCCAAGCCAAAGACACACACTTTGTTGTTTGCATCCGAAGGAGAAACAGATAAGTTCGCAGATGCGCCACGGAATTGCAAGCAATTGCCATGTTCCGACAATTCATCTATGAAACACGAAAGGTTCGGGAAGGCAGGCTCAACATCTTGGAGCAGATCATTGAGGCGCTTGAAGAAGTCCACCCGTCCAAGCCCCATCAAAGGCCATGCATCACATGACAGATTGTGATACCTATCATAGTGAGTGGTGGGGTCAAAAGGAGCAAAGCTGAACAATTAAAATTGGAAAGCTTGAACAAGTAGAGCAAGTAGGGGGGGGGGGTGGCAAGGCGGCGGTTGCGGCGTGAAGAGGACAACAAATTTGGCATTGATCGCTGCAACAAGGCAAGGGGCTAAAATGGCAACGTGCCTAAACCAAAAATCATGGATACGTACAAGCTTGTGGTTGTCCGCCTCAACACTCATGCTCCGTCGTTGGCATAGCGTTAGACAAAAGATGATCTGTGAGTTGTGCTCATCACATAGTTGCGTGTCTTCCATGCAGCAACCCCGCGACCTTGTGCTTTGCTATGACATCAAAATCTCAAGCACGAAGAGCGAGGACAACAAAGGGGGAGCTCACACTACCCCACCGTTAGGCCAAAGGGCGGACGTCATAGGGTTAAGGTTGGATAGAGTCTAAATCAACATTTGGACCCATGTAGATGAAAAAAACGCTTCGTCCAACCTTACCCCAAGGTTTGGGGCCCGGCTATGCCCCAAAAATTAGCATTTTTGCCCTATTTTGGCCCTGATTTCCCAGAGATGGTGCTCACGGGTCCCGTGGGGCATACGTGGGGCATACCTTGCATTGAGTTCATGGTAGGTTTATTTTGATTTGGGGAACCTTATGGGCCTTGTGGGAGTCATTGTGGTGTCCAAATTCACTTCTTGGGAAGGCTTTTCATGTTGCCAGGGTTGCCAGGGTTGCCAGGGTTAACCCAAAGGCGGTTCCATTCATGGTGGAGGGTTTCCATCGGTTGCTCATCCCCCTCCCCACAGAAATCATTCTCGGCTAAGAATTCAACCGCATGCGTCAGTGCAAAATATTGCTTGGGTGTGGGCTTGTCTTTGGGAAAATGCTTGGCAAAAAAGCCACTACATGAAGCAGTACGAATGCGCAAGAGTTCTAGAAGCTCAGGGCGCTCTTCATTGTCAAAGCTGCCACTCACCAGTTGATGAATTTGGCCCCATTTTACAAACCAGTGAATCCAGTTGTGCCGTGCCCAATACATCTCCTGGCCCTGCGCATTGAGCTTCATGCGCGCATTGTACTGCCTTCGCGTCTCCCCGGCTTTCCGCGGGAAACGGAGGAAAAAAGGCTGCGTGATGGCCATCGCGATGGGCATTGTGGAAAGTAGGCAACAATACTTTCCGATATATGCGTGGCCGAAATAGGCCGTTTTGGAAATGCCAAGTTGGGCAAGAATTGACTGCAGAGCCATGACATGATCCCCACGCAATTTTTTGTAGTTTTTGCGGCACAAAGCGAGTTCTTTTTGAGCAAACTCAAGTTGCTTGACCATTTTGGTCTCTTCTTCTTTTGCTGTTGCCAACTCTTGCTCCTTGGCATACAACCCAAACTCCCGTGCCTGGACGCGTTGTGCATGCCTTGACCTACGTTGTGCGACCGCACGTTGCCTGGAAGGCAGCCATCCGTACCCTTCCTCTACCCTATTAAGCAAAGAAACAGGGAGGGAATCATCCTCGGCATCCGAATTTTCGTCATCTCCCCGGATGCGCTTCTTAAGCCTGACCACCTCATTAGAGAGTTGGCCAACAACATCTTGCAAAAATTGGTCAAGAACACTTACGGTCAAACTGGGCATCAAGGTGGACGATGGCACAAGGCAAGCACGATGATCTTAATGTATGTTCGTGATGACACTGGTATGGACTCGTCAGTGGGGTTTGGGAACAAAGCAACAAGAGCGGTGTGAACCCATAGACTACAAAGCAAAGCAAAGGTGCATGAAACGTGTCTTTCGTCCCATTACCAAGTGTGTACATCAATCACGAAAATTCAGCACGATGCATGGTAGACCAAATGGTGCACGTCGCACGTGGAGAGTCATAACATCATGGCCATGACAACCCACCCGGAGGTGGGTTGTGTGGATTTCCTTGGGGCTTAAGGAAAAGTAGTAGCGACCTTCTGTCCGTAGGACCCTGCCAATGTGGAGCCCAGGTGGTTAGCAAGGGGTCAAGCAGGACTCTGCGGATAGTTGGTGCCCACCAGGATGAGGGGTAGCCTTTAAAGCACATCTCGTGTACCAGTTCCGCCAAATTCTGAGACACTAGGGATGGAGGGATGGCATATTTCATGCAGTTACGCGCGTTATTCGGCGTGAACCCTTGTACCACTGTTTTTGCATTGGGAGTGGCGGTCAGGGTAGCGGACAAGGCGTTTTTCTGCAGGATCCTGCCAGTTCACTTTTTTCTTAAAAGAGAGGGAGATTTGGGAGGTGGAGGGGTGCAGCGTCAGGTGTGCCATGAGGACTGTCCAGGACTGCCCTGCGCCCTCAAACTGGAGTTCTAGATTCAGCACCCTGGTAAAGTACTGCTGGATACGGGTCACAGATCTGTTGCCTGCACACAGGCCACCACAATTGTCTCGGTATCGAAAGGGTGGTGCATTGGTACCAAGAGGGCGGGTGTCGGGGTTGCTGCGTGACCACGGGACACAGAACTTGTGTGTTTTTGCCCATAAGTGTTCACGAGCCATGCAATATATAGTTGCGAACTGTGAAGAGAGCACGCCTCCAATGGCGACTCCCAGACGTTGTTGCATGACACGCGTCCCTAGGGTGAAAACATCATTCGCAAAAAGTTCAAAACGGATGTAGGGAGCGCTTTGACTGCGTAAAATCGAGATTCTGACGACTTTGTACCTATAAAACTGGCATCGATGCGTGCAGTATCAAAATGTGATCTCAAATATCTAAGTATTATGCCGCCATACCGAAATCCACATAATGTCCAGCTGGTGCTGTAGTGCTCACGGTCGCAGGCGGTCGTAGGTAGTCGCAGGCGCTTGAGATGCCCTTTTTTTTTAGCCAAAAACCCCCTTTTGGGGGCTCCACACAGGTGTACTGTGGGTTGTGACCCCTCTACGTACATATTCTCTTGTGCTCTTTGCCATGAAAGTAGTTTTTACAAAAATTTTATTTTAACCGAAAAACCCGTTTTTGTTCCCGGATGTAATGGTTGCATAGGCCGAGTGTTGGTAGTGACCATACCTCAGATCTAGTGGAAGTTAACAATGTGCGTGTTGAGCATGCCAAACGACGAAAGGCCAAGGTTCCATGCGTCTTAACAACATGTGCTTACAAGGAGCCAACGAGCCATTGCCGATGCTATTGTTTAGCGCAAGGGACAATATGTTGTTCCGTCATTGACGTCGCACATTGCACATTGCATTGTAGGGAGGGAGGGACTGCGTGGCATGAGGTATGTGGTATGCCAATGTTAGCCGTGACATGTACAAAAATTATCTCCACGGTCACAGGCGGTTGCAGGCGGTTGCACGTGGTCGCAGGCGGTGAGCACCCCCATACAGGCTGCTCACTACCACACCATGGGCTGAAGCGCTACGGGGCCCGATAGCCATTGTGGCCTCCTCGCAATCCGGACTCTCTTCAGTGTTGTTACTTTTCGCGTTGTTTTGTATTAGTAAAGCCCATTTCTTTCCTTAAAGCCCAATAGTCTTCATGTGTTGTGCCCACCATGGCACAACGTTTCGTGGGTGTTGGCACACAGTGCCCCTTGTGCAGTTGCGCAAGAGCTCCTGTGCCATGGAAGTCCCAAGGGCAACACCATTGGCAGCAAAGTACGGTGGTTCAGTTGGCCTCCTTCCCTATCTCAGCCCTTGCAATGCATTCTCACATCATGTGTGGGCTAGTGTTGCTTTGCAAAGCACGCAGTGTGAGTCGTGATGTATCAGTTCTGCAGTTTTGTAATGTAAGAAGGCACGCAAATGGACTTTGACCGCAACCCAAGCAACCGCTGTAGTGAAGCAGTAGCACGAGGCAGTGCATTCCAACCAATCAAAAGTGCGTGGGAACCAATCAACAGTACAAATTTGGGAAACTTTTTTCCGGGACCTTAACAAACTTTTTTGTCGAAGATGGAAAATTTTTCCTCCGGGCGCGTTGCACCCGGTTTCTCTCTCCCCTCGTGTTGACCAGGGTGCTATTGTTTTTTGGGAAAACTTGTCTTCCAGGCGCTTCACGTCCTATTTTTCTCCCCCCTCCCATTTGTTGACCACGCCATTTGGGACATCAGTGGACTTGTCCCAAGATGTCAGAATCTCAAGTTGGGAAATTACGAGGGCCAAAAAGACAAATTTCCCCAAAAAACAACACCACCAAGGTCAACACGGGCGGAGAGAGAAACCGGGCGTAACGCTTGGAGGAAAATTCTTCCATCTTCGACTTAAAATTGTGTTAATGTCCCGGAAAAAAGTCTTGTAATGTCCCAAAAGGTTCCAACAAGCACCAGGAAAGTCTCATAATGTCCCATATGGGGTGGTCGAGAACTCTTGTAATGTCCCAATTGGCTTGATTTCGGCCGGGACATTATTGGACATTTTACTTTATGAGACCCGCGTGCGCGCGCGTATCTCAATGGTCGCAAGCCACCGAAACTGTGCATGGTGGTGCTCATCGTGTTAGCAGCGTCACAATCGCCACAGATCGTGTTACACATGTTTCTCTTTCTTGCAACTCATTCGACGCAATTGAGGTTTTGTTACGTTTTGGTTTCAGGTTGCAACTATGGAGAAGTATACAAAGGTTAAGAAGATTGGGAAAGGTGGTATGGGGCAGTGCATCTTGGTCCGTCGAAACGAAGATTCCCAAGATTTCATCATGAAGCTAATCGATTTATCCAATATGAGCAAAAAAGAGAGGAACGCTTCTTTACACGAGGCGAAGGTGCTCAGTTCTTTGAGTCATCCAAACGTGATCCGATATGAGGAGTCCTTCTTGTCCCGGAAGAACGACCAACTTTGTATTGTCATGGAATATGCACAAGGGGGTGACTTGGCGGCTCAAGTCAAGCTTCGCAAGAGAATACCGGAGCCACAAATTCTTGACTGGCTCATTCAGGTCTTTGCTTCGCGCAACTTTTGCTCTTCTTCAATAGCTGTCCAAGAGGAGCGGAGGGTTGAAAGCGACGGTCTAGTTGTCCCCATTGGTCCTCCTCAAAAACATACGAATTGTCTACCTCCGTCTTGTGCCAACGTGTTTGCTCCTAACGTGGGATTGTCGCGAGGTGACTCGCTCAATTCCAAAACATATTCCTCGTGTTGTTCCACGAACAATTCTCTGGTTTCATGCATGTTGCACCTCGGCGTTTCGTAGATTGCCTTCGCCATGAAGTATTGCCATAGCCGGAGGGTTTTCCACCGCGACATCAAAACGCAAAATATTTTTCTCACATCCGATGGTGTCGTCAAGCTTGGTGACTTCGGCATCTCCCGTATCCTTGCGAATACTTTTGATTGTGCACACACCTTCATCGGTACCCCATACTACTTGAGTCCCGAGCTCGTTCAGGTGCTTTCTTGTGCCACGTCCTTCTCGCGCTGCGAGCCAAGGGTGACCTCTAAGAGAGATTTGTGCCGAGTAGCATAAGTTGCTTCATGGTGCGTGTGAATGCACGACAAATACTTCAACGCAAAATGCTCCATCGTGGTGGGGTAGCATTTACATGTCTAATTTCTTTGCACGAACGCAATGCTGCCAACCAAAGCTACAAAGATAGAACGAAAACCCGTCAGCGCGCTGGGAGGCATTTCCTTGTTTTTCATCGTCGGTTTCTGCGTCATAGGAGCGACCGTACAATACTGCATCCGACATGTGGGCGCTTGGCGTGGTGCTTTATGAGCTGATGGCCCTACGCATGCCCTTCAACGCCACTGATATGAAGGGGCTCATGTACAAGATCTTACGTGTCATGTACGATCCGCCCCCTTTGTCATATTCATCGGATATTCGCGGACTTGTTCCGAAGTTGCTTGTCAAGGAACCCCGGAACCGACTAACCGCCAAACAAGTTTTAGAGCAGCCAGTGGTTGCCAAGCGTCTGCAACTATTGCTCAATGGCATTTCGGATGCCACTGTGCCGCGGGCTTACATGGAGAAGCTTGTCAACAACGGGTTATTTGATCCAGATACGGAGCCTACGACTGCTGAGATCGTGGTGGCCCCACCTACCCTTCAACCTGAATCGCGAGCCCAAAGGCGCTCTTCGCTGGGCAAACCTGAAAGGAAACCTTTTACCCGTAGAAGCAACAGCGAGCCCCCGGTGCCTCGCGCCCCGGCAATCCTGCCGGTGGGGGCCAGGCCGGAAAAATTCGCCGCACCCAAAAAGGCCCTCGTGCCGCCCCTCAAAGCTGGGAAACATCACGGGCTACCGCCTGTCAAATGGCCTATCGTAACCCCCGCCGATCCGCTTGGAGCGCCGCCTCCATCCAACAAGCTGCCTGCCCTCCGCGGCAAGTCGCCGGCTGTCAGCCCCCTACCCACCCCGGTCCCCCCTCCTGCGGAATCAAGAAGCCCCGGCCAAAGGCCATCGTATTACCGCCCCCCGTACCGTCGCAATTTGTTTAGGTTGTCCAAGCAGCAAGTGGCATAGCGTGTGCAGCGTCTGAAGCCCATCGCGGTCAACAGTCTGTTCAGTTTTTCTCCTGCCTTGTCCATCCCTTGGAGTCGGGGCATGTTTGGAGGATGAACCTGTCCGACGATTGCCGCCGGTTCCCTTCACATTATCGGTTGCATGCATGTTCCGCCAGCTCGTTCCTCCACCCCCGTCGCTGTATCTGTACATAGTGGTTCTCCTTTTCGCCCTTCTGGACACCCCACCCCACCGGGCCTGCTGCCACTCGTCGTTATTCCGGCTAGACACACCATCGGCCATCTAAGTACTGCACTGTACACATTACGAAACAAAGTTCCAGTCGGAAACAGCCCGGCGCAATTTTTTTTGAAGCTGTCCGGTGACTCGAGTGGCAGTCGCGTCCGACGAGACGCGTGGCCGGAGAGGTACACAGCAGCAAACGGCTTGTGTCCACCCCTCCCTAATGGTGAGAAAGTCAGTCCCTGTTTTCCCAGTTCGCGATTGGTTGGGACGTGATGCCGGGGTTGTCCCCTAAAAAGGCCGGACTGCCATCCTCAAGCTTTCTGGCTCTTACATATATTTAAGCGACTCCGAGGAGTCTAGTTGCTTGCCAACCTATTCCGAAACCAGCCTTTTCCCAACTTCCCATACTTCCATGTGATCCCTTGTTAGTTCGGCAACTAGCCAACCCGAGTGCGCCCACGTTGTACCTACATTTGCACAATGTTGCGTCGTGGATGATGTCGTTTGATGTTGTCCTTGTGGGCGCGCAGGCAATAGTCTTAGTTGTCAACCTTGCACAGCTGGCAAAATGTCCGCATGGAGCGACCTTCCTGATTCGAAAGACCCGAATTGGAGCTCCTGATTTGACACATTGCAATGATCGTACGGCTCAGGGCCCGCACGCGCTCTTCGTTGTGGTCGTGTCCGTCTTCGGGATTTGAAAGATTCCGAAGCATTGCAACCCAAGTTTTCAAAGGTTTCCTGGTCACACACATCGTGCTACAGCATACTGGTTTCACTCTGACCCAATAGTTAGTCAGCTACCCTATTCAGGACGGTCCTCGAGGATACTGTTGGCTGACCCACATTCTGCGGACGCCGGTTGGCGGTCAACCGACGGCGGTTGATGATCAACCAAACGGCGACGTTCAATTACGAGGGGAAACCGGCTCCGGTTCGCGATTAATCGACGGCAGTTGCCGATCAATTTTGAGGTTCGGGAGGAACCCGGCAGTTTTTTCCCCACGTTGTCAAACACCGCCTGTCTCCAATAATTGAACAAGCCCAATCGGTGGCCCTCGAAGTGAGGACTCGATGGGAAACAGCACAATGTTTGCCGCCCATCTCGTGCCGTTTGGCATTTGTCAGGATAAAGCCCCCCCCCCCTTTTTTTTCATCATTGGCACTGTGTAAGATGCGGCCCATACCCCGTGCTGCCGGCTCGGGGTGATAGCCCGATCTCTTGTACCGCTTGGACCTGGGTCCATGCCCTGTGCTGTTTGAGATTGGGTAACACATAGCCTCATAGCCTCACCTTTTCCACCGTTGGGATTGTGTTGGACACAGTCCCATACCCCTTTACACTTCTGCAATTGTGACAGGGGAGGATGTAATGCCATATCCTGTATTATTTTGTCCCACACGGACTCGATCGGATGCAGCCCAATACCCTGTGCTATTCCGCAACAAGCCATCCCCGTCTTTTGTTCACCGTTGTTGTCCGCACATGAACGCAGTGTGCACCATGTTGTTATATATGTCATCAGGATATTAGCCACCCCGTTCGTCTGGGACACTATTGCCACCAATTCATTCGAGTAAGGCAACCTGATGCACTTGTGGTGCCCACTCCACAAGGGATCCGATTCCCGCAGTGCATCCACAGTGAACCATCATGCGGTGATTTCAACGAGGTTTCGTCGTGCACCCCATCCCACTTGGATCATAACCCATGTTTTCCCGAGTGGCGATTCTTTTGCGCATAGCTCACTCTCCAATCAAATCGGATAATATGCCCCGGTGCGTCTATTCAGTGGAACAGTCAGCCCGATTGTACTGCTGAGTGCATTTTCTCATCTCCATATCGATGTTGTATATTTGAAGTACAGCAGGCTGGTCATGTCGTGAATAGGAAACTTCGCCACTCCAAAGCGTTTTCTACCTTGAAACAGTAGGGAACCAGCCGGGCCGTACATGTATCAAATGTAGAAAGTTTGTTGCAGTATTTCCGGCCCTTGAAATCCAATTATGTGCTCGGAAACACAAGCGCGCACCCCACGTCCACTTCCACATTGTGTAGCGGGTGTTCCTGAACGCCAACGGTTTTCGCATGCGCTGCGATCCAGCCTCGTCTTTCTTTCGAGACTCTCGGATCGCTGCGCCCATTTTTTTCTAATCAGGCCCAGACACGTTTCGCATGCAAACAAAGATTCTTGTACCGATACCCCAAGACATCATTGAACACCTGTGCACTGCACATGCACATGCAAATGCGCATACAGCGGATTACTGCCATTTGTTGGCTGATTGATTCATCGCAGGCTCATGCGAGTGCCAAATTTGGAATCGTGCTTCAGCACAATATACGCAAACGGCATTAGAATTCGCAAGAACAGGGCACTGACACAAGGGGTGGTGTCGGTTCCAGGGACCCAAGGGGAGTATTGAAAGCCAAGACCATGGAATGTCTCTCATGTCCACTAGATTCCGTGATTAAGGCCCCCCCCGCCTTTCAATTTACTTGCCCCCCCCACCCCACCCCGCCCCTCTTATGCATGCACACGAACGCACACATTCGGTCACAGATGTATCCATTCATGTACATGTTGTCTTTATTTCATGGGTAGTTTTCAACTTGTTGAAGAGCAACGTTAACCCCCGGACCCGTCATCATTTGCTGGCCCCTAGCTGAATGCGCCCAGAGAGGGGTTGGTGCAAGCCCGAGGTGGCTGCAGTGAGCGCAGATTTACTGATTCTATCCATGGATAGCTTTGCATGATGGATCCTCTCCCCTCCTCCACCCAAGATTTCAACCCCCGCATACTTCTGTGCTGAGCCTTTTCCTTACTGGCCACACCTTTATGCACGAAAAATTATATGTGTGCAAAAATATGCAGAGGAGGTCCATTCAATTTGGGCATAATTCCAGAGCCTGATGCCTGTCAGGTTAGTTGCACAAATCCTCTTCAAGTTATTGAATCATCTTGGTTTGCCCGTTCGGCATCGCAATTTATTGCACAAAAAACACACACAATCACACGCAATCAGTGGTACCATCTTTCGCTGGTCAGAGGTTGGACAGCGCTGGTTGCAGTTTCTGCAAAGCAGGGTCTCCTCTCAGTTTCTTGCATTTGTATGCCTGTATGCTTGGTGGCGGTACGTTGCTAGAGGTCTTTGATTTTGAAACAGTATTGCTGTCACATTCTTCTGTTTTTTTAACCAGCTCGGTCCCTGCTTTTTGTGGGGGGTTGTGTGGATCACGCAGTAAGGAGATGGTTCATGTCGCGTTTAGGGTGCCCACAGGAGAGAAAAGTTGAAGCAGCAGCTGTAGAAAATGACAATCACAGGAGTTCTTCGGAATAATATCCAAGTTGTTGATATGGTGATTCAAAGATATGCCGAGGATGGAAGCGTAATATTTTGACATTTTCAGGTGGTTTTCTGTGCCATGATACCAGTTACCCTTTAAATCAGTTTTGCTATCAGTGGTAAGTAGAAAAAAATCACCTTGAAGAGGGTTGTTAGATCAACCGCAGATCAAGCCCAATGTTTACCCCAATGGATGAAATTGGATGTTATTGGATGGATAACTGAATGTGTTAGGGCTGCCGCTGCAGGTGCTGGGCAGGCGTAGAGGGGAGTGCGGTATGCTGATTGTACCAAGAGGTGCATTGCTCCTTGGAGTTTTGCTTGCGCCTGTGCCTGCTGTGTTCTATTCGTTCTGTTCGTGCGTGGCTGTGCAGTTTCGGGTATCCTGTTAAAATTAGTAATGGATTTGAGGAACGCCTCTACAACTAGTCGTGGCGCGAACCATGCGTCCCTATCCTCACCGTTGCTGCTCATGGCAGCGTCATATTTTGGTCCGTGGCTGTGTGGTTGTGGATTGTTAGACGACTGTGTGTGCGGTTGGTTTGAAATCTTTGTGTTTGTTGTTGTTGTTGTTCTGCATTTGCAGCCACAATGCTTGCATTGCTGCTTGCATGTTGGGGTGTAGGGTGTTGACCACGTTATTTCATGCTGAGGCATCCATGCTATCTTAGCCTGCGGTGCGCACATTCGTGGTTCTGCGCGTGTTGAAGTTCGTATCTTGATTGGAGTAATTTAACGTTTTGTGGATGTGGTGCCGGCTACGACAGCATTGACAAAATTGTCCCATGTACTGTTTGTTGTGTTTGCCTGCACCAAAATCCATATGCCGCTGTGTGGAGGGCAACAGGGCCTAGAAGGGGAAAAAGATGGAGGATACTGTGTGGGACACAGTGCAGCATTCGGGAGGCATCAAGGAAGAGGAGGTGAGGGGGCGGACGAGGTTGATGATTGTGATGGAAATGTGAGAGACGAGCGAAAGAAGGGAGGAAGTGACAAGGAGGCGGGTGGAGGGGTGCCTTGTCCATCAACAGACCCTCTGCAGCTTATCTCAATTTCGTTTTTTCGGTGTGCCAGATTCGCCATAGGCAGTGCCTGCGAGAACTGAGGATCAGGGGTTTCAATGATCAGGCAGGGTACCATGCCTGTGCAATAGTGCAACTGTCTGTGGGATCCATCTTTTCCCACCTGTGGCAGACTTTAGCCTGGCCAGAAGATTGGCATTTCCGTAGTTTTGCTCACAAATACCCAGCCAAATTGATCTGAGTGGGTTCGAATGGCTCAGGCCCTGCACAATGCCTTCTGGGACTCCTTTGGTTGGTGGTAGGCTGCAGCACATAACGTGAGGGAGATGTTGTGGCCGAAACCGGCCAAAAAAAGGCACCAGTGTCCAACAGGTGGATCAAGCCCTGTTTTCATTTTTGGGGAGAAAACCCCGACTACTGCAGCACACCCCTTTATCCAGCGTGTGGTGAAGATTGATAGGTGATCGATTTGTGCCCATTTCTGGATTCAGGCATGCAGACGTTATGCAACCAGTTGCTAGGCAGAAGATAAAGAAGTTATACAACCAGCTGCAAGGCTGCAGAGGTGGTGTTGGAGGTGCTGTTCTCAAATAGCAGAAGGCACACCCTCAATTGGCGCAGAATGTACAAGATCCGTGATATGATGACATGATGGTCAATACGCCCCTTCTGTTGCAAGTCCTTTCTGTGGTCATGCACATTGGGTGGTGCACGCAGATAGCAGTATGGGGCATGGCATGATCATTGCATGGCGCATGGCATGCAGTGCATGGGCACAGTGTTGTGCTGTGCATGGGGCATGGCAAGCAGCACAGCAAGGGCATCGCACGTGTCATTGTGGCATGGGAGATTGCCATGTGGGTATGGCACATGGTGTCTTGGTGTATTGTGGCCCCTGCCCCACTGAAATATCAGCTGTCCGCTGTCTGCACCCTGGCAGAGATCTTTTTTGCATTGTTGAGGCCCATTTGCTACTGCTGCTCATGGTATGTTATGCATGTCTGCTTGTCCACTGTGGGAGTACCTGACATGATGCAGATTCAAGGAACAGAAGTGCTTTGTGCGTTGTGTAAAAGCCTTGTTCAAAGTTTGCGCCCTCACTTTTACCTGAGGCTTTGGAAAAACACCAACTTCCACCTTTGTGAAACTTTTTTTTTGATTTTGCTGTTGAACTGTACATGCAATTTCTGCAGGTTGAAACCAGTTCATAAGACCCAGATTTTGCTCAGGCAGAAACCTTGTTCATGCAATCGGGTCTTCGAGAACCACCCTGAAACACCCTTGGGAGATACAAGAGATGATTTGATGAGCAGAATTACAGCGTTGGTGGCAAACGGGTGGGTGGCAGCATGCATGCAATGTGCAGCACAAGGGATGTAAGGGTGATGACAGGCAGGATATGGTGTTTCTTTTGGTGTACCTGAAGTTCAGAAACAGGGGGCTCATCATTTGGAGTTCGGTATGGATGACGCAAGACCTCACTGTGAAAACAATATCGTGGGTCATCTGTGGTGGTGCCTTGCCCGGGCGCATGGGGACAGGAAGTTGCGACAGTCAGTCACTGGCCCGGTTTGCAGGGAGGGATTGGCAGGTGTAGGGTTAGTGTTGGGGATGCCAACCCGCGCAATCGTAGACCTAGGGAATGTTGTTCCCAGTGTGTGCAAAGTTGCACATGTCAGCAACTACCCGAACCCTAGTTTTGGGTCTTTTCCACCAGTTTTCCACCAGCTACCTAGTGGAAACTGAGTTCAATTCGATCAATGGCATCCGTGTCACAGGATCTTGTGTGAAGGAGGTATGTAAACGGAGGTTGGTCATGGTTGAGGGGTTTGGCCAATGCGGTGTTCACAGCTCTTTTTTAGCCACGTTACTCCTCACCGCTTCATGCCCCTTCTTGTCCTGTGAATGTGGATATTGGATTATGATCATGGAGAATCACCCTATGATTAAAAAATGTATGACTCTCCGCTTTAGAGTTCCCTGATGGCAGGGGTCAGGTACGGGGGGGGGGGAGCGATTGGGGTTTTGTGCCGCCGGGGGGGGGGGTTCATCCTAGCCCGAGACAGTAGGGGTGATATAGATTTTTTGACTCCTTCCCTTTGGGGACCTCACGATGGCAGGGGTTCCTGCTAGTCGGCGTGAAATGGCCCTTCCAAATAACAAACTTGGGCACTGTTAGTGCTAGGCAGCATGAATAAGGAGGTTTGGAGGTCTTGTTCGGTGCGTTGGAACGGGATAGTTGGGGTTGATAAAGAGATATTCAACAGCAAAGCTTCCGATCTTCTACTTTCAGACTGCTGCTATTTGGATCTTCCTTGCTGCTACTCTATGATGTTTTTAGGGTACATACTGTGGTCTGCTTTCTGGCGTACAAAGGAGAAGGTAAGATTGTCACCAAGTGAAGTGTCATTGCTTGACACTTGGGCATGACATGACATTTGGACATCTGAGAAGTGATTGCTTTACTGTATTGTGGCTCTTTTGGAGTCGCAATCCCAAGATTCCCTTCCCTTCTGGAATTTCCTGGTTGATTTTTTTGGGTGGGTGCGGAATATTCCCCGTAGTCATTTTCCCCCCATGGAAAAGTTCTCATGCACAATCCCCCTCCCCCCCCGGCCTTGTTTTGCAGGAGTGCATGTGGACGACACAGGTCACTACACAAGTGGTGTTGGTTGGCGATTTTGAAAAATTGTTCCTTGGCATGGAACTTGCTTGTGACAGAGGAGGAAGAAACCGATGACCGTGTTTTTCATTGCCAATTTCGTGTGCACCGTCTAGTTGATGTATCTGTGCAGGGTGCACAGTGCATGCATATTCAGGAAATCCTGCAAAATTCGGAAACCCCCCACCACCTCTGTACAACAAGGCAACACAACATCAGAAAGAGGTGCTGTCTTCTGCGATCTCCAACTTTGTACTTGAATGTACCAATGAAACAATCTAATTGCACATTCAAGGTACAAGTATGCACTGGCATGCAGGATCCACACATGTTCAGTTGGCAAGTGCCACACTCTGGATGCCACTGCCAAGGAAAATCGGCCATCAGGTGGGGACTCTGTGCTCAGAGAAAGCTGCAGGTTTAAGGAAATTGGGCCCCATTGCAGCAACATTGGCTCAAAATCACAATTAACCAAATAGGGGTGTTGCAGCCTCAAGCAGAGTGGTCTATGCACAGTAACAAGCCTCACAGGCATGACACAGCCTGCCATTCTTTCCCCCCCTTTGCCTTTCTTGGCCCACAAACATGTCATCTCACATTCTTGACCCAAAGACCACGGTCTGGAAAACCATGGTCAGACAACTTGCATCACCTGATGATGGTCGTCTCTCTGGGCATCACACCCTCAACAATTACATGCCCATCAGTTCGATGAATGCAGAAGATTGTGAAAAATCAACTGATGGGCACCAACATGGCTTTGCACAGTGCAATATTGTTGTGTATTTGGCTACGGATTGCTCCCTCCCTCCCTCTCTTTCTTCACTTTTGCCGAGCTTGCACAAGGGGGAGGGGTATGATGCAATATTATTGCGCCCTGTGTGCCATGCTTAACTCTGTTGCACACTCTTTACCCTTTTTCTTCCTAGGCATATTATGGAGCCCCTCCACCAACCCCAGCGATGATGGGGGCACCAGCAATGGGGGCACCAGCAATTGGTGGAATGCCGGTATGTCGTGCTGTAAAGTGCATGGTTAGTGTGGACCTGGCCGCGAGGCTTTTGCCTCACACATGTCCTGAGCTTTTTGGATCCCCAACGGGCATTCAACCACCATTCATTATCGCCGATTTTTCTGCAAAACCCATCTCAGCCGCTCGTCCTCATGAGCTGGGTCACAGTATGGGCAATCTGGAAATTGGCCCTGGGTCCTTCATGGGTTGCGGGGTCCAGACACAAGAGTAATGGTTTGACCCGTATTGACAAGGTCCATATTGACCCGTAGCAAGAGCAAGAGCCAAACCAAGATTATGAGTTTTGTCTCCCCGCGCAGTCAACCACAAGGGGGAATCTTGCGGCATAGTTGCAACCAGGGGTGACTGGGTAATGCTGTGACTGCACCCACGATTGAAATACTCACTCATAAAATTGACAATCCCAACTGGTTGCAGGCTCTAACGTGGGTCTTTGGGGATTGTGAAAGGTTCACATCCAGCCATGGCCAGCTACGGTGATGGTGATGATGATGATGATGATGATGATGATGATGATGATGATGATGATGATGATGATGATGATGATGATGATGATGATGACGATGACGACGACGACGACGACGACGACGATGATGATGCAGATGATGATGCAGGTGATGACGATTATGTTGGTGATGCAGATAATGATAATGCAGATGGTGATGCAAGCTCGAGTGATTAACACTCACATCCCCACCGAGGCACACCACACCGTATCGGACAGCCCGGACGTGGAACGCCTTCGAGTGAGGTATGCGGCAGGGCTGCACCTCTGGTGGGAGGAGGTGTTCGTTCCGGGCCAGGTGGGCGAGGACTTCGCGGCCTCGGGCGCCGTAGCGGGGCTGAATAGGATCCTGATGAGGATGACGGATGATGATGATAAATGCTGATGATCATGACCATGATGATGATGATGATGATGATGCTGAGGATGCTGCTGCTGCTGCCGCCGCCGCGCCTGCCGCTGCCACTGCTGCTGCTGCCACCGCTGCCATGGCCGCGGCTGGTGCTGCTGCTGATGGTGATGGTGATGGTGATGGTGATGTTGATGCGGATGATGATGATGCCAATGATGGTGGTGATGCCGATGATGATGATAATGACGATGATGATGCAGATGATGATGATGATGATGCAGATAATGATGATGATGGTGATGATGTAGACGATGATGCAGATGATGATGCAGATGATGATGTAGATGATGATGATGATGATGATGATGATGATGATGATGATGATGATGATGATGATGATGATGATGATGATGATGATGATGATGATGATGATGATGATGATGATGATGATGATGATGATGATGATGATGACGACGACGACAACGACGACGACGACGACGACGACGACGACGACGACGACGACGACGACGACGATGACGATGATGATGATGATGATGATGATGATGATGATGATGATGATGATGATGATGATGATGATGATGATGATGATGATGATGATGCATCTCCACCGGTGATGTGTGCATTGTAACACAGGGCGAGGTACACACCAGTGGCGTGCTGTACATCCAGACATTTTGCCTTTGGTCCAGCCTGCCAACGGAATGTGTGGCCAACAGTGACCACTTTGAACAATTCGTAAACCCCCATATTATGGGTTGCCCTGAGGGCTGTGGTTTTAGGGGCTGGCTGCCGGTTTGTGTGTGGTGCTTGTAGGGGCGAGCCAGGATGTTTCTCCTACACGGGCACGCCACCCAATGTAGGGCTCCTGAGTTTTCTATCCCCAGGTTACCTAGCCCCTCCCCAGTCAATCTGACTCAGCCGTTTTCAGACAGACATATCATGTCATGGCCTCGCTGGCACGAGAGTGGGCGCCATGGCTGCAATTTTGAGCAGCAGCACGGACCATGAGGCTGGAGCCAATAAGCAGCTGCTCCTGGGGTTCAGGGAGAGTAGGTACAGAATAGGAACAAATTTGATTTTGAGTTGGAAGGGGGCACCAGAGCCAGAGGATGGATCGGGCTCTGGCGGTGCGCACGGTTGCACAGATAAACAACATGCATGCAGATGCATACCTGGTCAGGCAATACCCCAGGCAAAGTGTCTGCAGCACGTCACTGATGTGTAACAGTTGGTGATCGGGCTTTGGCCCTGGGTTGCAACCAGTGTTGGAGAGCACCTTCACGGCCTGTGAATGGCTGAACCTGAAGCCTGTCAGCACTGGCAGGGCAATGGATGCCACAAGGGGAGAAAGCTGCAATTGTGAACCCTTGTTTGAGACTTGTGTGAACAGAGCGGTGTGGGGTTTTCCATGAAGGCTGTTGGGCTACCGGCTGGTACATACAACCAGTGTCCTGCCATGCCTTTTTTGTGGCCTTCGTCTGTCTTGAGGTCATTTTTCTGTGGAACACAAGGGGGGTGAAGCAAAGAGTGAGTTTTGTGAGCGTGTACCTCTGGGATGTGTGTGGTAGTGGGAGAGTGTGTATTTGGGAAAGGGGGAGTGTTTGGGGCGGCTGGGCGGAAGCAGTTTTTTGTGATGAGCATGGAGTCCCCTCCCGCCCCCCCTTCCCCTTCCAATTCCAATTTCAATCATCCGCGCTTTGCCCCTGCCCAGGTACCAGGCTGTGTTTGTTCGGAATTATTTTCTAAGGGGGGGGGGGGGGGTTAGGTCTGGGAAGGCCGCCGAGTCAAATTTGATTTTCCCAAGCCAAGAAGTGGTTCAATGATTTTTTGGGGGTTGGTGGGTCTCAGGGCCAATTGATCCCCATTTTGACAAAGCCTGTAGGGTAGGGCAACCATCTGCCAAATGCGAACAGAGGTCTCAAAAGGGCTACACTGTGCCTGCCCTATTGTTCTCAAGGGTAGTTTTGCAGCGCATTGGATAAGCAATCATTTTTTGCATTCCATTAGCTTTGATGGCGTTTTTCAGCAGCACCCCTTTGTGTCCTTTTTCATCTTCAGGGCATGGGTGGATGCGCATCGTGTGATTACACTGGCACAACCACCTCCTGCTGTGGTGGTATGTTATGTGACCTACCCTCCCATTTCGCATGTTGCATTTGTTGCCCCCATTATACCCCTTCTGCAAAATCCCTGATGACCAAAATAAAGTATGACTGGAGCCAGGCTATTGCTCAATGGGCTGTCGACCTACCCCAGAGGGGGGTGATGCGGTTCAGAAGCCAAAAAACAGTTTGTGTCAGCCTCACTTTTTCGGCCCCTTTGCTCGAAGAGAGTTGTTAGATCACGTGCATGCATGAGTGCCCTCCCTTTGGGGGGGTGTTCCAGTAGCATACCACATTGCATGAACTTGGATGTTTGACCCCTTGTAAAACCATCATTTTTCACCCACCACTGAAGCCAAAACCTCCACAGTAGGAGGTCGAAAAAGGTTTTCGGCCGAAAGATCAAAAATTTGTGTAGCCCCTGGTAGTGTCTGCCTCGTACAGTGTCTAGCCCCTCTAGTGCCTAGTGTCTAGGGCAGACGCTATGAGGGGTAGACACTAGGGATCAGAGGGGGTTGACACTGGAGAAGGCAGATAATGGATGGGGTAGACCTGGAATTTGTAGACACTGCAGGAGGTGGCTCCACCAGTGACAACTTAGCTGTTTTCAGGCTGGCATGGGTTGGCTGAAAAATGGCGATTCCTGGGTTTCCTCTAACAACCCCTGGGGACCCTTGGGCTGTTGTTGGGTGATCATTTGGGGACAATGGGAGTACATACAAACCCATGGGGAGCGATGATGACGATGGATCTGATGGATGATTGCAAAATCAACCATTTGGGCCGATGGGAAAATTGGAGATGGCACAGCGACAAATAAAGTGGAATAGGACCAGGGTTTGAATCGACACACAGTGGTCGTTTTAGGCCAGCCAACTTTTGCCCACTAAAGTGCAACGAAGCCCAAAACAACGCTTTTTGGGGCCAATAAGCACCACCAAAAGCGCTTGCTGGGTGCTACATGACTCCCCATTGGTTTATATGTACTCACATTGTCACCAAATGACCACTCAACAACAGCCCAATGGCCACCAAGGAAAGGCCATTTTTCAGCCAACCCATGCCTGTCTGAACACGGCTCAGTCCTCACACAGGGGGCTGATCTGGTACCCTTGGGATAGCATCCGGGATCCGTCATTGGTTAGGGAGTCTGTTTCGAAGAATAAAATGGAACGGGACTTATGTCCGAATTGACGCACAGTGGCCACTACAGGCCAACCAACTTTGCCCCCCCATGGTGCAAGCAAGCCTAAAACAGCGCCTTTAACAAGCACCACTAGGAGGGCTTAGTTGGTGCTACATGCCAACCTATGGGTTTGTACGTTTTCCCATGTCACCAAATGATCACCCAAAAATGGCCCAAGGGCCCCCGAGGGTTGTTGGAGCTCACTCAACAACCCAACCCAACAATTTTCCAGCCAACCTATGCCAGCCTGAAAGCGGCTAAGTCCTCACCGGTGGGGGTCCATAGGGGGGGCCAATTTGGGAAAGTCAGAGACGGCACCCAGGACCCAGAGTTCCACTGAAGAACTCAGCACCAGTGTGTGGGGGAGCGGCTCCAGACCCCCCCCCCCCCGTCCTGTAAGTGATTGGGCCAAATTTTGCTCCACGCCCTTGGCACAATTTTCCACAGCAGAAGATAGCATACATGGCATTGGGGCACATTCATATCCCTTTAGGGAGATGCCATTGCATGCCATGATTAAGGCCGCAGTTTTTTTCACCCTTTTTTCCACATTTTCGAAAAAGGCTTGGAACCCCCATTTCGTGACAAGTATGGCACACCTCGTGCCTCCGGGGGAAATGTATTTCTGGGCTGGCCCAAAAATTGCCCTCCTGGGACCAGTGGGGGTGGGGTGGGGGGTGTCCACCCACTCCCCCCTTGGACCCCCCCACCCCAAGTGGAACTCTGCCAGGACCCCCATCATTGGTTAGGGGGTCCATATAGAACAAAAAAGGGGAATGGGACCAGGGTCTGCATCAATGCACAGTAGCCACTGCAGGCCAACCAAGTTTAGCAAGCTTTTGTGTAATGAAGCCCAAAATGGCGCTCTTGGGGCCCAGTAAGCCCTCCTAGGAGGGCTCAAGGGGTGCTACATGGCTTCCCGCCTTTTTTTCCGTATCCCATTGTCACCAAATGACCACCCAACAACAACCCAAGTGTCCCTGAGGACCGTAAAGGATTGTCCGAAAAAGTGCATTTTTCACCCAACACACGTTGACCATTTTTGGTGGAAACGGTCATTTGGCGTCTTTCACACGGGCCATGACCGACCCAAGGCAAAACTAGAGGTTGCAAAAAGCGTCCTTTCGTATCCTAGTAGGCATTTGCTGTTACAACATTCCCAGTTGCACCCCTCAAAGTGGGTACCACGGAGTCACTAAGGTCGCCAAAAGTGCCACCATAGCAAAAGTGGCTGAAAACTGCATAAGTTGCATGGGTGCTCGTCCCACTCCGCCCCCACAAACCCTATGGAGTCAGGACCCGAAAACACGTTTTCAGCCCGAAATAAAAAAAACCAAAAGATTCGTGATTTTCGACCCCCAAAGGGATCTTTTTCCCCCCCGATTTTGAGCCGAAAAAGTGTTATGGGGTCCCGACTCCATATGGTTTGTGTGGAGCTGAGTGGGACGAGCGCTTCATGCACAGCCTTTTTTGCTATGGCGGCGTTTTTGGCGACCTTAGTGACTCCGTCGTACCCAGGTTGAGGGGTGCAACTGGGGATGTCATGACACTATATGCATACTGAAATACAAAGGGACATTTTTTGCAGCCTCTAGCTTTGCCTAGGGCCAGTCATGGCCTGTGTGAAAGATGCGAAAGGACTGTTTCCACCAAAAACAGCCGAGATCTGCTGGCTGAAAAAATACACTTTTTCCGGCGAACTTTGATGGTCCTCAGGGACACTTGGACTGTTGTTGGGTGATCGTTTGGTGACAACGGGAGTATGTAGAAACCCATGGGTAGCCATGTGGCACAAATTAGGCCTATGATTGCCACTGTCTGTCGATCCACACACCAGAACCTGCAGATCTTTTTTCTTCTTTTTGAAGCCCTAACCAATGACGGAGGTCCTGGGTGCTATCTCCGACTTTTGCAAATTGGCTCCCCTATGGGCCCCACCGGTGAGGACTCATTTTTGCAGGGTGAAAAATCGCAATTTCGGGGTGCCAACAATTCCTGGGGACCCGTCGGCCGTAGTTGGGTGATCATTTGGTGACAAAGGGTGTATGTACAAACCCATGGGGGGGCCTGTAGCACCAAGTAAGCCCTCATAGTAGTGCTTATTGGGCCCCACAAAGCGCCGTTTTGCCTGTTTGCACCGTAGTTGGCAAAAGTTGGTTGGCTTATAGTGGCCAGTGTACGTTGATGCAGACCCTGGTCCCATTCCATTTTATTCTTCTACACGGACCCCCTAACCAATGAGGACCCCCTAACCAATGACGGTGCTATCTCGAGGTTTCCCAGATCGCCCCCCTTTGGGGCTTCAGTGGTGAGGTTGTAGCCATTTTCAGACCGGCATGGGTTGGCTAAAAATCATGATTTTTCGGAGACCCCTCTCAACCCCCAAAGGCCCTGAGACCTTTTGTCGGGTGATCATTTAGTGACAATGTGGGTAGTTATAAACCCGCGGGGAGCTGTGCTGCTGATGGATCTGATGCATAATTGCCAAATGAGCCATCTGGGGGTTCATTGCTTCGGCAGGTTCTCTGCGAATTGGACTTGCCAAAGGCAATTGAATTTTTCGAAAAGCACCTTGAAGTGCATTGTTAGATCACACTCAGGCGCGAGTGCCATCCCCCCCCCCCTTTTGGAGGGGATTTGCGTAGCATAATCCAACGTATGAATTGGATGTTTAGCCTCTTTGAAAATCATCATTTTGGGAGACCAAATGCCCCCCAACTGAATTTTGTGATGTTGACCCCTGAGTCCCCCTGTAGCTGGGTGCTGCTTTGGGGCCGGGGGTCAAAAATCTAACATTTTCACTACGAAATCATGAATACCCTCACAGAGGTTGTTAGATCCCCTTGCGCATTTTGGCCCATTCGCGCACCCTACCCCAAGGGGTTGGACTGTTGGTTACCCCTTGTAAAACCATTAATTTGTCCAATAAAAATTTTCCCAAATGAGTTTTGGGACCCACTAGACCCCACCGCCTACAGAAAAGCCAATTTGTAGGCGTACCTTGAAACCACCTTCCCACCTTCTGTTCACTCCCACATGGATTTATCCTGCAGGTGGTCCAGACCATGACAGAAATAACTGCAGCTGTTTCTCCAACTTTTGTTTTGCATTGCACGTTGTGTTGGTGATCGAATCTGCTTATGTCATTCTCTGATGCAGTGTGTTCACATTGTTTTTAACAGTTGTGACTGAGCGTTGTCGACAATGTGCAGCCCCAAGTGGAGGAGGAGCGGGAGGTGGCGGTCATAATGCTCACCATCACCACCACCACCACCATGGTGTTGGTGGTGGTCACTATGGTGGTGATGATGGCGGTAGTGATGGAGGAGGCTTTTTTGGTGGTGGTGGTGATGGTGGTGGTGGTGGTGGTGGTGGTGGTGGTGGTGGGAGTGATGGTGGAGGCGGCAGTGGTGGTGGTGGAGATGGTGGTGGTGGTGGTGGTGGTGATGGTGGTGGTGGTGGTGGTGGTGATGGTGGTGGTTAAGAGCAGCCAATGGCGAAAGTGGCTATCAGTACAGTTGCAGAACAATCATCAAAGGTACCCGTGGCACTGTCAGTCTGCTTTCGCCCAGTTCCTTCATCCATCTGTGTCTGTGTGATCAGCAGGGAACTATAGCCTGTATATAAACTTGCAACTTTGCAGCAGCGAAGAAGGAACCTTTTTCCACCTTGCCACCAGCATTGCGCAAGGCCTTCGGAACTTAGTGCTCACCCAATTGTTGTGGCAGTCTGAATGTGGAATGATGACAGGCAAGAATCCTCTCATTCATAGTCCACAGTGCATCATGAAGTTTGCAGCCAGGACTGTTTGCTGGTTGGTGAATATATCTCTATTTTGGGAATATATCTATATCTTGGGTGCAGGCCCACCACCACTGAGATCTCACTTGATGGTGCACTACAGTTATTCATTCCCAAGGTTTGCCAAGCTTGCAAATGCCAATCCTGCATATGATCCTGCAGGTGAATCCAGGGTGAACAACAGCAGTGAGGTGCCACTATTTGGTTGCTGATTGCGTTGCATGCTCTGATGTCCAAGCCCCTGCTACTTCCCAGTATGCCCCAGTGGAAGGCATGGGAACCAGGAACCACCATCTGCAATCCGTACTTTTGCTACTTGTGTGGAGTTTGATGATGACAGAGGAGTGACTGCATGGTACGCGCATGTGCGTTGTAAGTAAAGCAACAGGACAGTCCCCTGCCTCTGGATATCGGCAGCCAACTTTTCCGGAGGTGCAAATTAATGGTTCATCTTTGTGATGTCGAGCCAACTCTTCGCAATGCTGGATTCCAGCAGCAAAGAACCACCCTGCAGCACCTCCTCAGATTTTGTTAGTAACATTGCAGGATGTGTCCCTGCTTGCTGGGCCGCTCGATTGAACCACACATTGTCTTTTCTGTATAAAGGGCCAAACCGGCCCACTTCAAGCAGTGTAGAGAAAAAGACGACAGCACAAGGCACAAACGCATAAATGTGCACTTTCAGCGTTCATAAAGATTCATGCAATAGGATTTTAAATAAGGTGCCACTGGTGTGTTGCTGTAAGCCAATGGGATGAACCTATGATTTGGCACCAAATGGCTCAGAACCGCGATGTCGTCAAATCCGTCTTTTGCCATATCTTGAACAACTCCATATGGCTGGAGGAGCATGTATGCTTTTTCACACGCAACGGACTTTGGGTCATGTTGTTCAAGAATGCCTTTTGATCTACTCTTGCACTCTTGGGGATATAAAAATGAAACCATGGACCATCTTGGTGAAAGAGTCCATTTATGGCCCAAATGGAATTGAACCCGAAAAGTATATCTCCATGTCTGTGGCAAGTTGGCACAAACTGAACAGTGCTGTGGTGACATGGGTTTATGTTGCAACACATGCACGATAATGGAAGCTCTCTAGCTTTTTTTTCCACTGACGGAGAAATCGCCCACGCAAATGCAAAGTGGAGTGTGCGTGGTTGAAATGCCCACTAATCAAATGGTCGGACCGAAAGATCAATGTGGCGTATAGCCTATATCGGGACATTAACGTGCTTATTCCGAATCAATTTTTCAAGCTTGAAGAATGGGTGCACACACACCCAGTAATGAAATCAGGAGGAGAAACAGCTCTAGGCCATTGTGGGTTCAAACCAATTATATATGTGCTGATCCAAAATGGGTTTGGATCCTGGCGAGTGCATGCCAGCTGCCCACGTCCCCAGGCTTTTTTTGTGCTACATAGTGGCGAGTGCATGCCAGTTCACCATGTCCCCAGGTTTTTTTTGTGCTACGCAGTTGGTTGGTATTGGCATGGAAAGTACTGTGAACACTTTGAATCTTTGAAGCAAGCAAAACATGGAAAAAAGTGTGAAAATGTCAATATTAGGATTTACATGAGATAGGTACATTAAGCAGTTTTACATCGGGGGGCAATTAGCTATATGGAAAGAACTTTATGACCAAGCTCCCATGCTGCTCTCTTCCCGGACCGCTTGGTGAAGCATGGTGGTCTTAGAGCTGCCCATTTCAAGGCAGTTTGCATGGGTTCAAATGGGTGCAAGATGGCTGAAAATCGCTTTACACGGGTTGTTTGAGGACCCCAAGCCGCCAAGGAACAAGCGGCCAAGGAATTTGAGAAAAAAACATTCTCAATGAATTTGGACTCACTAGTGTTTTTTGTAACTTTATCCTAGGTTATGCACCCTGGATGCTGCACCACCCAAGAGGGGCATTGAAGAGTGCGCGGAATCAGAGTGCAAGTGATTGGTTGCATCATTGTCTATCATTGCTAGGATGCCCAAAGCAATCCATGGCTGCCACACAGAACACAAAAGATTGGGACTCAAAGGAGTATCCAAAGAAGCTAAAAAGGCGCATATTGCGGTTTTATGCGCACAAAAAGAGGTCATGAATCGCAATAGAGTTTCGTTGCAGAGCATATTAGATGCGGATAAATGCAAAGCAAAGCAATCACAAAGCCGGACTCGTCAGAATTAGGCCATGAAGGCTGAAACAAGTACATGATTACAATATGCACAGATTTAGCACACAGTATTCATATAAAATTCGCCTATGCCCTTTTGTCTTTCAACTAGTTATGCCTCGCAAAAGAGCTTCACTAGATACAGAAAATGCGCAGAAAACTGGTGGATTTTCTGGGCATAGTAAAACAAATCCTTTAATTTATGGACAGAGCTAATTCTGAAGTTTCGCTGAGCGCGCGCTGAGGCCATGTGCAGTTCAACTAGGGCAACATTGGACCATAGAAGGGGCGCCAGGAAAAACAGAGCACGTGAAAAAATAGACATATGTATACCATGGCAAGTGACCGCAGTTGAGCTCCAAGAAAAAGGTAGCGCTATAGCGTGGCGAGTGCTTGGATCTCAGCCCCAAGGGCGAGGCTTTGCAGCACGAAAGCACGTGTCATCGGGCACCCCCGGTGTTTCGCCAGAAAGCTACAGATTTGGACAGCCACGGTTCTCAAGGTTTGCCGGTGTTGTAGCGGTGTCCCATCCTGTAGTAAGCACGCTTTCTCTTGGGTCAAACGAGCCTTTGTACACGGAGTGTTTCTTCGCCACGGATTTTTTCCCAAAGAGGCATTCTTGGACAAGGAGCTTGGATGATTTCCTTTCAAGGGCAAGTCTTGCCTTGTCGGTAACATCACGCATGTAGTTGTAGTACATGCGGTTGTATGGCGTTTGGCACCCCTTCGTGAAATGTGACGGGTCTCCACACTTTATGCAAATGTAAGGTCCACCACTTGAAGGCGTGTTCTTGCCATAACCTTTTCCGTCTTTTCCTTTGCTGCCTTTGCCTTTAGCGCCTTTGCCTTTGTCTTTTGTTTTTCCTTTGCCGCCGGAGTATGAGTTTGTGTTTGTCCATGAAGAATAGTCACGATAGGAATTCCAAGACGTGTCCCAAGATTGCTCATCTTGATTTCCCGAAAAAGAGTACCAATTGCAATTCCATGACATTTTGCTTGCTTCTTACGATAGTCCAAGAGCGTGATTGACCAACAAAGGACGAGAACCGGAATTGAGCGGAAATGTAATCCGTATCCGTGAAGAGGTACTCACCTGTACAACGTTTACAAGTGACCCTGTCCAATGCAAAGCAATCACAAAGTGAAACCGGTTCGGATCTCATTTGCATGTGTGCCCCATATTTCTACTATTTCAGCGATCTCAGCGATTTCGGGAATCATTTAAGCAGCATTTCCAGATTTCGGCGATTTTAGCGATTTAGGGTATAATTTCTGGAGAATTCCGAATTTATACCATCTATAGTCCACATGATGGAGGATTTGACACTTTTGGTGGCGTGCGCGTGCTCTGTGTTCTGCAATGCGAGCCGATCGTGTGAAAATTCTTCCCAACGGGTGCTAATAGTGTTAGTTCTACCCCGTTACGGAAATGGAAGCGAATCGGAAGCTAGGGCAACTCCAGTGGATGATAAAGGCCCGAAACTGCGATCTGTCTAAACCTTGGTGTGGTGCCTCCGCCCACACCGGCTGTCCCCCTTGGATGCATCACTCCACTTGGGCGCATTTGCTTTAGCATTTGCCATGCCTACGGGTATGGGGGATCACAAGTCGCTTGAAGCTGGAGGAGCCCTAGTGGAAGTGAACTGGAAGTGGATGTGGCTGAGGGTCTGTAGAACCGGCCCCTGCCATTGTGCGGGCTCTACCGCCTATTCCCGATCTTTCCACCTTCTTCCCCGTGACACCCATTGTCCTAGATCTCACCAATGCTTCCAAGAAAAGGTTTCTGGTTTTGCTCTCACTGGTGTTTGTTCCTCTTATATGTTTTTGAAAACCTTGCTGATTTTCCACCACTCAAAATGAAGTCCACACAGAGGTAATGTAGAGCAAGTCCACGCACCGGATCAATCAAATCAGGATAAGTCCTTCCACAATCAAAACATGTGTAACAAAGAGGGGCTGCAGATAGACAAATGTAGATCTAAATACAGTGCTCCAATGCTTTAAGCAAAACAGATGATTTTATGCGAAAACTGGCAAGACTCGGGCCTCCAAGATAGCACCAAGCACTTCATGTGCACTCTTTTGGATGAAATGGAGTAGGTTAGGAATCTGGGGCATAGGAGTTAGGCCAGACACAGGATATGGCTTGGCCAAGTGACTGAATTCAGAAACAGTCACAAAGTAGAACCACAATAAGTGGTAGAATCAATTGGGCATAGGGGTCTTGAGGTGGGGGACCATCAAGCTGAACCTACAAGGACTTAGGCATGAAGTGCCTACTTTATTTCCGTATAACCTCCATGAAGGAAGATACCTCCGCTCAGTTGAGTGGTAGGGGTGAACTTCATGGGGGGCTAGGGTTATAACCCTAGTTACCTTGAGAAAGTGTACTTTAACTTCAAAAGAAAGACAAAAATGATTAAGTTAGTCTCAACATCAACAAAAGGCTTTTAGGGGGGGGCTTGGCCTGGATCAAGTCCCCCAAGAAAGACATGGCAGTGACTTTTTCTTACTCCCCCCTGGAGTACTAGTTGATCAAGCTAGTAGGACCAAGGAAAAAGGCTCAATTTTCCCCAAAATTACCTCAGAAAATGCATTAAACCAGCCAAAGACACTCTCATCAGTTCATAGAAGCCTATCACACTGTAGGTACCCTTGAAAAACAGTGTAATGTACCGTGAATGATGTCCCCTCGATGGGGCATTCCTTAAAAGTTGCCAGCATGCAGCGAAAACCTTTGGTAAAATTTTGGGGGTAGTGGGGTTTGAACCCACGACTCCCTCCCTAGAGCATACATGCTTGCCCGCTAGGGTACAGTCGAACGCTCTAATGCGGACGGCTATCGCTGTATAAACAGCGTTTTAGTAAACGTCCTGACCAATGGCCAGGGCAGAGCAATACTCCCAATGGAGGACACAAATCGCCAGGAGCTGAAAAAAATAAAAAATGGAACCATCAGGGAGTGAATCCTGTGGTTTAGCGAAAGCGTTAGCGATTTCAGAAGTCAAATCGCCAAAACCTATATTCGCAGACAAGCGCAACAGGAGCGGACTCGCAAAAAGAGATGCGCAAGCGTCAACGGCCCCAGAAAAGGAATGTATGATCCGTGGTTTTTAAAGCTTTTAAAAGAAATTTTTGCACAGTTGCACCAAAAATTTTATAAACTTTAGGAAAAAGTATTGCACAGAATCCTACACAACAGAGCAGGTGGACAACCCACCTCTCAGGTATGTTAGTGTCATGTCACACGCATGCATTGCGCTCGTGTTGCTCATTTTGCTAAAACGCTAGGATTGTCACCGTTGCGTTCGTTGGGGGTTTTGGCGTTCACTTCCCTTGCTCCGCACAGGTCAAAACGAAAATGAGAGGTGTGTGAAACAAATGGAGCACGCAGCGCGCACGTAGGGTCAGTGTATGCGCTGTGCTGGCGATGCATGTGCCTAATCTAGACATTCACACGTTGTGGCGCTTTCCCTGTGTCCCAATCCACTCTTCTCTTCTCTTCACAGGTCAAAAAAGGAAAGTGCTTGCTCCTGTTCGTGTTGCCGTAACGCTAAAATAGGGTTGCTCAGAACGCGTAGGCTCGTTTTGCGCTGTGCTGTTGTTCGCCATCCCTGTCCTTCTTCTGCAGGAAAGGAGGTAAGAAGGGCATGCATGACACACGATGCATTAATCGATTAGGATTGTTTATAACTCGCCGTAGGGTTGTTTAAACGCTTAGGGTTGTTTTGCGTTCGTGTTCCCTTCGGCATTCACATGGTGCGTGGTGAGTAAGGTAGGTTAGCCCAGGAGGAGCTCACCTCCTTGTTGAGTCACGCGCTGATTGGTTGTTGTGGGTTAATGGTAGGAGTATGGGTACAGTCTATCGCCTCCCTTCCTGGCATACACACGATGCATTCAAGGGATATAGGCCACGCGCAGTGCACACGGTATAACTCTTGCTTAGGCTACCCAGGGCTCCGCCCTACGTTCTGTAAGAGAACGGGCGGAGTCCTTAAGCTTGCTTGCTTGCGGCGTGGTTAGAGGACAGCGTATTATAGGTCAGCCTGAGAAGCGTATAATACCTGGAGGCTGGCTTGGTTCCTCAGCCGCTAACGAGGTCTCATCTGCCTTTGCTGTACAGGTGGGAAAGGTCAGGGTAAATGGTGCAGCTGCAGTTGCGTTCGGCGACTTTGGATTTTTCTGCCCACGCTAAAAAGGGCGCTGATCACACAATCAACAAACTGTACCTCAGCCGTGAGTGGCGAGGACAGTCCGACCTCTTCATCATACACGCTGTGCACGCAAACAGAGCACTCCTTCCCTCTAAGCCCTGACAGGGAAATGTGTGCTGACGTCCCTGTTGGGCCAAAGTCCCATAGTAGCGCTGTGTTATCTTGCAATTTCACAGGGGGGCCAGTAGGGCCCGTGACTCCTTCGTCATGACCACCCAGTAGCGTGCGTAGGGGTTAGGGTCAGCAAGCCTGGTAGGGACTGAGTGCGGTTCTGCTCACCCTGCCTTCGGAGGCTGGTGCTGACGTTAGTGTGTGTAGTGTAGTGGTGTCTCCTGTCCCGCGTGCTTGTCCTCATGGGCAGGGGAGTGTGTTATTTTTTGGCCCTTAGAAAAACGGGCGTTTTGTATGCCCTTAGCACACTTGGCCACCCCTCCCCTTCAGTAGGTAGGGCTTTTACCGTCTTCCCCAAAGGATAGGACCCAGCAGTAAGAAAAAGTGCTTTTCCAATGCTTTGAGGCATACTCTAGTTGTATTAGAGATGCACTGAGCATCCAGGCATTCCTATCTTAGCATTGGCCCAACCAAAAGTGGTGATAACACATTTTGACCTATGGAACCAAACACTAAATCAGGATATGGAGTGGACCCCTTAATCCCCTATCAATGTGAGGGAATTCATCTTTTCCTGAGTCGACTGAGAACTGACATATCCAGGGCAGAGCCTATGAATTTATCTATGTTTTCTCATGAATTCTTAGCTGTCCTAGTGGTATGCACCCTAGGGGGCTGGGCACCTCTTTTTGAGAGGTCCTTGGTTCAATTCCCGGTCAGCCTAGCTAAGTGAGAAGATCCCATGTGACATGGCAGTGACCTCATCGCCACATGCCCTGCCACCTCAGCACATATGGGACCCAAAACAAAGAGTGCACATCTCCTGAGATGGCACTATGGAGATTGAGTGACCATGGGGCAGTTTTCCAACTCTTTTTCCAAAACATGTCAGCCATCTTTGTGAATATGCAATCTGATTTGACCTGAGTTGTAGTTTCTGTGAATACTCTTTCATCTTTCACTGTTTACACTGCAGCCCTTCATGCTTTGATCCTGATTCTCTTCTACTTGCTTATCTCTGGCTTGGGCTATCCTGGATTGGTTGTATTTCAGCAAACGAAACATTTTCCTCATCAAAAACAAGCAGCAGGAAGCCCTACACCAGCAGCAAGCAGCAGGAGAGGCACAAACACAGTGTTGAAACCCCTATAAAACTTTCTGGTAGCAAGAGGCAGACTGTCTCTGCGTACCGGCAGCAACCCCGTGCCGTACAACCAGTGCGCCAAGATCAGTCATATATAAGCAGAAGGGCGAACGAAGATGGACACAAAGAAAGAGGACACCGACGTGAAGACAGCGCCTGAGGCACCAGCAAGGCCAGCACCTGGTGAACCTGGACCTGGACCTAGCCCTGTACCTTCGGAGCCCTTACATGGGCCAGTGGACGTGGCGGAGGATTCGTTGGAAGGACTCCAGTCGGCCTTCCGGGCCCTCTCAGTCGAGGAGGTGGTCACTCATCCTGTGAAGAGGAAGAGAGAGAGCGAGAAGGATGCTGGAGAAGGCATAGCAGACGAAGGAGAAGACCAAGGGCAAGACCTGACGAATGATCCTACCTTCGAAGGCGCACCAAGCGCTTCTGGCCTCCACGCATCACCCTCTCCTATAACCACCACACTCCCAATTCCAGACCCAGCCGCTGCAACATCCACACCCATAACCAACCCACCTATGGCTGAGGGCACAGGCTTTACTGGTATGCCTACCTACCCTGCCTATGGTTTGGGCCCACCTACCACTGCGTTTCCTGAGGCAACTACTGCCAGTGAGCCGGTGGCCTCCAGTTCCGCGCCGCGATGGTATGCGGCTGACTATCACCATCCTCTACCCGCTACGGGAACCTATGTGGATGTTCCTGGGTATGCAACCTTGAGTGGGTTGAGCAGAGGACCTGAGTCTCTTGGAGGCAGGAGTAGAGGATCGGGGAGATCCTCCAACAGGTCCCTGACGCGGTCGGAGATCAACGAGGTGCTCCGAGGAGCCACCTCTAAAATTGTTGGCGACCTCACTCAAGAGATTGGAGAGAAACTGGGGCCCCTGATGATACCGCCCCAAGCGTCACCTACCACGGTGGGAGTGTCACCCCATCGAGTACTGACGCGTTCCCGTGGGGGGCCTGGCCACGGGACGCTGCGGTGGACACGCACAAGCAAGCAGGCAGGCAAAGCACTGCGCTCACAGGGGCATCATCACACTCGTGTCATGTGACAAAGCGTTTCAGGATCCTTGCCACTCTGAAACAAGGGAACAAAAGTATGTACAGCAACACATCAGGATATGTACACATGGGGTTAAGACTGGACTGGGGTAAGGGCATCACAGGACAAGAGACACTCAGTCCCAACTCATGTCCCAATCCCAGGTCCGACCCTCTCAGTGGCTGGCAGGGGCGGGGGCTCAAACACAACCCATGCCCTACTCAGTCCGGACCCTGAAACCCTGCCAGTTTGGGAGGGTGTCCCGCCCAGCCACAGGCGAGTTCCTGGGAACCAAGGGGGCTCCAAGGAAAACCGACAGTGGCTCCCTATGCTCCCTTAATGGCAGGTCCCAACTCCTCTCTGAGCCGGAGATAGGGCCCCGCCATTATCCCCTAGGAGTTGGTAGCTGAAAACGGGCTGTTTCAGCCCAAACTGATATTAGCTCCGAAAACTCCAAAATTGACCCCTCGTCCGGACCGGCCAGAGGTAGGGACGAGGCAACTGACCCTATGCCCTCCAAGTATCAACTCCCTGGAGCCCTCACCCAACCTGGTTCCCTCTGAGGTCCCGGCATCAGGGCACCACGGGTTCATCAAGTGGGGTCATGATGCCAAAATCACCAAAATTGGCGTCATTCCCACAGGTGGCTCGCCCGGCCAGGGCAAGGCCAATGGCTCACAGGATAGGAGGCAGGACCTAGGACCTATATCTGAGTGCACAACTTGAAATTAGGTCCGGGCTCCTTGTGGGCATCGAGATGTGGGGCCGCCAATTGACCACACGGGGGGGTGAAATTGGGGTCCCAAAAGGGGGTCATTTTGGCTGCTCAAAATGAGCCAAAATCGGGGGTGCCCTCAATAGTATATCTCCACGCCGGCTTGGAGATCGGATCCGACATTCCATACGCGATCCACCGGGAGTCCAACAATCACTCCCATGCCCTTGGCTCGCAAAGATCTCCATGCCACTCGGCGTGGTGACAATCCAAATTGGGTCCACAATTGCCAAAATGGCAAAATCGTCCACACTCACTTTGGGCTAGCACCTTGACGAAGGTTGCACCGCTTCGCCCACGTGGTGTGCGAACCATGGTGACCAATATCCATAACACCCATGTCATATACGGTCCACTGGTCCATGCGTCCGGCGTGCACGAGGGGGCTGAACATGGTGCACGGCGGGCAGAAAATGTGGAAAATTGCTCAAAATGGCCGAAAATGTGCACACTCATGGGTGGGGCAAATGAGGCACATGCCCGACTTGGACCGGAGTGTGCCATAGGATTGGTATCAAGTCATATGTGTCCAACGTATCTTTTGGGCGTCGCCCAAACCCCTCCGGTTTTGGGAATGGCAGGGTCGCCAAGTGAGCCCATGATTTGGGATCGTCCCAAATCGCCACCATGGCGGCCACGGTATGCCAAGCCCAAGGGGAGTTGTTCGCCGGGTCCATGATATGTTCGGCACCGAAGTATGCACCCCCATAACATACTTGGGTCATGATGTCAATTGAGCGCAACGTTGAGATACACGGTCGCCACTTGACATCATGACGGGCCAAAAACAGCAAAATTGGCGAAAAAACACGCAAAAGTGCCTTAAAAAATGCAAAAATATATTATAATATCTTCGGCTTGGATTGAGTAATCAACCAATCCTTCTAAACACAATGACTCGACACCGATGACCTTCGATTCCGCATATGTGCTCCACTTGGGGCGCTTTGGAAGGCCGTGCGCGCTGCCTCCCAAGTGGGCACATGCAAACATGGAATATTGCAAAAAACACACCTTGCTCGCAACACATCGCTTCGGGAGCGCTCCACAAGCGTCCCTTCATGAAGGTTAGGCTTGCGAGAGTGTCTGTTGGGAGTACAATGAAGGGCCTCGTGCGATATGGGGTCCATTGGCGGGCTAGTCTTGGAATGGTGCAGCCGCCAAATGGGCACGTGATATGACACTAAATATGGCATACAACCCTACCCTCGCCTTCTACACCCAACCTATTGGCCTAGAATCAAAGTGTGCCTATATTCTAGAGTAACCTTGGTCCCTTAACACGCATGCAAGTGCTTTGGTCGAAAATGGACCTCCCTTTGGAAAGCCGAATTTTAGCATGCACGCAAAATATATTGCCAACATATATATGGAGACCATATATGTACTATCCGGGGAAGACAAGTGATATGCCCTGGATGTAGAGGCAAGCAAAGAGGGAGAAAACGCCAACTCAACATACTTCTACACGTACTTGGACGCCAAGTACGTGAGATTGCCCATTTCTTGGAAAACACTCAAAATAAATAACCCTTTGGGCCTATGGAGTTCGGATCCTTTGGCCGCATCCTATGACTATGGGGGGCAAAACCTCATACACAGTGCCTATGAGGCACGTTAATTCGTCCTTGGGCGCTTGAACGCTCGTAACCCTTTTTATTTCACTTGGGGGTTCAAAGCGCCTTCGGCCGCCCAGATTTGCTGGGAAAAATCTGGGACGCGATGCTTTTTATCAAGGAAAAAATTGCGGATCACTCGAAGAGTGTTTCAGTCTTAACTTCAAGAAAGATCGTTTTACAGAATCATCTAATGCAGTACACGGAACGGGCGACGTCAGGCAGCGATTTCACGACAATTAGAAATCGCGGTAGAAATCGGGTATTTCACCGATTTCTAACCGCAAATCGACCAAGAGAGTAAACTTATGGTAATTCCACACCGACTTAATGGTTAGAAATCGGATTCCAGATTTCGCGGGTTAAAGAACAGGGATATCCCGCTGACGGCCGGTGTCAACGGCTTCCGCACGGGTGTGACGGCTCACAGGCCTCCGGGCCATGGGCCATAACGGGTGTCACGGCTCACAGGCCTCGGGGCCATGGGCCATAGGCTCTGGTGTCATATGCTTGTGCTTGGGTGCATATAGAAAACCCATTTTCCTTGTCTTGCACTTAAAAATCAAATTGTTTCCAATGTTCTCCATTACAATTGATCTTGTTGGCAAGTACAGGACACAGGCAACAGCAAGAAGACGAAGTCGTGAACGAACATTGAGCTGGACCAACTGGCTGGTCCAGTAATACGGGTTCACATGCCTAAATAACAAGAAAATTGATGTAACAATAAATTCTCATTAAAAAGGCAAGAAAACCTATATTCTAGCAACTTTCTGAGTAGTCCCTCTTATCACAGGCCTTGTCAACATTACGTAAATTGCTGTCGGCGGCAAAGGAGGGCGACAGTTGCGACTGGCCATCTGAAGCTTCGAAATAGCTTCAAAATAGCTTCTAATACATTAGAACCTTCTAAAATAGCATAAAACATGATTAAATCACATTATAAGCATACGGGATGTGATTATTCATGTATGGCTACTAATGTAGTCTAGATCTCTGCTCTCTGTAGTGTACCTAAGAGCAGTAGAGTCTAGCAGCAAGCTATAGGCTTGGAATATAAGCCAAATATGAGCAAATATCCTAGTGTTCTAGGATCTTGAAGCTTGGAGAGGTCTAGTATAGATCCTCCAGAAAGCTTCTGAGAGGCCTAAATGCCCTGACTTATTACACCCCCTTCCTAAGCTTCATGCACATTCGCTAAGAATGTTCATGACAAGCTGATAATCTAACATAAGGAGGGGTATGGGCATAAGGCACGCTCATATTGAATGTTCTGAGTGTCTAATGTAGTGTCTTACTACCCCCATCCTAGAGGTAAAGATGTATCCCCACCTAAGAGGGTAAAGTTCCTAAGTCTTGGGTATGGTAGGGCTCAAAATGAAACATGAGAAACACTAAGCAAAAAGCTAGCATACAAAGTATGAACAATGATAACCTAAATCTTCAGGCAAACAATGAGGGTAAGGGTAATACACCTGGATGTAGACGTATAAATTACAATGAGCTATACGGAAAATCAATCACAATTGAGAATGAAATGCAACATGTGGGGTTAAACTGGAAATTCAAGCTTTGCCCAAGCTGTCTATTGACAGGCTTGTCTTCGTCATCCAAAGAGAGGATATACCACCGTACTCAACGGACGCGTTACATGTGGCTACCTAATGCAATGGATGCATTGGTACCTATTTGATGCAATGGGTTTCTTGGCCTGCATTACATGGACAGAGAAAGCGAGGCAGCATCAGCAATGACTAACTGTTGATTAGTTTAGCGGGTAGGGATAACTCATAGTGTGTGGGGAGGGGTGGCAGTCACGACGAGTAGACATCATCTGACCCGGATCTGCTCTTTCTTATCCCGGCCATGGGGATTGATCCGTCTGGGGGTATGGGGATTTATACTAATACTTCAACCAAAAAAACGTTAAAAGATATAGTCCGTCATTACCAACTTTTTACTCATACTTTCTGGCTATCTCTAAAAACAAAGCTGAAACGTCAGTTACCTAACAAGCTTAGCAATCATGTACAAAAGAATCAATATCCCATCACGGAAAAATGCTCTGGGCCGCAGAGCAAATGAACCATGTTCCTCAACAGGACATAGCCAATAGGAATCTAATGAGATATGAAGCTAGCGGGAATACTGATTTGTGTAGACATGTCCCAAATGACTTAAATTACCAAAGCAAAAAATTTGCACGAAGAAGTGAAAATGTAGAAGTGTGTTCATCATGTAAATTCAGAGAAAGAAGATGTATGGGTTGTGGCAAGTGCTAAAGATGACAAAACCAATGAATTGTATGTGTGCATGTAGGGGTTGGGTTCACGGGTAGGGGTGGGTTGGTCCCCTGGGGTTGGTTGGAAACGAAGTAGGTAAGTGATAAGTGAAAAAACCTGAAAGGTCGGATCTTTCATGGAACGCCATTCAGCTCTAGTGCGAGCCAGCGGATATCCTACACGACTGGAGGGTCGCCACTGCCTCATACGTGAAATGTATCATTGTCAAGTTGTCTCAGACATGTAGAAGTAGTAAATCTCCGAAAAATGCTATCGTAGTTAAAGTGTGTTCTGTACCTTACCGGAAGACCAATTACGGCGAGCCCCTTGCCCAGCAGATGGTTGTACAAAGCCATCCGTGCTGGGGCCTGTCTTCCTACATGAAGAGTAAATTCCGCTCAACTGAATTGCAGGATTCAGGCTATCCTCTTGGAGCTTAACTCCGTCATCTATCTCTACCGCAAGAGAAGGGGTCTATCCCACTGCAGGGAAAGTACTTATTTACCCGTGCGAGGGTAGAAGCCCATTACTGTAGGCTTTCGATACCTTTCGATAATCCTTTTCAATGAGCCTACCGTAGTACACCGCTGGTCTCGGTGGCTACCGGCGTAGGGCTCTTCACTAACACATCGCGGAATGCATTAGCCAAGTCACAGGCTAAGTGACCAAGCTTAAACCTGTTCACTTGACGCCGGTTCGGACCCCCGTGGCCATCTTGGGGTCACTTGGGGTGTGTATCTATGTGCCAGCAAGCCGCCATTGGCTGATATCATACTCTCCCATCCACCTGAACTAACCCGATGTGATAGTGTGATAGGTTTGGCCATTCCGGCTACGAGCGGCCATATTCAGTACCGAGGCGCCGCCAGCAGAGATTTATATATCAGAATATCAGGAATCAACAGGGTTTTATTATCATAATGTTTCCGTAATTTTTCAGCCTTTTGTTCTGATGGTCAATGTATCGGCGACTGTCAGTTGGCTCGCGATTTTGCGTTAACCGATTGGTTAACTGTTATCTCCAGATATTTTGGTTCGGACCCCGCTGCAGGGTCAGATTTAATCAGTAAAGGGTTCGTTGCTTCCGCAATTTTCTAAATAAGCACTCGAAATTTTAATCTGAATTTTTCGCGATGTCGAAATCGGATTTTCGACTTCGACATCGCCGCACTTGATTTGGTCTTCTTCGAGTGGTCATACTCCTTTCCCTATGCCCGAATCAGGTTTCCCTTATATTTGCCACCCATTTGACTTGGAGATATAAGGGAAACAAAAGTGAATCGTGGGACCACTTTGAAGGACCATATCTACGCGCGAGTGTGAGCAATGAGAATAAGGAAGGTTGCGTTGCAAGCGCCTTGGTCTCAACTTAATTTAGGAAGCATCAAACGCCTTTGGTGTGTACACATGCCAGGTGTAGCAAGGGATAATGGTCAAGAGGGTATAAAGTGATATATAACTCTTGGGCCGTGCAACCGAATATTTTAATGCGACTTTCGAGTGTGCCGCATAAGTGTTGGGGTTGCATAGATACTTTCCTTGGGTTCCTACGAATTTTTAACGTGAAGTTATGACCATGGAGGGACATGGCAATTCATGGTGGGAGCCACATTATGAGGGTATGTGTTATATGCATGGTATATGTCTTGATATGCTCACGCCCATGTTATATATCTTTGTGTGGCCGAAGAGACGGGGAGCCACACGTGACAAGGGCTTTGCCCATGTCCCAATTGTGGAATTCAATGCGCTAGACTAAGTCTACCGCATATGTATTGCTCATGGTATGTTTGGCAAGGAGATCCATGAGTGCACTCCCATTTTCATGGGGCATGTAGATACGAGTGGCGAAGGTATCTCCATGCGCCCGATTGGGGATCCAAGTGGGGGAATTGTTTGCAAATGGTTCCAATCATTTGTGTATTGAATCATGAGCGGATATCATGGGTGAGCATAGAGATATACTATCATGACAACTTTGTATTTGGTCATATTTTCATGTTTTTGACCTCAATTTTTGCTCATTTTTGCGTTTTGTGTACTTACCTGGTCGGCGAACAGCAAGAAGTCTATGGAGAGTCGAGCCATGGTATGTTGTTCATATGTTGGCATATGCTTTGGAGTTGAACACCACTATATGCCGGATCGCGTACTCCATTTGGCTTGGCGCACAAAGGATCACAAGAATTGGTCTCAAGATCATGGGCTGACTTGGGCAGTGCGTGGCGCCCATATCCGAAGGGGTTTCGAAGGTAAAGTGGGGATGTACATGGGCATTGGCCTTTGGTCTCTATCCTCCATGAATACTAGACTTGGATTCCATGCATGCTTTGAGCCTTTGGATAAGTGGTAACTTCAATTTTGAGCATATATTTGATATATGGCCAATATGGTGTGAATTGGCAGTTTTTTGGCATGTTATGAGTTCAAACTCATGGGGCATATCTCGAAGCCCAATCGACTCCAAGTCCAACCAAGGTTACGTCAGGGTAGGGCATGGTCCTGAGTGCCACTCTAGGCCATGACACGCCACCTCCCCTATTGGGCTAGGATTTATAGGCTTGGGAGTGAACACATTTTTGGGGTTTATGTAATGACTTGTGACACATGGCATTCAGCCATCTCATTTGACCTGGTTCAGGGCAATATGTTGGTGAGTCAAGGGAAGGTCTTGAGTCCAGGGAATGAGGGGTTTATGGCTGTGAATGTGTATGTTTACCTCTTTCCCCAACTTTGCTTTATTTGTGTTCATATGCCAATTTCAGGGCTTTCTTCCTTGGTGCAATTCTTGTACATGCCCGCCACCGTGAGACGACCGGTGTGCTGAACGGAAGCCCGCAGCCTGTTTTGGATTGTGAATTGGGCTACTGCTGTATTTGTGGGATCTGGTTGCTGTTCAGGGTAGAAGGAGGATTACATTTTCTATATTTTTGGATTTTGGACCCTGCACATTGAGGATTTTGAGAAATGCAATCGTTGATCCGGAGTAAATCAGCAGGGGTAACAGGCGGAAGGGGCACAGCGGGGGCCGGTCCTGGTAGGGACCTTCTTTATGGTAGCAGAGGCTTACCTGCTGCCCCTACCTACCGCCGACCCGGGGACTTGGGCCCTTATGAGCCCTGCCCAAGTACGCCCCGGGTGCGTATTGTGGACTCGGTGGAGACCACGCCGGAGATCAGAGCCATAGAAGAACCGAGACGTTCAAGAGCATGGCGAACTCCGGAAGTTGAAGCCCGAAGAGAAGTAAGACGTTCGGGAAGAGGAGGACGAGACATGGAGGACCTGGTCTCCATGTGTGAGCGTCGCTGCCGAAAGGCATGCAACCTCCGCTCCGCCGCGGAGGACTCTGACGAGGCCTGCCATTCGGGCAGCAGTGGAGGACGGGCCCGGCGCTACCGGAAGCGCGGGTCACCCAAGTCCGCGGCAAGGGACGCCGGGGCTATGGACACGGACCCCAGCCCGGTCAGGCTGTGGGAATCCGAGGGGCACTTCGAGGGCTATCGGACAGCCTACGAGCCACCTTCGGAGTCGGAGATGTCCGCGCCGATCGCCAGGGCGCATACGGCCCCCGAGCCCGCCCTGAAGCACGACGCCGAGGGCTTGGAGAGGCCAGCCAGAGCCCGGACGGCACCTGTGCCCCGGCACACGGGACCAGAGACGGACGCCATAGGCGATACGCCCATGGGCGATGAGTCTGAGGTGCCGGGAACCGCGGGATGTGCTGAATCCGGCGGAAAGCACGCTGCGTGCCACTGCGAGCACGTGTCCTTCCTCATGGGCAAGTACCCGAAGATGGGGATGGACGCCATCGTGCATCGTCTTGACCGCCTGGACAACGCCAAGGATGGTCTAGAGGAGGACGTCGCGGGGATCCTGGACGACCAGTCGGCTGCGGAGAAAGACATGGAGGAGCTGCGAGCGGAACGGGACCGGTACCGGGAGAATCTGGAGCTGGCCCTGGAGAAGCAGCAGCGAGTGGTGGACAGCCTCCTCCACCTGGTGGAGGACATGTCGGGACGCCTGAAAAGGCTAGAGGAGCTACAGCCCCTCGCCTCGGGTCCGGAGCTCCCGGCAAAGCTGGCCGCGGTAGAGCTGGTGGAGCGGGTTAAGACCCTCAGGAGCGCCATGGAGATACCCATGGGCGGCCCTGCAGAGGCACCATACGCGCCTCCGAGTGTTGACCCGGGTGCGCTGCCGTTTGTTCCCATGTTCAGCGAATCCACAATGCTCGGGGAACACACGGCACCGGCTGGGTCCATGCGGGAAGGGCACGTAACCACGGACCCGAGGAGCCTGACGGTACAGATGTCCCATGCCGCCCAGGATGTACCGATCACGACGAATATGGTAGTTTATGCGGAAGAGAAGATCGAGAGCCAGACCATGCAGGGGCAAACCATGGGAAGCGCCGACGGACATGGTCGAGGTCATCCAGGCGGAAACCTGTCGGCGAAGGACCCCAATACGGGGATATGGACGGCCGATGGAGCAAGTCCTTCCCGCATTCCAAACCCCATGGGTTCAGGCCCAGCTGGACCGCACTCCATGGAGGAGAGGGATGTACGGGGAGTGTACTCACAGCCCCCGGCCACAGGTGGTATCCGTCTCGGTGGAGTGGTGGCTGGGGACGTCGGAGACGCCATCAGGATTGACGACCTCAGGGGAATCAAAATCCCCTACTACGATGGCAACCCCTCCAACCTGGATGACTTCATCCTGGACTGGGAGGACTTCGCCGAGGAGGTCGTCGGCGAGATGCGGGGGGCGCCGCGGGACAAGTGGGTATGTCGGACATTCCCACACCGGCTGGCGCAGGACCTGAAGGAGGAGCTGCGGGATCAGATCCGGGAAGGATTGATCCGTATAGAGCAGGCCTGCCTCAAGTGGTTGGAGGATGAGGAGCGGGTGGACGCTCCGAACCAGAAGCTGGAGGACCTGTGGTCCATCCCGCTGCCGCTGGACCGCGGTGAGTTGCGGGTCCGGGAGTGGAACCGGTATCTGCGGAAGTACCGCAGATGCCTCAAGCTGGTGGAAGACTGGAACGAGGCCAGTGAGATCCGCCACCTGCTGAAGGATGTCCTCCCCGGCAACTGAAAGAGGCGGGTGGAGGACGAGGAGAAGAAGCGCGCCAAGAAGCGGGTGGCGGTAAGGATCATGGCGGCGGAGGATACCCATGCGGGTATCATGGAGTTCTTCAGGAGGAATCTGGGCGAACCAAACCGGATGTTGGGACTGAAGAACGCCGTGTACGTGGAGGTGTTTGGAAACTCCATGGGGCAAAGGTTGCTGCGCCTCAACAACGTGGTGTGGAGGCGCGGGGAGCCGCTGAGGATGCAAGTCATCTTCGCCCGCATGAGCCTTGACAAGATCGTGAAGTACATCACGGTGGAGTTGAAGCTCAATGCGAAGAACGAGGCCCACGTGCAGGATCGACATGGTCATGGACAACGAGGCCACCGAGAAGACTGCCATCATCGAGAGATCCAGGAGGACACGGCCAACTCCGCGGAGGATGGTAGTGGAAGTGGCCAAGACCACTGGACCGGGTCCCGGGAGGATCATGAGGAGGCCCACTTCTTCGCGTTTGTGGCGCACAACGTGAGGAACCATGGGCAGGATCGGTCCAGATGGAGCCAGGTGGGACCCAATAAGAGCAGAGCGCCAAGGAGGATCGGGAACCCACCGCTCTCGTTCCGGGAGTACAGGTCTCAGCACGACGGGTGCTGGGTCTGTTATGGCAAGGGAAACAACCATGCACATGACCACCGTCAGTGCAAGGTGTATGAGGCGGACAAGAAGGCCTACTTCGCCGCTCATCCCGAGAAGAAGCCCAAGGAGCAGCGGATTTCCGATTGGAATGCGAAGGGCGGAGACGGGGGAAAAGGCCAAGGCAAAGGCCAAGGAAAAGGCGGAGGAAGAGGCTATGGTGGTGGACCTGGCCAAGACCGACGAGTGAGGTCGATCGAGAAGGTTGCTGAGGACATGTTGAGGACGTTGGAGGAACTCAAAGCCCAGCAACGTGGTGGACAAAGTCCTGGCGGATCGCAGCCGGAAGGGGCTGCGGGAAGCAAAGTCTAGAGGAGCCCCCACGGGAGTGGGACCTCGGAGGTCTCTCCTCCGAAAATCAGTGGAATCCCAGAGAAAGCGAAGGCACATCGGGTGCCGAAGAAGGCTCCAGAAGAGCCAAAACCACTGAGCTTCGCCACTCCCAACCCCTGGAGCGCCCTGCCAAGGGAAGTACATGTGGGTACGGGACATGGCAAGAAGGAAGGAGCGGCCACGGAGAGCCCCGTGGACGGGCAGGACCAACCCAAGATCTACACCATCCGTGACCATACCCTTGAAGTCCTGATGCACCCGGACGTGCTAGAGTTGCATGCCGTGAGAGTCGTCCATACACCTCATGGCGACGAGCGGCAGTTGCACTTGAAAGTGCGAGTACGGTGCGGACGAGAGGAGAAGGTGGTGGATGTGTTAGTGGATACGGGTGCCCAGGTGAGCCTGGTCCGGAGAGGGTTGTTCAAGGAGGAACTCCTGCAGCCCAGCCGGAGACCGGTCCGCCTGAAGGTCGCCAACGGAGAGATCATGGGTGCTGGCACCCATGAGGCCACCATCAGTATGGAATTCTGGGAGCATGAGCGCTTGAACCGCCCTGATCAGGCGAAGAGAAGCACTCTATCTGGGAACTTCTATGTGGCCGACATTACAGATTGGGATATGATCATGGGGTATGACTTCATGGTGGCCAACGCCATTGGAGCCCTTCCCCATCGCGCAACGCTGGTCCGGGAGGATGATGAATGCCTCACATGGCTGTCCACGGACTATGCATGCGGATCATCCCAATGGAATGCTGAGGAAGAGGATCGGATCCCCCAAGCGGTGCAAGCTGTGGGTGCCAAGTCCAGAGGACACCGTGGAGTTCAGCTCACGGAGTATGGAATGGCGCCGCAGGTGTATGCCAGGATGATCCAGACGCTGGGAGCCGAAGCGCCCGAGACGGACGTCTTCGCTTCCCGGGATGCCCCACTTCTGCGGAAGTGTAGGAGGCATTGGCATCGAGGAGACTCAGCCTGGCACAGGCATTGGGGTTTGAAGGAGTGGGGGCCCATGTATTGGCATGGCTCCCTGAACAATACCAGACGTACGGTGGAGAAGATGGTCGCGGATAGAGCGAAGGGGATCCTGGTCATAACCGGCATAGGATCCACCCCATGTCCGCTGGAGGGTCTCAAATCGACGCTGGACTCCATCACCCTGAACGAGATGTCATTCGGGTCAGAGGAGGAGTTGTTCATCGACGCCAAGGGTGTATCAATGCCCTCCCCGGGTCAAGCGTGGGGTACCAAGGCTTTCCTGGTGGATGGGGCGCAAGCCCAGCCCACGGGTGATGAAGCATTCATCCGTAGGGTGGAGGCGGTGCCCATGAAGGTCATGTTTGAGCCCAAGGAAGGGACGGATCAGCCTATTGATGGCATTGACGTCCTGTCCCACGCCGAGATCGACGACGTCGTCAACTACATGCGGATGGGGATGCACGATCGTGTGGCAGCCAAGAAGAGGTGGGCCATGGTCACATCTCCGCATTGGTGGGATGACAAGATGTTGGTCACCGGCAAGTACGAGAAGGACGAGTTCGTGGCGAGGGTCATGGATCACATCGCGGACCAATACGATGGTCCGGTTGGGTCGGACCCACCAACATGGGATTTTCCGAGAATGGGTGCCGATAGCGACAGTCACCAGCCCGAGGCCGCAAATTTCCGAATATTATCGGTGGGAAGAGCTCCCCACGACGATGAAGACGGCATATCGGACGAGGAGAAGTCGGAATCGGACCCAGAAGAGGCCTATACCGCAGTGCGGTCGGTTGTGTCTATACCGAAGCAAGCGGCTGAAGAGGCCCAGGAGAACCCGAAGGTCGCCGAGCTGAAGGAGAGGCTGATCAAGGCCTATCCGCGGCTATTCAGTGGCGTCGCCAACAAGAACCCTCCAGATTGCGGGAGGTTTGGTACAGCGAAGATCAAGCTGAAGCCGAACCCGAAGATCTATCGTCATCGGGAGTACCAACTTCAGGGCGATCGGGCCGAGGCCATGAAGAAGCTGTTGGCCGAGTCCATTGAGCGGGGATAGATCGAACCCTCCGACAGTGAGTGGGCCAGCCCAGCCTTCATCGTGCCCAAGAAGGAGAAGGGCGAGTGGAGGTTGGTGGTTGATTACAGAGGTTTGAACGAGCAGACCGAGCACGACTCGTACTCGCTTCCCCTGATCGACACCATCCTCCAAAAACAACAGAAAAAGCGGATTTTCACGGTGTTAGACCTGAAACACGGTTATCACCAGATGCCGCTACACCCGGATTCCAGGCCCTGCACAGCGATGTCGACGCCGCTGGGGCCCATGCAGTGGAAAGTGGTGCCTATGGGCGCCAAGAATGGCAACGCCGCTTTCCAGCGCATGATGGAGGACCTACTCGGTCCTGTCCGGGACTGTGCCGATCCCTTCGTGGATGACATCATCATCGGGTCCGGCACGGAGAACATGACTGAGGACCAGCTGATCGACGCGCTTGAGAAGGATCTGCGCCGAGTGCTCAGCGAGTTGGACAAGCACAACATGGTGTGCAAGCCCACCAAAGCCTCACTCTTCGTGAAGGAAGTGGAGTTCGCGGGTCACGTGGTTGGTCACGGGCAACGCCGTCCCATGCCTGGGAAGCTGGCGTCCCTGCACCACTGGGAGAAGCCCCAGACCATCAGCGAACTCCGGTCCTTCATGGGGTTCTGCAACTACTATTCGGGCTATGTCCGGATGTATGCAGAACTGTCGGGGCCGCTGCATAAGATGCTGCAAGTGGGCAAGTTCGATGGCCGGAAGGGGAGCAAGAAGAAGCTTGCTTGGACCCCTGAGGCCGAAGATGCGTTCAGCCGCCTGAAGGAGCGACTCCTGGGGCAACTGGGGCTATTCCTGGTGGACCAGGACAAGGGATTCGTGCTACGGACGGACGCCTCGGACTATGCTGTGGGGGCAGTCCTCGAGCAGATCCGAGACGACGGGTCACATGTACCCGTGGCGTTCTGGAGCCGGATCCTGGCCGAGGGCCAACGCCGCACCTGGACCGCGAGGGAGAAGCAGACGTACGCCATTGTTTGTGCGCTCAGGAAGTGGTCTGGCCACATCGGATTGCAACCGGTAGTGGTTTGCACGGACCATCAGTCCTTGCAGAGCTGGCACAAGGAGCACGTCGACACCCCCTCGGGACCGGCGGCAAGGAGGGCCCGGTGGCACGAAACGTTCGCCAAGTTCGACCTCAGCGTCGTATACGTCCCGGGGAAGGACAACACTGTGGCAGATTGCCTCAGTCGGTGGGCCTACCCCGCGGGCAAGGCTTGGATGGACATATCCAGCCATGGAGACGCCGAAGAGACCGAGGAGGCCAAGCGCATCATCGAGATGGAGAAGGTCATGGAGCAAGAGGTGGTCAAGTGCTTTGTGGTGATGGCTAACCGTACGGACCTGGCCAAGTTCCGGGGTGCCCGCGTCCAAGCTATTCGAGAGGAAACCCTCGAGCAATGGATGGTGGCCCCTGTAGAGCTAGTCAGGTCGGTGCTCACAGAGGACTGGTCGGATGACTACGCGGCATCCGAGCACTGGAGCAAGTACTGGAATGCCGTGAGCGCCCCGTCGGACGACGACTGGCCTGAGGGCTTGACCGAGGATGGGGACAAGTTGTTCCTCAAGGACAAGCTGCTGGTGCCCGAGAACCGAGTGGAGGAGCTCATTGACCATTGGCACAACGCCCAGCTCATGCACCCTGGCCGAGACAAGATGCAACAGGACCTGGAGTGGCGTTTCAAGTTCCCTCCGGGGTACTACGCCATCCTGGATAGGTACTGCAGCGACTGTGCCGTGTGTCGGGCCACGAAGAGCCCCAACCACTCCACAGCGGGCAACCCGGTGTATACGGCTATACCGGAGGCCCCTATGCGGTCCGTGGCCATGGATGTATTCGCCATGCCTGAGGTCAACGTTGAAGGAGAGACCTACGACTGTGTCATCCTGGCGGTGGATAGGCACAGTGGGTATATCGTGGCGGTCCCTGGCAAGAAGTCCAAGAAGAAGGACAAGAAGGACAAGCATGGAGTGGGGCTGCAGGCCAAGACCGTCGCTAATGCCATGATCAGGCATTGGCTAACGATTTTCGATGTCCCAGCTGTCATCTGCAGCGATCGGGGCAGTCAATTCGTGGGGACGTGGTTCAAGACGATGTGCAAGCACATGGGGATTCGGCACGCCAAGACCGTGGCATACCACAGCCGGTCGAATGGCCGGGCTGAGGTGGCCGGGCGGCAGATGTTCGAGAAGTTCCGCCAGCTGCACATCGACGAACCGGGACGGAATTGGTATAATTCGCTGTGGAGAGTACTCCAAGCGTATCACGACCTTCCAGGGCCCACTGGACTGTCGCCCCATCGTATCCTGTTCCTACGGGATCGAGTGTCACACACTCTCCCGTGGATGAACCATGGCAAAGTGGCCCGGGATGCGAACGCCATGATGGCTGAGGCGGACGACACGGCGGCCAAGGTGTGCAAGGCACTTCAGGACGAGCATGACAAGAGGGCCAAGTACTTCAAGCAGGGAAAGGTCCAGAAGTATGCTCTCCAAGACACCGTGTGGGTGGAGCGGCACCACAAGGATGTCCTGTCCAGGCATCGGCAGGCGTCCTGGTATGTGCCGGGGGTAATCGTGCCGAAGGTCGGGCAGGATGTGTATGCGGTTCGTGTGGGGGATAACAAGATCCTGGACCGCGACCATACCCAGCTTCGTCCCTGAGCACCAGACCCCAGCGGATGTCCCGTCACCTTCGAGTTCACAGCCGGCGATGTGGATTCGGACGACGAGGGTGAGGACGACGACTTCACCGCTGAGAAGATCCTGGCGGACAAGCCGGACCCGGGGACGCCTGGGGGGAGGCTTTATAAAGTCCGTTGGAAAGGATTCGCCGCATCCAGGGACTCGTGGGAGCCTCCGAGCAGTTTTGTGCCGAGGTACACCACGGTCTGGATGGACTACCTGAAGAAAAAGAATATTTCTTTGGATGTCAAGGACATGTTGGTCCATTTGGTTGCTGCTGTAGCACCGTAATGGATCCCCCCTTGGCATTTTGTTTGTTTCTGTGCTTGGGGAGACGGGTGAGGGCGTTCATCCGGGGATTTTTCGGCCTTGATTGGCCATCTACCCCCTTCACTCGATCTCCACATATATATTTCATTGTGGTATACTTATTTAGGTCGACCGACGACGTTTTTCTATCTTTGATCCCCTTGGTCCATGTTGTAGATCAAGAGGAGACCGGATATGGCGTAGGGCACCGATTTTCAGTGTCCTCACCCCTCCCCTGGGGCATGGGGGACGCCTACAACGTGTGTGGGGCCTCCATGTGTCCTTGGGACATGGAGGGGGGGGTTGGAGCCCATTGGGGTCCTCCCGTCCTCTCTTCAATGACTTCCGAGCGGTAACAACGCTCTGAGAAGAAGGGTGAAGCCGGTTCGGACCCCCGTGGCCATCTTGGGGTCACTTGGGGTGTGTATCTATGTGCCGGCAAGCCGCCATTGGCTGATATCATACTCTCCCATCCACCTGAACTAACCCGATGTGATAGTGTGATAGGTTTGGCCAGTCCGGCTACGAGCGGCCATATTCAGTACCGAGGCGCCGCCAGCAGAGATTTATATATCAGAATATCAGGAATCAACAGGGTTTTATTATCATAATGTTTCCGTAATTTTTCAGCCTTTTGTTCTGATGGTCAATGTATCGGCGACTGTCAGTTGGCTCGCGATTTTGCGTTAACCGATTGGTTAACTGTTATTTCCAGATATTTTGGTTCGGACCCCGCTGAAGGGTCAGATTTCATCAGTAACGGGTTCGTTGCTTCCGCAATTTTCTAAATAAGCACTCGAAATTTTAATCTGAATTTTTCGCGATGTCGAAATCGGATTTTCGACTTCGACATCGCCGCACTTGATTTGGTCTTCTTCGAGTGGTCATACTCCTTTCCCTATGCCCGAATCAGGTTTCCCTTATACTTGCCACCCATTTGACTTGGAGATATAAGGGAAACAAAAGTGAATCGTGGGACCACTTTGAAGGACCATATCTACGCGCGAGTGTGAGGAATAAGAATAAGGAAGGTTGCGTTGCAAGCGCCTTGGTCTCAACTTAATTTAGGAAGCATCAAACGCCTTTGGTGTGTACACATGCCCGGTGTAGCAAGGGATAATGGTCAAGAGGGTATAAAGTGATATATAACTCTTGGGCCGTGCAACCGAATATTTTAATGCGACTTTCGAGTGTGCCGCATAAGTGTTGGGGTTGCATAGATACTTTCCTTGGGTTCCTACGTATTTTTAACGTGAAGTTATGACCATGGAGGGACATGGCATATCATGGTGGGAGCCACATTATGAGGGTATGTGTTATATGCATGGTATATGTCTTGATATGCTCACGCCCATGTTATATATCTTCGTGTGGCCGAAGAGATGGGGAGCCACACGTGACAAGGGCTTTGCCCATGTCCCATTTGTGGAATTCAAAGCGCTAGACTAAGTCTACCGCATATGTATTGCTCATGGTATGTTTGGCAAGGAGATCCATGAGTGCACTCCCATTTTCATGGGGCATGTAGATACGAGTGGCGAAGGTATCTCCATGCGCCCGATTGGGGATCCAAGTGGCGGAATTGTTTGCAAATGGTTCCAATCATTTGTGTATTGAATCATGAGCGGATATCATGGGTGAGCATAGAGATATACTATCATGACAACTTTGTATTTGGTCATATTTTCATGTTTTTGACCTCAATTTTTGCTCATTTTTGCGTTTTGTGTACTTACCTGGTCGGCGAACAGCAAGAAGTCTATGGAGAGTCGAGCCATGGTATGTTGTTCATATGTTGGCATATGCTTTGGAGTTGAACACCACCATATGCCGGATCGCGTACTCCATTTGGCTTGGCGCACGAAGGATCACAAGAATTGGTCTCAAGATCATGGGCTGACTTGGGCAGTGCGTGGCGCCCATATCCAAAGGGGTTTCGAAGGTAAAGTGGGGATGTACATGGGCATTGGCCTTTGGTCTCTATCCTCCATGAATACTAGACTTGGATTCCATGCATGCTTTGAGCCTTTGGATAAGTGGTAACTTCAATTTTGAGCATATATTTGATATATGGCCAATATGGTGTGAATTGGCAGTCTTTTGGCATGTTATGAGTTCAAACTCATGGGGCATATCTCCAAGCCCAATCGACTCCAAGTCCAACCAAGGTTATGTCAGGGTAGGGCATGGTCCTGAGTGCCACTCTAGGCCATGACACGCCACCTCCCCTATTGGGCTAGGATTTATAGGCTTGGGAGTGAACACATTTTTGGGGTTTATGTAATGACTTGTGACACATGGCATTCAGCCATCTCATTTGACCTGGTTCAGGGCAATATGTTGGTGAGTCAAGGGAAGGCCTTGAGTCCAGGGAATGAGGGGTTTATGGCTGTGAATGTGTATGTTTACCTCTTTCCCCAACTTTGCTTTATTTGTGTTCATATGCCAATTTCAGGGCTTTCTTCCTTGGTGCAATTCTTGTACATGCCCGCCACCGTGAGACGACCGGTGTGCTGAACGGAAGCCCGCAGCCTGATTTGGATTGTGAATTGGGCTACTGCTGTATTTGTGGGATCTGGTTGCTGTTCAGGGTAGAAGGAGGATTACATTTTCTATATTTTTGGATTTTGGACCCTGGACATTGAGGATTTTGAGAAATGCAATCGTTGATCCGGAGTAAATCAGCAGGGGTAACAGGCGGAAGGGGCACAGCGGGGGCCGGTCCTGGTAGGGACCTTCTTTAGTTACACAGAAAGACGTGGCGGGGTGAGACCAATGCCGGCTCATGTAAGCGGACACTGACTGTCTACCCGAAGGAAATGACTTAGAAATTGGCTCGTAGGCGAAAATTTGATGGATGTGGTACTACAGCAAACCTCAGAGTGTGATATCCAAAGAGAACAAATGGAATCATCAAATGACTCATGGTATGTGTTTGTGTGTGGGTTGTAAGTTTGGTGTGATGAGGGAGGGAATGTGTGAAAAATCCAAGTAAGTCTGTCATGCTGATGGTCTTGTCGGGAAGATAGAGAATGTAATGTTGTAGACTACGGACACTCAATTGAGCCCTCTCAAACCCGGTATATGAGGCTGTACCAGGCGATCTAGCGAAAGTTAACGAAGCGGAACGTACCCGTAGTGGTTCGGTAGCAAATTTGAGGATAAACTAGCTCTTTAGAACAAATGACCTAGGTCAATGATCGCAAGGGTTGGGAAAGAGATTCAATCCTCACAACTTGCAGTTAATCAACAAAAGTTGAGTGGATACGAATTGATTGTTCGTCGCTGCGATCCAAAACTCGGGGTCTATTGAGCAAAAGGTGCTCATAGGACTACGTAGGGCAGCTCAATTACGGACCATATTGCATGTCGAGCGGTATGGGCAAGCCCTGGCAATAAAGAAGTAATGCATTAAGTATGAAATGTAAGGTTTGCAAAGTGATATGCAATGAATGAGTGACCTTTCTGAACGAAATGAATGAAATGCAATCCGAATGGAGAGTAGAATATGTCACTAGTCAAACGCTTGCCTTGACGGCCATGCAATGAAGGATGAGATGCATGGTAGAGTGAAATGAGGACAAATCACTTCCTAGCTCAAATGCAATGGTGCCCAAATGAAATAGCTTGACAAATTCAGTCTTCCGGAAAGGGTCTCAGCAACACGCATGAGTGGCAGACCGTGACCAGAAGTCATGCAGTCTATGCAGAGTCTCGGCAACCCATGAGAGGGCACGGACCGTGCTCAGAACTACATTGAATTATGTCGGGAGGTACGGTAAAGAGATGAAAATCAGTTATTTGGCATTGCACACTAACATTCCGGCCTGCACCTACTGGAATGGTTACCTCTATTACAGTACCAGCGCCTTGCGGCACTTCTCCTCACCACGCTGCCCTACAGGGGGAGGACCAGAGACATTAAGTTGCTTACGCAACCGTTAGCATTAGGGTAATACCATAAAGTCAATGCACCTCCTACACTAGCTAGTTAGCTAGCTAGTTAGCTAGAGTAAGTAAGTAAGTAAGTTTTGCAAGCTTCTTCCGCGACCAGTTAGCACCACCAACCGCTCTCATCGGAGAATGGTCACAAGGACCCCGAGAGCGGTCAATGCCAATGGTTTGGTCGAATGCGGTCTTTTAATGGTTCACTTGGGTGCTCCTGCATTGAGTCTTCTCTTCCGCCTTCCGCTCACACCCGTCTTTCACCTCCCTACCCCCTGGTGGCAACAAGCCCCACGCCTTCTTTGTCCCCATGACAACGGGCCAGCCGAACTGAGCCACTCAGCCTGGGGAGTCGAAGGGAAAGGCTTAGACGGTGAATGTGGCGGTCACAAACGGTCTGTTAATGGTTGTGGCCAAGTTTGTTTTGTGGCCCAAAAAGACAACAAAATGTTTCACTATTTATTGCGTGTCTAAAGTAATTCTAAGGTATCTACCTTTCTACCTAGGCTAAGCCTAGTCAGAATGAATCAAAACTGATGCAAACAATCACAAACTGCAATATCATACAATGATTCAAGGTTAGAAGACCACAAGAATCGCGAATGGTTTTGCAAAACAATGACCGAAAACCATGTTTTTCCTTGAAAATGCCCGACTTCTGCACTTTTTTTCTGTACTATGTTGCTGAGATGTCAGAGAGAGAATATCTGCACTATGTAGGGCATGTCCTCATATTTTCGAAACATATTTGATGATGCCCCAACTCATCATAGGCTCGGAGAAATAGAACTTGGGGGGAGACACATGAATCTCACATGACACACATGCTGAAAAACCATCAAAAAAGCATAAGGAAATCGAAATTTTTCACTGTCATCCCATTTTCAAATCCAATGATGAAATATCTGCAAACTAGGCACCATTACCTCTCCAAAACAACTGTGATGCCTGCTCAACGCAGCATGGGCTCTGAGAAAAGCCTTTTTCTTGTAGCACCATGAAAACAAAAATTGAAAACATGCTGTCATGCACTAAGTTAACCACCATGGAAAAAATCCATTCTTGACCAAAGAAATTCAAAGTAAATATGTTTTCGAAACTCCATGCTCCAGTGTTCACAAAACACCTTGGTTCAGGTTCGAACTCACCATGGTCTCAGAGAAATGATTAAACCTCCAAAATCATTTTTGCATGATTTTTGACCAAGTGGTTTGTGTAGTAACTTGTTGCATTTTTACCATAGCCATTCTTATTCGTTGAAAATAAACATGACTCAGGATTCGAAAGCACGTACTTCAGTGTTGTTTAGAAAAATAATGTCGAACCTCAAACCTTTTTTCTCAGGGAGATATGAAGGAAGCACAAAAGGCACTTTTGAGGGGTTTTTGGGGTGTGGTTTATGGGTGACTTTGATGGAGATGCGGGAAAATAGCGGAAAAATTGATTCCAAGAAAGTGAAGTGGGGGAGAGAAGCGTACCACTGTCTACTTTCGAAAAATACTTGGTTCCGCTTTTTTCAGCGTAATGGCGCGAAGATATGCGTAAAACACCAAATGTCATTTTGGGGTGTTTTAGAGGGTTGGGCAAAAAGTGATTCATGGGTCATTCTGAAAAAAATCACAGAAATTAGCCCTTGAGGAGTTGAAACAAAGTGAGAGTCACATTTGAAAGCTAGCGCTCTCTACCTTACAACAGCGCTTTAGTTGGCGCGATTCGATGCACTGGCCCGTAGTTATGCGTCAAATAAAGTAGGCCATTTTCGACATTTTTGGCCTTTTGATAGATGAGAGAGATGGAAGAAATCATGAAGAAATCAAAGCTTTTGGGCTCCGGGGAGGGTGCACAGTGACTGGGGTGGGGATTTATAGTCACGGACCGTCGCTGTTGCCCCTTCCCTTGACATAGGGTCAACCAGAGGGACCGTAAGCAAGGAGAAGTAAGGCCCTGAAAAGCAAAAGAACAAGCATGCAAAATGTAGCAAACAAAAGCCACACAATCAATGGCTCTAGGCCTCAAAGAGCCTCAAGAGAGCCTGCAGAAGCTCGCTGGCAGCGCTCTCGCAACACGTCGTCGTCATAGAGGTCGTCGTCGTCGTCGCTGAAGCTCTGGCAAAGCACTTTGTGTAGTCCAAGTTCACCACTTTTTTGAAACTTCTTGTTAATTTAAAATCCTTCAAAATCTTCACCAAACTCAATGAAATAAACCCACTGGACGCCTTTTCGAACTCTTCTGAAGCCTCTGGCGTCGTCGTATTTGCGTAAAGGTCGCTTCACGCTATGCTCCTCCAGTCTTCGAATTAATTTGAAGGTTCTCTGATCATAGGAGGAAGTATACCTTCAAAACTTCAAAGTTTCTTGAACTTTTTGATAAATTCAAGCAAGGAACTCACTTTACTTGAACAGTGTACGCTGGCCCAGCTGCTGCTCGTTGTCCTCGGCGTCGTTGACGTGCTGGAACTTCAGATTACTGGACTGTCATATGCTTGTGCTTGGGTGCACATAGAAAACCCATTTTCCCTGTCTTGCACTTAAAAATCAAATTGTTTCCAATGTTCTCCATTACAATTGATCTTGTTGGCAAGTACAGGACACAGGCAACAGCAAGAAGACGAAGTCGTGAACGAACATTGAGCTGGACCAACTGGCTGGTCCAGTAATACGGGTTCACATGCCTAAATAACAAGAAAATTGATTTAACAATAAATTCTCATTAAAAATGCAAGAAAACCTATATTTTAGCAACTTTCTGAGTAGTCTATTTTATCACAGGCCTTGTCAACATTACGTAAATTGCTGTCGGCGGCAAAAGAGGGCGACAGTTGCGACTGGCCATCTGAAGCTTCGAAATAGCTTCAAAATAGCTTCTAATACATTAGAACCTTCTAAAATAGCATAAAACATGATTAAATCACATTATAAGCATATGTGATGTGATTATTCATGTATGGCTACTAATGTAGTCTAGATCTCTGCTCTCTGTAGTGTACCTAAGAGCAGTAGAGTCTAGCAGCAAGCTATAGGCTTGGAATATAAGCCAAATATGAGCAAATATCCTAGTGTTCTAGGATCTTGAAGCTTGGAGAGGTCTAGTATAGATCCTCCAGAAAGCTTCTGAGAGGCCTAAATGCCCTGACCACTTCACCCCCCTCCTTAGAGCAAACCCTGGGGGGGGCTCGATAACACCAAAGCATGGCAGCGGGTACCCAGGACCATCCCCTGAAGGGAGGGGGGGGGGTGTCACATCCTCACTTCAGGCCGATTTGCGGGTTAGGCTGCAAGGTACAATCCCACAGTAAGACAGGTACGGTGCTGTAGCTGTTGGTAACTCCAAGTATAGTATCAAGTATCAAGTCCCGGGTCCGCGCGGCGATGGTTCGGCATCCAAAGGACCCGTTAACCCATACTAGGCGCACCGGGTGCCGGCTGCAACGGTCACTACTCAAACCCCCTTTTCAACTGCCCCATTGCCCTCAAAACACATTTCACCCAGTGCCAACACCTCAAACCCCCTTTTCAACTGCTCTCGTGCCCTCAAAACATATTTCATCCAACGCCAACACCTCAAACCCCCTCTTCAACTGCCCCCATGCCCTCAAAACACATTCCACCCAGTGCCAACACCTCAAACCCCCTTTTCAACTGCCCCCATGCCCTCAAAACACATTTCACCCAGTGCCAACACATCAAACCCCCTTTCCAACTCACCCCATGCCCTCAAAACATATTTCCCACAGTGCCAACACCTGAAACTCCCTTTTCAACTCCCCCCATGGCCTCAAAACACATTTCACCCAGTGCCAACACCTGAAACCCCCTTTTCAACTCCCCCCATGGCCTCAAAACACATTTCACCCAGTGCCAACACCTCAAACCCCCTTTTCAACTCCCCCCATGCCCTCAAAACACATTTCACCCAATGCCAACACCTCAAGCCCCCTTTTCAACTGCCCCCATGCCCTCAAAACACCATTCACCCAATGCCAACACCTCAAACCCCCTTTTCAACTGCCCTCATGCCCTCAAAACACATTTCACCCAGTGCCAACACCTCAAACCCCCTTTTCAACTGCCCTCATGCCCTCAAAACACATTTCACCCAATGCCAACACCTCCAAAACCCTTTTCAAGTCCCCCCATGCCCTCAAAACATATTTCACACAGTGCAAACACCTCACACCCCCTTTTCAACTGCCCCCGTGCCCTCAAGACACATTTCACACAGTGCCAACACCTCAAACCCCCTTTTTAACTGCCCCCCTGCCCTCGAGACATGTTTCACCAAGTGCCAACACCTCAAACCCCCTTTTCAACTCCCCCCATGCCCTCAAACCGCATTTCACACCCAGTGCCAACACCTCAAACCCCCTTTTCAACTGCCCTCATGCCCTCAAAACACATTTCACCCAGTGCCAACACCTCACACCCCCTTTTCAACTGCCCCCATGCCCTCAAAACGTATTTCACCGAGTGCCAACACCTCGAACCTCCTTTCTAACTGCCCTCATGTCCTCAAAAAAATTTGATCCAACGCCAACACCTCAAACCCCCTTTTCAACCTCACCCATGCCCTCAAAACACATTTCACACAGTGCGGACCCCTCAAACCCCCTCTTTAACTGCCCCCATGCCCTCAAAACAGATTTCACCCAGTGCCAACACCTCAAACCCCCTTTTTAACTGCTCTCATGCCCTCCAAACACATTTCACCCAGTGCCAACACCTCACACCCCCTTTTCAAATGCCACCTTGCCCTCAAAACACGTTTCACCCAGTGCCAACACCTCACACCACCTTTTCAACTGCCCCCATGCCCTCAAAACACATTTCACACAGTGCCAACACCTCCAACCCCCTTTGTAACTGCCCCCATGCCCTCAAAACACATTTGACCCAGTGCCAATACCTCAAACCCCCTTTTCAACTGCCCTCATGCCCTCAAAACACATTTCACCCAGTGCCAACACCTCACACCCCCTTTCCAACTGCACCCATCCCCTCAAAACACATTTCACCCAGTGCCAACACCTCCAACCCCCCTTTCAACTGCCCTCATGCCCTCAAAACACATTTCACCCAGTGCCAACACCTCACACCCCCTTTTCAACTGCCCCCATACCCTCAAAACGCATTTCACCCAGTGCGAACACCTCAAACCCCCTCTTCAACTCACCCCATGCCCTCAAAACATATTTCACCCAGTGCCAACACCTCGAACCCCATTTTCAACTCCCCCCATGCCCTCAAAACGCATTTCACCAAATGCCAACACCTCAAACCCCCTTTTCAACTGCCCTAATGCCCTCAAAACACATTTCACCCAATGCCAACACCTCACACCCCCTTTGTAACTGCCCCCATGCCCTCAAAACACATTTCACCCAGTGCCAACACCTCAAACCCCCTTTTCAACTGCCCCCATACCCTCAAAACGCATTTCACCCAGTGCGAACACCTCAAATCCCCTTTTCAACTCACCCCATGCCCTCAAAACATATTTCACCCAGTGCCAACACCTCGAACCCCCTTTTCAACTCCCCCCATGCCCTCACAACGCATTTCACCAAATGCCAACACCTCAAACCCCCTTTTCAACTGCCCCCATGCCCTCAAAACACATTTCACCCAATGCCCACACCTCACACCCCCTTTGCAACTGCTCTCATGCCCTCAAAACACATTTCACCCAATGTCAACACCTCAAACCCCCTTTTCGATTGCCCCCATGCCCTCAAAACACATTTCACCCAGTGCCAACACCTCAAACCCCCTTTTCAACCGTATGCCCCTGTTAAAATTTCCCTTGGCTCTTTTCAATAGCAAACAATGCAGTGAATTCCAGGAATGATCTCTCACTTGAGTAGTGACAATTCAATGTGTCAACAAAACACCAACCTAAAAGGTTGCAAGAAGAATGGTACAAAAGCCTTTTTGAACCTTATAAATTGATATAGAAACATTTGTAAATCATGCAAAAGCTCATTTTATATCAATGTCATAGATTAGGAACATCCCATGCTGAAATGGATTTATCGCTTTTAGGAAATTGCATGGATGGCATCCGGGAATCGAACCTAGGAATTTGCAATGCAAATCCCATGTTCTGCCAATTATAATAACACATCCGGCTGATAAATTTTCATCTCACTTCATTATAGATCAACAGATAATATTGTCTGAACTCAGAAAACTTCCGTCTTTCCTTTTTCTGCCCCAGCAGAACAATGTGCACCTCCACAGCGATCATGCATGACAGATCGATCAGCGATTACGACAAAGTCCTTACCAAGTCTGAACCAAGAAGACGATACACAGGTACTCTCATGCTCATGGTACAACTGCATTGTTGAGGGAGTTATAGAATATAGAACTGTAGCCAGACTTCGTCAGTGCATCTGCGAGTTGATCTTGCGTAGCCACCCATTCCAGATTGGTAACTTCTCCAGACGTTATAGCATCACGAATCACCGCAAGCTCAATGAGAAGTCTCTTCTCAGACACAGCCTTCTGCAGATAGACGTGGTCGAATAGTGAAGCACAGTCAGTGCGTAGCGTAACAGGGACTCGCATCTTCGTCATCTCAGTAACGACATTGAGCGTTAAGAACAGGTCATCCAAGCAGGCTGAACAAGCAAGGGTTTCCCCAGCAAAGGTGGACTTTACGACTCTGCGCAGAGTACGGCTTTTCCAGTTGATCAGACAGAAGCGCTCCTTCTTGTCTTCACCGACACTTGCGATAGTCCACAGCCAGCCACCAACAGTTTTCCCTTCTTCCCCATTGCCCCATGACGAGTCATGGTATTCAAAAAGACGAACAGGTCCACTCAACTTGGGAAATCTGATGAATAGCGATCTCTTCCTCATGTGCTGCAAGGTCTTGTTCGCTTGAAGCGCATCCGAGACTGTAGGTTTGCTTGATCGTTGTGAGAGACGGCACACGCTATAAGAGAAGTCAGGTCTGGTTTGCCCGGTACACCAGGACAAAGCTCCAATCAAGCCGCGGTACAAAGTGGTCCCTTTCGGGTTTAAGAGTCTTCCACGATCTGTAGACTCCTCCAGAGATATCTCCGCGATCTCATCAATGTACTTCTGTTGGTCCAACGTTATCTCGATCAGATTGCCGTCATCGTCACGTTTGCATTCCAAATGCACTCCACAGAACACATACTCCTCTCTTTTTTCAGACCCAACAGAGAAGACACTGTGCAACGCCTCCAGAACGGATGAGATGAGAGAGCCAGTCCCAGCGATGGAGATATCGTCAATGTGAACGGCTGCCCATCCACAAAGATTCTCATGATCCCGAAAAAGGTATATGGCGAGGTCAAACGGCACCACAATCGCACCAATAGACAGCATAGCCTTGTGCAGCGCCTGGTACCAGTGCAGTGGAGCGTCCACAAGCCCGTACACCGCCTTCCGCAGCTTTAACAACTGCCCCGGTGCATGCCACTCCTGTGGTGGCCGTACATACACCTCACGCTGCAGGGCGCCTCCTTGTAAAAAGGCAGTGGAAATGTCCACAGCGATCGGAGCCCATCCACAATAAGAAGCCACCGTGAGCAGCACACGCCAGGACGACTTGGAACACGTGGGAGAAAAGGTATCCAGGTCCCGCAGACCCGCCTCCTGAAAACCCCGCACAACCGACCGCGCCTTCGGCTTCAGTGAACCATCGTCCTGCACCTTGTCAACGAGAACCCACCGACACGATATTGCCTTCTGCCCATTGTCTGGTACCAGGTCATACACATGACAAGCAACCTAGGATGCCAACTCCTTTTGCTTCGCCACGACAAAATCCAGCGATTGTGCCCTTTCAGGTGTCACCTCCCTCATGCCACGACGCGCAGAGCGGTGCGGCACATAGCAATATGAAAGGAACACCTCACCCGAGACAGCAGGAGGTATCACAGATGTGTAACGTTGCCAGACCAACTCAGGAAGACCAGGTCCCAACCTCGTAAGCACGGACATCGCAGCCCTGGCCCGCGAACGTGTCACCACAGGTTCCCTGTCGTCTCTCATCCGTCTCAGCTCAGCAACCTCCTCCGCGCTCAGCTCATTCCCCGCCTCGTCAACGAGCAACTCTTCCAACTCCTGTTGCGCTGCATCAGGCACTGCCACAGGCGCAACCCCAGGATCAACGTCAGGAGAGCCGAGCACCGCCGAAGCAGGGCTGCAGTGTAACAGAGGTACGCGCCTCACACTCCCGCCGTGGCGTAACACGACAAAGTCACTGTCAGCACCAATGACCACAGCCGGCGCATGCCAAGAATCCTTGCCCTTCTCAAGTGATTCAAAGTAAAAAACCGTATCGCCAGTCACAAGCTCAACCTTACGGTTTGTAGACGGCCGACTACGCTTCGCCAGCGAAACCTTCGCACGAACATCCGCTGCATGAAATTTCTCCCGTGCACGATACATAGCATCCAAGAACTTCACCATGTAGTGGCCCACATGATCAGAAGGCACAGGTGTTTCGGCCAGAGCAGGTAACTTCGCAGCCACAAAATCAGGCCAGCGTGAAGACACCCCATACACCAATTGCTGAGGTGACAAACCTCGATCCGGCATAGGATGATAGTTCAACGACATGCATGCCACATCACACGCATCTTGTAATGACAGAGTGTCATCCGCCTCCAGAAGTAACTCCACGGTATGTCTCAGTTGATAATGGTGCCTCTCCACACCTCCCAAAGACCAATGTGAACCACCCGGCGCACAGTGCAGCGTAATGCCATAACGCTCAGCGAACATCCTGATGAGGTCATTGTCAAACTCCTTCCCCAAATCAGTGTACAACAGCACCGGAGGACCATAGTACTTGACCCACAGATGCAACAACGAATGACACACGTGTGGGGCGGACTTGTCACGAAGAACAGAACAATGTCGTAGGCGAGTGAACAAACAGATGACGTGCAAAACAGGCTGTCCCCGAAGATACCAGAGATCCGCACCCGTCTCGTAATTGAAATGCGGTTCCTTGGGCATGGCCACCAAAGGACGCCTTCGTGGCTTCTTCCGCTTTTCACAGGATTCACATACCAATCCCCGTGTTACAGACCGAAGAAGAGAGGCATCTCGATCCGGATGCGCCAGAGCCAACTGTTCAACCAGATGAAGAAACGCTGCATGCCCGAGCTTGGTATGTAAGGCCAGCAATTCCTTGCGCGCCAGCCGTTCATCGCCCCAAGACTCAGCAGCGAACATCGAATACGAGTGTCCAACTGGCAGGGAAGCTAGTCACAACGACGCACGATGCGATGAATCCCAAAGAGACAACACCAGATGTCCGGACGAAGAGACATCACAACGAATCGTAAAATCGCCAGCACCCAAGTTTACAGTAACCGTGTTGTTCGCCGCGTCAATCCTCATGTGCATTCTCGCCATAGATCGCCGGCCAATCAACAAAGGTGTTTCCCCAGAAACCACGTGCGTACGTAAGAACTGCACGCGACCACCAATCTGTACTGGTAAGTCGACTCTGTAGAGCGCTGACTTCGTGCCACCGTCCCCAAACACAAACCACGCATTGGTGTCACTCCGACAAACATCAGAGCCATCTGGTCCAAGCTTGCGCAGATAGTGATCGAGCCAAAATTTCCCACACATCGTGTCGGTACACCCAAGATCAATGATCCCACGACCCAAAGACTCGGAGCAAAGCTTGTGAAGCGGAGAAGACAATGAACCAGACTGCGCCATCGAACACACACCAGGGTTGTGAAAGGAATCAGCTGTGGTGTCATGACCAACCACCGAGAAAACCTCACGCATGCCAGCCCCACCAGACTTGGTCTCAGCGGTTGGCACCGCACGCGAAGACCCTTCCTCTTCCGTCGACGCCTCTTGTGCCATCAGGGTCGAAGCTGACGTCGTCTTTTCAGGACAATCACGTTGAACATGCCCACGCTTCCCGCACTTCCAGCAGGTAACCCGGGACCCACTCTGCGCGTTAACCTTATTTCCGGTTGGTGTTTTGTTGTTCCCCCGCCGCTGCGCCTCAGCCTCAAACATGCAATCGATTGGTCTGGACGTCGACGCGCCTGGAGGAAGCTGTCTAATAGCGACCAGCACCTGCGAGAAAACCAACGACCGACCTGTGCTCGCGACTACCATGGCCCGCTGATCCGCATTCAGGTTGGAGTTCAGCATCGCCAGCGTCCCCGAAAATCGCTCATCCAAGACAATGCCAGAATTCGCAAGACGATAGACCAGCATATCCAGTCGATTGATCCAGGTAAGCATGTCACTGTCACCTCGCTTACACTCCAGCAGCCCAACAACCGCCTGAAGTATATTGTCAGCAGTATCTCCACCGTACGCCCACTCTAGTATCCCAAGTAGTCCTTGAAAGCCTTGATCAGTACGAAGCGCGTCCAGTGGCATCTTCGCAGCGACAACGCGCGTCGCACGCCCTCGTAGCTTCGTAAAAACCTGAACATTGCGTGTCGACACTGCAAGCGGACTCTCTGCATGCCACGCGACGACCTGTACGCGCCACGCTTGAAACTCGTGTAAACTAAGCTTGCTGTCCACTGCCCCGTCTTCAGAACGGAACGTCGGACAGTCGAGTCGCGAAGGAGATCCAGAAGACATCGGAGTGGGTAATGTATTCAAGCGATGCAGTAAGTGGACGTTGTCTTGTTGAACTCGTTGCTGCTCAGCCTGCAGAGAAAGCACCTGTGTGTCAAATGCTTGCTTCATGTCATGTAGAACTTGATTCTGCTGAAACAACTGTCTTTGCAACGTGCCCATAGACGTGTTCAAATCAACCGGCGCAATGCCAGTCACACCATCAGGAGGATACAACAGAGTGTGGCCAGAAGGTCCTGCCCCAGGAGTATAAGTAGGATCTAGATCATCCAAGGTAAGTCCAGCCATGGAATAGTGATGCTACCAGTGTTAAAATTTCCCTTGGCTCTTTTCAATAGCAAACAATGCAGTGAATTCCAGGAATGATCTCTCACTTGAGTAGTGACAATTCAATGTGTCAACAAAACACCAACCTAAAAGGTTGCAAGAAGAATGGTACAAAAGCCTTTTTGAACCTTATAAATTGATATAGAAACATTTGTAAATCATGCAAAAGCTCATTTTATATCAATGTCATAGATTAGAAACATCCCATGCTGAAATGGATTTATCGCTTTTAGGAAATTGCATGGATGGCATCCGGGAATAGAACCTAGGAATTTGCAATGCAAATCCCATGTTCCGCCAATTATAATAACACATCCGGCTGAAAAATTTTCATCTCAATTCATTATAGATCAACAAATAATATTGTCTGAACTCAGAAAACAGCCCTGAAAGCACATTTCACCCAGTGCCAACACCTCAAACCCCCCTTTCAACTGCCCCCATGCCCTCAAAACATCTTTTACCCAATGCCAACACCTCAAACCCCCTTTTCAACTGACCCCCTGCCCTCAAAACACATTTCACCCAATGCCAGCACCTCAAACCCCCTTTTCAACTGCCCCCATGCCCTCAAAACATATTTCACACAGTGCCAACACCTCAAGCCCCTTTTCAACTGCCCCCATGCCCTGAAAACATATTTCACACAGTGCCAACACCTCAAACCCCCTTTTCAACTGCCCCCATGCCTTGAGAAACCCATTTCACCCAATGCCAACACCTCAAACCTCCTTTTTAACTGCCCCCATGCCCTCAAAACACATTTCACCGAGTGCCAACACCTCAAATCCCCGTTTCAACTGCCCCCACGCCCTCAAAACGCATTTAACCCAATGCCAACACCTCAAACCCCCTTTTCAACTGCCCCCATGCCCTCAAAACACATCTCACCCAGTGCCAGCACCTCACACCCCCTTTTCAACTGCCCCCATGCCCTCAAAACACATTTCACACAGTGCCAACACCTCAAACCCCCTTTTCAACTGCCCCCATACCCTCAAAACGAATTCCACCCAGTGCCAACACGTCAAACCCCCGTTTCAACTGCCCCCATGCCCTCAAAACACATTTCACACCCAGTACCAACACCCCAAACCCCCTTTTCAACTCACCCCCATGCCCTCAAAACATATTTCACCCAGTGCCAACCACTCAAACCCCCTTTTCAACTGCCCTGATGCCCTCAAAACACATTTCACCCAATGCCAACACATCCAACACCCTTTTCAACTCCCCCCATGCCCTGAAAAAACACATTTCACACAGTGCCAGCACCTCAAACCCCCTTTTCAACTGCCCCCACGCCCTCAAAACATACTTCACCCAATGCCAACACCTCAAACCCCCTTTTCAACTCCCCCCATGCCCTAAAAACACATTTCACCCAGTGCCAACACCTCGAACCCCCTTTTCAACCGTATGCCCTGAAAGCACATTTCACCCAGTGCCAACACCTCACACCACCTTTTCAACTGCCCCCATGCCCTCAAAACATATTTCACCCAATGCCAACACCTCAAACCCCCCTTTTAACTGCCCCCATGCCCTCAAAACACATTTCACCCAGTGCCAACACCTCAAACCCCCGTTTCAACTGCCCCCATGCCCTCAAAACATATTTCACCCAATGCCAACACCTCAAACCCCCTTTTCAACTGACCCCATGCCCTCAAAACACATTTCACCCAATGCCAACACCTCAAACCCCCTTGTCAACTGCCCCCATGCCCTCAAAACATATTTCACACAGTGCCAACACCTCAAGCCCCTTTTCAACTGCCCCCATGCCCTGAAAACATATTTCACACAGTGCCAACACCTCAAACCCCCTTTTCAACTGCCCTCCTGCCCTAGAAAAACATTTCACCCAATGCCAACACCTCAAACCCCCTTTTTAACTGCCCCCATGCCCTCAAAACACGTTTCACCTGTGCCAACACCTCAAACCCCCGTTTCAACTGCCCCCACGCCCTCAAAACACATTTCACCCAATGCCAACACCTCAAACCCCCTTTTCAATTGCCCCCATGCCCTCAAAACACATTTCACCCAGTGCCAACACCTCACACCCCCTTTTCGACTGCCCCGATGCCCTCAAAAAAAATTTCACCCAATGCCAACACATCCAACACCCTTTTCAACTCCCCCCATGCCCTCAAAACATATTTCACACAGTGCCAACACCTCAAACCCCCTTTGCAACTGCCCCCATGCCCTGAAAACACATTTCACACAGTGCCAACACCTCAAACCCCCTTTTCAACTCCCCCCATGCTCTCAAAACGCATTTCACCCAATGCCAACACCTCAAACCCCCTTTTCAACTGCCCCCATGCCCTCAAAACACATTTCACCCAGTGCAAACACCTCACACCCCCTTTTCAACTGCCACTTTGCCCTCAAAACATGTTTTACCCAGTGCCAACACCTCACACCACCTTTTCAACTGCCCCCATGCCCTCAAAACACATTTCACACAGTGCCAACACCTCAAACCCCCTTTTTAACTGCCCCCATGCCCTCAAAACACATTTGACCCAGTGCCAACACCTCAAACCCCCTTTTCAACTGCCCTCATGCCCTCAGAACACATTTCACCCAGTGCCAACACCTCACATCCCCTTTTCAACTGCCCCCATGCCCTCAAAACGTGTTTCACCCAGTGCCAACACCTCCAACCCCCTTTTCAACTGCCCTCATGCCCTCAAAACACATTTCACTCAGTGCCAACACCTCACACCCCCTCTTCAACTGCCCCCATACCCTCAAAACGCATTTCACCCAATGCCAACACCTCAAACCCCCTTTTCAACTCACCCCATGCCCTCAAAACATATTTCACCGAGTGCCAACACCTCGAACCCCCTTTTCAACTCCCCCCATGCCCTCAAAACGCATTTCACCCAATGCCAACACCTCAAACCCCCTTTTCAACTGCCCCCATGCCCTCAAGACACATTTCACCCAATGCCAACACCTCACACCCCCTTTGCATCTGCCCCCATGCCCTCAAAACACATTTCACCCAGTGCCAACACCTGAAACCCCCTTTTCAACTGCCCCCATGCCCTCAAAACACATTTCACCCAATGTCAACACCTCAAACCCCCTTTTCAATTGCCCCAATGCCCTCAAAACACATTTCACCCAGTGCCAACACCTCAAACCCCCTTTTCAACCGTATGCCCTGAAAGCACATTTCACCCAGTGCCAACACCTCACACCACCTTTTCAACTGCCCCCATGCCCTCAAAACACATTTCACACAGCGCCAACACCTCAAACCCCCTTTTTAACTGCCCCCATGCCAGGTGGGGAGGGTGTGGCCCTCCAAATCGGCATGCCAGGACCATGGCGATTGGGAGTGGAGGGAGTGGAGGGGCGCGGTGTCCTCCCAATGCCCCGGTTCCACTTGCTGGGCCTTGCACTCCCATTTGCGCCAGCCAGCGGCCACGTCCCCCGAGACATGAATCCCCGGAGACCCATCCTGCATCTCCCATTCCCTCAAATACAAACTGATCCCCCTATTGGGCCCCCCAAAGCTTTTTTTAACATGCTCCATGACAGCGCGGGCATCCGAATCATGGAGCTGCAACACAATAGCTTGCAGATTAGGGTTGTTGTCAAACAACGACAACAAAGGGTCAGTGAGGCTGTGGGGTTGGGCAACGCCGGGGTGCGTTAGCTTCACCAGGGTCGCAGGGGTGTCCAAGGTGGACCAAGCATAATTCTCAAGAGAAGGCCAAGACATGGTGCGTGTGCTGTCGGGGCTGTAAACACCTCTGTGCACTGTGCGGAGAGCTACGGCATCGGCCCACTTCTTCAACAAGGCATGAGTCCCCGCATCAGTCATGGTTGCAGAAAAAGAGGGCCTGGGAGAGCAAGAAGCAACATAATATGGATTGGAATGGACACATGTGGAGACATACATTGCAATTTTGAGTGAAGTATGAGCCTAGATTGGTTTCAAGTGGTGTGCAATTGTTGGGCAATAGCAAAGCATGCAACAAGATGGGCACAAAAGGCACAACAATGGAATTTCTCAACTTGAAACAACCACATGGTGCAAACAAATACCCCGGGTATACGGCCATATACTCCAAGTATACGGCCGTATACTCCAGAGTATACGGCCGTATACTGAGGTATGGGAGCCTTGAGTATACGGCCGTATACCCCAAGAGCCCAAAATGGGGTAATTTCAAACACAACATTGACCATCACAATTGGCAAACTAGAGGTATTCCCCAACCCACCTATGCATGCATTGTGCATTATACATTCGTTCGTCTCTCCTATATGCAGACCCTCAGCAAAACCTTTTCAGCTTGGTCCACGGTGCAGGCAGTACAAAAGCAGTGCAACAAAGCTCCAGTGGAAGAAAACTCTGAGCAACACAAACAGTTATATGACGCTGAGGTGTTTTTTGGTATTTGCTTTCACTAAACATTCTCCCTCACCAATCCCTGGCTTCCCACAATGGCGGGGCCGTTGGCCCCGTTTTTGCTGGGTCCTGGTGTTGGGGTCGGGTCAGTTCAGAACGGTATCTGGCATGCTTGGGTTTTCGTTACATTCAGTGGCTGTCACTGTGGACAGTGCTGCCCGTAACGCCTCCAGGGGGCCGCCATACTTAGCGACTCGGTCCCAAAGTAGGGGTTCCCACCAACAGTTTGGGTATCCCTTGGATTGGATGGACGCCACAGTGTCCAGGGTGTTCATCATGGCATCATGGAGGTTTTCCCGATATAACAGGTCCTTTTTCACCTCTGCTGGTACTAGGCTTCGTACAATTTTTCTCGCAGCGGCAGCGTGCACAGGGGGGTAGCGCAGCTTGGCCCGTTCAATCGGGGTTGTGGTGTCGGCACGGGGGGGTCTGGATATCCTGATGTATGGTCGCAGATTATGCTCTTCAAGAGACAGGAGGCCTTCCAAGGTTTTCAGTGAGTCACCTTCACCTTCTATCTGTAGATCAAGGGCATACATACACTCCAGGTTCGCCTGGATGGCTGACAGGGGTGTCGCCATCCTCTTCAGACCAATGATGTTGTCACGAAATCTGGCAGGGTACATGGAGAGGTCGGAGGGATGGTGTCCGGTGTCATCAAGGGGGACGGGTGTGATGCATGGGTAATGTAACTCTTCTGCAACGGACAGGGTAATGGAGGCCAGTTGGGCACTCCCTGTCCCGCCAATCGCCAGCCCTCGCTTCTGGCGCATGACCCGGTTGCAGAAAACAAACAAATCGTTATGGTATATGTCGTATGAACAGAAATTCAATACATCAGTGAAGGACAGGTTAGTATAATACTTGCCATACCCTGTACCCAGACGGTCTAACTTCCTGTCGAACCGATTGATGGCAAACGGTAACTCCTTGCCTCGCTTACCGCGTTTTTTTACCAAAATTTCATGGAACCTTTTCAGCGCTGTAAATACACGGTCCCTGTCCATGGACGGGAACAACTCTTTGACGTCCAGCTCCCAGAGCTTGTAAGTGCGGCTAACCCCCATCTGCTCAGATTTTCACTGATCTAACCCAGATTGACTACATTTTGGTCATTTTCTTTGCTTCGGCGGAATCGCCGCCTCGCAGCTCAGTCTCAGGATCAGACCTATATATTTCTGATATGCCGGATCTGATTCCGCGGTCCATTCTCCGTAAATCCGCCGCGTTCCGATCATTTGCCTGGAATCGCCATTTGCCGCTGACGCGCGCTCGCGGGCCAGATCGGCCAAATATTTTTCACAATCGGATTTATTTAAATCTTTTCAGACAGATATGGACACTCAGATGTATTTAGAATAATCCGCAATAATTTTCTTCATAGACTGGGATTTTCTGCCGGATAACACTCAACATGGATCTTGCTTCCGTTGTTGCTGCTCTCGCCTCCGTTGGTGTTCGAGTCTCCGGTTCTACCCCCAAATAGCAGCGTTCAGGTCGACTCCTCGCGTGCCTGCCCCACTGGTCTTGCCGGCCCCGAGCCCTCCGGCACCATCAACGACCCAGGGCAGCACTTTCATGGTAGCAGAGGCTACCTGAATGTTGTTCCTTTGGTGTCCCAACCACAGTTCGCTCCCCAGTATGGCCCCGTAAACCCCGCCGCTCCTGGAGACGTAACAATTACGCTGCCATGGTGCTGCGCGAACGAGGCCTTGAAAGGAATGCCTTGCGCAAGCCCAAGCTGCCCAAGAAGGGCACAAATCAGCAGCTGTGGGGACCCAGATTACCACAATCCCAGTCGAAATTGGCCATCGAGCAGCTGGAATCAGCCGGCCTACGACGATGGCAACGCTCCGGTAGACCTTACGGAGCTGGCAGGTACCCACATTCCTTACCAATGTCCAACATTCGAGACCATTGAAGCCGACATTGACGACATTGAGATGGGTGGTCCAGGTGAGGTACCTAGCTACAATCGACCAGCCTCTTGGGCACAATGGGACAACCAATTGTCGCCAGAAGTGACCCGTAACCTTGAGGCGCTTGAGGCTCTTTGTCTCTTAGCCACGTCTAAGTTGATTGGACAAGAAAGAATCGCCTCTGATTTTTTATTGGAATATTTTTTCCTTCTTCAAGAAGAAATTAATACCAGGATGTGGTGGCGTTCTCAAGAAGATGACTCTTTTGCCATTTTTTTGCAGATCTGGGAGGCAAGTCCCTTCCCGAAGGAGAAGACCAAGGCACCTGTTGCCGGGCCCTCCGCCCCTCATCCCCCTGTTTCAATCCGCGACGATCTAGCCGCCGCGGTTGAGGAAGGAATTTTAGAGGCAGCCAGGCAGGCAAGTCTGGAAATTAGGGCTGAAGGAGCTCCCCAAGTGGACTCCTGGCTGCGGACCACCGAGATCAGCGGTCCGACAGCCTGCTCAGGCCCTTCAGGACACGGTATGTACTGTCCTGCCGACTGCTCCTGCAGATCCCAGCGAGATACTGAACTCCAATTGCTCAAGGATCAAATGCAACTCATCATTCAAACGCTGGGAATAAAAGATCTTTTCAAGACGCACATGCGATCTGAGGGCGCATCATCGGTGGAACAAGCAACAGAACCGTCGGAGGAGTCGACAGAAATTTTTTCAATTGCTCCTTCGGTGGACTCCAAGACCACCGATGCAAGGATCAGCAGGACCAAGCTAAAGGAAAGGGTTACAATCTCTCGATCTCAGAGTAGGACGGCGAAGGCTAGGACTGAGGCTCAGAATGCCAAGCGAACTGCCTCCCGTACTGCCCCTCCTGCTGCTGATTCCAATGCCTTAGCCCAGCTGTTGCTCGCCCAGACCCTCGCCGGAGCTGGTGTGGCGAATGATGCCGCCAAGGTGTCTGCCATTACGGCCGGTGTTGGGCTGGATTCGCTTCTTAATCCTACTTCATTGCGACTTCGTCAGGTTGCCAAGCAACCGAAGTATAATGGAAACCCCAGACGTTGGCCTCAGTTCCAACGGGAATTTAAATTGTGGGTTAAGACTCAAAAACTCCAAGATGATCAGTTCCTGTTGGCCCTCTTGGACTGCCTTGAGGGAGCGCCGGCCAACACTTGGCTCAGGACCTGGAGTGATCGTGAGGATTCAAGTTCCCCCCTTACCTTTGATGAGGTGTGGGAACAGTTGGAGGTACGTGGATCCCGGCTGCCAGAGGACCATTACCACCAAATGTTGAAGAATTTTCCTTCATTCTCGCGATTAATCTTGCACGAAGTGCAAGACAAGAGACAGCGCTTCTGGAACTTAGTGGAAAAAGCTGAACATTCAGGCGAAAAATTTTCTAGTGCCGAGCTGAAAAATCTGATTTTTGACAAGATCCCCTCAGAAACTGCCGCCACCCTTCGGAATAAACAGTCCGAAGAAAAGGTCAAGACCTGGTGGGCGGAGGTCGAAGGCTTCGATGCCTCGGCCAACAGGTTCTCCGTCAGGGAATCACTTCAAAAGTGTTCCCCCACGTCGTTTTCCAAAGTGAAATTCACTGACAACACGTGGAAAATCAAGTTTAATGAACACGAGGATCGGGACTTGTTTGTCCAAGTCCTCAACAGGGGAGTAAGCTTCCATGGCCATCGCCTGAAGGCCAAGAACTGGGTGTTTTCATTCACCCCGCAGGAACTCTGGGAAGAGGTTGAGCGGCTCGCCGACGCCGCCAATCAAAATTTCCATGAGGGTCTTGGGGGAAACAAGAATACCCAGCAAAACACCCAAAATGGGGCCCAAAAGGGCAACAAAAAGGTGAATGACACCCGGAATGTTCAGGATCACTGTAGCATCTGCCTTCTTTTAGGTTCTACGAACCGAGCCAAGACGCATTCCACTGGTAATCACCGATGGTCTCCTTACGATCACAAGGTGATTGGTGAAAATATCAGTAATCCGCAGAATTCAGACAGGAATGACAAACAGGTGCATGGTGGGAAGGCTGGAAAAGGGAATTCGCCCCCCTCCGGTGGAAACAAAAATACTGGAGGCCCTGGGGGGTCCCAAGGCACAGGAAATCGGACTCCATCCGGCTCCGGTGGGCAGCCGAACGGCCAGAAAAACCCCAATAGCAACGCCGGAGGCGGAAATCGAAATCCAGGCCAAACCCCTCAATCCGGTACAAACAAGGGAAATGCTCTAGGATCCCAGGGTAAAGGTAAGGGAAATCCTTCTGGGACCCCCTTCTCTGGTAAGGGCAGAGGGCGTGGCGACGGTGGAGGTCCATCATCCAGCGGCCGTGGCCGTGGACGTGGAAAGGGCAACCATCGTGTGGATCAGGTCTCAGGTGCAGATCAGGTGTCCGATGTGGATCGAGATTACGTTGAAAATGCCTTGAATCCAGCAGATGATCCGTTCCAAGATGAGTGGGTCGACGAATCAGGGTGTGTTCACAATGTTAACGCATCCACTGGAGGTCAGAACGCCTAGGGGAGCCACGAAAATCGCCCCTCCCCAGGCGATTTCAGGCATGATCCCCAGATTCCATCTCGACCATTACTTGATGTAGGGTCGCTTGTCTCCTCTCCCCTGGATCCGGCAGCGGATCCTTCTGTTGTAGTGGACGAGGTTGGTGTACAGTCCAAGCACAGGGCCCGTCAGTTTGTCACAAAGCTGTGGGTCTCTGATTGCAAGGGCAATTTCCACCTCGCCACTTGTTTCTGTGACAATGGATCAGAGGTAAATCTCCAATCCAACTCTTTCTTACCCGACGACTGCTTACAGGATTCGCTTTATCCTGTTACCCTCGAGGGAGTTTCTGGACATTCTCTCGCAGGTGGGCAACGCGGTTGTTATATATCAACTCATTTGGTCGCTCAAGACCTTTGGGAAGAAGGTAATGTGGAGGAAGTTGTCCTTAAGAAAGACTACTTCTATCGTGCCGACATAAAGTATGACCTTTACTTGGGCCATCCTTGGCTTAGCAAGAACAGGGTGGCGCCCGTAGGTCATCGGCGTTGTTTTTTGCTGGAGTCAGGTCCCTTGGAGCGTCCTGAATTTCGTTTTTTGCACGCAGGGTTTGAAAGTGCAGAAGAATTTTTGAAGCAAAAGGTTACACCAAAATTTGGCGAAGATGTCACCATTGCAGAGGTGAATGGGAGTGCCGATTACTCCCGAGAGTTAGAATGTCTTCGTAGGGACTCCCAGCCACGACGCCCTTCGCGCTGGCACTCTTCATCCTACAGAGTTGTCGACAAATGGCGCGATGCAATTTGTGAATATTTTCATGAACACCATTCCTTTTGGCCACGGTATGATGCCTTTGCTAACCGCGAGAACAAGCGCTTTGACAAGCATTTTCGCGACGCTTGGACCCATAAATGGGACAAGAAGTTATGGATTAATCCTCCGTTTCACTTAATCCAGCAGGTCATCCACAAAATCAAGCAAGATAAAACCCAGGCGAATTTAGTTGTGCCCTTGTGGGACGACAAGCCTTGGTTTCAGGAATTACAAGACATTTGTGTAGATTACATCGAACTTCCCAGGAAGATTAAGCTGTATGCCAGGGACGACACAGGTCCCCTGCCACAGCGGTCCTGGAGTTCGCTTGCATTCCTGGTGGATGGAAAGCTTTCTGACTCTAATTCTGCTGATTCTGGTACTGATTCCTGTGTTGGGTCTGAATCTGAGGTTGAGCGTGGTACTGATGATGAATCTATTTTTTCTGATTTTTGTCCGTCAGATACCCAAGGTGATCCAACGTCAAATGGATCCGCCTCGTCTCCCTCTTCCCGAATACGATCGACATCGAAAAGAATCTTCAGTGCACGGGCGAAGAAAAATTTCAAATCGCGCCGCAAATTCAGAGTTTTTTATGAAAAACCCTGTGTGGAAGCTTTCATAGATCCTTTCGAGGAGCTGGATCACGAAGATAATCTCTGGAATGTCGACACTCGACCCACCTATCTTCAAGAGGCAGTTGATACGGACCTGTTTAGGGACATCCGTAAGAAGATTCTTCCTGCCAAGGCCGAAGAAATCGCCAAAGTTTTTTCGACAGTAATTCCTGGCGATCAGGTGGACACTGAATTGTGTTCCAAGTCAAGAGAAAAGATTTTTGAGGAACGGAAGGACACAACCCTTTCGGGAAAGTTGATCAAGGACCCCCCTGTCCGTGGGCAGTTCGGTGAAGCATTCATCGAGCTTCGTGAAGGGTACAAGGCGAAGAAACAGCGCCCTTATGAGAACCATGGACATAAACATGAGATACTCAGAAAAATCATCGAGAGAAATCTCAAGGAATTTGGTTGGCTTGAGGGTTGTATGACCAGCGAATGGTGCTGTGCACCCTTCACAGTCCCGAAGCCGCCGCCTGCAGACCAGAACACTATTGATGGTTGGCGAATGGTTGTTGATTTTCGCAACCTCAACGCCGAAACCAAGGCGGATTCGCACCCCCTGCCCCTCATTGAGGAGGAAATCGCCAAGAGGGCAAGAGGTCGTTTGTTTTCTGTTCCGGATCTCCGTCACGGCTTTCACCAAATGCCGTTGAGGAAGGACAGCCGACCTCTCACCTGTATGTGCACGCCATGTGGCCCAGTCCAGTGGACAGTCATGCCCATGGGCCTGAAGAATGCCCCTTCGTTTTTTCAAAGAATGAAGGAGGATGTGCTTTTTACAGCCCATCCTGAGCTTCGTGCCTTCGTGAGTGTGTACATAGATGACATAATCATCGCGACGGAAGGGGAGGGACTGACCGAAGCCGAGCTGGTGGCCCTACATGAAAAGCAGCTGAACCAAGTTTTGGACATTCTTGATGCCAATCAGCTGATTTGTGGGCCAAAGAAGGGAAAATTGTTTTTAAAATCAGTCGAATTTTGTGGTTCTCTCCTTGAGAATGGCACCCGACGACCCAGTCCAGGGAAGCTTGTCGCTATTCAGAAGTGGAAGCGCCCTGAGACGATCACGGAATTGAGAGGATTCCTGGGTTGTTGCAATTTTTACCACACTTTTGTGCCGAAGTATGCCAAATTTGCTGCCCCCCTCACTGAATTATTGAAGGTAGGGAGAGATGCGGGCAAGGCAGGTTCAAAGGTTCGTGTCAAGTGGACTGACGAGTGCGAGGAGGCCTTCCATCACTTGAAGGCGGCCCTCTGTGAAGTCGCCACGTTGCACGTGCCGCAATTCGACCGACCCTTCTACATAAGAACCGACGCTTCTAGGTACGCGATCGGAGCTGTCCTTGAACAGGTTGATGAAGCCACCGGCGATCATTACCCTCTTGCATTTTGGTCTCGGAAGCTAGCCCCACGCCAAATGCAATGGTCGCCGCGTGAGCAAGAAACCTACGCCATCATCTGTGCTTTAAAAAAGTACCAATCGTGGGTTGGCACCAATGGAGTCGAGGTCCTGACGGATCATCGATCTCTGGAGTATTGGGCCACCGAACACATTGATACTGTCGCGAGCCCAGCTGGTCGACGGGCCAGATGGCACGAATTTCTCAGTCTGTTTGACCTCCATGTGTCGTATTTGCCTGGAAAACACAACACGGTAGCGGATGCTCTGAGCCGATGGGCTTACCCCGCTTCAGAGGGGCTGCAAAGTACCAACATCCATGGTACGGAGCAGGACCGCCACGTCGTGATCGAGTGGGATCAAGAGGAAAAAAAGCTCCTCCGACGTGAATGCATGCAATGCGCAGTTAAACAGCATGCATTGCCGTGTCACGACATCACGGCCTTTTCAGATCCGGCGCATGCTCACGAGATCTGCACCAAAACACTGAAAGTCGTGGAAAAAGTCACCGATCCCTCCTCAGGGAGTGTGAAACGGTTTGACTATACCCGACGAGTGAGTAGATTTCGGTTGATCCAGGGCATTAAGCGTCGAGATCCGGCCAAAACTCCACCCCTGCCTAAAGATTCCCTGATCATCCGTGACTGGACGTCCGATTATCTGCAGGATCCCATGTTTAAAGAGGTCTTTGGAAATCTCAAATCCAAAGATGCTCACAAGGATGGGATTTTTTCGGAGTATTCGTTGGATGGGGGGAAGCTGTGAATGGAGGGTAAATTGTGCGTACCAGACGCCCTGGCCCCCCGAGTGTTAAACTGGTGGCACAAATGGGAGTCCCCCCACGCACATGGCCGTCGACTGTGGTCGATGATTAAACATAGGTTGTTTGGCTCACGGCTATATACTCATTGCATGAAAGTAGCCGCCGGATGTGCCCAATGTGCTGTCTCGACGCCCCCCAGCGCGAAGAAGCACGGCCATCTGAGGCCACACCCTATTCCGGAGCGCCTCTTTAACAGAGTCACCAGTGATTTCTTCTATCTCGGTGAACTCGATGACGAAGAGTGCCATTGGACGAATAAAAAAGTCAATGGTGTGCTCCTTATTCAGTGCCGTCATTCCGGCTACATTCAAGTGTTGCCTTGCAACATTGAGTCGATGACTGGCAAGGCTGCCGCCAAATGGTGCGCGCAGACCTGGATGGGAGGTTGGGACGTCCCATCCGAGGTGGTAACGGACTCAGGCAAAGAGTACACCTCCGAATGGTGGAGAGAATTATGTGCTCGCCTTGGAATCCACCACCTCAGGTGTGAAATCCACTCGCATCGAGCGCTGCCTGGCGAAAGAGCCGGCCGCTCTATAATAAATATGCTTCGTAAGGAGCTCGCGAGTGAAAAGGATTTCCATTGGATGGAAGTTCTCTTCGCATTGCTTCGCCGTTACCACAACACGCCTTTGTATCATGGCCTTTCTCCAAATGAAATTGTCTTTGGACAAAAGAAGTGTTGGTGGAACATGCCGTTGAATAATCCTCGCCCCTGTAAAGATGCTTCGTTGTTTTTGGACGACGTCCAACGAGCAGATAAAACTGTCTCGAAATTAATTGATAAGCATCAAGCTGACTGGCTTTGGGTTCAGAATCAAGGTCGAAAAAACCCCCACAATTTTGAAGTCGATGATCGAGTTTGGCTTCGAAAATCCGAAACCACCCTGGACGGGGATGACAAGCTTCTTCCCTTGTGGGAGGTTGGCCATTCGCTGTTACAGCGCGTCTAGGTGAGAACAGGTGGAGGATTCGTGTGGATGTCAGCAGGGAAATTGACGTTTCGGGCGATCGCCTCAAGAGAGAGATCCCCTCCCCCAAGGATCGGGTTAAACCCCTTTTTTGGACTTCGAAAATTTTGTCCGATCGGGTCATCGAAGGGGGGAAGTACGAACTCAAGAGGATTGTAGAGGCAAGACGTGACGCGAAGGGCAAATGGGAATTTCTATGTGAGTGGAGGGGCTTTGATTCCAGTCACAACAACTGGGAACCAGCCCATTCTTTTGTCCATGGGTACACCAAGGGGTTCATCGATTTCCTGAAGAAGCACCCCGAAATTGGCGTACTCCTCACAGACTGTTTGTCGAAACCAGACAGACAGGTGGAGAGCGACGGAAAAAGACCTGTGGTGAATCGAGATCCAGCCTTTTACGGCCCTCATTCGTCACATTCCAGGGCTGATCCGTCGATCCCCCCTCCTGCGGTCAGGCCAGCCCAGGAGCCAAATGAGGACCAAGCTTCAAGTTCGGCCGCTGATTTGCAGCGCCCAAGCCGTACGAGGGCCCGACCAGACAGGTTGGTGGTCACATGTATTCGTGCGTGGCCGACTTCAGCCTCGCCCCAACCACATTTTGCTCAATCCACTGTTCATTCTTCCTGATTTCGAACTGATGTGGAGAACTGCAAATGTTTGATAATTTGACGTCAATCAACTTTTCTTTGGTCTCCGTTCGGCAGACAAGGCGTAGATGCGCTGCCGAAAGCCACGGAGTGTGCTGCCGTGTTCAGAAGAAACCAAACTCAGGCTTAATTCAGGCAGATTCGGGGTAATCTTGTCTCTGTTGGTCTGTGTATTTTTGGAATTTGGCTACTCGTGCAGATGGAAGCAAATGTACATAGTGTCAACGCCGGCCGGTGACATTCACCCCTACAGGCACCCCCTGTAGTACTGGCTGCACCAGTTGCGACGCCAGGAACTCAGATCTTAGCTTCATTTGCCGTGATGCTGAAGTCAAAGTCCAGATTCAGATCCAGATTCCTTAAATTTACCTGGAATTCCTCAGGTTTGTCCATCATTCTGCCACTGTTGCACAAAACCCAGACGTCAATTCTTCAGACAACCTTCAGATAGGAGCTCTAGGGACTTCTAACAGCAACCTCTGAAGTCCGTAAGCTTCGTTGTATTTTTGGCACACGCCAATGTGAGCTCAATCCGACCTGAAACTGTCGAAAATGGTGAATCCAAGTGTCTTGTGGGACTCAATCGAAAGATGGGCCTTGTCCAAGTCGATTGACACCGCCTATACGGTGTCTCTCAGTTATATACTGTCAGTAAAGCGCCTTCAGCGAACCTTCGGCGCGTTACATGCCAAGGATCCAGGGCCAGCATGTCCCATCATGATGCATCATCACATGATCCACATTTTCATAGAATCTGTTAGATGCTCGCGAACCAACGTGCCGGAAAGCACAATTGAGCTGAATAAACGACAATATATACTAACTTTAGTCTAAACGAAGGTGTTAGTAGTTTCAGTTCTAGACATTCCGCTTCATTTCACCCTCATCCTAGGGAATGTGCTGATTTCAGGACAATTTAGGTTGATTTCCTTGTCATCTCCTCTCATTCCTCGAAGATCTGTCGACGGCTTTGCCTAACTTCGTTGACGCTTATGATTTTCTGTGCACTTAGGGTCTGTAGACCACATTTGTATTTGTTTTCCCTCTCTGTGATTGTTTAATCTCCTTCATCTCTGCTCAATTTGACTCTCAATCTTGCTGAATCTTGTGATCATCCACCAGATGCGCCAAATCTGAAGCACATGCTGCACTTTTCAGAACGAGAAAAGCGGGAATAACACGATGTAGAGCTCGGCGAGGACACCGTAGCGTGCCCGCGACAGCGAAACTGTGCCAGAGCGCTGAGATGTCACTCCATTTCTTGATTCCCCCACTCAATCCACCAATAATCTACCTCATTCTCAACCAATGCATGGTTTGGTATCGATTCTCGATATGTTTACATGCGTTTTAGCCCTTGACCTAATGTTTTACTGCACGGAGGACTGTTCGTCACTCCTCATTCTGTCTCATTTCAGGTTCATTCATCCTGATTCAGTGCCAATTCAGCCCAAATCAGGACAGATCAAGCAGATTTCGCCCCATCGAGGCTACATTTCCATTTTTTTCTGGGACTTACCCGCACTACGTTCTTCGTTGACGTAGCGACACACCCCAGTGTGTTTTTGGAGGGGGAGTGTAAGTGCGGCTAACCCCCATCTGCTCAGATTTTCACTGATCTAACCCAGATTGACTACATTTTGGTCATTTTCTTTGCTTCGGCGGAATCGCCGCCTCGCAGCTCAGTCTCAGGATCAGACCTATATATTTCTGATATGCCGGATCTGATTCCGCGGTCCATTCTCCGTAAATCCGCCGCGTTCCGATCATTTGCCTGGAATCGCCATTTGCCGCTGACGCGCGCTCGCGGGCCAGATCGGCCAAATATTTTTCACAATCGGATTTATTTAAATCTTTTCAGACAGATATGGACACTCAGATGTATTTAGAATAATCCGCATTAATTTTCTTCATAGACTGGGATTTTCTGCCGGATAACACTCAACATGGATCTTGCTTCCGTTGTTGCTGCTCTCGCCTCCGTTGGTGTTCGAGTCTCCGGTTCTACCCCCAATAGCAGCGTTCAGGTCGACTCCTCGCGTGCCTGCCCCACTGGTCTTGCCGGCCCCGAGCCCTCCGGCACCATCAACGACCCAGGGCAGCACTTTCAGAGCTGCAGCGGTTCCGCTTCTGTACCCCCGCCTCCCTGTAGCCATGCGTTGCGTCGCCTGACGAACTTCAACAGACACGTGGTATTCAACATTTCCAACCCAGGAACCAAGGATTTCCAGGTTTTCAGCTTGAGGCTCAGGCAACGGCCCACAAGGCGGCCATAGTAGCGGAGGGGGTGCCTGTAGTATGAAAACAGGATTCGGGCCTTGAACTCATTGTGTTCCTCCTGCATTTTGTTCTTGGGCAGGCAAAATGTGACTGGCGGGCCCCGTCCTTTCCCTGATTTCCAGGCGTGTCGGATTCCGGACGTGCAGGCATTCTCATGCAGCATGTCCAGTGCAGTCTTCTTGGCTGTCGTATGATCAGGTAATTCAGCAATCACCTCAAACTGTTTGGGGTCATCATACAGGGATAGGTTACGTTGGGCATAGAGGCATTTGCATAATATCATACATTTACCCTTGTTCTTATCACATGGTGTGAAGGCAAAAGAATCTGACCACCTTTCATGGAACTCGGAAATGGCCTCCTCGCGTGTGAACCAGGGCGCCGCTCTGCGTTCAACGTGCCAGGCACTTTTCAGATGCGAGGAACACTCAGAGTACGTGGGGCTCGCTGTGTCTGTCTGTACAGGTAAGGTGCGTAGGGTATTCCTGATGCTGCGTAATAAAGTGCCGCGTGCTTCATACCAGGAAGGTATCGCTTCGTTGCGGATGTCCTGGAGGACAATTGCAGCCTGGTTGCCGAAAACAGCCCTGGCATGTTTCGGCTTCCAGATAACGGCATGACCATCCACAAGTTGGAGCCCATGTCGCCTCGCTAGCTGGGCACAGTTACAGGGTCTGGATCCTTGTTTCTGTAACTCATCCACAGTGCATGTGAGCTTCGGGGAACAAAGCAGGTTGGAAACGGTTTTTCCTTTCACACCGATCGCGGACAGCGTGGTGCCGTAATAGGATCGCAAGTGCTCAGGGATGGGTAGCGTGTGTATGTGGCGTGCCACGTGGTCGCGCAGGAGCCGTCCATCCGCGTCTCGCAGGTTGGGGACACGGATGGGCATTCTGTATGGTATGTGTATGGACATGTGTTGCGCAATGCGGTGCAATTTTGTTTGGAAAGTGGCGTGTGCCTCTTGCTGGGTTCCGTACTTTTTGATGTGCTGTAGCTGTGCGAGCTGGTCACACGGGCTTGCAATACATCGCAGCGTTGTCGTGAGTGCATGTATTGTGTCGCGCAGGCGTTCTCGTGCGGGCACTTTGGGGACCAAATTGGCTCGGAAGAGCAATTCCCATCTGCGGCTGTATGTGGGGACGTCGCGCACATTCAGGGTCGGGGGATGATTTTCGAATCCACCAGCGTTCACGTTTATTTGCTGCGCCAGGGGTGCACCCTTCAAGGGTCATGATGCCCCAGTGCTCATCCCCCAGGGTGGCCATCGCGGGATAGATGGATCCCAGGTTCGTGCATCCTTTGGAGCCATACAGGGTATGCCAGGAGCGGGCACAGGTCAGATGTTGCCGCATACGCCGGACCAGGGACTTCAGGGTTCCCCTGTCGCCCGTTTGCCCAACATACACTTTACACGATTTCACACTGTATATGGCGTATATCCACCTACCGGTGCGGTTACTGGTAACACGTCGGTACTTCCTGAGGTTCCATAGTCTGCGTAGCCAGGGCTGCGGTGCCCAGCGCAGCGCATTGGTGCGTGTGTCATATGCGTCAGCGTAGTTCTTGTTTGTCCATCCGGTGCGGTTACGTAGACGTGCGGTGGTTGTGTTCCACATACTCCAGAACCTCCGGTAGATGGTATCCCTCGACTAATGCAGGGCCCAGGCTGTAGGGATAGGGTGCACCCGCCCTTTCGCCATACCCACCTGTACATGCCGCATACCCCTTTCTCCCAAAACCCCCTTTTTTACCAGTATACCCCCAGGTATTCCTGGTATGCCCGGTTATGCTCACCATACATGCCCTCAAAACACATTTCACCCAGTGCCAACACCTCAAACCCCCTTTGCAACTCCCCCATGCCCTCAAAACACATTTCACCCAATGCCAACACCTCAAACCCCCTTTGCAACTGCCCCCATGCCCTCAAAACGCATTTCACCCAATGCCAACACCTCAAACCCCCTTTTCAACTGCCCCAATGCCCACAAAACACATTTCACCCAGTGCCAACACGTCAAATCCCCTTTTCAACTGCCCCCATGCCCTCAAAACGCATTTCACCCAATGCCAACACCTCAAACCCCCTTTTTAACTGCCCCCATGCCCACAAAACACATTTTCACCCAGTGCCAACACCTCAAACCCCCTTCTCAACTTGTTACATGCCGACAATATACGACTACGCCAGCGGCTTTGTATCATGCCATGGCTCGTTTAGACGTGGTTGTTGATGGCCGTCCAGGCTTCACTGCCCGGCCATTTCTATTGCTTTTTTTGTAGGTTCGCGCTTCCAGTTCCTGTAGGGGCGTTTTCTGCTGTTTTTCCTTGACTACCCAAACTGGCATTCGTGGGCGCCGTCATGCCTTACAATCCCAGCACCCAGCGGTAGGGCGCTCGTTTGGATAGAAGGGATCAAACCTAGCATGAGACTCTGCTTTCAGACCTTCTGGACATACACGATTGGGTACAATGGAGAATATGCACAAAGTGGAAAATGTACACAGGACAATGAAATGGGCAGAAGTTGCTTATGGTATGCGTTCGGGCTGCAACTTTGGTGCTGAATTATCCTTCGAAACAGAGCAAGAAACAGCGTGACGGCGTCCAGCAGTGGTTGACGGCGTCCTGCAGACATTTCCAGCAGCCGGACGTACAACGCCGCGTGGCCTGGCGAACAGTGGTGCCACACCAGTCGCCGACTGGTGTGCTGCCTCTCGATTGGGATGGAGGTGGTGGGCATGGGCATCAATCGGGCCTTGTCTAGAACAGGGGGTCTTGTTGTGCCAATACCGGCTCAGAAAAAGTGTATCTAAACGTGTCATAGCATTGGGGTCTATGGTGATGTGTAACCTGACCATGACCGGAATATCTAAGCTCTCGGGCATGGATGCATGTACCTGCTACAATCAAGGGCGAGCATGAGGATGATGTTGCAGTCATTGAGTACATGAAGGGAACCCCCCCCCACCCCCCCACCCACCCACCAGTTCAAGCTGATGGTGTTGCGCAGACCTCTGGTGGTTTGCGATAAGGGACACCATGCGCCCTGTCGCTCACAGTTGCCATTGTCGTGTTGGTGTTTTTCGAGGCCCGGGCAGAGCTTGGGTAAAAGGGGGGCGGGGGGTCACTCACCTGCAACCAGCGCCTGACGCGCACATGATGGGTACCGGTATGCAAACACAGACCACTAGAACACAAGATACATACTTTCTTGTGCTCTCGCACTGCAAAGAACTTGCACACATCGTTGCCGCTGGCTCTGCTCCACTTTTTGCCCTCAGCTCTTGCAAGTTTCTTGTAAGCTGGGCAAATAACACAAAGCAGTGGACAATCACCAATATCAACAAATGGATTTGACCACTGGTTACGCAGTCGCCTTGGCCTCGCTTGCTCGCGTACTGAGTATCTTATGTGTAGGCCTTGTTTCTGTCCCATTTTCCACATCTGGTTGCAACACAGGAAGCTGTGGGAATTTGGGGTCAAAATTGTGCTCCCTTTCTGGTGTGGAAATCTTACCCCTCTATGGCATGAAAATTACCCCTTGCTGTTGCGGGGCAGATTCCCAAGACCACAAACCAGTATTGAAATCGCATCATATCCAACCGGTTTTTCCCACAGCCCACCTGTGGAGCTTCAGCCATGTCTCCCAAAGATCCTGATATTGTGCTTGCTCAGTTCCAAGCCGTCTTTGGGTCCAGCCGGCACAAACCCATTTTGGGCAGTTCTGAGTTGCCAAAAAAACAACAACTCCATTTCAGCTGGATCTCGAAAGCCAAAAAAAATTGCTCCGCCACTACAGCTACGATGTTGTTGCGGGTGCACGTAGGCACCGTCTACAGACCATGGGGTCCGAACCCACAGGGCTTTGCTTGAGTAGGGCGACAAGGGGAGGGAGGGGGACCACTGGCGTGTCTCGTTTTCCAATGAAGGCAGTTCCCCCATAGCGACTGGCCCATCAAATGATTAGAACTGGGTGTTGGGTGGGTCAAGCAGGCGAGTAAAAAGTCTTTTTTGCCACAATGTGACAACATAGGAGTCGCTCAAAATGACCTCGAAGCAAAGCGCATCACCACAAACCAGTTTTGTGCTATTTGGAGCCGTCTAGCCCGTTTTTTGGCGGGGCGGGGGGGGGGGGGGCAAGGGGGCTTCCAACCTCGCCCAGAAATTGCAAATTTTCAACCAACCCCCCCCATCCAAGATGATGAATTTACAAGTGCGTAAGCATCCAATTTCATACATTGGGGTATGCTGCGTGAATACCCCCAAAGAGGGGACATGGCGCTTGCGCCTGCCCTTGGCCTAACAACCTTTTTTTAGGTGATGGGCTACCTAGAGTGGAGGACGAAAGGGGGGGCGGGGTCTGGGCAGGAGCTCCTGCCCCGCCCCCTCCCAGAATGCACACTAAAGCACGTGACAAAATTTTGATTCCGTCAACTTCTCACATAAGCGCCTGTCTTTCACTTTTTTTCCTGGCCGCTCACAGGTTTTACTGTTTTTCGACTGCTTGATTGCCCATCACGGACATCGCCCACGTGCATTCTGCATCTTTCGCCCCCGACCATATTTTCAAGCAGTGGCTCAAATTCCTCAGGGTGGCTGGGGATACTTTGCTGCTCTACGAATTGTGCATGACACAGGTAAGGAGCCAGTCTGGGACCAGACCAGTTTCAGAAGCGTCTTCCTCTCATCGAACAGCGAAGTCGCCTCAGCCTTCTTTCAGGGGTCTGGCGTACTGATTCAATGCGCTCTCTGTCTTGGAATTGTGCGCATCCTGGATCTTCAAGAACAAATCTCCTACGAAGTGTCTTCAGGTGCGCGTCAACGGGCCCTGGTCACTATTCAACCTACCTTGCCAACCTTGCCCACAACCCGATGCATTGATGGCCGCTTCAGGCGGTTCCACTCAGGACAAAAGCAGTGTCACATTCAGTTGCCACGGTTGGGCAGTCACCTTTGCAGACAAGTGGATCTTGCACAACCTGAAGTCCACGCAACTACCCCCAGACTACGACAAGAACTCAATGATCGAAAACTACACAAAAAAGATCAAAACGCATCGAAGGGCGCACAGGTTTGCCCCCCCCCCCCCCCGCTGAAATACCTTCCTCCTCAATTTTTCACCGATCTTGTCAGTTATCTGGTCGAGGATGTACTGCACGTGCTTTCCGCCCTTGAACGTCCAAATGCTGTTGACGAAGCTGCAGTGCTGAAACTGTGACCATCATTGTCTTCGATTTCAAGGGTAGAGTGACGGCTTGGGACCAGTTCTTTACCCAGCATTCTGGTCATCCCGTTGTCAACCATTGGTCACCAACGACTTACAACTAATCGTGGACAGGCGTAATTTGGAACACGGCGAAAGCTTCTAATGATGGATGAGTGAGTTGGATGTACGAATGAACATTTGTGTATGGTTCAGCTTTGAATGGGGACGACAGTTCATTTTCTCCTGCTGCCTGAATCAGGGTGCTTCGCGACTAACAAATCGCGATACCCTGTTTTGGTGTTTTCTGGTTCAACAGCCTTTTTTTTCTCCTTTTCTAAGCTCGTGAGAGGTCGTTTCCAAAGTAAAAAGTATCAGCGTAATCAATCATGGCGCATACGCTGGGGAAAACCAACATATGAAATTTCATGACAACCATTCCACTTCGAAATGCATACATCATGGAAGACACCATACATAGACCATAGTTGACTGTCAAATTTCGATTTTTTTTTCCCAACCCCTTCCTCATGCGGAGCAATGCCAACCTTTGACCCTAGCTCCTGAGGAGCCACGCCCCTAGCACTTGAGGAGCAATGACCCTGGCTCCTTAGGAGCAAAATGCTTAACAAGACAACCGCCGCTCCTGAGAATCGCGGACCGTGGAGCTGGTACAGGGTCGGTGCTCCTGAGGAGCATTTAACAGGGTCGGTGCTCCTGAGGAGCAGCACCAGGGTCAGTGCTCCTGAGGAGCCAGGGTCGGTGCTCCTGAGGAGCTGGCTCCTCAGGAGCAGGGTCGGCGATTCTCAGGAGCGGCCATCTCCCACCTACCTTGGAGACCCCCCAGCCTCGACCTAATACCCAAATAGGGTGAAAAACACGTAATTACGGCCTGAAACATGCTTTATATACCTTGGATGGTCATATTAGGTGATCATGATATCAAAAAAGTAAGTTTCGAAAACTTCGATTTTTGAGCTGCCCAGCGTGAAAACCTGCATTAGCAGGTCGTGTACCCATCCCTTGGGAGACCCCCCCCCTCGACCTAATGCCCAAAAAGGGTGAAAAACACGTAATTACGGCCTGAAACATGCTTTACATACCTTGGATGGTCATTTTAGGTGATCATGATATCAAAAAAGTAAGTTTTGAAAACTTCGATTTTGGAGCTGCCCAGGGTGAAAAACAGCACTAGCAGGTTGTGTACCCATCCCTTGGGAGCCCCCCCCCCCCCCCCCCGGGACCTAATACCCAAACGGAGTGAAAACCATGTAAATACGGCTTGAAACATGCTTTACATAGCTTGGATGGTCATTTTAAATTATGACCATATCAAAAAAAGGAGTTCCAAAAACTTTGAATTTTGAGCTGTATCGGCTGAAAAACTGCATAAGCAGGTTGTGTACCGGCCCATTCACTAGCCCATTATTGGTGGAAACAGGCATTTCGCATTTTTGGCACAGGTATTTGACCGGCTCTGAGCAAGCCTAGAGACTGCAAAAAACGTCCTTTTGTATCCTGGTGGGCATATACGGTCACACATCCCCACTCACACCCCTCAGAGTGGGTACCACGGGGTCACCCTGAAAGTGCTGCCCTAGGTCGTGGATGGTGCCGGAGGGCTCAGGGCCGGCAAGACCGGGGGGGCAGGCACGCGAGGAGTCGACCTGAACGCTGCTGTTGGGGGCAGAACCGGATACACGGACACCAACGGAGGCAAGAGCTGCGACAACGGAGGCAAGATCCATGCTGATTGTTATCCGGCAAAAAATCCCAGTCTATGAAGAAAATTGATGCGGATAATCCTAAGTACATCTGAGTGTCCATATCTATCTGAAGAGATTTATAAAAATCCGATTGTGAAAAAATATTTGGCCGATCTGGCCCGCGCACGCGCGTCAGCGGCAAATGGCGATTCCGGGTAAATGATTGGAACGCGGCGGATTTACGATGAATGGACCGCGGAATCAGATCCGGCACATCAGAAATATATAGGTCTGATCCTGAGACTGAGCTGCGGGGCGGCGATTCCGCCGAAGCAGAGAAAATGACCAAAATGTAGCCAATCTGGGGCAGATCTGCGAAAATCTGAGCAGATGGGGGTTAGCCGCACTTACACTCCCCCTCCAAAAACACACTGGGGTGTGTCGCTACGTCAACGAAGAACGTAGTGCGGGTAAGTCCCAGAAAAAAAAAGAAATGTAGCCTCGATGGGGCGAAATCTGCTTGATCTGACCTGATTTGGGCTGAATTGGCACTGAATCAGGATGGATGAACCTGAAATGAGACAGAATGAGGAGTGACGAACAGTCCTCCGTGCAGTAAAACATTAGGTTAAGGGCTAAAAAGCATGTAAACGTATCGAGAATCGATACCAGACCATGCCCTGGTTGAGAATGAGGTAAATTATTGGTGGATTGAGTGGGAGAATCAAGAAATGGAGTGACATCTCGGCGCTCTGGCACAGTTTAGCTGTCGCGGGCACGCTACGGTGTCCTCCACGTACTCTACATCGTGTTACTCCCGCTTTTCTCGTTCTGAAAAGTGCAGCATGTGCTTCAGATTTGGCGCATCTGGTGGATGATCACAAGATTCAGCAAGATTGAGAATCAATTTGAGCAGAGATGAAGGAGATGAAACAATCACAGAGAGGGAAAACAAATACAAATGTAGTCTGCAGGCCCTAAGTGAACAGAAAAACATCAGCGTCAACGAAGTTAGGCAAAGCCGTAAACAGATCTTCGAGGAATGAGAGGAGATGACAAGGAAATCAACCTAAACTGCCCTAAAATGAGTAAATTCCCCCAGATGAAGGTGAAATGAAGCGGAATGTCTAGAACTGAAACTACTAACACCTTCGTTTAAACTAGAGTTAATATATATTGTCGTTTATTCAGCTGAATTGTGCTTTCCGACACGTTGGTTCGCGAGCATCCAACAGATTCCATGAAAATGTGGATCATGTGATGATGCATCATGATGGGACATGATAGCCCTGGATCCTTGGCATGTACCGCGTCGAAGGTTCGCTGAAGGCGTTTTACTGACAGTATATAACTGAGAGACACCGAATAGTCCTTTATTTACAGTGGCGGCGGTGTCAATCGACTTGGACAAGGCCCATCTTTCGATTGAGTCCCACAAGACACTTGGATTCACCATTTTCGACAGTTTCAGGTCGGATTGAGCTCACATTGGCGTGTGCCAAAAATACACCGAAGCTTACGGAAGCTCTGAGGTCCGAGAGGTTGCTGTTAGAAGTCCCTAGAGCTCATATATGAAGGTTGTCTGAACAATTGACGTCGGGGTTTTGCACTGTTGCGCAGAATGATGGACAAACCTGAGGAATTCAAGGTAAATTCAAGGAATCTGGATCTGAATCTGGACTTTGGCTTCAGCATCACGGCAAATGAAGGTAAGATCTGAGTTCCTGGCGTCGCATCTAGTGCCGCCAGTACTACAGGGGGTGCCTGTAGGGGTGAATGTCGCTGTCGTGTGTATGTCGCTGTGTGCTGTGTGTCTGAATGTCGCTGTCGTGTGTATGTCGCTGGCCAGCGTTTTTACTATGTACATTTGCTTCCATCTGCACGAGTAGCCAAATTCCAAAGATGCACAGACCAACAGAGACAAGATTACCCCGGATCTGCCTGAATTAAGCCTGAGTTTGGTTTTTTCTGGACAGAGCAGCACACTCCGTGGCTTTCGGCAGCGTATCTACGCCTTGTCTGCGGAACGGAGACCAAAGAAAAGTTGATTGACGTCAAATCATCAAACATTCGCAGTTCTCCACATCATGTCGTAATCAGGAAGAATGAACAGTGGATTGAGCAGAATGTGGTTTTTTCAAGTCGTCAGAACACTCACATTGGAATAAGTGGTCGACGGGGCGAGGCGTCGGCGACTCAAGTCACGACGGGTCTCCCTCAATTCGGCCAAGCACGAATACATGTGACCACCAACCTGTCTGGTGGGGCCCTCGTACGGCTTGGGCGCTGCAAATCAGCGGCCGAACTCGAAGCTTGGTCCTCATTTGGCTCCTGGGCTGGCCTGAACGCAGGAGGGGGGATCGACGGATCAGCCCTGGAAGGTGGCTGCTGAGGGCCGTAAAAGGCTGGATCTCGATTCACCACAGGTCTTTTTCCGTCGCTCTCCACCTGTCTGTCTGGTTTCGACAGACAGTCTGTCAGGAGTACGCCAATTTCGGGGTGCTTCTTGAGGAAGTCGATGAACCCCTTGGTGTACCCATGGACAAAAGAATGGGCTGGTTCCCAGTTGTTATGACTGGAATCAAAGCCCCTCCACTCACATAGAAATTCCCATTCGCCCTTTTCGTCACGTCTTGCTTCTAAAATCCTCTTGAGTTCGTACTTCCCCCCTTCGATGACCCGATCGGACAAAAATTTCGAAGTCCAAAAAAGGGGTTTAACCCGAACCTTGGGGGAGGGGATCTCTCTCTTGAGGCGATCGCCCGAAACTTCAATTTTCCTGCTGACATCCACACGAATCCTCCACCTGTTCTCACCTAGACGCGCTGTAACAGCGAATGGCCCCTCCCACAAGGGAAGAAGCTTATCATCTCCGTCCAGGGTGGTTTCGGATTTTCGAAGCCAAACTCGATCATCGACTTCAAAATTGTGGGGGTTTTTTCGGCCTTGATTCTGGACCCAAAGCCAGTCAGCTTGATGCTTATCGATTAATTTCGCCACAGTTTTTTCTGCTCGTTGGATTTCGTCCAAAAACAACGAAGCATCTTTACAAGGGCGAGAATTATTCAACGGCATGTTCCACCAACACTTCTTTCGTCCAAAGACAATTTCATTTGGAGAAAGGCCATGGTACAATGGCGTGTTGTGGTAATGGCGAAGCAATGCGAAGAGAACTTCAAGCCAATGGAAGTCTTTCTCACTGGCGAGCTCCTTACGAAGCATATTTATTATAGAGCGGCCGGCTCTTTCGCCAGGCAGCGCTCGATGTGAGTGGATTTCACATCTCAGGTGGTGGATTCCAAGGCGAGCACATAATTCCTTCCACCATTCGGAGGTGTACTCTTTGCCTGAGTCCGTAACCACCTCGGATGGGACGTCCCAACCTCCCATCCAGGTCTGCGCGCACCATTTGGCGGCAGCTTTGCCAGTCCTTGACTCGATGTTGCAAGGCAACACCTGAATGTAGCCAGAACGACGGCATTGTATAAGGAGCACTCCATTGACCTTTTTGTTGGTCCAATGGCACTCTTCGTCGTCGAGTTCACCAAGATGGAAAAAATCACTGGTGACTCTGTTAAAGAGGCGCTCCGGAATAGGGTGTGGCCTCAGATGGCCGTGCTTCTTCGCGCTGGGGGGCGTCGAGACAGCACATTGGGCACATCCGGCGGCTACTTTCATACAATGAGTATATAGCCTTGAGCCGAACAACCTATGTTTAATCATCGACCATAATCTACGGCCATGTGCGTGGGGGGACTCCCATTTGTGCCACCAGTTTAACACTCGGGGGGCCAGGGCGTCTGGTACGCGCAATTTACCCTCCCTCCACAGCTTCCCCCCATCCAACGAATATTCAGCATAAATTCCATCCTTGTGAGCATATTTGGATTTGAGATTCTCAAAGACCTCTTTAAACATGGAATCATGCAGATAATCGTTCGTCCAGTCACGGATGATAAGGGAATCTTTCGGCAGGGGTGGAGTTTTGGCCGGATCTCGACGCTTAATGCCCTGAATCAACCGAAATCCACTTACAGGTCGGGTATACTCGAACCGTTTCACACTCCCTGAGGAGGGATCGGTGACTTTCTCCACGACTTTCAGTGATTTGGTGATAATCTCACGGGCATGCGCCGGATCTGAGAAGGCCGTGATATCATTACACGGTAATGCATGCTGTTTAACAGAGCATTGCACGCATTCACGTCGAATGAGCTTTTTTTCTTCTTGATCCCACTCGATTACGACGTGGCGGTCCTGCTCCGTACCATGGATGTTGGTACTTTGCAGCCCCTCTGAAGCGGGGTAAGCCCATCGGCTCAGAGCATCCGCTACCGTGTTGTGTTTTCCAGGCAAATACGACACATGGAGGTCAAACAAACTGAGAAATTCATGCCATCTGGCCCGTCGACCAGCTGGGCTCGCGACAGTATCAATGTGTTCGGTGGCCCAATACTCCAGAGATCGATGATCCGTCAGGACCTCGACTCGATTGGTGCCAACCCACGATTGGTACTTCTTCAGAGCGCAGATTATAGCATACGTCTCTTGCTCACGCGGTGACCATTGCATCTGGCGTGGAGCTAGCTTCCGAGACCAAAATGCAAGAGGGTAATGATCACCTGTGGCTTCATCAACCTGTTCAAGGACAGCTCCGATCGCGTACCTAGAAGCGTCGGTTCTTATGTAGAAGGGTCGGTCGAATTGCGGCACGTGCAACGTGGCGACTTCACAGAGGGCCGCCTTCAAGTAATGGAAGGCCTCCTCGCACTCGTCAGTCCACTTGACACGAACCTTTGAACCTGCCTTGCCCGCATCTCTCCCTACCTTCAATAGTTCAGTGAGAGGGGCAGCAAATTCGGCATAATTCGGCACAAAAGTGTGGTAAAAATTGCAACAACCCAAGAATACTCTCAATTCCGTGATCGTCTCAGGGCGCTTCCACTTCTGAATAGCGACGAGCTTCCCTGGACTGGGTCGTCGGGTGCCTTTCTCAAGGAGAGAACCACAAAATTCGACTGATTTTAAAAATAGTTTTCCCTTCTTTGGCCCACAAATCAGCTGATTGGCATCAAGAATGTCCAAAACCTGGTTCAGCTGCTTTTCATGTAGGGCCACCAGCTCGGCTTCGGTCAGTCCCTCCCCCTCTGTCGCGATGATTATGTCATCTATGTACACACTCACGAAGGCACGAAGCTCAGGATGAGCTGTAAAAAGCACATCCTCCATCATTCGTTGAAAAAACGAAGGGGCGTTCTTCAGGCCCATGGGCATGACCGTCCACTGGACTGGGCCACATGGCGTGCACATACAGGTGAGAGGTCGGCTGTCCTTCCTCAACGGCATTTGGTGAAAGCCGTGACGGAGATCCAGCACAGAAAACAAACGACCTCTTGCCCTCTTGGCGATTTCCTCCTCAATGAGGGGCAGGGGGTGTGAATCCGCCTTGGTTTCGGCGTTGAGGTTGCGAAAATAAACAACCATTCGCCAACCATCAATAGTGTTCTGGTCTGCAGGCGGCGGCTTCGGGACTGTGAAGGGTGCACAGCACCACTCGCTGGTCATACAACCCTCAAGCCAACCAAATTCCCTGAGATTTCTCTCGATTATTATTCTGAGTATCTCAATTTTCTGTCCATGGTTCTCATAAGGACGCTGTTTCTTCGCCTTGTACCCTTCACGTAGCTCGATGAAGGCTTCACCGAACTGCCCACGGACAGGGGGGTCCTTGATCAACTTCCCCGAAAGGGTTGTGTCCTTCCGTTTTCCAAAAATCTTGTCTCTTTTCTTGGAACACAACTCAGTGTCCACCTGATCGCCAGGAATTACTGTCGAAAAAACTTTGGCGATTTCTTCGGCCTTGGCAGGAAGAATCTTCTTACGGATGTCCCTAAAAAGATCCGTATCAACTGCCTCTTGAAGATAGGTGGGTCGAGTGTCGACATTGCAGAGATTCTCTTCGTGATCCAGCTCCTCGAAAGGATCTATGAAAGCTTCCACACGGGGTTTTTCATAAAAAACTCTGAATTTGCGGCGCGAAGAAAATTTTTTTGTCGTCCGTGCGCCGTAGATTCTTTTGGATGTAGATCGTATTGGGGAAGAGGGAGACGAGGCGGATCCATTTGACGTTGGATCACCTTGGGCATCTGACGGACAAAAATCAGAAAAAATAGATTCATCATCAGTACCACGCTCAACCTCAGATTCAGACCCAACACAGGAATCAGTACTAGAATCAGCAGAATCAGAGTCAGAAAGCTTTCCATCCACCAGGAATGCAAGCGAACTCCAGGACCGCTGTGGCAGGGGACCTGTGTCGTCCCTGGCATACAGTATAATCTTCCTGGGAAGTTCGATGTAATCTACACAAATGTCTTGCAATTCCTGAAACCAAGGCTTGATGTCCCACAAGGGCACAACTAAAATCGCCTGGGTTTTATCTTGCTTGATTTTGTGGATGACCTGCTGGATTAAGTGAAACGGAGGATTAATCCATAACTTCTCGTCCCATTTATGGGTCCAAGCGTCGCGAAAGTGCTTGTCAAAGCGCTTGTTCTCGCGGTTAGCAAAGGCATCACACTGTGGCCAAAAGGAATGGTGTTCATAAAAATATTCACAAATTGTATCGCGCCATTTGTCGACAACTCTGTAGGATGAAGAGTGCCAGCGCGAAGGGCGTCGTGGCTGGGAGTCCCTACGAAGACATTCTAACTCTCGGGAGTAATCGGCACTCCCATTCACCTCTGCAATGGTGACATCTTCGCCAAACTTTGGTATAACCTTTGGCTTCAACAATTCTTCTGCACTTTTAAACCCTGCGTGCAAAAAACGAAATTCAGGACGCTCCAAGGGACCTGACTCCAGCAAAAAACAACGCCGATGACCTACGGGCGCCACCCTGTTCTTGCGAAGCCAAGGATGGCCCAAGTAAAGGTCATACTTTATGTCGGCACGATAGAAGTAGTCATCCTTAAGGATAACTTCCTCCACATTGCCTTCTTCCCAAAGGTCTTGAGCGACCAAATGAGTTGATATATAACAACCGCGTTGCCCACCTGCGAGAGAATGTCCAGAAACTCCCTCGAGGGTAACAGGATGAGGCGAATCAAACACGCAGTCGTCAGGCAAAAAAGAATTGGATTGGAGATTTACCTCCGATCCATTGTCACACAAACAAGTGGCGAGGTGGAAATTGCCCTTGCAATCAGAGACCCACAGCTTTGTGACAAAGTGACGGGCCCTGTGCTTGGACTGTACACCAACCTCGTCCACTACAACAGAAGGATCCGCTGCCGGATCCAGGGGAGAGGAGACGAGCGACCCTACATCAAGTAGTGGTCGAGAAGGAATCTGGGGATCATGCCTGAAATCGCCTGGGGAGGGGCGATTTTCGTGGCTCCCCTAGGCGTTCTGACCTCCAGTGGCTGCGTTAACATTATGGACACACCCTGATTCGTCGACCCACTCATCTTGGAGCGGATCATCTGCTGGATTCAAGGCATTTAATTCATAATCTCGGTCCGCATCGGACACCTGATCTGCACCTGAGACCTGATCCACACGATGGTTGCCCTTTCCACGTCCACGGCCACGGCCGCCGGATGATGGACCTCCACCCTCGCCACGCTCTCTGCCCTTACCAGAGGAAGGTGTTCCCGAAGGATTTCCCTTACCTTTACCCTGGAATCCTAGAGCATTTCCCTTGTTTGCACCGGATTGAGGGGTTTGGCCTGGATTTCGATTTCCGCCTCCGGCGTTGCTATTGGGATTTTTCTGGCCGTTCGGCTGCCCACCGGAGCCGGATGGAGTCCGATTTCCTGTGCCTTGGGACCCGCCAGGGCCTCCAGGATTTTTGTTTCCACCGGAGGGGGTCGGATTCCCTTTTCCAGCCTTCCCACCGTGCACCTGTCTGTCATTCCTGTCTGAATTCTGCGAATTACTGATATTTTCACCAATCACCTTGTGATCGTAAGGAGACCATCGGTGATTATCAGTAGAATGCGACTTAGCTCGGTTCGTAGAACCTAAAAGAAGGCAGATGCTACAGTGCTGCTGAACATTCCGGGTGTCATTCACCTTTTTGTTGCCCTTTTGGGCCCCATTTTGGGTGTTTTGCTGGGTATTCTTGTTTCCCCGAAGACCCTCATGGAAATTCTGGTTGGCGGCGTCGGCGAGCCGCTCAACCTCCTCCCAGAGTTCCTTCGGGGTGTACGAAAACACCCAGTTTTTGGCCTTCAGGCGATGGCCATGGAAGCTGACTCCCCTGTTGAGGACTTGGACAAACAAGTCCTGATCCTCGTGTTCATGAAACTTGATTTTCCACGTCTCCTCAGTGAATTTCACCTTGGAGAAGGACGTGGGGGAGCACTTTTGAAGTGCCTCCCTGACGGAAAACTTGTTGGCAGACGCATCGAAGCCTTCCACCTCCGCCCACCAGGTCTTGACCTTTTCTTCGGACTGTTTGTTCCGAAGGGTGGCGGCAGTTTCTGAGGGGATCTTGTCAAAAATCAGACTTTTCAGCTCGGCACTAGAAAATTTTTCGCCTGAATGTTCAGCTTCTTCCACTAAATTCCAGAAGCGCTGTTTTTTGTCTTGCACTTCGTGCAAGATTAATCGCGAGAATGAAGGAAAATTCTTCAACATTTGGTGGTAGTGGTCCTCTGACAGCCGGGATCCACGTACCTCGGACTGTTCCCACACCTCATCAAAGGTAAGGGGGGAACTTGTATCCTCGCGATCACTCCAAGTCCTGAGCCAAGTGTTGGCCGGCGCTCCCTCAAGGCAATCCAAGAGGGCCATCAGGAACTGATCATCTTGGAGTTTTTGAGTCTTAACCCACAGTTTAAATTCCCGTTGAAACTGAGGCCAACGTCGGGGGTTCCCATTATACCTCGGTTGCTTGGCAACCTGACGAAGTCGCAAGGAAGTAGGGTTAAGAAGCGAATCCAGCCCAACACCGGCCGTAATGGCAGACACCTTGGCGGCATCATTCGCCACACCAGCTCTGGCGAGGGTCTGGGCGAGCAACAGCTGGGCTAAGGTATTGGAATCAGCAGCAGGAGGGGCAGTACGGGAGGCAGTTCGCTTGGCATTCTGAGCCTCAGTCCTAGCCTTCGCCGTCCTACTCTCAGAACGAGAGATTTTAACCCTTTCCTTTAGCTTGGTCCTGCTGATCCTTGCATGGGTGGTCCTGGAGTCCACCGAAGGAGCAATTGAAAAAATTTCTGTCGCCTCCTCCGATGGCTCTGTTGCTTGTTCCACCGATCAGGCGCCCTCAGACCGCATGTGCGTCTTGAAAAGATCTTTTATTCCCAGCGTTTGAATGATGAGGTGCATTTGATCTTTGAGCAGTTGGAGCTCAGCATCTCGCTGGAATCTGCAGGAGCAGTCGGCAGGACAGTACATGCCGTGTCCTGAAGGGCCTGAGCAGGCTGTCGGACCGCTGATCTCGGTGGTCCGCAGCCAGGAGTCCACTTGGGGAGCTCCTTCAGCCCTGATTTCCAGGCTTGCCTGCCTGGCCGCCTCTAAAATTCCCTCCTCAAACGCGGCGGCTAGATCGTCGCGGATGGAAACAGGGGGATGAGGGGCGCAGGGCCCGGGAACAGGTGCCCGGAACTTCTCCTTCGGGAAGGGGCTTGCCTCCCAGATCTGCAAAAAAATGGCAAAAGAGTCATCTTCTTGAGAACGCCACCACATCCTGGTATTAATTTCGTTCTGAAGGAGGAAAAAATATTCCGTTAAAAAATCAGACGCGATTCTTTCTTGTTCGATCAGCTTAGACGAGGCTAAGTAACAAAGGGCCTCAAGGGCCTCAAGGTTACGGGTCACTTCTGGGGACAAATGATCGTCCCAGTGTGCCCAAGAGGCTGGTCGATTATAGCTAGGTACCTCACCTGGACCGCCCATCTCAATGTCGTTCAGATCGGCGTCTATGGTCTCAAATGTTGGACATCCGTAAGGAATGTTGGTACCTGTCGGCTCCGTAAGCTCCACCGGAGCATTGCCATCGTCGTAGGCCGGCGGATTCCAGCTGCTCGATGGCCAGTTTCGACTGGGATTATGGTAATCTGGGTCCCCACAGCTGCTGATGTGCGCCCTTCTTGGGCAGCTTGGACTTGCGCAAGGCATTCCTCTCAAGGCCTCGTTCGCACAGCACCATGGTATCGTAATCGTTACTTCTCCAGGAGCGGCGGGGTCTACGGGGCCGTACTGGGGAGCGGGCTGTGGATAGGACGCCACTGAAGCAACATTCAGGTAGCCTCTGCTACCATGAAAGTGCTGCCCTAGGTCGTGGATGGTGCCGGAGGGCTCAGGGCCGGCAAGACCGGGGGGGCAGGCACGCGAGGAGTCGACCTGAACGCTGCTGTTGGGGGCAGAACCGGATACACGGACACCAACGGAGGCAAGAGCGGCGACAACGGAGGCAAGATCCATGCTGATTGTTATCCGGCAAAAAATCCCAGTCTATGAAGAAAATTGATGCCGATAATCCTAAGTACATCTGAGTGTCCATATCTATCTGAAAAGATTTATAAAAATCCGATTGTGAAAAAATATTTGGCCGATCTGGCTCGCGCACGCGCGTCAGCGGCAAATGGCGATTCCGGGTAAATGATCGGAACGCGGCGGATTTACGATGAATGGACCGCGGAATCAGATCCGGCACATCAGAAATATATAGGTCTGATCCTGAGACTGAGCTGCGGGGCGGCGATTCCGCCGAAGCAGAGAAAATGACCAAAATGTAGCCAATCTGGGGCAGATCTGCGAAAATCTGAGCAGATGGGGGTTAGCCGCACTTACACACCCAGGTCGCCAAAACCGCCAACATACCAAAAATGGCTGAAAACTGCATAAACAGCACAAGCGCTCGTCCCACTCCGCCCCATACAAACCCCATGGAGTCGGGACCCGGAAACACGTTTTCGGCTCAAAATAAAAAAAAACCAAAAGATTCATGATTTTCGACCCAAAAAAGGGGGGGGCCATTTTTTCGACATTTTTGACACCCCCCCCCCATTCCCCCACCCCCCTCCCTCAAAAGCTCCAAAAAGTGGGTTTCAAGTGGGGGGGTTCCGGGGGGGTCCGGACCAAAAACTCATTGGGGGATGTGTTTATTGGACAAAATAATGATTTTAGAAGGGGTTAAACTAACAATTCAACCCCTTGGGGTAGGGTACGGAATAGGCCCAAAAAGGCCAAAATGGGGGGGTATGTGGCGTTTTCCCCTATATACGCCTGCCTGGCTTTGATCTAACAACCTCTGCGAGGTGATTTTGAAGCTTTTGGGGGGCCCATGGCACGGGCTACATAGGCTTAGCAGCCACATCGGGGGTCCCCATGGGTGCTCAAGTACCCGTATTGTCACTAAATCATCAACCAAACCCATCCCAGGGGCAACAGAAGGGTTTCCGAAAAAGGCAAATTCTATTGCCTTCGGCATGTCCACCTCGCAGAGAACTGCCGTGAGCAATGCACACTTGAGTGATGAGCTGTTGATGAGGATCTCACTATGAAAATTGAATTGCCCAAATTCACAGAAACTTGCGTTGTTTTATTATGAGCATCCTGAAAAAAATTGGTCTCATTCCAATTCTGGTTGTAAGATGATGGTAAATTACTCAACGCAAAATGTACTTGGATAACCAAGGATAGAGGGGTTTAGTGGCGGTCTTTCCAACGTACCCTGGAGGCCCCGCCTTGCCGTCGTTCCCGACTTGCAGGTGCCGAATGGCCGGACTTTTGATTTGGCTTTGATTTGGAAAGCCCCGGAGTGTCCTCGCCAGTAGCCCTACCCATCTCCGGAAGCGGCAGGCAAGTAAGTAGCTGGTGGGTGTATTTGGTTGCGGCGTTGTTGTATAGAGGATTACAAGCACACGACTAACAGGACGTTACATGATGCAAAATCCCCAAAGCGTCGGTATTGCTTGTATGTAGACCGTGTTCAAGAGGTCAAGAAACCGACTACCAGGATTAGACATGATCCAAAATCCCCACAGCGCCGGATCTTGGTTGATGGTGGAGGTGGTCGCCAAAATCCGATTAACAGGACTAGACATTGTCCAAAATCCCCACAGCACCGGGTTCTGGTTGTTGATGGAGGTGGTGTAGCACAGTGCCACGGTACCACATACACACACACACACACACACACACACATACCCCCACCGAGCTCTTTCTGTTGATGCATATGCAAAAAGAGTTTCAAGGGTAGACTTGCAAAAGCAAAATTGGAATCACCCTTCGGCCTTCGGCAAGCGAAACCAATGACCATATTGCCACTGGCGCCACCGGTTGCGAAGCTCAAGTCATGGATCCCACTTGAGTGCGGTCACCTCAGGTGACGCACATCTTACATGTGTAATGCATGACATTGCGGTTGACTACTGGCATGCACGCCATTACTACTTTGGATGTGCCTAATAGTGTGCAGCATTATGGCATTTTTTGCAACATCTCATATGTCCTAAGAAGTAATGCAAATCGTTCGGTGGCATGAACGTACGTTTGATCTTTGTCCGGTTGAAGCTTTACTGATAGGTGAAGATATTGCTTGCGGATGTTAGCTTTGTTTGTAGCCCCAAGCAATTGCATGCCAACTTCAAAATTGTTCTTGTCCAAATATTCATACATTGCCGGATATGAAGCAATGGGGAGATCAAGCAGGCATTGTGCTTTGGTCATGTTGGATGATGATGCAGTGTCTTGGTTTTTTGTGGTTTGCGCTTGTGGGGAGATTTAGGTTGTAGATCGTCATGAGGCCGTTTTTTGGCCTGGTTTCTCTTAACTCGCTTTGTATGTGATACATGCTCTTCATCGTCATTGGTGAAAAGTTTGGGTTGATGACCACTTGACTCCTCTTGGTGAATAGCATGCCTCTTTTTCCTCGGGGGTAATGCATATTCTTCATCATCACTAGTGATGGCCTGTGGTTGAATGTTGGTTGTTTGCTTTTCGTTGAGACCTTTGTGTGACGATTGCTCCTTGCCTTTCTCATGTTTGTCAAGTTGCTTGAATCCTTTTGAAGCAACACAGGAAGAACAACGCTATTTGGTATCAAGTTTCCATTGGCTCTTTGTAAAGTCTGCACGCAACCGCTGAATGCCACAAGAGAAGCATTGTAGTGCATCTTGCAATGAACGTTTGATGGGCTTCTTTTGTTTTTGTGAGCAATGTGTGCATCTTCTGTTGCTGCCTAATGCAATTTGGGTAGCGGTAAAGGATATTTTTGGCTTTAATTCATTGCAGGAAGCGCATTGTAGTCCCGCGGCTTGACAATGCACACATCTTTGCATTTAACAAGGTCGATTTTTGAGTAAGCAGGTTGTGTACCAATCCCCTAGGAGACCCCCCCCCCCCGCGACCTAATACCCAAATATGGTGAAAACCACATAAATACGGCCTAAAACATGCTTTACATACCTGAAATGGTCATTTTAAGTGGTCACAATATCATAAAAACAAGTTTCGAAAACTTACATTTTTGAGCTGCCCAGGGTGAAAAACTGCATAAGCAGGTTGTGTACCAATCCCTTGGAGAACCCTGCGTTTGGCCAATACCAAAATGGGGTCAAAAACATGTAAATACAGCCTAAAACATGCTTTACATACTTTAAATGGTCATTTCAAGTGGTCACAATATCAAAAAAACAGGTTTCAGAAACTTCAATTTTTGAGCTGCCTAGAGTGAAATACTGCATCAGCAGGCTGTGTACCAATCCCTCCCCCCCCCCCCCCCGGACCTAATACCCAAAAATGGTGAAAAACGCGCAAATACGGCCCAAAATATGCTTTACATACCTTGGATGGTCATTTTAGGTGGTCAGAATATCAAAAAAGCAAGTTTCAAAAACTTCGATTTTTGAGCTGCCTAGGGTGAAAAACTGCATCAGCAGGTTGTGTACCAACCCCTTGGGAGATACCCCCCCATGCGGCCAATACCCAAATAGGGTGAAGAACATGTAAACAGGGCCCAAAACATGCTTTACATAGCTTGAATGATCATTTTGAGTGGTCACAATGTCAAAAAAAACAAAGTTCGAAAACTTCGATTTTTGAGCTGCCCAGGGTGAAAAGCTGCATAAGCAGGTTGTGTACCCATCCCTCCCCCCCCCCCGACCTAATACCCAAAAAGGGTGAAAAACGCGCAAATACGGCCTGAAATATGCTTTACATACCTTAGATGGTTATTTTAGGTGGTCAGAACATCAAAAAAACAAGTTTCAAAAACTTCGATTTTTGAGCTGCCTAGGGTGAAAAACTGCATCAGCAGGTTGTGTACCAATCCCTTGGGAGACCCCCCCCCCCATGCGGCCAATACCCAAATAGGGTGAAGAACATGTAAACACGGCCCAAAACATGCTTTACATAGCTTGGATGATCATTTTGAGTGGTCACAATGTCAAAAATACAAAATTCGAAAACTTCGATTTTTGAGCTGCCCCGGGTGAAAAACTGCATAAGCAGGTTGTGTACCGGCCAATTCACCAGGCCTTTATTGGTGGAAATAGCCATTTCGCGTCTTTGGCACCGGCATTTGACCGGCCCTCGGGAAAGCTACAGACTGCAAAAAACGTCCTTCCGTATCATAGTAGGCATATACTGTCACAATATCCCCACTCACACCCCTCAGAGTGGGTACCACGGGGTCACCGAGGTCGCCAAAACCGCCAACATACCAAAAATGGCTAAAGAGTGCATAAACAGCATGAGCGATGGTCCCACTCCGCCCCATACAAACCCCATGGAGTCGAGACATGGAAACACTTTTTCGGCTCAGAATAAAAAAAAACCAAAAGATTCATGATTTTCGACCCCAAAAAAAAGGGGGGGCCATTTTTTCGACATTTTTGACCCCCCACCCCACCCCCCCACCTCCCACAAAACCTCAAAAAAGTGGGTTTCAAGTGGGGGGGGTCTGGGGGGGTCCGAACCAAAAACTCATTTGGGGATGCGTTTATTGGACAAAATAATGATTTTAGAAGGGGTTAAACTAACAATTCAACCCCTTGGGGTAGGGTACGCGAATAGGCCCAAAAAGGCCAAAAATGGGGGGTATGTGGCGTTTTCCCCTATATACACCTGCCTGGCTTTGATCTAACAACCTCTGCGAGGTGTTTTTTGGAAATCTTGCAGGTGTCACTAAACAACAGCCTTATCCAGCGTGACAACGGCTAGGTTCTCACTAGCAAGGGCCCATAGGGGGGGCGACCGGGGGTACCTGGAGTTCGGACCCGGGACCCCCGCCATGGGTTAGGGGGTTCATGTACAAGGAAAAAGTTGCCCGGGACCTGGGTCCAAATCCACACACAGCACCCAGAATACGCAAAGAAGTTTTGACCCCCCCCCCCGACACCCCACCCCACCCACCCCCACCACCCCAAAAAGGGGTACCCGGGTACAGGGGGCTAAAGGGGTCAAAAACGAAAAATTCATTGGGGGATCATTTTCTCTCCTAAAATGCCGATTTTGCAAGGGGTTGGACATCCGGTACCATACCTTGGGATATCGTACGCGAATGACCCCAAAAAAGGGGGGTATATGGCCTACGCACCTGCGCTTGATCTAACAACCCTCTTCCAGGTGATTTACCTCACGATGTTTACCTCCTCCACCCCACAGTATAGTGCTTCTTGGTGCTCCCTGGCAGCACACTGTGCTTGCTCGGTGAACCTGTCGGCCGCAATTTCCTCCACCGGACACCACCACCAGAGAGACAGAACGCACACCTGCACCACAGCAGCAGCGACGTTGCCCAAGTTGGAGAGAACCACGGCTGGTTCAGTGGTGTTGGGAGCATCCACCGACAGAGATTCGTTGGAGGCAACCTTTATGATAGCCTGCACAATGGTCGTGGTGGCAAGAACCGTACTTACATTGATTCTGCTCACAAGGAGCGCCCGGTCAGAGGCTGGCAGAGAGGAAAGGGGTTGTGCTGCTGGGGGCACGGCACCAAACTGGTTCTTCAATCGAGAAGCGACGGCAGACCGATCAGGAAGGATGACCTTGGGACGCCGCACGAACCGGATACCACGGGAGCATGAAGCGGACTGAAGCTCCAACCAACTAGCCGACACCTGCATGTATAGGTCCGTGAGTGCACCACCGGTCGGCTTAATGTGTAATGCTGTACAGGTGCCAGGCGTGCCGGCTGTCCATGAAAACCGTCCCACCTTTGTGGAGCAGCTTCCACACGCAGCGTCGGAACACGCATAGTCCTCGTTCACCCTGTGACCATCTGCACCGCATGACCAGCAGTACATGTTGCTAGATGTCGAACCGGACTGGTCTACATGGACCGTGCAAACACAGGATGAAGGGTAGGGCATCTCGTACACGGCGCTGATTGACCCAGACATGCCAGCGGCATTGGTGCAGCCTGCATCGAAGTAGTGCCTGTACGAGGCATCCTGTTTGGACAATGGTGATCCGCAGCAGCCGTACTCCTCCAGCTGCAACCAACCAGCCGACACCTGCACGTACAGGTCCATGGGTGCACCACCGGTTGGCTCCATGTGTAACGCTGTACAGGTGCCAGGGGTGCCGGTTGTCCATGAATACCGTCCCGTCTTTGTGGAGCAGTTTCCACACGCAGTGTCGGAACACGCCCAGTCCTCAATCACCCTGTGACCGTCTGCACCGCATGACCAGCAGTACATGTTGCTAGACGTCGACCCGGACTGGTCTACATGGACCGTGCAAACACAGGATGGGTAGGGTGTCTTGTACATGGCGCTGATTGACCCGGACATGCCAGTGGGATTGGTGCAGCCTGCATCGAAGTAGTGCCTGTACGAGGCATCATGTTCAGACAATGGTGATCCGCGGCAGGTCAGGGGTTAGTTTTTCTGGATGCCGGACTCTCGTCGCGCAATCGCAGCAGAAGAAAATAAAAAACCAAGAAAAAGACGCACAACCAGAAAAAATAAAGCGCAAAATCGATCTTTCCGACCTCAGAAACCCCCCCAAAAATTTTACGCCGCTGTTTGGCGAGGTCGCAAAATTTAGGACACTCACAGAAAAGGAAGAACAACATAGTCGCGACCGAGACGAAGTTGAGCGTTGCTTGCCCCAAAACACCTAGCAAGGTGCGTGTCCTAGGCGCTAGGGACTTGTGCGCGCTCCAACAACAAAGAAGAAGATTAGAGGCGAGAATAGGGCAACAACGATGGCCTTCGGCCAGGGAGTGGTTGTCATGGGGGGCTAACGGTCCTGTCCTGCGATGCAATGCGGGGCAACCATGACAACCGCTCTTACACACCAACCCCACATTGTAGCTAGGGCATGAGTGCACGCCCCAACAACACACAAAGTGCACACAAGGCGGAAGGAAGGGAAAATGCCTGCTCTTGGGCGTCGCCAAAAACAAAGAGTCCGAAACACGACAAATTAATAGCATGTGACATGGGTGCAAGAACACCACACGCTTACTCTAGGGTGTCATGAATGCATTAAGCAAACACGCCTACACAAGGGAGACGAAAAATACAATGAGACCACAAACCGATGAGTAAGGAACAAATACCGCCATGCAAGCATTAAGACACGCTTACTCTTGGGCGTCGCAAAAAACAACGAGTCCAAGGCATACGGAAAAAGTAACATGACATGAATGCATTAAGCAAAAACGCTTACTCTTGGGCGTCGCAAAATACAAAGAGTCCGCACACCGACGAGTAAGTAGCATGTGCCGCCATGCAACCATTAAGACACGCTTACACTTGGGCGTCGCAAAAATCAACGAGTCCATGACATAAAGAATAAGTAGCATAGCATGTCACCAATGCATAAAGCAAGCACGCCTAATCTAGGACGACGCCAAAACCAAAGAGGCCAAGACGGGAAGAAAAAGTAAGACACCATAGGATGCCGGACACCTTACGCTGGAATGCCAGTGGCGAGTTCGCCGCGGCGTTCCCCACGGTGTCTACTCTTGGTGTCACACATAAATAGCGTGCGGCAAGAGTGCAAAACGAATGATTGAATGAAAGATGGGAATGGTGGCAAACTGCATGCGTAGGAGTAGGAGCTTGTGTGCGTGCCCCAAACAAACAAAAGAGGAGAGGACAAGAGGTAGGCAAAGGCAACACAAAGTGCATGCGACAAGGGACGGGACGTGAAGAGGAACAAAGCACGCGAACAAAGAGCAGGCAGGAAAGAAAGAAGAATAATGAACGTGTGTGCCCGCCCCAAAAAATAGCAACATGCGCGCGTAGAAACTAGGAGCTTGAGTGTGTGCCCCAGCAAAGCCACCGCAAAGGGAGTGAAAGGGAGCAGGGGAAGAGAGAAACGGGGGCGGAAGGGGAGGGGAAAGGGCGGGAGGGAAAGCAAAGCGGAGCGGGGGGAGCGGGGGAGGAGCAACACGATGGGCGCGCGAAAAAAAACAAAAAAACAAACAAAACACCAATGCACCGCACACGCAAACACTGAAGACAGCAAAGAGAGAAAGATACATGACGCCCCGGATTGGAGCATCCAGGGCGGAGTGGAGCTCGGCCCGAGCTGCCGGACTGGAACGTCCGGGGGTGAACCCGGTGCCACGGACTGGAGCGTCCGAGGCAACGGAGAGAATACGACAAAAAGACGCCCCGGATTGGAGCATCCGGGGCGGAATGAAGCACGGCACTAGCCCCCGGACTGGATCGTCCGGGGGTGAACCCGGTGCCACGGACTGGAGCGTCTGAGGCAACGGAGAGAATGCGATAAAAAGACGCCCCGGATTGGAGCATCCGGGGCGGAATGAAGCACGGCACTAGCCCCCGGATTGGATCGTCCGGGGGTGAACCCGGTGCCACGGACTGGAGCGTCCGAGGCAACGGAGAGAATACGACAAGAAGAGGCACCGGATTGGAGCATCCGGGGCGGAATGAAGCACAGCACTAGTCCCCGGACTGGATCGTCCGGGGGTGAACCCGGTGCCACGGACTGGAGCGTCCGAGGCAACGGAGAGAATACGATAAAAACACGCCCCGGATTGGAGCATCCGGGGCGGAATGAAGCACGGCACTAGCCCCCGGACTGGATCGTCCGGGGGTGAACCCGGTGCCACGGACTGGAGCGTCCGAGGCAACGGAGAGAATACGACAAAAAGACGCCCCGGATTGGAGCATCCGGGGCGGAATGAAGCACGGCACTAGCCCCCGGATGGGATCGTCCGGGGGTGAACCCGGTGCCACGGACTGGAGCGTCCGAGGCAACGGAGAGAATACGATAAAAAGACGCCCCGGATTGGAGCATCCGGGGGAGCATGAAGCACGGCACTAGCCCCCGGACTGGATCGTCCGGGGGTGAACCCGGTGCCACGGACTGGAGCGTCCGAGGCAACGGAGAGAATACGACAAAAAGACGCCCCGGATTGGAGCATCCGGGGCGAAATGAAGCACGGCACTAGCCCCTGGATTGGATCGTCCGGGGGTGAACCCAGTGCCACGGACTGGAGCATCCGAGGCAACGGAGAGAATACGATAAAAAGACGCCCCGGATTGGAGCATCCGGGGGAGCATGAAGCACGGCACTAGCCCCCTGACTGGATCGTCCGGGGGTGAACCCGGTGCCACGGACTGGAGCGTCCGAGGCAACGGAGAGAATACGACAAAAAGACGCCCCGGATTGGAGCATCCGGGGCGGAATGAAGCACGGCACTAGCCCCCGGATGGGATCGTCCGGGGGTGAACCCGGTGCCACGGACTGGAGCGTCTGAGGCAATGGAGAGAATACGATAAAAAGACGCCCCGGATTGGAGCATCCGGGGGAGCATGAAGCACGGCACTAGCCCCCGGACTGGATCGTCCGGGGGTGAACCCGGTGCCACGGACTGGAGCGTCCGAGGCAACGGAGAGAATACGATAAAAACTCGCCCCGGATTGGAGCATCCGGGGCGGAATGAAGCACGGCACTAGCCCCCGGACTGGATCATCCGGGGGTGAACCCGGTGCCACGGACTGGAGCGTCCGAGGCAACGGAGAGAATACGACAAAAAGACGCCCCGGATTGGAGCATCCGGGGCGAAATGAAGCACGGCACTAGCCCCTGGATTGGATCGTCCGGGGGTGAACCCAGTGCCACGGACTGGAGCATCCGAGGCAACGGAGAGAATATGATAAAAAGACGCCCCGGATTGGAGCATCAGGGGGAGCATTAAGCACGGCACTAGCCCCCGGACTGGATCGTCCGGGGGTGAACCCGGTGCCACGGACTGGAGCGTCCGAGGCAACGGAGAGAATACGACAAAAAGACGCCCCGGATTGGAGCATCCGGGGCGGAATGAAGCACGGCACTAGCCCCCCGATGGGATCGTCCGGGGGTGAACCCGGTGCCACGGACTGGAGCGTCCGAGGCAACGGAGAGAATACGATAAAAAGACGCCCCAGATTGGAGCATCCGGGGGAGCATGAAGCACGGCACTAGCCCCCGGACTGGATCGTCCGGGGGTGAACCCGCTGCCACGGACTGGAGCGTCCGAGGCAACGGAGAGAATACGATAAAAACTCGCCCCGGATTGGAGCATCCGGGGCGGAATGAAGCACGGCACTAGCCCCCGGATGGGATCGTCCGGGGGTGAACCCGGTGCCACGGACTGGAGCGTCCGAGGCAACGGAGAGAATACGATAAAAACACGCCCCGGATTGGAGCATCAGGGGGAGCATGAAGCACGGCACTAGCCCCCGGACTGGATCGTCCGGGGGTGAACCCGGTGCCACGGACTGCAGCATCCGAGGCAACGGAGAGAATACGACAAAAAGACGCCCCGGATTGGAGCATCTGGGGCGGAATGAAGCACGGCACTAGCCCCCGGATTGAATCGTCCGGGGGTGAACCCGGTGCCACGGACTGGAGCATCCGAGACAACGGAGATAATACGATAAAAAGACGCCCCGGATTGGAGCATCCGGGGGAGCATGAAGCACGGCACTAGCCCCCTGACTGGATCGTCCGGGGGTGAACCCGGTGCTACGGACTGGAGCGTTCGAGGCAACGGAGAGAATACGATAAAAAGACGCCCCGGGTTGGGGCATCCGGGGCGGAAAGAAGCACGGCACTAGCCCCCGGACTGGATCGTCCGGGGGTGAACCCGGTGCCACGGACTGGAGCGTCCGAGGCAACAGAGAGAATACGATAAAAGGACGCCCCGGATTGGAGCATCCGTGGCGGATTGACGCACGGCACTAGCCCCCGGACTGGATCGTCCGGGGCTGAACCCGGTGCCACGGACTGGAGCGTCCGAGGCAACGGAGAGAATACGACAAAAAGACGCCCAGGATTGGAGCATCCGGGGCGGAGTGGAGCACGGCCCGAGCCCCCGGACTGGATCGTCCGGGGGAGAACCCGGTGCTACGGACTGGAGCGTCCGAGGCAACGGAGAGAATACGACAAAAAGACGCCCCGGATTGGAGCATCCGTGGCGGAACGAAGCACGGCACTAGCCCCCGGACTGGATCGTCCGGGGGTGAACCCGGTGCCACGGACTGGAGCGTCCGAGGCAACAGAGAGAATACGACAAAAAGACGCCTCGGATGGGAGCATCCGGGGCGGAATGAAGCACGGCCCGAGCCCCCGGACTGGATCGTCCGGGGATGAAGCCGGTGCCATGGACTGAAGCGTCCGCGGGCAACGGAGAGAATACGACAAAAAGACGCCCCGGATTGGAGCATCCGGGGCGGAATGCAGCACGGCCCGAGCCCCCGGACTGGATCGTCCAGGGGTGCACCCGGTGCCGCGGACTGGAACAACCGGGGACGCAACGCACCCGGACTGGAACATCCGGGGACGAAGCGGCCCGGGAATGGAATGTCCGGGGCAACAAACAAGGAGAAGGAGACGGTGGCGGAGCGACACGGAGAGGAGAACAAGAACAAGAGCAAGGAACGGAAGGGGGAGGACAAGAAGGAGAGAAGACGCGAAGCGGGAGGAGAAAGAGCAAGAGGCGGGAAGCGAGAGGAGAAGGAGAAGAATGAGAGGCGGATGGGCACATGGAACCTGGACCGGAACAGAATAGAGCGTCCGGGGTAGGTGCGGATTGGAACGTCCGGGGCTGCGTACGGAGGGGACACGATGGCGGAAAGGAGAGGCAAGAGCAAGGTGAGGTGGGGAGGGAGGACAAGGAGGACAAGAGCCAGGGGGAAAGAGGAGGGGGAGAGGCTGAAAGAGCGGACTAACACAGACGGGGACTCGAACGCGAACGCCAAGGGCGCCACGAGGACGAGACGGCGGCGGCAAGAAAAAGCAGGAGGGCAGTCAAGGAGAGCAGGCACAAGAACAAGTAAGGATGAGGGAGGGCCTTCCCGTACATGTGCTCTACGAGCACCCCTTCCTCTGCCCTCTCCCTCGCCCCCTCTAATGCACCCTCCCGCCTCTTCCATGCCCATGCCGCCTTGCGTTGCTGTTCCTCTTCGTTCCCCGCTGTACTCCCCACACTCCCCGTTCCACACGTCGACGGCCGACTCTCGCCCGACGCCACACTGTGTCCTCGTTCGCCTCCCGCGCCCACCCTAACCTGTGCCCCCCCGCCCTTGCCTGCTCTTCCCGAGGTGTTGGCATTGGGTGAAATGTGTTTTGAGGGCATGGGGGCAGTTGAAAAGGGGGTTTGAGGTGTTGGCACTGGGTGAAATATGTTTTGAGGGCATGGGGGCAGTTGAAAAGGGGGTTTGAGGTGTTGGCACTGGGTGAAATGCGTTTTGAGGGCATGGGGGGAGTTGAAAAGGGGGTTTGAGGTGTTGGCACTGGGTGAAGTATGTTTTGAGGGCATGGGGTCAGTTGAAAAGGGGGTTTGAGGTGTTGGCACTGGGTGAAATGCGTTTTGAGGGCATGGGGGCAGTTGAAAAGGGGGTTTGAGGTGTTGGCACTGTGTGAAATGTGTTTTGAGGGCATGGGGGCAATTGAAAAGCGGGTTTGAGGTGTTGGCATTGGGTGAAATGTGTTTTGAGGGCATGGGGGCAGTTGAAAAGGGGGTGTGAGGTGTTGGCACTGGGAGAAATGTGTTTTGAGGGCATGAGGGGAGTTGAAAAGGGGGTTTGAGGTGTTGGCACTTGGTGAAATGCGTTTTGAGGGCATGGGGGGAGTTGAAACGGGGGTTTGAGGTGTTGGCACTGTGTGAAATGTGTTTTGAGGGCATGGGGGCAGTTGAAAAGAAGGGTTGAGGTGTTGGCGTTGGATGAAATATGTTTTGAGGGCATGAGGGCAGTTGAAAAGGGGGTTTGAGGTGTTGGCACTGGGTGAAATGCGTTTTACGGGCATGGGGGCAGTTGAAAAGGGGGTGTGAGGTGTTGGCACTGGGTGAAATGCGTTTTGAGGGCATGGGGGCAGTTGAAAAGGGGGTGTGAGGTGTTGGCATTGGGTGAAATGTGGTTTGAGGGCATGAGGGCAGTTGAAAAGGGGGTTTGAGGTGTTGGCACTGGGTGTGAAATGCGTTTTGAGGGCATGGGGGGAGTTGAAAAGGGGGTTCGAGGTGTTGGCACTTGATGAAACATGTCTCGAGGGCATGGAGGCAGTTGAAAAGGGGGTTTGAGGTGTTGGCACTGGGTGTGAAATGCGTTTTGAGGGCATGGGGAAAGTTGAAAAGGGGGTTTGAGGTGTTGGCACTTGATGAAACATGTCTCGAGGGCATGGGGGCAGTTGAAAAGGTGGTTTGAGGTGTTGGCACTGGGTGTGAAATGCGTTTTGAGGGCATGGGGGGAGTTGAAAAGGGGGTTTGAGGTGTTGGCACTTGGTGAAACATGTCTCGAGGGCATGGGGGCAGTTGAAAAGGGGGTTTGAGGTGTTCGCACTGTGTGAAATGTGTTTTGAGGGCATGGGGGCAGTTGAAAAGAATGGTTGAGGTGTCGGCACTGGGTGATATATGTTTTGAGGGCATGGGGGCAGTTGAAAAGAAGGGTTGAGGTGTTGGCACTGGGTGAAATGTGTTTTGAGGGCATGAGGGCAGTTGAAAAGGGGGTTTGAGGTGTTGGCACTGGGTGAAATGTGTTTTGAGGGCATGGGGGCAGTTAAAAAGGGGGTTTGAGGTGTTGGCACTGTGTGAAATGTCTTTTGAGGGCATGGGGGCAGTTGAAAAGAAGGGTTGAGGTGTTGGCGTTGGATGAAATATGTTTTGAGGGCATGAGGGCAGTTGAAAAGGGGGTGTGAGGTGTTGGCACTGGGTGAAATGCGTTTTGGGGGCATGGGGGCAGTTGAAAAGGGGGTGTGAGGTGTTGGCATTGGGTGAAATGTGTTTTGAGGGCATGAGGGCAGTTGAAAAGGGGGTTTGAGGTGTTGGCACTGGGTGTGAAATGCGTTTTGAGGGCATGGGGGGAGTTGCAAAGGGGGTTTGAGGTGTTGGCACTTGATGAAACATGTCTCGAGGGCATGGGGGCAGTTGAAAAGGGGGTTTGAGGTGTAGGCACTGGGTGAAATATGTTTTGAGGGCATGGGGGCAGTTGAAAAGGGGGTTTGAGGTGTTGCCATTGGGTGAAATGCGTTTTGAGGGCATGGGGGGAGTTGAAAAGGGGGTTTGAGGTGTTGGCACTCGGTGAAGTATGTTTTGAGGGCATGGGGTCAGTTGAAAAGGGGGTTTGAGGTGTTGGCACTGTGTGAAATGTGTTTTGAGGGCATGGGGGCAATTGAAAAGCGGGTTTGAGGTGTTGGCATTGGGTGAAATATGTTTTGAGGGCATGGGGGCAGTTGAAAAGGGGGTTTGAGGTGTTGGCACTGTGTGAAATGTGTTTTGAGGGCATGGGGGCAATTGAAAAGCGGGTTTGAGGTGTTGGCATTGGGTGAAATATGTTTTGAGGGCATGGGGGCAGTTGAAAAGGGGGTTTGAGGTGTTGGCACTGGGTGAAGTATGTTTTGAGGGCATGGGGTCAGTTGAAAAGGGGGTTTGAGGTGTTGGCACTGGGTGAAATGCGTTTTGAGGGCATGGGGGCAGTTGAAAAGGGGGTTTGAGGTGTTGGCACTGTGTGAAATGTGTTTTGAGGGCATGGGGGCAATTGAAAAGCGGGTTTGAGGTGTTGGCATTGGGTGAAATGTGTTTTGAGGGCATGGGGGCAGTTGAAAAGGGGGTGTGAGGTGTTGGCACTGGGAGAAATGTGTTTTGAGGGCATGAGGGGAGTTGAAAAGGGGGTTTGAGGTGTTGGCACTTGGTGAAATGTGTTTTGAGGGCATGGGGGGAGTTGAAACGGGGGTTTGAGGTGTTGGCACTGTGTGAAATGTGTTTTGAGGGCATGGGGGCAGTTGAAAAGAAGGGTTGAGGTGTTGGCGTTGGATGAAATATGTTTTGAGGGCATGAGGGCAGTTGAAAAGGGGGTTTGAGGTGTTGGCACTGGGTGAAATGCGTTTTACAGGCATGGGGGCAGTTGAAAAGGGGGTGTGAGGTGTTGGCACTGGGTGAAATGCGTTTTGAGGGCATGGGGGCAGTTGAAAAGGGGGTGTGAGGTGTTGGCATTGGGTGAAATGTGGTTTGAGGGCATGAGGGCAGTTGAAAAGGGGGTTTGAGGTGTTGGCACTGGGTGTGAAATGCGTTTTGAGGGCATGGGGGGAGTTGAAAAGGGGGTTCGAGGTGTTGGCACTTGATGAAACATGTCTCGAGGGCATGGAGGCAGTTGAAAAGGGGGTTTGAGGTGTTGGCACTGGGTGTGAAATGCGTTTTGAGGGCATGGGGAAAGTTGAAAAGGGGGTTTGAGGTGTTGGCACTTGATGAAACATGTCTCGAGGGCATGGGGGCAGTTGAAAAGGTGGTTTGAGGTGTTGGCACTGGGTGTGAAATGCGTTTTGAGGGCATGGGGGGAGTTGAAAAGGGGGTTTGAGGTGTTGGCACTTGGTGAAACATGTCTCGAGGGCATGGGGGCAGTTGAAAAGGGGGTTTGAGGTGTTCGCACTGTGTGAAATGTGTTTTGAGGGCATGGGGGCAGTTGAAAAGAATGGTTGAGGTGTCGGCACTGGGTGATATATGTTTTGAGGGCATGGGGGCAGTTGAAAAGAAGGGTTGAGGTGTTGGCGTTGGATGAAATATGTTTTGAGGGCATGAGGGCAGTTGAAAAGGGGGTTTGAGGTGTTGGCACTGGGTGAAATGCGTTTTGGGGGCATGGGGGCAGTTGAAAAGGGGGTTTGAGGTGTTGCCATTGGGTGAAATGCGTTTTGAGGGCATGGGGGGAGTTGAAAAGGGGGTTTGAGGTGTTGGCACTCGGTGAAGTATGTTTTGAGGGCATGGGGGCAGTTGAAAAGGGGGTTTGAGGTGTTGGCACTGGGTGAAATGTGTTTTGAGGGCATGGGGGCAATTAAAAAGGGGGTGTGTCGTGTTGGCACTGGGTGCAATGTGTTTTGAGGGCATGGGGGCAGTTGAAAAGGGGGTGTGAGGTGTTGGCACTGGGTGAAATGTGTTTTGAGGGCATGGGTGCGGTTGAAAAGGAGGTTTCAGGTGTTGGCATTGGGTGAAATGTGTTTTGAGGGCATGGGGGCAGTTGCAAAGGGGGTTTGAGGTGTTGGCACTGGGTGAAATGTGTTTTGAGGGCATGGGGGGAGTTGAAAAGGGGGTTTGAGGTGTTGGCACTGGGTGAAATATGTTTTGAGGGCATGGGGTCAGTTGAAAAGGGGGTTTGAGGTGTTGGCACTGGGTGAAATGCGTTTTGAGGGCATGGGGGCAGTTGAAAAGGGGGTTTGAGGTGTTGGCACTGTTGACGCGTTCCCGTGGGGGGCCGGGACGCTGCGGTGACACGCACAAGTGAGCAGGCAGGCAAGGCACTACGCTCACAAGGGCATCAATACGCCTGTGTCATGTGACAAAGCGTTTCAGAATCCTTGCCACTCTGCAAAGAGGGAACGAAAGTATGTACAGCAACACATCAGGATATGTACACATGGGGTTAAGACTGGACTGGGGTAAGGGCATCAAGGGACAATAGACACTCAGTCCCGACTCATATCCCAATCCCAGGCCCGACCCTCTCAGTGGCTGATGGGGGCGGGGGCTCAAACACAACCCATGCCCTGCTCAGTCCGGACCCTGAAACCCTGCCAATGGGAGAGGTGTCCCGCACAGCCACAGGCGAGTTCCTGGGAACCAATGGGCTCCAAGGCCAACCGACAGTCGCTCCCCATGCTCCCTTAACGGCAGGTCCCAACTCCACTCTGAGTCAGAGATATGGCCCCGCCATTATCACCCAGGAGTTGGTGGCTGAAAATGGGCTGTTTCAGCCCACACTGGAATTAGCTTGAAAAACTCCAAAATTGACCCCTCGTCCGGACCCGCCAGAGGTAGGGACGAGGCAAGTGACCCTATGCCCTTCGAGTACGAACTCCCTGGAGCCCTCACCCAACCTGGTTCCCTCTGAGGTCCCGGCATCAGGGCAACACGGATGAGTCAAGTGGGGTCATGATGCCAAAATCACCAAAATTGGCGTCATTCCCACGCGCGGCTCGCTCGGCCAAGGTGAGGCCAATGGCTCACAGGGTAGGAGGCAGGACCTAGGACTTATATCTGAGTGTACAACTTGGATTTAGGTCCAGGCTCCCTATGGGCTCAGAGAAATGGGGCCGCCAATTGACCACACGGAAGGGGGAAATTGGGGTCCCAAAATTGGGTCATTTTGGCTGCTTGAAATGAGCCAAAATTCAGTGTGCTCCCGATAGTATATCTCCACGCCGGCTTGGAGATCGGATCCGGCATTCCATACGTGATCCACCGGGAGTCCAACGGAGACTCCCATGCCCTTGGCTCTCAAAGATCTCCATGCCACTCGGCGTGGTGACGATCCCAATTGGGTCCACAAATGCAAAAATGGCAAAATTGCCCATACTCAATTTGGCCTAGCGCCTTGACGAAGGCGGCTCCGCTTCGCCCACGTGGTGTGTGGACCATGGGGACCATTACCCATAACACCCATGTCATATATGGTCCATTGGTCCATGCGTCCGGCGTGCACGAAGGTTAGAACATGGGGCACGGCGGGCAGCAAAAGTGGAAAAATGCTCAAAATGGCCAAAATTGCGCACGCTCATGGTTAGGGCAAATGAGGCACGTGCCCGACTTGGACCGGAGTGTGCCATGGGATTGATGTCAAGTCATATGTGTCCAACATATCTTTGGGGCGTCGCCCAACTCCTCCGGTATTGGGAATGGCAGGGTCGCCAAGTGAGCCCATGATTTGGGATAGTCCCAAATCGCCAACATGGCGGCCTCGGTATGCCAAGCCTAAGAGGAGCTATTCGCCGGGTCCAAGATATGTTGGGCACCGAAGTATGTACCCTCATATCATACTTGGGTCATGATGTCAATTGAGCGCAACGTTGAAATACACGGTCGCCACTTGACATCATGACGGGCCAAAAATGGCAAAATTGGCACAAAGACAAACCAAAGTGCCTTGAAAGGCGCATAATTATATTATAATATCTTTGGCTTGGATCGTGCAATCCCTTAATCCTTCTAAACACAATGACTTGACACCAATGACCTTCGATCCCACGTATGTGCTCCACTTGGGGCGCCTTGAAAGGTTACGAGCGCTGCTTCCCAAGTGGGCACATGAAAATATGGAAAAATGTAAAATACACACCTTGCTCCCAACGCATCGCTTCGGGATCACCACACAAGCTTCCCTTCACGAAGGTTGGGCTTGCAATTGACCGTAGGGAGTACGGAGAAGGGGCTTGCACAATATGAGGTCCATTGGCGGGCTTGTCTTGGAGCAATGGGCCCGCCAAATGGGCACGCAACACAACACATGGCACATACCAAATATTGCCCAAAAATGTAGCTTCCACCACGATATGTCGTGCCCCTCCAAGGGCATAACTTTGTGTCAACCGCTCATAGGAACTCAAGGAGAGTTCCTATGCAACACCAACACTTGCGCGCTACACTCGAAAGTTATCTTAACGCACGCAATATCATGGTCATAGAGTTATGACGCAAACTCTACCCTCTTGACCATGATCCATTACACTAGCGCGCATGTGTAGAAACGCAAGGCATATGAAGCTTCCTAAATTACATCGGGAGTATTGTGAATACATCCCACGTTTCCTTATCGTCAATACTCGCAAGCGGCACGAGATATGACCTTCACAAGTGGCCTCACGAATCAACTTTGTTTTGCCCATATCTTTAAGACAAATGGAGGGCAGGATAAAAGGGAAGTTGATTCGTGCATACGGAAGCACGTAGGTCCACTCGAAAGAGGTCAAATCAAGTGCGGGGATGTCGAAGTCGAAAATCCGATTTCGACATCCTGAAAAATTCGGATTAAGGTTGCGAGTATTAATTATGAAAATTGCGGAAGCATCCATGCAGTTCCTGGCGACTTTGGAGCCTTCGTGACGGATAACGTTAAAATTTCCATTATAAACAGTTAAACTGGCGGTTACGGTAAAGTCGCGAACCAACCGCCAGCAGTCAAAACAGTGAGTATCGGAACGGAAGCATAAAAATTGACGGAAACAGTATGAAAATAAAACCCTGTTGATTCCTGATATTCTGATACACAAATCTCCGCTGGCGGTGCATCGGTTGCCGATGCGGGGCTTTACGGCACGGAACACGCCGTGCATGGGGTTAGTGGACCGGAGACCGGTTGTATGCCGTAACCTGGTCATGGGGTTCTGGGTACCGCTTCACCCCCCTCCTTAGGGCAAACCCTGGGGGGGCTCGATAACACTCACGCATGGCAGCGGGTACACAGGACCACTTCCTGAAGGGGGGGGGGGTGTCACATCCTCACCTCAGTAAGTCACAGTAAGATAGGTATCCCACAGTGGGATAGGTATGCTGCTGTAACAGCTCGTAGCACATGTATAGTATCAAGTATCAAGTTCCGGGTCCTGGCGGCGATTGTTCGGCATCCAAAGGACCCGTTAACCCATACCAGGCGCACCGGGTGCCGGCTGCTACGGTCACCACCACAGTGGCAGTGGCATACACGGCCAACATAGGCGTCACACGACGGCCGAGGTGGCCCCACAAGTCGAGAGCGACCACAAAGATCCATCAGGCTACCCCAAGCTTCCCAAGGCCCGCCGACTGGGGAGAGTCCCCACGGGTCCTTCCTCGGGCGCACCATGTCCATATCCATACGACGCGAGTCCAGAGTGCCATAGTCGAACTCCTTACGAACCCCAAATCGTAAGGGAACTCCTCCTGAAGGGATCGGGCATCAAGGCCGTCTTTTCCCTCGCCCTACTACCACGAAGTGTGGCCATACATGAGGGAGTCCTCATGCAGTGTGGGCGGAGGCGTCGACTCCTCAAACCACCAGTTTCCCAGGCAGACTGACCGAGGTCAGGAGCACCGGAGGCCGCCACCCGAATGCAAGTGCGTCTGCAAATCGGTAGGCTCACACTGGGACTGACAGTGGCGGACCGCTGGGAGTGTAGTCAGGCAACTGGGCTTCCCGCCTGGCGCCATCAGGATCTCCACACATCACAGCGAATAGGGCAACACGGTATCACGGGCACTCAAACAGTAGAATCTGTAATCAAGTACTGGTCCAGGCTGGACCAGGCTGTAAGGATATGTACACGGCGACTCAAGGCGCCTCTGTATCCCGATTCGTGGTGAAAAACAGTCCATCCCTCAGCGATGGGCTGATGACACTTAACATACAGATGCACATATCCTGGAGGGCAGAAAAGCAAGCAACAATTTGGGTAAATAGGCGTGTAAACACACTCAGATCAGAGTGCCAAACCACGCCACGGTCAGGATAAGGCAAATGCAGGAGGATGGACAGGATAACGCCTGAGTTCAGGCATATATAGTCTCGAGACACACGTCAACTGGTCTGGATTCCGCAAATGCCATGGAACCAGACCACACACCAAAAAAATCGCAATGCCGATGACAGCGGCATCCGTTGCGCAACGTCGTATGGGCTTCAAGGCCCCAAGAGCTCAGAAAAATGAAGGTCAGTCACCCTACCTGGTTTCCCATGGATTCAGCAGGGGGGGTGAGTGACGAATAAAAGAAGAGAGGGGCCATCCTCCTCTGGATTCAGCAGGGGGGGGTGTATGGCCACTCTGTCACCGAAAGATGGAAGAGAGCAAGCAAGTAAGGGACGATTCGTCGGCCTCACAAGCGCTCATCACACATCAGGGGAGAGCTCAGGGCGCTGATCAGGCACCCCTGGCTGCAATCGCCCGGGTGAGTGCTGCCAAGTCCGAGACATGGATCTTGGTCTTGTGCTTGCGGATGTACTCCATGAAGGGAGTATTGACCCGCGGCACGAACGAGGAGACGGGTTCCCAGGTGTCGTGGGACGGCCCATAGCCTCGCCAACGAACCTTGAACTCCAGACCTCCGGGTGCCGAGGCCTTCGGACGCTGAGCCAGGATCTTCTCGACAGTGTAGTCGTCCTGCTCAGCATAGTCGTCGTCCGAATCGGCCTCATGTTTGGCGTAGTCCAGGGACACATGTCGGCCACGGAGGTCGGGTTCCCGCACACGGAGTTGACTCTCGTGGCGCTCCCGGAACTGTCCGTGACCCACCTTGACGCGGTAGGTGCCCTCACCAATCCTGCGGACCACCTCGCCGGGTGTGAACCAGGTTTTGGTGCGGTGGGTGCCCATGGGGCGGGGTCTGATCACCCACACCGGGTCTCCCACCCTGAACTTCTGCGCTGTCGAGCTCGGGGCGGACTTCTGACGCTCAGCATGCTCCTTCTCAAGCTGCTGGCGGATGTCCCGCGCCGTTTGCTCTTGCCGCGCGAAGAACTCCTTGGCATCCATAGCCATGCCATCACCAGACAAGGGAAGTCCCCTACCCAGGGGGTCCCTGCCAAACAGAATCTGGTGAGGGGACAAACCGCCCGGAGTGGGGGTGTCATGATGGGCCTTCAGAGCAGGCCACATCTCCTCGAACCAGTTCCGCCGTGGATTGGTGATGTGGATCTTGCGCAGCTTCTCGAACAGCTGCCGTCCAGCCACTTCAGCACGGCCGTTGGACCGGCTGAGATAGGCAACGCTCTTGGCATGTCGTATTCCCATGAGGGAACACATAGCCTTGAACCAGCCACCAGTAAACTGGGGCCCTCGGTCACTGCAAATGGTGCGGGGGATGTCAAAGACGGTCAGCCAATGACGAATCATCGTGACTGCCACTTCCCTGGCAAGCAACCCCTTTTTGCGTGCCGGAACGGCTACAACGTAGCCGCTGTGGCGGTCCACACAGAGAACCACACAGTCAAAGGTCTCCTTGCCAATGTGCACTTCGGGCATGGAGAAGACGTCCATGGCCACGCTCTCCATGGGCTGGTCAGGAACCGGGGTCCATTGGGGTTCCCCCTTGACATTCCGGTTGTCGGGATTGCAGGCCTGACAGACCGAGCAACCCTTCCTGACCTTCTTGATGGCGGTGTAGAGAACGATATGGTCGATCTCGAACCGACGCTGCATGTCAAGAGCTTGCTTCTTGACCCCTGGGTGCAGCATGTGGTGGTGCCAAGCTTCACACAGCTCCAGCACCCGGGACTCTGGGACTAGCAGCTTACCATTCCGGTAGAGCTTGCCATCTTCCTCAGTCAGCCCCTTTGGCCACTTCTGCCCGTCGTCAGGGTCGGTCACAGCCCTATACTCGGCCGCAAAGGCCTCAGACTTGGCGTAATCGTCGGTCCAGTCGTCCTGGAGGCAAGACTCTGGGAAGAGGTGCTTGTCGGACTCCACTCCCACAGGGGGTGCCGGACCGGGCCTTCCGCCCGCGGCACCCACAGGGGCGAGTACACTGACCGCTCTGCTCACCCTCGAAGCGAGGGGGGCATCTGCGGCCATGACGACGAAGCATTTGGCACCCTCCTCCTCCATGAGGCGCTCCATTTCAATGATCCTCTTGGCTTCAGCGGTCTCAGCCTCATCGCCATGGGCAGAGATATCCTGCATGCCCTTGCTGGCGGGATAGGCCCACCTACTGAGACAGTCCGCCACGGTGTTATCCTTTCCAGGAATATAAACAACCGTAAGGTCGAACTTGGCCAAGGTCTCGTGCCATCTTGCCCGTCGGGAGGCGGGACCTGAGGGGGTGTCCACGTGCTCCTTGTGCCACGACTGCAGACTCTGATGGTCGGTGCAGACGGTGACGGGATGGAGGGCTATGTACCCAGCCCATTTCCTGAGAGCCATGACGATGGCATACGCCTCCTTGTCACGGGGCGTCCACGTCCGTCTCTGGCCTTCCGCCAGGACTCGGCTCCAGAAGGCCACGGGCACGTGCCTCCCATCGTCAAGCACTTGCTCCAACACAGCCCCAATGGCGTAGTCGGAAGCGTCGGTGCGCAGGACGAACCCTCGGTCGGGATCCACGAGGTGCAGACCCACTGCGGATAGCAGCGCCTGCTTCATCCCCTCAAAGGCACGGTCAGACTCTTCAGTCCAGACCAGAGCCTTCTTGGACCCCTTCTTGGTCTCCTCTCGGTTGCCCTTGAGCATGGTCGTCATGGGGGCTGCATACTCGGCATACATCTTGATATACCCCGAGTAGTAGTTGCAGAACCCCAAGTACGCCCGTAGCTCAGAGACCGTCTTGGGCTTTTCCCAGTGCTCAATCGCAGCCACCTTGCCAGGTATGGGCTTTCGCTGCCCGTTCCCGACTACGTGGCCAGCGAAGACCACCTCGCTTACCGCAATGGTGGCCTTGTCACTGCTGCCCGTGAGTTTGTGCCGAACCAGAAGGTCCAGCACTCGAGTGACGTCCCTCTCGTGTGCCTCCAGGAGCTCCTCGTAGCTCATGCTGGGGTCCCCGGACGCGATGATCACGTCGTCCACGAAGGGGTCCGCACAGTCGCGCACCGGCTCAAGCAGGTTCTCCAGCATCCGCTGAAAAGCCGCATTGCCGTTGGTAACGCCCATAGGCATCACCTTCCACTGGAGAGGTCCAAGTGGGGTGCTCATGGCTGTGCAGGCACGGGACTCTTCGGCGAGAGGCATCTGATGATAGCCATGTTTCAGGTCAATCACCGTGAAGATCCTCCGCCGGTGTTGTTTTTGCAGCATATCCTCAATGAGGGGCAGCGTATAGCTGTCGTGCTGCGTTTGGGCGTTCAGGCCGCGGTAGTCGACCACGAGCCGCCACTCACCGGCAACCTTCTTGGGGACGACGAAGCAGGGAGAGGCCCACTCGGAGTGGCACGGCACAAGCCAGCCTCTCTGGATGAAGTCACGGAGGATCTTCTCCATGGCCTCTTTCCTCTCGCCCCTCAGGGCGAACTCCCGGTGACGATACACACGGGGGTCCTGCTTCAGTCGTATCTTGGCCTCGCCATACGGTCCACGCACCGGTGGGGGGAACACAGGTTTTCCGCTGAAGAAGGTCTCGCCATACTTCTGCTTCAGCCTGGCCCTCAACGCCTGGATCTTGGGGCAGTCATCGGACTCCGCCTTGGCTTTTCCGGGCACTTGAACCACGGAGCTTACTTGAGGGGTAGCGACCCCGCTCGCTTTCGGCTCAGGTGGTCTTCCCAGGTGGCCCAAAGGGCCATCTCTGGTCTTGCCTCGGAACAGATCGCCGTAGGTGGGTGGGTTACCGCCAGGCGGCTCGTCTTGGCTGGACATGTGATCCAGCACCCTCTGCACGAAGGTATTCCCGTCATAGGAACCGGAGACGATTGAGTCCACTTCCCACCAGGCTTTGTCCTGGCCCTTGCCCTCACGCTGGTTTCCCCAGTCGTGAAAGGGCTGATCCATATACCCCTGAACCAGATCCCACTCCTCTTCAGTGAGGGGGTCTTCGGAGTCCGATTCTTCGATGTCAACAGGGGGAACCGCAAAGCATTGCCGCCAGGGCTCTGCTATGATGCGGTTGACACACACGAAGTCCGTGGTATCGGCCTGATCAAGGCCCCCATCCACATAGTGGAATTCCGTTGGCCATCTCTGGGGTGGCATGGGCTGTCCCTTAGCGTCCTGATAGACACTCTCTCCAGCCGGTAGGACGACCTTGTTTAAGGTCATGTTGGTCAATGAGGCTACCCAATGTCGGGTACTTTCCTCCTCGGTGCATCCCATAGGAACAACCAGCACTGCCTTGGAGCGGTCCTTGCGAATCTTCGCTATCGCTCTTGGAATGTCCCATCGAGGGCAATGGATCCACATCAATCCCTGATGCGGACCCCAGTGCTTCTTCCACGCGGAGTCCTGGGCGCTCCAGTACTTCTCACATACCCGCAGATGGGCGGAGGTTCCTGAAGAGAACGCATCCAGGGCCAGATCCGACGCTCCCAGGTCCGCGACCACTCGGTACGCCACTTCCGGCCTTACGCCGTACTCCTGGTTCGCTGGCCCAGTGGGCTCAGTGTCCAGCGCGGCCACTTCGAGCTGATTGCGTTCGGGGTGGATCCATTGGCATTCCACATGGTGCTCAGGTGACGAAAGCCACGAGAGCTGGTCGTCCTGGTACAGGGTCATGGAGGCCTGGGCCGGGAGGACGCCGGAGTCCGTCTCCATCATGAAGTCGTACCCGACGATCATGTCCCAGTCCATCTCGGCCTCGTAGAAGCTACCGTGCAGGAGGATTTCCTTGCCGAGGTCTGGGCGGCTCAGCTCACGATGGTTCACGAACTGCAGCCCAATGGCCGCTTCCTTCGTGCCTCCCACCATGTACTGGCCGTTCGCCACCTTCAGCCTGACAGGTTTCCGACTGTTGGTAAGACACTCTGGCGGAAGCAGGCCAGCCTTGACCAAGCTGACTTGAGCTCCCGTGTCGACCAACACGTCGAATACCTTTTCCACTTCCCCGCATAAGGCACGGACCTTAAGATGCAACTGCCGCTCGCGACCGACACGGCGCACGGCGTGCAAACTCAGGATCTCCGGCCGTTCCAGAAGCTCCACAAGCGACTGGTGCAGGTCGTGGACAATGGGCTCAGGCTGCCCATCTGCAGCATCCAGCTGCGGTCCGGGTGATCCTCCGATACTCTCGGATAGATCCTGTAGTACATCAAACACATTCTTGGTCGCGAAGGACGGACGGGTGCAAGGGTTCGTGCCTTCACTTGCCTTCACCCCGCCTCCGCGACTGGGCGCCAGACCGGGCCTTCCGCCCGCGGCAGTCCCCTTGTGTCTACCGACTCCCGACAGGGATGGTTCGGCGCTTCCCACGTCACCATCCTGCGACCGCCCTAGCTGGGGCCCTTGGCTGCAGGGGCTCCGCTAGGGGGCGTCGGTTGTGGAAGAGGGGGTGTTCTCCTCGGCCTCAACGTCGTTGACGCCCTTCCTTCTTCCCCCTTTACCTCCTCCTTTACCCTTGTTCTTGTCCTTGTCCTTGTTCTGGTCATTCTGGTTGTTCTCCTTGTTCTTGTTGTCTGATCTGGGGACCCAGTTCCTCTTGATCTCCTGGATCTCCTTGGCCAACTCGGTCCCCACCGACGACATCAGCTTGGCCAGCTCTTCCTTGTCCACCTCCATCTTGGCTTCCCGGATACCCGCGGGCGCACGCTTCTTCGACCCGTGCGCCTTCTTGTAAGCCTCCGTGTCGGCCTTGTGGACGGGGCATGTTCGGTGGTCATGGTTGAAGCCTTTCTTCCTCCCATAACACACGAAACAGCCCTGCGGGTGAGCTCGTACGAACTCCCCAAAGGACAGCGGAGGGTCGCCAATACGGCGAGGGTCCCTCTTCTCCTGCTTCTTCCAACCTGGCTGCAGGGGCTTCCAGTTTGCTGGCTTGGTCCCCGCGCTCAGGTTCTTGGCCACGAAGGCACACACGGCCATTTCGGCGGGCTCATCGTCGTCGTCATCGTCGACGAGAGTCTCATCGCCGCCGGCTCCCGCTGGGTCCATGGCAGATTCCCCGCCAGGCCCCTCGCCAACGTAGTTGACGTCGCGGTCGCCGGGCCTCAACCCGCGGGTGTGGTGGAGGTTTCGGTACTCCTTGAGTACTTCCTCGCCAACCCACTCCAGGATCTCGTCGCAGCTCATCCGCGCCGGGATGGGCTGCAGACGGATGGTCTGGCCGCTCAACTCACAGTCGTCAAGGCGCCAAATCGCGGTCTTCTCGCGATCGCCCGAGACGGTGATGAGAAGAGCGTTCCGCAGGGAGTGCCGTTTGACATCCCGGGCCACGTTCTTCTTCGCCCAACTCACCACGTTCGTATGATACTCCTTGGGGAGCATCATCTTGACCGTGTGGTTGGACTTGGCCCTCTTGGATTCCTCCTTGGTGACCCTCTTGATCCATGCTTCCGGTAGCATGGAGAGCAGGCGAGCCTGCTCGTCACCCTCGTTCCAATCCTCCACGTTGCGGCGGAAGAGGGTGTATTTCCCTCGGAAGTCACGCCATTCCCGTAGGCGGATCTCCCGTCCATCATGCTCAAGCTTGATGGACTTCCAGCGCTTGGCAGCCACCTGCGGAGCGTCCACCCGCTCCTGCTCGTTGAGCCACTTCTTGGCGTCCTTGAGGGTCTTGATTTTCCCCTCCTTGGTCGCCACGAAGTATAGCTCGCCGAGCACTTCCGGCAGGCGGTACCTGAACCGTTTGAAGACATATCTCTCCGCATCCGCGGGAGGTTGGTCTTCAGTGACGGCCAGCCCCCAATCGTCCAGCTTCTCCAAGAAGCGGTCGAGGTTGAGGGGGTTGCCGTCGTACATGGGGGGCTTGATGTCCTTCAAGTCTTCCCACACGGCGGCGTCCGCGGCCTTAGAGACCATGAACGCCGGCCGCGAGGTCGACCGAGGTTCCCATCGGCCTCGCCCACGGACTCCCACGGCCGCCACGTCCATCTCCTCCATGGAATCCCTGTGGCTACGCCGCGGTTCCTCCACGTACGCTGAACCGAAATGTTCACGCCGTACTGCATCCATGTACGCATCCTCATCACGGCGCCGGCGGCTGCGTTCAGCGGCCTCCCGTCGTACACCACGCGGCGGGCTGATGTCGAACTCCTCCAGGTCCAGGTCCAGGTCCAGGTCCTCACCTTCACCGACATCCCACTCCACGTCTCCTCTGGGGACCTCATCCCTGAGTCCACCATAACGTCCTCCAGCCCTGGGGATGGGCGCCGGGGCTGGTGCCGGGCGTCGGGGGCGTACAGGCGTCCGCGGTGGGGCACGGCGGTTGTGGTAGTCCGCGCTGAGCCACTCATCGCGCCATTCCTCACTGCCACTGCCGGGCGGCCCGCGCTCGTTGCGGCGGCCCGCGCTGTGGTGAGAGGGGGCGGTGAGAGAGGGGGCACTGGCGCTGGGGCGACTCCTGGGGGCTCCGCCGGGGGCGTGGGGTCTGCCTGGACCTGGTCCGGGTCCCCAGCCGTCGTCCGACGAGCCAGACTCCAGGGGTGGGTGGTCGCTGCCGACCCTCCCACGGGCTTCCAGCGCATCCAGCCTATCCTGCAGGCCGCTGACGACGTTGGTCAGCGACTTGGTCTCGGCCCTGGCGATGTCCAGGTTCTTCTGCGCACGCGCGGCGACCGTGGAGATGCGAGCCATCTCGCTCTTGCCCGTGTCTACCTCCAGCTCGAGCAACTGGACTCTCCTGCGGAGGTAGACAATCCACCGCCAGGTGGCATCCGGGACACCGTTCCCTGGTGGGTCGCCGGGGTCCCCAGGGGGTCCTCCAGGAGGGCCTCCGCCGGGTCCGCCCGGTCCAGGGGGTCCTCCCCCGCCCGGTGGTCCGCCTCCAGGGGGTCCACTTGGTGGGCGTCCTCCAGGGGGTCCTGAAGGTCCTCCGCCAGGGGGTCCCGGTGGGTCTCCGCCGGGTCGCCTCGGTGGGTCCGAGGATGGGCGCCTCCTCGTGATGCCGAAGTCCATGTCGTCATCCTCGTCCATGTCGCCCCACCTGGGCGTCTCGGTCACGGAGGACTCGGAGCTCCGGTAGGGAGGAGGGGGATCCTCATCCTCACCTTCCATGGGGACGTCTCCGCCGCCTCCGCCCGTCCAAGCCACCACTTGACGATGTCGACGGCCTCGTTCATCCCCGTCACTGGCGGTGAAGAAGGGGTCACTGTCGTGGGGGTGCCCACCCGCTGGCCTCCGCGGCCTCTCGGGGGTCTTCCCCTTGCCCTTCCTCCGTCGACGGGCGGTGGTGCTACCGCTCCCACTGCTGCCCGTGTCCGCCTCATCCAGCTTCATCCTGGAGGAGGCGTCCCCTTCGAAAAGCCTTCGAAGGGTCTCCACTCGCGATCCTCCCGGGGGAGTCTCGTGGCGGAGTTTGGTCTCTGCCTCCTCCATTGCGGCGGCGGTGGCTGCGGCAGCTCGCGCTTCGGCCTCTTCCCGAGCACGAGCCGCCTCGGTCTCCCGGGCCTGCAGCAGCTGCGCCTTCTGCGACTCCAACGCCGCCAGCTCCGCCTCCGTCTTGGCCTTCTCCTCAGCGACCTTCCGTCGCGCGGCCTCGATGGCTTCTTTCTTGGCGGCATCCTCATGGGCCTTAGCCGTCGCTTCGGCGTGGGCCCTTTCCTCCGCCTCCTTCTTTGCCCTCTCTTGGGCAAGCGCCTCCCCCAGCGCCTTCACCTCGGCCTCCTTGCGGGCAATGGCCTCCTGCGTCAGGCGGGCTTCCTCGTCGACTGCCGCCAACTCACCGTTGACCTGGGCAGTTGCTGCACTATGGGCGGCCACGGCCGTGAGTCCAGCCGCGATGGCCGCCACGGTCTGGGTGTGGATGGCCATGCCATGCGCCCACTGCGCAGCCTCCTCCTGTGCGATGCCGGCGGCGCCCTCCACAGCAGCGCTGTACTGCTTGGCCCGTTGCCGGGCAACCCGACGGTTGCAGGGCACCCCACAGGCGCGCTCACAGGCGCGCGCCACGTCCCTTTCGGGAGCGACGCTGCTGCTGGAGCTGGCCTGGTCGGCCGGCGTCCTCCCGCGGTGGGCCGACTCGATGTCGCTGCTGGGGCCTGCTGAGGCCTGCCGGGCCCTCAGGAGCAGCGGACGGGGTTTGGCCTGGGTCTGCTTGGCGACTTGGATGTAGTCGCCAAGGGTGGTGGAGCCGGGGTGGTGTCCACCATTGGGCCGTTGGGGACTGGGGGCTGGGGTTCCGCCCTTGGCGCCTTGGGCGGCTTCGGCAGCCAGGGACTCCTGGTACTCCCGCCACCTCCGGTCCCTCTTCTTGTCCCCGGCGGACCTCTTCTCCGTCGCCGGAGACGCGCTGCTGCTGCCCTGCAGCCTGCGCTCGTTCCCCGGTTCCGGGAACTTCCTCTCGATCACGTCCCACAGGGAGACGTTGATCGAGGCGCCCGACGGGTAGGCGTTGGGCTCCTCGTCCTCCTCAATCCCGTCGGGGCGCAGCCCTTCCCCGGGCCTGTCCGGCCGGGTCCACGCCCTCCAGCGCCTCTGCTGGTGGCGGTACTCGTACCCCTCCGCCCGCAGCCAGTCCTCCACGGCCTGCAGGCGGTCGGGGGCGATGTCCGTGCGGAGCTCGAAGCTCCTGGGCATGCCCCCTTCGCACTGGGGGTTGCTGTGGCGGTAATGCTGGTCCCAAACCAACCCACGCAGCAGGCGTGCTGCATGGGGGTGGGGCCGCGGCCACGTCCTGCCCGCTTCCTGCCAATTCACCATGGCAGCGGGGGCGTAGATGGTCTTGAAGTCCTTGATGTGCACTCGTTCACCTCAACGAACTGGTTGTGGTTGTTGGGGAGGGTGCTGCAGCACTGGATTGGAAGTGCGGCTGGTGCTGGTCAGCCGGTGGTTGTGGAGGTGGTTGACGCGGCCTTACTGGTCGGCCGTTGGGACTCCGGGTCGGCCGATGGGGCTGATGCAGGAGTCCTGGTCTGTGCACCTCTTCCACGGGCGCTGCGCGGTCAGGACGATGTTCTGGACGGCGCTGCGGGCTCCGTGACGAACTCGGCGCTGTCGCTGAGTGGCGCTGCGAGCTGCTGCGCTGCGCTGCGAGACGCTGCGCTGCGCTGCGAGCTGCGAGCTGCGCCGCGCTGCTGCGACGCGCTGCTCGGGGTCTGCGGCCCCGAGTGGCACGCGAGGGTTGGGTAACCCCGCGGCGGTGAAACGCTTTTGACGCGTTCCCGTGGGGGGCCGGCCACGGGACGCTGCGGTGACACGCACAAGTGAGCAGGCAGGCAAGGCACTACGCTCACAAGGGCATCAATACGCCTGTGTCATGTGACAAAGCGTTTCAGAATCCTTGCCACTCTGCAAAGAGGGAACGAAAGTATGTACAGCAACACATCAGGATATGTACACATGGGGTTAAGACTGGACTGGGGTAAGGGCATCAAGGGACAATAGACACTCAGTCCCGACTCATATCCCAATCCCAGGCCCGACCCTCTCAGTGGCTGATGGGGGCGGGGGCTCAAACACAACCCATGCCCTGCTCAGTCCGGACCCTGAAACCCTGCCAATGGGAGAGGTGTCCCGCACAGCCACAGGCGAGTTCCTGGGAACCAATGGGCTCCAAGGCCAACCGACAGTGGCTCCCTATGCTCCCTTAACGGCAGGTCCCAACTCCACTCTGAGTCAGAGATATGGCCCCGCCATTATCACCCAGGAGTTGGTGGCTGAAAATGGGCTGTTTCAGCCCACACTGGAATTAGCTTGAAAAACTCCAAAATTGACCCCTCGTCCGGACCCGCCAGAGGTAGGGACGAGGCAAGTGACCCTATGCCCTTCGAGTACGAACTCCCTGGAGCCCTCACCCAACCTGGTTCCCTCTGAGGTCCCGGCATCAGGGCAACACGGATGAGTCAAGTGGGGTCATGATGCCAAAATCACCAAAATTGGCGTCATTCCCACGCGCGGCTCGCTCGGCCAAGGTGAGGCCAATGGCTCACAGGGTAGGAGGCAGGACCTAGGACTTATATCTGAGTGTACAACTTGGATTTAGGTCCAGGCTCCCTATGGGCTCAGAGAAATGGGGCCGCCAATTGACCACACGGAAGGGGGAAATTGGGGTCCCAAAATTGGGTCATTTTGGCTGCTTGAAATGAGCCAAAATTCAGTGTGCTCCCGATAGTATATCTCCACGCCGGCTTGGAGATCGGATCCGGCATTCCATACGTGATCCACCGGGAGTCCAACGGAGACTCCCATGCCCTTGGCTCTCAAAGATCTCCATGCCACTCGGCGTGGTAACGATCCCAATTGGGTCCACAAATGCAAAAATGGCAAAATTGCCCATACTCAATTTGGCCTAGCGCCTTGACGAAGGCGGCTCCGCTTCGCCCACGTGGTGTGTGGACCATGGGGACCATTACCCATAACACCCATGTCATATATGGTCCATTGGTCCATGCGTCCGGCGTGCACGAAGGTTAGAACATGGGGCACGGCGGGCAGCAAAAGTGGAAAAATGCTCAAAATGGCCAAAATTGCGCACGCTCATGGTTAGGGCAAATGAGGCACGTGCCCGACTTGGACCGGAGTGTGCCATGGGATTGATGTCAAGTCATATGTGTCCAACATATCTTTGGGGCGTCGCCCAACTCCTCCGGTATTGGGAATGGCAGGGTCGCCAAGTGAGCCCATGATTTGGGATAGTCCCAAATCGCCAACATGGCGGCCTCGGTATGCCAAGCCTAAGAGGAGCTATTCGCCGGGTCCAAGATATGTTGGGCACCGAAGTATGTACCCTCATATCATACTTGGGTCATGATGTCAATTGAGCGCAACGTTGAAATACACGGTCGCCACTTGACATCATGACGGGCCAAAAATGGCAAAATTGGCACAAAGACAAACCAAAGTGCCTTGAAAGGCGCATAATTATATTATAATATCTTTGGCTTGGATCGTGCAATCCCTTAATCCTTCTAAACACAATGACTTGACACCAATGACCTTCGATCCCACGTATGTGCTCCACTTGGGGCGCCTTGAAAGGTTACGAGCGCTGCTTCCCAAGTGGGCACATGAAAATATGGAAAAATGTAAAATACACACCTTGCTCCCAACGCATCGCTTCGGGATCACCACACAAGCTTCCCTTCACGAAGGTTGGGCTTGCAATTGACCGTAGGGAGTACGGAGAAGGGGCTTGCACAATATGAGGTCCATTGGCGGGCTTGTCTTGGAGCAATGGGCCCGCCAAATGGGCACGCAACACAACACATGGCACATACCAAATATTGCCCAAAAATGTAGCTCCCACCACGATATGTCGTGCCCCTCCAAGGGCATAACTTTGTGTCAATCGCTCATAGGAACTCAAGGAGAGTTCCTATGCAACACCAACACTTGCGCGCTACACTCGAAAGTTATCTTAACGCACGCAATATCATGGTCATAGAGTTATGACGCAAACTCTACCCTCTTGACCATGATCCATTACACTAGCGCGCATGTGTAGAAACGCAAGGCATATGAAGCTTCCTAAATTACGTCGGGAGTATTGTGAATACATCCCACGTTTCCTTATCGTCAATACTCGCAAGCGGCACGAGATATGACCTTCACAAGTGGCCTCACGAATCAACTTTGTTTTGCCCATATCTTTAAGACAAATGGAGGGCAGGATAAAAGGGAAGTTGATTCGTGCATACGGAAGCACGTAGGTCCACTCGAAAGAGGTCAAATCAAGTGCGGGGATGTCGAAGTCGAAAATCCGATTTCGACATCCTGAAAAATTCGGATTAAGGTTGCGAGTATTAATTATGAAAATTGCGGAAGCATCCATGCAGTTCCTGGCGACTTTGGAGCCTTCGTGACGGATAACGTTAAAATTTCCATTATAAACAGTTAAACTGGCGGTTACGGTAAAGTCGCGAACCAACCGCCAGCAGTCAAAACAGTGAGTATCGGAACGGAAGCATAAAAATTGACGGAAACAGTATGAAAATAAAACCCTGTTGATTCCTGATATTCTGATACACAAATCTCCGCTGGCGGTGCATCGGTTGCCGATGCGGGGCTTTACGGCACGGAACACGCCGTGCATGGGGTTAGTGGACCGGAGACCGGTTGTATGCCGTAACCTGGTCATGGGGTTCTGGGTACCGCTTCACTGTGTGAAATGTGTTTTGAGGGCATGGGGGCAGTTGAAAAGCGGGTTTGAGGTGTTGGCATTGGGTGAAATGTGTTTTGAGGGCATGGGGGCAGTTGAAAAGGGGGTGTGAGGTGTTGGCACTGGGTGAAATGTGTTTTGAGGGCATGGGGGCAGTTGAAAAGGGGGTTTGAGGTGTTGGCATTGGGTGAAATGCGTTTTGAGGGCATGAGGGGAGTTGAAAAAGGGGTTTGAGGTGTTGGCACTGGGTGAAGTATGTTTTGAGGGCATGGGGTCAGTTGAAAAGGGGGTTTGAGGTGTCGGCACTGGGTGAAATGCGTTTTGAGGGCATGGGGGCAGTTGAAAAGGGGGTTTGAGGTGTTGGCACTGTGTGAAATGTGTTTTGAGGGCATGGGGGCAGTTGAAAAGCGGGTTTGAGGTGTTGGCATTGGGTGAAATGTGTTTTGAGGGCATGGGGGCAGTTGAAAAGGGGGTGTGAGGTGTTGGCACTGGGTGAAATGTGTTTTGAGGGCATGGGGGGAGTTGAAACGGGGGTTTGAGGTGTTGGCACTGTGTGAAATGTGTTTTGAGGGCATGGGGGGAGTTGAAACGGGGGTTTGAGGTGTTGGCACTGTGTGAAATGTGTTTTGAGGGCATGGGGGCAGTTGAAAAGAAGGGCTGAGGTGTTGGCGTTGGATGAAATATGTTTTGAGGGCATGGGGGCAGTTGAAAAGGGGGTTTGAGGTGTTGGCACTGGGTGAAATGCGTTTTGAGGGCATGGGGGCAGTTGAAAAGGGGGTGTGAGGTGTTGGCATTGGGTGAAATGTGTTTTGAGGGCATGAGGGCAGTTGAAAGGGGGGGTTTGAGGTGTTGGCACTGGGTGTGAAATGCGTTTTGAGGGCATGGGGGGAGTTGAAAAGGGGGTTCGAGGTGTTGGCACTTGATGAAACATGTCTCGAGGGCATGGAGGCAGTTGAAAAGGGGGTTTGAGGTGTTGGCACTGGGTGAAATGCGTTTTGAGGGCATGGGGGCAGTTGAAAAGGGGGTTTGAGGTGTTGGCACTGTGTGAAATGTGTTTTGAGGGCATGGGGGCAGTTGGAAAGCGGGTTTGAGGTGTTGGCATTGGGTGAAATGTGTTTTGAGGGCATGGGGGCAGTTGAAAAGGGGGTTTGAGGTGTTGGCACTGGGTGAAATATGTTTTGAGGGCATGGGGGCAGTTGAAAAGGGGGTTTGAGGTGTTGGCATTGGGTGAAATGCGTTTTGAGGGCCTGGGGGAAGTTGAAAAGGGGGTTTGAGGTGTTGGCACTGGGTGAAGTATGTTTTGAGGGCATGGGGTCAGTTGAAAAGGGGGTTTGAGGTGTTGGCACTGGGTGAAATGCGTTTTGAGGGCATGGGGGCAGTTGAAAAGGGGGTTTGAGGTGTTGGCACTGTGTGAAATGTGTTTTGAGGGCATGGGGGCAGTTGAAAAGGGGGTTTGAGGTGTTGGCACTGGGTGTGAAATGCGTTTTGAGGGCATGGGGAAAGTTGAAAAGGGGGTTTGAGGTGTTGGCACTTGATGAAACATGTCTCGAGGGCATGGGGGCAGTTGGAAAGGTGGTTTGAGGTGTTGGCACTGGGTGTGAAATGCGTTTTGAGGGCATGGGGGGAGTTGAAAAGGGGGTTTGAGGTGTTGGCACTTGGTGAAACATGTCTCGAGGGCATGGGGGCAGTTGAAAAGGGGGTTTGAGGTGTTGGCACTGTGTGAAATGTGTTTTGAGGGCATGGGGGCAGTTGAAAAGAAGGGTTGAGGTGTTGGCACTGGGTGAAATATGTTTTGAGGGCATGGGGGCAGTTGAAAAGAAGGGTTGAGGTGTTGGCACTGGGTGAAATGTGTTTTGAGGGCATGAGGGCAGTTGAAAAGGGGGTTTGAGGTGTTGGCACTGGGTGAAATGTGTTTTGAGGGCATGGGGGCAGTTAAAAAGGGGGTTTGAGGTGTTGGCACTGTGTGAAATGTGTTTTGAGGGCATGGGGGCAGTTAAAAAGAAGGGTTGAGGTGTTGGCGTTGGATGAAATATGTTTTGAGGGCATGAGGGCAGTTGAAAAGGGGGTTTGAGGTGTTGGCACTGGGTGAAATGCGTTTTGGGGGCATGGGGGCAGTTGAAAAGGGGGTGTGAGGTGTTGGCATTGGGTGAAATGTGTTTTGAGGGCATGAGGGCAGTTGAAAAGGGGGTTTGAGGTGTTGGCACTGGGTGTGAAATGCGTTTTGAGGGCATGGGGGGAGTTGAAAAGGGGGTTTGAGGTGTGGGCACTCGGTGAAGTATGTTTTGAGGGCATGGGGGCAGTTGAAAAGGGGGTTTGAGGTGTTGGCACTGGGTGAAATGTGTTTTGAGGGCATGGGGGCAATTGAAAAGGCGGTGTGTCGTGTTGGCACTGGGTGCAATGTGTTTTGAGGGCATGGGGGCAGTTGAAAAGGGGGTGTGAGGTGTTGGCACTGGGTGAAATGTGTTTTGAGGGCATGGGTGCGGTTGAAAAGGAGGTTTGAGGTGTTGGCATTGGGTGAAATGTGTTTTGAGGGTATGGGGGCAGTTGAAAAGGGGGTTTGAGGTGTTAGCATTGGGTGAAATATGTTTTGAGGGCATGGGGGCAGTTGCAAAGGGGGTTTGAGGTGTTGGCACTGTGTGAAATATGTGTTGAGGGCATGGGTGAGTTGAAAAGGGGGTTTGAGGTGTTGGCACTGGGTGAAATGTGTCTCGAGGGCATGGGGGCAGTTGAAAAGGGGGTTTGAGGTGTTGGCACTGGGTGAAATATGTTTTGAGGGCATGGGGGCAGTTGAAAAGAAGGGTTGAGGTGTTGGCGTTGGATGAAATATGTTTTGAGGGCATGGGGGCAGTTGAAAAGGGGGTGTGAGGTGTTGGCACTGGGTGAAATGTGTTTTGAGGGCATGAGGGCAGTTGAAAAGGGGGTTTGAGGTGTTGGCACTGGGTGAAATATGTTTTGAGGGCATGGGGGCAGTTAAAAAGGGAGTTTGAGGTGTTGGCACTGTGTGAAATGTGTTTTGAGGGCATGGGGGGAGTTGAAAAGAAGGGTTGAGGTGTTGGCGTTGGATAAAATATGTTTTGAGGGCATGAGGGCAGTTGAAAAGGGGGTTTGAGGTGTTGGCACGTGGTGTGAAATGCGTTTTGAGGGCAGGGGGGGAGTTGAAAAGGGGATTTGAGGTGTTGGCACTTGGTGAAACATGTCTCGAGGGCATGGGGGCAGTTGAAAAGGGGGTTCGAGATGTTGGCACTGTGTGAAATATGTTTTGAGGGCATGAGGGGAGTTGAAAAGGGGGTTTGAGGTGTTGGCATTGGGTGAAATATGTTTTGAGGGCATGGGGGCAGTTGAAAAGGGGGTTTGAGGTGTTGGCATTGGGTGAAATGTGTTTTGAGGGCATGGGGGGAGTTGAAAAGGGGGTTTGAGGTGTTGGCACTGGGTGAAATATGTTTTGAGGGCATGGGGGCAGTCGAAAAGGGGGTTTGAGGTGTTGGCATTGGGTGAAATGCGTTTTGAGGGCATGGGGGTAGTTGAAAAGGGGGTTTGAGGTGTGGGCACTCGGTGAAGTATGTTTTGAGGGCATTGGGGCAGTTGAAAAGGGGGTTTGAGGTGTTGGCACTGGGTGAAATGTGTTTTGAGGGCATGGGGGCAATCCAAAAGGGGTAGTGACGTGTTGGCACTGGGTGAAATGTGTTTTGAGGGCATTCGGGCAGTTGAAAAGGGGGTGTGAGGTGTTGGCACTGGGTGAAATGTGTTTTGAGGGCATGGGGGCGGTTGGAAAGGGGGTTTGAGGTGTTGGCATTGGGTGAAATGTGTTTTGAGGGCATGGGGGCAGTTGCAAAGGGGGTTTGAGGTGTTGGCACTGTGTGAAATATGTTTTGAGGGCATGAGGGGAGTTGAAAAGGGGGTTTGAGGTGTTGGCATTGGGTGAAATATGTTTTGAGGGCATGGGGGCAGTTGGAAAGGGGGTTTGAGGTGTTGGCACTGTGTGAAATATGTGTTGAGGGCATGGGTGAGTTGGAAAGGGGGTTTGAGGTGTTGGTATTGGGTGAAATGTGTTTTGAGGGCATGGGGGCAGTTAAAACGGGGGTTTGAGGTGTTGGCGTTGGATGAAATATGTTTCGAGGGCATGAGGGCAGTTGAAAAGGGGGTTTGAGGTGTTGGCACTGGGTGAAATTTGTTTTGAGGGCATGGGGGCAGTTGAAAAGGGGTTTTGAGGTGTTGGCACTGGATGAAATTTGTTTTGAGGGCATGGGGGCAGTTGAAAAGGGGGTGTGAGGTGTTGGCACTGGGTGAAATATGTTTTGAGGGCATGGGGGCAGTTGAAAAGGGGGTTTGAGGTGTTGGCACTGGGTGAAATGTGTTTTGAGGGCATGGGGGCAGTTGAAAAGGGGGTTTGAGGTGTTGGCACTAGTGGGTGAAATGCGTTTTGAGGGCATGGGGGCAGTTGAAAAGGGGGTTTGAGGTCCTGGCACTGTGTGAAATGTGTTTTGAGGGCATAGGGGCAGTTGAAAAGGGGGTTTGAGGTGTTGGCACTGTGTGAAATGTGTTTTGAGGGCATGGGGGCAGTTGAAAAGGGGGTTTGAGGTGTTGGCACTGGGTGTGAAATGCGTTTTGAGGGCATGGGGGGAGTTGAAAAGGGGGTTTGAGGTGTTGGCACTGGGTGGAATATGTTTTGAGGGCATGGGGTGAGTTGAAAAGGGGGTTGGAGATGTTGGCACTGGGTGGAATTTGTTTTGAGGGCATGGGGGCAGTTGAAAAGGGGGTGTGACGTGTTGGCACTATGTGAAATATGTTTTGAGGGCATGGGGGGAGTTGAAAAGGGGGTTTGAGGTGTTCGCATTGGGTGAAATGTGTTTTGAGGGCATGGGGGCAGTTGAAAAGGGGGTTTGAGGTGTTGGCACTGGGTGAAACATGTTTTGAGGGCATGGGGGCAGTTGAAACGGGGGTGTGAGGTGTTGGCATTGGGTGAAATTTGTTTTGAGGGCATGGAGGGAGTTGAAAAGGGGGTGTGAGGTGTTGGCATTGGGTGAAATGTGTTTTCAGGGCATGGGGGCAGTTGAGAAAGGGGTTTGAGGTGTTGGCACCAGATGGTGAAATGCGTTTTGAGGGCATGGGGGCAGTTGACAAGGGGGCTTGAGGTGTTGGCACTGTGTGAAATGTGTTTTGAGGGCATGGGGGCAGTTGAAAAGGGGGTTTGAGGTGTTGGCACTGTGTGAAATGTGTTTTCAGGGCATGGGGGCAGTTGAAAAGGGGGTTTGAGGTGTTGGCACTGGGTGGAATATGTTTTGAGGGCATGGGGGCAGGTAAAAGGGGGGTTTCAGGTGTTGGCATTGGGTGAAATATGTGTTGAGGGCATGGGGGCAGTTGAAAAGGGGGTGTGACGTGTTGGCACTATGTGAAATATGTTTTGAGGGCATGGGGGGAGTTGAAAAGGGGGTTTGAGGTGTTCGCACTGGTTGAATATGTTTTGAGGTCATGGGGGCAGTTGAAAAGGGGGTTTCAGGTGTTGGCACTGTGTGAAATGTGTTTTGAGGGCATGGGTGCGGTTGAAAAGGGAGTTTGAGGTGTTGGCACTGGGTGAAATGTGTTTTGAGGGCATGGGGGCAGTTGAAAAGGGGGTTTGAAGTGTTGGCACTGATTGAAATATGTTTTGAGGGCATGGGGGGAGTTGAAAAGGGGGTTTGAGGTGTTGGCACTGGGTGAAATATGTTTTGAGGGCATAGGGGCAGTTGAAAAGGGGGTTGGAGGTGGTGGCACTGGGTGAAATGTGTTTGGAGGGCATGGGGGCAGTTGAAAAGGGGGTTTGAGGTGTTGGCACTCGGTGAAGTATGTTTTGAGGGCATGGGGGCAGTTGGAAAGCGGGTTTGAGGTGTTGGCACTGGGTGAAATGTGTTTTGAGGGCATGGGGGGAATCCAAAAGGGGTAGTGACGTGTTGGCACTGGGTGAAATGTGTTTTGAGGGCATTCGGGCAGTTGAAAAGGGGGTGTGAGGTGTTGGCACTGGGTGAAATGTGCTTTGAGGGCATGGGGGCGGTTGGAAAGGGGGTTTGAGGTGTTGGCATTGGGTGAAATGTGTTTTGAGGGCATGGGGGCAGTTGCAAAGGGGGTTTGAGGTGTTGGCACTGTGTGAAATATGTTTTGAGGGCATGAGGGGATTTGAAAAGGGGGTTTGAGGTGTTGGCAATGGGTGAAATATGTTTTGAGGGCATGGGGGCAGTTGAAAAGGGGGTTTGAGGTGTTGGCACTGTGTGAAATATGTGTTGAGGGCATGGGTGAGTTGAAAAGGGGGTTTGAGGTGTTGGCATTGGGTGAAATGTGTTTTGAGGGCATGGGGGCAGTTAAAACGGGGGTTTGAGGTGTTGGTGTTGGATGAAATATGTTTTGAGGGCATGAGGGCAGTTGAAAAGGGGGTTTGAGGTGTTGGCACTGGGTGTGAAATGCGTTTTGAGGGCATGGGGGGAGTTGAAAAGGGGGTTTGAGGTGTTGGCACTTGGTGAAACATGTCTCGAGGGCATGGGGGCAGTTGAAAAGGGGGTTCGAGGTGTTGGCACTGGGTGAAATATGTTTTGAGTGCATGGGGGCAGTTGAAAAGGGTGTTTGAGGTGTTGGCATTGGGTGAAATGTGTTTTGAGGGCATGGGGGGAGTTGAAAAGGGGGTTTGAGGTGTTGGCACTGGGTGAAATATGTTTTGGCGGCATTAGGCCAGTTGAAAAGGGGGTTTGAGGTGTTGGCATTGGGTGAAATGTGTTTTGAGGGCATGGGGTCAGTTGCAAAGGTGGTTTGAGGTGTTGGCATTGGGTGAAATATGTTTTGAGAGCATGCGGGGAGTTGAAACGGGGGTTTGGAGTGTTGGCACTGGGTGAAATTTGTTTTGAGGGCATGGGGGCAGTTGAAAAGGGGTTTTGAGGTGTTGGCACTGGGAGAAATTTGTTTTGAGGGCATGGGGGCAATTGAAAAGGGGGTGTGTCGTGTTGGCACTGGGTGAAATATGTTTTGAGGGCATGGGGGCAATTGAAAAGGGGGTTTGAGGTGTTGGCACTGGGTGAAATGTGCTTTGAGGGCATGGGGGCAGTTGAAAAGGGGGTTTGAGGTGTTGGCACTAGTGGGTGAAATGCGTTTTGAGGGCATGGGGGCAGTTGAAAAGGGGGTTTGAGGTCCTGGCACTGTGTGAAATGTGTTTTGAGGGCATAGGGGCAGTTGAAAAGGGGGTTTGAGGTGTTGGCACTGTGTGAAATGTGTTTTGAGGGCATGGGGGCAGTTGAAAAGGGGGTTTGAGGTGTTGGCACTGGGTGTGAAATGCGTTTTGAGGGCATGGAGGGAGTTGAAAAGGGGGTTTGAGGTGTTGGCACTGGGTGGAATATGTTTTGAGGGCATGGGGTGAGTTGAAAAGGGGGTTGGAGGTGTTGGCACTGGGTGGAATTTGTCTTGAGGGCATGGGGGCAGTTGAAAAGGGGGTGTGACGTGTTGGCACTATGTGAAATATGTTTTGAGGGCATGGGGGGAGTTGAAAAGGGGGTTTGAGGTGTTCGCATTGGGTGAAATGTGTTTTGAGGGCATGGGGGCAGTTGACAAGGGGGTTTGAGGTGTTGGCACTGTGTGAAATGTGTTTTGAGGGCATGGGGGCAGTTGAAAAGGGGGTTTGAGGTGTTGGCACTGTGTGAAATGTGTTTTGAGGGCATGGGGGCAGTTGCAAAGGGGGTTTGAGGTGTTGGCACTGGGTGGAATATGTTTTGAGGGCATGGGGGCAGGTAAAAGGGGGGTTTGAGGTGTTGGCATTGGGTGAAATATGTGTTGAGGGCATGGGGGCAGTTGAAAAGGGGGTGTGACGTGTTGGCACTATGTGAAATATGTTTTGAGGGCATGGGGGGAGTTGAAAAGGGGGTTTGAGGTGTTCGCATTGGGTGAAATGTGTTTTGAGGGCATGGGGGCAGTTGAAAAGATGGGTTGAGGTGTTGGCACTGGGTGAAATATGTTTTGAGGGCATGGGGGCAGTTGAAACGGGGGTTTGAGGTGTTGGCATTGGGTGAAATTTGTTTTGAGGGCACGGAGGGAGTTGAAAAGGGGGTGTGAGGTGTTGGCATTGGGTGAAATGTGTTTTCAGGGCATGGGGGCAGTTGAAGAGGGGGTTTGAGGTGTTGGCATTGGGTCAAATGTGTTTTGAGAGCATGGGGCAATGGCAAAGGGGGTTTGAGGTGTTTGCACCGTGTGAAATATGTTTTGAGGGCATGGGTTGAGTTGAAAAGGGGGTTTGAGGTGTTGGCACTGGTTGAATATGTTTTGAGGTCATGGGGGCAGTTGAAAAGGGGGTTTCAGGTGTTGGCACTGTGTGAAATGTGTTTTGAGGGCATGGGTGCGGTTGAAAAGGGGGTTTGAGGTGTTGGCACTGGGTGAAATGTGTTTTGAGGGCATGGGGGCAGTTGAAAAGGGGGTTTGAGGTGTTGGCACTGATTGAAATATGTTTTGAGGGCATGGGGGGAGTTGAAAAGGGGGTTTGAGGTGTTGGCACTGGGTGAAATATGTTTTGAGGGCATAGGGGCAGTTGAAAAGGGGGTTGGAGGTGGTGGCACTGGGTGAAATGTGTTTTGAGGGCATGGGGGCAGTTGGAAAGGGGGTTTGAGGTGTTGGCACTGTGTGAAATATGTTTTGGGGGCATGAGGGGAGTTGAAAAGGGGGTTTGAGGTGTTGGCATTGGGTGAAATGTGTTTTGAGGGCATGGGGGCAGTTGAAAAGGGGGTTTGAGGTGTTGGCACTGGGTGAAATGTGTTTTGAGGGCATGGGGGCAGTTGAAAAGGGGGTTTGAGGTGTTGGTACTGTGTGAAATGTGTTTTGAGGGCATGTGTGCGGTTGAAAAGGGGGTTTGAGGTGTTGGCACTGGGTGAAATGTGTTCTGAGGGCATTGGGGCAGTTGAAAAGGGGGTTTGAGGTGTTGGCACTGGGTGAAATGTGTTTTGAGGGCATGGGGGCAGTTGAAACGGGGCTCTGAGGTGTTGGCACTGGGTGAAATGTGTTTTGAGGGCATGGGGGCAGTTGAAAAGGGGGTTTGAGGTGTTGGCACTGGGTGAAATATGTTTTGAGGGCATGGGGGGAGTTGAAACGGGGGTTTGAGGTGTTGGCACTGGGTGAAATGTGTTTTGAGGGAATGGGGGCAGTTGAAAAGGGGGTTTGAGGTGTTGGCACTGGGTGAAATATGTTTTGAGGGCATAGGGGCAGTTGAAAAGGGGGTTGGAGGTGTTGGCACTGGGTGAAATGTGTTTTGAGGGCATGGGGGCAGTTGGAAAGGGGGTTTGAGGTGTTGGTACTGTGTGAAATGTGTTTTGAGGGCATGGGTGCGGTTGAAAAGGGGGTTTGAGGTGTTGGCACTGGGTGAAATCTGTTTTGAGGGCATTGGGGCAGTTGAAAAGGGGGTTTGAGGTGTTGGCACTGGGTGAAATATGTTTTGAGGGCATGGGGGGAGTTGAAAAGGGGGTTTGAGGTGTTGGCATTGGGTGAAATGTGTTTTGAGGGCATGGGGGCAGTTGAAAAGGGGGTTTGAGGTGTTGGCACTGGGTGAAATGTGTTGTGAGGGCATGGGGGCAGTTGAAAAGGGGGTTTGAGGTGTTGGTACTGTGTGAAATGTGTCTTGAGGGCATGGGTGCGGTTGAAAAGGGGGTTTGAGGTGTTGGCACTGGGTGAAATGTGTTTTGAGGGAATGGGGGCAGTTGAAAAGGGGGTTTGAGGTGTTGGCACTGGGTGAAATATGTGTTGAGGGCATGGGGGGAGTTGAAAAGGGGGTTTGAGGTGTTGGCACTGGGTGAAATATGTTTTGAGGGCATGGGGGCAGTTGAAAAGAAGGGTTGAGGTGTTGGCGTTGGATGAAATATGTTTTGAGGGCATGGGGGCAGTTGAAAAGGGGGTGTGAGGTGTTGGCACTGGGTGAAACGTGTTTTGAGGGCATGAGGGCAGTTGAAAAAGGGGTTTGAGGTGTTGGCACTGGGTGAAATGTGTTTTGAGGGCATGGGGGCAGTTAAAAAGGGGGTTTGAGGTGTTGGCACTGTGTGAAATGTGTTTTGAGGGCATGGGGAGAGTTGAAAAGAAGGGTGGAGGTGTTGGCGTTGGATGAAATATGTTTTGAGGGCATGAGGGCAGTTGAAAAGGGGGTTTGAGGTGTTGGCACTGGGTGTGAAATGCGTTTTGAGGGCATGGGGGGAGTTGAAAAGGGGGTTGGAGGTGTTGGCACTTGGTGAAACATGTCTCGAGGGCATGGGGGCAGTTGAAAAGGGGGTTCGAGGTGTTGGCACTGGGTGAAATATGTTTTGAGTGCATGGGGGCAGTTGAAAAGGGGGTTTGAGGTGTTGGCATTGGGTGAAATGTGTTTTGAGGGCATGGGGGCAGTTGAAAAGGGGGTTTGAGGTGTTGGCACTCGGTGAAGTATGTTTTGAGGGCATGTGGGCAGTTGAAAAGCGGCTTTGAGGTGTTGGCACTGGGTGAAATGTGTTTTGAGGGCATGGGGGCAATCCAAAAGGGGTAGTGACGTGTTGGCACTGGGTGAAATGTGTTTTGAGGGCATTCGGGCAGTTGAAAAGGGGGTGTGAGGTGTTGGCACTGGGTGAAATGTGTTTTGAGGGCATGGGGGCGGTTGGAAAGGGGGTTTGAGGTGTTGGCATTGGGTGAAATGTGTTTTGAGGGCATGGGGGCAGTTGCAAAGGGGATTTGAGGTGTTGGCACTGTGTGAAATATGTTTTGAGGGCATGGGGGGAGTTGAAAAGGGGGTTTGAGGTGTTGGCATTGGGTGAAATATGTTTTGAGGGCATGGGGGCAGTTGAAAAGGGGGTTTGAGGTGTTGGCACTGTGTGAAATATGTGTTGAGGGCATGGGTGAGTTGAAAAGGGGGTTTGAGGTGTTGGCATTGGGTGAAATGTGTTTTGAGGGCATGGGGGCAGTTAAAACGGGGGTTTGAGGTGTTGGCATTGGGTGAAATGTGTTTTGAGGTCATGGGGGCAGTTCAAGAGGGGGTTTGAGGTGTTGGCACTGGGTGAAATATGTTTTGGCGGCATTAGGCCAGTTGAAAAGGGGGTTTGAGGTGTTGGCATTGGGTGAAATGTGTTTTGAGGGCATGGGGTCAGTTGCAAAGGTGGTTTGAGGTGTTGGCATTGGGTGAAATATGTTTTGAGAGCATGGGGGGAGTTGAAACGGGGGTTCGGAGTGTTGGCACTGGGTGAAATTTGTTTTGAGGGCATGGGGGCAGTTGAAAAGGGGTTTTGAGGTGTTGGCACTGGGTGAAATTTGTTTTGAGGGCATGGGGGCAGTTGAAAAGGGGGTGTGAGGTGTTGGCACTGGGTGAAATGTGTTTTGAGGGCATGGGGGCAGTTGAGAAGGGGGTTGGAGGTGTTGGTACTGTGTGAAATGTGTTTTGAGGGCATGGGTGCGGTTGAAAAGGGGGTTTGAGGTGTTGGCACTGGGTGAAATGTGTTTTGAGGGCATTGGGGCAGTTGAAAAGGGGGTTTGAGGTGTTGGCACTGGGTGAAATATGTTTTGAGGGCATGGGGGGAGTTGAAAAGGGGGTTTGAGGTGTTGGCATTGGGTGAAATGTGTTTTGAGGGCATGGGGGCAGTTGAAAAGGGGGTTGGAGGTGTTGGCACTGGGTGAAATGTGTTTTGAGGGCATGGGGGCAGTTGAAAAGGGGGTTTGAGGTGTTGGTACTGTGTGAAATGTGTTTTGAGGGCATGGGTGCGGTTGAAAAGGGGGTTTGAGGTGTTGGCACTGGGTGAAATGTGTTTTGAGGGCATAGGGGCAGTTGAAAAGGGGGTTTGAGGTGTTGGCACTGTGTGAAATGTGTTTTGAGGGCATGGGGGGAGTTGAAACGGGGGTTTGAGGTGTTGGCACTGGGTGGAATGTGTTGTGAGGGCATGGGGGCAGTTGAAAAGGGGGTTTGAGGTGTTGGCACCGGGTGACATATGTTTTGAGGGCATGGAAACAGTTGAAAAGGGGGTTGGAGGTGTTGGCACTGGGTGAAATGTGTTTGAGGGCATGGGGGCAGTTGAAAAGGGGGTTTGAGGTGTTGGTACTGTGTGAAATGTGTTTTGAGGGCATGGGTGCGGTTGAAAAGGGGGTTTGAGGTGTTGGCACTGGGTGAAATATGTTTTGAGGGCATGGGGGGAGTTGAAACGGGGGTTTGAGGTGTTGGCACTGGGTGAAATATGTTTTGAGGGCATGGGGGGAGTTTAAAAGGGGGTTTGAGGTGTTGGCACTGGGTGAAATGTGTTTTGAGGGCATGGGGGCAGTTGAAAAGGGGGTTTCAGGTGTTGGCACTGTGTGAAATATGTTTTGAGGGCATAGGGGGAGTTGAAAAGGGGGTTTGAGGTGTTGGCATTGGGTGAAATGTGTTTTGAGGGTATGGGGGCAGTTGAAAAGGGGGTTTGAGGTGCTGGCACTGGGTGAAATATGTTTTGAGGGCATGGGGGCAGGTAAAGGGGGGGTTTGAGGTGTTGGCATTGGGTGAAATATGTGTTGAGGGCATGGGGGGAGTTGAAAAGGGGGTTTGAGGTGTTGGCACTGGGTGAAATATGTTTTGAGGGCATGGGGGGAGTTGAAAAGGGTGTGTGAGGAGTTGGCATTGGGTGAAATGTGTTTTCAGGGCATGGGGGCAGTTGAAAAGGGGGTTTGAGGTGTTGGCATCGGGTGAAATATGTTTTGAGGGCATGGGGCAATTGCAAAGGGGGTTTGAGGTGTTGGCATTGGGTGAAATGTGTTTTGAGGGCATGGGGGCAGGTAAAAGGGGGGTTTGAGGTGTTGGCATTGGGTGAAATATGTGTTGAGGGCATGGGGGGAGTTGAAAAGGGGGTTTGAGGTGTTGGCACTGGTTGAAATATGTTTTGAGGGCATGGGGGGAGTTGAAACGGCGGTTTGAGGTGTTGGCATTGGGTGAAATGTGTTTTGAGGGCATGGGGGTAGTTGAAAAGGGGGTTTGAGGTGTTGGCACTGGGTGAAATATTTTTTGACGGCATCGGGGGGGTTGAAAAGGGGGTTTGAGGTGTTGGCACCGGGTGAAATATGTTTTGAGGGCATGGGGGGAGTTGAAAAGGGGGTTTGAGGTGTTGGCACTGGGTGAAATGTGTTTTGAGGGCATGGGGGGGGTTGAAAAGGGGGTTTGAGGTGTTGGCACTGGGTGAAATATGTTTTGAGGGCATGGGGGCAGTTGAAAGGAGGGTTTGAGGTGCTGGCACTGTGTGAAATATGTTTTGAGGGCATGGGGGCAGTTGAAACGGCGGTTTGAGGTGTTGGCACTGTGTGAAATGTGTTTTGAGGGCATGGGGGCAGTTGAAAAGGGGGTTTGAGGTGTTGGCACCGGGTGAAATATGTTTTGAGGCCATGGGGGCAGTTGAAAAGGGGTTTTGAGGTGTTGGCACTGGGTGAAATATGTTTTTAGGGCATGGGGGCAGTTGAAAAGGGGGTTTGAGGTGTTGGCACTGGGTGAAATGTGTTTTGAGGGCATGGGGGGAGGTGAAAAGGGGGTTTGAGGTGTTGGCACTGGGTGAATTGCGTTTTGTGGGCATGGGGGCAGTTGTAAAGGGGGTTTGAGGTGTTGGCACTGGGTGAAATATGTTTTGAGGGCATGGGAGCAGTTGAAGAGGGGGTTCGACTTGTTGGCACTGGTGGATAAAATGTGTTTTGTGGGCATGGGGGCAGTTGAAAAGGGGGTTTGAGGTGTTGGCACTTGGTGAAATGTGTTTTGACGGCATGGGGGGGGTTGAAAAGGGGGTTTTAGGTGTTGGCACTGGGTGAAATGTGTTGTGAGGGCTTGGGGGCAGTTGAAAAGGGGGTTTCAGGTGTTGGCACTGTGTGAAATGTGTTTTCAGGGCATGGGGGCAGTTGAAAAGGGGGTATGACGTGTTGGCACTGTGTGAAATATGTTTTGAGGGCATGGGGGGAGTTGAAACGGGGGTTTGAGGTGTTGGCACTGGGTGAAATGTGTTTCTAGGGCATGGGGCAATTGCAAAGGCGGTTTGAGGTGTTGGCATTGGGTGAAATGTGTTTTGAGGCCATGGGGGCAGTTGAAAAGGGGTTTGGAGGTGTTGGCACTGGGTGAAATATGTTTTGACGGCATGGGGGCAGTTGAATAGGGGGTTTGAGGTGTTGGCACTGGGTGAAATGCGTTTTGAGGGCATGGGGGCAGTTGAAAAGGGGGTTTGAGGTGTTGGCACTGGGTGAAATATGTTTTGAGGGCATGGGGGCAGTTGAAAAGGGGGTTTGAGGTGTTGGCACTGGGTGAAACGCGTAATGAGGGCATGGGGGGAGTTGAAAAGGGGGTTTGAGGTGTTGGCACTTTTTAAGACGTCACAAACTTTATCAGAGTTCTCACAGGTCGTAGATAAGAGCAGGCTATGTACACAGATGCTGTGCATACTATCTACATGACCTTTTCATACTTGAACTGCGCTGACCGGTGTTGGAGACCGTGTGTGGGTGTTGGTGTTGATTTGGTGGAGGTGCATGAGTGTTGGTGTGAGTGTAGGTTGTACTTTTGGCTTTCATTAGGCCACTGGTTCACCAAGGTGGTTCCAGGAAAAATTTATCGAAGTGATAAGATAATAGACTGATAGACTTTGTAGAAAACTGATAGAAGTACCTGGTACTGGTAGGTTAGATAACATACAAAGGAGAAGTTTTAGAAATGCCAAAAATTAGAACTGGCATCACCTGCAGAAAGTTGTCTGAAAACGCTGTGGCTGTGACCCCTCTGTTCACTACATTTGGAAAACAACCCCGATTTTTCACCCTAGGGAAAATCAGTGCCGGATCAATACAATGCAGGCAACAAACTAGCAATCAAAAGCAGGCAATGGTGACATTGCAGTGCAATTGATGCAGTGCAGGGAAGTCATTCTGGAGCAGCCAATATCAGATATATATGAAAAGGAAGAGCTGCAGAAAAGGATGTGAGTGTCTGTGTTCTGAGCTGTGATGGTGGTAGCATTGTTTGTCGAGTGTGTGTAAAGAGTGTTGACTTAGAGCTGTGGCGTGTGTTGCCGTGATGGAGTGTCTTGTTGTGAATGTGTTCTGTGAAAGCAGGGTGTGTTTGATCTGGCTCCTACAACATATACAAGTGAAATCTGAGCCAAGGGCAGCAATTATTGCACCTCTGAGAGGTGTTTCGGCACCTTTCTTCGCAAAAACAATGCTTTGGTGACCAACTCAAATTTTTCATCAGTAAATCAGAACTTGAATCTGCACATGCATCAGTAAACACACTCGTTGTATATATGGTTATGATGTAACAAGGTCTTCTGACCAGTAAAAACTGTTGCTGTCGTCAATAGCCTTTAAGTGGCTGTTTGCAATTAGATATTCTGTATAATCCTTCACGTACAAGATCTTTTGGATTTCCATCGTGGTGAGGCGACGAACGTCAGTAAATTGAGCTGCCTCGTTGTTGTTGCTGAGACAAAATTCACCAATAGCATTTACATACCACGATACTTTAATATCCTCCTTTGGTTGTACGGATAGCTTTGGCGTCGGCATTGTCTCGGTGGTCGTGCTTTGCGGCATCTGACTTTGATCATCAGCACGGGAAGTGTTGTTGTTGGTCGGCTTTTCTTTATGACTAGAATTCGAAGCTGTGACTTCCGGCAATGGCTTTACCTTCCATATATTTGACGGTGAACTCGCTGGTTGGTACTGGTGGACTCGGGGCGCACTTTGAAGCCGTGTTCTGCAATTCGGAGAACCTTTTTTGTACCCAAGTCGTCGTTCATACTTGGAGGTGCTTGATGGAGACCTTCGACTCGTTGGTTGGTGCTGCTGCTTCGCTGTTGGTAGCGTGCCTTGGTTCTGTGTAGCTTTTTCGCTCACTTGCGTGCGAGGCAGTGTGCTGACAGGCCCTTTGGTCGTGGTGGTTTGCCTTGCAGCACGGGTCAGCAGGGTGTTAAACACATTTCCGGTGTCGAACTTTGAGCTCGGCAAGTAGCGTGCTGGTTGCGAGACAAGAGCTGTGTTGTACCCGTTCCCTGACGGCTTCGGCTTTTGACCAGCAACGTGTTGGCGAAGCGTTGGTGACGGCGTTTCCATTTCCGCTGATTTTTCTGGCGTCGAGTTTGAAATGTATTCATCATTGTCCTTTGGTTGCGACACAAGAGTGGCGCCGTACCTTTTCTTGGATGGCTTCGGCTTTTGAGGAGTATCTTGTTGGCGATGCGTTGGCGAAGGTGTCACGTCGTACGTGCTCCTGAACGGCTTTGGCTTGTGACCAGCAACTGGTTGGCGATGTGTTGGAGACGGTGTTGCTATCTCCTCTGTTTCCGCTGGCGCTGGGTTTGAGCTACATTCATTATCATCATCTGGTTGCGAGACAAAAGCTGCGTCGTACCTGTTCTTTGACGGCTTCGGCTTTTGACCAGCAGCTTGATGGCGGTGTGTTGGTGAAGGCAATACCTTTTTGGCTGATTTGGTTGGCGCTGAGTTTGAGGTGGACTCGTCATCGCTGTTTTTGTTCGAGTCATTGACAGGCACTGCAAAGGCATCAAAAGGGGAAGAGCATGGTTGAACGGCGGCTGTTGCAGTATTGCAGTTGTCTTGCAGCTTATTATTTGGCGTTGAAAGTGGGCGTGGAAAACGTGACTGTTGTCGCAGGAGGCGTTGAAGTTGTATTTCTTTTTCCAAAACTTCGAACAGAACCCAGTTTGACCACAGAGTTGTAACCACGACGTTCTGCAGGCTTTGAAGGACAGAAGCGGCAGGCGGCGGTACTGTCAGCTTCTGCTGCTCTGCAGGCGTATTGATCGGTGGATCGTTCAGCATTGATCGCAGGCGGAGCCTGGCCTGGATTTTGCGAAAACACTGCAGCCAGGTCTGCAGGTTGATCAGGCATTATAAAATGCTGTCATCGAAAAAAAATAGACACTCAGAAAGTGTTGATTGAGGTGTTGGCACTGGGTGAAATATGTTTTGAGGGCATGGACGCAGTTGAAACGGGGGTTTGAGGTGTTGGCACTGTGTGAAATGTGTTTTGAGGGCATGGGGGCAGTTGAAAAGGGGGTTTGAGGTGTTGGCACTGGGTGAAATATGTTTTGAGGCCCTGGGGGCAGTTGAAAAGGGATTTGGAGGTGTTGGCACTGGGTGAAATATGTTTTGAGGGCATGGGGGCAGTTGAAAAGGGGGTTTGAGGTGTTGGCACTGGGTGAAATGTGTTTTGAGGGCATGGGGGGAGGTGAAACGGGGGTTTGAGGTGTTGGCACTGGGTGAATTGCGTTTTGTGGGCATGGGGTGAGTTGAAAAGGGGGTTTGAGGTGTTGGCACTGGGTGAAATTTGTTCTGAGGGCATGGGGGGAGTTGAAAAGGGGGTTTGAGGTGTTGGCACTGGGTGAAATATGTTTTGAGGGCATGGGGGCACTTGAAGAGGGGGTTTGACCTGTTGGCACTGGTGGGTGAAATGTGTTTTGTGGGCATGGGGGCAGTTGAAAAGGGGGTTTGAGGTGTTGGCACTTGGTGAAATGTGTTTTGAGGGCATGGGGGCAGTTGAAAAGGGGGTTTGAGGTGTTGTTACTGGGTGAAATGTGTTTTGAGGGCATGGGGGGAGTTGAAAAGGGGGTTTGAGGTGTTGGCACTGGGTGAAATATGGTTTGTGGGCATGGGGGCAGTTGAAAAGGGGGTTTGAGGTGTTGGAACTGGGTGAAATGTGTTTTGAGGGCACGGGGGCAGTTGAAAAGGGTTTTTTTTTTTATTTTATTCCAAATCAGTCCGAGACTGTTTTATCATACAACACTAGTATCTCAACGAGACCTAGTCGCGGATTGTTAGCTACCCGTATGGGTTAGTTCCTCTTGGCTGGCGTTCGACAACTTTCCTCGGCCCCTTGCCTTCAGACGGACCTGTTTGGTGAACCCTCATTGGTCCTATGCTTTGGCTGGAGCCTATTTTGTTGTCGTACACTTGCCAAGCCCTATATCCAATCTGCTTATGGACTCAAACTATTATGGGGAGACTACGGTGGCCACAGCCTATGGTGTCTCTCCTTTTTGTTCGAATCCTTGCTGATTAGTGTCCAGGGTTCCTACTGGTACTGCTAACCAATAAGAGGTCTGAGTGTTACAAAAAGAAAACAACACAGATAACATCACAACGAAAAAGACGCCTTACTGTACCTACTCCTGCAGGGCACAAGATCCAGGGGTGGTCTTACAGTAGCCAGTACCCTGGGAGCATCCCACCTAAGCAGTTTTAATACACACTCTCTGTACAATGTACAGGGAGCTCCAATTTGAAGGACTCAGCACGTCGACCTAACCCCTGACGCACAAAGGCTCCGGTCTCTGCCTCAGCAGTGGCATCAGCCTAACAAAGGGTGGCTCACCTCCCATCCCACAGAGCATACGCTTTCACTCACACTACCTAAATTTACTGGCCACAGTCAAGCCCCTAAAGGTATATAAGTAGTTATAGTAACTACCAAGACTGGCACATCTGACAAACTGAAAACAAAGAAACCAGTCATTTGTTCTGGTGTCATTTTGTCAACATTTCGGACTCAAACTCACCCCAGTGCGAGTCCTAGGCCGAAAGTACATCATCTACAGAATTTGCCCAGTTGGCTGACTTGGTTTTCAAATTGTCCCCTAACAACACTGGCAGGCCCACCAACTTATGGACCTCAAGCAGCAGAGAATGCAAAATTGGATTTGAATTCTTGGAAACAATCTCAAAGACATCCAGCTGCAGCTGCAGGCCTTGTTGCAGCGAGCAGAATTCCAGCTGCCAAACCAGTATCATTTGGCACCGGAGGAGAATGGGCCAAAAGGAAGTTCATTGCTGCTCCACCGGTTAGAATTATGCCATCTGCATTGGCCAATGGGAGGTATTGCGGCGACAGGAACTCAAGGAGCAGGTTCTCCAAAACCCTTTGTCCAGAAACCACAATATCGCAGACGTGGACACCTTCAGTGACACTCTTCCAATGAAAAATATTTTCTATAGAGACATCTCTTGCGATTGTGAGATACCACCATTTCACCTCACGTCCATAAGCAGTGCAGCCCATTAGCAACTCCATACTGACTCTGTATCACCTTTGAATTAGACCAAAATTTAGACCAAAATGACAATACGTCATCGGTGTTTGAAGCTTCGTCATGGAACCATGCAATCGAGAGCCATAATAAGCAAAAGACTCACCAAGGTTTCCACCACTGTCTAAACTGAAGATGATGGGGTTCTGGAAGTTACTGGTGTAGAGTCCAAGGGCTGCAAGGGCATCGTGGTGGTACAAAAAACAAATCATGGGTATGAGAGTGGTGGCCACAGCTTTTGCAAAACTGGAATACAATCCACATAATACATCGCCGGAAGGGCAACAATGATGGCGTCAGTGATGAGTCCGCGTTGGATGTTCATGGTTGTGAGGATCTGCCCAGCACAGAAACCGTAACGATGCCAAACGGATTCCTCCACCTTATCCAGTGGATAGTGGTTCAAAAACACCACAATCGCGATCCCAAAGCCGCCCAAAAACTCCGAGATAAGGAAAAACACCAGGCCAGTGAGGAAACTTGGCATGTAACAGAACAGGAAAACGCTCTTCAGAATCCAGTGTAGCGTCAGACCGGCTGCCTCTCTCCGGTATTGCCATTTGTAATGGAGATTCTTGGAGTCTGTCTTTATGACATCACCCCCAGAATGCTTTGGAAACACCAGATGAACCGAAGGATGGCGATGGTAGGGAGGAAATAATACTACTGGTTCTTGATGATATTGCGGGTTCCAGGTCCGGCATTCTTGACGTCCTCTGGCGACCAAGCCAAAACGGAAGATTATCAATGTCGGGGTCATGTCCTTGCACGTTTGTGGCGGCGTGATGGCCGTTGTGCCTGTCCTTCTACCAAGTCAAAGAATATCCTTGGAGAACGTTGCCAAAGAAAAGCCCACCAAGATTGCCCTAATCACGGTTCGTGAAAACCTGGTGATGCGCGTAGTCATGCGCCAACCAACCCCGCTGTTGGTAGCAAAGTCCCAAAAACATGGCTGAAACGTAGTACCGCTGCAGATACATAACCCTGAGAACACCCACGGCCCCAAAGGCGACAGTGGTCAGTGATTTGTACACATAAAACAGAGGGGACGCGTTGAACATATCCTTCGGCAACAGTGCAGCAACTTTCTGCCATGTACCCGGACTTGATCTATGCGTGTTGTGTTGCACCGGCAAAACGGAAACAGATTGCCTGGCTGCCCCGCAGCGGGCTCCCATCCACACCAGGCCCGAGTTCCGAAAGAGGGCTTACCAAAGACGAAATTAAAATTGATAACAATCTGCACCGCACCGTCTTTCCAAAGACCAAGCGACCAGTCATGATACTGGGCAGAAGCTGCCAAAATTGTGTTCTTGCAATCCTCATCAACGAGACTGGCCATCCCATTATGCAGCCATTCACCAGTACCACACCTCAAAAAACTTGTTGGGGACAGCCTCCGTGACACATTGTTATACACTGCACATGTAGTTGCTGATTACGCCAATCCGAGTAGAACCAAATCAAACGGCTTCTCTCGTACTCTTCACAGATTCAGATGGCCGCGGACAACACAACAAGCAGCAACAGCCAACCATCAGCATTGCCCAGCAGTCATCCTGCAGGGCACACAGAAATAGACCCGATCACACAGAGCCAAACAGCAGCAACAAACGACGTAAAATCCTTTACACCTCCTCAAACATTAAAAACTGGCGTTTCCAAGCGGAAGGGTCTTGTTTGTTCGCCAACCAACATTCTAAAAACCGGTGCACATCCCAATCGTCTACATAATTAAAGACAAACACCATATCATCGTCATTCAATACACTGGATAACTGTGAGTTATCTAAACACTTCAAATATTTGAATCTCCTAAACATCTTCTCACACCATGAATCCCAATCATCACAATCCAAATCATGATTACTTGAGATGGAGGTATTTTCAAATCTCCGGAACTGTGTTCGTTTATTGCGAGACCTGCGTTTTTCCCTTCTATGAGCGCTACCTTGATATAACGATGAGCCAATAACCGGTGAAGGCGTCTCATCATATCCTTTTTCGTCGTAAAAGCGGAGAGACTGCGCCAAAGGAACGTCATCGTCAGGGTCGTCCACAAGTTCGTCATCGTTGTCCCCAGCAGCGGCATCCCCAACCGTCCCATGGGCGAAAAGGGCAGCGTCGTCGTCATCTTCGTCGTCAGCGTCCTCTTCCTCCTCATCCTGCTCATCCTCCTCTTCCTCGTCTTCCACGCTTGGTGCAATGGATCGTCGTTTTTGTAAAGTGCCCACAACTTGCTAATGCTTGAATACTTGTAAGTCTTCTCCCCACAATTTCTCGTCGTGCCTGCCATAATCCTGTGGCGATTCTCCGTCACACTGTATGATTTCGGTTTTGTCAACACCAGTTCGTTCTTGGCAGGCCTGTTCTTGTCCACCCATCCGCAGATAAAGCCGTTGCGGCTACGAGGCTTCTGCAAAAGGTGGATGCGCATAGTGCTGGGTGGATGCACAACTGCTCGGAGCGACCGGTACAAACGGTGCAAACAAGGATGCAGAATGGCGTGTGGATGCAAATAGTGGATGCACGTTTTGTACGCAACGAACTCACTGTTGTCAAGACGTAGAAACGGTGGATGCAAAAGGGCGGGTGGATGCAAAAGGCGGATGCACGTTGGCAACGTTGTGTGCGCGCAAAAAGAGATACCGAGAGAACAACATTGTGACTGACAGTGTGACCGGGCTTCACAATTGAGGGATCCGCTGGGAACAAGGAGCAGTCGTCTTGGCGCCAGTCTGGGGGAATGGGCGGCACCCATACGGCCATTTGAGGAGGCATGGAACAAAGGGGCTGGTACGAGAGACAAGGGAGCCCGTCCGGACGTTGCCAACGTCTGCGGGGATGCAAAACGGCGTGTGGATGCAAAACGCGGATGCATGATACGAACGTGAAATACGTGCGGAATGCTCCTGGGGTGGATGCAAAATTGAAAAATACAAAAAGCATCAAAATGGGTCCAAATAGAGTTGCAACCATCAAATCCATTATTGTGGACACTCACATTACCTTCACCTTCCTAGAAAGCAATGGCATACAGGCAAAACAAAAAAACGTCCAGATGGATGCAAGGTGGATGCGCGACCCACGTATCCAGCCAAAGGAATATCTATTGCTTCATCATCCGTACACTGGCCAGCACACTCTATGCATAAAAGACCAAGACCATATTCAACTGCTTGTGCGCTAGACATATGTGCCAAGTAACGAGGACGCGCAAAACATTTCCGACACAAACGTGGAGAATTCAACTCAACCTGGAACACCTTAGCCGCCCACATACGATCTAAACGCCACAAATTGTCTACATCTTCTGCACACTGCACAGCATACCACCAATCATCAACATTGAAATCATCAAAGTTCTCATATTCAAACATGTACATAGCACGTTGCTCCATACACTTATACCACAACTCATCAAGTTCAACAGCATCCACCTGTATTGCACAATCAATTCCTATTGTCCTCGGAAATAAAACCAACCACAGGTCACCAACCTTATCCACCTCCAATCGCTCTGTTTCACGTTCCAACAATCTCCCTAAAATTTGAGTCTGCACATCTTGAACAACTACCTCACGCACTTGTTCGCAATCAACATTATACGACGATTTACCAATCATCGCCGAACCAAGTCTGTAGACGAATTTTGGAGCAGGTAAAAACCAAAATGCGGCGATCTGGAAAAAACCAAATCGAACAAATACGATATTCCAATCTGGGTAAGAAAAACAATCGGAACAGATGTACATAAGCAAACTGGATTGCACTTGAGATGGAAGGTATTACCCCAAAAGGTGTGGTCGCATTTGCATCTGCAACGGCACGGGCATAGTAGTGGGTGCCAAGGGCATAGCAGTCGGTTGCCATAATGGTTGCGTATATGACTGCGACAGCATTCCCTGTGGCAAACCCAATGACATGTTGCTCGACATTGCCACAGGGGTGGAATCCAACATTTGAGAAGTCAACGGTGCCAAGGGCAACTGCGACATGGCGGGAAAGGGAAGTGCAACATTGCCCCATGTGGGCAAAGGAGTGGAAGTTGCGCTCGCAACAGGTCCAGGATAAGGCGTCGGAGGAGTAGGGGCCTCGGTTGGAGGCGCCGGCTTCGCGACAGGTTCCTTCCTTTGCCTTTTGGCCTGTGGGGCCGGTTTGGCACTAGCGGACCGCTTTGCACGGGGGGGAGGATTGGCATACTGCAAAGGCGGAGGTGCGGTAACGTACGCCGCAAGTGCATGCAAACCAGCCTCTACTTGCTTACACTTCTCCGGACCCGCCTCAACGGCACCCGTGATGATGCGCTTTGCGATGGCCATAAGGTTATTGAACAGCCGACCCTGGTTGGCCTCCATTGCACCGGCGGTTGTGTCTACATCGATGGTAGCTGGCATTGAAGCGTTTTCGTTACCCTCCTGCAAAGCACCGCAATTTCTGCAAGAATCGAACATTTCGTGAGTCGGTTTAAGTTGCTGAAACTGTTCTAAGGCGTTAGCGGCAGGCCTTTCGAATCTACATGATGCCTGTGAAAACACGGAAAAACAGTGAAATCTCACGTATATCTACAAAATGGGGCACAACAGCATAAATTTATTATAAAAACTGCTATTTTAATATAAAAATCGGCAATTCTAGCTCTTGTTCTGTCGCTTTCGTAATCCCATTTCACGTCATAAAATGCGCTGTTCAGCGCACGTGCGAGCCACAGCGGGTAGCGGTAGGGAGACCCTGCCGCTACCGCTTCACCCCCCTTCTTAAAGGTTTGTTTATCCTCCAGGAGGAAAAACAAATCCCAGAGGTAGCCTTTTCCTAGGTGTCCGGTGGGGAGCACCAATACTACCCTCAGGCAAGAACCTGCTTTGCCACTCTAGGAAAATAAAAGAAAAAGGCCTTGGGTGGCCTGCCCCGTTTGTTTCGAAAACCTGAAAAAGTTTTCAGTTTCCCGAAAACCTCCATGCTTTCAAAAATCAAACAGCAGGACAGGCACGCACATAGCACCACAACTCAGCATCAAATCCATGTTGCTGTGTCAGTTCGTGCCTTACCCAGGCACCCTGCTCTGTACCGAACAAGTGCGGGTGCGTGTGCCAGGGGCTTATCTGCCCCATATATACATGGGTTTTAAGACCCACATATATACCTGGTTGGCGGAGCCTGACAAGACTGGGCTCTCACCAAGGCAAGTCTGACAACACTGGACTTGCCCACAGGTGTTCCAACAAACGGAAAATTAAATTATCACCGTCTCCAACGACGGCTGCCACTGCCGGGCTCTGCGTCCCACTGTCTTGGTTGGTCGCTCCGCTGGCCGTGGCGGTCTTTTTCGGCGTCTGGAAGGCGACTTCCACCTTCTTCTTCGCTCCGCCCGTGTCGGACTTCGTCTTGGACGTCTTCTCCAGGCGACGGACTCGCTCTTGCAGACTCTCCTGCTCCGTCTTCAGGGTCCGGATCTCCGCCGCTGCACTCCTCGCCCACGCTGCCATCTCCACGGCCCAGGCCTTCAACTCCACCGTCTCGGTTGGTAGGATGGCGATCTCCGAACTTAACCGGCTGGGACTGGGGTTGCGTGGATTTCCGGCGAATGCTCCTCCACGTTGGGGTACTGGTCGGTACTCCGGCGCTTTCTGGGGCGCTGTTTGGCGCTCCCTTGATGCTTGACCACGGTCTGCGTGACCACGGCTTGGACCTTGTCTTCGGTGGTGCGCTGATTGGCGCTCCGGCGTTCTCCAGGACGCTGGTTGGCGATCCCACGCTGCTTGACGATGGTCCGGCTTGCGGAAGAGCTCTCTTTCGACGGCTGCTTGGCCGTCACGGTATTCCGGATCGCGGCTGGTACTGCCGCTCTTGGGACGGCCGACGCTGTCGCTGTGCTGGTTCCCACGGCCATACGGTTGACGGCTGGAAGGGCCATACCTCGGTTGCTCGAACGCGGGACTGCGGCTCGAACTTGGCCTTGGACTGGGACTCCAGTCTGACGCGTCGCTCATGCTGTCCAGGTTGTAGCCGCCATGTTGCGGTCCCCACGTCCTGATGCCGCTGCTGTCGCTGCTGCTCATCCGGGACGCTGCGCAGGCACTTGCTGCCTCTCCTCTGGCGGCGTGCTGCGGCTGACGGCCACGTTGCGCTGCGGAGGCACTTGCTGCCTCTCCTCTGGCGGCGTGCTGCGGCTGACAGCCACGTTGCGGTGCTGCTTGGCGCTGCGCCCAGCGCCTTCCGGTTCCAGCGCGTGTTAGCGCCGCTCCTCGGCGCTGCGATGCGCTGCGCCTTGCGGCTGTCCCTGTTCAGGGTTGTTAGAACAGTTATGAAGCGTTTTCGTGACCCTCCTGCAAAGCACCGCAATTTCTGCAAGAATCGAACATTTCGTGAGTCGGTTTAAGTTGCTTAAACTGTTCTAAGGCGTTAGCCACAGGCCTTTCGAATCTACATGATGCCTGTGAAAACACGGGAAAACAGTGAAATCTCACGTATATTTACAAAATGGGGCACAACAGCATAAATTTATTATAAAAACTGCTATTTTAATATAAAAATCGGCAATTCTAGCTATTGCTCTGTCGCTTTCGTAATCCCATTTCACGTCATAAAATGCGCTGTTCAGCGCACGTGCGAGCCACAGCGGGTAGCGGTAGGGAGACCCTGCCGCTACCGCTTCAGCATGTCGACTGCGGGAACATCACCCGTGGGTGTGGGCATTGGGCGGTGGATGGTGCTTTCCGCTACAGCCACCCTGCGTGCGCGCAATGTTGCATTTTTTCCATAGTGCGCGCAAATTTTCAAAAATACGACCTTTATAGCGCGCCTATTGCGCGCGCTCTACCGCGCTATATTGTCCCGTTTTTCAAATTTTTCAAAACCGGAAAATGTTTCAAAACCATGCTTTTTCCAGTGTCCTGCGTTTCTCAAAAACCCCTTGCTTCTGAAAAAAAATTCATTGTTGCTCATTCAACCCAAGACACATGCAAAAACACTGTCTGAAAGGTCTGAAAAGTGTGCAACAGTACAGGTCCTCACGGACGAAAACAGTGTAGCGCGCGCAACATATTTACAGCGCGCGCTAGGAGCCTTATGGCGCGCGCTATACCAGGTATAGCGCGCGCTGTCATTCAGTGATATCCTCAATTGTTTGGACCACCACTTCGGCCTCCCACTCCTTCTCCCATTCGGGTCTGTGGTCTTCTGCCCCAGTGGCAGCTGGGGCTGCATCCCCCTCTTTGTGGTCTTCTGCCCCAGTGGCAGCTGGGGCTGCATCCCCTTCTTCTTGTGGGCTTGGGTCGCCTTCTGGGGTTGCTCCTTCTGGTGCCTCTTCTTCTTTCGGGGCTGCTCCTTCTCCTTCTTGTGGCGTGGCCGCTGGTGCCTCTTCTTCTTGTGGTGGGGCTGGTGCGTCGTCTTCTTGTGCTGCTGCTGCTGCTGGGGCTGGTGCCTCTTCTTCTTGTGCAGCTGCTGCTGGTGCTTCTGCTGGTGCTGCAGCTTGGGCAGGTCCCTTGTCTCCTTGTGGGGGGGCTGGTGGCTGGGCTGGTGGGTCTCCTTGGGGCTTCTTCCTCTTTGGGGTTGGTGGCTTGGACAGGGACATCCTCATGGTCTTTGGGTCGGGGCAGAGGTCCTCAATCTCATCGGCCTCGTACGTCTCCCACCACGACTGCCACTTGTCCAACTCCTCATGCGCTTTGCTTTTGGCGGAGAACACCTGGCAGCTGGGCATGAACTCCGACCAGTCGTCCTCTTCCTCCTCCTCCTCCCCTTGTTGGCTGGGGCTCCACTGATCGTTGGGGATGATGACGGCCACGTGGTCCTGAGGGGCCCCCCTGGCGCCTGCTGGCTTGACTTCGGCTGCCTCCACAATCATCGGCGCGATCGCAGTGGTGCAGTAGATGATCCACCAAGGCTTGTAGCCGTCTTTGTAGGACCAATCTCGGCGCTGCATGAGCTCATCTCTTGCTTCCTTGTCCGCGTCGGCTCTGCTCTGCTGCTTGGCCTTGGGAGCCGTACTGGGTGGGGTGGAACCGCACGGACCTCCTTGTTCTTGTGGCTGGTCTGGGACTGGGACAAGCTGCTTCAGTGCTGGCTTTGATGCGAGCTGCGGCTGGGGTGCCTGCTGCGGTACCGTCTTGCTTGCTTGGAAAGAGTAGCGCGGAGGCATAGCACAGGCATAGCACGCGCAATTCGGAGCATAGCACGCGCGACGAGATGCATAGCACGTGCAATGACGACGATAGCGCGCGCTGCATTACCTTTTCTGCTTTCTCCTCCTCTGCTTTCTTCCGTCTCTTCTCCTCCTCTTCCTTCTCCTTCTTCTCCCTCTCCTTCTTCTTCCTCTTTTCCTCCTCATCCTTCTGCTTCTTCTTCCTCTTTTCGTCCTCTTCCTCCTTCTTCTTCTTTGCTTCGTCCTCTTTCTTCTTGGCCTGTTCCGCCTGACGTTGGACTCTGTGTGACGCCTGTGCCATCAGCTGCTGGTCGGCAGTCTTCTGGGCAAGGACCTTTCCAGGCGGGTGGGGGGGCTTAGCGGTGTGGGAGGCAGAGATGGCTGGTGGTAGGTGGCTGGTGGCTGCTGGCTCCTCGGTACGCTTCTTCTTGGGCCTTGGGACTGTCACGGATTCCGTCTCCGGCACGGCAAAGGCGTCGGCCGAGTCTACCTCCAGCTCCTCCAGCTGCCGCTTAGCCCGGGCCAGCACCGGGGAGGGGCCTTGCTCCTTCCGTCCGTCAAGCCAGTCGGCCGCATGCTTGGACTGCCCGGCAATGTCCGCGGGCACGCTGATCATCAACGGCCCTCTGCGGGATCCCAGGCACAGAAGCTGCTCGAAGCTGCCCACCTACGTGACAATGGGACAGAAGGTAGGGCCGTAGCGCGCGCAAACAATCAAATCGCGCGTGCTACAACAAATGAAGCGGGCGCAACAATGTCGAAAGCGCGCGCAATGGCAAACATAGCGCGTACCTGTGGCTGTGCCAGTTGTTGTTGTTGTTGCTGCTGTTACTGGGCCATCTGCACCCGCTGCTGCTGCTGGAGCAGCTGCAGTGTTGCCTGCTGCACGGCTGCCTGCTGTTGGAGCTGCTGCTGCTGCACTTTCTGCTGCTGCGGCTGCTCCTCGTCCTTGACCGCCGTGGTTTTGACTTTGGCGCCGGTTGCAATTGCCCTTGTGGCACTGGCTCCTCTTTTGGCTGACCCCCGCATCAAACTGGCACCCGCACTTCTCACCGAGGCGCACCCGTTCTTGAAGGCCATTGCCCCCGCGTCGGTCGCGTTGATGAAGCTCGGTGGGTCCTTGTTGAAGTAGAAGTGGTGGATGGTCTTTGCGGTGGCACCCGGAGGCGTGTGGGTCCGAACGTGACCCCACCCATAACTTGCCCAGCACGAGAACAGCAGCTCGTACTCCTCCAAATTGCAGTGTCTACAGGCAGCTTGTCCTTCTTGGGTTGGCACGGAGGGGTTCAACAGGTTGTGGAGACTGCACCAGGTGCCAGTAATGCTCTCGTCATACCAGCAGGGTTTCACGGCTCCGTCTGGGATCTTGGCAATGGCCGTGGCCCTTTGGCGCCAGAACTTGTAGAAGGCCACCTCGAAGAAGTAGGCCGGTGTCACGTCCTTCAGCCATGCCCAGTTGGGCCCTTGGGCGCAGATGGTGCTGTTTTGGTTGGGCCAGATTGGGTTCCTGAAGTCGCTGCTGAAGGCGAAGCCCTTACGTGGCCCGGGTGGGGGAGACTGAAACTGTGCTTGCACTTGGGGTTGCTGCTGTCTTGGTTGGACCTGCTGCTGCTGCTGCTGCTGCTGCTGTTCTGGGCTGCCAACTTGCTGGGCCGCAGCCTGCACTTGCTGCTGCTGCATTTGCTGCTGCTGCTGCACTGGCAGTGGGCCGAAGAGCACTTGTTGCACTTGGCCCACTGGAAGACTGCCGCGCACTGGGGAGCCCAAGGTGGGCGACCCACCGGGGAACAGCATGGGAGACAGCTGCTGTGAGGCACCTCGTAACGTGGACTGCGGCGGGGGCCACAGAGGCTGAGTTGGGGAGAACTGGGTCAGCTGCTGGGACAGCGTCTGCGGAAAACAGGACAAAGCACGCGCCACCAGGACGTGCGTAGTGCGCACAACGAGACAGCTAGCACGCACAATAAGAGCGTAGCACGCGCAACGGAAACAGTAGTGCGCGCAACGGAAACAGTAGTGCGCACGGCAAGTACCTGTGGCTGCATGCTCCACGGCGTCGTCGACGGCTGCTGCAGTCCCGGTTCTACAGCTGCATGTGGCGGTGGTTGCGGTGTCGCACCTGCTCCTGTGGCGCCTGCAGCAGTTGTTGGCGGTGCTGCAGGAGGCGGATACCCCCAGCCCACAGGCTGCATGGGCAAGAGGGTTACATTAAAGTACCCCTGTTCCAGCAGTAATACAAAAAGGAAACTGCAGTAACAAAAAAATCGAAAGCACCAAAACAAACGGACGAAAAGGAACAAATCAATGCATACCAAATTCGTATCAATGCATTCCAAACGCTTTAAGTGCGTAGTCATAGCACGCTACTTCCGACTATATATCGCGATTTCAAGGGTTCCGGCGCTTGAAAACAGCATAGCGCGCGCGATAGTGATCATTGCGCGCACTAGATAACATGTAGCGCGCGCTAAAAAACAAATAGCGTGCGCTACCACAGTTCCTCATCCGCAAAATATGCCCGAACCTCGTCAGCCAATTTTTGTGCATTGCACAGGTTGCTTCTGGAGTTGCCATTCCACCTTGGTACTTCAAAGTACAGGAACAGACGCTCATTAACCTGCCTGAGCATCTTAATGCGGCGCGACACCAGGGTTCCTGCCCCCCCACCTCTATCACAAAAGGAGGACCAAATGTCCTTCAGCACCCTGTTGCTCCCTTCCAAAAGATCACCCGAAAACATTCCTAGGCCATAGGGCCTTATGGCCTGAATAGTGACTGTTGCATCGTGCAACATCCAGTTTATATAAGGTGATCTTATTGCTGGACAAACCCACCTCTGGAAAGACTGGGCAACCTCTGGAGCCTGCAATGCACCCTCTTCAAACATTGTGCCATACATGTCCCCCAGTAGCATGTACATGGCAACCACTGCTGTGTGCATTCTCATGTCACCCCCAAGGAGGGGGGCCAGGTCCTCCCAAACCTTTAGAAGGCACCAGGTCTCTTCCCCATCTGGCTCTGCCGTCCCCTGTAGTGCTATGTGACAACCAGACCTGTGAAGAATAGCCTGAACAGAGACCCTAGTACTGGGACGCACAGACTTGGCCAATCTGCGTACCAAGGCAGTGACCTGCCTCCCTACAAAAATCAGAAGGTGCAGAACACATGGTATAAGGTGACGCCACCCGACAACCGACGCAGCCAAGGGCTATCCCCACCGCAGAAAATCCTACAGCGTCTGGATGCACCCCGGATGGGAACCACACCAGTGTCAAGGGCACTCTGCAGAAAAGCAAGATTGTTAGCCCAGACCTGGGACAACACAGAGGTGGACTTCTCACCACAAAGGGCGACGTTAACAGTCCAGTGGTAGGACAACGTCCTTGAGGGTGACCATGGTTGGCAAAGGAAATGGACATCTGGCACCACGATTCCCCCCCACAAGGCAACCCATCCCCCCTCACAATGATCCACACCCCTCCTTGGCACTCCCTGGGGTATTGGAGGTTAGAAACAATGGAATCAAAGGAAAATATATAGTCAAAAAAGTGCTGCAGGGGCCACTGCGAAAAGGCTGTGACCCCATCTGTGTGCACGGCAACCTGTAAATGCTGCCTACTTGCAAGCTGGTTCCATTCTGTGGCGAAACTAGCATAGGAGGGGAGAGAAAAAAGGTGTGTGGGGACCTTACTTCTCGTCCAAGTAATCAAATCTTTGTACCTGAGGAAAATAGCACGCGCAACATGGGGACGTAGCGCGCGCAGAAGTCAACGAAGCACGTGCTATGAGCGGAAGTGCGCGCAATGTCACATGCAAAGCGCGCGCAACAATACCTTCTTCTTGGAATCTTCAGGAGCAGGACCAAGTCCACCACCGACAGGGGTGTGACGGCGTTGGCAGCCCCGGTCCTGCGACGCTTCTTCTCTGCTTCAGACACGGGGACCCTTTTTTCCAACCTGGCCCACAAAGACCGTTGGACGGCAGGCCCTGAGCCAAAAAACTCAACTAGGTCCGCCAAATGGTCCTCGTTCTTCCACAGGGACCACCCATAGTGGGGGCCCAAAATGTTTGCAATTTTCCCTAACATTAACAGCGTCAGATGCGGTGCCGGAAGAATCTGAAACTTTAGAAAAATAGGCGTTTTTGCCCTGCTTATTAGGACATGGGGTTAGAAACCCAAGACCCCGAGCCATAGCGCGCGCTATGCTGCGCGCTATAGTTTTGTAGTGCGCACTGAGCCATCGCGCGGCAATACCCTGTAGCGCGCACACAGGGCAAGTGTGGTTGCGAGGGTTGCACCATTTCCACCTGTTGAACATAGGGTTGTTGCTCCGCAAACCACTGTTCTTGGAACAACCCCATGTGGAAGAACACGGGAACGCTCCCACGATGAAGCACAGCGAAGTAGTGACGACAAGGCTGGCCAAACGGAGCATGACCGCAAGAGCACACAAACTGTCTGTAGGCAATGACGTTGTCGTCGGCACCAACCATGGGGTCAAAAAATACTAGATGCTGAGGCATACCTGCATAGCCTGTAGCGAGTAGCACACGAACTGTAGCTGTTTGCATCCGCCTGTCTTGCACTTCTGCAGGAGGGACAAACCCATCCAACGTATGGGAGGGAGAGCCATCATATACAGCGTGGTCCACCCCATTCGGTGGGATGGGTTCCACCGTCTGGGGGTTGTAGGAGGACACGTCGTACATGGTAGTGCCCATGTCTACTTATACAAGAAAACGTTGCAAACCGTAGCTGGTCAAGCTTGCTTGCACCAACGGTGGTAGACCTAGGCGTCCATGATCTTTGATCATTGTGACCCACTCCTCCTTTAACACACGTTTCTCACGAGCTTGTGCTCGTTTGGAGGGAACCGTGTGCCCCGTGTGTTCTAGGTTGGCTTTCGTAACCTTCCAAGGGCTATCCTCATCAGGACGGCTGCAAATAACACGACAAGAACACTTAATTTCAATTTCCTTGGTGTCTTTCTTCTTCTTCTTGTCCGTGTCGTCTTCTGCATCCGGAACTTCTACCTCCGGAAGTGGCAGTTTTTGTTGCTCTTGTGGCACATTGACATTTTTCCAACGTTTCGATAAGCGGCTCCGTACCTTTTGGACATCGCCACCTCCACTGGCCCCACGTTGGTCTGGATGCCAATTCCGACCATAGGGACATTGCAAATACAGGTATAATTCTTTGTTGGAGGTGCCGGTGACCAAGTCATAGTCCACTCTTTTGTTGACCTAATATGAATAAAATGGTTCATGTGTTATGAAAGGGCCAAAAGTGCCTTACAAAACGGATCAAAACAAAAGAATACCTCCGCGATCATGTCTTTTTTGGAAAGATTCTTTCCAAAAGTGTCACCCACCTTAACAGGAGGGAGAGGGTCTTCTTCTTTGGCATCCTCTTCTTCCCCCTCACTATCCCCAAGGTCACCAACGTCATCACTAAAGGAGACGTTGGAGGCCTCCTCCTCCTCCTCAACTTCATCGGACTCTGCATCCGACAATCCCATGACATCTTCTTCTACTTGTGCTTCTACTTGCATCTCTTCAATGTCATCAAGTTCTTCTTCTTTGATTCTTGGGGATTTAGGTGAGTGACATTTTTGGGGATGATACATCACTCAGCAAATCAACATCAATAATTTTGGGCCTTTTGCCCCATCATGGTGCTATGGGCTTGCATTTTGCAACAACAGGCTAAGGAGACAAATTTTGCAAATGTAAAATCTGAAATTTAAAGGCTAAGGAGACAAATTTTGACACATGTAAAATCTGAAATTTAAAGGCTAAGGAGACAAATTTTGACAAATTTAACATCTGAAATTTAACAGATGCACCAGAGAATAATAACAGTAATAATAATACAAACGTAGAAAAATGTAAAATATACTGTACTGTCCTATAATGGGCTGAAATTGACCAAAATCTGGCTGCGGCGCCAAATTTCTCCGGATAAGCCTTATCCGGAGAAAAACGCATTTCTCCGGATAACACTTGCGAAAACTTCAAAGCTCGCAGAAGTCCGCGCACCAGCGATCACGCAAATCCGCAGCTTAGTTACAGTAATATGTCGATTAATGTACCCCGGCCCTTTCCCAAAATGGGTACATTACTAGACTTGCAAAATGGGTACATTCACCTGAAGGACCCAAAAAGGGTACATTGTTGCACTTCGGGAAAACAGGCTGAAAATGGGTACATTACTAGACTTTTGGGAAAAAAACGTGAACAATGACACCCTGAGCCCCCCCCCCTCCTTTTGTCATTTCTAGCTTCTGGACCCCCTTGTTGGTGACTTCTGGCATCTGGACCCCCCCTCCGCACCCTGCAGATGACAACCTGTGCCACTCTTAGTGATTTCTGGCATGTAGCATCATTAGTTTCCTGAACCTGGTAGGTGTTGATGGTGCATCAACCACAGCCATTTGTTCATAATCATCCAGAAACCTATACAGCAAACTGTACCCAGTTTCCTCAATCTGAAGTCTCTGGAGGAGGCTTGGAGTCTGTCTAACCTCTTGAAGTGTACATAGGCCAAACGGGCGGGAAGAAAAAACTCCGGTCCCTCCTGAAACGGTTCCGTGAACACATACGTGCAGGCATAAAATTTGAAAAGAAAAAACACAGGTTCTCCACGGCGGAGCTCTCGCTCTACGAGGCCATGCACAAATACGGCCCAGAACATTTTTTCATTGTACCAATCCAGCTCGCCCAAAAACAAGAAATTGATGGCCTGGAAATGCACTGGATCAACAGAATGGGCGGACGTGTTTATAACATCCGCACAGACTGCCGCTGGAAGTCCACCTCCACCTTTAAACAGTTTTTCCAGCCATGTGGCGACCCTCCGACAGGTCATGATTGGAATGCTTATGTCAATGCCCTTATCCAGCGCCGGGGCGTCGGCCTTCCAGAACTCATTTATGCCCGCTACAGGGGCCGCCGATTCATGTCCAAGCGAAACTACGCCCTCCTCGAGCAACGCCTATGTGAGCTGACCTTATCTCGAACGGGTACACGATTGCCCAGAGCGACTACTTTTCCTTACCCCCCGTCCAACAACCCGGACACTACTGCCCGACCCCTCCTGTCTTTCCTCCATGCGATTTACCGCGACATCCCGGTCCCGGCCTGTGTAAAGGAGTACCTAAGGTCCGTCACCAGACTGGTTGCGAAACGGGCTCATAAACTAGGTGAAATCCTCTGCGTGAAAGGTACGAAGATGTCCTGGGACGCTCTCACCAATGCCACCCAACGGCACTGCAAATGTGACACGCTCCCCTCCCAACTTCCCAGAGTTTCGGGCTGTGTGGTCGTGCGCACCCTCCACGGTATGCGACAGCTCAACCCTACCTGGGTGCCTGTCCTTGCTCAGTGCCTGGGCAATGCAGTACTAGGGAGAGAGGACGGGTATATCACTTGGGCACGCCAGGCAAGCCACCGGCTAGCCCGGGGATGCCCCTTCTTCCCCCATTCCTGGACCCCCCAGCTCACCACGCACTTCTGCAACCTTGCCTCAATGGCTTACAAAAATGCGATTGCTGATGTACCCCCTTCCCTGTACCTAGATCGGGTTCTTGCCGTGAAACGGGACGTGAACCGCGGGTTTGTGATCCTACCGCTTGACAAAAATGCAGGAAAAGCAGCACTCATGTGCAAACGCCTCTATGCACGCACACTACTCGATCAATATGGGGACCGGGCACAGTTCTCCACCCTGGCGAACTGTGATACCCTTGCCGAAGCCCGCCACGTGCGACACAACACCTTTACCAACGTGCTGTCTCCCATGGTGTGGCACAACACTACCGCCTGGGAAGGCGGTTTGCACCCCCCTCCACTTTCGTATCTATGAAAAACAAATCTATGGAAGCACAGGGTTCTGTTGCCATGCGCATCCTGTTTTCTTATTACAAGCATGCGACAAAGGCCTTTGCTAAAAAGGTGGGACGCTACCTCAACCTTCTCATCACTGCGGGAGCACAACGACTGTGCACCAACCCAAGCCCCAAACATCTGTGTGGACGGTGATAGGTGATCAAAACCCTACCTATGAACCATATGGATGTTGGACCACAAACGGTGCAAAATAGGGCCAAAAACACCTCAAATCTTCATCGTTCATCCCATTATTATGCACATACTATCATATTATATGTAGCACCTATCATCCGAATGCTTACAATAACAACCTAAGCCCCAAACATGTGTGTGTACGGTGATAGGCACGCAAAAGCCTACCTATGAACCATATGGAAATGGACCACAAACGGTGCAAAATAGGGCCAAAAACACCTCAAATGTTCATTGTTCATCCCATTCTTATGCACATAGTATCATATTTTATGTAGTTCTTATCATTCAAATGCATACAATACCAACCCAAGCCCCAAACATGTGTGTGGACAGTGATAGGGGATCAAAACCCTACCTATGAACCATATGGATATTGGGCCGCATGGTGCATGAGAAAGGGATGAATAGCCTAGAATAAAGGCAAAACATCGCTTGTCATGTAGGCTTCTACCAATGGTGATGACAATTTGTTCATATATCACCTCTATACCACCTCTTCCAGCCCTGTAAGGCCCTCTACATGGCCTCCATAGACCCTAAAACCATGAAAAAGAGTGGTTTTTGGCTAGAAAAGTGTGAATTTCTCAAAATCTGTGCCTGCCAATCTGGACTTTTTTAGGTCAGCAACAAGGTATTGATCTCGGGGACACGCTCATGCCTTTACTTTGCTTCCAACTGCGAAAAAAAGTGGACTTTTTGGCGATTTTCTATTGCGCACGGCGGTCGGGAATCTGAAACTCGCGTACGCGGCAGTTGCTGACAGTTGATCTGCGGCTCCAGCTCCAGCGACAGCATAATTTGGTTAAAATTTTGAGAAAACACAAAAACAACAGTACTACTGTGTACAGTTTGGTATCGCCGTTCTGAAAATGCATGACTTTGAATTTTGGGAAAAAACAGCTGCTAAAATCATAGGTGATGGAAATGCAGAACATGGATGACATCATCCCTTTGGGTTGTGCACGTCAACACTCTTGCCCAAGACTGGACGCTACGGCAGCCACAGGGACACCGCACCCACCAGTACGTAAAGTTTTTTGAGGTGGATGTCAAGCAAATGTTTCCCCGCCTACGCCGCGGTAACCCCTCCTACACCCTTGATACCGTACACCAATGCCCACCAGGAAAAATCGGAGTCTGGGAAGCGATTCTACTGATGGTAAAATGGGTTGCGGCCGAAACCCACACCCGACTCTCAGCACGGGGCCTTTGGTTCGGCATCCACGAAAACAAACACATGGATGTCATGCGGAAAGCGTATGGGGAACAGTTTGAAAACCTCTCCTGGGACCACATCGCCCCTTATATAAAATTTGAACTCTTTGCTAATGACGTGTTCACACTGGGTACACGCGTAATGCAACAACTCCTGGGGGTTGCTATTGGAGGCGTGCTGTCCTCCCAATTCGCCACCATATACTGCAACACACGTGAACACCTATGGGCAAAATCCCGCCAGTTCCGGGTTCCCTGGTCCAGGTCTAATCCTGACAGACGCCCACTAGGTACCAATGCGCCACCTTTTCGCTACAGGGACAACTGTGGGGGACTGTGTGCAGGTAACCGATCAGTCACACGAATCCAACAGTACTTCACGAAGGTCCTGAACCTCGAACTCCAGTTTGAAGGGGCGGGACAAACGTGGACCGTCCTTATGGCACACCTCACCCTGCACCCATCTACATCCCAAATTTCCTTGTCCTTTAAGAAAAAGGTCAACTGGCAGGACCCCGCAGAGAAACGGCTTGTACGCTATCCAGACCGACACTCACCAAATGCCAAGACGGTGGTTCAGGGTTTCACACCCAACAGTGCGCGCAATTGTGTAAAATATGCCATCCCTCCCTCCATAGTATCCCAAAATTTGGCGGAAATGATACATGAAATGCACTTCAAAGGCTACCCCTCATCCTGGTGGGCACCAACCATCCGCAAAACCCTGCTTGACCCGTTGCTCCCCACTTGGGCACCAAATTGGCAGGGACCCACGGATCGAAGGTCGCTACTTGTTTTCCTTAAACCCCAAGGAGATCCACACAACCGACCCCCGGGTGGGTTGTCATGGCCATAATATGTTTTGCGTGTTCTCTTCACATAATGCTTACGTGTTGCTAACGGGGTTCTCCCAGGCATAGCATCTATGTGACCTACGCCTCGTGAATGAATTGTTGAACACTTGTTAAGGTCGAAAGACGCTTGATCACTCTCTCTCTGCAGTCTATGGGCACAAGCCACTTTTGTTGTTCTATGCTTGTTTGCATGCCCCACTGACGAGCCCTTGCAAGTGACTTCACGAGAATTCATTAATATGACAACCTGTGCCACTGTTAGTGATTTCTGGCATGTAGCATCATTAGTTTCCTGAACCTGGTAGGTGTTGATGGTGCATCAACCACAGCCATTTGTTCATAATCATCCAGAAACCTATACAGCAAACTGTACCCAGTTTCCTCAATCTGAAGTCTCTGGAGGAGGCTTGGAGTCTGTCTAACCTCTTGAAGTTTCAGTTCACTGCAGATCAGGTGCACCAATGTTGTCTCACCATACAAGCCCTGCATCAAAGCCACATTTGGAAGGAACAGCCCTGTTTCCCTATCCACTTTAAAGTGCCAGTTAGGAAAGTCTTCAGTGCTGGCTCCTGGGCTTCCACTGCTGGTTGCTGCTCGCTTCGTGTTGATTCTTCTTTGCACCAATCGTTTTGGTGGCATGATGTTCAACAATTCGTAACTGGAAGAGTGTCACAAAAGAGCCATCAAAACTTCATCCTGGCTCATAACTCAACGAATGTTGCCACAAACAAGAAGTACCACCCCGAAAGCACAAGAAAACATACGTCGCACAACACAAGGGTCTCTTGCCGCCGCTGGGAGAAGCTGATGCTGACGGCGGTGAGGATTTGTCCCTGTAACAAGTCCAAATTGTGATAAACTCAGCGTCATACCTCTGACTCTAACTCGACGAATGGCACCAAAAAAAAGCGTCGAAGGAGTGGAAAACAAGACCTCAACAACCTCGTCGAACGCTTTGTCTCACTTCTGGTTCGTCGAATTCACAGCATCTTGATTTCAAATGGCCATCAAAGCTTCATCACTGCTCATAACTCAACGAATGTTGCCACAAACAAGAGGTACCACCCCGAAAGCACAAGAAAACATACGTCGCACAACACAAGGGTTTCTCGCCGCCTCTGGGAGAAGCTGATGCTGACGGCGGTGAGGATTCGTCTCTGTAACAAGTCCAAAATGTGGTAATCCCACCGTCATACATCTGACTCTAACTGGACGAATGGCACCAAGAAAAAGCGTCCAAGGAGTGGAAAACAAGACCTCAACAACCTCGTCGAACGCTTTGTCTCACTTTTGGTTCGTCGAATTCACTGCATCTTGATTTCTGACGACAAACATCCAAGAATTCAAGCCACATTCAGAAACACTGTTCGAATATCAAAATGAAATACAAACCTGAGCAAACAATCTTTTCTCAATGTTCCTTTCGAGGGTTCCAAAAGGTGCGGGAGCGGCGAATGCGGCAAAGCGGTGCGGGAGCGGCGAAAATTTTAAAAAAAAGTGCATAACAGCCCTACTTACCGTGCAAGTGCCAGGAATCGAACCAGTGTCTGCCAAGTCGTACCCGAGCGCGCTGGCCGCTAGAGTACTCCCTCTCGGTAGAGCGCGCACACATCGTCAGCCGAGACCCCAATTTGGGTACATTACTGCACTTTTGTACCCACTTTCAGCAACCGAAAAAAACCCCAAAAAGGGTACATTGCTAGACTTTTGGCAGGGTACATTAATTGACATATTACTGTATTTGAAAAGGGGGTTTGAGGTGTTGGCATTGGGTGAAATGTGTTTTGAGGGCATGGGGGCAGTTGAAAAGGGGGCTTGAAGTGTTGGCACTGTGTGAAATGTGTTTTGAGGACATGGGGGCAGTTGAAAAGGGGGCTTGAGGTGTTGGCACTGGGTGAAATGTGTTTTGAGGGCATTGGGGGAGTTGAAAAGGGGTTTCGAGGTGTTGGCACTGTGTGAAATATGTGTTGACGGCATGGGGGAAATTGAAAAGGGGGTTTGAGGTGTTGGCAGTGGGTGAAATGCGTTTTGAGGGTATGGGGGCAGTTGAAAAGGGGGTTCGACGTGTTGGCACTGGTGGGTGAAATGTGTTTTGAGGGCATGGGGGCAGTTGAAAAGGGGGTTTCAGGTGTTGGCACTGGGTGAAATATGTTTTGAGGGCATGGGGGCAGTTGAAAAGGGGGTTTGACGTGTTGGCACTGGTGGGTGAAATGTGTTTTGTGGGCATAGGGGCAGTTGAAAAGGGGGTTGGAGGTGTTGGCACTTGGTGCAATGTGTTTTGAGGGCATGGGGGCAGTTGAAAAGGGGGTTTGAGGTGTTGGCATTGGGTGAAATGTGTTTTCAGGGCATGGGGGCAGTTGAAAGGAGGGTTTGAGGTGTTGTTACTGGGTGAAATGTTCTTTGAGGGCATGGGGGGAGTTGAAAAGGGGGTTTGAGGTGTTGGCACTGGGTGCAATATGCTTTGAGGGCATGGGGGGAGTTGAAAAGGGGGTTTGAGGTGTTGGCACTGGGTGAAATATGTTTTGAGGGCATGGGGGCGGTTGAAAAGGGGGTTTGAGGTGTTGGCATTGGGTGAAATGTGTTTTGAGGGCATGGGGGCGGGTGAAAAGGGGGTTTGAGGTGTTGGCACTGGGTGAAATATGTTTTGAGGGCATGGGGTGAGTTGAAAAGGGGGTTTGAGGTGTTGGCACTGGGTGTGAAATGCGTTTTGAGGGCATGAGGGCAGTTGAAAAGGTGGTTTGAGGTGTTGGCACTGGGTGAAATATGTTTTAAGGGCATGGGGGCAGTTGAAAAGGTGGTTTGAGGTGTTGGCACGGTGTGAAATGTGTTTTCATGGCATGGGGGCAGTTGAAAATGGGGTTTGAGGTGTTGGCACTGGCTGAAATGTGTTTTTACTCGCCTGCTTGACCCACCCAACACCCAGTTCTAATCATTTGATTGGCCAGTCGCTATGGAGGAACTGCCTTCATTGGAAAACGAGACACGCCAGCGGTCCCCCTCCCTCCCCTTGTCACCCTACTCAAGCAAAGCCCTGTGGGTTCGGACCCCATGGTCTGTAGACGGTGCCTACGTGCACGCGCAACAACATCGTAGCTGTAGTGGCGGAGAATTTTCTTTTGGCTTTCCAGATCCAGCTGAAATGGAGTTGTTTTTTTTTTGGCAACTCAGAACTGCCCAAAATGGGTTTGTGCCGGCTGGACCCAAAGACGGCTTGGAACTCAGCACCACAATATCAGGATGTTTGGGAGACATGGCTGAGGCTCCACAGGTGGGCTGTGGGAAAAACTGGTTGGATATAATGCGATTTCAATACTGGTTCGTGGTCTTGGGAATCTGCCCCGCAACAGCAAGGGGTAATTTTCATGCCATAGAGGGGTAAGATTTCCACACCAGAAAGGGAGCACAATTTTGACCCCAAATTCCCACAGCTTCCTGTGTTGCAACCAGATGTGGAAAATGGGACAGAAACAAGGCCTACACATAAGATACTCAGTACGCGAGCAAGCGAGGCTAAGGCAACTGCGTAGCCAGTGGTCAAATCCATTTGTTGATATTGGTGATTGTCCACTGCTTTGTGTTATTTACCCAGCTTACAAGAAACTTGCAAGAGCTGAGGGCAAAAAGTGGAGCAGAGCCAGCGGCAACGACGTGTGCAAGTTCTTTGCAGTGCGAGAGCACAAGAAAGTATGTATCTTGTGTTCTAGTGGTCTGTGTTTGCATACCGGTACCCATCATGTGCGCGTCAAGTGCTGGTTGCAGGTGAGTGACCCCCCGCCCCCCTTTTACCCAAGCTCTGCCCGGGCCTCGAAAAACACCAACACGACAATGGCAACTGTGAGCGACAGGGCACATGGTGTCCCTTATCCCAAAGCCACCAGAGGTCTGCGCAACACCATCAGCTTGAAGTGGTGGGTGGGTGGGTGGGGGGGGGTTCCCTTCATGTACTCAATGACTGCAACATCATCCTCATGCTCGCCCTTGATTGTAGCAGGCCACAGAGGCGTTCTTGACTGACATGTTTAAAAGTATGGTGGTTTTTGTTTCGCTTGCTTTCCATTTGAAGCTTGAACAACGCTCTGGGAACCAATCGATTTGGTGCGCTTGTTTGTATGCTTTGTTCATGTTTATGTGTTTGGCTTTGGCATCAAACCACGTGCTCTTGCTCTGCAGGTTGTACTGTGTATGCTACACATGCAAAGCGCGCTACCATCAAGCCTGAGGACATGAAGTTGGCTGCTGCGAAGGGATCAGGTCTCCATTAAATGAAAATAACCTGTTGTATTGCATGGTTTTAATGAGCCACGACGTCTGTCTGGTTACCATATTGACCATTCATGAGATTTGGCATCACAGTTCCAACCCTGCTTCTGCTTAAGACAGCTCAGTCTTGCACACAGATCTTCACCTGTTAGCAGACCCCCCCCCCCCTCCTCCTGGCCTCAGCCACTTCCCCACGATGATACACTTATGCTTTTGTTTGTCCTTGACTTGAACTCCACCTGCCAAATTTCATTTCTACTGCCCCCAGATGAGAGTTTTTTGCATTCCCTACCCCTCCTGAATGGGATTTGTGCTTTTCTGGCAGCTGATAGTTTTTGCCTATCTTGCCCCCACCGCATGCAATTGCTGACAGTCGGCTGACAGCCCCCCCCCCCCCCCCCCCCCCACTGTACGGGACTTCTGCATTCCTTCTCGAAACCGGAGGCGTCAGCAGATAGGACTACTACGGTGTGCACTTCATGTGACTTCACAAGCCAACAATCAACAAAAAACTCTGGACTGAATGTGGTGTGGGTGGGTGGATAGGAATGGTTTCCCCCAAACCTCACGTGTATTTGTGCCCTGAGCACCGCATCACAGGAGCATTGCAGTTGGATGGTGAATGTCTGGTGGAGATGCGCACTCACTGAGAGTTTCCAATAAAGACTTAAATGGCAGTGCAGAGTGCTGAAGTTCACAGAATTTTGGACCAATTAGTTGAATTCGTTGCATCATACACATCTGCTCTTCCTCTACAATCTTCTATTTGTCCATACTCAATTTCTCTTCAGCCATGTGTCAACCCCCCCCCCCACAACGATTCACCCCGATTTGTTGTCCAGTGGGTTGCAGGATTGAACACCAGAAAAATGCATTTTATGGGTGGGAATTCTTCAGCTGACATACTTCAGTGTCACAGTGGTCTGGCCCCCCATGCATTTGTTTTGTTTGTTAACAGATCCACACTGAGTTCTGGTGGCAAAGTGTGCTGCTTGTTTGAGCCAGGGGTCAGAATTGACAGCACAGACCTTGGTGGATCTCAGCAAGAGCTAATTGCAGAACGACACCCTCACCTTTCGACGGACGACAAATTGTGTACACTGTGTGTCCATTACCTCAAACCGTGTCCTTTCTTTGCGAAAACATCACCAAGAATAACATTGCCTGCAACACCAGAATCACTTGCCCAATCAACCACCGCTGTTACTCCTGCCAAGAACAAACGCGACTGAACCAAGACAGCCTGGAGCCCGCAAACATATTGCAAAGAATGTGACTGTGGACGTCTCTTATGATTCACAGATTGGGTATTTGCTTGCAATGATCAATGGTGATGTCAACAAGCGTATTCCCTCTTGGGCATTGTAGCCACAGACAGTGTTTCTGGAAATAACTTGGCAGCTTTTGCAATTGTGTTGCACTTTTTGCATCTGAGCTTGCTGCAGGGGGCCCTCGTCAGTGAAAAAATTTCCCCCACTTCGGGGGGTTGATGCGTTTGCACTTGTGAGGAGTCCCCCAGTGGGGTGAGAAAGCATTTGCTTCGTGGGACGTGGACATTGAGGTGCTGAATGGTTTCTGACCGTGCGCAATTTCCGCCGTGTGCTTGTTCATTTCATTATTTTCAGAGGTTAAAACCATTGGCGAGGGTGAAAACCAACAAGGCAGATTCATTTTGCAGACTGAACCAAATGCGGGAACCAGCGATCAATTGCGGGCATTTGCAAGTGTTGTGCGTTGAGTTCACTGGACCGGGTCAAGGGATTAAGGCAATCAACAGATCAGAGCACTGACGGCGGCGGTGGTGGAAGACAGAATTGCAGTGGGAACGTAATCAGCAAGCAATGGTCCCGATATGGAGGTGGACACGCTGCTAGTACCACCACTGAGGGCAAGAATCCTGAGTAACTCGCAATGTTCTCGTAAGCCCTATGAGAGAACTAGCAATCAACCATGGGCTGCTCGGAGTGTTGTGCCTGAGCTTAGTCGGCCACCCTCAAATCGAACCAGTAAATAGCCAAACTTGTGATTAGTGCACTGGCGAAGCAGGTGGTGGAGGGTAGAATTTGAGTTCAATTGCATGCGTGGCATGCTGGGCCTCTGTGGCAAGTTGCCAGGCTAGGTTAAAGGTTGTTAAAAACAGCAAACATGGAGCAATTAGCAAGCAGTGTGACGGTGGCAGCAGAATTTCGCAATTATGGCAAGCTGATTTGGCCAAATCGTGCAACCATCATTCTTTTGCATCAGGACATGGCACAGTGAAGTGCTCGCCAATGCCGCCCAGGGACCCAACCCTGCGTGCGCGCTACAGGGTATTGCCGCGCGATGGCTCAGTGCGCACTACAAAACTATAGCGCGCAGCATAGCGCGCGCTATGGCTCGGGGTCTTGGGTTTGTAACCCCATGTCCTAATAAGCAGGGCAAAAACGCCTATTTTTCTAAAGTTTCAGATGCTTCCGGCACCGCATGTGACGCTGTCAGTGTCAGGGAAGATTGCAAACATTTTGGGCCAACACTATGGGTGGTCCCTGCGGAGGAATGAGGACCATTTGGCGGACCTAGTTGAGTTTTTTTGCTCAGGGTCTGCCGTCCAACGGTCTTTGTGGGCCAAGTTGGAAAAAAGGGTCCCCGTGTCTGAAGCAGAGAAGAAGCGTCGCAGGACCGAGGCTGCCAACGCCGTCACACCGCTGTCGGTGGTGGACTTGGTCCTGCTCCTGAAGATTCCAAGAAGAAGGTATTATTGCGCGCGCTTTGCATGTGACATTGCGCGCACTTCCGCTCATAGCACGCGCTTCGTTGACTTCTGCGCGCGCTACGTCCCCATGTTGCGCGCGCTATTTTCCTCAGGTACAAAGATTTGATTACTTGGACGAGAAGTAAGGTCCCCACACACCTTTTTTCTCTCCCCTCCTATGCTAGTTTCGCCACAGAATGGAACCAGCTTGCAAGTAGGCAGTATTTACAGGTTGCCGTGCACACAGATGGGGTCACAGTCTTTTCGCAGTGGCCCCTGCAGCACTTGTTTGACTATATATTTTCCTTTGATTCCATTGTTTCTAACCTCCAATACCCCAGGGAGTGCCAAGGAGGGGTGTGGATCATTGTGACTGGGGATGGGTTGCCTTGTGGGGGGGTATCGTGGTGCCAGATGTCCATTTCCTTTGCCAACCATGGTCACCCTCAAGGACGTTGTCCTACCACTGGACTGTTAACGTCGCCCTTTGTGGTGAGAAGTCCACCTCTGTGTTGTCCCAGGTCTGGGCTAACAATCTTGCTTTTCTGCAGAGTGCCCTTGACAGTGGTGTGGTTCCCATCCGGGGTGCATCCAGACGCTGTAGGACTTTCTGCGGTGGGGATAGCCCTTGGCTGCGTCGGTTGTCGGGTGTCACTACACATTGGATGGCAGGTAGTCTGTTCACTTACATGACGTGGTGGAAGTCCAGTTCAACGTGGTTGCAACAGGATGTGGATAGAACCACCGAGCGGGATGAGCAGTTGCTAGGGCTTATTGCACCTGGGGCCAAGTGCAGGCCCATGGATATATTTGGTGTTGTCCAAAGCAGGTTGTTGAAGGTGCCTCTGAGGCGGCGTCACCTTATACCATGTGTTCTGCACCTTCTGATTTTTGTAGGGAGGCAGGTCACTGCCTTGGTACGCAGATTGGCCAAGTCTGTGCGTCCCAGTACTAGGGTCTCTGTTCAGGCTATTCTTCACAGGTCTGGTTGTCACATAGCACTACAGGGGACGGCAGAGCCAGATGGGGAAGAGACTTGGTGCCTTCTAAAGGTTTGGGAGGACCTGGCCCCCCTCCTTGGGGGTGACATGAGAATGCACACAGCAGTGGTTCGGGCATATTTTGCGGATGAGGAACTGTGGTAGCGCGCGCTATTTGTTTTTAGCGCGCGCTACATGTTATCTAGTGCGCGCAATGTCCACTATCGCGCGCGCTGTGCTGTTTTCAAGCGCCGGAACCCTTGAAATCGCGATATATAATCGGAAGTAGCGTGCTATGACTACGCACTTCAAATGTGCCTCCGATTTGGAATGCATTGATTTGTTCCTTTTCGTCCGTTTTTTTTGGTGCTTTCGATTTTTTTGTTACTGCATTTTCCTTTTTGTATTACTGCTGGAACAGGGGTACTTTAATGTAACCCTCTTGCCCATGCAGCCCGTGGGCTGGGGGTATATCCGCCTCCTGCAGCACCGCCAACAACTGCTGCAGGGGCCACAGGAGCAGGTGCGACACCGCAACCACAGCCACATGCGACTGTACAACCGGGACTGCAGAAGCCGTCGACGACGCCGTGGAGCATGCAGCCACAGGTACTTGCCGTGCGCACTACTGTTTCCGTTGCGCATGCTACGCTCTTGTTGTGCGTGCTAGCTGTCTCGTTGTGCGCACTACGCACGTCCTCGTTGCGCGTGCTTTGTCCTGTTTTCCGCAGACGCTGTCCCAGCAGCTGACCCAGTTCTCCCCAACTCAGCCTCTGTGGCCCGCGCCGCAGTCCCCGTTACGAGGTGCCTCACAGCAGCTGTCTCCCATGCTGTTCCCCGCTGGGTCGCCCACCTTGGGCTCCCCAGTGCGCGGCAGTCTTCCAGTGGGCCAAGTGCAGCAAGTGCTCTTCCGCCCACTGCCAGTGCAGCAGCAGCAGCAAATGCAGCAGCAGCAAGTGCAGGTTGCGGCCCAGCAAGTCGGCAGCCCAGAACAGCAGCAGCAGCACGTCCACCCAAGACAGCAGCAACCCCAAGTGCAAGCACAGTTTCAGTCTCCCCCACCCGGGCCACGTAAGGGCTTCGCCTTCAGCAGCGACTTCAAGAACCGAATCTGGCCCAACCAAAACAGCACCATCTGCGCCCAAGTGCCCAACTGGGCATGGCTGAAGGACGTGACACCGGCCTACCTCTTCGAGGTGGCCTTCTACAAGTTCTGGCGCCAAAGGGCCACGGCCATTGCCAAGATCCCAGACAGAGCCGTGAAACCCTGCTGGCATGACGAGAGCATTACTAGCACCTGGTGCAGTCTGGCGAACCTGTTGAACCCCTCCATGCCAACCCAAGAAGGACAAGCTGCCTGTGGAAACTGCAAGGTGGAGGACTACGAGCTGCTGTTCTCGTGCTGGGAAAGTTATGGGTGGGGTCATGTTCGGACCCACACGCCTCCGGGTGCCACCGCAAAGACCGTCCACCACTTCTACTTCAACAAGGACCCACCGAGCTTCATCAACGCGACCGACGCGGGGGCAATGGCCTTCAAGAACGAGTGCGCCTCGGTGAGAAGTGCGGGTGCCAGTTTGCTGCGGGAGTCAGCCGAGAAAGGAGCCAGTGCCGCAAGGGCACTTGCAACCGGCGCCAAAGTCAAAACCACGGCGGTCAAGGACGAGGAGCAGCCGCAGCAGCAGCAAGTGCAGCAGCAGCAGCTCCAACAGCAGGCAGCCGTGCAGCAGGCAACACTGCAGCTGCTCCAGCAGCAGCAGCGGGTGCAGATGGCCCAGTAACAGCAGCAACAACAACAACAACTGGCACAGGCACATGTACGCGCTATGTTTGCCATTGCGCGCGCTTTCGACATTGTTACGCGCGCTTCATTTGTTGTAGCACGCGCGATTGGAGTGTTTGTGCGCGCTTCGGCCCTACCTTCTGTCCCATTGTCACGTAGGTGGGCAGCTTCGAGCAGTTTCTGTGCCTGGGATCCCGCAGAGGGCCGTTGATGATCAGCGTGGCCGCGGACATTGCCGGGCAGTCCATGCATGCGGCCGACTGGCTTGACGGACGGAAGGAGCAAGGCCCCTCCCTGGTGCTGGCCCGGGCTAAGCGGCAGCTGGAGGAGCTGGAGGTGTACTGGGCCGACGCCTTTGCCGTGCCGGAGACGGAATCCGTGACAGTCCCAAGGCCCAAGAAGAAGCGTACCGAGGTGCCAGTAGCCACCAGCCACCTACCACCAGCCATCTCCGCCTCCCACACCGCTAAGCCCCCCCACCCGCCTGGAAAGGTCCTTGCCCAGAAGACTGCCGACCAGCAGCTGCTGGCACAGGCGGCACACAGAGTCCAACGTCAGGCGGAACAGGCCAAGAAGAAAGAGGACGAAGCAAAGAAGAAGAAGAAGGAAGAGGAGGAAAAGAGGAAGAAGAAGGAGAAGGAAGAGGAGGAAAAGAGGAAGAAGAAGGAAAGGGAAGAGGAAGAGAGGAGGAAGAAGAAGGAGAAGGAAGAGGAGGAGAAGAGACGGAAGAAAGCAGAGGAGGAGAAAGCAGAAAAGGTAATGCAGCGCGCGGTATCGTTGTCATTGCACTTGCTATGCATCTCGTCGCGCGTGCTATGCTCCGAATTGCGCGTGCTATGCCTGTGCTGTGTCTCCGCGCTACTGTTTCCAGTCGAGCAAGACGGCACCGCAGCAGGCACCCCAGCCGCAGCTCGCATGAAAGCCAGCACCGAAGCAGCCTGTCCAAGTCCCAGACCAGCCACAAGAACAAGGAGGTCCGTGCAGTTCCACCCCACCCAGTACGGCTCCCAAGGCCAAGCAGCAGAGCAGACGACAAGGAGGCAAGAGATGAGCTCATGCAGCGCCGAGATTGGTCCTATTAAAAAGGCTACAAGCCTCGGTGGATCATCTACTGCACCAGTGCGATCGCGCCGATGATTGTGGAGGCAGCCGAAGTCAAGCCAGCAGGCGCCAGGGCCCCTCAGGACCACGAGGCCGTCATCATCCCCAACGATCAGTGGAGCCCCAGCCAACAAGGGGAGGAGGAGGAGGAAGAGGACGACTGGTCGGAGTTCATGCCCAGCTGCCAGGTGTTCTCCGCCAAAAGCAAAGCGTATGAGGAGTTGGACAAGTGGCAGTCGTGGTGGGAGACGTACGAGGCCGATGAGATTGAGGACCTCTGCCCCGACCCAAAGACCATGAGGATGTCCCCGTCCAAGCCACCAACCCCAAAGAAGAAGAAGCCCCAAGGAGACCCACCAGCCCAGCCACCAGCCCCCCCACAAGAAGACAAGGGACCTGCCGAAGCTGCAGCACCAGCAGAAGCACCAGCAGCAGCTGCACAAGAAGAAGAGGCACCAGCCCCAGCAGCAGCAGCAGCACAAGAAGACCATGCACCAGCCCCACCACAAGAAGAAGAGGCACCAGCGGCCGCGCCACAAGAAGGAGAAGGAGCAGCCCCGAAAGAAGAAGAGGCACCAGAAGGAGCAACCCCAGAAGGCGACCCAAGCCCACAAGAAGAAGGGGATGCAGCCCCAGCTGCCACTGGGGCAGAAGACCACAGACCCGAATGGGAGAAGGAGTGGGAGGCCGAAGTGGTGGTCCAAACCATTAAGGATATCACTGAATGACAGCACGCGCTATACCTGGTATAGCGCGCGCCATAAGGCTCCGGGCGCGCTGTAAATATGTTGCGCGCGCTACACTGTTTTCGTCCGTGAGGACCTGTACTGTTGCACACTTTTCAGACCTTTCAGACAGTGTTTTTGCATGTGTCTTGGGTTGGATGAGCAACAGGGAATGTTTTTGAAAAGGAAGGGGTTTTTGAGAAACGCAGGACACTGGAAAAAGCATGGTTTTGAAACATTTTCCGGTTTTGAAAAATTTGAAAAACGGAACAATATAAAGCGGTAGAGCGCGCGCAATAGGCGCGCTATAAAGGTCATATTTTTGAAAATTTGCGCGCACTATGGAAAAAATGCAACATTGCGCGCACACAGGGAACTGCAGTCATTTTTGATTGGTTGATCCCTTTGCATTACACATCTGAACACCATTGGTCACGGGTACCACATAGGTACTACCAAGATGCAAGGTATAGTGCCTTTGTTATGGAGCATAAAAAAAAAAAGAAACCATGGCCAGCCCTTTGTCCAGTGTCTAGTCATTAATTTCCCACAATTAGTAGTTGATTAAAATGATAGCAATTGTTCATCAGCTGCCAAGAATTGACAACAACCATGTATCGGACCACTCTGCGGATGCACTGATAGCCAAGGCATTGTGCGATATATTTGTTCGGAGTGAAAAAGCCAATTTTTTTTGTGGTGGGACAAAGTAGTGAATACAAGAGTGTTGGGCCATACCATACAAGATATTGCAGCACTGTATGGTATGGATACCATGCCGATACCGTACAATACATATGCTGTATGGTACCAATTTTCATATCTTTGGACCGTAAGGCTCCATTGCAATTTGATGTGTTACTTGAATTATTGATGCGCCAATTGGACTACGAATTTGTATTCATTTTTGGTTGATTATTTACTTTGTGAATTCGGGGATAGGATTTTTTGTGCATTTTGCGTACTGCTTGATGCATCATTTTCATGCAAAGTCTGATGCAACACAACGGGCAATGATGCTGTATGGAACAATTGTATTTTGGTGGGGTCCGAAAGTTCAATGAATGCGAATCTTCTAAAGTAAGGCAGATGAAGTGCAATTTTGTGGTTTCTCCCGCAACCAATGGAATTGATGGTAGAAAAACGTTGTGTTGATTGCTATGTGATTGGTGCCAATACAAAATGTCAATTGTTATACGCATGTATTTAGGTTTAAGTGTTTGCTGCATGGTTCTTTGGCTAAGGCATTAGGAAAAAAGGTTGATTGAAAAAGATAGCACAAGAGGTTCAAGACTAAAAATGCCCAATCAAAGCAAAAACACAGTTTTCATTGCGGTTTCAAAGTAGAGGCACTCATGTTGTTTGCAAAACAAAAATACACCCAAGTTGCATGACCATAAGAGCTTCAAATTCACATTTTTGAAACGAAGTATTTTGTTAATTGACGTTGGTCACAAAGCAAACATTGAAGCAAAGGAAACAAATGTCTAGTAGACTTTCTACAGCGCAATGCAACTTTTGCATTGTTGGTAATGTTCCAAGAATGATGCGGAGCGGATGTTGAAATGATGCGAAACAACAGGCACAAAGTGAAAAGCACGTAGGTTTGTTTTAGCTCCCCGAAAGACACGGACGGTGCTCCTCCGGAGCAAAATTGCTCTTCAGGCGCAATATTGGTTCTTCCCAAGATCAATGATTCAAACAAACGACTTGGTTCACTTAAAAAAATTTGGAGGAAACCTCTAGTTGAACCTCCAAAGCTAACAAAAATGCAACTTTGATCTGCCTTGTTGGCAATCTTGCATGCACGATGGGCACCGTGTACGAAAAAGTACACATAAGTAATTAAAAAGTGGGAATAAGTCTTTTTTTTTTTTTGGTTCCTGAGGGCCGCTTTTGTTCGGAAGCAGAATCATTTCCAAGGAGCAGAGGTGGTGTTCTTCAGGATCAATGATGTAGACATTAGGAAAGCCTGTAAGAGTCCAAAAATGCGACTTTTATCCAAGTTGTTGGTAACTTTGCAGCCACAATGGGCACTCTTTGTAGAAAATATGCAAAGTACTCAGCTAATTTAAAAAGTGAAAAAAATAATCTTTTTCTGTTTTGGCTCATCAGGAGCCAGGGTCGGTGCTCCTTAGGAGCCAACTTGCTCCTCAAGAGCAGGGTCGGTGCTCCTCAGGAGCTTTGGCTCCTGAGGAGCCAGGGTCGGTGGTCCTCAGGAGCAGGAGCCAGGGGCGGCTCCTGTCAGGAGCGGCCATCTCCCCCCACCCGTCTCCCAAGGGATGGGTCCACAACCTGCTTATGCAGTTTTTCACCTTGGGCAGCTCAAAACTCGAAGTTTTTGAAACTTGTTTTTATGATGTTGTGACCACACGACATGACCATCCAAGGTATGTAAAGCATGTTTCAGGCCGTATCTACGTGTTTTTCACCCTATTTGGGTATTAGGTCCAGGGCGGGGGTGTCTCCCAAGGGATTGGTACACAACCTGCTAATGCAGTTTCTCACCCTGGGCAGCTCAAAAATCGAAGTTTTCGAAACTTGTTTTTTTGATATCATGATCACCTAAAATGACCATCCAAGGTATGTAAAGCATGTTTCAAGCCGTATTTACGTGTTTTTCACCCTATTTGGGTATTAGGTCCAGAGGGGGGGGGGGGTATCCCAAGGCATGGGTACACAACCGGCTTATGCAGTTTTTCACCTTGGGCAGCTCAAAACTCGAAGTTTTTGAAACTTGTTTTTATGATGTTGTGACCGCACGATATGACCATCCAAGGTATGTAAAGCATGTTTCAGGCCGTATTTACGTGTTTTTCACCCTATTTGGGTATTAGGTCCAGGGCGGGGGTGTCTCCCAAGGGATTGGTATCCAACCTGCTAATGCAGTTTTTCACCCTGGGCAGCTCAAAAATCGAAGTTTTCGAAACTTGTTTTTTTGATATCATGATCACCTAAAATGACCATCCAAGGTATGTAAAGCATGTTTCAAGCCGTATTTACGTGTTTTTCACCCTATTTGGGTATTAGGTCCAGAGGGGGGGGGGGGGGTATCCCAAGGGATGGGTACACAACCTGCTTATGCAGTTTTTCACCCTTGGGCAGCTCAAAACTCGAAGTTTTTGAAACTTGTTTTTATGATGTTGTGACCACACGATATGTCCATCCAAGCTATGTAAAGCATGTTTTAGGCCGTATTTATGTGTTTTTCACCCTATTTGGGTATTAGGTCCGGGGGGAGGGTCCTCCCAAGGGATTGTGATCACCTGAAATGACCATCCAAGTAAAGCATGTTTCAGGCCGTATTTACGTGTTTTTCACTCTATTTGAGTATTGGGCGCACGGGGAGGGGGGGTGTCTCCCAAGGGATTGGTACACAACCTGCTAATGCAGTTTCTCACCCTGGGCAGCTCAAAAATCGAAGTTTTCGAAACTTGTTTTTTTGATATCATGATCACCTAAAATGACCATCCAAGGTATGTAAAGCATGTTTCAAGCCGTATTTACGTGTTTTTCAGCCTATTTGGGTATTAGGTCCAGAGGGGGGGGGGGTATCCCAAGGGATGTGTACACAACCGGCTTATGCAGTTTTTCACCTTGGGCAGCTCAAAACTCGAAGTTTTTGAAACCTGTTTTTATGATGTTGTGACCACACGATATGACCATCCAAGGTATGTAAAGCATGTTTCAGGCCGTATTTACGTGTTTTTCACCCTATTTGGGTATTAGGTCCAGGGCGGGGGTGTCTCCCAAGGGATTGGTACACAACCTGCTAATGCAGTTTTTCACCCTGGGCAGCTCAAAAATCGAAGTTTTCGAAACTTGTTTTTTTGATATCATGATCACCTAAAATGACCATCCAAGGTATGTAAAGCATGTTTCAAGCCGTATTTACGTGTTTTTCACCCTATTTGGGTATTAGGTCCAGGGGGAGGGGGTATCCCAAGGGATGGGTACATAACCTGCTTATGCAGTTTTTCACCTTGGGCAGCTCAAAACTCGAAGTTTTTGAAACTTGTTTTTATGATGTTGTGACCACACGATATGTCCATCCAAGCTATGTAAAGCATGTTTTAGGCCGTATTTATGTGTTTTTCACCCTATTTGGGTATTAGGTCCGCGGGGGGGGGTCCTCCCAAGGGATTGTGATCACCTGAAATGACCATCCAAGTAAAGCATGTTTCAGGCCGTATTTACGTGTTTTTCACTCTATTTGAGTATTGGGCCCACGGGGAGGGGGGATGTCTCCCAAGGGATTGGTACACAACCTGCTAATACAGTTTTTCACCCTGGGCAGCTCAAAAATCGAAGTTTCCGAAACTTGCTTTTATGATATGGTGACCACACGATATGACCATCCAAGCTATGGAAGTGTTTTTCACCCTTTTTGGGTATTAGGTCCAGGGGGGCGGTCCTTCCAAGGGATGGGTACGCAACCTGCTAATGCAGCTTTTCACCCTGCGCAACTCCAAAATTGAAGTTTTCGAAACTTACTTTTTTGATATTGTGACCACACGATATGACCATCCAAGCTATGTAAAGCATGTTTCAGGCCGTATTTACGTTTTTTTCACCCTATTTGGGTATTAGGTCCGGGGGGAGGGGTTCCTCCCAAGGGATGGGTACACACACAACCTGCTAATGCAGTTTTTCACCCTGGGCAGCTCAAAACTCGAAGTTTTCAAAACTTGTTTTTATGATATTGTGACGACACGATATGACCATCCAAGCTATGTAAAGCATGTTTTGGGCCGTATTTACGTGTTTTTCACCCTATTTGGGTATTAGGTCCGGGGGGGGGGTCCTCCCAAGGGATGGGTCCACAACTTGCTAATGCAGTTTTTCACCCTTGGCAGCTCAAAAAACGAAGATTTCGAAACTTGTTTTTATGATATTGTGACCACACGATATGACCATCCAAGGTATGTAAAGCATGTTTCAGGCCGTATTTACGTGTTTTTCACCCTATTTGGGGATTAGGTCCCCGGGGGGGGGGGGTCCTCCCAAGGGATTGTGATCACCTAAAATGACCATCCAAGTAAAGCATGTTTCAGGCCGTATTTACGTGTTTTTCACTCTATTTGAGTATTGGGCGCACGGGGAGGGGGGATGTCTCCCAAGGGATTGGTACACAACCTGCTAATGCAGTTTTTCACCCTGGGCAGCTCAAAAATCAAAGCTTTCGAAACTTATTTTCTGATACCATGATCACTTAAAATGACCATCCAAGCTATGTACAGCAGCATGTTTTAGGCCGTATTTATGTTCTTTTTTCCCTATTTTGTGTGTGCGTTGCTTGGAGTAGATTCTCTGCGAGGTGGACTTGCCGAAGGCAACAAAATTTTCCCAAGCCCCTTTGGTGCTAATGTGTTGTGTGTTTTTTGGACTATTTTTGCCCCAAACAATTTGTGGGATTGCTTGTTCACAAGGAGGAGGGTCAATCTCTCTCCCCCCTCAGACCCTCCGCCCCGTTGGGTCCAAACCACCCACTCCCCCCTCCTGTCGTTCTAATTCTTCCTGTCTTTGTAATTTGTCTTTGGTGTGTTGGACTTGGGGGTCCACCGGGAGGGGCGTGGGCGCTGTGACAGGTTGAACGAGTGTCTCACGAAGTGTGTCTGATACTGTTTTGGGTTAGTTCCAGGGATCTGTGACTGAGCCCTCAACCGAAGCATGCTGGGTTATGCATCTGTTTCAGCGAAAGTTGCCCATGAGCGAATGTTAGCGCGCTGGGTGCACCTAGCAAAGCCTCCCCCTATTTCCCCACACTTCTCCCCCTCTTTTCCCAAGTGGGTGCCCTTGGTGCAGTGCAACTATTTGGGCGACAGGGAATTTTTTCGTGGTATACCATTTTCGATTCCCTCCACACCAAACAATCCTCACAATTGAGTGGCCCCTTGAGTTGGGGATATAGACTCACAATCCCCTTCCCCCTACCAAAGGGCAACACAACATCAATTGTATCTTCGAACCCTCCGCAATTTCTAGTTCTGGTTCTAGTTCTAGTTCTAGTTCTAGTTCTAGCTCCACCATCCCACCCAAACCCCAAGCGCAACCCCCTGACCATGGCACATTTGCACCTTGAGTAGGGGAATGATGATGAACGTGTTGGTCGGTGGATGAAGTGTTGCAAACCGAATAGCTTGCACATACAAACTGTGCGGATGTGTGGGTGCAAATGTGTACACAATGGAGTAATTTTGGATGAAATGTGGCGACCCACATCTTATGGGCAAGGAATCAATGTATCGTTTCTTCTTTTGGATGAAGCATACACCCCTGTCAGATTGTGGTGCATTTATGTCTTAGACAAAGAAGTGTTTGGAGGTTCAGTGGCGAAAGAGTGTGGATAAAGTCCGTGACCTATTGAACCATGTGGTACAGGAGGTCAGATGGGTTGACACGTTGAATTGTTTCAACCAGTGGCCCCATTTCCCATTCTTTATGACACATTTCACCGAATGCATGCCAAATCAGCTCACTGGGGGATTTTCTCCATAGACCTTTGGAACCCCAAATATGCATCCCATGTTTACAAGGTGACGGTTGTAGTTGACATGTGGTGTTGGTATACCCATTGGCACCCAGGACATTAGCAGATGTGCTCATATGGGATGGCTATGGTCCGTCACACACAAGAGGGGGATTCTTTGATTTTGAGGTGGGTGGCCGTGATGAGGCCTCCAAGGGTAGGGTGCATGTGGTAGTCCCATTTGTTGGGCGTAAAATGGGAATTTGAGTGATCACCAACAATCGTACAATAATGTGCACGGCTGGTATTGGGCAAGGATTGAGCAATTATTTTGTCATTTGTGGCATAGGGCATTGGTTAGGAACGTTCGACGTGGTGGTGCTGAACAGTTGCACCAAAGTGTGCGCATCTTGCTACACTTCACATAGTTTTGCATAAAGAGGCAAGTACAATATCAACCTTATGGTCCATGGACCATGTGTCTCAGCCGTGTAGAGGACCCAAGAACCACCGCAGTAGATGATGAAGATGGTGAAATGAAGATGATGAAGAAGATGTTTGTATTTTGTGTTATTACAAACGCACCACCACAGCCTGTGGGCAGTGCAATGAGAAGTATTGCGCTGATGGTATTGACCCTCACACTTGTGGCGATGAAGTTGTGCATGCACCACTGTAATTCTCTACTCCTTCTTTACCTCTTTGGACTCCCATCTTACAATATGTAACAGAATCCCAGGCAGGGGTTATACTTGTTGACCACCAATAGATGAAAACCTTTCTGTTCGCCCACACTTGTGCTTTGTTGTGTCATTTGTGCTGAGGGTTGCTGGGCTTGAGGAGGGAGTAATGTTTGGGGGTAAAGCATTGGGATAGATGGCTGCCCAGCTACAGAACTCTCACCTCGCAGACCCGATTCAACAGCTGGAGAATTACATTGACGCTGCTTCTGCTACGCTAAAGATCGCCGTCGCCCAGCATCTCGAGTTACACAGCCTTCTGTCACAAATAGATCAGTTCCCCAGAACCCCACGCTCTTGTGTCACACCTCCCGCAACAGGCCTCTACCATGCGTCGACTCCCCCTCCTACACGGAAAGAGCCACTGCCGTCTACAACCTGCCTGACACAAATTTACGCTCCAGAGCAGAGATCTCCAAAGCCGTGTACCGATCACTACACTGAAGAGAACAATGACAACTGGGCTGCCCGACCCTCAGTGAAGCAAGTCCCAGTGCTTGAAGTCGACGCCGCCCCGGCATTTCTCTCCACCAGCATTCTCTTTTTGGTTGTGTGTTTCTGTACGCTCATCTCGCGTCTCCACGCAGGAATGCACCAGTCGCTCCGCCCTACAGCGCCGCTACGGCGTATGCCTAAGCAGGGCCGCTCCCGTCGCAACTGCCGCGTACGACGAAAAGGACTGACACGGCGGAAGATCTACTCCTTGCCGGCTTTCTTACGAGCCTGCCGCAAAACACAAACTCGGCAGCCCTCAACAGATTCGGCACCGCACTACGCGCTAGACAACCTGAGCGCCTCGTTTGCAGAAGTAAGTCAGTTGCTGCACCCAGAACAACTCGCAAGCCCAGCACACTTTCCTCCTCTTGTTGTCGAACATGAAAAGCTTCCGCACGGCCGTGCAATGCCCAGCGCTTCCGAACAGTTCACAGCGTCAGCAGCTGTCAACGGCTCGTCGGTGACCTTCCTACGCCTATCCTACGGCCTCAATGACGGCGTCAAAGAACTGTGGGGACAGCCGAACACTTGGACCGACTGGCAGTGCAGCTGTGGGTTCATCAACTTCGAACGAAGACTCGAATGCCTTCAATGCACTAAACCGAAGCTTCGAGCTGAAGGCTTTGCGCACGACAACGCAGGAGCAACATGCCTAATCCAGTGACTTATATTCTGCCTATCGCTTAACATATTGCGCTATTGATATCGCCTCTACTGATGCCATCAATGCAAATGAGCACTTGCATGAATGTGCAAAACAGGTCGCACGCCAGTGACCCCAAGGTGCCGGACCAGCGTCCCTTCGGCGTTTTTTCGTCGTGTTCGTCTTCGCCCTTGCCTCCCTTTCCACTGTTCTGAGCTATGCTCACAGCACTTATCATGGCCTGTGTGCCTGCCTCTGGCTCCTTGGCGACGCTTTGGCGACGCCGTTGAACTGCACTGACAAAGGCAACGGTCACGATACCTCAACGCATTTGCAGCTCGCTCCACTGCTTGAAGCCTGTTGTCTTTTCCCCTAGGGGTGAAACAGCAAGGTTTTCGAAACAGTGCCGTAGGCAGCAAATTGTCCAGCCAACCTCTACATGCATCTGACACCAGCACGGTCACGCCAAACACAGTGACACACAACACACACAGCCGCTTTTTAGGCACACAAATTACTAAACACCCCGCCCACAGATCATGACACATACTCTCCACAACGCATTCCCACTACGGCGACCTTCTCTGGCTCGTGGCACGGGCAAGAGACCCACGTTACCGTCAGTCAAAAGCTTACTTCCAAGTCGTCAACATCACTGTCATATCTCAATATTCTGTCACGTCCAAAGTATGCCATTCATTTTCCCAGAGTTCTTTACTGAGGTCTCCAACGTTGAGCTCTTCCACTTCAGCTAATTGCTTCTCTGCTTCCCGGGTTTTCAGTTAGAAACGTCCAGAAGCTCTTTTCCTGAGGTACTCCAGACGCTGGGTTTTCATTAAGCAAGACCCAGTAAGTCCTAGTCCTCACATTTTTCAGGTCCCAATCCCACCCTGATATAATGAACACACCCACGGTTCACTGCAGAGATAGCCACTCTCTAAAGGGCTAGGATTCTTTCCGAAACAGTGACACACACTGTGTGCCTCCCAGGGTACAGCCCCCAAGATCCCCAGGTACAGCTCAGGCCCCTCCCACACATGCGAGTGTCCTCCCTGTCTCACCCAGTGTTATCACTCACGGGCCCGCCCGCAACACAAGACCATGGGGCTCGCCCCACCAGCCACCACCCATCATAGACACCACCATTCCTCCTACCCACCACGACAGCCCCTTTTTCCCCTGTCACACCACACACACCCCAAGCAGCGCAGGCAGCACATATAGTATCCTATAAGGCCCAATCGCCATGTGTAGAGTACTCTGTGTATTTTCTTCTCCCGAACTGCCTTTCTGCGGTCCAGTACGGACCTTAAAGTGAACAATGAGAGCAAAAAATATGTAACAGAATCCCAGGCAGGGGTTATACTTGTTGACCACCAATAGATGAAAACCTTTCTGTTCGCCCACACTTGTGCTTTGTTGTGTCATTTGTGCTGAGGGTTACTGGGCTTGAGGAGGGAGTAATGTTTGGGGGTAAAGCATTGGGATAGATGGCTGGAACATTGATTTGGATGCTGGGCATGCCGGGCAAACGTTACCTGCATGGCAATGTCACCCAAGAGCTTTTCGTTCTGATTTTTGTCGCACTGCAGCCTTGTGCTGTGTAGGGTAAAGGTTGGCATGTTTTTGGAGTGTCTGGCCTCCAGCATTTGGATGTCTGCCTGTTCCAGGGTCTCCTAGGGGTGGGTCGCTTGGGCCCGTGGTTCCCTGCTTGGCTGTGGGGCTGGCTGGATCTGTTGAGGCGCTGGCTTTGGTGGCTGGTGGCTGGCGGTCTGTCCAGACTATTTGCCACACGTTCGAGCCTTCCAGTGGCTTTTCGTTCGCCTTGAGCCACTGATTCAGGGCCCGAATGAGGCTGGCCTGCCACTGCTACCTTTGTGCACCTGCGCTTCCCCCCAATTCATTTTTTTGGGATCCTCTCCCCAGACCATTGCCCTATATCAGTGAAAATTCCCGTCCCAAACCAGACGTTTGGTTGTCAGGGTGTCCATGGCCTCTTCATCTCCTCAGTATGCCTTGTCCGACACAGGTGGTAGCCCCTTCACAGGCAGCAGCCGAGCTGAACCTGACACTTCCCACGAAGACCTACGCAAGTTCCGTTCTGAAGATCGACCGCATGGCCAGTGATTGTTCTGTGGTGTCGCATGAGCCCATTGTATTCACTTTATATACCACTGACCTCTCCTTGCAGGTATGTAGCCTGATTTGTGGCGAAAGCTCTCCGACCCTACTACCCTGTCTTCATCATCCGTATGAGTCACTCTTCTGCCATCACAATCTTTTGCACACCAAAGAGGAGCATTGATATGAAAGTGCTGCCCTGGGTCGATGTGGGTGCCGGAGGGCTCGGGGCCGGCAAGACCAGTGGGGCAGGCACGCGAGGAGTCTCCCTGGATGTTGTTATTGGGGTTGGAACCGGATACACGAACACCAACGGAGGCGAGAGCAGCGACAACAGAAGCAAGGTCCATGCTGATTGTGGTCCGGCAGAAAATCCCAGTCTATGAAGAAAATTGAGGGGAATTATTCTAAATACATCTGAGTGTCCAAAACTGTCCGAATGAATTTAAATAATCCATTTATGTAAAATTGTATGGCCGATCTGGGCCGCGAGCGCGCGTCAACGGCAAATGGCGATTCCAGCTAAAATAGCGGAATGCGGCGGATTTACGGGAAATGGACCGCGGAATCAAATCCGGCATATCAGAAATATATAGGAAATATCCTGTGACTGAGCTGCGAGGCGGCAATTCCGCCGAAGCAAAGAAAATGACCAAAATGTAGCCAATCTGGGCAGAATGTCTGAAAATCTGAGCAGATGGGGCTAGCCGCACTTACACTCCCCCTCCAAAAACACACTGGGGTGTGTCGCTACGTCAACGAAGAACGTAGTGCGGGTAAGTCCCAGAAAAACATAGCAATGTAGCCTCGATGAGGCGAAATCTGCTTGATCTGACCTGAATTGGGCTGAATTGGCACTGAATCAGGCTGGATGAACCTGAAATGAGGCAGAATGAGAAGTGACGAACAGTCCTCCGTGCAGTAAAACATTAGGTCACGGGCTAAAAAGCATGTAAACGTATCGAGAATCGATACCAAACCATGCATTGGTTGAGAATGAGGTAGATTATTGGTGGATTGAGTGGGGGGATCAAGAATTGAAGTGACATCTCAGCGCTCTGGCACAGTTTCGCTGTCGCGGGCACGCTACGGTGTCCTCGCCGAACTCTACATCGTGTTATCCCGCTTTTGTCGTTCTGAAAAGTACAGCATGTGGCTCAGATTTGGCGCATCTGGTGGATGATCACAAGATTCAGCAAAAATGAGAATGAATTGAGCAGAGATTGAGGGGATCAAGCAATCACAGAGAGGTTAAACAAATACACATGTAGTCTACAGACCCTATGTGCACAGAAGATCATAAGCGTCAACGAAGTTAGGCAAAGCCGTCAACAGATCTTCGAGGAATGATGGGAGATGACAAGGAAATCAATCTAAATTGTCCTAACATGAGTAAATTCCCTGAGATGAAGGTGAAATGAAGCGGAATGTGTACAACTGAAACTACCAACACCTTCGTTTAGACTAAAGTTAATATATATTGTCGTTTATTCAGCTCAATTGTGCTTTCCGGCACGTTGGTTCGCGAGCATCTAACAGATTCTATCAAAATGTGGATCATGTGATGATGCATCATGATGGGACATGCTGGCCCTGGATCCTTGGCATGTAACGCGCCGAAGGTTCGCTGAAGGCACTTTACTGACAGTATATAACTGAGAGACACCGAATTTACAGTGGCGGTGGTGTCAATCGACTTGGACAAGGCCAATCCTTCGATGGAGTCCCACAAGACACTTGGATTCACCATTCTCGACAGTTTCTGGTCGGATTGAGCTCACATTGGCGTGTGCCAAAAATACAACGAAGCTTACGGACTTCAGAGGTTGCTGTTAGAAGTCCCTAGAGCTCCTAGATGAAGATTGTCTGAACAATTGACGTCTGGGTTTCGTACAACAGTGGCAGAATGATGGACAAACCTGAGAAATTCAAGGTAAATTTGAGGATCCTGGATCTGAATCTGGACTTTGGCGTCAGCATCACAGCAAATGAAGGTGAGATCTGAGTTCCTGGCGTCGCCTCTAGGGCAGCCAGTACTACAGGGGTTGCCTGTAGGGGTGAATGTCGCTGCGCAGCGTTTTGATTATGTACATTTGCTTCCATCTGCACGAGTAGCCAAATTCCAAAGATGCACAGACCAACAGAGACAAGATTACCCCGAATCTGCCTGAATTAAGCCTGAGTTTGGTTTTTTCTGAACACGGCAGCACACTCCGTCAGCGTATCTACGCCTTGTCTGCCTAACGGAGACCAAAGAAAAGTTGATTGACGTCAAATTATCAAACATTCGCAGTTCTCCACATCATGACATAAACAGAAAGAATGAACAGTGGATTGAGCAGAATGTGGTAGGATGGCTTCTCAATTCGGCCAAGCACGAATACAGGTGACCACCAACCTGTCTGGTCGGGCCCTGGTACGGCTTGGGCGCTGCAAATCAGCGGCCGAACTCGAAGCTTGGTCCTCATTTGGCTCCTGGGCTGGCCTGACCACAGGAGGGGGGATCGACGGATCAGCCCTGGAATGTGGCTGCTGAGGGCCGTAAAAGGCTGGATCTCGATTCACCACAGGTCGTTTTCCGTCGCTCTCCACTTGTCTGTCTGGTTTCGACAAACAATCTGTCAGGAGTACACCAATTTCGGGGTGCTTCTTCAGGAAGTCAATGAACCCCTTGGTGTATCCATGGACAAAAGATTGGGCTGGTTCCCAGTTGTTGTGACTGGAATCGAAGCCCCTCCACTCACACAAAAATTCCCATTCGCCCTTGGCGTCACGTCTTGCTTCAACAATCCTCTTGAGTTCGTACTTTCCCCCTTCGATTACCCGATCGGACAAGTGTTTTGCAGTCCAAAAAAGGGGTTTAACTCGCTCCTTGGGGGAGGGGATCTCTCTCTTGAGGCGATCGCCCGAAACGTCAATTTCCCTGCTGACATCCACGCGAATCCTCCACCTGTTCTCCCCAAGACGCGCTGTAACAGCGAATGGCCCCTCCCACAAGGGAAGAAGCTTGTCATCTCCGTCCAGGGTGGTTTCGGATTTTCGAAGCCAAACTCGATCATCGACTTCAAAATTGTGGGGGTTTTTTCGACCTTGATTTTGAACCCAAAGCCAGTCAGCTTGATGCTTCTCGATTAATTTCGACACAGATTTATCTGCTCGTTGGACTTCGTCCAAAAACAGCGAAGCATCCTTACAGGGGCGAGGATTATTCAACGGCATGTTCCACCAACACTTCTTTCGTCCAAAGACAATTTCATTTGGAGAAAGGCCATGATACAAAGGCGTGTTGTGGTAACGGCGAAGCAATGCGAAGAGAACTTCAAGCCAGTGGAAATCCTTCTCACTCGCGAGCTCCTTACGAAGCATATTTATAACAGAGCGGCCGGCTCTTTCGCCAGGCAGCGCTCGATGCGAGTGGATTTCACACCTGAGGTGGTGGATTCCAAGGCGAGCACACAATTCTCTCCACCATTCGGAGGTGTACTCTTTGCCTGAGTCCGTGACCACCTCGGATGGGACGTCCCAGCCTCCCATCCAGGTCTGCGCGCACCATTTGGCGGCAGCCTTGCCAGTCATCGACTCAATGTTGCAAGGCAACACTTGAATGTAGCCGGAATGACGGCACTGAATAAGGAGCACACCATTGACTTTTTTGTTAGTCCAATGGCACTCTTCGTCATCGAGTTCACCGAGATAGAAGAAATCACTGGTGACTCTGTTAAAGAGACGCTCCGGAATAGGATGAGGCCTCAGATGGCCGTGCTTCTTCGCGCTGGGGGGCGTCGAGACAGCACATTGGGCACATCCGGCAGCTACTTTCATGCAATGAGTGTAGAGCCTCGATCCAAACAGCCTATGCTTAATCATCGACCACAGTCGACGGCCATGTGCGTGGGGGGACTCCCATTTGTGCCACCAGTTTAACACTCGGGGGGCTAGGGCGTCTGGCACACACAATTTACCCTCCATCCACAGCTTCCCCCCATCCAACGAGTACTCAGGAAAAGTCCCATCCCTGTGAGCATCTTTGGATTTGAGATTTCCAAAGACCTCTTTAAACATGGGATCCTGCAGGTAATCGGACGTCCAGTCTCGGATGATAAGGGAATCCTTAGGCAGGGGTGGAGTTTGGGCCGGATCTCGGCGCTTAATGCCCTCGATCAACCGAAATCGATTTACTCGTCGGGTGTAGTCAAACCGTTTCACACTCCCTGTGGAGGGATCGGTGACATTTTCCACGACTTTCATCGTTTTGGTGCAGATCTCGTGAGCATGCGCCGGATCTGTGATGGCCGTGATGTCGTGACACGGCAATGCGTGCTGTTTGACAGCGCACTGCATGCATGCCCGTCGAATGAGTTTCTTTTCTTCCTGATCCCATTCGATGATGACATGGCGGTCCTGCTCCGTACCATGGATGTTGGTACTTTGCAGCCCCTCTGAGGCGGGGTAAGCCCATCGGCTCAGAGCATCCGCTACCGTGTTGTGTTTTCCAGGCAGATACGACACATGGAGGTCAAACAGAGAGAGAAATTCGTGCCATCTGGCCCGTCGACCAGCTGGGCTCGCGACAGTATCAATGTGTTCAGTGGCCCAATACTCCAGAGATCGATGATCCGTCAGGACCTCGACTCGATTGGTGCCAACCCACGATTGGTACTTTTTTAAAGCACAGATGATGGCGTAAGTCTCTTGCTCACGCGGCGACCATTGCATTTGGCGTGGAGCTAGCTTCCGAGACCAAAATGCAAGAGGGTAATGATCGCCGGTGGCTTCATCAACCTGCTCAAGGACAGCTCCGATCGCGTACCTAGATGCGTCGGTTCTAATGTAGAAGGGTCTGTCAAATTGGGGCACATGCAACGTGGCGACTTCGCAGAGGGCTGCCTTCAAGTGATGGAAGGCCTCCTCGCACTCGTCAGTCCACTTGACACGAACCTTTGAACCTGCCTTGCCTGCATCTCTCCCTACCTTCAATAATTCAGTGAGGGGGGCAGCAAATTTGGCATAATTCGGCACAAAAGTGTGGTAAAAATTGCAACAACCTAGGAATCCTCGCAACTCCGTGATCGTCTCAGGGCGCTTCCACTTCTGAATAGCGACGAGCTTCCCTGGACTGGGTCGTCGAGTGCCATTCTCTAGGAGAGAACCACAAAATTCGACTGATTTTAAAAACAATTTTCCCTTCTTTGGCCCACAAATCAGCTGATTGGCGTCAAGAATCTCCAAAACTTGGTTCAGCTGCTTCTCATGTAGGGCCACCAGCTCGGCTTCGGTCAGTCCCTCCCCCTCCGTCGCGATGATTATGTCATCTATGTACACACTCACGAAGGCACGAAGCTCAGGATGGGTTGTGAACAGCACATCCTCCATCATTCTTTGAAAAAATGAGGGGGCGTTCTTCAATCCCATGGGCATGACGGTCCATTGGACTGGGCCACATGGCGTGCACATACAGGTAAGAGGTCTGCTGTCCTTCCTCAACGGCATTTGGTGAAAGCCGTGACGGAGATCCAGCACAGAGAACAAACGACCTCTTGCCCTCTTGGCGATTTCCTCCTCAATGAGGGGCAGGGGGTGTGAATCCGCCTTGGTTTCGGCGTTGAGATTGCGAAAATCAACAACCATTCGCCAACCATCTATGGTGTTCTGGTCTGCAGGCGGTGGCTTCGGGACTGTGAACGGTGAACAGCACCATTCGCTGGTCATACAACCCTCAAGCCAACCAAATTCCCTGAGATTTCTCTCGATGATTTTTCGGAGGATCTCATGTTTGTGTCCATGATTTTCATAAGGGCGCTGTTTTTTTGCCTTGTACCCTTCACGAAGCTCGATGAAGGCTTCACCGAACTGTCCACGGACAGGGGGGTCTTTGATCAACTTCCCTGAAAGGGTCGAATCCTTCCGTTCCTCAAAAATCTTTTCTCTTGACCTCGAACACAATTCAGTGTCCACCTGGTCGCCAGGAATTACTGTCGAAAAAACTTTGGCGACTTCTTCGGCTTTGGCAGGAAGAATCTTCTTACGGATGTCCCTAAACAGGTCCGTATCCACTGCCTCTTGAAGATAGGTGGGTCTTGTGTCGAAATCCCAGAGATTTTCCTCGCGATCCAGCTCCTCGAAAGGATCCATGAAAGCTTCCACAGGGGGTTTTTCATAAAAAACTCTGAATTTGCGGCGCGATTGGAGATTTTTCCTCGCCCGTGCACTGAAGATTCTTTTCGATGTCAACCGTATTGGTGAAGAGGGAGCCGAGGCGGATCCATTGGTCGTTGAATCACCTTGGGTATCTGACGAACAGAAATCAGAAAAAATAGATTCATCATCAGTACCACGCTCAACCTCAGATTCAGACCCAACACAGGAATCTGTACTAGAATCAGCAGAATTAGAGTCCGAAAGCTTTCCATCCACCAGGAATGCAAGCGAACTCCAGGACCGCTGTGGCAGGGGACCTGTGTCGTCCCTGGCATACAGCTTAATCTTCCTGGGAAGTTCGATGTAATCTACACAAATGTCCTGTAATTCCTGAAACCAAGGCTTGTCGTCCCACAAGGGCACAACTAAAATTGCCTGGGTTTTATCCTGCTTGATTTTGTGGATGACCTGCTGGATTAAGTGAAACGGAGGATTAATCCACAACTTCTTGTCCCATTTGTGGGTCCAAGCGTCGCTGAAGTGCTTATCAAAGCGCTTGTTCGTACGGTTAGCAAAGGCATCATACTGGGGCCAAAATGAATGATGTTCATGAAAGTATTCACAAATTGCATCGCGCCATTTGTCGACAACTCTGTAGGATGAAGAGTGCCAGCGCGAAGGGCGTCGTGGCTGGGAGTCCCTACGAAGACATTCTAACTCCTGGGAGTAATCGGCACTCCCATTCACCTCTGCAATGGTGACATCTTCACCAAATTTTGGTGTCACTTTTTGCTTCAAAAATTCTTCTGCACTTTTAAACCCTGCGTGCAAAAAACGAAATTCAGGACGCTCCAAAGGACCTGACTCCAGCAAAAAACAACGACGATGACCTACGGGCGCTACCCTGTTCTTGCGAAGCCAAGGATGCCCCAAATAAAGGTCATATTTTATGTCAGCACGGTAGAAGTAGTCATCCTTAAGGACAACTTCTTCCACATTTTGCTCTTCCCAAAGGTCTTGAGCGACCAAATGGGTGGATATATAACAACCGCGTTGCCCACCTGCGAGAGAATGTCCAGAAACTCCCTCGAGGGTAACAGGATGAGGCGATTCAAACACGCAGTCGTCGGGTAAGAAAGAGTTGGATTGGAGATTTACCTCTGATCCATTATCACACAAACAAGTGGCGAGGTGGAAATTTCCCTTGCAATCAGAGACCCACAGCTTTGTGACAAACTGACGAGCCCTGTGCTTGGACTGTACACCAACCTCGTCCACTACAACAGAAGGATCCGCTGCCGGATCCAGGGGAGAGGAGACAAGCGACCCTACATCAAGTAATGGTCGATCAGGAATTTGGGGATCATGCCTGAAATCGCCTGGGGAGGGACGATTTTCGTGGCTCCCCTAGGCGTTCTGACCTCCAGCGGCTGCGTTAACGTTGTGAACGCAGCCTGTTTCGTCGATCCATTCCTCTTGGAACGGATCATCCGCTGGATTCAGAGCATTTTCGGCGTAATCTCGATCCGCATCAGACACCTGGTCTGCACCTGAGACCTGATCCACACGATGGTTTCCCTTTCCACGTCCACGGCCACGGCCGCCGGATGATGGTCCACCACCGTCGCCACGCCCTCTGCCCTTACCAGAGAAGGGGGTTCCTGAAGGATTTCCCTTACCCTTACCCTGTGATCCTGGAGCATTTCCTTTGTTTTGACCGGATTGAGGGGTTTGGCCTGGATTTCGATTTCCGCCTCCGGCGTTGAAATTGGGACTTGTCTGGCCGTTTGGCTGTCCACCGGAACCGGATGGAGTCCGATTCCCTTTGCCTTGGGACCCGCCAGGGCCTCCAGTATTTTTGTTCCCACCGGAGGGAGTCGAAATACCCTTTCCCCCCTTGGCACCATGCACCTGTCTGTCATTCCTGTCTGAATTCTGAGGATTACTGACATTTTCACCAATCACCTTATGATCGTAAGCAGACCATCGGTGATTAGCAGTGGAATGTGTCTTAGCTCGGTTCGTAGAACCTAGAAGAAGACAGATGCTACAATGATCCTGAACATTCCGGGTGTCATTCACCTTTTTGTTGCCCTTTTGGGCCCCATTTTGGGTGTTTTGCTGGGTATTCCTGTTTCCTCCAAGACCCTCATGGAAATTTTGATTGGCGGCGTCAGCGAGCCTCTCAACCTCTTCCCACAGTTCCTGCGGAGTAAACGAAAACACCCAGTTCCTGGCCTTCAGGCGAGTGCCATGGAAACTTACTCCCCTGTTGAGAACTTGGACAAACAAGTCCCGATCCTCGTGTTCATTGAACTTGATTTTCCACGTGTTTTCAGTGAATTTCACCTTGGTAAACGACGTGGGGGCGCACTTTTGAAGTGCCTCCCTGACGGTAAACCGGTTCGCCGAGGCGTCAAAGCCATCGATCTCCGCCCACCAGGTCTTGACCTTTTCTTCGGACTGTCGATTCCGAAGGGTGGCGGCGGTTTCTGAGGGGATTTTGTCAAAAATCAGATTTTTCAGCTCGGCACTAGAAAATTTTTCGCCTGAATGTTCAGATTCTTCTACGAGATTCCAGAAGCGCTGTCTCTTGTCCTGCACCTCGTGCAAGATTAATCGAGAAAATGAAGGAAAATTCTTCAACATCTGGTGGTAATCGTCCTCAGGCAACCGGGATCCACGTACCTCCAACTGTTCCCACACCTCATCAAAGGTAAGGGGGGAACTTGAATCTTCACGATCACTCCAGGTTCTGAGCCAAGTGTTGGCCGGCGCTCCCTCAAGGCAGTCCAGAAGCGCCATCAGGAACTGATCATCCTGGAGTTTTTGAGTCTTAACCCACAGTTTAAATTCCCGTTGGAACTGAGGCCAACGTCTGGGGTTTCCATTATACTTCGGTTGCTTGGCAACCTGACGAAGTCGCAATGAAGTGGGATTTAAGAGTGAATCCAGCCCAACACCGGCCGTAATGGTAGACACCTTGGCGGCATCATTAGCCACACCAGCTCCGGCGAGGGTCTGGGCGAGCAACATCTGGGCAATTGCATTGGAATCAACAGCAGGAAGGGTAGTACGGGAGGCAGTTCTTTTGGCATTCTGAACCTCAGTCCTAGCCTTCGCCGATCTACTCTGTGATCGAGAGATTGTAACCCTTTCCTTTAGCTTAGTCCTGCTGATCCGTGCATCGGTGGTCTTAGAGTCCACCGAAGGAGCAATCGAAAAAATTTCTGTCGCCTCCTCCGACGGATCTGTTGCCTGATCCACCGATGATGCGCCCTCAGACCTCATGTGGGTCTTGAAAAGATCTTTAATTCCCAGAGTCTGAATGATGAGTTGCATTTGATCCTTGAGCAATTGGAGCTCAGAATCTCGCTGAGATCTGCAAGAGCAGTCGGCAGGGCAGTACATACCGTGTCCTGAAGGACCTGAGCAGGCTGTCGGACCGCTAATCTCAGTGGTTCGCAGCCAGGAGTCCACTTGGGGAGCTCCTTCAGTCCTAATTTCCAGGCTTGCCTGCCTAGCTGCCTCTAAGATTCCTTCCTCAACCGCGGCGGCTAGATCGTCGCGGATGGAGACAGAGGGATGGGGGACGGAGGGCCCGGCAACCGGTGCCTTGGTCTTCTCCTTCGGGAAGGGGCTTGCCTCCCAGATCTGCAAGAAAATGGAAAAAGATTCATCTTCTTGAGAACACCACCACATCCTGGTATTAATTTCTTCTTGAAGAAGGAAAAAATATTCAAGTAAAAATTCGGAGGCGATTCTTTCTTGTCCTATCAGCCTAGACGTGGCTAACAGACACAGGGCCTCAAGCGCCTCAAGGTTACGGGTCACTTCCGGCGACAAATGGTTGTCCCATTGTGCCCATGAGGCTGGTCGATTATAGGTTGGTACCTCACCTGGACCACCCATCTCAATGTCGTCAATGTCGGCATCGATGGTCTCGAAATGTGGACATTGGTAGGGAGTATTGGTCCCCGCCAAGTCCGTAAGCTCCACCGGAGCGTTGCCATTAGCGTAAGCTGGGAGATTCCAGCTGCTTGATGGCCAATTTCGACTGGGATCTTGATTGTAATCTGGGCCTCCACAGCTGCTGATTTGTGTCCTTCTTGGGCAATTTGGGCTAGCGCAAGGCATTCCTCTCAAGGCCTCGTTCGCACAGCACCACGGGAGCGTGATGGTTACGTCTCCGGAGGTTGCGGAATCGTACTGAGGGGCTAGCTGTGGTTGGGACACCAAAGGAACAACATTCAGGTAGCCTCTGCTACCATGAAAGTGCTGCCCTGGGTCGATGTGGGTGCCGGAGGGCTCGGGGCCGGCAAGACCAGTGGGGCAGGCACGCGAGGAGTCTCCCTGGATGTTGTTATTGGGGTTGGAACCGGATACACGAACACCAACGGAGGCGAGAGCAGCGACAACAGAAGCAAGGTCCATGCTGATTGTGGTCCGGCAGAAAATCCCAGTCTATGAAGAAAATTGAGGGGAATTATTCTAAATACATCTGAGTGTCCAAAACTGTCCGAATGAATTTAAATAATCCATTTATGTAAAATTGTATGGCCGATCTGGGCCGCGAGCGCGCGTCAACGGCAAATGGCGATTCCAGCTAAAATAGCGGAATGCGGCGGATTTACGGGAAATGGACCGCGGAATCAAATCCGGCATATCAGAAATATATAGGAAATATCCTGTGACTGAGCTGCGAGGCGGCAATTCCGCCGAAGCAAAGAAAATGACCAAAATGTAGCCAATCTGGGCAGAATGTCTGAAAATCTGAGCAGATGGGGCTAGCCGCACTTACATGATACCGGGCAAGCTTTGGGAATCTTTAAGCTAATTAATTCAGAGGGCGGCACGCGTCGAATTTCAGGTTAACGCAAAAATAAAAAAACCTCCAAATTTCAATTAATTATAGAGCGACAATCGGAAAAGTGCGCAAAAATTAGGTTTATCGCAAAAAATTAATTAATTCTGTCCGGCATTGCGTACACATAGTTGAATGGAGCAGCAATTTCCACCCTCTGCCTACAGCACCCTCTTCCCGATGTTCACCATGCAACATTTCTTCCGTGGCATTCCTCATGAAGCTGCCGTTCAGCGGTATGCTGCACAAAACGACCGGTTGGCTATCGAAGACTTTTGTCGAGGATTGATCACTACAGCCGTTGATATTGCAACACAAGTACAACCAGCAGTGGCACCCGAAAAGGCAGCGGCAACGGGCATACAGAAGAAACCAGCGTGGAATAGCCAGATATGCAAAAACTAAAACAAACGCAAAAAAATCAATTAATTTTCAGCTAACAGGTGTCGTTTTTTCTGCTGCGCAAATGCCACAAACATCGCAAAAAAAAATTTATTGTTGGCAAGGTTCATACGCAAAAATGAGAGTTGCGCAAATTTCAAAGGTTTGCCCGGTAGAAGATTTGACGGGCTGCCAATAGCATATACTGAGCCACAAATTCCTATTGACATGCCTGCACGCAGTACACATGGAGTGCACAGGTTTGTACATTGGCAACAAAATGAACCCTAGTTGTGGCCCTTTTTCACAACCCCATTCTACATTCCATCTGCTCCCCCTATGGGGTCAGGCGTCAGCTGGTGCACACAGGCCGACGGTCAGGAGCCCGTCTGGAAGGCTACACCGCCGTACAACTTGACAGCCTAACAGCAGGGACACCATTGGGGACCATGCCAACCGGCCCATGATAGGGTCCGGAAAGATCGGCTCATATTTGTCACAGTCGCCCAGGTGTGCCAAACCCTGGGAAAGCTAAAATAGCCCCCAGCCCACCCCACCCCCGCACCACCACCACCACACAAGTATTAACAAGCAACGGCCTGTTTGCCAGATCTGGTTCATCCCACCAGCCATGCGCGGGTCAGCAGTAGTTTTGGGGCAGGCAATTTCTTTCTCCACCCCACTCATCTGGGATTCGTCCCAGTCGTCCCCCTCTCTGGCGCTTTGTCCTTGTTCCATCCTTCGTGGCTGTCCTGCAGGTCATGGCGGTGCTTGTGTTCAGCGATGGGTCTACTCAAGCACAGGACATCCGCAATCAAGGAGGCACCGTCACCCGCCTGGTACCAGGGGCGTTTAATGTCACCATGACCCACACCTCTACCTTTGTGGGGTATGTCCCCAACTGCACAGATGGTGAATTAAATGGAGACGAGACTGGTTTGGATTGTGGAGGCAGCTGCCAGCCATGTCCTAGCCCCAGCCCCAGCCCCAGCCCCAGCTCCAGCAGTACCAGCCCCAGCAGCCCCGGCCCCAGCCCCAACCCCAGCTCCAACACCAGCAGCCCCAGCCCCAGCAGCCCCAGCACCAGTAGCCCCAGCCCCAGCTCAAACACCAGCAGCTCCAGCCCCAGCCAAAGCCCCGACTCGAAATTTAGCCCCAGTCCCAACTCGAGTCCACTTCTTCCATTGGACACCGCTGCGGCACCAGCAAACTCCCCAGGCCTGGCAATTGTTTTGGTGGTTGTCCTGCTGCTCAGTCTGCTTCTTTCGTAGATTCATGTGTGTATGAACCAGTGTGCACTGCATAGTATGAGCCATCACTGTTGCCTGTGCGCAGGGCGCAAGTAGGGTAGGTAGGGTTGCCGAGCAGCCAACCTTCCTTCCTCGCCGTGTTGCCCATCCTGAAGGTTTCTTCCTGCCTCCTGATTCTTTCCCGCCTCCTGAGGCCCATTACAGGGTGTCTATCTGAGTGTGACTCTCCTTTTGTGATTTTCCTTCTCAGGAGAGTTTCGTGCATGGGAGATCACCATAGGGACATACAGTGTCACTGTCTGTGCCAGTGTCAGTGTCAGTGTCAGTGTCGGTGTCACCCCAACTGCCATTGTCACCGTCAGTGCCATTGTCACTGTCACTCCTAGCTGTCACTCCCCATATGACACTGAGTGACAGACCGCCAGACCCGCCCCTGCACCCCACCAAAAAGTTTGACTTGTTCTTATGGTCATCCTCGTCAGACGATTTCAGCAACTGCAGCACATCTTCAAGTTCCTCATTCTTTCATTCAGCTCTGTTTCTAGCAGCAGCAGTTGCTGCAGCAGGGACGGTAGTGAGGTAGTGATAAGGACCCTGAATGAAAAACACCAAGTCCACAAGGACGAATCGTACAATTGCCAATAACCGGCAGCTGTCCATCTGTGCCTATTTGCTTTGCAGGATCCATTTGTCACCTGTCCCCATGGTCATCCCTGTTGGGTGCTATCCTAAAGGTGGCCATTGATACCCACCCTGGGGACCAATCACAAACGGTTGAACCATGCCGCGGCATGCCACAGCACCTGTTTTGGGGGCCTGTTGGTGGGGGCTTTGAAGCATGTTGCAGCATGCCGCAGCACAGCCAATTTTTCTTGGGGACTGTTGGTGCTTGCCTGGGGCAGCAGCCAGTCCTTACTAATGGAGTTTCATGTGCATGTCAGTTGGCCTAGATCGATGCTAATCCAACGGGGGCTGGGAATGTGGCCCCGCATCTTCCCGTACCTCCCACTGTGTGTATTTCCTTGGCTTCCGGCCTTTCTTCCCAGACTCCTACTTTTGGAGCCCAGCCCTGGCCTGTCTTGGCCCAGTGAGCTAGGCACCCATGTGATGCCTCTTGTATGTCATTTTTTTGCCTCTGCAGCCCCAAAGCACACAGACCTTGAATGGGGGTGAGCCTTCTGTATGGTCGGTTGGCCCGCTCCTGATTTGAGCACGTCGGGGCGCCTGTCGGGCTGCTTTTGAGCGAGCTTTCCAGTATGGTGTGCGCTACATTGGAATTCTCTTGGAGGGCATATCTGTCCTGGCAGTAGCAGGTGCAGCGAGGGCACCCTGTGTGCACATAGTACAAGATTGGATGGAGTTCTGCTCGGGGCACAAATCTGTACCAACATTGCCCTTAATTGTTGCATTGCGCACTACAGAGGGACAGTTTGCATGCGTCATACACCATGAATTTTTTGCAGAGTGACATTTTGCATTGAGTTATACACCCTTAACTTTCACAGGGGGCACCGGGTTTTCACTTCCGGGGGGGGGGGGACGATAGAGCCCCCCAAAACCGGGGGGGGGGTTCGGGAAAAGGGCTCAATTGACAGACACCATTCTTACTGGTGAAAAAAAGGTTAGGAGCCACTTTTGGCAGGGGTTATGCACTTCTGATTTTGTCCCTTGTTGGGGACCCCCCAGCCCATGTCGTTCTAATGATAGGCCATGGTGGGGCACTACATACATGTGTGGCTGGAATTAACCGAGGGCCTTGTGTCTTTAAACACAAATACCACCATCATTGGAACCACGGATGTCCCCCAGTCGGTTTTGGGGGGTTCTGTCAATTGAGCTTTTCGGGGGGGGGGCGAGGGCTCTATCGATCCCCCTCCCCTCCCCCAGAAATGAAATCACATTGTGGTCTCGGATTCCGAATCTGAGTCTGAATCGGACACAGAGGACACAGAGCCATCCCCACCACCTGTAATTTTTGACACCTTTGCTCCTGATCACATAACAGTTACACCTGCCACGCCTGTTCTGCCTACAAGGGACCCCCGACCATCTCCTGCACACTCTCTCGGAGTGGTCCCCTTGGGCACCAGCCCAGCCACACAGCTACTCACTGCACTGGACCTGCAGCTGTTGCATACCCCTTGTGACAGGTCCCTTCCTGAGGATTTCTCCACGCCTACGGGCTCAGATACGAGTGTTGGCCCACTGAGATTTGACTCCGATGACGAAACTATCTCTATGGGCAGTGATTCTGACTCCTCTGGGAGTACAGACGTGTCAGTCTCCAGGCGGAAACGCCGTAAACACCTGTTTCCATCAGACTAGCGCATAGGCCCCCTGCACCTCAGTACTATGCTGCCCCTACTTGGCACGATGAATGGCACGATCCCCGCCCCTGAGAGAGTTTTCGTATACGGTATATGCGAAATACGCGTCACTTAGGGTAAGAGGCATGGATGGTTTAGTGGTATGCGCCATGGCTGGCGCTCGTCGTGGTCGGGGGTTCGAACCCCGGTTCGTCTGTCCGTCCAGGGGCCCGTTGGTGAGGCCTCCGCCACCGCCCCCTTCAGCATCCCACTCCACCACCGGTACCGCCGGTGCGACGGGTGGCGTGTCTCGTCCTCATAGTTTTTCACACTGAGTTATGTCACAGATCAGTGTCAGTTATACCTGAGAGTGCAACAAAAAGGCATCCGCCACCACACACCTGCAGCAGCGCGCTCGACCACCGGTGCCACCTTGCGGCTCCGGAACCGCATCTCCTCCTCGTATTCCCCCTCAGCTCGCCTGCTTAGGGGGATTCGAACCCCCGTCCTCAGTGCGGCAGCCGGCTGCGCTGCCGCTGGGGTACTTGCCGCAAAACCCTGCTTTTGCACCACAATACACAGGAACGAAGCGTCCAAGCAGAAATTTAAAACCAGAGGCTGGGCCTCCGGCCCCCTCGCACCAACTACGCACTACAGCCATATGCACTGACCACAGCACCATGAGACAGCAACAGCAATGGAACACACAGACACACGGCAGAACACACCATAGGACTACCACAGCAACTGAGAGCCGAAGGAGTGCTTGATCACGGTAGCAGTGGGAGGTAAGACACACAGTATGTAGCATGAAGGCAGCACATGCCGATATATTAGTCATCAGGTGAACAAGCACGATAGTTGCAGTTTGATTGTAGATATGGATGCAGCTTTATGACGGATGAATACATTGTGCTTCATCTAGATTGTCCATAGCATATCCTCTCGAACACAAGAACTGTTGCAGTTTGAATGATGATTGCGCCAGAAATGAAAGCCCGCCAAAGCCATGGAGACACTTGCATGGAGTTATTCGCTTTTTGTTTCTGCAGCGAGACACTTTGCATTCAGTTATACACTCATGACTTTCGCATTTAGGACCTTGAACCCTTGGGGTTGGCCATAGGCCTTAAGGGCATGAGGGCCCTGAATTTCTCGGAGCTCTCGAGAGGGTCGTCATGGCCTGTTGTCCTCGGCCTTCTCCTCTGGGTGCATTGCAACTCGTGCCACACAGTGCCACGGGGGAAAGGGTCGAGCACCTACACGGGGGTGTGCATGCTCGCCTACCCACACCACACACTCAGGTTAGGGATGGGGGGGGGGGGAGTTAAATGTACCTACCCCGTGTAGCGGGGGTGTCGCTCTAGGCTCCCCACTCCCGAAGGAGGGCCAACCGCTCATGGTTGGTGAAAAAATAGAAAAGTTACTATGTCAGAAAGAGAAAAGATGGAGGAACTATAATTCCTAAGATCTAAAAGGTCAAAATGGGAGGGACAAGAGAATGGAGGTCACATCGCCTTCCATCATGGATTGTGGCCACTCATGCCACCTCAACGGGTTGTGGGGTTGGTGTGGATACCTTACTCGTGAAAGAGTAAAGTGGGGTGGGATGATACCCTGGATGGGGTTTAGGGTTATGTAACCAAATGCCCTGGGTCACCCCAAAAAAAAAAACAATCCAAAATTGACCTCACAAATGAGCGTGTTACATTACCCACTAATGCGATGGTAACCCTCAAAGGAGAAAAATGAAAGAAAAATTTTCATTAGAGCCATGGACCCCACTCAAATGTTTGTTGTCATTCCCTCCATGGGCGGATTATCCTTGGGTGGGGGGGTTCTCACCCCAAAGGAGAGTTGAGTCGGCGTCCCCACACTGGGAACCCTTTCTGGGGGGGTGGGGGTACCATGTAATAAGCAGAAAGATGTCCTTGAATTATGCCCTAGGTCTTTTGATGTATTCCTGCAGGTTTTGTAGTTGAAAACCCCAAATCAAAGCAGCAAGTAGAGCAAGGACTGAATGTGGATCGAATCAATGATTGGTTTTGTAATCCAGTATAACACAGAAGGGCTGCAGATAGACAAAGCAGGTATATGAACATAGATTCAATCACAAATGGATAATACAAAAGGTTTTATATGAAAATTGGTCAGACTCTAGCCTCAGAGGTTGCAATAGGCACTTCATGTGCACTCTTTTGGGTGAAATGGTGCTGGTTAGGACTGAGGGGCATAGATGTCAGGACCACACAGAAAATGACTTGGCCAAGCAACTGAATTCAGAAACAGTTACAAAGTAGGACCACAATAAGTGGTAGAAACAATTGAGTATAGGGGTCTTCGGGTGGGAGACCACTTAGGCTTAACCTCCAAGGCCTACAAGCATGTAATGCCTGATTTATTTTGGTATGACCTCCATGAAGGAAGGTACCTCCGCTCAGTTGAGTGGTAGGGTTGAACTTCATTGGGGGGGCTAGGGTCACAACCCTAGTTACTTTGAGAAAGTGTACTTTAGGCAACAAAAGAGTGATAAAAACACTCAAGTTTGTCTCAGCATCAACAAAGGGTTTTAAGGGGGGCTTAGCCTGGATCAAGCCCTCCAAGAAAGACATGGCAGTGACTTTTTCTTACTCCCCCCTGGAGTACTAGTTGATCTAGCTAGTAGGACCAAGGAAAAAGGCTCAAATATTCCCAAAATTACCTCAAAAAATGCATTAAACTTACCAAAAACATTCTCATCACTTCATAGAAGCCTATCACACTGTAGGGACGCTTGAAAAACAGTGTAATGTACCGTGAATGATGTCCCTTCGAAGGGGCATTCCTCAAAAGTCGCCGGCGTGCGGCGAAAACCTTTGGAAAAAGTGTGGGAACAGTGGGAATTGAACCCAGGACTCCCTCCCTAGAGCCAATGTGCTTGCCCACTAGGGTACAGTCGAACGCTCTAATGCGGACGGCTATCGCTGTATAAACAGCGTTTTAGTATACGTCCTGACCAAGGGCCAGGGCGGAGCAATACTCCCAATGGAGGACACAAACCCCCAGGAGCTGGAAAAAATAGAAAATGGAACCAGCAGGGAGTGATTCCTGCGGTTTTGCGGAAGGGGTTGCGATTCAGCAAGTGAAATCGTTGAAAATCGACGAAACCACGCGGGAAATCGTCATTTTTACACATAACTTAAAGTCGCAGACAAGCGCAAAGGAAGCGGACGCCAAGAAAAGGGTTGCGCAAGCGAAAACGGCTTTTGGAAAAGAAGGTATGAGCCGTAGTTTTTAAAGTTTTCAAGAAAAATTTTGCACAGTTGCATCAAAATTTTTATAAACTTCAGAGTTAAGCATTCAAAATCAGCCCACACCACAGAGCAGTTCAACAACCCGTCTCTCAGGTATGTCTGTGTCACTTCACACTCACGCATTGCGTTCGAATTGCTTGTTCCGTCAAAACGTTAGGGTTGTCAACGCTGTGCTCGTTGGGGGGTCGGGTGTTCATCTCTCGTGCTCTGCACAGGTGAAAGCAGGAATGAAAGGTATGTGATGCGAATGGAGCGCGCAGCGCGCACGTAGGGTTAGAATATGCGCTGTCCTCGCGATGCATGTGCCTAATCTAGGCATCCACACGCTGTGCTGCTTCACCTGTATCCCTCATTCTGTCATATGCTTGTGCTTGGGTGCATATAGAAAACCCATTTTCCTTGTCTTGCACTTAAAAATCAAATTGTTTCCGATGTTCTCCATTGCAATTGATCTTGTTGGCAAGTACAGGACACAGGCAACAGCAAGAAGACGAAGTCGTGAACGAACATTGAGCTGGACCAACTGACTGGTCCAGTAATACGGGTTCACATGCCTAAATAACAAGAAAATTGATATAACAATAAGTTCTCATTAAAAAGGCAATAAAACCTATATTTTATCAACTTTCTGAGTAGTCTATCTTATCACAGGCCTTGTCAACATTACGTAAATTGCTGTCGGCAGCAATAGACGGCGACAGTCGCGACAGGCCATCTGAAGCTTCCAAATAGCTTCAAAATAGCTTCTAATACATTAGAACCTTCTAAAATGCTATAAAACATGATTAAATCACATTATAAGCATATGGGATGTGATTATTCATGTATGGCTACTAATGTATCCTAGATCTCTGCTCTCTGTAGTGTACCTAAGAGCAGTAGACTCTAGCAGTAAGCTATAGGCTTGGAATATAAGCCAAATATGAGCAAATATCCTAGTGTTCTAGGATCTTGAAGCTTGGAGAGGTCTAGTATAGATCCTCCAGAAAGCTTCTGAGAGGCCCAAATGCCCTGACTTATTACACCCCCTACCTAAGCTTCATGCACATTCGCTAAGAATGTTCATGACAAGCTGATAATCTAACATAAGGAGGGGTATGGGCATAAGGAACGCTCATATTGAATGTTCTGAGTGTCTAATGTAGTGTTTTAGTACCCCCTTCCTAGAGGTAAAGATGTATCTCCACCTAAGAGGGTAAAGTTCCTAAGTCTTGGGTATGGTAGGGCTCAAAATGAAACATGAGAAACACTAAGCAAAAAGCTAGCATACAAAGTATGAACAATGATAACCTAAATCTTCAGGCAAACAATGAGGGTAAGGGTAATACACCTGGATGTAGACGTATAAATTACAATGAGCTATACGGAAAATCAATCACAATTGAGAATGAAATGCAACATGCGGGGTTAAACTGGAAATTCAAGCTCTGCCCAAGCTGTCTATTGACAGGCTTGTCTTCGTCATCCAAAGAGAGGATATACCACCTTACTCAACGGACGCGTTACATGTGGCTACCTAATGCAATGGATGCATTGGTACCTATTTGATGCAATGGGTTTCTTGGCCTGCATTACATGGACAGAGAAAGCGAGGCAGCATCAGTAATGACCAACTGTTGATTAGTTTAGCGGGTAGTGATAACTCATAGTGTGTGGGGGGGGTGGCAGTCACGATGAGTAGACATCATCTGACCCGGATCTGCTCTTTCTTATCCCGGCCATGGGGATTGATCCGTCTGGGGGTATGGGGATTTATACTAATACTTCAACCAAAAAAACGTTGAAAGATATAGTCCGTCATTACCAACCTTTTACTCATACTTTCGGGCTATCTCTAAAAACAAAGCTGAAACGTCAGTTACCTAACAAGCTTAGCAATCATGTACAAAAGAATCAATATCCCATCACGGAAAAATGCTCTGGGCCGCAGAGCATATGAACCATGTTCCTCAATAGGACATAGCCAACAGGAATCTAATGAGATATGAAGCTAGCGGGAATACTGATTTGTGTAGACATGTCCCAAATGACTTAAATTACCAAAGCAAATAATTTGCACGAAGAAGTGAAAATGTAGAGGTGTGTTCATCATGTAAATTCAGAGAAACAAGATGTATGGGTTGTGGCAAGTGCTAAAGATGACAGAACCAATGAATTGTACGTGTGCATGTAGGGGTTGGGTTCACGGGTAGGGGTGGGTTGGTCCCCTGGGATTGGTTGAAAATGAAGTAGGTAAGTGATAAGTGAAAAAAAGTTGAAAGGTCGGATCTTTCATGGAACGCCGTTCAGCTCTAGTGCGAGCCAACGGATATCCTACACGACTAGAGGGTCGCCACTGCCTCATACGCGAAATGTATCATTGTCAGGTTGTCTCAAACAAGTGGAAGTAGTAAATCTCCGAAAAATGCTATTGTAGTTAAAGTATTTTCTGTACCTTACCGGAAGACCAATTATGGCGAGCCCCTTGCCCAGCAGATGGTTGTACAAAGCCATCCGTGCGGGGGCCTGTCTTCCTACATGAAGAGTGAATTCCGCTCAACTGAATTGCAGGATTCAGGCTATCCTCTTGGAGCTGAACTCCGTCATCTATCTCTACCGCAAGAGAAGGGGTCTATCCCACTGCAGGGAAAGTACTTATCTACCCGCGCGAGGGTAGAAGCCCATTACTGTAGGCTTTCGATACCTTTCGATAATCCTTTTCAATGAGCCTACCGTAGTGCACCGCTGGTCTCGGTGGCTACCGGCGTAGGGCTCTTCACTAACACATCGCGGAATGCATTAGCCAAGTCACAGGCTAAGTGACCAAGCTTAAACCTGTTCACTTGTGTTACACAACAAAGACGTGGCGGGGTGAGACCAATGCCGGCTCTTGTAAGCGGACACTGACTATCTACACGAAGGAAATGACTTAGAAATTGGCTCATAGGCAAAAATTTGATGGATGTGGTACTACAGCAATTCCTCAGAGTGTGATATCCAAAGAGAACAAATTGAATAATCAAACGGTTCATGGTATATGTTTGTGTGTGGGTTGTATGTGTGGTGTGATGAGGGAGGGAGTGTGTGAAAAATCCAAGTAAGTTTGTCATGCTGATGGTCTGGTCGGGGGGATAGAGAATGTAATGTTGTAGACTACAGACACTCAATTGAGCACTCTCAAACCCGGTAATTGAGGCTGTACCAGGCGATCTAGCGAAAGTTAACAAAGCGGAACGTACCCGTAGTGGTTCGGTAGCAAATTTGAGGATAAACTAGCTCTTTAGACCAAATGACCTAGGTCAATGATTGCGAGGGTTGGAAAAGAGATTCATTCCTCACAACTTGCAGTTAATCAACAAAAGTTGAGTGGATACGAATGAATTGTTCGTCGCTGCGATCCAAAACTCGGGGTCTATTGAGCAAAAGGTGCTCATAGAACTACGAAGGGCAGATCAATTACGGACCATATTGCATGTTGAGCGTTATGGGCAAGCCCTTGCAATAAGGAAGTAATGCAATAAGTATGAAATGTAAGATTTGCAAAGTGAAATGCAATGAATGAGTGACCTCTCTGAACGAATGAATGAAATGCAATCCGAATGGAGAGTAGAATACGTCACTAGTCAAACGCTTGCCTTGACGGCCATGCAGTGAAGGATGAGATGCATGGTAGAGTGAAATGAGGACAAATCACTTCCTAGCTCAAATGCAATTGTGCTCAAAGGAAACAGCTTGACAAATTCAGGCTTCCGGAGAGGGTCTCAGCACACGTATGAGTGGCGGACCGTGACCAGAAGTCATGCAGTCTATGCAGAGTCTCGGCAACCCATGAGAGGGCACGGACCGTGCTCAGAACTACATTGAACTGTGTTAGGTAGTTCAGTAAAGAGATGAAAATCAGTTAAATGGCATTGCATGCTAACATTCCGGCCTGCACCTACTGGAATGGTTACCTCTATTACAGTACCAGCGCCTTGCGGCACTTCTCCTCACCAGCCTGCCCTACAGGGGGAGGACCGGAGACATTAAGTTGCATATGCAACCGTTAGCATTAGGGTAATACCAAAAATCAATGCACCTCCTACACGAACTAGTTAGCTAGCTAGCTAGCTAGAGTAAGTAAGTAAGAGTAAGTAAGTTTTGCAAGCTTCTTCCGCGACCAGTTACCACAACTAACCTCTCTCATCGGAGGATGGTCACAAGGACCCCGAGAGAGGTCAATGCCAATGGTTTCGTCGAATGCGGTCTTTTAATGTTTCACTTGGGTGCTCCTGCATTGAGTCTTCTTTCCGCCTTCTACTCACACCCGTCTTTCGCCTCCCTACTCCCTGGTGGCAACAAGCCCCACGCCTTCTTTGTCCCCATGACAACGGGCCAGCCGAACTGAGCCACTCAGCCTGGGGAGTCGAAGGGAAAGGCTTGGACGGTGAATGTGGCGGATGCAAACGGTCTGTTAATGGTTGTGGCCAAAGTTTGTTTTGTGGCCGAAAAAGACAACAAAATGTTTCACTATTTACTGTGTGTCTAAATAATTCTATGGTACCTACCTTTCTACCTAGGCTAAGCCTAGTCAGAATGAATCAAAACTGATGCACACAATCACAAACTGCAATATCATACAATGATTCAAGGTTAGAAGACCACAGAAATCGCGAATGGTTTTGCAAAACAATGACCAAAAACCATGTTTTTCCTTGAAACTGCCCAGCTTCTGCACCTTTTTTCTGTACTATGTTGCTGAGATGTCAGAAAAAGAATATCTGCACTGTGTAGGGCATGTCCTCAGTTTTTCGAAACATATTTGAAGTTGCCCCAACTCATCATACACTCAGAGTAATAGAAGTTGGGGGGAGACACATGAATCTCACATGACACACATGCTGAAAAACCATCAAAAAAGCATAAGGAAACCGAACTTTTTCACTGTAATTCATTTTCAATAAAATCCAGTGATTAGATATCTGCAAACTAGACACCATTACCTTTCCAAAACAGCTTTGATGACTGTCCAACTCGCCATAAGCTCTGGGAAAGGTCTTTTTCTTGCAGCATCAGGAACACAAAATTTGAAAACATGCTTTCATGCACTAAGTTGACCACCATGGGAAAAATCCATTCTTGACCACAGAAATTCAAAGTAAACATTTGTCGTAAACTTCATGCTCCAGTGTTCGTAAAACACCTTTGTTCAGGTTCGAACTCACCAGGGTCTCAGAGAAATGATTAAAGCTCGAAAAATCATTTTTCATGATTTTTCACCAAGTGGTTCGTGTGGTAACTTGCTGCAGTTTTACCATAGCCATTCTTGTTTTCTGAAAATAAAAACGACTCAGGGTTAGAAAGCACATACTTCAGTGTTGTTTAGAAAAATAATGTCGAACCTCAAACCTTTTTTCTCAGGGAGATATGAAGGAAGCACAAAAGGCACTTTTGAGGGGTTTTTGGAGTGTGGTTTATGGCTGACTTTGTTGGAGATGGAAAAAATAGTAGAAAAATTGATTTCAAGAAAGTGACGTAAGGGGTAGAAGCGTACTACTGTCTACTTTCGAAAAATGCTTAGTTCAGATTTTTTCAGCGCAGTGGCGCGAAGATATGCGTAAAACACCAAATGTCATTTTGGGGTGTTTTAGAGGGTTGGGCAACAAGTGATTCATTGGTCATCTTGGAAAAATCACAGAAAATAGCCCTTGAAACGAAGTTGAAACAAAGTGAAAAGCGTATTGTAAAGCTGACGCTCTCTAGTTTACGATAACGCTTTAGTTGACGCGATTCGACGCACTGGCGCGAAGATACGCGTGAAATGAGTTAGGCCATTTTCGACATTTTTGGCCTTTTGGTACATCAATGAGTTGAAAGAAATGTGAAAGAATTCAAAGCTTTTGGACTCCCAAGAGGGTCAACAGTGACTGGGGTGGGGATTTATAGTCACGGACCGTCCCTTTAGTCCCTTCCCTTGACATAGGGTCTCTTGAAGGACCGTAAGCAAGGAGAAGTAAAGCCTTGAAAATGCACCACAAGAAGTATGCAACATCTAGCAAACAAAAGCAACACAATGAATGGCTCTAGGCCTCAAAGAGCCTCAAGAGAGCCTCTGGAAGCTCGCTCGCAGCTCTTCTGCAGCACGTCGTCGTCGTAAAAGTCGTCGTCGTCGTCGCTGAAGCGCTGGGAAGTCGCCTTGTGTTGTAGAAGTTCACCACATATTTGAAACTTCTTGTTAACTTAAAATCCTTCACAATCTTCACCAAACTCAATGAAATAAACCCACTGGACGGCTTTTCGAACTCTTCTGAAGCCTCTGGCGTCGTCGTACTTGCGTAAAGGTCGCTTCACGCTACGCTCTTGGAGTCTTCGAATTTATTTGAAGGTTCTTTGGCCATAGGAGGAAGTATACCTTCAAGACTGCAAAATTTCTTGAACTTTTTGATAAATTCAAGCAAGGAACTCACTTTACTTGAACAGCGTACGCTGGCCCAGCTGCTGCTCGTCGTCCCCGTCGTCGTCGACCTGCTGGAACTTCAGATTACTGGACTGTCATATGCTTGTGCTTGGGTGCATATAGAAAACCCATTTTCCTTGTCTTGCACTTAAAAATCAAATTGTTTCCAATGTTCTCCATTGCAATTGATCTTGTTGGCAAGTACAGGACACAGGCAACAGCAAGAAGACGAAGTCGTGAACGAACATTGAGCTGGACCAACTGACTGGTCCAGTAATACGGGTTCACATGCCTAAATAACAAGAAAATTGATATAACAATAAGTTCTCATTAAAAAGGCAATAAAACCTATATTTTATCAACTTTCTGAGTAGTCTATCTTATCACAGGCCTTGTCAACATTACGTAAATTGCTGTCGGCAGCAAAAGACGGCGACAGTCGCGACAGGCCATCTGAAGCTTCCAAATAGCTTCAAAATAGCTTCTAATACATTAGAACCTTCTAAAATGCTATAAAACATGATTAAATCACATTATAAGCATATGGGATGTGATTATTCATGTATGGCTACTAATGTATCCTAGATCTCTGCTCTCTGTAGTGTACCTAAGAGCAGTAGACTCTAGCAGTAAGCTATAGGCTTGGAATATAAGCCAAATATGAGCAAATATCCTAGTGTTCTAGGATCTTGAAGCTTGGAGAGGTCTAGTATAGATCCTCCAGAAAGCTTCTGAGAGGCCCAAATGCCCTGACTTATTACACATTCACCCTTGTTTCCTTCTTCACAGGTAAGCGTTTGTTCGTGTGCGGCCGTGGCGTTCAAGTTGAGTTGCTTAAAACGCTTAGGTTTGTTTTGTGTTCGTTTCAATGCGGCATTCACACGATGCATGGTGAGTAAGGTAGGTTAGCCCAGGAGGAGCTCACCTCCTGGTTGAGTCTGTGGTTCAGCCTCCCTTCCCTGCGTGCACATGATGCATTAAAGGGTAGGCCACGCGAGTTGCGCACGGTAAACCTTGTTTAGGTTACCCAGAGGCTCCTCGGTACGTTCTTTAAGAGAACCCGAGGAGTTTCTTAAAGCTTGCTTGCTTGACAGGGGTAGCTGCATCTGCAGCGTGTTTGCGAACAGCGTATTATAGGTCACACTGAGAAGGGTATAATACCTGGAGTGTGGCTTGGTTCCACAGTCGCAAACGCCCCTTCATCTGCGTCTTTTGTACAGGTGGGAGAGGTTAAGGGTGACTGGTGCACGCAGCAGCTGCCTTCGGCGGCTACCATTTTTCTGCCCCAGCAAAACAGGGGCGCTGATCACAAATCAAATCACTGTGCCTCAGCCAGTACTGGCGAGGATAGTTCGACCTCAACGACATCTGCGCTATGCACGCAACGAGAGCACCCCTTCCCTCCAAGCCCTAGCAGGGGAAACGCGTTGAGGCGTCCCCTGTCAGGCCACAGTTGCTTAGTAGCGCTGTGTTCTCTTGCCATTTCACAGGAGGGTCGCTAGGACCCATGAGACCTTCACCTTCGCAACGCCCAGTAGAGTGTGCGTGTAGGAGTGGTAGTCCTGAGTGGGGGCTAGAGCCAGTTGCCCAGTGCTCGCCCACCAGGATGGTGCCACTGTAGGGTGTGTAGGACCTGTAGGGGGTGTGTCACTGTCGCACGCTTTTCCTGCAATTTTAGCTGGTTTGGTGGGCTGTGACAGTGGTTAGGTCAGTGTTTTGGCCACATAGCAAACAGGCGTTTTGCATGCCTTCATAGCTTTTGGCCACCCCTCCCTGTAGTAGACAGATAGGTAGGGTAAACAATACCTGGATTAGCACGCTGGGTATTCCCCCAAGGTTTTGCGCCAGCACAGAAATTGGGCGCATAGGGGAGGGGAGACCCGGGGCGTACCCCGTGGCATCAATAAGCCAACCCTCCAGGTTTAGCAAGGGCGCAGACTTGGATATAATTAGGACACCACTTCTGCGGCTTGCTCTCAGGACCTTAGGAATAGCACACTCACACATACAGTAGGGGTATGGTAAACCCTGTAAGGAAGGGTAGAACCCCATGGGTCTGGACCAGTCAGGGGTCCTAACTGTGGGCTCGCTTGTCCCCAAGGAGGGAAGACACACCTTGCCTCATAACACCTTGCTTGTCATTCCCCCCTGGTGTAGAAAGCCACCGTTCTTCGTTGGCTCACCAAGGTCATTACATTAGGGCAGTACCCATGCAACACATGGTCAACAAGGCAAACACTCGCTGGGTGGCTGCAATCTTGATAAGCGGCCACCTGGCTCACGCTGGAAACCATAGGCGTGGGTCTGCAGGACACAGACAGGGTCAGTAGACTGACACAGGGTAATTAGTTTCGCTTCTTACGCTGGGACATAGTCTCAGCACGGGTTAGGAGCTGCCCCTCGTTGTTCTCAACGAGGTAAGTGCGGAAGATGGGGTTGATACTCCCATCTGGTTGTATGAAGGTTGACATAGGTTCCCAGGTCGCCTCGGACAACCCATAGCCATCCCACAGGGTAAGGAATTTCCAGCCCTGTTTATACTCGTGACGAGCAATACCTGCAACCACGTAGTAACCATCGACTGCCATCTCATCGGCAGTCATCTCTTCGAGTTCGTCTGCCTCCTCTGGACTGGCAGCGTTCTCTAGGTCTATACGTTCAATCTCACTGTCGCTGAGGCGCCACTCATCCCAAGACAAGTCGTCAGGGGAGTGATAGTGCCTCAACTGCTTAGGTGCACATAGCAGTTCACCACCTAGACGTGGACTGCACCTGACATGGATCCTGGATCCATCTATCCTGATGATACGATAGGGTCCAAAGTAAGGGTCCTGTAGGCAGTTACGTGGCCAGGAGGGTAGGCATGAATGGTGTACCAAAACAAGGTCACCAACCTTGAAGCTGGCAGGTCGCCGTAGGCGGTTCCGTCGGCTCTGTTCACGGTCACGAATGTGCCTCAGGTTAGTACCAGCCTGGTTAGCCAGAGACTGCTTGTGTTCTAGCCAATCTCCCACAGGGCTCTTGAAGTCCTCAGGAAAGGGGGTTTTGAAGAACCAAGCAGGTCGTCCTCCATGGAACAGTTCGTGGGGGGTGAAACCCGTAGAAGAGCTCCGCTGTGAGTTCATGGACAGAACTGCCCAGGGCACTAGGCGTACCCAGTCCTTGGTGCGCTCCTGTTTCATCAGGATTCTTAAGTTTTGCTCCACCACACGGTTCTGTCTCTCACAGAGAGGGTTAGACGTGTGAGTGTAGGGCACACCTGTGGTTACCTCCACATTGAGGGCATTTAGCACTCGTTTGTACCACCCAGTGTCACTGCGGATGCGTACATCTTCATCAGAGTGCACCTGTTTAGGTGCTCCATAGGGTTCGAACCATTGTTCGACCAACATTTTTACAGTCTGCTCACCTGTGATTTTCTTATTGCAAGGGAACACACGGGTGAAGCGAGATAGACCACAGGTGACCACGAGGCAACTATCATAGCCGCCAAAGCGTGGTAAGCCGTGGATGTAATCCACGTAGAGAAGAGAGTTAGCACAATAGGGTATGGGTAAGCTGGAGATCAGACCCCTATCCCTACTGTCGCTCTGCTTGCTGGCATGACAGCCACAAGCATCCACAATGGTCTGCATACGCGACCTCAGTTCAGTCAGGGTTAGACTAGAGTGGAAACACTCACGGAAGAAGTCCACTGAGCGATTAGCGCCAGTGTGACCAGAACTGAGATGGGACCACTGTAGGCACCATTCCAGTCGTGCCTCAGGCACCACAATTCGGTCCTCGTAGAAGAGGTACTGATTGTTTTTATACCACTGGTGCCCGTCAATGACACGGGGTTCGAGACCAGTGTTGAGGGTTTGGAGAATTTCTTCATACTCTGACTGATAGTCGGTTAGACTCCAACCCTCCAGGATTCCAGCAGTGCGCATGGACAGGTCAAGCTGGACATCCATACGCTGGAAAGCCTCTTTGGCGAGCGCCTCAGAGCTCTCACCAATAAGCGCATCGAAGTTGTTGCGCGATATATAGTCCGACAGTTCATTCTTAATCCCCGGGATATGATGCACTGTCAGCCTGAACTGGCTCAGGTAAGTCCACCACCGTTTTAGCTTCGCTTTTTCTGGTGGTGGGCCCTTCTGAAAAGACTTCACAGGCTCCTGGTCACACAGCCAGACAATAGGGTTAGACCCCAGGAGTCGGGATTGTGACGATAGTACCAACATACCGGCCAGGAGTTCCTGGTCATAGGTGCTGTAGTTGGAACGCGCTTGGTTCCATTTCCAATTCCAGTGTCCCAGTGGCACCAGTCGCCACTCACTGGTAGGATAGTCATGTTTCAACGAACCATCACGGTTCAGTCCAGTAGTACGATAATGGCAGTGGGTTAGTTCAGCGGGGTTAAGCTCCTGCCATTGATAGATCGTACCTCCCCCCCCTACATCACTGGCATCAGTGATCAGGACTATCTCGCCCTCAGGGCGGGGCACTCCCAGGCAGTTGGAGGAGGCAATCTTCTTCTTCAACTCCTGGAAACACTCTTCCTCTCTGGAGGTCCACCTCCAGGGAGTAGTTTTCTTGATTAGGTCAGTCAGGGGTGCAGAGGAGTAAGTAAAATTGTGGATGTGACGCCGATAGAAATTACAGGCGCCCACAAAACTCCTCACATCGTGTAGACCCTTCTTAGGGTCATCGCGAATCTGCATGTCCTGTAGGGGCTGCATCTTAGACGCGGCTGGTTTCCACCAGCCATACCCCACGTCGAAACCCAAATACTCCATCTCCTCCTTCATAAACTCGCATTTTTCGAGTTTGATTCGGAGATGGTTTTCTTGACAGACAGTGAAGAATTCACGGAGGAGAAGGACATGGTCCTCTTTGGTATTAGTACCCAAACTCACGTCGTCGATGTGAGCCGCCATTTCTGCACCCCGAGAAATCAACTCTTGTACTAGAGGCCTGCGCCTCAGTATGTACAAAATTTTGTTCATAAGCTCCTGGAAGAGCGCTGGGGCGTTAGCCACCCCGAAAGGCATAACCTTCCACTTGAAGACACGACCCTTAGGGGTTATAAAGGCAAGCAGCTCCTGAGCTGCGGCGGTTAGGTCAACCTGCCAGAAACCAGAGCGTTTGTCCATTTTGGTCTTATACCTGCATTTGGCAATACGCTCCAGGGTGTTTTCCATGTTAGGAATACTCCCTGAGTGGTTCTGGGTTTTCTTGTTGACCTCACCATAGTCTACAACAAGACGTAGAGCAGTCGACCCTGGTTTAGCAACAAGGAAACAGGGGCTGCAGTGATGGGGATAGTCCCCATGTTTGTACTCTTCAACGAGGCCAGCATCAATGCATTCTTGGATCTGGCGCTCGATTTCTTCAACCTGTTCCTGTGGAGCGGGATAGGGACGACGCCTCACTCGCGTCCTTTCAAATTCTGGTTTCAATTTCAGGTCCATCTGGACCAGTTTTTTGCAAGATAGGGGAGGCGGCAAGGCGCCGAACACCTCCTCATAGGTTATAAGCAGTTTCTTCAGGCGGGGGTCAAGGTTAAGACTCTCGACTTTCTGAAGGAAATCCTCCTCAGCATGGAGGTTGCTTTTTCCATGTTCTTTCTTTTTATGCCGATCAGCAGTTTCGGCGGGTACAGTACCATCGTCCCACTCAGGGGGACATTGCTGCCCATAGTGTAGAGAGTACACTAGAGGTATCTCAGGATCAGGCAGCGTATAGGACTCATCGTCCTCCTCAGACCAGATGGAGTATTTCCAGGTCTGTCTGAGGTATTGCAGCCGCTCTTGGCGCTCAATACCTTCGGCCTTCAGGTACAACAGCCGTCGGAGTTCTTGCGCGTCATGCTCAGACAATGGCATGTTATTAGCAGCAGGCCGTGCCAGAGCATCAGTACTCCGGGCCACGGGTTCACCTGTGTGCACAGGCTGCATGTGTAGCACTGGTTTCCCAACAGAGGAAGCGGGTTCAGAGGTTGACTCTAGATCTACCTCCTCTAGCAACAGCTGGGCCAGGAAAGCACTATGTTTTAGGTCAACACAGCTGGGATCAACAGAGGGAATAGTGCTGGCGATCTCAGATAGTTGGTCGTCAGCATCCTCTTTTACAGCTGCAGGTTCCAGATAGTCATCAGGAGACTCACACCCTGTAAGTGTGGCAGATAGGTGCTCAGGAGATCGATTTTTGAGATCATAAAGGGTCAGGCCACGATTTTCGGCCATGACCTCTTTTAGTAGCACCTGGTCCAGGTCACACAGGGGTACAGGATTGAGAGATCCATCGATGATGGACAGGAAACTGGCCCACTCAGGGGCCTGCATAGCTGTGTCTGAGTCCTCAGGCACATACATGGGGCCGTCGGGGAGTTGCACTCTTCCCACGGTCATTCGGTCAAGCATACGGCGCCAGTAAGCATGTTCACCAGAGCAACCCCAGTCAGGGGTGCACATAAGAACCCTTCCTCCCTCATAAGCGATCTTGGTTAGAACCTTCGCGAGCAGGGAGAAGGGAGGGTTAGCATACGCTAGGCCCATTGCTTTCCAGAAGAAACGGAAAGCATTGTTCATTTGTTTCGAGCAGTACAACTGCATGATGTGCTGTTGTTGGCTCTCAAACAATTCCACCTGGATCTCATCCAGGTTTACCTGAAGGGCCGCCAGTCCATTTTCGAGAACATGACGGGCCAGTTGGTAGTTTTCAGTACGATAGTTCGTCTTGGCTGCGTAGCGCAGTCCAGACTCTTTTCGTCCTGACAGCTCCAAAGGAACGGAGAATAGCCCACTGCCAAAGTCGCAGTGCAAAGAGTAAGGACGCTGTAGGGACAGCATTTTAACCTGGGGGTTTCTTCTTAGAAAGTCAGTGCCAATGACAATGTCAAAGGCGTCAGTGTCCAACACTCTGCAGTGTTGGGTCACGGTTTCGTCGCCCAGACATATGGTCACATCGACCCCCCCCAAGGAATGGATGGTACGCCCATCCCCTACTCTTATGGCCACAGTCTTAGTCTTCCTGAAAGTTTTAAGCAGGCGCCGGGCCACTATGGAAAGTGTTGCACCGGTATCAAGCACTGCTCGAAGAACCTGATCCCCGATTTTCACGAGGATCCAGAAAACCAAGTCCTCCTCTTCGGAGCCGCCCCCCTATTCCTCATCAGGGAATTTCACATCCACTCCTGCAGCCATGAGGGACTTGGCCATCCAGGCCAAGCGCCTCTTCTTAGAATTATTCCCCTCAGGGGTAGCGTTATCCCCTTGGGGGCGCTTCTGGGGGACACCTGCGGCAGGAGCGGGTGTGGCAGCAGGAGTAGGTGTAGCAACGGGCGCTGATGAGCGCCTCTGGGGGTTAGGGGGTCCAGTTTTGCCACCCCCCTTGCCACCTCCTTTACCTTTATCCCCATTCGGGGGATTTCTGGCGGGCGTCGGGGTCTTCTGGCGCTCCGCCTCCTGACGCTTGAGTTTGTCACTCTCGCGTTTCTTGATGTGGCATTCGTCCTCATAGTGACGACGTTTGCCACAGTAACCACAGGTGATGGTACACCTGAAGTGGTCCTGATGGGTCACAGTTTTCCCATCTTTAGTATGCTGCTGACGTTTCATCTGCAGCATACAGCCACTGCGGAGATCGCAGTCAGAGGCATGACAAGGTCCTCCCTTGTCATTGACAGGTCGGCAGTAAAACAGGGGGGGTGTGCCTGCATCAGTTGGAACCTCGTTCATGGCACGTAGGTTGCCCCTCCCTTTACCACCTCCCTGGTTAGTGTTGGTGGGATTTTTATGCCCCTTCCCTTCGCCACGTTCGGGGGTAGGGGTACCACCTCGTCCCAAATGCTTCTTGAGGAACTTCTCCATGTGGGAGTCGTTCTCTCTCTCAAGAGCGAGCTCAATCAAGAGATCCACCAGTGTATCATACGAGTGGGTCCTGCTCTTCCTCTCAGAGGTGGAGCGGCAATCATCCCACGTACGCTGGGGGATCTTACTCATGAGCCACAGGTGGGGCTCAGTGGCTCCGTAGGAGCCCACATTCATCCTCGAAAATAAGTACTCCATGTCGCACACATACTCAGAAATTCGCGCAGCGGATGGAAACTCCGGGAGCATAGGTAGCTCCTCGATCTGTGTGCGTACGCTGAGGTCAGTCTCATAGACTGGAAATGTTTTCTCCAACCTCAGGAGTACCTCTGCCCAGGTAGAACAGGTTTTCACAATCTGTTTGACCTGTTTTTGCAAAAATTTCTTTTTGCAAGAGCGTTTTAGCAGTGAACATTTGGTGGCCACATCCACATGGGATTGGCCAGTCAACAAAAGGAACTCCGCAAATTCTTCTGCCCATTCAGGCAGATTTTTGGGGTCGAACTCCGGCAATTCCAGCTGGATGTTCGCCTGGGCAATTGGTCTGCCCATCTTCCCACCCCCCGGAGTTAGGCCTGTAGGCGACACACCGGCAAGTGGGGCCAGGGCTGACAGCCCTCTTCTCTCACTCTCTGTGACAGGCACGTCCTGGAGATCCGCCATAGGCACAGTCCTGGCACGGGGGTGAAAGGGGCTGGGGCAGGTAACCTTAGGCAACAGCCTTGAGACCCTCGATCTCTTGAGATCTTCGGCCAGGGTACTCAGTCCTGGAGAGAGAGAGAGGAACTCAGGCTTGGGTAAGGGTTCTGCAATACCCAGTTTAGCCTTAATGGCCTCTGATAAGGCCGTCACATCTGGATCTTCTGATCCAGACAGGAATTTGGCCAGTAGCTCGGCCGTTTGATCGAGGGCACCGTAGGTCGGCCTTGGATGATGTTCTTCGACTCGTGTTGGGCCCACTTCGGGAGCCCTTGGGGTTGGGTACTCAGGTCGTAGTCGTCTTGGCAGGGATGCTGTGGACGGAGGACCAGAGTGTGCGTAGGACCCTAGATCTGTACGTGGTCTTGATCCATGTACAGCCAAGGGCTCCTCTCCATCTTCCCCACGGATGGATTTATAGTACTCCTCATGCATGATGTACTCATCCATCTTCACCTTCAGCTTCTCATATTCCTCAGGTCCTTCAATGGCAGTTGAGGATGAAGCTGGACAATTGGATCGTGATACTGAAGCAGCCACACGTCTGTGGAGGTGACTGAAGCTGTCTCCACCGTGTGCTGCTAAGGCCTCGGTGGTAAGGCCTTTATTCTCCTTCGCCCTTCTGCGTTCTGGATCTCCTTGGGACCCAGATGCGCCACTGAGTTGATGTGGAGCTCGGTGTGGTGGTTCACTCATTGGGTGGACCACACTGCCCATTTGTACTTGGACAGTTCGGATAGGCCAGGTCCTTACACTTGGTGTGGACATTATGGACTTGTTGTTGAGCTTTTGTTCTGCACTTCTTCTCAGGGTCGGTTCAAAAGGTCACAAGGGACTGTCTCTGCTACCGGAAAGATGTCCTTGAATTATGCCCTAGGTCTTTTGATGTATTCCTGCAGGTTTTGTAGTTGAAAACCCCAAACCAAAGCAGCAAGTAGAGCAAGGACTGAATGTGGATCGAATCAATGATTGGTTTTGTAATCCAGTATAACACAGAAGGGCTGCAGATAGACAAAGCAGGTATATGAACATAGATTCAATCACAAATGGATAATACAAAAGGTTTTATATGAAAATTGGTCAGACTCTAGCCTCAGAGGTTGCAATAGGCACTTCATGTGCACTCTTTTGGGTGAAATGGTGCTGGTTAGGACTGAGGGGCATAGATGTCAGGACCACACAGAAAATGACTTGGCCAAGCAACTGAATTCAGAAACAGTTACAAAGTAGGACCACAATAAGTGGTAGAAACAATTGAGTATAGGGGTCTTGGGGTGGGAGACCACTTAGGCTTAACCTCCAAGGCCTACAAGCATGTAATGCCTGATTTCTTTTGGTATGACCTCCATGAAGGAAGGTACCTCCGCTCAGTTGAGTGGTAGGGGTGAACTTCATGGGGGGGGCTAGGGTCACAACCCTAGTTACTTTGAGAAAGTGTACTTTAGGCAACAAAAGAGTGATAAAAACACTTAAGTTTGTCTCAGCATCAACAAAGAGTTTTAAGGGGGGCTTAGCCTGGATCAAGCCCTCCAAGAAAGACATGGCAGTGACTTTTTCTTACTTAAGCTACATGATATTAGGGAAAGAACAGAGAATCATCCCATTCAATGGATGTATCGTTGTTTGATGGGGGTTGTGGCGCTTTCCCTGGGCCCCAATACACCCTTCTCTTCTCTTCACAGGTCAGAAAGGAAAGTGCTTGCTCGTGCTCGTGTTGCCGTAGCGCTAAAATAGGGCTGCTTAAAACGCTTAGGCTTGTGCAGTTGCTTGCCATTCCCTCTCCTTCTTCTGCAGGAAACAAGGTAAGAAGGGCATGCATGACACACGATGCATTAATCATTTAGGGTTGTTCATAACTCGCCGTAGGGTTGTTTAAACGCTTAGGGTTGTCTTTGCGTTCGTGTTCCCTTCGGCATTCACATGGTGCTTGGTGAGTAAGGTAGGTGAGCCTAGGAGGAGCTCACCTCCTGGTTGAGTCTCGTGATGATGGGATGAAGTGGGTTAATGATAGGAAAAAAGATTGTCAATCGTCTCCCTTCCCTGCATACGCACGATGCATTAAAGGGATGTAGGCGACGCGCTGTGCACACGGTATAACCCTTGTTTAGGCTACCGAGGGCTCCGCCCTACGTTCTATAAGAGAACGGGCGGAGTCCTTAAGTTTGCTTGCTTGCGGCTCGGTTAGAGGACAGTGTATTCTTTTCTACCCGAAGACCTGTATAATACAGCGAGGGTAGTTAGGTTCCTCAGCCGCTAACCCAGTCTCATCTGCCTTTGCTCTCAGGTGGGAAAGGTCAGGGTGATTGGTGCAGCTGCAGTTGCCTTCGGCGACTTCCCATTTTTCTGCCCGAGCTAAAAAGGGCGCAGATCACATAAACAAATTGTGTCAGTGTACAACATCTTCATGGACAACCCTTACCACACACTGTGCACACGGCACTCCTTCCCTCCAAGCCCTGTCAGGGGAATGCGCGAGGGCTTCCCTGGCAGGCCACATTTGCCTAGCGGCGTTGTGTTCTCTTGTAATCTCACAGGAGAGCCAATGAGGCTCAAGACCTCTTTGTCATGGCACCCAGTAGCGTGTGTAGGCATTAGGGTCAGCAAGCCTGGCAGGGACTGAGTGCGGTTGTGCTCACCCTGCCTTCGAAGGCTGGTGCTGGCATTAGTGAGTGTAGTGTAGACGTGTCTCCTGCTCCGCGTGCTTTTCCTCGGGTAGGGGAGTGTCATAGCTTTTGGCCATTAGAAAAAATGGGCGTTTTGTATGCCCTTAGCACACTTGGCCAGCCCTCCCCTCTAGTACGTAGGGCTTTTGCCGTCTTCCCCAAAGACAAAAAACAGCCATTTTTCGCCCAAAACAGCCCTAGTAAGGGTTCGAAACAGCCATACGAAGGCAAACGGCTGCTACACTCCACGTGCGGCTTGACTTTCTCGCGACCAAGGGACCTTTGGTGCCCTCTAACTCCACGATATGTCCGAGAAACGGCCCAAAATGGCGCCAAAAAGCCCCAAAATCTGCGCAATGTGCACCAACACCCCGAAACCCAGAACGGGCCGTATCTTGGGCTACGTGGCTCAAAAATGAATTCCGAGGGCACCTAGTCGACCCGCAACCCCCCACCTTTTATGGTTTCCAAGCCTCAGAATCGCCCAATGAGACACACAGACCCCGTACCAGTGGTCACTTGGTGCAGCCGGAGGGCCGGCCAGCCCACGCACAGTGGGGGCCAACGGTGGGTCCACCAGGGTCCCCAGGGCGAAAAAAATCATTTTTTCCAAAGTTGTTCCTAGACCACTTGGGATGCTCAAACATGTATTTGTATATAGGGAGTAGAAACTGAGTAGGAGGGAGTGGATTTTCGCTTGGAGGGAGTGGATTTTCACTCGGAGGGAGTGGAAACTGAGCAGGAGGGAGGTGAAATTGAGTAGGAAGGGAGTGTATTTTCACTTGGAGGGAGTATACAGCAATATATATATATATATATATATATATATATATATATATATATATGTATGTATATATACATATATATATATATATAGATATATATATGTGTGTGTGTATACATATATATATATATATATATAATATATATATATATATATGTATACACACACACATATATATATATATATGTAGATGTATGTATGTGTGTATGTATGCATATATATATATATATATATATATATATATATATATATATATCCTCCAATCTACACCCCTCTCCCCAACTCTAGGTGGCTCCACCATCTGGCTCTAAGGTACGGGCGAAGTGCACAACGTGGTGCATACATGTGGTGGAAGGGGCTAAACTCCATCAAAACAGGCTCAAAATGGTCTCAAAACACTTGTTTGTGAACCCCCAATGGTTCAGGGTCACTTTTGCAAAAACGCGTTTTTGGCCCACTTTTGACCTAGTTTGGTACCAAAACGGTCCCTTTTCAAGGGATATTGGGATTTTCCATGGGCCAAAACCCGTCTGAATGGGCTCAAAATGGGCTAAAAACAGTTGCTTGAGCATCCCAAATGGTCCAGGATCACTTTTGGAAAAACGCGTTTTTGACCTATTTTTGACCCTTTTTTGGTCCCAAATCGACCCATTTTCAAGGCATTTTGGGATTTTCCATGGCCCAAAGCGCATCACCACGGGCTCAAAATGAGCTAAAAACACTTGTTTGGGCATCCCAAATGGTCCAGGATCACTTTTGGAAAAACGCGTTTTTGACCCATTTTTGCTCCATTTTTGGTCCCAAAACGGCCCATTTTCAAGGCATTTTCAGATTTTCCATGGCCCAAAACGCGTCACCACGGGCTCAAAACGGGCTCAAAACACTTGTTTGGGCATCCCAAATGGTGCAGGGTCACTTTTGGAAAAACGCGTTTTTGACCCATTTTTGCCCCAGTTTTTGTCCCAAAACGGCCCATTTTCAAGGCATTTTGGGATTTTCCATGGCCCAAAACGCGCCACCACGGGCTCAAAACGTGCTAAAAACGCTGGTTTGAGCATCCCAAGTGGGCTAGGAACAACTTTGGAAAAAATGATTTTTTTCGACCCTGGGACCCTGGTGGACCCGCCGGTGGCCCCCACCGTGCGCGGGCCGGGCTGCCCCCCGGCTCCACCAAGTGACCACTGGTACGGGGGGTTAGGTGGCTCGTTGGGCGATTCTGAGGGGTGGAAACCACAAAAAGGGGGGGGTTGCGGCTGGACTAGGTGCCCTCGGAATTCGGATTTGAGCCACGTAGCCCAAGATACGGCCCGTTCTTGGTTTTGGCCGTGTTGGACACAAATAACTGTAATAGAACTGCACATCTCTGGATCGGTGACAGTCAACAGTCAGGACTCAGAAATTCAGTGATCCAGTTGCAGGAATTGGACAGTCGCTGGCCGAGACCGGACAGGTCGCGGATTGCAATCTCCAGTGACGAAGACAGAATTTTGGATGATTGAGTCTCGACAGATATGTTGTTTGTTCCAATCTGGTGTTGTTTCGCATTCCCTGGTCAGTTCGATTTACTATCCATTGACTGAGTCACGACGACAAGAATAATTATTATTAGGTTACACAAAGCCGTCCATAAATTAGAATCCGTGAATGTTCGTAAGGTCTCCATGGTTAATGAATGCATATTCGATCACGAGGTGTTACTCAAGGTCATCCCTAAATTAGGAATTGTGAGGTTCCCTTTACCATGTTCGTCACGCGAAGCCTTCATGGTGCCAATGGATTGTTGTCACAATCATGTATGTGTATGTTGGTCCATGTGACAATTTCGAAAGGTTTGCACACTCTTGTGGTGAGTTGTGAATGGTTGTTGGAATGCCATGAATTCAATTATCCTTGAATCTTTTCAATTGATGGGAGTCTTTCAACCTACCATGGTATTGTTCTCAATTGGGCATGAATTTTCATCTTGTTGCAAGGAGCCAATATATCTCTTGAAGTTGGTTGATTGTTCAATGCTTCGCTTTTGAACCGTGAAAATTAATGAAGGTTAGTCTTGGATACTCTTTCGTTGAACTCTTGTGGATTTACACGACATTGGTCCATGTTGTTGTTTGAATTTACATTTCATGGATGAATAGACATAGTATGCAATTGATTTGCCATGTTAGATTAATGACCAACTTGAGGTGGCTCAAGTAGGTGTGCATGCTTCATCATGCGAGTCGATATTCGATCATGTGTCATGCCATGATATGCATTATGTATTTTGACCTCCGTGGTGTAATTACATTCATGACCTTACGAGTGAATGCAATGTTTGTCTTGAGGTTAAGTTATAGGTTTGATGTTTGATCAAATTTCGTTCCATCTCTCTTTCCATGTGTTCGACATGTTTTATGCATGGAGTGCCTCGATGACACTCTTTGATTTGGTCTGATTCTTTCGTATCTCAGGACTCTTTGCAATGAATTTCAATTAATACTCAATTCAATCCAAGTGGTGGATTATCAATTTGTTACAAGGAGAGTCATATCAATCGTGAAGGTAAGCGCCGAGCCCATTACGCGCACCAAGCACAACCGGGACCACGAGGAAAAGTCAGACACAAAATTGTGTTGTATTGTGTGCTGTTTGCCTCGTCTTGGTGAGGGTTTGTGCCAATTTTATTAGCTTTGCTCGGGGATTTTTCTTTTTGAAATTTTAGAGAAATCTCAAGCCCCTAGCTTTTTTCTATTTTTGATTTTCGGTTAACGTAGAGCAAGGCACTACAATTGAAGTATCAGGGGCTACTCCATTACATGGTAGCAGTACAAATCGATCCCCTTTGGAACACATGAGCGCTCAGGAAATCCATAGAGCCGAAATGGAAGAATGGGACCAAGAAGTTGAGCAATTGCTCACCCCAATCCACACGGAGACCAAAAGGTCATTATTGAAAACCCAAACGGGGCAAATGGGAGCCAAATTGACTCACATTTCAGAAACTCCGTTTGGAGATGGAATAGACGAGGCGGCACACGGGACAAACATCCCTGTAAATCGGCGGGTCAGCTATGGTGAAACAGCCAAACGGGCCTCATTTGGCTTGGGAAACAAGAAGATCACCTATGTGCCCACCAAGTCCCGTTCCTCGTCAACCGATATGCCACCACCGCCATCACGAAAGCCTACTACATTCATCCAGCGCAAGCGGCATCGTCCTGATGAAGGTTCCCAAGTTGATATCTTGGCCCTACCGGACGCCACCATCGACACCATCGTCAAGAGAGCCATCCATAGGATGACGGCCAAGCAGACCAGACCAGAGGTGTCGAAACGAAGGTCAGACGTCGACGTCAGTGACATCGTGAGGCAATTGGACCAGTTGTCCAGGATAGTGACAACTTTGGAGACCAAGGAGGCGTCACGTGTGGTGGAGATGCCAGCCGGGGTGGAGAAGGCGATCCAGGTGGTGCAGACCCGGGTCCAGGAAGTAGACAGACAAGGTACATCCAAATGGAATGCACTCCTTGCGGACCATCGTGGATTGGATGAGCGGATGAACGAGTTGGAGGTACAAGTCAATACCTTGGCGGCACGAATGGAGCAGCAGGAGGCCGCCCGTCGCCAAGACTGTGCCGAGCTCCAGCGCAGAGAGGCTCATCACGAAAGTAAGCTGGAGCACAGGATATCTACGTTAGAAAAAGAGGCTCACGAAGGTATCCCAAGTACGCAAAACCAGATTCTTGAGTCACGGGTTGAACGAGCGGAGAAGTGGATTGACAAGTTGGAGAAGACGTTGGACGTCCACAAAGGTGCAGCAAAGTACGAGGTGGATAGCCTGGGCGCACGAATTCACGAGTTAGAGCGCCAGAGTGTCACGGCACCACATCCAGAACACAACACCCCTTCAGGGGACGCCACAATGGCAAGACGAATCGAGGAATTCAGCAACACGGCGGTGAAGGCAGCCCAGACTGCCAACACGGCGGTGGCCAGGGTGATAGCCACTGAAGGGGCCATAAAGCAGCATGCGGAGGATGCTGCCCAGGGCGCACGGGAGGCGAAAAGCCAGAAAGACAAGGCGGCAGAAGCGGTGCGAACCATCGCCTTCGAATCACAACGAGTGGAGACAATGGCCGCCAGAATGGAGAGGGACATGATCAGTGAGAAGGATGTGGCGACCTCTGTCCAAGAGGTGAAGCAGGCAATTGACACTGTGGCCAACAAGGTCTGTGAAACCGAGGGCCGACTGAGCACTGCTGGACAGAAGGTCAAGGCTGCCATGGAGAACGAAACCCGAATCAACCAGGAGATCCACATACAAATTCAGGGTGTCCACACTGCTGCAGTCGCTAAGGCGGAGGCCGCAATGAAACAGGTGGGCGACACTAGCAGGCAAATTGAGGAAAGGGTGCAGTACATGCAGAAATCACACACCCAGCTCGTTGCCCAGACACAGGGTTTAATGACCAAGGCCACAGAGATGGAATCATGGTTGCTGGCCTATGCAGAGTCAGCCAAGGTCAGTGGAGCAGACAATCGCTCCCCACGCACCCCACAGGGCCCAAAGAGTCCGAGCCCGGGCACTATAGACACTACAGCCCTGAGGGTGCAGCTGGATCTGGTGTATGCCACGAAGATGGAACTGGCGAGTGCGACCGCTGCACAAAACAAGTCTTTGGAGGACGCCTCGTCCGCACTGAGTACGAATTTAGCCCGCGTGGAAAATATGCAAAACAAAATGCAGTGCGAGAAGGCCACCAAATCTGAAGTGGCACAGGCTAATGAGAATCATGCCAGGGCGATACAGGGCGTCTCCGAAAGTGTGCAGGAGAGTATTGATCGCCTTGACCAAGCGAACATTAAGATCCACAATGAGAAAGTCACGAGGGAGGAGGTCAAGACGCAAATAGGTACCCTCACACAGCAACTCCAAGATTCCGACAAGGATCACAGGGCTGATCGGGAGCGCCTTGGTGAGGCTATTCAGGACCTCAACTTCACAAATTCTGAAGATCTCAGAGCGTTGGAAGATAAAATCAGACGGGTCAAAGCCACACAAAATGAGAAGGTCGACAAAGCGCACGTGGAGTCCCGTCTGAGTCACATTGAAGAAATACAGAAGGAGAAGGCGGACAAAACGCAGGTGGAACAGGCAATGCAGGATGTGCGAGCCCAGATTGCCGCTTTCACTGTGTCCAGGGTCTCACATGGGGCTGCAGCACCCCCTGCTGCAGCACCACCAGCTCATACATCAGCGCACGACATCCCCGGAACATCGTCTGTGGTCTTGGACCATCCAGAGCCGCCACTGAGCTCGGTGCCACCCATGCACCACGCGGCCCCGTTGCCCACGAGAAGTGAGGCATCTGAGATGGTGCGCCCGTATGCACACCCATACGAGGTGGCGAGTGCCATGGGCAATAGCTCGGACGAACCTCCACCAGATTGGTGTCCCAAAGAAAATCCACTGACGTGGTTGCAAGTGGCGCCATATGTGAAGGATGGGCATTTTGTGCCTAATATGGTACGCAGGAGCGCCGATAACATGAAGATGAAGTACAGAGTACGCCCTACAGGTGTACCAGATGACATGCGAGCGTTCAAGGAGGTCCGGGCAGTGCCATTGATGGATGAGTTGCAGAAATACTTGAAGAATTCTGGTGAGGCCCCGCGGACGGAACAGGGTATGTTTGGAACGCAAACGAATTCGTGGCTTGATCCCCAAGTAAATGAAGTACTGAAAAAGATGGCCAAAGTGCCCACTTGGGATTGCGAGCGAGCGACACAAGAGGCGTGGATCAAACGATTCAATGAGTGGAGGGCCGATTACGCCGAGCGATTTGATGAAAAACATCAGTCTGACATCCTTCTGGCGGCGCTGACAAATGAAGACGTCCGTGACCGCCATGCCAAAAATAGAAGGAGAGAAGGTCTATCCCTGGAGGAGCTGTGGCAAGACATCACTGGACGTCGCATGGTGAACATCCACAAACCTGGAGCAAAGTGGAGAAGACGTGCGTTGCCCAGTGAACCCCTCACGACCCTCTCGTGGACAGATTTCATGAATGACTGGTCAGAGGAGGGCAGTCTGGTGCGGGGAGGCGTCACCCACGGACAAGCACGTGACCGACTCATCAAGGAGCTTCGCAGACATGTGAAAGAATGCCCACAGGATGCTGCAACTAAGGCGGCATACAACAAAATTTATCGAGTTCAGGCAGATCATGGAGGCCTAGAATTCAATTATTGGGAACTATTTATGCATGTCATGCCTTTCTTAAGTTCCGCCGAGTATGCTGAGATGGAGGAGGAGTTTTTGACGGATGACGCGGCCAGTGTACGGGCAGTTTCCAGAGAACGATCACGATCCCGGGGACGAGATGAGCACCGTTCACGCCGGGATGGCAGCCAGGGCCGCCGAGACGGCAGCCGAGAACGTCGAAATGGCAGCCGTGATCGACACGATGACCGCCGGCAACATCGAGATGGTACGCCAAGGTCCCCATACCACAGAAGGGACAGCAAGGATCGCAGTGGAGGAGAAACCGGAGGCCGGGGGCCATCTCAGTCGCGATATGACGACAGGAGAAATTCTCCACATGGCAGTGTACTGTCAAGCCGCTCACATATTACGGCCAAGCTCAAATCTGAGGGTCGATGCTTCAATTGCAAGTCTAAAGACCACACTCAAAAGGACTGTCCTCATAAATTGAGGTGTTACAATTGCGATGCCACAGACCATACCTCGAAGGATTGCCTTCAGCCGGATCGCCGTAAAAGCGGACAGGACCGTGGTCGTAGCCCAGGGCGGTCCAGTGCTGACGGTCGACCACGCAGTGGAGATCGCAGAAGTGAGCGAGGGCATACTCCTGGGTATGAGAAACCATCGGATCGCGAACGAGGGCGAAGTCGAAGCAAAGATCGTTATCCTGAACGGGGGAGACCCAAGAGTCGCAGCCGGAGCCGAGAATCGCGGTCAGGGTCCAAACCTCGAAGTAGACCACAGTCCAAGGACATATGCAAGAAGTGTGGTGGAAAGGGCCACTGGGCCCAAGACTGCCCCTCAGCCCCGTAGGGGGCCAGGCGACATCGCCGCCACCACCGAAAACTGAATAAGTTCCGGAAGTGGCGTAGTACCGCCCCGATGTCATTGCCTGACCTACCGTTACCTACACGGAGGAAATTATACCATGTGGGAGCGCATCGGGTGCTAAATGTGGGTCAAGGAGCAGAGTTTGCCAACGGGACTGTGATCAAACTGGACGACCTTGATGAGGAGATTTACCGGGAACCACCTACCAGGGGCAAACGTGGTTCCAAGATGAGGAGGGAAGTACTTGTACAAGCACGGGTACAATTCCCTGATGCAATGGGCAAGGAAACCATCGTCACTCTGGCCCTGGCGGACACAGGAAGTGAGCTCGTAGCCATTGGTGGATATGAGCTATTTCAAAATATTCCACTTGAAGATGCCCCACACCCAATCGTGTTGGTGACGGCGGGAAAATCCCGCCTCAAGGGTGGTGATAAGGGCGTGAAAGTGACGGTTTCTGTGCCGGTTTACACCAAAAATGGAAAACTCAAAATTTTCAAATGCGTGGATGTTTTTGTATACGTAGCTGCCATTGGGCCCCGCCTGATTTTGGGTTTGCCATTTATGGTTCGGTACGGGCTGGCCGTCGTGCCAGGATATGATGCATATGTGCAGGCAGAATGTGTGAAACTTCGTCGCAATAAGCCCCATTATCAGCATGGGCGTTCTGAGAATGTACATCATGTTTCCCACGTACAGGTGGTTGCAGCAGCACCACAGAAGTCATCAAAACGACTGTCCGATCAAGCTGGTCATTGTACAGCGGACGACAGAAGTGGAGATGGACAGCAGATCAGGTGTGGAACGCAGACAGTCTGGTTCACAGAACTGCCTGAGGCTTTTGACGCCCCCCCAGAGCTTCAGAGGGTTCGCTTGCAATATTTTTGGCAGTTTGAGTGCACCAGGCAAGGGTGTGGCAGAACTTTTTCAACAGTTACCGGTGATGACAACGCGTTTCTCGATTATGTTCCTCATTTGTGTGACTGTTGTTACCCCCGCCCTTCTTTTTCAGAACAATTTCACCATCCTGTGCAATATTATCCTGGGAACCAGATGATTGTCATGGATCACGGACCTGAGGTACGGGTACATATCAGTGCAAGCAGGTTGGTTCAGGGTTGCTTAGAGGACAGGCAAGAGGATGCTCAATTCCCTAGGAAGGGAGTGCGAGCATTGCGTGAGGCTGACCTGCAGGACCGTCCATATCTGAGAAAGTCCAGACCAAGTCTGAAAACTCAACCTTTCTTACAGCAGCCTGAGTCTGAGTACCCCCCCCCCTGCCTGGCAGGTCCTACCAGCCTCATGCCACTGCACGTGAGAATTCTGTCTGAAAATGCCACCATTCCTACAAAAGGAACACCCGAGTCGGCAGGCTATGATTTGTATTCTGCTGTGCATATAGTAATCCCTCCACAGGATAAAGTATTGGTTCCAACTGACATCTCATTGATGGGACCTCCCAGCACATATGGAAGGATCGCTGACAGGTCCTCCTTAGCGTGGAAACACAGCTTGCAGGTGAGGGGTGGAGTCATTGACCGGGATTATCGAGGCAACATCCTGGTCATACTTTATAATAATGGCTCATCGCCCTATGCTGTGTTCAAAGGCGACAGAATTGCTCAGATCATTATTGAATATTACGTTCCTACGTGCCTGACAGTAGTCCAGGACCTACCCACATCAACCAGGGGCACAGCTGGATTTGGTAGTACGGGTTTACATGAGATTTCACTTGTTGACTATCCTGATTCTTTGGTGGAGGCGCCAAGCATCAGGGTGCCTGATACCCCCCCCCCTACCCCTGCCCCATCCTTACCCCTGATTGAACTCCTGCCATATGTGTATCACACACTATTATACATACATCGAATCATATTGCCCATGAATGTGGCTGGCTCAGGGGAGCCTGGTTACAATCAAAACACGAATCATCCTGTATCTTCTGAGACCCCAGGCTTGACGGTGCAGTCGCCTGGTGACCTGCAAAAATTGCAGCTCTTGCTTTCTGTCCTCCCGGTAATGGCTCTTGTGTTGCCGGTTGTAGTGACGTGTTTTGGAGCATCGACGGGGTCGAGGGCTCCAGTGGCTGGTGACGATCCACCGGTACCAAAACAGAATTCTCCGACGCTTTGTCGGCGTCTGGAGTCGTCCCTGAGTGCCGGTAGGCATTTGGGAGTGGACGCTTCTGAACATCGTGCTGAGGCCATACTAGTTAAAGCCATTCAGCTGGTTCAGGAAGGTGGCACGGGATGCCAGGAAATCCCCAGTATGGCGGAGGTACAACACACAGGTGAAGTGACTGAACCCCCAGAGGACCACTGTTTAAGGGACGATCCACAGTGGGCGCCAGATTGGTTTCAAGATGGGTGGGGTTATGAACGGAGGCAATGCCTGGAGTCACCGGCAACGCTCCCAGTCGCCGAGTGTGCTGATCTGCAGCAGCTCGACCTGTGGGCGGACATGGATGATATGTCCGCAGGGGTGTGCACGCCCTTGTCAAGGCCTCTTTCCAACAGTAAGGCTCAGAGGAGCCCAGCACGATCCTCAGATGGGGGGGTCCAGCATATAAAAACACAAGCAGGTTTCAAGAAGTACAGGAAACGTAAGATGGATGAAGTAAACCCAGTTCGACCAGAGGTTTTTGATCGGCTTGCGGCCTGGGCAGCCCGAGTTGATCCAGACAATAAGGAATTTCAGCTTTCCATTGATGTGTACGGTAATAGTAGGGGTTTGCAACGTCTTGTGATGGGCGGGGCAAACCCCAGGTCAGCCTTGAACCGGCCATGGTCGGACAAGGCGGTATGGGTACATGCGCCTGAGTCCTTGTGGGACCAGACTGTCACTAAAGTAATAGGTGAAGGTGCTAAGGGTTTGGCCCTTCTCCCGGTGCGTAAGTCCAAACCTTGGTTTTGGGCTTTTGGGGAAATTGCCATTGACTGGATCGATGTGGAAGTGGGGTCCCCCCTTTTCATCAATTCGACCGGACAGCAATTGTGTACCACAGTTCCGTATCGTATTGTACTGTTTGACGCATATGGGACAGAACCCCCCCCTGAGAGTGTTCAGAATGCATACAAGATCCCTCACACTGTCCCCAATGATGCTGATTGGGACGCCCCCACTGATCCTATCCCCAATACCCCTACTGCTCAGGACCTGTGCGCAGTCAAGGACGTCGAATCCCAACGATCTCAAATGAACAGGAAGCAGCGACGAATACTTAAGATCAGGTGTGCAGATGATGAGAAACCCAGACCTACTGCCAAAAAGGGGTCTCTTGAAACTGATGAGTTGTCAGAGGCCTCGATGGCTGAGGCGTCACCTGGACCAGTGTCTGAGAGTGACACAGATGAACCACCCCTGAAGGGGTCTGCAGAATATTCAACATCCCAGCGATTCACCTCTGAGGGAAAGGCCAAAATTGGATATGGCCATCGGGAAGGGTTGTTTAAAGATTCAGTGCAGGTTTTGGGTAGTTCATATGGCGACAGGTCCAAGAATACCAGAAATGTACGATCAGTGATCCAGGCTGACGAAATGTGGCCTGGAGCTGAAAAGTATCGTGATGCACTCCTGCAGCGCTTTGGGGGTACTGTATTTACCCCCAAGCATGCTTCCCATATAACCCCAGCTGCTCAAGAGGCGCGGGGTGAGCATGCCATTGTAAAGCTGGAGTTAATGGAGGGTGCGGAACCCAGGGCGGCCAAGCCCATCAGAGCAGTGGGATTGAGAGAAACTATGCTTCAGCAGAAGCTGAAAGATTTTGAGTCGCGTGGGTTTTTAAGGGAGGCACAGGCAAACCCCCAATGGGTCTCTAGGTGTTTCTTGGTGCCAAAGCCGGGAAGTAATAAGTGGCGATTAGTCATTGACTATCGCTGGCTTAATTCCCAGCTAAAGGGAAAAAATTTTCCAATTCCGGTCATTGAAGACCAATTGGCCAATCAGAGTGGAAATTTTTTATTCACTCTGATTGATTTGGAGGATGGTTTCCACCAGATGCACCTGGAGGAGGACAGCAAACACCTCACGGCGTTTTGCACTCCTTTTGGTGTGTTTGAGTGGAACATCCTGCCAATGGGGGTCAAAGTGGGACCGGCAGCGTACCAGGAAATGGTAAAGCACGTCACCAAGAAATGCCCCTCCTCCCGCCCATACATAGATGATATACTTTCGGCAAATGGGAGGGAGGAGTTAGTGCCAGGGAAAGTGACAGTCAGTCAGAAACAGGAACCTGAGGTACTTGAAAAATATTTTCAAAAACATTACGAAGACCTATTTTCCTTGTTTGAGGCGTTGGAACGGGCCATGCTCACTGTCAAACCGGAGAAATGTCATTTTTTCCGCAAGACAGTGAAGTATGTCGGGCACATCCTTAAGGATGGACGCCGTTTTCCCTGTCCGTCCAGGGTTGAGGCTGTCGCAAACTGGGACCATCGTACCATTACCACCCCCAAGCGTCTCAAAGGGTTCTTGGGCCTTGTGGGGTGGTACCAAATATATATTGAAAATTTTGCCAAGCATGCCCAGCCCCTTATGGAGGCTCTGAAGGGCAAATATAGGTACGAGGCCCAGGATCCCAGTGCACCTGTTGCCAGGGACGCCACAGGATTACCAAAAAAACGTCGCAGGGTGAAATTGACAGGGAAGGAAGCGAAAATTGAATGGACGCCAGAGATGGTTGAGAATTTTCAAATTCTCAAGGACAAACTTGTCAAGTTTGTTGATGGGGACGGTCTCTGGCTTCCCAACCCACACGGTAAGTGGAGAATTGTTTGTGATGCCAGCGATTATGCTGTGGGAGGTGTGCGGGAGGAACAGCAGAACCCTCAGGATGAACAATCTTGGAGGCCTGTTGCATTTTACAGCCGGAAATTGCAGGGTCAAAGGGCTGACGGAGTAAATTTTCATAAAAATTTGGGGCAAATTGCCTGGACGCCCCGTGAAAAAGAAACCTATGCCATTGTGACCTGTTTGCTCAAATTTCAGAGCTGGATCGGGGGCCAGGAAGTTACGGTCCAAACAGATCACAGTGCCATAGTAAAATGGTATAAAGAGGAGTTGACCACAATTTCAGGTCCCCTCGGCCGCCGTGGGCGTTGGCATGATTTCCTGAGCCGGTTCAATCTTTTTATTCAGTACCGGCCAGGAAAAGACAACGAAGCGGCGGATGCCCTCTCCCGTTGGGCATATCCGGCGGGAGAGGCGCAAGATACCAATTTTCACGGCAGTGACACTTTTGGAGGGTTGGCAAGCTGCAGAGAGGGCAGAGAGGGACCGCATCAGGCAGTTATTGCACAAGCAATACCCAGAAAGTTTTCCCCCCTTGCGATCATCACAAACATTTTCTGTCAACAAACCCAGTGGGGATGAGCGAAAGGTGGAAAGGGTACAGATAGAAGGCTGGGATGCTCCCAGGGTTGAACGGGCGCTCAGGGAGGTCAGCGTCTCATCTGTACACGAGGGTATGACAGATGAAATCTGTGGCATTGATTCTGAGGGACGTCAATTTTATGCCATGGACGAATTTTTCATGCATACTTGCCCTATTCCTGAACCTGGAACTGTTGCACTTCAGACACCCCCCTCAGAACCGTCTGTTGCTTCCACTCAGAGCACAGCGAAGTTATCCAGAGCAGAACGACGTCGGATTCGTCAGATGCAGTCCAAACCAGCTTCACGCAGGTACATGACTGTTTCACAGATGTATGATGCATTTCAGCATATGTCTTGGCACTTACCAGGGATGTACAATCTGGTGCAACAGGATTCGGTGATGGGAGTCAGGGATATCAAGACCGTCAAGATACCCCCTGCAGTGGCAGTACTGACCAGGGATTGGTCCCCAGAATACGCACAGGACAAATTTTTTAGTCCTCACTGGGACAAAATGGTCAGTGACAAGTTTATTGAAATAGAAGGGAAGGAGTATACTTTCCATGAAGGGAAGGTGAGGAGTCAAGGGAAGATATGTGTACCCACTGGCCTGTTAGACCAGGTGGTCAGAGCGACGCATGCATTCAGCCATCCTGGTGTACGTAAAACCAGAGAAATGATGGACCGCAAATATTCAGTGCGATGCAAGGGTTCAGATCTGGATAAGTGTATTTCTGATGTGCTGCGAACGTGCCCTGTTTGCCAGTCATGCAAACCACGCCGTGGCACTCAGCCGGAGGCTAACCAGCCAGCCCCCATTCCTGAATTCCCTTTCAGCAGCATCTGCATCGATTTTTGCGATCTGTCCTCTGACCCTGTAGTAAGTAACGGCAATACCTACGATTATGTACTAGTCGTGGTTTGCCGGCTAACTGGTTATGTAGTCGCTCTGCCTTGTTCAAAAACGATTACAGCCGAACAGCTCGCTGAATTGTTTTTGGACAGAGTGGTTGGTTTTATGGGATTGCCACAGCAAATTTTTAGTGATCATGACCATTTGGTCACTGCGAAATTTTTCACAACGCTCTGTTCCTTGTCGGGCATCGACATGAAGCGGAGCCCCATTTACCGCCCTCGTTCTAATGGGCGAGCGGAGCGTGCAGTGCAGGTTGTCATCGACAGTCTGCGAAAGTTTTTGGAGCAGACCAGGAAAAAGAATTGGGCTCAGTTACTGCCTTAGGCAGTCTGGGCTGCAAAGGACATTCCTGGTCCGGTACATGGGTATTCCCCCCATTTTCTCCTTTTCGGTCGCCACCCAATTGGGTTTGGGGACTGCCCCCCTGTTATTCCTGAGCATGGGTCTCAGGATGCAGTCAAATTTTTTGCCGACATGATTACAAATCGGCAGTATGTACAGCGACAGCTACAGCGCATCCACGATGCGCAAGCAAAAAAGTTTTTAGCTGACCACCCCACCCATGTGTACCAGGAAGGGGAATATGTGTGGTACAGGGGGCACGATAAGGCTAAGAATTCCAAGCTCCACAGGGTGTGGACGGGGCCTGGAATGATTATGCAGCGTATGGGGCGAAACCAGTACCGAGTGAAAACGGAACGGGATCATGAGGTGGTTTTGGATAGCATGCGTGTCAAACCATACATATCAATGAAAGGGGAACGGGATCAAGAATTGACCCCACCCCTGCACTACTATTCGGACTCTGACTTTCTGGTGGAGTCTGACACATACATACTTGAAAAAGTTTTGGACCACAGGGAAGTGGGCAAGGGTAAAAATAAACGATACGAGTGGTATGTGAAGTACCGCGGCTACCCGGAACCGGAGTGGCAGCCAGCTACCTCATTTTTACATGATATTAATGAGGACTGGCGCACATACAATACCAAGCATGGTATAGACCTCACACTCAGTCAGGTACGTACACTAAAGGCAAAGACAACTTCGCATGCTTGTTACAGACATAATACAGATGTGTGTGAGGAGATGGAAGCAGCTGGTTCAGTGACCATGCAAGGAAGGGCAGATGTGTTGCAGGAAGAGCAGTTGGGATGGAGATGTATTTTGAGGCAAGCTGCCGCTGAACGAGCCAGACTGACTCCTTTTGTTCCTCTGGCAGTGGCAGATGCCAAGGAGTTGAGGGGTATACGTAGTCTACGGATGTATAGGGAAACATATGATAGATGGGCAGCCGTTATGATGTGAGTCAGTGATGCGGCTGCAGATGCGACCCCCCCCCCTGTCTTCAAGTTAATGCTGCAGGGATGTATTTACTGAGGTTCGTAACCCCCCAGTGACCCCCAACCCCTTTCTTTGACAACTGATGGGATTATGGACCCGAGATTAGTCTCGGACTGTGTACATGCACGGTCGGTAACCGCTTTCCCGGTAGACCCTGAAGGACAGATTGTTGTCAAGGCCAATGCATTGTTTTTCTATTTTTTGGGTGGAATCTTGGTAAATATATCAGCAGAAGCGTCGTCCCCGCTATATGGGGCCAGTCACATTCCAGATGCCAGTCGCATTGTTTTTTCTCAACCCCCTGAACTGTCACCCCATCCTCTTCTGTGCAATGATGCTTGTTCCCTTCCCCAGAATAGTGTCTGTTGTGTTTCCAGTTCCCGATTCCTTTACAGATTGCAGACTTCCAGATGAATTCCAGATGAGATTCCTGAGATGCCAGGTTCTGTGCATTTCTATCAGTGTGGTTATCAGCCACTCAGTCAGGGACTTCGTAGCTTAGGAAGGGAGTGTAATAGAACTGCACATCTCTGGATCGGTGACAGTCAACAGTCAGGACTCAGAAATTCAGTGATCCAGTTGCAGGAATTGGACAGTCGCTGGCCGAGACCGGACAGGTCGCGGATTGCAATCTCCAGTGACGAAGACAGAATTTTGGATGATTGAGTCTCGACAGATATGTTGTTTGTTCCAATCTGGTGTTGTTTCGCATTCCCTGGTCAGTTCGATTTACTATCCATTGACTGAGTCACGACGACAAGAATAATTATTATTAGGTTACACAAAGCCGTCCATAAATTAGAATCCGTGAATGTTCGTAAGGTCTCCATGGTTAATGAATGCATATTCGATCACGAGGTGTTACTCAAGGTCATCCCTAAATTAGGAATTGTGAGGTTCCCTTTACCATGTTCGTCACGCGAAGCCTTCATGGTGCCAATGGATTGTTGTCACAATCATGTATGTGTATGTTGGTCCATGTGACAATTTCGAAAGGTTTGCACACTCTTGTGGTGAGTTGTGAATGGTTGTTGGAATGCCATGAATTCAATTATCCTTGAATCTTTTCAATTGATGGGAGTCTTTCAACCTACCATGGTATTGTTCTCAATTGGGCATGAATTTTCATCTTGTTGCAAGGAGCCAATATATCTCTTGAAGTTGGTTGATTGTTCAATGCTTCGCTTTTGAACCGTGAAAATTAATGAAGGTTAGTCTTGGATACTCTTTCGTTGAACTCTTGTGGATTTACACGACATTGGTCCATGTTGTTGTTTGAATTTACATTTCATGGATGAATAGACATAGTATGCAATTGATTTGCCATGTTAGATTAATGACCAACTTGAGGTGGCTCAAGTAGGTGTGCATGCTTCATCATGCGAGTCGATATTCGATCATGTGTCATGCCATGATATGCATTATGTATTTTGACCTCCGTGGTGTAATTACATTCATGACCTTACGAGTGAATGCAATGTTTGTCTTGAGGTTAAGTTATAGGTTTGATGTTTGATCAAATTTCGTTCCATCTCTCTTTCCATGTGTTCGACATGTTTTATGCATGGAGTGCCTCGATGACACTCTTTGATTTGGTCTGATTCTTTCGTATCTCAGGACTCTTTGCAATGAATTTCAATTAATACTCAATTCAATCCAAGTGGTGGATTATCAATTTGTTACAAGGAGAGTCATATCAATCGTGAAGGTAAGCGCCGAGCCCATTACGCGCACCAAGCACAACCGGGACCACGAGGAAAAGTCAGACACAAAATTGTGTTGTATTGTGTGCTGTTTGCCTCGTCTTGGTGAGGGTTTGTGCCAATTTTATTAGCTTTGCTCGGGGATTTTTCTTTTTGAAATTTTAGAGAAATCTCAAGCCCCTAGCTTTTTTCTATTTTTGATTTTTGGTTAACGTAGAGCAAGGCACTACAATTGAAGTATCAGGGGCTACTCCATTACATGGTAGCAGTACAAATCGATCCCCTTTGGAACACATGAGCGCTCAGGAAATCCATAGAGCCGAAATGGAAGAATGGGACCAAGAAGTTGAGCAATTGCTCACCCCAATCCACACGGAGACCAAAAGGTCATTATTGAAAACCCAAACGGGGCAAATGGGAGCCAAATTGACTCACATTTCAGAAACTCCGTTTGGAGATGGAATAGACGAGGCGGCACACGGGACAAACATCCCTGTAAATCGGCGGGTCAGCTATGGTGAAACAGCCAAACGGGCCTCATTTGGCTTGGGAAACAAGAAGATCACCTATGTGCCCACCAAGTCCCGTTCCTCGTCAACCGATATGCCACCACCGCCATCACGAAAGCCTACTACATTCATCCAGCGCAAGCGGCATCGTCCTGATGAAGGTTCCCAAGTTGATATCTTGGCCCTACCGGACGCCACCATCGACACCATCGTCAAGAGAGCCATCCATAAGATGACGGCCAAGCAGACCAGACCAGAGGTGTCGAAACGAAGGTCAGACGTCGACGTCAGTGACATCGTGAGGCAATTGGACCAGTTGTCCAGGATAGTGACAACTTTGGAGACCAAGGAGGCGTCACGTGTGGTGGAGATGCCAGCCGGGGTGGAGAAGGCGATCCAGGTGGTGCAGACCCGGGTCCAGGAAGTAGACAGACAAGGTACATCCAAATGGAATGCACTCCTTGCGGACCATCGTGGATTGGATGAGCGGATGAACGAGTTGGAGGTACAAGTCAATACCTTGGCGGCACGAATGGAGCAGCAGGAGGCCGCCCGTCGCCAAGACTGTGCCGAGCTCCAGCGCAGAGAGGCTCATCACGAAAGTAAGCTGGAGCACAGGATATCTACGTTAGAAAAAGAGGCTCACGAAGGTATCCCAAGTACGCAAAACCAGATTCTTGCCCATTTTTGGGCCGTTTCTCGCACATATTGTGGAGCTAGAGGGCGGCAAATAGCTCTTTGTCAAGGGGCAATCGAGGCGCACGTGCAGTGTAGCGACCGTTTCTCTTCGTTTGGCCGTTATGACTGGGTTTCGGGGCCGTTTTGGTCCAAAAAAGGCTGTTTTGGGCCACAAAATGCACAGTTTTGGAAGGGCACCTCCCGACTTGGCGCCCCCGCCTAGGGGCGCCACCGGTGAGTTTTTGGCTCAAAACTTGGATTTGGCAAGGCCACCACCTAGGCTCTAGGATGGCTAGAGTAGAGTAGAGCCCGGAGCGATGAGGCGGAGCAATGGCCAAAACGGAAAGGAGAAGTGCTTGCTTGCTTGCTTGCTTGCTTGTTGCTTGCTTGTTAGCTAGATTTAAGGGGAGAGGGGTGTATATATATATATATATATATATATATATATATATATATATATATATATATATCTACATTCATACATACATACATCTACATATATACATACATATATATATATATATATATATATCCTCCAATCTACACCCCTCTCCCAACTCTAGGTGGCTCCACCACACGCCTCTAAGGTACGTGCGAAGGGCACAAAGTGGTGAATACATGTGGTGGAAGGGGCTAAACTCGGTCAAAACGGGCTCAAAATGGGCTAAAAACACTTGTTTGAGTATCCCAAATGGTCCGGGATCATTTTTGGAAAAACGCGTTTTTGACCCATTTTTGACCCATTTTTGGTCCCAAAATGGCCCATTTTCAAGGCATTTTGGGATTATCCAGGAGCCAAAACCCGTCGTCACGGGCTCAAAATGGGCTAAAACCACTTGTTTGAGCACCATAAATGGTCCAGGATCATTTTTGGAAAAACGCGTTTTTGACCCATTTTTGACCCATTGTTGGTCCCAGAACGGCCCATATTCATTGACAAGGCATTTTGGGATTTTCCATGGCCCAAAACGCGCCACCACGGGCTCAAAACGGCCTAAAAACACTAGTTTGAGCATCCCTAGTGGTCTAGGAACAACTTTGAAAAAAATTATTTTTTTCGCCCCGGGGACCCTGGTGGACCCACCGTTGGCCCAGGCTGTAGGATGGCTAGAGTAGAGTAGAGCCCGGAGCGATGAGGCCGAGCAATGGCCAAAACGGAAAGGAGAAGTGCTTGTTGCTCGCTTGTTGTTGTTGCTTGTTAGCTAGATTTAAGGGGAGAGGGGTGTAGTAATATATATATATATATATATCCAAAATGGTCTAGGATCACTTGTGGAAAAACGCGTTTTTGACCCATTTTTGACCCATTTTTGGTCCCAAAATGGCCCATTTTCAAGGCATTTTGGGAGTTTGCAGGAGCCCAAACCCGTCGCCACGGGCTCAAAATGGGCTAAAACCACTTGTTTGAGCATCATAAATGGTCCGGGATCATTTTTGGAAAAACGCGTTTTTGACCCATTTTTGACCCATTGTTGGTCCCAAAATGGCCCATTTTCAAGGCATTTTGGGATTATCCATGAGCCAAAACCTGTCGCCACGGGCTCAAAATGGGCTAAAACCACTTGTTTGAGCACCATAAATGGTCCAGGATCATTTTTGGATAAACGCTTTTTTGACCCATTGTTGGTCCCAGAACGGCCCATTTTCAAGGCATTTTGGGATTTTCCATGGCCCAAAACGCGCCACCACGGGCTCAAAACGGCCTAAAAACACAAGTTTGAGCATCCCTAGTGGTCTAGGAACAACTTTGAAAAAAATTATTTTTTTCGCCCCGGGGACCCTGGTGGACCCACCGTTGGCCCAGGCTGTAGGATGGCTAGAGTAGAGTAGAGCCCGGAGCGATGAGGCCGAGCTATGGCCAAAACGGAAAGGAGAAGTGCTTGTTGCTCGCTTGTTGTTGTTGCTTGTTAGCTAGATTTAAGGGGAGAGGGGTGTAGTAATATATATATATATATATATCCAAAATGGTCTAGGATCACTTGTGGAAAAACGCGTTTTTGACCCATTTTTGACCCATTTTTGGTCCCAAAATGGCCCATTTTCAAGGCATTTTGGGAGTTTGCAGGAGCCCAAACCCGTCGCCACGGGCTCAAAATGGGCTAAAACCACTTGTTTGAGCATCATAAATGGTCCAGGATCATTTTTGGAAAAACGCGTTTTTGACCCATTTTTGACGCATTGTTGGTCCCAAAATGGCCCATTTTCAAGGCATTTTGGGATTTTCCATGGCCCAAAACGCGCCACCACGGGCTCAAAACGGCCTAAAAACACTTGTTTGAGCATCCCAAGTGGTCTAGGAACAACTTTGGAAAAAATGATTTTTTTCGCCCCGGGGACCCTGGTGGACCCACCGTTGGCCCCCACTGTGCGTTGGCTGGCCGGCCCTCCGGCTGCACCAAGTGACCCCTGGTACGGGGGTCTACGTGTCTCGTTGGGCGAGTCTGAGGCTTGGAAACCATAAAAAGTGGGGGGTTGCGGGTGGACTAGGTGCCCTCGGAATTCATTTTTGAGCCACGTAGCCCAAGATACGGCCCGTTCTTGGTTTCGGGGTGCTGGTGCACATTGCGCCGTTTTTGGGGCTTTTTGGCGCCTTTTGGGGCCGTTTCTCGGACATATCGTGGAGTTAGAGGGCACCAAAGGTCCCTTGGTCGCGAGAAAGTCAAGCCGCACGTGTAGTGTAGCAGCCGTTTGCCTTCGTTTGGCTGTTTTGAACCCTTACTAGGGCTGTTTTGGGCGAAAAATGGCTGTTTTTGGCCCAAAACTGCGCAGATTTGGGAGGGCACCTCCCGACTTGGCGCCACCGCCCCGGGCCGCCACCGCTGAGTTTTCGGCTCAAAACTTGGATTTGGCAAGGCCACCACCTAGGCTCCAAGATGGCTACATGGGCAAATGATCCGAAGCGTTGGGACGGAGCAATGGCCAAAACGGCAAGGAGACGTGTTGTTGCTTGTTGTTGCTTGTTGTTGCTTGTTGCTTGTTAGCTAAATTTAAGGGGAGAGGGGTGTAGTAATATATATATATATATATATCCAAAATGGTCTAGGATGATCTTGATGTGAACTGCATAAACTGCATAAACTGCTTGAAATGATCGGACCGGCCCGTTTAGATCGTTTTACGCGGTTTGTTCAAGGACCGGTCTGGACCGGTCTGGACCGGTCTTCTGGTAAACTAAAACGAACCGCATAAACTGCATAAACTGTTCGGTCTGCATAAACTGCATAAACTGCGTAAACCGGCGTAAAGTAGAAGTTTTGCTAGAATAAACTGCGCGAAACGGGAAGACCGGGCAGACCGGAAGACCGGACTTTATGAAATGCGTACCTGTAGCCAAAGGAATATATATATATATTACTACACCCCTCTCCCCTTAAATTTAGCTAACAAGCAACAAGAGGACCTCCTTGGGTGGGGGAGCGCTGCTGGTGGCTTGGGTCTTCTTCTTCTTCTTCTCCGGAAGCGGCCGAAACCAGCTCCAAATGTTGAGGACCTGCGTGTTCATGAACTTGCGGTCGCCCAGCTCATCCAGTGACTGCACGTCGATCTCCTTGGCGCCGGTGAGCTTGTAGGAGCAGGCCAGCTCCAAAAGTAGGACCGTCTTGCCGAGCGACTTGATCCAGCCCGCGACGAAGATGTTGCTATGCTCCTTGGTCTGCAAAGAAAGAGGCAAGACACGTAACCCCTCACGTAGCCGCAGACAGCGTTCCGTAACCCCGGACGTGCCGAAGCGTAACCTTAGGCGTAGCCGCAGACAGGTTTCTGTAACCCCGGTGCATTGTTCCAGTGCAACACCCATTAGGCAAGCAAGGGGTACCTGCAGCACCACGGAGCTCCCATATTCCAGGTCCGACAACTTGCAGGTCATCAGCTCGGCGCCTTCCAGGTGGTAATCGACGGGGCAAGGCGGTGCCGGCATGTCCATGACAAAAAATGGAACTGTCGGAGGAAAGTGGCAGAGGATACGGAAAAAAGCAAGCCGTAGCCGCAGACAACTATGCGTATCCCCGAGGACCCATGATGACCATGGAGGCTATGTCCTCCGAGGCTACGGACGAGGTTACACTTTACACAAAAATGCACAAAAACACTCAAAATCAATAAATGCGTGTTGAATTGAAAAAAACGAATAAGTAGCCCAGATCCGCCACCTCAAAAAACCCCCATAGGTGTTGAGAAAAAAAAAGGCACCCGTAGCCTCCGAACCCCCCCCGTATCCTGGTAGATAAAGGAATATATTCCTTTGTCTACCACGCGCAGAACGGAATCAACGTTTTTTGTTCGTCAAAAATGAATCCATAAAGTTTTGTTGTTCCGGGGGGTTTTCGAACGTGCCGGACGTCATGGAAGCATCCGTTTTGTTCATTTCCACCGTTTTCCATGTGAGAAGCGTATCGTGCCGTTGCCTCTACCTTGGCTTTCGTGCTCCGTGTGCCGCGCGTGTTACGCGTGTTACGTGTTCTAAGCGTTCGCTTCTAGGTGTGCCTCTGGAACTCGAATAACTCGTGTCGCATATCCGTGCAAGGCGTGTTCCGCGTTCCGCACGTAACCGACATCACGCTTCTGGAGGCCGGAACCCACGTTTTGCGCGAGCTACGCGTCCTCCTGTACCTCAGCCCTTTCTTTATGCCCGCACCGCTTTTCCCGGATAGCCACAAGCAGTGGCTCGCCAAGGGGGGCCACCTGGGCAGTTGGGGGAGCGCGGCCACGCTGAAGCACAACGCGTTCATCGTGTTCCAGATCAAACAACAGACATGTATGTGATTGTTCAATGGGGTGGAGTACGGGTGTTGTGCCTTTCGATGTCCCCCACGTCGATGTGGTTCGTTTCACATTTTTTTTTTCTGTTTCTGGGCCGTGCCACACATTTCTGCACAGCTGGGTGGCACGCAGCCTGGGTCAACCGCAAGAAGCCCGGCAGCAAGGATCGCCGAGAAGATGAGATGTACCTCACCAACGTCACCGCATATCAAGTATGCATGCATGACAAGTGCCATTATGTTCCGTTTCGTCGCACCGTGCCGGTCCCTAGTCTCCATTTTCGATAAGCTGCTTACCCCACCAACTGCCTGCAGATCAAGACGAAGCCAAGCAAGCCCCGGGATCCCGCAAAAGTCCAAGATTGCCGCGCTAAGCCGGATGGATGGTTCGAGTACACAAAGGTTGTTCTGGGCGTGCTGCGTGTTGCATCTGTATGTGATTCTGCCCCCTGTTCTACGTGTGTTGCGCGTGTTGCGCGTTCTGCACGTTCCGCCGGTGTGCCTCTCGCTCCGCCTCTGGGGGCACCACCACCGTGTTACGCGTGCTGCGCGTTCTGCAGATCCAAGCGAACCGGTTGTGGACCTGGTTGGAGGGCGAGGCAGAAGAGAGTGAGGAGGAGGAGGAGGAGGAGGAGGAGGCAGCGGACGATGGAGACGAGGAGGAGGAAGAGGAGGAAGAGGAGGAAGACGACGACGTGCCATTGACACCCCATGGCAAGAAGCAGGCCCGAGGCACAGTGAAGAGGGAGCATTCAGAGGACGAGCCAGATGATGTGCCGGAGAAACACTCCTCTTCTGCTGCAAAGGCTTCTGGAAAGGCAGCACGGTCCACCATGCTGGAGGTCAAGCAGGAGCCGCAGACAATGGCAGAGAAGAAGAAGCGGAAGGCAGAGGAGCGGAGCCCGCCCAAGGTGCCACCGAAGAAGTCCGAGGCCGAGATGCCCAAGAAAAAGAAGGACAAGGACAAGCCGGCCCGTGGGAACGTGTCCTTTGCGATTAGCGGGAAGGGCCCGCAGAAGAGCATCAGCGCCGCACCGACAAGAGCAGAGAAGTTCCAGCATGAAGGCGGGTACGACCGTGATCTGGACACAATGCAGAGAATCTTGGAGACGGACTTCAATGCGACCGTGGGTCGCCTGGTGATGCACTACAAGGAGTGCCTGTCGGAGGAACCCAGGTCCAAGCAAGAGCTCGGGTTGGCCCTGCTGCTGCACACCAGTGTGCGGGCCCTGAGCGTGCAAAGCGTGCTGAGATGCGGGACCAAGAACGCCCAGTCGGCTGCAGCAGCCCGTGAGCACTTCGAGAAGCGCTACCCATCGAGCAGCCCGAGACAAGTGGCGGAGGGGATTTTGAAGGGCCTTTCGGTTTGTACGGGTTGCGCCGCCGCGCCGCAATGGCCGGTGGACCTCAGCCCGCCGGCAGAGGGCCTGAGTTTGGGCAAGCTGAAAATGGAGGGCCTGCGAGGTGGTCGTGGAGGTGGGGTCAGCGATCGGGTGAGCGCAATGGGCATCGAAGACATCGTTGACATGGACACGGATGTTTTGCAGGTGTTGCGCGCGTCCTCTGTTGTGTTTCTACGTAGTCGCTCCGCGCGTCATGCGCGTTCTGCGCGTTCTGCGTGTTTGCTTCTACTGTGCCTCTGGAGGACCGATCGTGTTTTCCGCGTTCTGCAGGAGAAGTTTGTCCGGTTTGTCCGGATGGCCGGCCTGATGGCGTACGAATTGGAAGAGGAACGGCAACTCGAACTTCCGGCGTCTGGAGCATGGTCGTTGGTGCGCACCCGAGAGCTGGCGGCGAAGAAACCGCGGGTATCTGTGTGCTTTGTGGTCTCGGTGGTGTGCGCGCTGGTGCCTCCGCGCCGCCTCTGGAGGCCCATGGTAGCGTGATGCGCGTTCTACGCGTGTTACACGCATGATTCCTTGCACGCTTCTGGAGGAGGACTTGCCGTGTTACACGTTGTGCAGACTGCCGCTTGGGATTGGGCGCCCCCGCACATGAGCGGGTACCCGCACCTGCCAGGCCCGCCACCGCAGTACCAGCAGTCGTACGACGAAGACCCGCAGTGGCCCAGCTATCCGCCACTGCTGCGGGGCCCGCCGCCGCATGGCCAGCCGCCGCGGGGCCACCCGCCTCCCTTGCCCTATGGTGCGCCGCCGCGGGGCCACCCCCCTCCCCTGCCGTATGGCGCGCCGCCGCGGGGTTCCCCGCCTCCCCTGCCCTATGGCGCGCCCCCCGGCGCATCGGGCGAGCCGCCGGAGCTTCGTCCGAAGGCGCTGCTCGGCCCATTCGCCGATGTGGCAGAGAGCAAGAAGGTGCGTGGGCGGCTGCGGAACCAACCCGATCGTACGTCCTCCGTTGCGGCTTTCAATGCGTGGTTTGTACGGAGCCGTGAGTCACATGTATGTGGAGCCCCGGTCTCGGCTGCCCGATGTTCTGCCACTTGGTTGCCCCCCTCGTGTTTCCACAGGATCCGCAGGAGACGGGCGAGACGCGGGACGATCCCCAGAGCATCAAAACAGAAGGATCTGGCGCCGTTGGGATGGAGGTGGAGCAGGTCGCTGTGCTGCGTGTTCTCCACGCGTGCTTCTTTGTCGCCTCTAGAGGCTGGTACGCCCCGTGTTGCGCGTGGTGCGCGTTCTCCGCGTTCTACATGTCTTGCCTCCGCCGTGCCTCTGGAGGACAGACATCACGTCGTTCGCGTTCTGCAGAAGCCTCCCCCAGAGACGGAAGGTCAGGGGGCCAAAGAAGGACCCAAGGAGCCCGCAGAAGGCGCTGCAGAAGGCGCTGCCGCACGCACGGAGGTCTCAGCAGGGGGCGATGATGGTCCGGCAGGTGAGCAGGTGCGCGTTGCGGGGTCACTGCTGTTTGCGCGTTATGCCCGTATGGTTTTGTTTTGCCTCTGGAATCCGCCCTGGCATGTGTTGCGCGTTCTGCGCGTGTTACGCGTTACACGTGTCTCGATTCTGGCCTTCCTCTGGAGGACAGCACCCCGTTTTCCGCGTTCTGCAGGCGCCTGTGCGAGTGAAGGAGGAGCCCCCCGACTCCCCGGAACGCCATGCCGAACCGGAGACGGCAGCCGAGGGCAAGATGACGGACGGCGAAATCCAAGAAGTGTAGAGGGTTGGGAGGGCTGGGAGGGGGAGGACGGGTGGGAGGGGGAGGGGTTCCAGGGGTTTTTCTCCCCGCTTGGGGAACCGAGTCCGGGATGGCCGGACCCCGACGAGTCCCGGGGGCGGCAGAGTTCGCAGCCCGCTTTGCGGGTCCCCCCTTGGGAAGTTTCGGCGCAGACAGGCGCTTTTTCTCAACAGGCGCCGGACTGGTGGCGTCGTAATATGTGGTAGCTATACCCGGTTTCTTGGCTGTACGATAACGGAGTATTATGGCGATCGGACATGTAGTGCCCGGCGCCCAGCACAAGCGAACTGGTGGTGTCCCGTAAAAAAAGATACCACACCTGTTGCCTATTGCTCTGCGGTCGGGGAATCGAGGTTGAAACCCCCCCCCTCCGCTGCAGGTTGCTGTGTGGTAGGGGAATTGAGGCTCAAACCACCCCCCCCATGAAAAAAACACCCACAGTGCCCTGTGCTACGTGTGCTGCGTGTTGCCTCTGACTGTGCCTCTGGACTGCGTGTGGCGCGTTCTGCGCGTGTTGCGCGTTATCGGCGTTGCCTCCGGTTCTGCCTCTGGAGCCTAAAAGTACGTGTTCCGTGTTGTGCAGACACACCGCTCTTCAAAAATGCCATTTCCCACGAATCTTTGGGCGGGTTCACTCCCCGTGGAGGACTGTGCAGCAAATATCATGCATGGAGTCCGGCCAGGCCAAACTGAATTAGTCGGGTACACCGAGGATGAGGTGTGGGACCACATGTTGGCTCCCATCGAGGAATTACAGCGGGCATCCCTCCGGAAGGCGAACCTCTCCCACTTGATCCCCCTAGTACCAAGGTACAACGCCTTCATCCTCCTACTAGGCATGGTACGGCCCATGCAAGTAGACGGCATCTGGGAACGGGACGGGTTACTGTACAACCCCTTCATGGCACAATTGCTAAGCCGCAAGCAGTACTACGTCTTGCGCCGTAACATCCGGCCCGACGTTGTTGAACTACTGGAGGAGTGCAATGGGCAATGGGCTGGTGCCTGGCGGTTGGGTGGCGCGGCTTGTGGGGATGAGTCCGTGGTGCCGCACAAAGGCATACGTGCCGGCCCACTGCGGATGTTCATCGCCCGCAAGCCCCACTCCACCGGCATCAAGCTCTATTGCCTTGCCGATGCCACCAGTGGGTACGTGGTGGACATGTACCTGTACACGGGTAGACGCGGGCACCTGCGGCGGTTCGGCAACAGCGCGGGCAACTACAATGCCAAGCAGATCATGACCATGTGGGCAGGTCTCCTCCCTTCCGGGACCATCCTCTGTGCGGATTCCTTTTTTGGATCCCACGAGCTAGCGCGTGACCTCGCTGCGGAGGAGAAAGCATTCTTGATGATGACGAAGCGCTCCACGTACGGGGTGGACAGGGCAGGAGAGCTTCTAGGAGAAGGACAAACCGCCACGTGCACTGTGGACGACGCGAGGTACGCCATGGTGGTCTTCAAGAACCCAAAGGTGGGTCACAAGCCGCCCCGCGTAGTGCCGATGCTCACCAACGTCCACTTCCCACAAGCCGGACCCGTGCATCGCCGCAGCGGGAATGAGGTGAACCCGGTGGTCGCCAGCTACCGCCAGCTATCGCGTGGGGTAGATGGCGTCAACCAGATGGCGCTCCAGATGCGCCAGATGGGACGTCAGATGACGTGGTCGCATGCGGTGCGTGCGTTCGTCCTCCGGTATGCCGTGGTCAACGCATACGCGACCTGCCGGTCCCTCGGGGGGGTCCGAACGGGTACCATGTTTGACTGGCAGTTGGACCTTATCCGGCGCCGCTTTTGTACAGTGGCGGTGGCCAAGCCCATCCACGTGCCGGTGCGGATGCCGGGCCGCCGGGTGTGCGCCCATTGCAACCGGGGCAAGACCCACTACGTTTGTTGTGGGTGCGGCAAGTGGTACCATGTGGGGTGCTTTGCCGTGGCGCATGGGGTGACCGGGGTGGTAGAGGCAGATGTGGAGGAGGAGGGCGACGAGGCCGAGGTGGATGGCAGCGAGAGGGAGGAGAGTGAGGATGACACGGAGGAGGAGAGTGAGGAGGAGGGGGAGGAGGATGAGGAGGAAGAGAGTGAGGAGGAGGAGGAGAGTGACGGGGAAGAGGACGAGGACATGGAGGTTGACGAAGATTAGGAAGGAGAAGGTGGTGGAGGGCGGACGTGGTGGAATCGTGAACTTCATGGCCGCCAAGCCTCTGCCATCCCTACCCATGGGACCAGTGCGAACCCTGGGGGACAACCGCGTAGGCTGGATACCCAAACTGTGAGGACGCGGCCCCCCAAAAGTGCGCGCGTGTGCAATAGTGACGTGCTACGCGTGCTACGCGTTTTGCGCGTGCCGGAAGTCTGCTTCTAAGTCTGCCTCTAGAACTCCGTGCTGCGCGTTCTGCGCGTTCTGCGCGTGATGCGTGTGTTGTTTGCGTTCTGCACGTGCTGCGCGTGCTGCGCGTTTTGAAGCAACACGCGCAGCACGTATTGTGCCGCGCAGACCGCTTCCGGACAATAACGTCCCCTCCGTAGACAAAGGAATATATATATTACTACACCCCTCTCCCCTTAAATTTAGCTAACAAGCAACAACAACAACACGTCTCCGTGCCGTTTTGGCCATTGCGCCTTCCCAACGCCTCGGGCCTGACTCTACTTTAGCCATCCTAGAGCCTAGGTGGTGCCCTTGCCAAATCCAAGTTTTGAGCCAAAAACTCACCGGTGGCGGCCCGGGGCGGTGGCGCCAAGTCGGGAGGTGCCCTCCCAAATCTGCGCAGTTTTGGGCCAAAAACAGCCATTTTTCGCCCAAAACAGCCCTAGTAAGGGTTCAAAACAGCCAAACGAAGGCAAACGGCTGCTACACTCCACGTGCGGCTTGACGTTCTCGTGACCAAGGGACCTTTGGTGCCCTCTAACTCCACGATATGTCCGAGAAACGGCCCAAAAAGGCGCCAAAAAGCCCCAAAAACTGCGCAATGTGCACCAACACCCCGAAACCAAGAACGGGCCGTATCTTGGGCTACGTGGCTCCAAAACGAATTCCGAGGGCACCTAGTCCACCCGCAACCCCCCACTTTTTATGGTTTCCAAGCCTCAGAATCGCCCAACGAGACACGTACACCCCCCGTACCAGTGGTCACTTGGTGCAGCCGGAGGGCCGGCCAGCCCACGCCCGGCGAGGGCCAACGGTGGGTCCACCAGGGTCCCCGGGGCGAAAAAAATCATTTTTTCCAAAGTTGTTCCTAGACCACTTGGGATGCTCAAACAAGTGTTTTTAGGCCGTTTTGAGCCCGTGGTGGCGCGTTTTGGGCCATGGAAAATCCCAAAATGCCTTGAAAATGGGCCATTTTGGGACCAACAATGCGTCAAAAATGGGTCAAAAACGCGTTGTTCCGAAAATGATCTTGGACCATTTATGATGCTCAAACAAGTGGTTTTAGCCCATTTTGAGCCCGTGGCGACGGGTTTTGGCTCATGGAAAATCCCAAAATGCCTTGAAAATGGGCCATTTTGGGACCAAAAATGGGTCAAAAATGGGTCAAAAAAGCGTTTTCCCAAAAGTGATCCTAGACCATTTGGGATGCTCAAACAAGTGTTTTCAGCCCGTTGTCAGCCCGTTTTGACCGAGTTTAGCCCCTTCCAGCACATGTATGCACCACTTTGTGCCCTTCGCACGTACCTTAAAGCCGTATGGTGGAGCCACCTAGAGTTGGGAGAGGGGTGTAGATTGGAGGATATATATATATATATATATATCTACATATCTACATCTATATATATATATATATATATATATATATATATATATAGATATATAGATGTACATACATGTATTTGTATATATATGTATATATTTCACTTGGAGGGAGTAGAAATTGAGTAGAAGGGAGTGGATATTCACTTGGAGGGAGTTGAAATTGAGGGGGAGGGAGTGGATTTGCGCACAGCGCTAAACGCGTTCAAAACAGCGAAGCAAAGGGCAACGCTCGCCAATCACACATCTGTCAGTAAGGATTTAAACAGGCGATTTCACCGAAGAAATTGTAAGAGCAGCTGAACGCTACTATCAGATGTCCACCACATGAGTGACCAGAAGGTGAAATTCGAACCGCTTGCGGTAATTAGAACAACAACATAAAATTCATACCTTTCTGTCAGTTGCGGTGGTTTTTTCAGTTACGCGTGTCGCCTGTTCGTGTGCAGTCTTTCGCAGTCTGCTAGGGCCGCAGTCTGCATACCGTCACCGGGTTCCCAGGCAGCAGCCGTGCCGGCAGCAGCGCCAAACAGCTTTTCTAATCGGATTTCTGTACTTTTTAATTGGCAGAATTCAATTCCTGTAAATTTTTTTCTGTATTTTTAATGAAAACCGCCGCTGCCAAATTCTGAATCTGTATTTCGATTCATTTCTACAGTACAGGGTTGTCGAATCTCGAATTTTTTGTGTCGATTGTATCAATTAGATGACTGTTGGTTGTTTGCGAGCGTTTCTGGCACCATTCGTCGTGTTTCACAATGACTGACTGTATGCACAGCTTGTTTTCAGTTTGCGCCTTTGGTTGTGCTTGGCACTTGGTTTCGTTGCTTTTCTGGCTGTGGCCGAGTTCACCAATATGTCGGAAGGTATGGGCTGTGCTTACCAAGTGTTTGAGTGTAGCACGCTTAAGTTGTGAGTTCAGCACAAATGGTGAAATTATGGTCTTGGTTTGTGAGGGTTGTCTTCGTTGTTCAATCCGGGTACAGACAACAGCGCCTAACCCCATGATGTGTTGTATGGATCAAAAAATGACGCCCAAGCTCAAGTACAATAGATAGAAGTGAGCTGGTGCTTGCGTGCGCTCCAACCTGTTGCTTGCTACTCTACTGCAAAATACACCGGTGTAGTTTTGTTTTTCTATTGCTCCCGTATTGCTTTGCTGGGGCCTTGGGAACGAAACTTGCCCGTGTCCTGCCACCTGACGAAGCAGTGAATTATTGAGACTTGATCACAGATCAAAGATTAGGTTAAGGCATTGCGAAGAGTTTTGGTAGATGCTTCCTTGTGCATTTCCGATTTGGTCATCGCCACAATTTAGAGTTCCAATTTGTTATGTCCCTTTTGTTTGCAGGTGGTGCGAAGCCACCGGAAAGGGTTTGCTTGGAAGGAGTGCCGTGAGTTGACTCATAGGGAAAGGAACATTTTGCACATAGTGTTGCCATGGCCACAGCCAAGAAAGTTACCAAGTTGCTTGTGATTTGTACGTAGGATTCGAGCGAAAATTTCAAGCTCAATTTTCAAGCTCAATTTTCAACGAAATTTTCAACGAAATTTAAGATAACTTTCACAGGTGAAAATTTATGAAATATATGGTTCCTGTCCACAACTCATTGTTGAGCCGCGAGGTCTGTATCCAAGTTAATTAACTTGTCTCATGGGGAGTAGCTTTGCTCCACCTATTGGCTCAACATTACGCATCACATTGTATGTGGACTTCACCATTGTAAGTGGGATGCGCTCATTACGTTGTGTTGGGGGCTTCATGGACCATGGGGATTGTCGTGGCAGTTTGTGGCTCGCCCACGGGGGCCCCACAGAGGACAAGGACAAGCTCCCTTCCTCAAAATGAGAAATTTCACATTTTTCATAAATTTCATAAATTTCAAAACTTTCACGAAAATTTCACCTTTTTTTCAACCCTGAAAAGTACATTCCTAAATTTCATGTAATTTTTGAATCCTATTTGTAGGCAGTGTGAATTGGACCTGCCACAAAGGGTGCCCACCACTCCAGAGGGTAGAAACTCCGAGGTTTGGGACACCCAATTGTCCTCCAAGCGCCCTTTGGAGCCTTCCCCTTCCCCAAATGAACCTTCCCAAAAGAAAATTGCCATACCTTCCGATTCTTCTTTTTCCACCCCTCACAAGGCCATCGCCCCCAAGGCATTATTTTTTGCCACACCCTCTTCCAAATCGAAATCTAAGGAACCACCCATGGCACGAGAGTTAAAGGCCTTGCTATCTCAACTTGAGGAGTGGCAAATGGCCCGGCCGGAGGCCGCTTTGTTGGATGATTTGGAAGAGGCCCAAGAGGTGGATTGGCAAAGCAAATTCTTGCGCTTGCAGCTGCCATGGGTGGGTGAAGAAAAACTATTTTTTTGTGGGGAAAGCACGGTCAAAGGACACACCTTGGGATGCCATGGAACAAGAGGCATTTCAACAACTTGCCTCCCGTGCAACATACAATTTGCATGGTTTTGATGCTCTTACTGTTGCTACGGTCCCAGGGTGGGAGACCAAAGGTGTTTCTAAATGTGCCTCTTCCTCAAAAAATGGACGTTGGTGATCGACAAATTCGGAGGCGTGCGAATTTGATGCGGGACTTTATGGAGTGGACCTCTCAAGGAGACACCCCTGATTTGGGGCGTTTGAAGTCCAAGGTTTACAAAGAGGTGAAACCCCGCGAACATGTTGTGATGAAGGTTCCGAAGTTTGGCACTCTCCATATGGCTACATCCCTTGCCTTTCCGGAGAACCAACTTCGTGGGTTGTGCTCCTTTCTTAATCATTGGTGTGATAACTTCTTGGACAGTTGGCGCATGTTAGCTGCGCAAAGGGAACAGATGAAATTCAAGTTGACAGTGGATTTCTTGAAGTTGCAAGTGGGGGAGGCCAACAAGGTACCGAAATTTGACATGGTGTCTGTCATTCGGTTGCCTTCGTTTGAGGGTTGGTTGCGCACCAAGGTTGCTTTGCGCCAGTGAGAGTGTGTGTTGGTGTGGCCCGGCTACATTCCCAAGCATTGCCTGTACATTGTGGTACATTGTGATAGTGGCCAAGAATCCAGCGAAAAAGGAGCAGAAGACGGGTCTAGACATAGCACGACACGCCACGCCACGCCACAACGCCACGCCACGCCACGCCACGCAACACCACACAACGCCACGCAACGCAACGCAACACAACACAACACAGCACGACACGCCACGCCACGCCACGCCACGACGCCACGCCACGCCACAACACAACACGACACGACACAACACAACACAACACAACACAACACAACACAACACAACACAACACAACACAACACAACACAACACAAGACATCACAACACAACACAACACAGCACAACACAACACAACACAACACAACACAACTCAACACAACACAACACAACACAACACAACACAGCACAGCACAGCACAGCACAGCACAACACAACACAACACAACACAACACAACACAACACAACACAACACAACACAACACAACACAAGACATCACAACACAACACAACACAGCACAACACAACACAACACAACACAACACAACACAACTCAACACAACACAACACAACACAACACAACACAGCACAGCACAGCACAGCACAGCACAACACAACACAACACAACACAACACAACACAACACAGCACAGCACAGCACAACACAACACAACACAACACAACACAACACAACACAACACAACACAACACAACACAACACAACACAACACTAAAACAGACAAATCGGCCATGAAAATGCCTTCATTTCGCTCAATGATCATTGGTCACCACATTGGATGTGTAAGGATAGCTGGGGTGGGGAGGGAGGGCTGCAGGTGGGGCCTGGTTCCAGACAATAGCACAGGGGGAGAGGGGCATCAGGGGCCTGCAACACAGCTGTTTGACATGCTTTTTGTGTCCAGGGCATGGGTCTGCGAATAATACTTTTTGTTGTATCGCTTGTTCAAGCACTTGGCAACAACGTGACCTTGTGGAATGGAACTGCAACGTACGCACATTACTTCGACGGGAGCTGCACCAATGCCACTGGCATGTCCGGGTCAATCAGCGCCATGTACAAGACACCCTACCCATCCTGTGTTTGCACGGTCCATGTAGACCAGTCCGGGTCGACATCTAGCAACATGTATTGCTGGTCATGCGGTGCAGACGGTCACAGGGTGATTGAGGACTGGGCGTGTTCCGACGCTGCGTGTGGAAACTGCTCCACAAAGATGGGACGGTATTCATGGACAACCGGCACCCCTGGCACCTGTACAGCGTTACACATGGAGCCGACCGGTGGTGCACCCATGGACCTGTACGTGCAGGTGTCAGCTGGTTGGTTGGAGCTGGAGGAGTACGGCTGCCGCGGATCACCATTGTCCGAACAGGATGCCTCATACACGCACTACTTCGATGCAGGCTGCACCAATGCCACTGGCATGTCTGGGTCAATCAGCGCCATGTACAAGACACCCTACCCATCCTGTGTTTGCACGGTCCATGTAGACCAGTCCGGGTCGACATCTAGCAACATGTATTGCTGGTCATGCGGTGCAGACGGTCACAGGGTGATTGAGGACTGGGCGTGTTCCGACGCTGCGTGTGGAAGCTGCTCCACAAAGACGGGACGGTATTCATGGACAACCGGCACCCCTGGCACCTGTACAGCGTTACACATGGAGCCGACCGGTGGTGCACCCATGGACCTGTACGTGCAGGTGTCGGCTGGTTGGTTGGAGCTGGAGGAGTACGGCTGCCGCGGATCACCATTGTCCGAACAGGATGCCTCGTACAGGCACTACTTCGATGCAGGCTGCACCAATGCCACTGGCATGTCTGGGTCAATCAGCGCCATGTACAAGACACCCTACCCATCCTGTGTTTGCACGGTCCATGTAGACCAGTCCGGGTCGATGGCTAGCAACATGTATTGCTGGTCATGCGGTGCAGACGGTCACAGGGTGATTGAGGACTGGGCGTGTTCCGACGCTGCGTGTGGAAACTGCTCCACAAAGACGGGACGGTATTCATGGACAACCGGCACCCCTGGCACCTGTACAGCGTTACACATGGAGCCGACCGGTGGTGCACCCATGGACCTGTACGTGCAGGTGTCGGCTGGTTGGTTGGAGCTGGAGGAGTACGGCTGCCGCGGATCACCATTGTCCGAACAGGATGCCTCATACACGCACTACTTCGATGCAGGCTGCACCAATGCCACTGGCATGTCCGGGTCAATCAGCGCCATGTACAAGACACCCTACCCATCCTGTGTTTGCACGGTCCATGTAGACCAGTCCGGGTCGACATCTAGCAACATGTACTGCTGGTCATGCGGTGCAGACGGTCACAGGGTGATTGAGGACTGGGCGTGTTCCGACGCTGCGTGTGGAAACTGCTCCACAAAGACGGGACGGTATTCATGGACAACCGGCACCCCTGGCACCTGTACAGCGTTACACATGGAGCCGACCGGTGGTGCACCCATGGACCTGTACGTGCAGGTGTCGGCTGGTTGGTTGGAGCTGGAGGAGTACGGCTGCCGCGGATCACCATTGTCTGAACAGGATGCCTCGTACATGCACTACTTCGATGCAGGCTGCACCAATGCCACTGGCATGTCTGGGTCAATCAGCGCCATGTACAAGACACCCTACCCATCCTGTGTTTGCACGGTCCATGTAGACCAGTCCGGGTCGATGTCTAGCAACATGTACTGCTGGTCATGCGGTGCAGACGGTCACAGAGTGATTGAGGACTGGGCGTGTTCCGACGCTGCGTGTGGAAGCTGCTCCACAAAGGTGGGACGGTATTCATGGACAGCCGGCACCCCTGGCACCTGTACAGCGTTACACATGGAGCCGACCGGTGGTGCACCCATGGACCTGTACGTGCAGGTGTCGGCTGGTTGGTTGGAGCTGGAGGAGTACGGCTGCCGCGGATCACCATTGTCCGAACAGGATGCCTCGTACAGGCACTACTTCGATGCAGGCTGCACCAATGCCACTGGCATGTCCGGGTCAATCAGCGCCATGTACAAGACACCCTACCCATCCTGTGTTTGCACGGTCCATGTAGACCAGTCCGGGTCGACGTCTAGCAACATGTACTGCTGGTCATGCGGTGCAGACGGTCACAGGGTGATTGAGGACTACGCCTGTTCCGACGCTGCATGTGGAAGCTGCTCCACAAAGATGGGACGGTATTCATGGACAACCGGCACCCCTGGCACCTGTACAGCGTTACACATGGAGCCGACCGGTGGTGCACCCATGGACCTGTACGTGCAGGTGTCGGCTGGTTGGTTGCAGCTGGAGGAGTACGGCTGCCGCGGATCACCATTGTCCGAACAGGATGCCTCGTACATGCACTACTTCGATGCAGGCTGCACCAGTCCCACTGGCATGTCTGGGTCAATCAGCGCCATGTACAAGACACCCTACCCATCCTGTGTTTGCACGGTCCATGTAGACCAGTCCGGGTCGACGTCTAGCAACATGTACTGCTGGTCTTGCGGTGCAGACGGTCACAGGGTGATTGAGGACTGGGCGTGTTCCGACGCTGCGTGTGGAAGCTGCTCCACAAAGGTGGGACGGTTTTGGTGGACAACCGGCACCCCTGGCACCTGTACAGCGTTACACATGGAGCCGACCGGTGGTGCACCCATGGACCTGTACGTGCAGCGGACCTTCACGGTGTCGGCTGGTTGGTTGCAGCTGGAGGAGTACGGCTGCCGCGGATCACCATTGTCCGAACAGGATGCCTCGTACAGGCACTACTTTGATGCAGGCTGCACCAATGCCACTGGCATGTCCGGGTCAATCAGCGCCATGTACAAGACACCCTACCCATCCTGTGTTTGCACGGTCCATGTAGACCAGTCCGGTTTGATGTCTAGCAACATGTACTGCTGGTCATGCGGTGCAGACGGTCACAGGGTGATTGAGGACTACGCGTGTTCCGACGCTGCGTGTGGAAGCTGCTCTAGAAAGGTGGGACGGTATTCATGGACAACCGGCACCCCTGGCACCTGTACAGCGTTACACATGGAGCCGACCGGTGGTGCACCCATGGACCTGTACGTGCAGGTGTCGGCTGGTTGGTTGGAGCTGGAGGAGTACGGCTGCCGCGGATCACCATTGTCTGAACAGGATGCCTCGTACAGGCACTACTTCGATGCAGGCTGCACCAATGCCACTGGCATGTCCGGGTCAATCAGCGCCATGTACAAGACACCCTACCCATCCTGTGTTTGCACGGTCCATGTAGACCAGTCCGGTTCGATGTCTAGCAACATGTACTGCTGGTCATGCGGTGCAGACGGTCACAGGGTGATTGAGGACTGGGCGTGTTCCGACGCTGCGTGTGGAAGCTGCTCCACAAAGATGGGACGGTATTCATGGACAACCGGCACCCCTGGCACCTGTACAGCGTTACACATGGAGCCGACCGGTGGTGCACCCATGGACCTGTACGTGCAGGTGTCGGCTGGTTGGTTGCAGCTGGAGGAGTACGGCTGCCGCGGATCACCATTGTCTGAACAGGATGCCTCGTACAGGCACTACTTCGATGCAGGCTGCACCAATCCCACTGGCATGTCCGGGTCAATCAGCGCCATGTACAAGACACCCTACCCATCCTGTGTTTGCACGGTCCATGTAGACCAGTCCGGGTCGATGGCTAGCAACATGTACTGCTGGTCATGCGGTGCAGACGGTCACAGGGTGATTGAGGACTGGGCGTGTTCCGACGCTGCGTGTGGAAGCTGCTCCACAAAGGTGGGACGGTATTCATGGACAACCGGCACCCCTGGCACCTGTACAGCGTTACACATGGAGCCGACCGGTGGTGCACCCATGGACCTGTACGTGCAGGTGTCGGCTGGTTGGTTGGAGCTGGAGAAGTACGGCTGCCGCGGATCACCATTGTCCGAACAGGATGCCTCGTACATGCACTACTTCGATGCAGGCTGCACCAGTCCCACTGGCATGTCCGGGTCAATCAGCGCCATGTACAAGACACCCTACCCATCCTGTGTTTGCACGGTCCATGTAGACCAGTCCGGGTCGATGGCTAGCAACATGTACTGCTGGTCATGCGGTGCAGACGGTCACAGGGTGATTGAGGACTACGACTGTTCCGACGCTGCGTGTGGAAGCTGCTCCACAAAGGTGGGACGGTATTCATGGACAACCGGCACCCCTGGCACCTGTACAGCGTTACACATGGAGCCGACCGGTGGTGCACCCATGGACCTGTACGTGCAGGTGTCGGCTGGTTGGTTGGGGCTGGAGGAGTACGGCTGCCGCGGATCACCATTGTCCGAACAGGATGCCTCGTACATGCACTACTTCGATGCAGGCTGCACCAATGCCACTGGCATGTCCGGGTCAATCAGCGCCATGTACAAGACACCCTACCCATCCTGTGTTTGCACGGTCCATGTAGACCAGTCCGGGTCGATGGCTAGCAACATATACTGCTGGTCATGCGGTGCAGACGGTCACAGGGTGATTGAGGACTGGGCGTGTTCCGACGCTGCGTGTGGAAGCTGCTCCACAAAGATGGGACGGTATTCATGGACAACCGGCACCCCTGGCACCTGTACAGCGTTACACATGGAGCCGACCGGTGGTGCACCCATGGACCTGTACGTGCAGGTGTCGGCTGGTTGGTCGGAGCTGGAGGAGTACGGCTGCCGCGGATCACCATTGTCCGAACAGGATGCCTCGTACAGGCACTACTTCGATGCAGGCTGCACCAATGCCACTGGCATGTCCGGGTCAATCAGCGCCATGTACAAAACACCCTACCCATCCTGTGTTTGCACGGTCCATGTAGACCAGTCCGGGTCGATGGCTAGCAACATGTATTGCTGGTCATGCGGTGCAGACGGTCACAGGGTGATTGAGGACTACGCCTGTTCCGACGCTGCGTGTGGAAGCTGCTCCACAAAGGTGGGACGGTATTCATGGACAACCGGTACCCCTGGCACCTGTACAGCGTTACACATGGAGCCGACCGGTGGTGCACCCATGGACCTGTACGTGCAGGTGTCGGCTGGTTGGTTGCAGCTGGAGGAGTACGGCTGCCGCGGATCACCATTGTCCGAACAGGATGCCTCGTACATGCACTACTTCGATGCAGGCTGCACCAATGCCACTGGCATGTCTGGGTCAATCAGCGCCATGTACAAGACACCCTACCCATCCTGTGTTTGCACGGTCCATGTAGACCAGTCCGGGTCGATGTCTAGCAACATGTACTGCTGGTCGTGCGGTGCAGACGGTCACAGGGTGATTGAGGACTGGGCGTGTTCTGACGCTGCGTGTGGAAGCTGCTCTACAAAGGTGGGACGGTATTCATGGACAACCGGCACCCCTGGCACCTGTACAGCGTTACACATGGAGCCGACCGGTGGTGCACCCATGGACCTGTACGTGCAGGTGTCGGCTGGTTGGTTGCAGCTGGAGGAGTACGGCTGCCGCGGATCACCATTGTCCGAACAGGATGCCTCGTACAGGCACTACTTCGATGCAGGCTGCACCAATGCCACTGGCATGTCTGGGTCAATCAGCGCCATGTACAAGACACCCTACCCATCCTGTGTTTGCACGGTCCATGTAGACCAGTCCGGGTCGACGTCTAGCAACATGTACTGCTGGTCATGCGGTGCAGACGGTCACAGGGTGATTGAGGACTGGGCGTGTTCCGACGCTGCGTGTGGAAGCTGCTCTACAAAGATGGGACGGTATTCATGGACAACCAGCACCCCTGGCACCTGTACAGCGTTACACATGGAGCCGACCGGTGGTGCACCCATGGACCTGTACGTGCAGGTGTCGGCTGGTTGGTTGGAGCTGGAGGAGTACGGCTGCCGCGGATCACCATTGTCCGAACAGGATGCCTCGTACAGGCACTACTTCGATGCAGGCTGCACCAATGCCACTGGCATGTCCGGGTCAATCAGCGCCATGTACAAGACACCCTACCCATCCTGTGTTTGCACGGTCCATGTAGACCAGTCCGGGTCGACGTCTAGCAACATGTACTGCTGGTCATGCGGTGCAGACGGTCACAGGGTGATTGAGGACTGGGCGTGTTCCGACGCTGCGTGTGGAAGCTGCTCCACAAAGTCGGGACGGTATTCATGGACAACCGGCATCCCTGGCACCTGTACAGCGTTACACATGGAGCCGACCGGTGGTGCACCCATGGACCTGTACGTGCAGGTGTCGGCTGGTTGGTTGGAGCTGGAGGAGTACGGCTGCCGCGGATCACCATTGTCCGAACAGGATGCCTCGTACAGGCACTACTTCGATGCAGGCTGCACCAATGCCACTGGCATGTCCGGGTCAATCAGCGCCATGTACAAGACACCCTACCCATCCTGTGTTTGCACGGTCCATGTAGACCAGTCCGGGTCGATGGCTAGCAACATGTACTGCTGGTCATGCGGTGCAGACGGTCACAGGGTGATTGAGGACTGGGCGTGTTCCGACGCTGCGTGTGGAAGCTGCTCTAGAAAGGTGGGACGGTATTCATGGACAACCGGCACCCCTGGCACCTGTACAGCGTTACACATGGAGCCGACCGGTGGTGCACCCATGGACCTGTACGTGCAGGTGTCAGCTGGTTGGTTGGAGCTGGAGGAGTACGGCTGCCGCGGATCACCATTGTCCGAACAGGATGCCTCGTACATGCACTACTTCGATGCAGGCTGCACCAATGCCACTGGCATGTCCGGGTCAATCAGCGCCATGTACAAGACACCCTACCCATCCTGTGTTTGCACGGTCCATGTAGACCAGTCCGGGTCGATGGCTAGCAACATGTACTGCTGGTCATGCGGTGCAGACGGTCACAGGGTGATTGAGGACTACGCCTGTTCCGACGCTGCGTGTGGAAGCTGCTCTACAAAGATGGGACGGTATTCATGGACAACCGGCACCCCTGGCACCTGTACAGCGTTACACATGGAGCCGACCGGTGGTGCACCCATGGACCTGTACGTGCAGGTGTCGGCTGGTTGGTTGGAGCTGGAGGAGTACGGCTGCCGCGGATCACCATTGTCCGAACAGGATGCCTCGTACAGGCACTACTTCGATGCAGGCTGCACCAATGCCACTGGCATGTCTGGGTCAATCAGCGCCATGTACAAGACACCCTACCCATCCTGTGTTTGCACGGTCCATGTAGACCAGTCCGGTTCGACATCTAGCAACATGTACTGCTGGTCATGCGGTGCAGACGGTCACAGGGTGATTGAGGACTGGGCGTGTTCCGACGCTGCGTGTGGAAGCTGCTCTACAAAGGTGGGACGGTATTCATGGACAACCGGCACCCCTGGCACCTGTACAGCGTTACACATGGAGCCGACCGGTGGTGCACCCATGGACCTGTACGTGCAGGTGTCGGCTGGTTGGTTGGAGCTGGAGGAGTACGGCTGCCGCGGATCACCATTGTCCGAACAGGATGCCTCGTACAGGCACTACTTCGATGCAGGCTGCACCAATCCCACTGGCATGTCTGGGTCAATCAGCGCCATGTACAAGACACCCTACCCATCCTGTGTTTGCACGGTCCATGTAGACCAGTCCGGGTCGACATCTAGCAACATGTACTGCTGGTCATGCGGTGCAGACGGTCACAGGGTGATTGAGGACTGGGCGTGTTCCGACGCTGCGTGTGGAAGCTGCTCTACAAAGATGGGACGGTATTCATGGACAACCGGCACCCCTGGCACCTGTACAGCGTTACACATGGAGCCGACCGGTGGTGCACCCATGGACCTGTACGTGCAGGTGTCGGCTGGTTGGTTGGAGCTGGAGGAGTACGGCTGCCGCGGATCACCATTGTCCGAACAGGATGCCTCGTACAGGCACTACTTCGATGCAGGCTGCACCAATGCCACTGGCATGTCTGGGTCAATCAGCGCCGTGTACGAGACGCCCTACCCTTCATCCTGTGTTTGCACGGTCCATGTAGACCAGTCCGGGTCGATGGCTAGCAACATGTACTGCTGGTCATGCGGTGCAGACGGTCACAGGGTGATTGAGGACTATGCGTGTTCCGACGCTGCGTGTGGAAGCTGCTCCACAAAGGTGGGACGGTATTCATGGACAGCCGGCACCCCTGGCACCTGTACAGCATTACACATTAAGCCGACCGGTGGTGCACCCACGGACCTATACATGCAGGTGTCGGCTGGTTGGTTGGAGCTTCAGTCCGCTTCATGCTCCCGTGGTATCCGGTTCGTGCGGCGTCCCAAGGTCATCCTTCCTGATCGGTCTGCCGTCGCTTCTCGATTGAAGAACCAGTTTGGTGCCGTGCCCCCAGCAGCACAACCCCTTTCCTCTCTGCCAGCCTCTGACCGGGCGCTCCTTGTGAGCAGAATCAATGTAAGTACGGTTCTTGCCACCACGACCATTGTGCAGGCTATCATAAAGGTTGCCTCCAACGAATCTCTGTCGGTGGATGCTCCCAACACCACTGAACCAGCCGTGGTTCTCTCCGACTTGGGCAACGTCGCTGCTGCTGTGGTGCAGGTGTGCGTTCTGTCTCTCTGGTGGTGGTGTCCGGTGGAGGAAATTGCGGCCGACAGGTTCACCGAGCAAGCACAGTGTGCTGCCAGGGAGCACCAAGAAGCACTATACTGTGGGGTGGAGGAGGTAAACATTGTGAGGTAAATCACCTTGAAGAGGGTTGTTAGATCAAGCGCAGGTGCGTACGCCATATACCCCCCTTTTTTGGGGTCATTCGCGTACGATACCCCAAGGTATGGTACCGGATGTCCAACCCCTTGTAAAATCATCATTTTAGGAGAGAAAATGATCCCCCAATGAATTTTTCGTTTTTGACCCCTTTAGCCCCCTGTACCCGGGTACCCCTTTTTGGGGTGGTGGGGGTGGGTGGGGTGGGGTGTCGGGGGGGGGGGTCAAAACTTCTTTGCGTATTCTGGGTGCTGTGTGTGGATTTGGACCCAGGTCCCGGGCAACTTTTTCCTTGTACATGGGCCCCCTAACCCATGGCGGGGGTCCCGGGTCCGAACTCCAGGTACCCCCGGTCGCCCCCCCTATGGGCCCTTGCTAGTGAGGACCTAGCCGTTGTCACGCTGGATAAGGCTGTTGTTTAGTGACACCTGCAAGATTTCCAAAAATCACCTCGCAGAGGTTGTTAGATCAAAGCCAGGCAGGCGTATATAGGGGAAAACGCCACATACCCCCCCATTTTTGGCCTTTTTGGGCCTATTCGCGTACCCTACCCCAAGGGGTTGAATTGTTAGTTTAACCCCTTCTAAAATCATTATTTTGTCCAATAAACGCATCCCCCAATGAGTTTTTGGTCCGGACCCCCCCCAGACCCCCCCCACTTGAAACCCACTTTTTTGAGGTTTTGTGGGAGGTGTGGGGGTGGGGTGGGGGGTCAAAAATGTCGAAAAAATGGCCCCCCCTTTTTTTGGGGTCGAAAATCATGAATCTTTTGGTTTTTTTTTATTTTGAGCCGAAAAAGTGTTTCCGGGTCCCGACTCCATGGGGTTTGTATGGGGCGGAGTGGGACCATTGCTCATGCTGTTTATGCACTTTTTAGCCATTTTTGGTATGTTGGCGGTTTTGGCGACCTCGGTGACCCCGTGGTACCCACTCTGAGGGGTGTGAGTGGGGATATTGTGACAGTATATGCCTACTATGATACGGAAGGACGTTTTTTGCAGTCTGTAGCTTTGCCGAGGGCCGGTCAAATGCCGGTGCCAAAGACGCGAAATGGCTATTTCCACCAATAAAGGCCTGGTGAATTGGCCGGTACACAACCTGCTTATGCAGTTTTTCACCCGGGGCAGCTCAAAAATCGAAGTTTTCGAATTTTGTATTTTTGACATTGTGACCACTCAAAATGATCATCCAAGCTATGTAAAGCATGTTTTGGGCCGTGTTTACATGTTCTTCACCCTATTTGGGTATTGGCCGCATGGGGGGGGGGTCTCCCAAGGGATTGGTACACAACCTGCCTATGCAGTTTTTCACCCTAGGCAGCTCAAAAATCGAAGTTTTTGAAACTTGTTTTTTTGATGTTCGGACCACCTAAAATGACCATCTAAGGTATGTAAAGCATATTTTAGGCCGTATTTGCGCGTTTTTCACCCTTTTTGGGTATTAGGTCGGGGGGGGTGGGGGGGGGGAAGGGATGGGTACACAACCTGCTTATGCAGTTTTTCACCCTGGGCAGCTCAAAAATCGAAGTTTTCGAACTTTGGTTTTTTTGACATTGTGACCACTCAAAATGATCATCCAAGCTATGTAAAGCATGTTTTGGGCCCTGTTTACATGTTCTTCACCCTATTTGGGTATTGGTCGCATGGGGGGGTGTCTCCCAAGGGATTGGTACACAACCTGCTGATGCAGTTTTTCACCCTAGGCAGCTCAAAAATCGAAGTTTTTGAACTTTGTTTTTTTGATATTCTGACCACCTAAAATGACCATCCAAGGTATGTAAAGCATATTTTAGGCCGTATTTGCGCGTTTTTCACCATTTTTGGGTATTAGGTCCGGGGGGGGGGGGGGGGCAGGGATTGGTACACAACCTGCTGATGCAGTATTTCACTCTAGGCATCTCAAAAATCGAAGTTTTTGAAACGCTTTTTTGATATTGTGACCACTTGAAATGACCATTTAAAGTATGTCAAGCATGTTTTAGGCTGTATTTACATGTTTTTGACCCCATTTTGGTATTGGCCAAACGCAGGGTTCTCCAAGGGATTGGTACACAACCTGCTTATGCAGTTTTTCATCTGGGCAGCTCAAAAATGTAAGTTTTCGAAACTTGTTTTTATGATATTGTGACCACTCAAAATGACCATTTAAGGTATGTAAAGCATGTTTTAGGCCGTATTTATGTGGTTTTCACCCTATTTGGGTATTAGGTCGCGGGGGGGGGGGTCTCCTAGGGGATTGGTACACAACCTGCTTACTCAAAAATCGACCTTGTTAAATGCAAAGATGTGTGCATTGTCAAGCCGCGGGACTACAATGCGCTTCCTGCAATGAATTAAAGCCAAAAATATCCTTTACCGCTACCCAAATTGCATTAGGCAGCAACAGAAGATGCACACATTGCTCACAAAAACAAAAGAAGCCCACCAAACGTTCATTGCAAGATGCACTACAATGCTTCTCTTGTGGCATTCAGCGGTTGCGTGCAGACTTTACAAAGAGCCAATGGAAACTTGGTACCAAAAAGCGTTGTTCTTCCTGTGTTGCTTCAAAAAGTTTCAAGCAACTTGACAAACATGAGAAAGGCAAGGAGCAATCGTCACACAAAGGTCTCAACGAAAAGCAAACAACCAACATTCAACCACAGGCCATCACTAGTGATGATGAAGAATATGCATTACCCCCGAGAAAAAAGAGGCATGCTATTCACCAAGAGGAGTCAAGTGGTCATCAACCCAAACTTTTCACCAATGACGATGAAGAGCATGTATCACATACAAAGCGAGTTAAGAAGAACCAGGCCAAAAAACGGCCTCATGACGATCTACAACCTAAATCTCCCCACAAGCGCAAACCACAAAAAACCAAGACACTGCATCATCATCCAACATGACCAAAGCACAATGCCTGCTTGATCTCCCCATTGCTTCATATCCGGCAATGTATGAATATTTGGACAAGAACAATTTTGAAGTTGGCATGCAATTGCTTGGGGCTACAAACAAAGCTAACATCCGCAAGCAATATCTTCACCTATCAGTAAAGCTTCAACCGGACAAAGATCAAACGAACGTTCATGCCACCGAACGATTTGCATTACTTCTTAGGACATATGAGATGTTGCAAAAAATGCCATAATGCTGCACACTATTAGGCACATCCAAAGTAGTAATGGCGTGCATGCCAGTAGTCAACCGCAATGTCATGCATTACACATGTAAGATGTGCGTCACCTGAGGTGACCGCACTCAAGTGGGATCCATGACTTGAGCTTCGCAACCGGTGGCGCCAGTAGCAATATGGTCATTGGTTTCGCTTGCCGAAGGCCGAAGGGTGATTCCCATTTTGCTTTTGCAAGTCTACCCTTAAAACTCTTTTTGCATATGCATCAACAGCATTATGATGTAAGCCTAGCAACATCGGCTAGCAAGCGGCGGGCAAATCAAAAGAGCTTGGTGGGGGTATGTGTGTGTGTGTGTGTGTGTGTGTGTGTGTATGTGGTACTGTGGCACTGTGCTACACCACCTCCATCAACAACCAGAACCCGTTGCTGTGGGGATTTTGGACAATGTCTAGTCCTGTTAATCGGATTTTGGCGACCACCTCCACCATCAACCAAGATCCGGCGCTGTGGGGATTTTGGATCTTGTCTAATCATGGTAGTCGGTTTCTTGACCTCTTGAACACGGTCTACATACAAGCAATACCGACGCTTTGGGGATTTTGCATCATGTCACGTCCTGTTAGTCGTGTGCTTGTAATCCTCTATACAACAACGCCGCAACCAAATACACCCACCAGCTACTTACTTGCCTGCCGCTTCCGGAGATGGGTAGGGCTACTGGCGAGGACACTCCAGGGCTTTCCAAATCAAAGCCAAATCAAAAGTCCGGCCATTCGGCCCCTGCAAGTCGGGAACGACGGCAAGGCGGGGCCTCCAGGGTACGTTGGAAAGACCGCCACTAAACCCCTCTATCCTTGGTTCTCCAAGTACATTTTGCGTTGAGTAATTTACCATCATCTTACAACCCGAATTGGAATGAGACCAATTTTTTTCAGGATGCTCATAATAAAACAACACAAGTTTCTGTGAATTTGGGCAATTTAATTTTCATAGCGAGATCCCCATCAACAGCTCATCACTCAAGTGTGCATTGCTCACGGCAGTTCTCTGCGAGGTGGACATGCCGAAGGCAATAGAATTTGCCTTTTTCGGAAACCTTTCTGTCGCCCCTGGGATGGGTTTGGTTGATGATTTAGTGACAATACGGGTACTTGAGCACCCATGGGGACCCACGTTGTGGCCGCTAGGCCCATGTAGCCCGTGCCATGGGCCCCCCAAAAGCTTCAAAATCACCTCGCAGAGGTTGTTAGATCAAAGCCAGGCAGGCGTATATAGGGGAAAACGCCACATACCCCCCCATTTTGGCCTTTTTGGGCCTATTCCGTACCCTACCCCAAGGGGTTGAATTGTTAGTTTAACCCCTTCTAAAATCATTATTTTGTCCAATAAACACATCCCCCAATGAGTTTTTGGTCCGGACCCCCCCGGAACCCCCCCACTTGAAACCCACTTTTTTGAGCTTTTGAGGGAGGGGGGTGGGGGAATGGGGGGGGGGGGTGTCAAAAATGTCGAAAAAATGGCCCCCCCTTTTTTTGGGGTCGAAAATCATGAATCTTTTGGTTTTTGTTTTATTTTGAGCCGAAAAAGTGTTTCCGGGTCCCGACTCCATGGGGTTTGTATGGGGCGGAGTGGGACGAGCGCTTGTGCTGTTTATGCACTTTTCAGCCATTTTTGGTATGTTGGCGGTTTTGGCGACCTCGGTGACCCCGTGGTACCCACTCTGAGGGGTGTGAGTGGGGATGTGTGACCGTATATGCCTACCAGGATACAAAAGGACGTTTTTTTGCAGTCTCTAGGCTTGCTCAGAGCCAGTCAAATGCCCGTGCCAAAGATGCGAAATGCCTGTTTCCACCAATAATGGGCTAGTGAATGGGCCGGTACACAACCTGCTTATGCAGTTTTTCAGCCGATACAGCTCAAAATTCAAAGTTTTTGGAACTCATTTTTTTGATATGGTCATGACTTAAAATGACCATCCAAGCTATGTAAAGCATGTTTTAGGCCGTATTTACATGGTTTTCACTCTGTTTGGGTATTAGGTCCCGGGGGGGGGGGGGGGGCTCCCAAGGGATGGGTACACAACCTGCTAGTGCTGTTTTTCACCCTGGGCAGCTCAAAAATCGAAGTTTTCAAAACTTACTTTTTTTGATATCATGATCACCTAAAATGACCATCCAAGGTATGTAAAGCATGTTTCAAGCCGTATTTACATGTTTTTCACCCTTTTTGGGCATTAGGTCGAGGGGGGGGGGTCTCCCAAGGGATGGGTACACAACCTGCTAATGCAGTTTTTCACGCTGGGCAGCTCAAAAATCGAAGTTTTCGAAACTTACTTTTTTGATATCATGATCACCTAATATGACCATCCAAGGTATATAAAGCATGTTTCAGGCCGTAATTACGTGTTTTTCACCCTATTTGGGTATTAGGTCGAGGGGGGGGGTCTCCCAAGGGATGGGTACACAACCTGCTTATGCAGTTTTTCACCCTGGGCAGCTCAAAACTCGAAGTTTTTGAAACTTTTTTTTATGATGTTGTGACCACACGATATGACCATCCAAGGTATGTAAAGCATGTTTCAGGCCGTATTTACTCGTTTTTCACCCTATTTGGGTATTAGGTCCAGGGCGGGGGTGTCTCCCAAGGGATTGGCACACAACCTGCTAATGCAGTTTTTCACCCTGGGCAGCTCAAAACTCGAAGTTTTTGAAACTTGTTTTTATGATGTTGTGACCACACGATATGTCCATCCAAGGTATGTAAAGCATGTTTCAAGCCGTATTTACGTGTTTTTCACCCTATTTGGGTATTAGGTCCGGGGGGGGGGTCCTCCCAAGGGATTGTGATCACCTAAAATGACCATCCAAGTAAAGCATGTTTCAGGCCGTATTTACGTGTTTTTCACTCTATTTGAGTATTGGGCGCACGGGGAGGGGGGATGTCTCCCAAGGGATTGGTACACAACCTGCTAATGCAGTTTTTCACCCTGGGCAGCTCAAAAATCGAAGTTTTCGAAACTTATTTTCTGATACCATGATCACTTAAAATGACCATCCAAGCTATGTACAGCAGCATGTTTTAGGCCGTATTTATGTCTTTTTTTCCCTATTTTGTGTGTGCGTTGCTTGGAGTAGATTCTCTGCGAGGTGGACTTGCCGAAGGCAATAAAATTTTCCCAAGCCCCTTTGGTGCTAATGTGTTGTGTGTTTTTTGGACTATTTTTGCCCCAAACAATTTGTGGGATTGCTTGTTCACAAGGAGGAGGGTCAATCTCTCTCCCCCCTCAGACCCTCCGCCCCGTTGGGTCCAAACCACCCACTCCCCCCTCCTGTCGTTCTAATTCTTCCTGTCTTTGTAATTTTTCTTTGGTGTGTTGGACTTGGGGGTCCACCGGGAGGGGCGTGGGCGCTGTGACAGGTTGAACGAGTGTCTCACGAAGTGTGTCTGATACTGTTTTGGGTTAGTTCCAGGGATCTGTGACTGAGCCCTCAACCGAAGCATGCTGGGTTATGCATCTGTTTCAGCGAAAGTTGCCCATGAGCGAATGTTAGCGCGCTGGGTGCACCTAGCAAAGCCTCCCCCTATTTCCCCACACTTCTCCCCCTCTTTTCCCAAGTGGGTGCCCTTGGTGCAGTGCAACTATTTGGGCGACAGGGAATTTTTTCGTGGTATACCATTTTCGATTCCCTCCACACCAAACAATCCTCACAATTGAGTGGCCCCTTGAGTTGGGGATATAGACTCACAATCCCCTTCCCCCTACCAAAGGGCAACACAACATCAATTGTATCTTCGAACCCTCCGCAATTTCTAGTTCTGGTTCTACTTCTAGTTCTAGTTCTAGTTCTAGCTCCACCATCCCACCCAAACCCCAAGCGCAACCCCATGACCATGGCACATTTGCACCTTGAGTAGGGGAATGATGATGAACGTGTTGGTCGGTGGATGAAGTGTTGCAAACCGAATAGCTTGCACATACAAACTGTGCGGATGTGTGGGTGCAAATGTGTACACAATGGAGTAATTTTGGATGAAATGTGGCGACCCACATCTTATGGGCAAGGAATCAATGTATCGTTTCTTCTTTTGGATGAAGCATACACCCCTGTCAGATTGTGGTGCATTTATGTCTTAGACAAAGAAGTGTTTGGAGGTTCAGTGGCGAAAGAGTGTGGATAAAGTCCGCGACCTATTGAACCATGTGGTACAGGAGGTCAGATGGGTTGACACGTTGAATTGTTTCAACCAGTGGCCCCATTTCCCATTCTTTATGACACATTTCACCGATAGCATGCCAAATCAGCTCACTGGGGGATTTTCTCCATAGACCTTTGGAACCCCAAATATGCATCCCATGTTTACAAGGTGACGGTTGTAGTTGACATGTGGTGTTGGTATACCCATTGGCACCCAGGACATTAGCAGATGTGCTCATATGGGATGGCTATGGTCCGTCACACACAAGAGGGGGATTCTTTGATTTTCAGGTGGGTGGCCGTGATGAGGCCTCCAAGGGTAGGGTGCATGTGGTAGTCCCATTTGTTGGGCGTAAAATGGGAATTTGAGTGATCACCAACAATTGTACAATAATGTGCACGGCTGGTATTGGGCAAGGATTGAGCAATTATTTTGTCATTTGTGGCATAGGGGATTGGTTAGGAACGTTCGGCGTGGCGGTGCTGAACAGTTGCACCAAAGTGTGCGCATCTTGCTACACTTCACATAGTTTTGCATAAAGAGGCAAGTACAATATCAACCTTATGGTCCATGGACCATGTGCCTCAGCCGTGTAGAGGACCCAAGAACCACCGCAGTAGATGATGAAGATGGTGAAATGAAGATGATGAAGAAGATGTTTGTATTTTGTGTTATTACAAACGCACCACCACAGCCTGTGGGCAGTGCAATGAGAAGTATTGCGCTGATGGTATTGACCCTCACACTTGTGGGGATGAAGTTGTGCATGCACCACTGTAATTCTCTACTCCTTCTTTACCTCTTTGGACTCCCATGTTACAATATGTAACAGAATCCCAGGCAGGGGTTATACTTGTTGACCACCAATAGATGAAAACCTTTCTGTTCGCCCACACTTGTGCTTTGTTGTGTCATTTGTGCTGAGGGTTGCTGGGCTTGAGGAGGGAGTAATGTTTGGGGGTAAAGCATTGGGATAGATGGCTGGAACATTGATTTGGATGCTGGGCATGCCGGGCAAACGTTACCTGCATGGCAATGTCACCCAAGAGCTTTTCGTTCTGATTTTTGTTGCACTGCAGCCTTGTGCTGTGTAGGGTAAAGGTTGGCATGTTTTTGGAGTGTCTGGCCTCCAGCATTTGGATGTCTGCCTGTTCCAGGGTCTCCTAGGGGTGGGTCGCTTGGGCCCGTGGTTCCCTGCTTGGCTGTGGGGCTGGCTGCATCTGTTGAGGCGCTGGCTTTGGTGGCTGGTGGCTGGCGGTCTGTCCAGACTATTTGCCACACGTTCGAGCCTTCCAGTGGCTTTTCGTTCGCCTTGAGCCACTGATTCAGGGCCCGAATGAGGCTGGCCTGCCACTGCTACCTTTGTGCACCTGCGCTTCCCCCCAATTCATTTTTTTGGGATCCTCTCCCCAGACCATTGCCCTATATCAGTGAAAATTCCCGTCCCAAACCAGACGTTTGGTTGTCAGGGTGTCCATGGCCTCTTCATCTCCTCAGTATGCCTTGTCCGACACAGGTGGTAGCCCCTTCACAGGCAGCAGCCGAGCTGAACCTGACACTTCCCACGAAGACCTACGCAAGTTCCGTTCTGAAGATCGACCGCATGGCCAGTGATGGTTCTGTGGTGTCGCATGAGCCCATTGTATTCACTTTATATACCACTGACCTCTCCTTGCAGGTATGTAGCCTGATTTGTGGCGAAAGCTCTCCGACCCTACTACCCTGTCTTCATCATCCGTATGAGTCACTCTTCTGCCATCACAATCTTTTGCACACCAAAGAGGAGCATCGATACCGGGCAAGCTTTGGGAATCTTTAAGCTAATTAATTCCGAGGGCGGCACGCGTCGAATTTCAGGTTAACGCAAAAATAAAAAAACCTCCAAATTTTAATTAATTATAGAGCGACAATCGGAAAAGTGCGCAAAAATTAGGTTTATCGCAAAAAATTAATTAATTCTGTCCGGCATTGCGTACACATAGTTGAATGGAGCAGCAATTTCCACCCTCTGCCTACAGCACCCTCTTCCCGATGTTCACCATGCAACATTTCTTCCGTGTCATTCCTCATGAAGCTGCCGTTCAGCGGTATGCTGCACAAAACGACCGGTTGGCTATCGAAGACTTTTGTCGAGGATTGATCACTACAGCCGTTGATGTTGCAACACAAGTACAACCAGCAGTGGCACCCCAAAAGGCAGCGGCAACGGGCATACAGAAGAAACCAGCGTGGAATAGCCAGATATGCAAAAACTAAAACAAACGCAAAAAAATTAATTAATTTTCAGCTAACAGGTGTCGTTTTTTCTGCTGCGCAAATGCCACAAACATCGCAAAAAAAAATTAATTGTTGGCAAGGTTCATACGCAAAAATGAGAGTTGCGCAAATTTCAAAGGTTTGCCCGGTAGAAGATTTGACGGGCTGCCAATAGCATATACTGAGCCACAAATTCCTATTGACATGCCTGCACGCAGTACACATGGAGTGCACAGGTTTGTACATTGGCAACAAAATGAACCCTAGTTGTGGCCCCTTTTCACAACCCCATTCTACATTCCATCTGCTCCCCCTATGGGGTCAGGCGTCAGCTGGTGCACACAGGCCGACGGTCAGGAGCCCGTCTGGAAGGCTACACCGCCGTACAACTTGACAGCCTAACAGCAGGGACACCATTGGGGACCATGCCAACCGGCCCATGATAGGGTCCGGAAAGATCGGCTCATATTTGTCACAGTCGCCCAGGTGTGCCAAACCCTGGGAAAGCCAAAATAGCCCCCACCCCACCCCACCCCCGCACCACCACCACCACACAAGTATTAACAAGCAACGGCCTGTTTGCCAGATCTGGTTCATCCCACCAGCCATGCGCGGGTCAGCAGTAGTTTTGGGGCAGGCAATTTCTTTCTCCACCCCACTCATCTGGGATTCGTCCCAGTCGTCCCCCTCTCTGGCGCTTTGTCCTTGTTCCATCCTTCGTGGCTGTCCTGCAGGTCATGGCGGTGCTTGTGTTCAGCGATGGGTCTACTCAAGCACAGGACATCCGCAATCAAGGAGGCACCGTCACCCGCCTGGTACCAGGGGCGTTTAATGTCACCATGACCCACACCTCTACCTTTGTGGGGTATGTCCCCAACTGCACAGATGGTGAATTAAATGGAGACGAGACTGGTTTGGATTGTGGAGGCAGCTGCCAGCCATGTCCTAGCCCCAGCCCCAGCCCCAGCTCCAGCTCCAGCAGTACCAGCCCCAGCAGCCCCGGCCCCAGCCCCAACCCCAGCTCCAACACCAGCAGCCCCAGCCCCAGCAGCCCCAGCACCAGTAGCCCCAGCCCCAGCTCAAACACCAGCAGCTCCAGCCCCAGCCAAAGCCCCGACTCGAAATTTAGCCCCAGTCCCAACTCGAGTCCACTTCTTCCATTGGACACTGCTGCGGCACCAGCAAACTCCCCAGGCCTGGCAATTGTTTTGGTGGTTGTCCTGCTGCTCAGTCTGCTTCTTTCGTAGATTCGTGTGTGTATGAACCAGTGTGCACTGCACAGTATGAGCCATCACTGTTGCCTGTGCGCAGGGCGCAAGTAGGGTAGGTAGGGTTGCCGAGCAGCCAACCTTCCTTCCTCCCTTCGTGTTGCCCATCCTGAAGGTTTCTTCCTGCCTCCTGATTCTTTCCCGCCTCCTGAGGCCCATTACAGGGTGTCTATCTGAGTGTGACTGTCCTTTTGTGATTTTCCTTCTCAGGAGAGTTTCGTGCATGTGAGATCACCATAGGGACATACAGTGTCACTGTCTGTGCCAGTGTCAGTGTCAGTGTCAGTGTCGGTGTCACCCCAACTGCCATTGTCACCGTCAGTGCCATTGTCACTGTCACTCCTAGCTGTCACTCCCCATATGACACTGAGTGACAGACCGCCAGACCCGCCCCTGCACCCCACCAAAAAGTTTGACTTGTTCTTATGGTCATCCCCGTCAGACGATTTCAGCAACTGCAGCACATCTTCAAGTTCCTCATTCTTTCATTCAGCTCTGTTTCTAGCAGCAGCAGTTGCTGCAGCAGGGACGGTAGTGATAAGGACCCTGAATGAAGAACACCAAGTCCACAAGGACGAATCGTACAATTGCCAATAACCGGCAGCTGTCCATCTGTGCCTATTTGCTTTGCAGGATCCATTTGTCACCTGTCCCCATGGTCATCCCTGTTGGGTGCTATTCTAAAGGTGGCTATTGATACCCACCCTGGGGACCAATCACAAACGGTTGAACCATGCCGCGGCATGCCACAGCACCTGTTTTGGGGGCCTGTTGGTGGGGGCTTTGAAGCATGGTGCAGCATGCCGCAGCACAGCCAATTTTTCTTGGGGACTGTTGGTGCTTGCCTGGGGCAGCAGCCAGTCCTTACTAATGGAGTTTCATGTGCATGTCAGTTGGCCTAGATCGATGCTAATCCAACGGGGGCTGGGAATGTGGCCCCGCATCTTCCCGTACCTCCCACTGTGTGTATTTCCTTGGCTTCCGGCCTTTCTTCCCAGACTTCTACTTTTGGAGCCCAGCCCTGGCCTGTCTTGGCCCAGTGAGCTAGGCACCCATGTGATGTCTCTTGTATGTCATCTTTTTGCCTCTGCAGCCCCAAAGCACACAGACCTTGAATGGGGGTGAGCCTTTTGTATGGTGGGTTGGCCCGCTCCTGATTTGAGCACGTCGGGGCGCCTGTCGGGCTGCTTTTGAGCGAGCTTTCCAGTATGGTGTGCGCTACATTGGAATTCTCTTGGAGGGCATATCTGTCCTGGCAGTAGCAGGTGCAGCGAGGGCACCCTGTGTGCACATAGTACAAGATTGGATGGAGTTCTGCTCGGGGCACAAATCTGTACCAACATTGCCCTTAATTGTTGCATTGCGCACTACAGAGGGACAGTTTGCATGCGTCATACACCATGAATTTTTTGCAGAGTGACATTTTGCATTGAGTTATACACCCTTAACTTTCACAGGGGGCACCGGGTTTTCACTTCCGGGGGGGGGGGGACGATAGAGCCCCCCAAAACTGGGGGGGGGGGGTTCGGGAAAAGGGCTCAATTGACAGACACCATTATTACTGGTGAAAAGAAGGTTAGGAGCCACTTTTGGCAGGGGTTATGCACTTCTGATTTTGTCCCTTGTTGGGGACCCCCCAGCCCATGTCGTTCTAATGATAGGCCATGGTGGGGCACTACATACATGTGTGGCTGGAATTAACCGAGGGCCTTGTGTCTTTAAACACAAATACCACCATCATTGGAACCACGGATGTCCCCCGGTCGGTTTTGGGGGGTTCTGTCAATTGAGCATTTGGGGGGGGGGGCGAGGGCTCTATAGATCCCCCCCCCCTCCCCCAGAAATGAAAGCCCGCCAAGCCCAGGGAGACACTTGCATGGAGTTATTCGCTTTTTGTTTCTGCAGCGGGACACTTTGCATTCAGTTATACACTCATGACTTTCGCATTTAGGACCTTGAACCCTTGGGGTTGGCCATAGGCCTTAAGGGCATGAGGGCCCTGAATTTCTCGGAGCTCCCGAGAGGGTCGTCATGGCCTGTTGTCCTCGGCCTTCTCCTCTGGGTGCTGTGCAACTCGTGCCACACAGTGCCACGGGGGAAAGGGTCGAGCACCTACACGGGGGTGTGCATGCTTGCCTACCCACACCACACACTCAGGTTAGGGATGGGGGGGGGGGGGAGTTAAATGTACCTACCCCGTGTAGCGGGGGTGTCGCTCTAGGCTTCCCACTCCCGAAGGAGGGCCAACCGCTCATGGTTGGTGAAAAAATAGAAAAGTTACTATGTCAGAAAGAGAAAAGATGGAGGAACTATAATTCCTAAGATCTAAAAGGTCAAAATGGGAGGGACAAGAGAATGGAGGTCACATCGCCTTCCATCATGGATTGTGGCCACTCATGCCACCTCAACGGGTTGTGGGGTTGGTGTGGATACCTTACTCGTGAAAGAGTAAAGTGGGGTGGGATGATACCCTGGATGGGGTTTAGGGTTATGTAACCAAATGCCCTGGGTCACCCCAAAAAAAAACACAATCCAAAATTGACCTCACAAGTGAGCGTGTTACATTACCCACTAATGCGATGGTAACCCTCAAAGGAGAAAAATGAAAGAAAAATTTTCATTAGAGCCCTGGACCCCACTCAAATGTTTGTTGTCATTCCCTCCATGGGCGGATTATCCTTGGGTGGGGGGGTTCTCACCCCAAAGGAGAGTTGAGTGGGCGTCCCCACACTGGGAACCCTTTGAGGGGGGTGGGGGTACCATGTAATAAGCTACATGATATTAGGGAAAGAACAGAGAATCATCCCATTCAATGGATGTATCGTTGTTTGATGGGGGTTGTGGCGCTTTCCTTGGGCCCCAATCCACCCTTCTCATCTCTTCACAGGTCAGAAAGGAAAGTGCTTGCTCGTGCTCGTGTTGCCGTAGCGCTAAAATAGGGCTGCTTAAAACGCTTAGGCTTGTGCAGTTGCTTGCCATTCCCTCTCCTTCTTCTGCAGGAAACAAGGTAAGAAGGGCATGCATGACACACGATGCATTAATCATTTAGGGTTGTTCATAACTCGCCGTAGGGTTGTTTAAACGCTTAGGGTTGTCTTTGCGTTCGTGTTCCCTTCGGCATTCACATGGTGCCTGGTGAGTAAGGTAGGTGAGCCTAGGAGGAGCTCACCTCCTGGTTGAGTCTCGTGATGATGGGATGAAGTGGGTTAATGATAGGAAAAAAGATTGTCAATCGTCTCCCTTCCCCGCATACGCACGATGCATTAAAGGGATGTAGGCGATGCGCTGTGCACACGGTATAACCCTCGTTTAGGCTACCGAGGGCTCCGCCCTACGTTCTATAAGAGAACGGGCGGAGTCCTTAAGTTTGCTTGCTTGCGGCTCGGTTAGAGGACAGTGTATTCTTTTCTACCCGAAGACCTGTATAATACAGCGAGGGTAGTTAGGTCCCTCAGCCGCTAACCCAGTCTCATCCGCCTTTGCTCTCAGGTGGGAAAGGTCAGGGTGATTGGTGCAGCTGCAGTTGCCTTCGGCGACTTCCCATTTTTCTGCCCGAGCTAAAAAGGGCGCAGATCACATAAAAAAATTGTGTCAGTGTACGACATCTTCATGGACAACCCTTACCACACGCTGTGCACACGGCACTCCTTCCCTCCAAGCCCTGTCAGGGGAATGCGCGAGGGCTTCCCTGGCAGGCCACAATTGCCTAGCGGCGTTGTGTTCTCTTGTAATCTCACAGGAGAGCCAATGAGGTTAAGACCTCTTTGTCATGGCGTCCCAGTAGGGTGTGTAGGCATTAGGGTCAGCAAGCCTGGCAGGGACTGAGTGCGGTTGTGCTCACCCTGCCTTCGAAAGCTGGTGCTGGCATTAGTGAGTGTAGTGTAGTGGTGTCTCCTGCTCCGCGTGCTTTTCCTCGGGTAGTGTTAGGTTTTGGCAATTAGAAAAAATGGGCGTTTTGTATGCCCTTAGAACACTTGGCCACCCCTCCCCTCAAGTAGGTAGGGCTTTTGCCGTCTTCCCCAAAGGATAGGCACCAGCACAGAAATTGGGCGCCATAGGAGTGGTACTAGTACCTGATTAGGACCTTTCGTCCGAGGTCAGCGAAGCCCGGTCTCCGGGAGCCACGCGGGGGAGTGAAGTGAGACACATACAGACATACGTAGCACACTTGGGGGTATGGTAACCCCGTCAGGAAGGGTAGAACCCCATGGGTGTGGACCAGTCAGGGGTCCTAACTGTGGGCACGCTTGTCCCAAAGGAGGGTGAACACACCTTGCTTCACAGCACCTTGCTTGTCCTTCGCCCCTAGAGTAGTAAGCCACCGCTCTTCATTGAGGTTTCTGGTCTCGGGTTTGATTTTGCGGGTACTAGACGCCTTTCGGCCCCGTGGGGCCACCTGGTCGGGCCAGGTGATATCCTTCCCACCGGGTCCTAGTGGGGGTTCCTTCATGACACATCTCCTGCCTGGTGGCGGAGTCCCCCGGGTTCACGGGGCTCGGAGCCTTGTTCCTCCCCGGCTTGCCCATTTCGCCACTCCCCGGTCAGTTCATCGCTTAGCAGCCGTAGCTGCAGGCGCTTACCCACCGCATCGCCCCCTTAATGCGTGGTCGCCCGGGTGCCGGTGCCGCCGGGCCCGTGCTACTGGCTTGTCGCCAGTGGGACCCCCTTGGGCTGGCGCGGAGGCTGCCTAGCTGTGGGGCTGGTGCGTGGCGGGGTGCGCCACTACTGCCTTGGCGGGTGCAGTGCCCTGGTCGTGTGTGCGCGGTGCTCGCGGCTGGTTCGGGGGGGTTGGTGCCGGTGCCGGGATTTGTGTCTTCCCCGTTTCCCCCTTCCCGCCCCGCATTTCCCGCACTGTGTGTGGCGGGCCGTCCCGTCCGGGTGTCGCTTATCATCGCTCGCTGGTACGCCATTCCATATGGTTTGTGCGTGCCGCGGACTCGGTCCGGTTGCCCTTCTGGTATTCTCCGCATGTCCTTTGTGTGTGCGTGCGCTCGCACTCTCGCGGCGTCCGCGCCCCTCCCCCCCCTCCCTGGGTCGGTGTGGCGCGCGCACCTCTCGCGGTCCCGGTACTGGGCGCCGGTAGGGCCGATCCACGCGGTCCGTGCCCCTCCGCGTGTCCTGCCTCGGTTCGTGCCCCGTTTGGCTTGCTTGGAGGGGGGGGCGGCCCGGTCCCGTTCCCCCCCTGCCTGGCCTGGGGTTGTGTGCCCCCCTTGGGGCACCCCACAGCGCGCGCTCTTGCGAGCTGGCTTTGCGTGCTGTGGGGGCGGCACGAGGGTGCCCGGGGGGGGGCGCCTCTTGCCAGTGTGTGGGGCGTACGGGGCCGAGCGCTCTCCCACCCCCGACCGCTCGTCTTTTGGGTCGTGCGGCCGGTGCCCACTACCCAGTGGCTGTGGGTGCGGGGTGTATGGGCGCGAGGACCCGTTACCAAACCCACAGCGCGCGCCCTTGCGAGCTAGCTTTGTGCGCTCTGGGGGCGGCACGAGGGCGCCCGGGGGGGGCGCCTCTTGCCTGTGTCTGGGGCGTCCGGGGTCGGGAGGTCTCCCACTCCCGACCGCTCGTCCTTTGGGGCGTGCTGCCGGGGCCCACTACCCACTTGCTGTGGGTGCGGGGGGTGCATTCGTGGGGACCCGTCACCAATCCCACAGCGCGCGCTCTTGCGAGCTGGCTTTGCGCGCTTTGTGGGGGCGGCACGCGGGCGCCCGGGGCGGACGCCTCTTGGCTGGGCGTGGGGCGTCCGGGTTCGGGCGCTCTCCCAGCCCCGACCGCCCGTCCTTTGGGGCCTGCGGCCGGGTCCTCTACCCACTGGCTGTGGGTGCGGGGGGTGTGTGGCGTGGGGACCCGTCACCAACCCCACCGCGCGCGCTCTTGCGAGCTGGCTTTGCGTGCTGTGGGGGCGGCACGAGGGCGCCCGGGGGGCGCGCTTCTTGCCTGGGTGTGGGGCGTCCGGGATGCAGCGCTCTCCCATCCCCGACCGCTCGTCCTTTGAGGCGCGCTGCCGGGGCCCACTACCCACTGGGTGTGGCTGCTGAGGGTGCGGGCGTGGGGACCCGTCACCGACCCCAACGCGCGCGCTCTTGCGAGCTGGCCTGCGCGCTGTGGGGGCGGCAGGAGGGCGCCCGGGGGGGGCGCCTCTCGCCTGGGCGTGGGGCGTCCGGGGTCGGGCGCTCTCCCACCCCCGACCCCCCGTCCTTTGGGGCGTGCGGCGAGGGCCTACCACCCACTGGCTGTGGGTGCTGAGGGTGCGAGCGTGGGGACCCGTCACCAACCCCACCGCGCGCGCTCTTGCGAGCTGGCTTTGCGCGTTGTGGGGGCGGCACGAGGGCGCCCGGGGGGGGCGCCTCTTGCCTGGGTGTGGGGCGTCCGGGGTCGGGCGCTCTCCCATCCCCGACCGCTCGTCCTTTGGGGCGTGCTGCCGGGGCCCACTACCCACTGCCTGTTCGTGCGGGGGGTGCGGGCGTGGGGACCCGTCACCAACCGCAGCGCGCGCGCTCGTAGTTCGATTTGGCACCCTCCTCAACAACAGCAAAGTAATGGGCCCATAGAATTGTAGTCTTCCAGCTTAGTCCATAGCAAAAAAAAAGGGACTATGAAACACAATCATTATTTACACTCATGTTCACTCCTTACCCCTCTTCCACTCTCACCATACAAATATCCCTCTTGTAGTAAAATACACCTAGTTAGGACTTACCTAGGAAGCACCATGTGCTCCCTGGTGTCGCTGCCAGGCGCCTCTCCTCTATCTATCTCTCTTCTCTTCACTTGTGTTTGGGGCTTGGCTTAGGCCTAGGTATACTCTTGGGATCCCCCAATACATGAAACATGCTTGGGACCCACCAAATAGGCATTAAAATACATGTAGAAGTAGGGACAACCGTGGAAAAGGGTTGTAGAGTAAATAGAGGTCCCTTAGGGGCCTGGGACTCCCCCGAAGGTAGTATGTGTGGTATCACTCACAAATGAGTCGATCATGCATGACATGCATGACAATCCATGATGTCAAAAATGTGATCATCCAAATTCAAAGAGTTCTGAAAAATGAATAGTATAACCTTCTTAGGAACCCATAAGAGTGGGGTTGTGGTTGTGTTAGTTCTGAGCGAAAGTGAGGTTTTGGGTTGGAATGTGAAAAACACATGCTAGGGCGCCAGCATGTCATGACACATGATGCATGACACATGACACATGATGCATGATGAATGATGATGATGATGAATGATGATGAATGATCTGAATCTGCTCTGAGTTCAAATAAAGTACACTCTGAGTTCAAAATATATACTCCATGGGGCTCAATCTCAACCCCCCCCGGCTGAAGCCCTGGAATTCAGGAGTAAATACTCAGAAAAAAAGGCTGAAAAATGATATTGTGGCCATAATCATATGCAGCCCTGTGAAATCTCTTAGCATTTACTATTCAGTCCAGAACTGGACTACCTTCAATACCAAGTATGATCACTGCACCTCAGTACCACAGTAAAGAATGAGTGGAATGACTTCGGAAAGCATACATGTGAGTTACCTTTCTTACTATACCACTCTTACCACAGCACAATAGGTGATTAGTTTGGAGCTAAAAATGCAAATACCAGAAGTTCCAGAAAGATTGTGCTCAAAGTGATATATAAAGCATGGACAAGGCGTAGGAATCCTTAGGGAAGCCTTACATAACAAATGCAGAAACCGATTTTTGAAAATCAAAGTGAAATCGGCAATGAATAACGCCTGAAATGCACTTCAAAATGAACTGTAGCTGAGCTTCTAACTCGCCAGGAACCAAAACTTGAAAAAATATTTGGACATCTGAAAAGCGCAAAGTGTAGCGCTGGGAGTTCTGGCGACTCCGGTAACAGCGCGCGTCCGCCGTGCGGGACTGGGGGCGAAGCCTCCAAAGTCCAAAAACTTTTGAACTTTTGTAAAAAGCACTTCTGAAGCTGCAAAAAGCGCAGTTTTGTAAAACAAAGAATTTGGAAAACAACGAGCAGCGAAAAACGCGATTTTATAAAGTGAGGCTTACAGACAGGCAAAAATTTTTGCGCGGGGAGGGTGCACAGTACAGCCATAGGGTAACTGTACGTTTTGCGCGCATCAATTCACCACTGTGCGTTTAATAGGCGAGTTTGAACATCAGCCACACATAGCACAACAGAAATGAAACATACGTGTTGGTTAGAGCTTGCACAACACGCGTAGCGTGTTTTTACCTTGCTTTGCCGTCTTTTGCACGCTCTTGGTGCCTCGCAAGGTTTGGGTTGGGCTGGCATTCAGGCAGGAGTCACGAGGGAAACAGGCCGTCATGCATGCAAAATAGCAGCGTACGCCGCGTCGTGCACACGTAAAAACTCCGAATCCAACTAGGATAGAGGGTAAAACCTTCACAAGGGAAACATTCAAGGTTTGCGAGGTAGGGAGAACCTTCCTTGCTCGCTCTGTAGGACAGCATGCATGCATAGCGGAGGCGCCGCTATATGCGTCAGTGTCCCCTGTTGAGTGGTTTTGGTGGAACGCCTCGTGGGACGTCTTGTGCATGCATATGTTCGCGTGCAGGCACTTAAAACACTCATATGTTTCACCGTGCCGCTCACACATGCAGCGTGTGTTAGAGAGTGTAGGACCGTTGCAACTCAAAAAGTCCAATGAAACTCTGGGGTGACATTCCTCACTTGAAAGTTGTTCGGTTTGAGTTGCACGAGTGTGGGAGGAGTGTCGAGTGGAGAGTGGGATGTGGGTTGGAGGCGTTAGCAAGGGGCGCTCCTGCAAAGGGCTACTCCTTTGTAGAGCCTTAGGATCAGCGAGTGGGAGACTGGGAAGGCAGGGGATCGGAATGGGCAAGGGCAATCGCGTTGGTCAGCGTACGCTGGCCCTTGTTCCCACGCCCATCTCATCCCTGACGGTTTTTTCCTGGTCTCCCCGTGTGTGACCCTCTCTCTTTTTTTTTTTGGGTAGCCCCAAGGTAGAGACCCTGAGGTAGATTCACACACATGCTCGCCCTGCACCGCACATCCACGCACAGCACTGCACACACATACTCAACACAACACACTTTTGCGCGCCATTCACTCACTCTGCACGGATCACGTTGAGCTTCGGTTCCGTGTCCACACTTGCACGGGTGTCATCAGACCGGAGGCGAGATGCACCCAAAGCGTTCACTGTTTGTTCAGGGATGCTTGGTGTTAGCTACAACTTGACTTGCTTGGCGTGGGCGTGTGTGTGGGAAGTTGTAGGATCAGGGTGTCTTGCGGTGTAGGATCAGGCGTTAGCGTCTTTGACGGTGGGTGCCCAAGGCGGGGAGGTTTGCAGCCATAGGGTAGCCCTAGTTGTGGTTGGGCGGCCCATGCAACTTCTGCTCGTCCTGCAGCCTACCCAGTTCCTGGGGGAGGTCCCATCCCTGGGGAACACCACCCCTTCCCCTCCGGTGGTGGATGCTTGACTGTTCCAAAATGGAACAAGGTGTTCACCACCCGTAAGAATCAGCTTGCTTAGCAGTAGTGTTTCACTTCTCTCCTAGGCAACACACTTCAGTTGGGGTTGTTGACACTCACACGCGCGCCAGTTACACACCGCTCATCCCTCTTCCTCCCTAGATTGGTGAAACCTGTCCCCCAGCCTCGGAGCTCCCTTGGAAATCCACGACAACTCCCAGGCTAGTGAGTGTGAACTCACTGCTCAGTGAAACAGGGCCTTAGGACCATAGATGCAACGTATTCACAGGTGCTATGAAACAGGAGGGAGTAGTCTCACCTCCCAGGACGCTTGCGGGCTTGATTTTGGGCTGACTCTAGAATGTCACGCAAATCCTGAGATTTGCAGTACTCAGCAAAAACCTCGTTGACGTTACCGTCATCGAGTATGAAAGCCGTCACTGGCTCCCAGGTACAGTCAGAGATAGAATAGCCAGACCGCTCTGTATAGAATCTCCAACCACGTTTGTAGATGTGGCGGAGGATTCTTTCAACAAAGTATTAGTCTTGCTTTTTCATCTCTGATTCAGTAAACGTAACGGGTTCACTAGCGCTTATTCTTTTGGGTCTAGCCTCTACGGCCGTAGGTGTAGGTACAGTAGGTCTAGAGAGAGAGATGTCCCTTTCGGGCATCTGTAGTGAACTGTCATCCTCCATAGGCGGCAGTTCTTCATCTTCATCCATAGGATCCGCGGCCAAATCTTCGGCTGCAGCTTCCAGGCTTTCTTGTAGATCTTCTTCCCAGTCGTAGAGGTTGTCTAGCACGTCATAGTGCTTAAGCTGTGGGTAACCCACTTCAACCAGACCTCCGTACTTAGGATGAGTTTTGATCCACACGGATCCTTCAGCTACATCCGTGACCAGAAATGGTCCGAAGTAAGGGCTGTCCAGCGTATTACGCGGCCATGCCTTGAATCTTGTATGATGTACCAGAACCCAGTCACCAATTTGGTAGATAGCTTCTTTTCTTTTGCGGTTCTTGGTACGATTCTCCTTACTTCTTTTCTTTTCCAGTAGTGATCGGCATAGATCGGCGATCCGTTTTTGCTCGGTGAGCCATTCATCAACTTTAGGATTTCCTTCGCTCGCGCAGGGGAATTCGAAGTTGAAACCTGGCCTCCCTAGGAACAGTTCAGTAGGGGTGAAACCAGTCCTGCTACTCACTTGATTAATCATCAAGTAGATAGCACATGGTAGTAGTTTTAGCCAGTTTCGGCTCTTCTCCTTCAGCATCCGAATCCTCATGACTGTTTTGAAACAGCCGATTTGGCGTTCGCATAGAGGATTCTTTGTTCGTAGGTAAGGAGTTCCGAACTGGACTTCCGTACCCATGGCTCTCATGACGCTTCGGTACCAACCAGTAGGGCTGGTAAACCGGATGATTTGATCGCTATGGACAATCTCGGGTAATCCGTAGACTTGTACCCATCCTTCGAAAATCTCTTTCAATACTCCTTCACCATCCACCTTCTTAGTAAGGGGAAACACTCGGCTGTAGCGACTGAGTCCATCCGTCACCAGGAGGGCGAAATCATGGCCAGCGAATTTAGGTAACTCCATAAAATCCACGTAGAGGATGGAGTTCATTTGGTTCGGAATCGGGAGATTCCTTACCTCACCACAATCAGCTGCAGTGTTAGCTTTAGCCTTAGTGCAGGGACACTCAGCGATGATCTTAGATAAAATCTTCTTGAGAGATGCATCGCTACTCTTAGCGAAGAAATACTTCTGGAAGAACCAAAGAGTTCTCTCCACCCCAGGGTGACCATCCGTTTTGTGTGCCCATTCCAACATAGTTTCTTCGTAGTCTTTGGGGACACAAATGAGGTCTTCCTTGTATAGGTGAGTTGACGTGCGGGACCATTGTACTCCATCCAGGATCTTTGAGCTCCCAATCGTCAACTGGTCCAAGATGTCCGAGTAATCGGCCGTCAGGTCTTTCATACTCCAGGGTATGAGTTTTTCTTTCCTCGTAAAGAGATCGAGATGTTGATCCATCTTGGCGAAAGCTTCTTGGGCCATCATCTCGGTGTCTGCCCCAACCAGGGAATCAAAACAATTCCGTGATAGATAATCACAGAGTTCGTTTTTCATTCCCCGGATGTGGAATGTAGCGAGTCGTAGTTGGCTCAGGTAGACCAACCACCGTCGTAGACGTTTTCCATCTGGCGGTGGTCTTTCCATAAAGTACTTCACGGAATCCTGATCACATAGCCACATGATGGGATTGGTACCCAGGATCCTGTGTTGACTAGCCAACACTAGAACTCAAGCTAACAGCTCCTGCTCGTAGGTGTGATAGTGTGAGCGGGCTGCATTCCGCTTCCAATTCCAGTGGCCAAGTGGAACTAGGCGCCATTCTTGGGAGTCATAGTCAGATTTCATGAATCCTTCTCTTGTGACACCTTGAACTCTTAGGCGATAATCAATGTCTTTACATTGATCGGTAGTTAGCTTTTGCAACTGTAATAATGTCCCTCCTCCTCCAACGTTACTGGCATCCGTGATTAGAATCATCTCGCCGTAGCGTTAGGGTACTCCAAGTACTAGGCATTCTCGGGTTTTCTTCTTGACATCTTCGATTGCTTGCTTTCCAATAGGTCCCCAGCGCCACGGAGTCTCCTTCTTGATGAGATCCGTTAGTGGTGCGCTGGCTTCCGAGAAATTTCCGAGATCCCGCCTGTAAAAATTACAGGATCCGATGAATTGTTGGATTTTCTGAACTCCTTCAGCTTTAGACATAGAATCCGTTAGGGCGAAGTCCATCAGGGGCTTCATCTTTTGATCCTGCGGTTTCCAACATCCATCTCCGATGTGGAATCCGAGGTAGTCTGTTTCCGTCTTGAGAAATTCGCATTTCTCCAGCTTGATGCAGAGGTGATTTTCTTGACAGACGGTGTAGAATTCTCGGAGTAGTAGGAGATGGTCATCGATGGTGTTCGTCCCTAGGATGACATCGTCGATGTGAGCCTCCAGGACAGCACCACGCTGTAGGAGCTCTTGGACGGCCGGTCGTCGTTTACACAGGGCGATGATTTGATTCATCAGCTCCTGGAACAACGCCGGGGCGTTAGCAATACCAAATGGCATTACCCGCCATTTGTAGACCCGTCCATCCGGAGCAATGAATGCCGTTAGGTCTTCGGCACGCTCCGTTAGGTCAATTTGCCCGAAACCGGACCGCTTGTCCATTTTAGTTTTGTATCTGCATCCAGCAGCGGTTTCCACGGTGTTCTCCATCAGGGGCAACGAGCTGCTGTGCAGTTTCATTTTCTGGTTAACCTTTTTGTAGTCGACCACCAATCTTTTTGCAGTGCTCCGTGGTTTAGCTACCAGGAAGCATGGACTGCAATGCTTAGGATAGTCCGTCTTTTTGTACTCGTAAACCAAAGCGGCCTCCACGCATTCTTTGATTTGGCGAGTAATCTCAGCCATGTCATCTTTTGATGCTGGGTACGGTCGACATCGAACTCGATCTTTGAGAAATTCTTCTCTTAGTTCTAGGTCCATGGTCACGAGTTTCTTCACCGATCCAGGTGCAGGTAACGGACCAAAAATGTCAGAGAAATGCAGGATGATTTTCTTGATCCTCTCGTCAACATCCATCTTGTCGATCGAAATCTTGAGGTCTTCAGATGCGTGTAGATTGGACGCACCTGATTCTTGTTTCTTAGATTTTTCATCTTGCTCCGTCAATTTCTTGAGGGCTAGGACCTGTTCGGGGTCCAAAATCATTTGATTCTCTTGGTGATCAATTTTCTTCTTTTCTTTAACTTTCTTTCTTAGTCTCTTGATGTCTTTACGGCGTAATCGGTCTTTTCTTTCTTCTTTCTTTTCTTCTTCTCCTTCAATTTCTTGTTCCAATGCTTCGTGTAGTTTGTGAAGCATGACTAATTCTTCGCCGACATCAAAATACGTCCCATGTTCTCCGTCGTACTCGTCTAGGTAGACCATGCTTTTCCATTTTTCTTTTAGCTCCAGTTTTTGGAGTCTGTCAATTTGATTTAGTAGAAGGAGACAAGTTTCTTCCAAATCTTCTTTTGAAGAAGGGAACGAATTTTTACTCGGGCGTGCGTGTAGGAGATGGAGTTGACGTTCGTCTCCTTCGCTCGTCATCGATTCTAGTGGGACGGAAACGTGTGAAAGAAGTTTTTCGGGGTTAGGAGTTTCGGAAGGGGCTGAAGGAGCCTCTAGAGGTTCTACTTCTTCCAAGAACAGGTTGGCGACCAAGTCGTCGTAGTCCATAGCGGTGTAGGACTCGTTCGAAAAGGGTATAGTCGACTCAGAAGGGGCTTCGGATATACTTCCGCTTTCGTCAGAGGTTTCTTCGCTCTCTTCTTGAGTTTCTCTTGCCTCTTTCGGACTTTCTTGAACCACTTCTTCGACTTGAAACTTAGGCGTCTCGAACTTGTACTCTTCCTTTCTCTCGTCCACTTCATGATCAGTGGATGATTTTACAAACTGTGAATTTCTTCTGATTTGCTTTGTGTTGTCTTTGGTTTTAGGGTCAGGACATCCCAGAAGTGCATTTTTTTATTTTTTGTTTGTTCACTATTTTTTTTTCACTATTTTTTATTTTACATTCTGTGCAGAGGTCATTTTTTCATGATTAATCTCTGCCCAGGATTGCAGAAATTTTACTGTGATTGAGCCTGGGGGTCAGAGGACCCGATGTGTGAGGCACTTGTGAGTGCCATGAGTGGTGTGTGTGTAGACATGTACATTACATGCGGGTACCGGAACCCAGCGGTGCCTCCTAAAATCCCAGGTCCGGGATCAAAGTAAAAATCTGTGTTTTTTTATTGCTCCTTGGCTTATCTTCATAGATTCAGCCACAGAAGCACCCATTTTCTGTGGGTGTTTGTGAGCTTGGGAAGGGATTATTAACCCGTTGAGCAATTCAGTTGCGTGGTTAACACCCGACCCAAATGCTTTGCATTTTTCCCACCCAATTTTGTTGTTGCACTGCACCTTCTTTGTGCTTTTCAGCCTGAGATGTGTCTCAGGACTTGGGAGGGGAGTGTAAGGTTTTCGTGCAACCTATATTCTCGCTTTTTTCAGTGCAAAAGCCTGATATATGTACACCCACAGAAAACCACGATCCCAGCACTGTTTTGGACAGTGTTGGTATCAGTGGATCAGGAATTTCTGTAGTTTTACATTGATGGTGTTTTCACCATTTTCTGTACAATAAAAATGAGTTTGGGTCGGCGACGGCCAGTCCTGAGATCGCGCGCGCCGATCCAGAAATTGTCGATTTCCGACGATTTTTATGATATTTCAATCAGTTTTATTGTTTAGATTATTTCTATATCAGTTTTAGACATAAGCGAATGTTACGGCACTATCGCGGTGCCGATCCGTGCTAGTTTTTTTGGCCCAAGTAGGTCATGTTCGTGATTTTTTCTAAAAACACAGGTTGCTCAGATCCTGAATGTAAGCACACCAAATGAAAGCCCATCAGTTGGGCTTTGCGTGCATATGCTGATTGGGTTTCCAAATGCGTCGGTGCACCGGCACCACGCGTTGGGGGGAGACCCGTGTTCATGTTGCATTTATGCATTGTTTTGGTCATATTTCATTGTTATATGTCCCCTTTGTTCATATCTTCTTAGGACATGAAAGGGACCGTTTCGAAATCACTCCTGTGATTTCGTCGAACACGTAGTATGTTTCCGTCACCTTTTATGGTTGCATTTGGGGTTAATTTTTGGGTTATTTGAAGGAAAACTTTGATAAGTTTCAAGAAAAACAAGTTCAAAGTCATTCATTTCCAAAAATGAAAAGAACACTCTGCCGGCTTGGCGGTTGCCCCGGGCGGCTCCGTGAGGCTCTGGTTTAGGAGGGGTGGGGTTTTCCGTGTCCCTTCGCCCCCGCGGTGCCGGCTTCAACTTTCTGGCGGCGGTCTGTGTGGGCGGACCGCTACCGTTGTTGCCGGGCGTGCGGTGGCCCTTTGCCGGCGTGTGGCGGGCTGGTGCAGCGCCTTCCGGGGGTGTGCGGTGGCTTGTTTTGTTTAGACCCTGGGTCAGCGTCCCTTGCTTTGGTGTTGGGGTTTGCTGTGGTGCGCCGTGCTGGGTCGTGCCGTGTTGTGCCGTGCTGCGTATTGCTGGTCCTTGCTGTGTTGCGGTGCGCCCTGCTGGGCCGCGTCGTGTGGCGCTGTGTCGTGCCGTGGTGTGACGCTCTGTGCCGTGTTGCGTCGCGTCGTGCTGTGGCGTGCTGTGCCTTGGGGCATCTTGTCGTGGTGCGTTGCACCGTGGTGCACCGCGGTGCGGTGTGCCGTGCTGCCCCGTGTTGTGCCGTGGTGGGTTGGTGGAGGGCAGTCCGGCCCGTGTCGTGGTGCGGAGTGCGGGTCGGGGTGTGGCTGGCCGGTGGCCGGGGGGTGCGGTTAGGTGCGGGCTGGCTCGGCGGGTCTGTGCTTTGGGGGTCTGGGCGCGCCGCTCGGGCTGGTGCGTCGGTCCGCATGGAGGTTGCTCTTACCACGCTCAATCTTTTTCTGTCGATCAGCAGTTTCGGCAGGTACTCAGCGGTCATCCCACTCAGGGGGACATTGTTGCCCATGGTGCAGAGAATGCACTAGGGGTATCTCAGGGTCAGGTAGCTTCCAGGACTCCTCGTCCTCTTCAGACCAGATGAAGTATTTCCAGGTCTGTCTGGGGTATTGAAGCCGTTCCTGGCGCTCAATACCTTCGGCCTTCAGGTACAACAGCCGTCGGAGTTCCTGAGTGTCATGCTCTGACAGTGGCATGTTATTAGAAGGAAGCCATGCTAGAGCGTCAGGACTCTAAGCCACGGCTTCACCTGAGCAAGTATGCTGCATGTGCAGCACATGTTTCGGAACAGGGCAATTTCGTTTTCGAGGTTGACTCGGGGTCTACCACTCCAGCAACAGCTGTGCCAGGAAGGCACTGTGTTTGAGTTCAACACAGCTGGGATCAACAGGGGGAATAGAGCTGGTGATTTCAGACAGTTGGTCGTCAGCATCCTCCTTCACAGCAGCAGGCTGCAGATCGTCATCATGGGATTCATACCCTGTAAGTGTGGCTGAAAGGTGCTCAGGAGATCGTTTTTTGAGATCAAAAAGGGTCAAGCCACGATTTTCGGCCATGACCTCTTTCAGTAGCACCTGGTCCAGATCACACAGGGGTACAGGGTTGAATGATGCATCAACAATGGATAAGAAACTGGCCCATTCAGGGGCCTGCATAGGTGTGTCTGAATCCTCAGCGACATAGATGGGACCGTCGGGGACTTGCACTCTTCCCACAGCCATTCGGTCCAGCAGTTGGCGCCAATAAGCGTGTTCACCTGAACAACCCCAGTCAGGGGTACACATGACAACCCTTCCTCCCTCATAAGCGATTTTTGTTAGAACCTTCGGAAGCAGGGAGAAGGGATGGTTAGCATACGCTAGGCCGATTGCTTTCCAGAAAAAAGGGAAAGCGTTATTCATATGTGTCAAGCAATACAACTGCATGATGTGCTGTTATTGGCTCGCGAACAATTCAACCTGGATCTCATCCGGGGATTCCTGCAGCGCCGCCAGTCCATTTTCAAGAACATCAAAGGCCCATTGGTAGTTTTCAGTACGATAAATAGTCTTTGCTGCGTAGCGCAGCCCAGACTCTTTTTGTCCTAACAGCTCCAAAGGTACGGAGAAGAGCCCACTGCCAAAGTGGCAGTGTAGAGAATAGGGGCGTTGGAGGAACAACATTTTAACCTGGGGGTTTCTTCGTAGGAAGTCGGTGCCAATGACGATGTCAAAGGCGTCAGTGTCCAACACTCTGCAGTGTTGGGTTACAGTTTCGTCGCCAAGACAAATAGACACATCTACACCCCCCAAGGAATGGATGATACGCCCATCCCCTACCCTTAGGGCCACTGTCTTGGTTTTCTTGAAAGTTTTTAGCAGGCGCCGGGCCACTATAGAGAGTGTTGCGCCGGTGTCAAGCACTGCACGAAAAACTTGATCCCGGATTTTCAGGAGGATCCAGAAAACCAAGTCCTCCTCTTCAGAGCCGTCCCCCTACTCCTCAGCGCGGAATTTCACATCCACCCCTGCAGCCATGAGAGACTTGGCCATCCAGGCCAGTCGCCTCTTCTTGGAGTTAGACCCCTCAGGGGAGGCGTTATCCCCCTGTGGGCGCTTCTTGGGGTCAACAGCGGCAGGAGAGGGAGAAGTAGCGGGCGCCGATGAGCGCCTCTGGAGGTTGGGGGTTCCACCCTTGCCTTCCCCCTTGCCTCCTCCTTTACCACCCTTGTCCCCATTCTGGGTAGTTCTGGTGGCTTTTTGGGCTTTCTGGCGTTCAGCCTCCTGCCGTTTGTGTTTGCTACTCTCACGTTTTTTGATGTGACATTCGTCCTCGTAGTGACGACGTTTGCCACAGTACCCACAGGTGATGGTACACCTGAAATGGTCCTGATGGGTCACTGTTTTCCCGACTTTACCCTACATACTGGAAATTGCACACCACTCGCTCGGTGGTTCAAGTGGCAGTTGAACCAGTTTTACCACGTTTTTGAGTAAAAAGTGGCGGTTGAGCCAGTTGAACCACCGGTTGAACCGGTTGAACCACAGGCCAGCGCTGGCGGTGGCGCGCGAGCCGCAGCGCACGGCAGCGATAGTTAATTAACATTGATGTTACTTAGTAGAATTACAGCAGTGCGACATTTGTCATTAGTGTTTTGAACCAGAATGTCTAGTACCAATGATGTTGCAAATTTTCTGGTGGCCAAATATGGTGGATTAACGCAATCCGTGCCGAGGACGCACTAGTGGACCTATTCACGAGCAATCAACATGGAATGGCTTTGTGGGACCGCATTACCGCCCGGGTAAGCTCATCACGGCGCGTCGCCAAACAACGCCGCGATGGCCAAGCCAAAGTATTCACTGGGCAAGAAGCCGTGAGGCTTATTCTTGACCTCAACATTCCAAAAAGAAGGTGGCGCCACTCTTGCAATTGTTGAACCATTTGAGGGGGGGGGGGTTTTGGAAGGGGGGGGCTAATCCATGCTCATGGGCCGACAGGAGAAGGGAGTGTGATGTATGGAGGAGATCGTGTAGTGGGTCACATTATGGATCCGCGTGATGGTGTCATATTCAATGCGTGGCGCCCACATTGTCCACTTCCGTGGCGCGGAAAGCGGTATACCATTGTGATGTATACGGGTGTGGCGTGGGACACAGTGCCTGCCGTCTTGCAACGCCGTATGCATGAGTTGAACCTTCTGTTGTGAACACATTTTCTTCATTAGTGCGCATTTTCTCTTCTTTCTCGCCCTTCGTGCGCGCTACGCTCCACGCCGCGCGCTAGGCGGTTCAGCCGCGGTTCAACAGGCTCAACCAGGTCGTTTTTGGCGGTTAAACCGGCGGAAAGGATGGTAGCGCGCGCCAACAAAATCATGAATTTGGCCCAAACAAACATGCTCGTGCCAAGGTTTTCGATCTCCAATTACTTAAAGTTCAACAATAGTGTCAGTGACTACTATTGTCCTCTTTCTTGGGTTTGCACCAACACACAATATCATGTTTCTTATTGTCCTAAAAAATGCTTGCGTGGCGTGTGGTTCAACCGGGGTGTTGAACTAGGCATTCACTATGGGGATGAAGACCTCATACAAGTTGCACAATATTCAGGATCCCATGGGTTGCCAGGGTAGAAACAAGTTGTAGGTGCGCAACGCGGAGGTGGCTCCCTATTTGAAACGCGGGGAAAATCTGAACTGCACCATATGATTGGAATAGGGTGGGAGGGCGGTTCAACCGCTTGAGGAGGGGGTTGAGTAGGGTTCAACTAGGTGTGGTGTGCAAATTCTGGTACATAGGGTAGTGTGCTGCTGTCCTTTCAGTTACAGCACACAACAACCGCGATGATGTCAGTCAGGGGCATGACAGGGTCCTCCCTTGTCATTGACAGGTTTACAGTAGAAGAGAGGAGATGCATCCGTTTCCGGTTTAACCTCACTCATGGCACGCAGGTTACCCCCCACTTTACCACCACCCTTGTTGGCGTTAGTGGGCTTTTTAGGCCATTTTCCTTCGTCACGTTCAGGGGTAGGGGTGGCACTTCTACCTAGGTGTCTCCTGAGGAATCTTTCCATATGGGAGTCATTCTCCCTCTCAAGGGCCAGTTCAATGAGCAGGTCCACAAGATCATCGTACGTATGGGTCCGACTCTTCCTCTCTCACCTAGGCTTTTAAGGCAGGTATTTTTCCCAACATGGTCCTCAAAAGCCGAAGGCTGCATCTATTGGCCTCATACACCTTGATGCAATTGGTATGGTGCAACCATGGGATGTATGAACGATGACATACGTATGCACAGTGTTGTGCGCATGTCGCACTCCCGCTTTTTAAAAGAAAACCCATGAGACACTTTGTGACACGCAAAATGCGCTTCACAAGGTGTGTCACACCGATTCTTGAACCTTCTTGAAACTGACGCGGATAAGAGGCAAATGCATGCGGTGCCGAGGGTTGCCCGCTTATCCTGAATACTTTGAAATATGTTTTTGCTTTTCATCAGGGTTGTTCTCGCTGTTTTGTTTCATGGACTGTTTTTGACACGCTTTGGGACACGAATATGCGTGTCCCAGAGCGTGTCGCTGGCTATCCCTCGTTTTGTACCTCTGCAGATGCACTGCAGAGGCTACCTTCACTGTGGTCGCTGCCTTCAGGGATTTCAGGGCTGCCTCCAGGGATTTCAGGGCTGCCTTCATGGCTTGCGGGGGCCTGTTGACACAGTTTACGGTTGCTGCCTCGCACATTGCACGCTGTGGAATGCAAAATAGTCAAGGCACGTCGTGCGACGCGCGATTTACCTGTCACAATGCACTACAACATTGCAGAAAGCTGCCAAAAGGCACCTCTGTCCGATCGGCGGATTTGGGAGCAGGGTGTGCGTGGAGTGTCTGCATCTGTGGTCGGGCGGTCTCACTGGTGCTTCTCTTTGCGCATTTCTGACACACAAAGAGTGGCCTTTCGTGAAACATTGCACGACGCAACAATGACTTATCACAGCGCGACACAAAACTGCACATGTAAACCAGCGGCCAATCGGACGCTTCTGTGGGTGGGAGCTTTCGTTTTTCGTGCTTCTTTGGTTGCTTGGCATCATCTGACACATTCCAGAACGGCTCCAAAGGTAGAAGATGAGAGAGCCGATGACAGGTTGTGCGACGTGCTTATAATGTATCACAGCGCAACACAACACTGCATATGTGAACCTGCGGGCGATTCGACGCTTCTCTGGGTGGGAGCTTCCGTTTTTGGTGCTTCTTTGGTTGCTTGGCATCATCTGACACATTCCAGAACGGCTGTGAAGGTAGAACATGGCGGAGCCATTGACAGGTTGTGAGACGTGCTTAGTTGAGGTTGTGCGGCAATCGTCCCACGTACGTGTTGGGATTTTAGTCAGGAGCCCCAGGTGGCGTTCCGTGGGTCCATAGGAACCCACGTTCATTCGTGAGAACAGATACTCCAGGTCGCACACATATTCAGAGACTCGCGCAGCGGAAGGAGAAAGATGTCCTTGATTAGTGCCCTAGATATTTTGATGAAATCCTGCAGGTTTTGAAGTTGAAAACCCAAACCAAAGCAGCAAGTAGAGCAAGAACAGGATGTGGATCGAATCAATGAATAGTTTTGAAATCCAGTGTAACACAGAAGGGCTGCAGATAGACAAAGCAGGTATAAACACAAAGATTCAATCACAAATGGATAATACAAAAGATTTTATATGAAAACTGGTCTGACTCTAGGCTCTAAGATAGCATCAAGCACTTCATGTGCACTCGTTTGGGTGAAATGGGGCTGGTTAGGAATGTGGGGCATAGATGTCAGGCCAACACAGAAGATGACTTGGCCAAGCAACTGAATTCAGAAACGGTTAAAAGGTAGAACCACAATAAGTGGTAGAAACAATTGAGTATAGGGGTCTTGGGGTGGGAGACCACTAGGCTTAACCCCCAAGGCCTAAAGCATGAAATGCCTTTTTTATTTCGGTGTATCCTCCATGAAGGAAGGTACCTCCGCTCAGTTGAGTGGTAGGGGTGAACTTCACGGGGGGGCTAGGGTTACAACCCTAGTTACTTTGAGAAAGTGTACTTAAGGCTTCTAAAGAGTGATAAAAATACTTAAGTTAGTCTTAACATCAACAAAAGGGTTTTAAGGGGGGCTTGGCCTGGATCAAGCCCTCCAAGAAAGACATGGCAGTGACTTTTTTTACCCCTCCCCGAGTACTTGTTAGCTAAGCTAGTAGGACGAAGGAAAAAGGCTCAAATATTCCCAAATTTACCTCAGAAAATGCATTAAACTTACCAAAAACATCCTCATCAGTTCAAAGAAGCCTATCACACTGTAGGTACCCTCGAAAAACAGTGTAATGTACCGTGTATGATGTCCCTTCGATGGGGCATTCCTCAAAAGTCGCGAGCGTGCGACGAAAAAATTTGGTAAAAATTTTGGGGTAGTCGGGTTTGAACCCAGGACTCCCTCCCTAGAGCACATGTGCTTGCCCACTAGGGTACAGTCGACCACTGTGATGCGGACGGTGATCGCTGTATAAACAGCGTTTTAGTAAACGTCCTGACCAAGGGCCAGGGCGGAGCAATACTCCCAATGGAGGACACAAATCTCCAGGAGCTGAAAAAAATAGAAAATGTAACCAACAGGGAGTGATTCCTGTGGTTTAGCGAAAGGGGTAGCGATTTAACAAGTCAAATCGCTGAAAATTGACGAAATCACGCGAGGAATCGTCATTTTCACACCAAACTCAAAGTCGCAGACAAGCGGAAAGGAAGCGGACTTCAAAAACAAGGTTGCGCAAGCGTAAACGGCTTTTGAAAAAGAAGGTATGAGCCGTAGTTTTTAAAGTTCTAAAGGAAGTTTTTGCAAGGTTGCATCAAAATGTTTATAAACTTTAGTGAAGAGTATTCAAACTCAACCCAGACCATAGAGCAGGTGGACAACCCACCTCTCAGGTATGCCAGTGTCATCTCACACGCATGCATTGCGTTCGTGTTGGTTGCTTCGTTAAAACGTTAGGGTTGTCAACGCTGTGTTCGTTGGGGGTTCGGGCGCTCATCTCCTTTGCTGTGCAAAGGTCAAAATAGGAATGAAAGGTATGTGATGCGAATGGAGCGCGCAGCGCGCACGTAGGGTTAGAATATGCGCTGTGCTCGCGATGCATGTGCCTAATTGAGGCATTCACACGCTGTGACGCTTTCTCTGTACCCCAATTCATCATCGTTCTCTCTTCACAGGTAAGAAAAGAAAGTGTTTGTTCTTGTGTAGCCGTAGCGTTGAAGTAGGGTTGCTTAAAACGCTTAGGCTTGTTTGTAACTCGCAATAGGGTTGTTTTGCGTTCGCTTCACTTCGGCATTCACACGATGCATGGTGAGTAGGGTAAGTAAGCCCAGGAGGAGCTCACCTCCTGGTTGAGTCAGTGTGGTTATTGTTCCGCCTCCCTTCACTGCATGCGTGCACACGATGCATTAAAGGGATTTGGCAGAAGGCCACGCGCTGTGCACGCGGTATGAACCCTTGCCAGGTTACCCAGGGCTTCGCCCTACGTTCCATAAGCGAACGGGCGAAGTCCTTAAGCTTGCTTCCTTGCAACTGGGTTCAGGAATAGTGTATTATAGGGCACACTAAGAAGCGTATAATACGTGGAGTGTGTCTTGGTTCCTCCGTCTTGAACCCAGTTCATTGGCCTCTGTTGTACAGGTGGGAGAGGTTCAGGGTGATTAGTGCACGCAGCAGCTGCCTTCGGCGGCTATCCCATTTTTTACGCCCAGCTAAACAGGGGCGCTGATCACACAATCAATTGACTGCGCCTCAGCCAGGAGTGGCGAGGGCAGTTCGACTCCATCGACATCCACGCTGTGCACGCAACAAGAGCACCCCTTCCCTCCAAGCCCTAGCAGGGAAACGTGTTTCGACGTCCCTGTTAGGCCACAGTTGCTTAGCAGCGCTGTGTTCTCTTGTCTTCTTCACAGGAGGGTCATTAGGACCCGAGACCTCATTGACAGCAACACCAAGTAGCGTGTGTGGGGGTTAGGGTCAGCAGGCCTGGCAGGACTTGAGTGCAGGTGATGAGTGCTCACCCTGCCTTCGAAGGCCGGTGCTTGCGTTAGTGAGTGTAGTGTAGTGGTGTCTCCTGTCCCGCGTGCTTTTCCTCGTGGGCAGGGGAGTGCGTTAGCTTTTGGCCCTTAGCAAAAATGGGCGTTTTGTAAGCCCTTAGCACACTTGGCCACCCCTCCCCTCTAGTAGGTAGGGCGTTTGCCGTCTTACCCCAAGGATAGGCACCAGCACAGAAATTGGGGTCCATAGGAGTGGTAATAGTACCTGATTAGGACCTTCGGTCCGACGTCAGCGAAGCCCGGTCTCCGGGGGCCATGCCGGGGAGAGAAGTGAGACACACACAGACATACGTAGCACACATAGGGATATGGTAAACCCTGTAAGGAAGGGTAGAACCCCATGGGTCTGGACCAGTCAGGGGTCCTAACTGTGGGCTCGCTTGTCCCCAAAGAGGGAAGACACACCTTGCCTCATAACACCTTGCTTGTTGTTCCCCCCTGGTGTAGTAAGTCACTGTTCTTCGTTGGCTCCCCAAGGTCATTACATCAGGGCAGTCCCCATGCAACACATGGTCAACAAGGCATACCCTCGCCGGGTCGCTGCAATCCTGATAAGCGGGCACCTGGCCCACGCTGGAAACCATAGGCATGGGTCTGCAGGGCACAGACAGGGTCAGTGCAGTGCTCAGTAAGCAGTAGTCTGTGAAAAACCAATGGCCTTCGGCCAGGGAGTGGTTGTCACGGGGGGCTAACTGTCCTGTCCTGCGATGCAATGCGGGGCAACTGTGACAACTGCTCTTACACCCATACACAGGCACGTCTGCAGAAGAGTGCTCACTGCACCTGTCAGTAGACTGACACAGGGAAATTAGTTTCGCTTTTTACGCTGGGACATAGTCTCAGCACGGGTTAGGAGCTGCCCCTTGTTGTTCTGAACGAGGTAGGTGCGGAAGATGGGGTCGATACTCCCGTCTGGTTGTATGAAGGCTGACATAGGTTCCCAGGTCGCCTCAGATAACCCATAGCCATCCCACAGGGTTAGAAATTTCCAGCCCTTTTTATACTCGTTGCGAGCAATACCTGCAACCACGTAGTAACCATCGACTGCCATCTCATCGGCAGTCATCTTTTCGCGTTCGTCTGCCTCCTCTGGACTGGCAGCGTTCTCTAGGTCTATACGCTCGACCTCACTGTCCCTGAGGCGCCACTCATCCCAAGACAACTCGTCAGGGGAGTGATAGTGCCTGAACTGTTTAGGGGCACACAGCAGTTCACCACCTTGACGTGGACTGTACCTGACATTGATCCTAGATCCATCTATCCTGATGATACGATAGGGTCCAAAACAAGGGTCCTGTAGGCAGTTACGTGGCCAGGAGGGTAGGCGTGAAGGGTGAACCAAAACAAGGTCACCAACCTTTAAGCTGGCAGGTTGCCGTAGGCGATTCCGTCGGCTCAGTTCACGGTCACGGATGTGTCTCAGGTTAGTCCCAGCCTGGTTAGCCAGAGACTGCTTGTGTTCCAGCCAATCTCCCACAGGGCTCTTGAAGTCCTCAGGAAAGGGGGTTTCGAAGAACCAAGCAGGTCGTCCTCCATGGAACAGTTCGTGGGGGGTGAAACCCGTAGAAAAGCTCCGCTGTGAGTTCATGGTCAGCACTGCCCAGGGCACTAGGCGTACTGAGTCCTTGGTAAGCTCCTGTTTCATCAGGATTCTTAAGTTTTGCTCCACCACACGGTTCTGTCTCTCACAGAGAGGGTTAGAAGTTTGGGTATAGGGCACACCTGTGGTTACCTCCACGTTGAGGGCATTTAGCACTCGTTTGTACCACCCAGTGTCACTGCGGATGCGTACATCCTCATCAGAGTGCATCTGCTTAGGTGCCCCATAGGGTTCGAACCATTGTTCGACCAACAGTTTCACAGTCTGCTCACCTGTGATTCTCTTATTGCAAGGGAACACACGGGTGAAGCGAGATAGGCCACAGGTGACCACTAGGCAACTATCATAGCCGCCGAAGCGTGGTAGGCCGTGGATGAAATCCACGTAGAGAAGAGAGTTAGCACAATAGGGTATGGGTAAGCTGGAGATCAGGCCCCTATCTCTACTGTCGCTCTGCTTGCTGGCATGACAGCCACAAGCATCCACAATGGTCTGCATACGCGACCTCAGTTCAGTCAGGGTTAGACTAGAGTAGAAACACTCACGGAACAAGTCCACTGAGCGATTAGCGCCAGTGTGACCAGAACTGAGATGGGACCACTGTGGGCACCCATCCAGTCGTGCCTCAGGCACCACAATTTGGTCCTCGTAGAAGAGGTACTGATTGTTTTTATACCACTGGTGCCCGTCAATGACACGGGGCTCGAGACCAGTGCTGAGGGTTTGGAGAATTTCTTTGTACTCTGACTGATAGTCGGTTAGACTCCAACCCTCCAAAATTCCAGCAGTGCGCATGGACAGGTCAAGCTGGACATCCATACGCTGGAAAGCCTCTCTGGCGAGCGCCTCAGAGCTCTCACCTATAAGCGCATCGAAGGTGTTGCGCGATATATAGTCAGACAGTTCATTCTTTATTCCGGGGATATGATGCACTGTCAGCCTGAACTGGCTCAGGTACGTCCACCACCGCTTAGGCTTAGCTTTCTCTGGTGGTGGGCCCTTCTGAAAAGACTTCACAGGCTCCTGGTCACACAGCCAGACAATAGGGTTAGATCCCAGGAGTCGGGATTGTGACGAAAGCACCAACATACCGGCCAGGAGTTCCTGGTCATAGGTGCTGTAATTGGAACGCGCTTGGTTCCATTTCCAATTCCAGTGTCCCAGTGGCACCAGTCGCCACTCACTGGTAGGATAGTCATGTTCCAACGAACCATCACGGTTCAGTCCACTAGTACGACAATGGCAGTGGGTTAGTTCAGCGGGGTTAAGCTCCTGCCATTGGTAGATCGTACCACCCCCCCCTACATCACTGGCATCAGTGATCAGGACTATCTCGCCCTTAGGGCGGGGTACTCCCAGGCAGTTGGAGGAGGCAATCCTCTTCTTCAACTCCTGGAAACACTCTTCCTCTCTGGAGGTCCACCTCCAGGGAGTAGTTTTCTTGATTAGGTCAGTGAGGGGGGCAGAGGAGTAAGTAAAGTTGTGGATGTGTCGCCGATAGAAATTGCAGGCGCCCACAAAACTCCTCACGTCGTGTAGACCCTTCTTAGGGTCATCGCGAATCTGCAGGTCCTGTAGGGGCTGCATCTTAGACGCGGCTGGTTTCCACCAGCCATACCCCACGTCGAAACCCAAATATTCCATCTCCTCTTTCATAAACTCATATTTTTCGAATTTGATTCGGAGATGGTTTTCTTGACAAACAATGAAAACTCACGGAGGAGAAGGACATGGTCCTCTTCGGTATTAGTACCCAAACTCACGTCATCGATGTGAGCATCCATTTCTGCACCCCGAGAAATCAACTCTTGTACTAGAGGCCTGCGCCTCAGTATGTACAAAATTTTGTTCATTAGCTCCTGGAAGAGCGCTGGGGCATTAGCCACCCCTAAAGGCATAACCTTCCACTTAAAGACACGGCCCTTAGGGGTTATAAAAGCCAGCAGCTCCTGAGCTGCGGCGGTTAGGTCCACCTGCCAGAAACCAGAGCGTTTGTCCATTTTGGTCTTGTACCTGCATTTGGCAATACGCTCCAGGATATTTTCCATGTTAGGAATACTCCCTGAGTGGTTCTGGGTTTTCTTGTTGACCTCACCATAGTCAACAACCAGTCGTAGGGCAGTCGACCCTGGTTTGGCAACCAGGAAACAGGGACTGCAGTGATGGGGGTAGTCCCCGTTCTTATATTCTTCAACGAGGCAAGCATCAATGCATTCCTGGATCTGGCGCTCGAATTTCTCAGCCTGTTCCTGTGAAGCGGGATAGGGACGACGCCTCACTCGCGTCTTTTCAAATTCAGGTTTCAGTTTCAGGTCCATCTGGACCAGTTTTTTCCAAGAGAGGGGAGGCGGCAAGCCACCGAACACCTCCTCATAGATTATCAGCAGTTTCTTCAGTCGGGGGTCAAGCTTAAGACTCTCGGATTTCTGCAGGAAATCCTCCTCAGCATGGAGGTTGCTCTTTCCATGTTCTTTCTTTTTCTGCCCATCAGCAGTTTCGGCAGGCACAGAACCATCGTCCCACTCAGGGGGACATTGCTGCCCATAGTGCAGAGAATACACTAGCGGTATCTCAGGATCAGGCAGCGTATAGGAATCATCGTCCTCCTCAGACCAGATGGAGGATTTCCAGGTCTGTCTGAGGTATTGCAGCCGCTCTTGGCGCTCAATACCTTCGGCCTTCAGGTACAACAGCCGCCGGAGTTCCTGAGTGTCATGCTCAGACAAGGGCATGTTATTAGAAGCAGGTCGTGCCAGAGCATCAGCACTCCGGGCCACGGGTTCACCTGTGTGCATAGGCTGCATGTGTAACACTGGCTTCCCAACAGGGGAAGCGGGCTCAGGGGTTGACTCTAGATCTACCTCCTCTAGCAACAGCTGGGCTAGGAAGGCACTGTGTTTTAGGTCAACACAGCTGGGGTCAACGGGAGGGATAGTGCTGACGATCTCAGACAGCTGGTGGTCAGCATCCTCCTTTACAGCTGCAGGTTCCAGATAGTCATCGGGAGACTCACACCCTGTAAGTGTGGCAGATAGGCGCTCAGGAGATCGAAAAGGGTCAGGCCACGATTTTCGGCCATGACCTCTTTCAGTAGCACCTGGTCTAGGTCACACAGGGGTACAGGATTGAGTGATCCATCGACGATGGACAGGGAACTGGCCCACTCAGGGGCCTGCATAGCTGTGTCTGAGTCCTCAGGCACATAGATTGGGCCGTCGGGGAGTTGCACTCTTCCCACGGTCATTCGATCTAGCATACGGCGCCAGTGAGCATGTTCACCAGAGCAGCCCCAGTCAGGGGTGCACATGACAACCCTTCCTCCCTCATAAGCGGTTTTTGTTAGAACCTTCGCGAGCAGGGAGAAGGGAGGGTTAGCATACGCTAGGCCCATTGCTTTCCAGAAGAAACGGAAAGCATTGTTCAATTGTTTCGAGCAGTACAACTGCATGATGTGCTGTTGTTGGCTCGCAAACAATTCCACCTGGATCTCATCCAGGTTTACCTGAAGGGCTGCCAGTCCATTTTCAAGAACGTGACGGGCCAATTGGTAGTTTTCAGTACGATAGTTAGTCTTGGATGCGAAGCGCAGCCCAGACTCTTTTCGTCCTGACAGCTCCAAAGGTACGGAGAACAGCCCACTGCCAAAGTTGCAGTGCAAAGAATAGGGGCGCTGGAGAGACAGCATTTTTACCTGGGGGTTTCTTCGTAGGAATTCTGTACCAATGACGATGTCAAAGGCGTCGGTGTCCAGCACTCTGCAGTGTTGGGTCACGGTTTCGTCGCCCGGGCATATAGTCACATCGACAGCCCCCAAGGAATGGATGGTACACCCATCCCCTACTCTTATGGCCACGGTCTTAGTTTTCTTGAAAGTCTTTAGCAGGCGCCAGGCCACTATGGAAAGTGTTGCACCGGTGTCAAGCACCGCTCGGAAAACTTGATGCCCGATTTGCACGAGGATCCAGAAAACCAAGTCCTCCTCTTCGGAGCCGCCCCCCTACTCCTCATCAGGGAACTTGACATCCACCCCTGCAGCTATGAGCGACCTGGCCATCCAGGCCAAGCGCCTCTTCTTGGAATTATTCCCCTCAGGCATAGCGTTATCCCCCTGGGGGCGCTTCTTGGGATCACCTGCGGCAGGAGGGGGTGTAGCAGCAGGAGAGGGTGTAGCAACGGGCGCTGATGAGCGCCTCTGGGGGTTAGGGGGTCCATTTTTGCCACCCCCCTTGCCACCTCCTTTACCACCTCCATCCCCATTCTGGGGGTTTTTGGTGGGTGTTTGGGTCTTCTGGCGTTCGGCCTCCTGACGCTTGAGTTTATCACTCTCGCGTTTCTTTATGTGACATTCGTCTTCGTAGTGACGACGTTTGCCACAATAGCCACAGGTGATGGTACACCTGACATGATCCTGATGGGTCACACGTTTCCAATCCTTGGTATGCTGCTGTGGGTTCATCTGCAGCATACAGCTACTGCGTTGATCGCAGTCAGGGGCATGACAAGGCCCCCCCTTGTCATTGACAGGTTTGCAGTAGAACAAAGGGGATGTACCTGCCTCAGGTTTAACCTCATTCATGGCACGTAGGTTACCCCTTCCTTTACCACCTCTCTGGTTGGCGTTAGTGGGGTTTTTAGCCCCTTTCGCTTCGCCACGTTCGGGGGTTGGGTTACCCCCTCGACCCAAGTGCTTCTTGAGGAATTTCTCCATGTGGGAGTCATTCTCCCTCTCAAGAGCTAGCTGAATCAGGAGGTCCACCAGTTCATCGTACGAGTGGGTCCGACTTTTCCCCACAGAGGTAGAGCGGCAATCATCCCACGTACGTTGGGGGATCTTACTCATGAGCCAAAGGTGGGGTTCAGTGGCTCCGTAGAAGCCCACGTTCATCCGCGAAAACAGATACTCCAAGTCGCACACATATTCAAAGATTCGCGCAGTGAATGGAAACTCAGGGAGCATAGGTAGCTCCTCTATCTGTGTGCGCACACTGAGGTCAGTCTCATAGACAGGGAACGTTTTCTCCAACCTCTAGAGTACCTCTGCCCAGGTGGAACAGGTTTTCACAATCTGTTTCACCTGTTTTTGCAAAAATTTCTTTTTGCATGAGCTTTTCAGCAGTGAGCATTTGGTGGCCACATCCACATTGGATGGGCCAGTCAGCAAAAGAAACTCAGCAAATTCTTCTGCCCATTTACACAGATTTTTGGGGTCGAACTCTGGCAGTTCCAGCTGGATGTTCGCCTGGGCAATAGGTCTGCCCGTCTTCCCACCCCCCGGAGCTAGGCCAGAAGGTGATACGCCGGCAAGAGGTGCCAGGGCTGACAGCCCTCTTTTCTCAGTCTCTGTCACAGGCACGTCTTGTAGTTCAGCCATGGGCACTGTCCTTGCACGGGGGTGAAAGGGGCTGGGGCAGGTGACCTTAGGCAACAGCCTTGAGACCCTTGATCTCTTAAGATCTTCGGCCAGGGTACTCAGTCCGGGGGAGTGGGAGGACAACTCTGGCTTGGGTAAGGGTTGTGCAATACCCAGTTTCGCCTTAACGGCCTCCGATAGGGCCATCACATCTGGATCTTCTGATCCAGACAGAAGTTTGGCCAGCAGTTCGGCCGTATGATACAGGGCACCGTAGGTTGGCCTTGGATGATGTTGTCCTTCAACTCGAGTCGGGCCTACTTCGGGAGCGCTTGGGGTTGGACAACATGCTCTTGGATACTCGGGTCTCGGTCGTCTTGGCAGGGATGCTGTCTCGGCTCTGTTGGACGGCGGGCCAGAGTGCGTGCAGGACCCTAGGTCTGTACGTGGTTTGGATCCGTGTACTGCCAATGGCTCCTCCTCATCTTCTCCACAAATGGATTTGTAGTACTCCTCATGGAGGATGTATTCATCCATTTTCTTCCTCAGCTCCTCGTATTCCTCAGGGGCTCCAATCGCTGTTGAGGATGATGCCGGACAGGCGGATCGGGAGACTGAGGCTGCTACGCGCCTGTGGAGATGATGCAGGCTGTCTCCACCGTGGGCCGCTAAAGCCTCGGTGGTAAGGATTGTATTTTCTTCCGCCCTTCTGCGATCTGGATCTCCTTGGGACCCAGATGCGACACTGAGATGTGGAGCTCGGTAAGGTGGATCACTCATAGGGTGGGCCATGCTGCCCGTTTGTACTTGGACAGTTCTTATGGGCCAGGTCCTGACGCTTGGCGTGGACATGATGAACTTGTTGTTGAGCTTTGTGTGCTGCACTTCTTCTCAGGGTCGGTTCCAAAGGTCACAAGGGACTGTCTCTGCTACCGGAAAGATGTCCTTGATTAGTGCCTTAGATATTTTGATGAAATCCTGCAGGTTTTGAAGTTGAAAGCCCAATCCAAAGCAGCAAGTAGAGCAAGAACAGTCTGTGGATCAAATCAATGAATAGTTTTGAAATCCAGTGTAACACAGAAGGGCTGCAGATAGACAAAGCAGGTATAAACACAAAGATTCAATCACAAATGGATAATACAAAAGATTTTATATGAAACCTGGTCTGACTCTAGCCTCTAAGATAGCATCAAGCACTTCATGTGCACTCTTTTGGGTGAAATGGTGCTGGTTAGGAATGTGGGGCATAGATGTCAGGCCAACACAGAAAATAACTTGGCCAAGCAACTGAATTCAGAAACAGTTAAAAAGTAGAACCACAATAAGTGGTAGAAACAATTGAGTATAGGGGTCTTGGGGTGGGAGACCACTAGGCTTAACCTCGAAGGCCTAAAGCATGAAATGCCTATTTTATTTCGGTATATCCTCCATGAAGGAAGGTACCTCCGCTCAGTTGAGTGGTAGGGGTGAACTTCATGGGGGGGCTAGGGTTACAACCCTAGTTACTCTGAGAAAGTGTACTTAAGGCTGCTAAAGAGTGATAAAAATACTTAAGTTAGTCTTAACATCAACAAAAGGGTTTTAAGGGGGGCTTGGCCTGGATCAAGCCCTCCAAGAAAGACATGGCAGTGAGGTTTTCTTACTGAAGGTAATTCGAGGAGCATAGGGAGCTCCTCAATCTGTGTGCGAACACTGAGGTCTGTTTCGTAGACCAGGAAGGTGTTTTCCAATCTTTGGAGGACTTCAGCCCAAGTAGAACAGGTTTTTGCAATCTGCCTCACCTGTTTTTGCAAAAATTCTCTTTTGCATGAGCGCTTCAAAAGAGAACATTTAGTGGCCACATCCACATGACATTGGCCGGTGAGTAAAAGAAACTCGGCGCATTCCTCTGCCCATTTGGGCCGGTTTTTAATGTCGCACTCCGGCAACTCCAGCTGGATGTTCGCCTGGGTAATTGGTTTGCCACTCTTCCCACCCCCTGACATTGAGTCTGAAGGGGGGGTTGGTCGGCCAGCGAGGGGTGCCAGAGCTATCAGCCCCTTTTTCTCCGTCTGTGTCACGGGCACGTCCTGTAGCTCAGCGATGGGGACTGTTCTGGCACGGGGATGAAAAGGGCTGGCACATGTGACCTTGGGTAGTAACCAGGAAGCTCTTGATCGTTTGAGATCATCAGCAAGCGTGCTCAGTCTGGGGGAAGGTGAGGCCAGCGCCGGCTTGGGTAAGGGTTCAGTGATACCCAATTTTGCCCTCACAGCCTCAGACAGGGCTGTCACATCTGGATCTTCAGACCCAGATAGCAGCTTGGCCAGTATTTCAGCCGTACGGTCCAGGGTACCATAGTTTGGCCCTGGGAAATTGGAATCCTCCACATAAGCTGGACGCACTTCGGGGTTCCTGATGGTTGTTGGTAGCTCTGGATGCCAAGCTGACCCTCTCGGTCGCCTGGGTAGACATACAGTGTCGGCCAGGTCCGTAGGGAGGCCGGAGTAAAGATAGGAACCCATGTCCGTAGGTGGTGGGGACCCCAAGGCTTCGAGAGGTTCCTCTCCATCTTACCCGCAGACTGACTTGTAGTATTCTACCTGGAGCAGGTACTCCCCCATTCTCCTTCTCAGTTCGTCTTGTTCTTCAGAGCCTCCCGCTGCCGTAGACGAAGATGCAGGGCAGGCTGAGTAAGTAAGTAAGTAAGGGCGGCCGCGTCCGCAGCCTCATCTGTCTCCTCCTTGTTGGTTTTACATGGTGGCCGCCTCTGGCGGGAAGGAGTGCTCTCAACCATCAGTTCCCCTGGCGACCCCTGTCTCACCTCACGGCCGAGAACTTCAACCAGGTTCCCTTGGGGCATGACCGGAGGTAGGCTCCCTTCAGTCGCTGCCCTCACGGTTTCAGCTCCTTCCGGTCACCCTTTGAAGGATCACCCGGCCTTCCCCCCCTAGCACAGCCTATTGGGCGCCTGCAGGCGGGTTTCCTGTGGATAGCTCTCGCAGACGGCGGAGCATTTCTCTCTGTCAACCACATTCCACCTCTCCCCATCCCTCACGGGCTGGAGTACCCACTCGGCTCCCGGATGCACTTGGTTGTCGTCCATCCACGGCTGGAGGCCAGGGGGCGACCCTTTCCACGTTCCCCCTGGTCCCGCTCACGCGTGAACCTACGTGTACTCAGGCCATTGACCCGGGGATCTCAAGGTCAACCCTCACCCCTGCGGACACCTCACGGCCGTCCCGGAGTTCAGGGCATTTTCCCGACTTCCCGTGGCCAGGTTCCCCATGGTTGGCCCATGGTTCACCACTCCATGGCGACTGGTTTCCCAATCCCACGGGGCTGTTGCTTGGCGCTTTCGGCCTCCCTGCCCTTCCCATGTCCCATTCCCCTTTGCCTCATCCCGGCACCGGCCCGTTCCCAGCGTCCCATGGACTCCCTACCCCTTCGGGCCGTTGTGCGACCCTAGCCTCATGCCCTTCCCCGCCTCGTCCCCTTGTCCCTGCATCCCGTGTTTATACCCCATCGGGTCGCCTGCTACCCCGTGGCGAGTGCCCACTGGGGCCTCTTCCATCCGGGGACCGTTTCGTGCGCCTAGCACGGGTCGCTCCCTTCCCGCCCCCGTCCCTTTCCCCTGTGCCGCGGCCCTGGCCTAATCCCCTGGGCTGTCTTGCGGCCACATCCCATCCCTCATCCCGTGTTTATACCCCACCGGGCCGCCAGCAACCCCGTGGCGCGGGCCCACTGGATCCTCATCCATCCGGGGACCGTTTCGTGCGCCTAGCACGGGTCGCTCCCTTCTCGCCCCCTTCCCCCGTGCCGCGGCCCCGGCCTATTCCCCTGGGCTGTCGTGCGGCCCCATCCCATCCCTCTTCCCGTGTTTCTACCCCACCGGGCCGCCAGCAACCCTGTGGCGCGGGCCCAATGGATCCTCATCCATCCGGGGACCGTTTTGTGCGCCTAGCACAGGTCGCTCCCCTCCCGCCCCCGCCCCCCTCTCCTGTGCCGTCTCCCTAATGGTCCTAGTCACCTGGGGCCGTCGCGTGGCCCTAGCCACTCGTCCTTTTCTGTCCCGCCTCCTTGTGGTGCTGCGGGGTGTTGTCCGCGTTTGTTTCCTTTTTTTTTCGTGCTTTTTTCCGCTTGGTTCCCTCCTCCCTGCATGCACACACAACAACAATGCATCGCCATCTGTCTCAGTTCTGTTCGGTGCTCACGTCCAGTCCCTCCGCCATCCTGTGGCGTTGCCCTTGGCGGTCCCCGGCCATGCCGGGCGACCCAGCCATTTAGCCCGCGTTGCTGTACATGTTTCCGCTCTCTCTCCTCTCTACCCTCCCCTCCCCTCTGCCTCCTGCCCGCCCTCTTAGTGTTGTTCTCCTGCTCCGTGTGCTCGCCGCTGGTCGTCTCCGCGCCATGGTTGTATCTCGCGCGCCCTCACGCGCCTCAGGGCCTCCGCCCTGTCTTCCGACCTGTAGGCTGACCTGGGCGGCCTCCCCAGTCACCCATTCGGGGGGACTCCCCAGTCCTCCTCTCCCGCCGGCCGCCCCTCCATCAGTTCCCTGATGGTCGGGCGGGGCGGCCGGTACGGCTCTATGCGGGTCATCGGCATGGTGCTTCTCTGTGAGACAATGTGTTCTTTTGCGCCCTCGTTGGCCCCCTGTTCCCCCCACCTCCCGCGCCCTGCCTCCTCTATGTGCCCTTCCTGTGTGTCCGCCTGTCCTGCGTGTGCCCTCTGCTCTTCTTCGTGTTACCCTGGTCCCGCTGCCCTGCGCCCCCTCTCTCGCCTGTCTCCCCTCCCATTCTCCTTCTCGCTGCCGACCCTGCCTGCACGTCTGCCCTCCCTGTCCGTGCAGCGCTGTCACTCGTGTGTGCCACTCGCGTGCCCTACCCCTGCCCCTCCCCCTCGCCCCTACCCTTTCCCCTGGGTGCTCCCTCGGTCCCCGCCTCTCACCCCATCCTGGCTGCCTGGCGCCCTGTGTGTGGGGGGGGGGGGTGGGTGTATTGACAGTATCTGTGGTCTGGACCGTGGCCCTGTACCCCCCATGCGCCGGAGACGCTTGCCGAATTCCCGCCGCTGCATTTGCATTGTGGAGCCCGGCCACCAAGGCCTGGCGTGGTCAACCCCTCTGAGCATGGCGCACGGAAGTTCAATGTTTTCAATGCAGCATCTTCCTGCCACACAGAGAGCTTTGCCGCCATGTACCATGTCGGCGGATAACCCGCACACCCCGGATGCCAGTCCACTGGGGCGCCACCGTGACGTGGCTCCACTGCACCGGATTCGAGTACACCTGCACTGCCATCTGCCCATCCCAGCAATCCCTCCGATCACACCATTAGCCGAGACCCTGGCATATTGGATGCGTCTGCCCGTTCGCCTCTCCTGCAAGTCAGAGCCCTGGCGCCGTGCTGCACCCGAAGGGCACAGCGCTGCTCCACGCCTTCGCCGGCCGTTCTCGCCAGTCACGACCTCGCGCTCTGCTCCGTCACTGTACCACATTCCGATACTGCTTCCCGTCTGCTGCCCGTTCTGCCCAACACTGCTCGCCGTACCCACGATACGTCTCGCGTCCCACTGCCCGGTTGCTTCCTCCGCACTAGCCTGCGCCCCCGTACTCCGTCGCCCCATCTCCCCTCTCCCCCGCCGCTGGTCCTGTGCTCTCCGCTTGGGGTTCTCGTCCGCGTCCTCCATCACCACATCCCCCACCACTTTCAGCCGTGTCCCTGTCCTCCTCTGCGCACCTGCACCTCTCTGCTCCCCTCCTCCTCTCCTCGTGTCCGCCACATCCCCTCCTCACCCTCCTCCACCTCCGCCGACGCCCCGCGTCCGCCTCCCTGCATCCCATCTGCCCGTCCCTCCGCACGCCCCTGGCCCCCTGCCCCTAGCGCTCCCCGTTCCTGCTCCTGCCCGGCCCTACGCCTCGCCACCGCAACGCCCCTCCCGCTGCAACAGCTCTCGCAGCATCTGAACCCTGGACTTCTTCCCCCTCTCCTGGGGACAGTCCAGGCGCACCCCCGGGAGCGCCGCCCCCAGCATCCTCCTCCACCGCCACTCTTCCATCTCCGGCCCCCTTTCCCTGGGCCTCCCCGCCCTGCCGACCAGGTCACTGAAGGGGCGGGGGCCCCTCTTCTCCCGCCTTCCCCTCGTCTTCCCCGCCCACTTCACGTAGCGGGCCAGCTCCGCCACGTCCCCCTCCATCCACCCCGCGACCGTCCCGGGTCTCCTCCGTACCGGCGGCGGCGCATACTGCCGCGGCGGCGGGGACTCCGAGTCCCAGTCCGTCGGCGTCGGCTCCGGACTGGGGCCCGCCGGCCGCGGTGCCCCCTCCGCCTCCCCTGCCCCTCGCTCCTCCCCCCTGCACCGCTTCCCCCTTTCCTGCCCTGCCTCCTCGTCCTCCTCCCTGGCCCTTTTCCCTGACGGCGACGGCCCCTCCACATCCGTGGAGGGGGTGTCCCCTTCCGGATCCGGGAGGACCCAGTGGGCCCCCCGGGCCACCGCCTCCTCCTCCTCCCGCACCCTGCGCTCTCGCGCTGCCACCGCCGTGTCCCTGTCCGCCAGCCTCGCCGCCTCCCCCCTGATCCGGCTCCATGTCCTCTCCTGCATCTCTCCCTCTTGCTCCGGTGGGATAGCCGGCCGTCGGAACGGCACCAGCGGGGTATCCTACCGCCCCCTACCCTCCTCCTGTCGTCCTCCCTCCCGTTCCGCCCTCTCAACCCCCTCCTGCCTCCTCCGAAGGTCCGCCCACGCCCTCTGCAGCTCCTCCACTGCCTGTGCTTCCCCTCCCTGCGGCCTGTTGGTCCCCTCCGTCCTCCCCTCCTTCGTTCCGCCCACCTCACCCTTGACTCTGGCCTCCCTCTCCCGCAGGCTCCTCTTCGCCTCCCCAAAACCTCTCCCATGCCCTCCTGTGCTCCTCTCCCTTCCCTTCCTGCGCTCCCCACGCTGTCCCACCGGCCTGCTGGTGCTGCTGCATGTGCGGCTGTGGCTGCATGCCCGGGTACGCCGGCAGGGGCGGGTACATCATCCCCATCGCCGGGTATGGCGGCGGCGGGAATGGTTGGACGATTGGTGGGACGGCTGGCGGGACTACACCTCCCCACCATCCCAATCCCGTCTCTGGGAACACCGGCGAGCCCATGCACCCAAGGCCACCCCCTTCCCCTGCCCCTTGCCTTGTCGCCCCATCGCCCCGCGTCCCTCAAGATGCAGGGCAGGCTGAGCGGGAGATGGAGACAGCAACTCGCAGGCTGTCACCACGGGGCGCTAAGGCCTCAGTGGTTAAGGGTATTTCTCTGAGCGCGTCTTGTTCCGCCCTTCTGTGCCCTGGATCTTCTTGAGACCCAGATGCAACTCTGTGCTTGGGCTCACTCATCGAGATGGGCCCGCTGCTGCACAGTTGTACTTGTACACTCCGAATTGGCCAAGTCCTGGAAGACAGTTGCACTGATGGTGTGGACATTTTGTTTGCTGGGTTTGGCTTGTATACTTCTCAGAGTCGGTTCGAAAGGTTCTCAAGGGATGCCTGTGCTACCGGAAAGATATCCTTGATTTATGCCCTAATAGTTTTGATGAACTCCTGCAAGCTTTGGTGTTGAAAAACAGGACCAAAGCAGCAAGTAAAGCAAGAACAGGATGTGGACCGAATCAATGAATAGTTTTGAAATCCAGTGTGTCACAGAAGGAGAAAGATGTCCTTAAGTAGTGCCCTAATAGTTTTGATGAAATCCTGCAGGTTTTGGTGTTAGACAACAGAACCAAAGCAGCAAGTAGAGCAAGAACAGGATGTGGATCAAATCAATGAATAGTTTTAAAATCCAGTGTATCACAGAAGGGCTGCAAATAGTAAAGCCGGCATAAGTACAAAGATTCAATCACAAATGGATAAAACAAATGATTTTATGTAAATGCTGGCATGACTCTAGCCTCCAAGTTGCATCAAGCACTTCATGTGCAGTCTTTTGGATGGAATGGAGTTGGTTAGGAATGTGGGGTAAAGGAGTTAGGCCAGACACAGAATATGACTTGGCCAAGCAACTGAATTCAGAAACAGTTAACACGCAGAACCACAAAAAGTGGTAAAATCAGTTGAGTATAGGGGTCTTGAGGTGGGGGACCATTAGGCTTAACCACCAAGGCCTTAGGCATGAAATACCTACTTTATTTCGGTATAACCTCCATGAAGGAAGATACCTCCGCTCAGTTGAGTGATAGGGGTGAACTTCATGGGGGGCTAGGGTTATAACCCTAGTTACTTTGAGAATGTGTACTTTAAGCTTTAAACAGAGATATAAAATGCTTAAGGAAGTCTCAGCATCAACAAAAGGGTTTTAGGGGGGGGTTGGCCTGGATCAAGACCTCCAAGAAAGACATGGCCGTGACTTTTTCTTACTCCCCCCTGGAGTACTAGTTGATCAAGCTAGTAGGACCAAGGAAAAAGGCTCATATTTCCCAACAATTACCTCAGAAAATGCATTCAATCAGCCAAAGACATTCCCACCAGTTCAAAGAGGCCTATCACACTGTAGGTATCCTTGAAAAGCAGTGTGATGTACCGTGAATGATGTCCCTTCGATGGGGCATTCCTCAAACGTCGCCAGAGTGAGGCGAATACGTTTGTAAAAATTGTAGGGTAGTGGGGTTTGAACCCAGGACTCCCTCCCTAGAGCACACATGCTTGCCCACTAGGGTACAGTCGACCGCTCTAATGCGGACGGCTATCGCTGTATAAACAGCGTTTTAGTCAACCTCCTGACCAAAGGTCAGGGCGGAGCAATACTCCCAATGGAGGGCACAAATCTCCAGGAGCTGAAAAAAATAGAAAATGGAACCAAGAGGGAGTGAATCCTGTTGTTTGGCGAAAGGGTTAGCGATTTAAGAAGTTAAATCGCTAAACGTTGAGAAAAGACGTCAGAAATTGTCAATCTTAGGCCAAAACCTATAGTCGCAGACAAGCGCAACAGAGGCGGACTCCCAAAAAGAGTTGCGCAAGCGTAAACGGCTCCAGAAAAAGGAGGCATGAGCCGTAGTTTTTAAAGCTTTTACAAGAACGTTTTTGCACAGTTGCAACAAAAATTTTATAAACTTTAGGAAACCGTATTGAACAGAAACCCAAACCACAGAGCAGGGGGACACCCCACCTCTCAGGTATGTTAGTGTCATGTCACACGCATGCATTGCGTCCGTGTTGGTAGTTTCGCTAAAACGCTAGGGTTGTCACCGTTGCGTTCGTTGGGGGTTAGGGCGTTCACTTCCCTTGCTTTGCACAGGTCAAAACGAAAATGAGGGGTATGTGTAACGAATGGAGCACGCAGCGCGCACGTAGGGTTAGTGTATGCGCTGTGCTCGCGATGCATGTGCCTAATCTAGACATTCACACGCTGTGGCGCTTTCCCTGTGTCCCAATACCCTCTTCTCTTCTCTTCACCGGTCAGAAAGGAAAGTGCTTGCTCGTGTTCGTGTTGCTGTAGTGTTAAACTAGGGTTGCTTAAAACGCTTAGGCTTGTTTTGCGCTGTGCCATCCCCTCTGCTTTTTCTGCAGGAAACAAGGTAAGAAGTGCATGCATGACACACAATGCATCAATCGATTAGGGTCGTTTATAACTCGCCGTAGGGTTGTTTGAACGCTTAGGGTCGTTGGTCGTTTTGCGTTCGTGTTCCCTTCGGCATTCACATGGTGCGTGGTGAGGAAGGTAGGTAAGCCCAGGGGAGGCTCACCTCCTGGTTGAGTCAGGCGCTGATTGGTTGTTAATGGTCAGTGGTTGTAGAAAAAGTTTACTTATTCGCCTCCCTTCCCTTCATACACACGATGCATTGAAAGGGATATGGGCCGAGCGCAGTGCACACGGTATAAGTCTTGCTTAGGCTACCCAGGGCTCTGCCCTACGTCCTATAAGAGAACGGGCGGAGTCCTTAACCTCACTTGCTTGCGGCCTGGTTAGAGGACAGCGTATCATAGGTCAGCCTAAGAAGCGTAGAATACGTGGAGGCGGGCTTGGTTCCTCAGCCGCTAACCAGGTCTCATCTGCCTTTGCTTTACAGGTGGCAGAGTGCACGGTGATTGGTGCAGCTGCAGTTGCCTTTGGCGACTTTGGATTTTTCTGCCCACACTAAAAAGGGCGCTGATCACACAATCAACAAACTGTACCTCAGCCGTGAGTGGCAAGGACAGTCCGACCAACTGCTCACCTTTGGTTTTCTTATTGCAAGGGAACACACGGGTGAAGCAGAACAGGCCCCAGGTGACCACTAGGCAACTATCGTAGCCGCCGAAGCGAGGTAGGCGGTTGATGAAATCCACGTGGAGAAGAGAGTTAGTGCAATAGGGTATGGGTAAGCTGGGTATGGGTATGGGGAAGTCCCCTATCCCTACTGTCGCTCTGCCTGCTGGCATGACAGCCACAAGCATCAACAATGGTCTGCATACGGGACCTCAGTTCAGTCAGAGTTAGACCAGAGTAGAAACACTCACGGAAGACATCCACTGAGCGATTAGCGCTAGTGTGACCTGAGCTGAGATGGGACCACTGTAGACAGCCATCAAGTCGTGCCTCAGGCGCCATCATAAGGTCCTCGCAGAAGAGGTACTGGTTATTTTTATACCACTGGTGCCCGTCAATGACACGGGCTCCGAGAGCGGTGCCGAGCGTCTGGAGAATTTCTTCATACTCTGACTGATAGTCAGTTAGGCTCCAACACTCGAGGAGTCCAGCAGTCCGCGTAGTCAGGTCAAGCTGGACATCCATACGCTCGAAAGCCTCTTTGGTGAGTGCTTCAGAGCTCTCCCCAATAAGCGCATCCAAGTTGTTGCGTGATATGTAGTCAGACAGTTCATTTTTATACCAGAGATATGATGGACTGTCAGCCTGAAATGTCCCAGGGAAGTCCACCACCGTTTTAGATTGGCTTTCTCCGGTGGTGGGCCCTTCTGAAGGGACTTCACCAGTTCCTGGTCACGGAGCCAGACAATAGCGTTAGATCCCAATAGTCAGGACTGTGATAGGAGCACCAACATACCGGCCAGGAGCTCCTCGTCGTGGGTGCAGTAATTGGAACGCGCCTGGTTCCATTTCCAGTTCCAGTGTCCCAGTGGTACAAGTCGCCACTCACTGGAAGGATAGTCGTGCTTCAGGGAACCATCACAGTTCAGTCCACTGATACGATAATGGCAGTGGGTTAGTTCAGCTGGGTTAAGCTCCTGCCATTGGTATATCGTTCCGACCCCCCCTACATCACTGGCATCAGTGATCAGAACTATCTCGCCCTTAGGGCGGGGTACGCCCAGGCAGTTGGAGGAGGCAATTTTCTTCTTCAACTCCTGGAAACACTCCTCCTCTCTAGCGGTCCACCTTCAGGGAGTAGTCTTCTTGATTAGGTCAGTGAGAGGGACAGAGGAGTAGGTAACCTTGTGGATGTGCCGCCTATAGAAGTTAAAGGCGCCGGCAAAACTCCTGACGTCGTGTAGACCCTTCTTAGGGTCATCGCAAATCTGCATGTCCTGTAGGGGCTGCATCTTAGACGAGGCTGGTTTCCACCAGCCATACCCCACGTCGAAACCCAAATACTCCATCTCCTCTTTCATTAACTCGCAATTTTTGAGTTTTATTCGGAGATGGCTTTCCTGAAAAAGAATGAAAAACTCACGGAGGAGTAGGACATGGTCCTCTTGGATATTGGTACCCAAACTCAGGTCATTGATGTGGGCCTCCATTTCTGCCCGTTGGGAAATCAACTCCTGTACTAGAGGTAGGTAGGTAGGTCGACTCGGGACTGGGGTTGCCCCGCAGGGGGGACTTACCAAGGGGCTTTTGCTCACCCACCCACGGCCCTACTTCACGTGCCCCCACAAAGCGGCTCACCCACGTGCAGGAAGGGCGCGGTCGCCGCGAGCAGTACCCTACAGCGGGTTCTGCCCAGAGAGGTAACCCATGTTTGACCGAAGTCTCACATTCCTCTCCTTCGGGCGGATGATACGTGGGGGAGGGTCCCATCGCACATCCTCATCAACCTCCGGATTCTGGGGCCCAGGGGCCCGGAGCCAGGCCAAAGGCCTCGTCCTGCAGGCACCCCCACATGGGTTGGTTTTCAGTAGGTGTGAGGCGACTTGAAGAAGCACGTGCTACGGGACTCGCATGCCGTGGCGCACACTCACACCTCCTGACTCGGTGGAGCTTGCGCTCTCCCGGGGGGCCGGGGGTTCGAAGTAGGCCGTTGTGGCCGGTTGGTCGGTCGTATGGTACGGTTGCGGTGTAGTTTGTTAATGTAGGTTGGTTGGTTGCGTGATGGTAGAGCCAAGTTTTGTTCTTGGGCATGGTCGTCGGCGGGCGCCGCGCACCACTGTGTCACCAACCCTTTGGACGCCGTTCCCGTTTCGACCCGTGCACGCCTGGCTGGTTTGGTGTTGGCCGGCTTGCGTGTGGTCTGTTTACGGTCAAGTGGCGGCTGCAGCTGCGGTGTTGTTGGTTTGCGGTCGTATTGGCCGCCTCATGGTCGGCTTGGTTTGCGTGGGTTCCATTGCGCTGCTGCCGGTGGTCCTTCCGCCGCATGTTGTTTATGCAGCTGGCATGTCCGTGTCGGTGCTGGTCAGTGGCGTCGTGGTTTGTCCAACTGTAGTGTTGTGTAGTTTGTTACCGTTGGTTGGTCGCGTTTGTATTGGCAGCGCTGTGGTGTTCTGCTGTGTTCGTGGCTACGATCGTCGGTGGGCGTGGCGCACCACGGTGTTGCCAATCTGTTGGGCGCCGTTTCCGTTTCGACCCGTGCACGCCTGGCTGGTTTGGTCTTGGTCGGCTTGCGTGTGGTCTGTTTACGGTCAAGTGGCGGCTGCAGCTGCGGTGTTGTTGGTTCGCGGTCGTCTTGGCCGCCTTATGGTCGGCTTGGTTTGCGTGGGTTCCATTGCGCTGCTGCCGGTGGTCGTTCCGCCGCATGTTGTTTATGAAGCTGGGATGTCCGTGTCGGTGCTGGTCAGTGGCGTCGTGGTTTGTCCAAGTGTAGTGTTATGTAGTTTGTTACCAATGAGTGGTCGCGTTTGTATTGGCAGAGTTTTGGTGTTCTGCTGTGTTCGTGGGTACGATCGTCGGTGGGCGTGGCGCACCACGGTGTTGCCAACCCGTTTGGCGCCGTTTCCGTTTCAACCCGTGCACGCCTGGCTGGTTCGGCGTTGGCCGGCTTGCGTGTGGTCTGCTTACGGTCAAGTGGTGGCTGCAGCTGTGGTGTGGTTGGTGCGTGGTTGTCGTGGCCGCCTCATGGTCGGCCGGGTTCGTGTGGGTTCCGTTGTGCTGCTGCCGGTGGTCTTATCGTCCAATCCTGCCCGTTTAGCCAGCACGTTTGTGTCTGCGTCGGTTTGTGGCGTCTTGGTTTGTACAAGTGTCGTGTAGTGTAGTTTGGGAACGTTCGTGGGCCGCGTCCGCAGCGGTAGAGTCGCAGTGTTCCTCTGTGCTTGTGGCCATGGTTGTCGGGGGGCGCGGCTCGCTAAGGTGTCGCTAGCTCGTTGGTCGTCGCTCTCGCACCGGCCCATGCACGCCCGGCCAGCTTGGCGCTGGTCGGTGCGCGCGCGGTCTGTTCACGGTCACGTGGTGTCCGCTGTAGTGGTTCTGGCGGTGTGTGGTCGTGTTAGTCGCCTCTTAGTTGGTGTGTTCAGCGTTCGTTCCTTGTTGTCGCAGCGGGCGTCCGCACAGTCGGATTTGTTGTGTGCGTCTGTGCCACTTGTTGCGATGTCGGTTGGTGCCAGGTGTGTGGGGCCGGCACGGTACGTTTGTACTGTGCGCCGCCCGCCCGCCGCGGGGGAGAAAAGCCATGACAAGTGGTCGGACCGCTGTAGAAAGGTTTTTTCCCCCTGTCGGTGCCCTGTCCCCTGCCCCGCCCTGGCAGTGTTGCATGCACAATCCATTATCCGGTATTTCGCGGTGCTCCGTAGCCGTACTTCCAGTTTCACTTGTGCCACTCATATGTACACCCCCCGTCGGTGGCAAGGCCCCGCCGGTCCCTCTCGGTGTATCCCTGTGCTCCCCATCGGAGCCCCAGGGCGTTGCTCCAGCTCGGTGGTGCTGTGCTCGTGCTCGTGCCTGTCTGTCTGCCGTGCGCCTTTTCGTGTCGTGCGTTGCGGGTCATTCAGTTGGCGTGTCTGTGTCATGGTGCCGGGTGTGGTGGCTAGGATGGTTAGGGTGGTTCGGCTTGTGCTGTGGTGTCGGGACGCTCCGTCCGACGTGGCGGGTTGGGCTCGGCGTAAGACACCCGTGCCTGTTGGCAGGGGGGTCGGCGCGGCCCCGTGTGGTGAGGTTGTGGCCCCCCGCATGCCCCGGGTAGGGTTGTGGAGGACAGGAGTACCGGGTAGTGTTGCAGCCCCCCTCCCTCTCATGGACGCTGTTAACTGTCTGCGGGGGGCGTGCCCCTCGTACCATTCGCATAGGTTGTACGTGTCGTAACCTTACGCGTCCCAGGCGCCCAACTCCCCGGCGGAGGTGCGCGCTGGTCCCTGCAGTGCACTTATCTCCGGATGCTCGCCCTGTACGGTAATACTCTGGCCGGTGGTTCGTTAACATTCTTGTGGTTATCGGCAGGGCCGCGCGTTCCGCGTATTTGGCTGGGCCCTTTGCCCGGCCCCTTGTGGGTTCGGCTCGCGGGAGAGGAGGGTGAGGCGGGTGGACGGGTCCGGGCGTGGGGCCGCCCCGTTCCCTGCTGCAGGTGGGTCGCGGGGTTCGAGAAGCGTGGCCCTCACCCGGGGGGTTGTAGGAGGAAGTCGTGGGGTTCCCGTGCGTGCTTGACACCACGGGTTGCGAAGGCTGGCCTCCACTCTCCGGGCATCTGTTGCATGTGTCGGGCATGTTGACGTCCGTCTCGTCGGTTTGTCGGACCGTCAGGTGTTGTTGGGGTGTGTTGCGCGGCTGTGTGCCACCGAGTCGTTGCGGTAGGACCTGTCGCCAGGCGCGGCTCAGGGTTGTGGGGGGGCGTCCCATGCATCGCATCGGGGTGCCGTGGGGGTTACAGAAGTTTGCGCGCACAAGGGCTGGGCGTGCCGCCCGGGTCTCCGCCTCATTGCGGACGGCGGGTTGCCATCAATCGCCCAGCGCCAGTGCCTGGATCCGGTGGCGTGCGCTGTTAGACAACACCCCCGTGGTCACCGGTTCGGCCTCGGGCTCCGCGTGTGTGGCTGGCCCCTTTGCCCGGCCCCTCGCGGACCCGTTACGTGGGAGAGGAGGGTCAGGTGGGATGGCGGTCCCGGGTGTGGCGCTGCCCCTCTCCTTCTTGCAGGCGGGTCGCTGAGGTCCGGGAAGTGCGGCCCTCGTCCGGGGGATGTGGGAAGAGGGATGTGGGGAGTCCATCACCGTTTTAGATTCGCTTTCTCCGGTGGTGGGCCCTTCTGAAGGGACTTCACCAGTTCCTGGTCACGGAGCCAGACAATAGGGTTAGATCCCAATAGTCGGGACTGTGATGAGAGCACCAACATACCGGCCAGGAGCTCCTGGTCGTGGGTGCAGTAATTGGAACGCGCCTGGTTCCATTTCCAGTTCCAGTGTCCCAGTGGTACAAGTCGCCACTCACTGGAAGGATAGTCGTGCTTCAGGGAACCATCACAGTTCAGTCCACTGATACGATAATGGCAGTGGGTTGGTTCAGCTGGGTTAAGCTCCTGCCATTGGTATATCGTTCCGACCTCCCCTACATCACTGGCATCAGTGATCAGAACTATCTCGCCCTTAGGGCGGGGTACGCCCAGGCAGTTGGAGGAGGCAATTTTCTTCTTCAACTCCTGGAAACACTCCTCCTCTCTAGCGGTCCACCTTCAGGGAGTAGTCTTCTTGATTAGGTCAGTGAGAGGGGCAGAGGAGTAGGTAACCTTGTGGATGTGTCGCCTATAGAAGTTAAAGGCGCCAGCAAAACTCCTGACGTCGTGTAGACCCTTCTTGGGGTCATCGCGAATCTGCATGTCCTGTAGGGGCTGCATCTTAGACGCGGCTGGTTTCCACCAGCCATACCCCACGTCGAAACCCAAATACTCCATCTCCTCTTTCATTAACTCGCAATTTTTGAGTTTTATTCGGAGATGGCTTTCCTGAAAAAGAATGAAAAACTCACGGAGGAGTAGGACATGGTCCTCTTGGATATTGGTACCCAAACTCAGGTCATTGATGTGGGCCTCCATTTCTGCCCGTTGGGAAATCAACTCCTGTACTAGAGGTCTGCGCCTCAGTATGTACAAAATTATGTTCATCAGTTCTTGGAAGAGTGCCGGGGCATTAGCCACCCCAAAAGGCATGACCTTCCACTTAAACACACGACGCTTAGGGGTTATAAAGGCCAGAAACCACTGTGTTTGTCCATTTTGGTTTTGTACTGTCATTTAGCAATACGCTCCAGGGGATTTTCCATGTTGGCAATACTCCCTGAGTGGTTTTGGGCTTTCTTGTTGACCCCACCATAGTCAACGACCAGTCGCAGGGCAGTGCTTCCTGGTTTAGCAACCAGGAGGCAGGGACTGCAGCGGTGGGGGTAGTCTGCCTTCTTATATTTCTCAACGAGGCCAGCATAAATACATTCCTGGATCTGGCGCTCGATTTATTCAACCTGTTTCTGAGGAGCGGGGTAGGGACGACGTCTCACTCGCGTCTTCTTGAATTCAGGTTTCAGTTTCAGGTCCATCTGGAACATTTTTTTACAAGACAGTGGAAGCAGCAGGGCGCCGAACACCTCCTCATAGGTTAGGAGCAGTTTCTTCAGTCGGGGGTCAAGGTTCAGACTCTCAATTTGCTGCAGGAAATCCTCTTCAGATTGGGGGTTGCTCTTACCATGCTCTTTCTTTTTATGCTGATCAGCCGTTTCGGCAGGTACTGAGCCGTCATCCCACTCAGGGGGACATTGTTGCCCATAGTGCAGAGAATACACTAGGGGTATCTCAGGGTAAGGTAGCGTTTAGGAATCATCGTCCTCCTCAGACCAGATGGTGGATTTCCAGGTCTGTCTGAGGTATTGCAGCCGTTCTTGGCGCTCAATACCTTCAGCCCTCAGGTACAACAGCCGTCGGAGTTCCTGAGTGTCTTACTTCGACAGTGGCATGTTATTAGAGGCAGGCCGCGCTAGAGCATCAAGACTCTGAGTCACGGGTTCACCTGAGCAAGTATGCTGCATGTGCAGCACATGTTTCCCAACAGCGGAAGTTGCTTCTGAGGTTGACCCTACGTCTACTTCCTCAAGCAGCAGCTGGGCCAGGAAGGCACTGTGTTTGAGTTCAACACAGCTGGGATCAATAGGAGGGATAGAGCTGGCGATTTCAGACAGTTGGTCGTCAGCATCCTCCTTAACATCAGCAGGTTCCAGATCGCCATCAGGGGATTCACACCGTGTAAGTGTGGCAGATAGGTGCTCACGAGATCGTTTTTTGAGATCAGAAAGGGTCAAGCCACGATTTTCGGCCATGACCTCTTTCAGTAGCAGCTGATTCAGATCACACAGGGGTACAGGGTTGAGGGATCCATCGACAATGGATAGGAAACTGGCCCATTCAGGGGCCTGGATAGGTGTGTTTGAGTCCTCAGGCACATTAATGGGACCGTCGGGGCGTTGCACTCTCCCCACAGTCATTCAGTCCAGCAGTCGGCGCCAATAAGGGTGTTCACCTGAACAACCCCAGTCAGGGGTGCACATGACAACCTTTCCTCCCTCATAAGCAATTTTGGTTAGAAACCTCGCGAGCAGGGAGAAGGGTGGGTTAGCATACGCTAGGCCCATTGCTTTCTAGAAGAAAGGGAAAGCGTTATTCAAATGTTTCGAGCAATACAACTGCATGATGTGCTGTTGTTGGCTCGCGAACAATTCCACCTGGACCTCTTCCAGGGATACCTGAAGGGTCGCCAGTCCATTTTCGAGAACGTGACGGACCAATTGGTAGTTTTCAGTACGATAGTTAGTCTTGGATGCGTAGCGCAGCCCAGACTCTTTTCTTCCTGATAGCTCCAAAGGTACGGAGAAGAGCCCACTGCCAAAGTCGCAATGTAGAGAATAGGGGCGTTGGAGAGACAACATTTTTACCTGGGGGTTTCTTCGTAGGAAGCCGGTGCCAATGATAATGTCAAAGGCGTCAGTGTCCAACACTCTGCAGTGTTGGGTCACAGTTTCGTCGCCAAGACAAATAGTCACATCGACAGCCCCCAACGAATGGATGGTACGCCCATCCCCTACTCTGATGGCCACTGTCTTAGTTGTCTTGAAAGTCTTTAGCAGGCGCCAGGCTACTATAGAGAGTGTTGCGCCGGTGTCAAGCACTGCTCAAAAAACTTGATGCCGGATTTTCAGGAGGACCCAGAAAACCAGGTCCTCCTCTTCAGAGCCAGCCCCCTACTCCTCAGCAGGGAATTTCACATTAACTCGTACAGCCATGAGGGACTTGGCCATCTAGGCTGGTCGCCTCTTCTTGGAGTTAGACCCCTCAGGGGAGGCGTTATCCCCCTGTGGGCGCTTCTTGGGGTCAACAGCGGCAAGAGAAGCAGAAATAGCGGGCGCCGATGAGCGCCTCTCGGGGTTGGGGTTTTCACCCTTGCCACCTCCCTTGCCTCCTCTTTTACCACCCTTATCCCCATTCAGCCTCCTGCCGTTTGTGTTTCTCACTCTCACGTTTTTTTATGTGACATTCGTCCTGGTAGTGACGACGTTTGCCACAGTAACCACAGGTGATGGTACACCTGAAATGGTTGTGATCGGTCACTGTTTTTCCATCTTTGGTGTGCTGCTGTCGGTTCAGTTGCAGCATACAACCACGGCGATGGTCGCAGTCAGGGGCATGACAGGGCCCTCCCTTGTCATTGACAGGCTTACAGTAGAAGAGTGGGGGTGTACCTGTTTCAGGTTTAACCTCATTCATGGCACGAAGGTTACCCGCCCCTTTACCACCACCCTTATTGGTGTTAGTGGGATTTTTAGGTCCTTTCCCTTCGCCACATTCAGGGGCAGGGTTGCACCTCGACCGAGGTGTCTCTCGAGGGGTTTCTCCGTATGGGAATCATTTTCCCTCTCAAGGGCCAGCTCGATCAGCAGGTCCAGAAGGTCATCGTACGTGTGGGTCCGACTCTTCCTCTGTGAGGGGGTGCGGCAATCGTCCCCGGTACGTGTAGGGATTATACTCATGAGCCACAGGTGGCATTCTGTGGCTCCATAGGAACCCACCTTCATTTGTGAGAACAGATCTTCCAGGTCGCACACATATTCAGAGACCCGCGCAGCGAAAGGTAATTCAGGGGGCATTGGGAGCTCCTCAATCTGTGTGCGTACACTGAGGTCTGTTTCATAGACCCGGAAGGTTTTCTCAAGTCTTTGGAGAACCTCTGCCAATGTTGATCAGGTTTTTGCAATCTGCTTCACCATTTTTTGCAAAAATTTCCTTTTGCATGTGCGTTTCAAAAGAGAATATTTAGTGGCCACATCCACATGACATTGGCCGGTAAGCAAAAGAAACTCGGCAAATTCCTCTGCCCATTCAGGCAGGTTTTTCGAGTCGAACTCCGGCAACTCCAGCTGGATGTTCACCTGGGCAATTGGTCTGCCCCTCTTCCCACCCCCTGGGGTTGGGCCTGAAGGGGGGGAAGGCATGCCAGCGAGGGGTGCCAGAGCTGTTAGCCCCTTTTTCTCGGTCTCTGTCACGGGCACGTCCTGTAGCTCAGCGATGGAGACTGTCCTCGCACGAGGATGAAAAGCGCCGGGGCAAGTGACCTTGGGTAGCAACCTGGACACCCTTAATCGTTTGAGATCATCAGCAAGCGTGCTCAATGCGGGAGAGGGTGAGGCCGGCGCTGGCTTGGGTAAGGGTTTGGTGATACCCAATTTTGCCTTGACAGCCTCAGCCAGGGCTGTCACATCTGGATCTTCGCACCAAGACAGTAGTTTGGCCAGTAGTTCGGCCGTACGGTCCAGGGCGCCATAAGTTAGGTCTGGGAGATGGGAATGCTTCACATAAGCTGGACACACTTCAGGGTTCCTGCTAGTGGTTGGCAGCTCTGGACGCCAAGCTGGCCCTCTCGGACGTCTGGGTAGAGACACTGTATCGGCCAGGTCCCCAGGTGGGCCGGAGTAAAGGAAGGAACCCATGTCCGTAGGTGGTGGGGATCCCGAGGCTTCGAGAGGTTCCTCTCCTTCTTACCCTCGGACAGACTTGTAGTACTCTTCGTGGAGCAGGTACTCGTCCATTCTCCTTCTCAGTTTGTCTTGTTCCTCGGAACCTCCAACTGCCGTAGACGAAGATGCAGGGCAGGCTGACCGGAGATGGAGACAGCAACTCGTCGGCGGAGGTGCTGCAGGCTGTCACCACGGGCCGCTAAGGCCTCAGTGGTTAAGGGTATTGGTATTTCTCTGGGCGCTTCTTCTTCCGCCCTTCTGTGACCTGGATCTTCTTGAGACCCAGATGCAGCTCTGAGCTTGGGCTCACTCATTGAGATGGGCCCACTGCTGCCCAGTTGTACTTGTACACTCCGAATTGGCCAAGTCCTGGCGGACAGTTGTACTGATGGTGTGGACATATTGTTTTCTGGGTTTGGCTTGTGTACTACTCAAAGTAGGCTCGAAAGGTTCTCAACGGTTGCCTCTGCTACCGGAAAGATGTCCTTGATTAGTGCCCTAATAGTTGTGATGAAATCCTGCAGCTTTTGGTGTTAGACAACAGAACCAAAGCAGCAAGTAGAGCAAGAACAGGATGTGGATCAAATCCATGAATAGTTTTGAAATCCAGTGTATCACAGAAGGGCTGCAGATAGACAAAGCAGGCATAAGTACAAAGATTCAATCACAAATGGATAAGACAAATGATTTTATGTAAATGCTGGCATGACTCTAGCCTCCAAGATAGCATCAAGCACTTCATGTGCACTCTTTTGGATGAAATTGGAGGTGGTTAGGAATGTGGGGCAAAGGAGTTAGGCCAGACACAGAATATGACTTGGCCAAGCAACTGAATTCAGAAACAGTTAAAACGTAGAACCACAATAAGTGGTAGAATCAGTTGAGTATGGGGGTCTTGAGGTGGGGCACCATTAGGCTTAACCAACAAGGACTTAGGCATGAAGTGCCTACTTTATTTCGGCATAACCTCCATGAAGGAAGATACCTCCGCTCAGTTGAGTGATAGGGGTGAACCTAATGGGGGGCTAGGGTTATAACCCTAGTTACTTTGAGAACGTGTACTTTAAGCTTTAAAAGAGAGATAAAAAATGCTTAAGTAAGTCTCAGCATCAACAAAAGGGTTTTAGGGGGGGGTTGGCCTGGATCAAGACCTCCAAGAAAGACGTCGCAGTGACTTCGTCTTACTGAAGGGATGCAGATAGACAAAGCAGGTTTAAGTACAAACATTGAATCAGGAAAGATTTGTATGTGAAAACTGGAATGACCCAGGCCTCCAAGATAGCACCAAGCACTTCATGTGCACTCTTCTGGATAAGATGGAGGTGGTTAAGAATCTGGGGCATATGAGTTAGGCCAGACACAGAATATGGCTTGGCCAGCATGGGCAAGCAACTGAATTCAGAATCAGTTAAAAAGTAGAACCACAATAAGTGGTAGAATCAGTTGAGTATAGGGGTCTTCAGGTGGGGGACCACTAGGCTTGGCCTACAGCGCCTTAGGCATGAAGTACCTACTGTATTTCGGTATTACCTCCATGAAGGAAGATATCTCTGCTCAGTTGAGTGGTAGGGGTGAACTTCATGTGGGGGCTAGGGTTATAACCCTAGTTACGTTCAGAAAGTGTACTTTAAACTTCAAAAGAGTGATAAAAATGATTACGTTAGTCTCAACATCAACAAAAGGCTTTTAGGGGGGGATCTGCCTGGATTAGATCCCCCAAGGAAGACATGGTAGTGACTTCTTCTTACTCCAAACGTTGCGACACACCGGGTAGTTGGACCTGTGCACTAGAGACTCCAATGGACAAACGAATGACCAACTGATTATCAATGTCGTTGGGAGCCACGATGTAAAGCAACGTTGCCATTCTAAAGAACAACAATAGACTGTTCATCTTGCTCATCACTGCATATCGCTCGGAGGTACTAAAGGGTACGGCAGCATGACAACTTCTCAATAACGGCAAGAATTGCCCGACAAGCCGTTGTGCTGTAACTCCCCGTGGATTAGCATGCGCCTCTGCCAAATCCTTACCCAATGTCCAACTATTCATTGCCTTCTCAAAGGCTTTGATGTTTTCCGGATTGGAATACACGGAGTCAGACACGGTGCGTAGCGCAGTGTGCCGAAGCTTTGGATTGAATAGTACAAGGCAAAAATCACCATTTTCTGCCATGCGGTTGTCATGCTGTAGCAGCAAATGACGAGTATCATCCACACCAACGCCATAGCAGCGCGTTATGCCAACCCGCAACATAAAGAGTGTTGGGAACGACAAATGAAGCAACCGATCATCCGCTGTGAACTCATTCACCGCGCGTGCCTCTCGGCCTACAACAGTGTTTCGCTTATCAGCCAACAGCTGCCTGATGGACTGAAAACCTTGGGTGCAGTCATCTCCATCGCGGCCCACCAAGCTTCCATCTGACAACATGACGGCATCCAAACTGCAGCTTCCTCGGTACGCTCAGGATTGACAATGTCAGCACCTGACATCCGTTAACAAGCCACCACGTCCGGGTGTTCGCCAAGGGATATGAAATCGGACAAACTGTTCAGTTACTCGGAAATCTCTACTGGCTCGGTCTCATCAATAACAATGTTTGCATACAGCGGGTTTACCGCCTTCAGCACGCGTAACCACTGCACCAAGGCGTCCCAACGTGGTTGAAAGACCCGTTCAACTTGCTGCCTTGTCTTGGGGTTGCGACGAATGGCATCCAATTCCGTTTGCTTTCCCACAAATATGACCTTCGTACCCGTCAACGCCTTGACATCAGGTAATCAAGATGCAAGAACCTCGGGTCCCCCATGTTGAATGGATATGGTGTGTCCTCAAATACCCCATTGTGAAGCCGCACCAGTAGTCGTAGACACAAGCTTCACAGTATTCACAGTGGTACGAACTCGAGCGAGCATGCGTTCCTCCATGTCCGTCAATGCGGGTAGATCACCCAAGCGCCCAGAATGCTTGCCAGCAGCAATGGAATGACGGGGCATCGATGGCCACTTCTTCCTGCTAAAAAGCTGTCTATGACAGCTTGCGCAAATGGGCAGAACTTCTTCGTCCAACAACTCTGAGAGGAGCTAGAACAGTTGGCCACCATGTTCATGTACACAAAAGTGCTTGCAACATTGCGCCGGTGTGTTTGAATACCGAGTGGCGTCATGCGCCCTGAGCTCCAACAACTTCAAATCCTCCAAAGAAACTGCTTTGACTTGATGAAAGTCGCGTATACAACAACAACCACAACTTTTTACATCCTCACAAAGCCCAACCTATGCAAACTATTCTCGTGCCGGCGACACCATTTCCTCGGGTGACACCTTTTCATTCTCAAGTTCCTTCACAACATTTCTCCACTAACTCTGCATCAACAAGGTCGTCGTCCTCAAATGGCGTAAAGCGATCATGGCCACTTTGCTCCCAAAAGCTTCGGACCATGGATGATAAGGACGTGTCAACCAAGTTGCCCTTGAACAGGTCAGCGCAGGGTTTGTGTTTGCTACACAGCAACACATCCTGCTCATCATTCAAATGATATGCGCTACCCTCACGCTCCTTATTGTTCATCCACAGATACTTAACGGCCGTGAAAGCAGTACCTACAATCTTTTGTCTTGCATAATTCGGCACAGGTGACAAACGGCCTGTTTATGCTGCAGGCTGCTTGTCCTCCTTGATTCCTGTTCCTCCTCCACGCCACTTGTCCTCCTTGCTTCCTGCCTCTCCTGCACGTCGCTTGTCCTCCTTGCTTCGTGCCTCACCTGCACCCCGCTTGTCCTCCTTGCTTTCAGTCTCTCCTGCACGCCGCTTGTCTTCTTTGCTACCCTCTTTGCGGGCAATATGTCCTGCACGCTGCTTATCTTCCTTGCTTCCTGCCTCTCCTGCACACCGCTTGTCTTGCTTGCTACCCCCTTTGCCCCCAATCTCTGCTGCACGCCGCTTGTCCTCTTTGCTACCTCCTTTGCCCCCAATCTCTCCGGAACGCCGCTTGTCTTCCTTCCTTCCTGCCGCTCTCGCACGACGCTTGTTTTCCGTGCACCTTGCTACGACAACGTCAATGGCTACAAGTTCTTCGCATTGACTTTCATGTTGATGCCGTGCAAGACTACGTTCATCCTTGTACAAACGCCCACAAGAGCTACACGTGAAGTCTTTCTTCTGTGCACACGAATGTGCCTCGGGGCCACGCTCACAAAAATGACGATACTCCCGGTCAAATGCATGCACACAACCTCCACACTGCCAACGCATTGCCACACCAGTAGAACGCATTTTATCAGCATCATTCACCACATCCCCGTCACTTACAACGCCAAGCCATTCACATTTATACTTATGCGCAACGAACAAACACTCAGCCTTTCCAATCCTGCTTGGCCTTTCTCTGCCAGGGCCATTCCCATTCGAAGCATGCATATTATGGTTCAAAGAAGAAGCCACAACAGCCGCCCACCCCACCATGGTAGCCGCCAACGCACCCGCAAAAATGATCAGTAAAAGCCAAGACATGAAGACAGCCCTCCACCGATGGCGCCGGGTTAATAGTCTGCTCCTTGTTCTCCGTCTAGACCGTCAATGCGCAAGCCCTACATGATGGGGAGGACGCTTTTGCGAATGGCAATGCCCATACCCAGAGAAGTAGAAAGCGCCAACGCTTTGCAACCATTCCCTTGTTGTTTTTGGCACAAAGCAACGGAAAGAGCTTCTGCGAGAAGGCATTCTCCGCCATCGATGCGCACCACAACCACACACCGGAGTGCAAACAGGGCGAGGCCCCCGAAAAATATGAACTTTAGCATAACCTTGGGTACTTAAAACATCCACTGCCCAAGGAAGGACGACTTCTACAACCAGCAAAAGCCAAAGAAGACCTCGTAGGTGACGAAGCACCTCATCGGCACTGTAAATCATATGGTAAATGATACCCGGACCGCGGTGAAGCGGAAGCCGTTTACAAAGCAAGAACAAAATCCTCTGTAGAAGAACATGCATGCAATCCAATTGTGACACTCAACAAACGCAAGCCACACAAAACACGCAGCAACTACCTTGCAATATTTTGTCGCGCGGCAACCTCCTTTCAACTCATGTTGGCGATGCAGTACCGCGGCCAAACTTAATGCGGCCGCTATCAATCAAAGACATACATGCAAGCATCATTAACCTATTCTCAATCAATGACATACATGGAACGATCATTAACCTACCTGACACACAAAAGCAAATATCTGCTGGATAGGGGAACACTGAACACACAATGACACAAGATAAACTTTTTAACTTTTTCATCTATCTGTCACGCACAATAGCAAATGTTGGAACTCATGCAGTCAAAAATGAATGGGACCGCGGTGAAGCGAAAGCCATTTGCAAACACAAAGGGGGGGGTGGGGAAATCAAAACTGAGAGGGACATTCATGCGATAATGGGATCGCAGTGAAGAGAAAGCAATTTGCAAACCCAAAAGGAAGGAAGGGAAGACAAAACGGACAGTGACATTCATGCAATCAGATCGCGATGAAGCAAAAACCATTTTTTTTTGCATTTGCCAGTGCAAAAAGAGGGGAGAGGAATACATAACACACACCCACATGCGTGCAGCCCTCAATCGCCACCCTACCTGCAACTCCCAATTGACTTTCCTCCACCCTGGCACAAACAAAAGCAAATGTGGGAACTCATGCGGCAAAGAAATAACTGGAGCGTATATGAAAACACGGAATGGCATGCATGTAACCCTCAATGTCCATCCCCTATGCAAATCGGTGCAGTCAAAAATTGGAACTCCTGCAGTCAAAAATGAATGGGACTGTGGTGAAGCGAAAGCCATTTGCAAACACAAAAAGGGGGAGGGGAATACAAAATAGACAGCGACAGTCATGCAATAATGGAAGCGCAGTGAATCAAAAGCTGTTTGCAAACACATGAGGGGGGAGGGGAATACAAAACAGACAGTGACATTCGTGCGATAATGGGAACGCCGTAAAGGTAAAGCCATTTGCAAACTCAAAAGGAGGGAGGGGACGACAACACATTCGGTGACATTCATGCAATAATGGGATCGCGGTGAAGCGAGAGCCCCTTGCCAATGCAAAAAGACAGGCGGAGAATACGGAACACACAACCACATGCATGCAACCCTCGATCGCCATCCCCCAACCCCCAGGTGCAACCCTAATTGACTTTGCTCCACCCTAGTACATACACAAAGCCCAGGCACTACCCCACCAGCTCGGTCCCAACATTCAGTCTTCATTAGGGTTAAGTGTAGGGTTAGGGATAGGAGTAGGCTGAGGGTTGGGGGTGGGTGTTAGAGTCAAGGTTCAGTTTAAGGATAGTATTGGGGTGCAAATTGGACAAAAATTTCCTTAGGGCACCTTTGGTGTTCATGGAGCATTGGGCGCCTTAGGCGCCCATGGACGCCTGAGGGCGACACCTTTGGGAAGTAGCTGTTGGCCGAAGGCCCCTAGAGGGGGGGGGGGGGGGGCAGGGGTAGTTGGCGTCCTAGGACCCGTGGAGTCGCCCCCCCCGAGAATGGTTTTGCGCGGGTTGTGCATGATCTCCTGGAACACGTGAGCTCTTTGCACTAAACCTGGTCCACGATAGGGGCTAGGGGGGCAACATCGACCGCGCCCAATGCACCCTCACGACCTATAACCCTTTGTTTGCACTCACCTTCGTCTTTCGTAGTGTTTCCTCTGTTGAACGCAGTGGATAAGCAAATGGACCATGCAGCACATTGTACAGGGGCACCTGCGGAGGTTTTCACGTGTTGGGGACTATCGAATGTTTTTGCTCATCCACCAGACTGTAAGACCAATCCGCAATGATCGCTGAGCCAGTCCATCACGTTGCTTTGCAGAGGGCAATGCTGTAAGCACCGCAAATATGGCACGCCAAGACAAACCCCCTTGATACGTGAAACATCAGTGGGCACTGCAAAAACGTAGGGTGGGAAACCCACTGTCTTTTGGACAAATTCCCCTCAAACATACAGCAAAAATGCGCATCGATCAGTTGTGTTTTGGGATTGACGAGCCCTGTGAGGGCCGCTTCTTTGGCTCCCCATGAGCACCCTTACGACGTCCCTGAGGTATCTCCCTTCTTCCGCTGAGATACCAGGTTTTTCCTTGTCTGCAGTTGTTGCACAATGACTGCAAGACGATTCGATTCCCGACGTCGTCGTTAATTGCCCTGAGTGGCATCAGACAATCAGGAATTGCAACCATTTTCTGCTGGTGAGCAAATTTCATCAAAATTCGATCCGTGACTATTATGTTACCACAGGCGCCCGTCGTCGCACTCGCAAATGACGGCGTTGCCTGTGCTGCACCTCTGATAAGCCAAATATGTGTACAGTGATTATTCGCGAACTTAGCGGCGGAACACGTTCCGCAACGTTTTTCTCTAAATTTTGACATAAGTAGCCGATTTTTCCCGTGAAGAAAAATCTCCAAACGCGCTCCATTCCCCCAAGTCCAATGACAAGGGGTTCGCGCGTTCAAGCCCCCTAGGGCGACCTAATGTGCCTCATGGGCAGTATTGATGAGGGATTGCCCCTATCAACCTCATATTGAGCCATTGGGCCCCAACTCAATATGCCCAAAAGGTTATACATATTTTTGGATTTTCCAAAAATTGGGCAGTCTCATGTACTTGGCGCTCAAGTACATGTAGAGAAATGTTGAGTTGGTATAATCTCCCTCTTTGCACGCCTCAACACCCCGGTCATATCACTTGCCTTCCCCGGAGCGTGCATATATGTCCATTATAACCCACTTGGCCACATTTTGTGCTTGCATGCCAAAAATCGACTTTCCGAAATAAGGTCGATTTCCAACGCAAGCACCTGCATGTGTGTTCAATGAGCAAAGTTACGTAAAAATATGGGCATACTTTGGTCCTAGGCCACTAGGTTTGGAATATAAGGCTTGGGTAGCGTTGTTTGGGAAATATGGTTCATTTTGTGTGCCCATTTGGCGGGTGTACCATTCCAAGACAAACTCGCCAATGAGCCCCATATTAAGCGGAGCCCTTCTTCCTAACGCAAACCAACACTGGAAAGTGTAACCTCCAGCCAAAGACCCATCGAGAGCACACCCGAAGCGATGCAATGCAAGCAAGTTGTGTTATTCGCATTCTTCCATTTTTCCACGTGCCCACTTGTAGAGCAGCGCAAGTAACCTTTCATTCCACCCCAAATGGACCCCAAGCGTGGAATCGAAGGTCCACGGTTGTGAGACATGGTGTGTGAAGGGATTTGCCGGCTACTCAATTCAGGTCGGAGATATTGTAATATAGTTGTGGGAATTTCAAGTCCATTCTGCGTGTTTTTTCATCAATTTTACCATTTTTGGGCCGTCATGATGTCAAGTGGCGACCTTGTATCTCAACGTTGCGCTCAATTGACACCATGACTCAAGTATGTGATGAGAGTAGATACTTCAGTGCCTAGCCAATAACTCCTCTTGGGCTTGGCACACCAAGGCCATCTTGTGAGCAGTTTGGGCCAGTTCCAAATCATGGCCTCACTTGGCGGCCCTGCCATTACCGAATCCAGGGGTGTTTGGGCTACGCCTAAAAGGTATGGTGCACACATAGGACTTGATATTAATTCTAGGGCACACCCCGGTCCAAGTCGGACATGTGCTCCATTTGCCCCGACCATGAGTGTGCGCATTTTTGGGCCATTTTTCTGCCATTTCCTATATTTTTGGCCCGACGCGCACTATGTTCAGCCCCCCCGTGCACGCCGGACGCATAGACCAATGGACCACATATGGTATGTAGCTTATGCACATTGGTCCCCATGACTCAGACACTACGTGGGCGAACCAAAACGCTGACTCACAAGGAGCTATGCCAAGGTGAGTGTAGACAAATTTGCCATTTTGGCACTTGTGAGTACAATTCTGGCTATCACCATGCCATGGCCCATGGAGATCTTTGGGACCCAAGTACGTGTGGGCCCACATTAGACTCCCATTGGATCGCAGACAGAACGTTGAGTCCGGTCTCCAAGCCATCATGGAGGAATACCCTTGGAGATACTTTCAATTTTGGCTCATTTTTGGGTGTGCCAAAACACCCCTTTTTGGGACCACAATTTCAGCCCCCCATGTGGTCGGTTGGCGGCCCCATATCTTGGTACCAATGAAGAGCCCAGACCTAATTTTAAGTCTTGCACTGACATATGAGCCTCAGATCCTGCCTCCTATCCCCTGAACCAAAGGTCTTGCCTCGGCCGCCCGGGGCACCCATGGGAATTACCTCCATTTTGCCTATTTTTTGCCATTTGTGAGATCTTTAGTGCACCCTTATGGACGCCCCCTTTGATGCACTATTGGTGGATATTTGAGGCACAAGTCCGCAGTGCCCATTGCTCCCTTGCTTTCCCTGTGGGATCTTGCGTGCAGTCCATTAGGAAATGTTATTGTAAAATCGAATTGTTGAATTTGTGTGTTTTGAGGGCACTTCCCGACTTTATGTCCCCACTTGTGTTCATATTTGTCCTTTGTTCTTCCCTTCCTCTCGGGCGATGTCTGTTTCTTATTTGTATTATTGTTGATACTTGGATTGAGATTGATGTGTGGACTTCTTGCTCTTGTTGCATTGCAGTGTCGTTGTGTTGATCCAAGGGTGGCCAGGACAAGGCCATGCTTCCCTTACAAAGAAGGAGTCGAGGGGTAAAAGTTGGTAGCATGGCAGTTCTTAGCTCCTCTAGCACGAAGAGTACAAGAGGAGCTCAACAACCACCTGCAGAGCAGAAGAACAACAAGAAGAACAACAACAAGATCTATCGTCATGGACGACTCCAACGAGCCCACACTTGAGGACCTGAACGTCATTGGCGAGACTGGGCCAACACCACTGAGGACAAGCGTCCTTCCCATGGGTGGGCGTCAGTCGGACTCATATTTCGACGAGCATATGCCCAGCCCAATGCTGAGGTTGACCTACAGCAACCCGCAGGCTGCCGGTGCATTGGTAGGGCCTACGTATAGGCCCCTGAGTACACAACAGTACCCGGTGAACGAGCCGCAGATGGAAGAAGGCTTCGGCAGGTCAGCCTGGGCCCAGGCAGACCCCAACAGAAGCCGAATGATGGATACCGTCGAGTGGACGGCGATTGATGGCACCCGAGTGCGCCGAGTACGGGGCGTGGACTTCCAGATGGACGCCTAGAAAAGTTTATAGTGGTTTCAGCACTGTTTTTTTGTCTCTCCTGCTGCTTGCTGCTGGTGTAGGGTTTCCTGCTGCTTGTTTTTGGAGATGAAAACCTTTTGTTTGCAGAAATAGAGTCAACCCAGGATAACCCAAGCCAGAGGTGTGCAAGGAGAACAGAATCAGGATCAAAGCATGAAGGGCTGCAGTGTAAACAGTGAAAGATGATTGGGTATTCACAGAAACTGCAACTCAGGTCAAATCGGAATGCATATTCACAAAGATAGCTGAAATGTTTGGGAAAAGAGTTGGAAAACTGCCCCAGGGTCACTCTATCTCCATAGTGCGATCTCAGGAGATGTGCACTCTTTGTTTTGGGTCCCATATGTGCTGAGGTGGCAGGGCATGTGGCGATGAGGTCACTGCCATGTCACATGGGATCTTCCTACTTAGCTAGGCTGACCAGGAATTGAACCCAGGACCTCTCAAAAAGAGGTGCCCAGCCCCCTAGGGTGCATACCACTAGGATAGCTAAGAATTCATGGAAAAACATAGATAAATTCATAGGCTCTGCCTAGGATATGTCAGTTCTCAGTCAACTCAGGAAAAGATGATTTGCCTCACAATGAAAGGGGATTAAGGGGTCCACTCCATATCCTGATTGGGTGTTTGGTTCCATAGGTCAAAATGTGTTATCACCACTTTTGGTGGGACCAATACTAGGATAGAAATGCCTGGATGCTCAGTGCATCTCTAATACAACTAGAGTATGCCTCAAAGCAATGGAAAAGCACTTTTTCTTACTCCCCCCTTGTGCTGTGGTGGCCACCACTGTCGCATTTTAGGAAAAAGGGAATTTTTCTTGGCCTTTCCTTGGTTTCCACATCTACTTTAAAATACCTATAGTTTCCCTCTCACAGAAAAATGGGCGCTCACCATGGCTGGCGCTCTTTTGCTGCTCTGTTTGTAACATTTCCTACAGAAGACTCAGCGCTCATGGCGCTGCCGGGGCTCCTGTGGCTTGGTTGGGTTAGTTTGGGAGCATGCCAAAACATGTGCATATGCAACCCTCCCTCCAAGACGCAGCGCGACAGAAACCCAACGCAAGACACAATATACACACTCGCATGGGTTCTCGTAAACCTGCTGGCGACCTGTGACCTGTCTTAGGGCGAAGGGAGTCGTGAAAAAATTAAATTGCATCTTGGTGGGGTCTTGGGTTCTGCTCAGTCTCTCCAGGCTGCTGCGTTTCGGCCCGAACACGGCCTACTCAGCGAAGCTGCGCGTGGGTATCTGCAGAGGCAGGAATGGGAGAATTATGGACGAATCCACGCAAAAGCGAAGCGACGACACCAAAATCCGTCAAATGACGGCGTAGAATTTTTCTAAGACACCACACCTGAGCAGAATCCAATTGTGCATCAGAAGCACATTTTTATAAAAATTATAGTCATCTCTAGATTTTTTAAATCCAGAAATTCATACGCATAAAAAGGCGGCGCGCAGGAGCGGCTCCTAGCGAAGCGCCGGAGAATGAAGAAATAATGCAATTATAAACGTATGTCTCACGTAGTCTTGAAAATGACGAGACACACATTAATAAATAAACATACAGATTCCACCTACACTAATAGAAGTATCAAAAATTCAAAAATTCGAAATTCAACGAAAAAGACTTCAATGAATCAGGTATAAACTACAGGTATGCTCGTCTCTTATGCCGCATACACATTGCTCATCTCGTGTCTCCGTGAACGAGTCTCGTAGCAGCGCTAACAACGATAGGACGCGATAGAGGGATTGATTAGAAAGATTGCAGATGATTAGAGGTCAGATCAGGGTGATTAGACATACACACAAGTGCATAGCAACGTTCTTCGCGTGCACCCCTCACTTGCTCTCTCTCTCCAGCGGTAGATGAGGCGAGTAAGCCCAGGTGGGGCCACCCCCTGGTGGAGTTTGTGATTGAGGTACAGATGGGCAGGTTTGCCCAAAGCCGTCGTGCATGCTCGCGCATTCACATCCGCATTAAAGGGTAGGCCACGCGAAGTGCGCACGGTAAACCTTGTTTAGGCTACCCAGGGGCTCCTCCGTACGTTCTTTAAGAGAACCTGAGGAGTCCCTTAACGCTTGCTTGCTTGACAGGGTAGCTGATCTTTCAGCGCGTTTGCGGACAGTGTATTATAGGTCACACTGAGAACCGTATAATACGGGGAGTGTGGCTTGGTTCCTCCGCCGCAAACAACCCTTCATTTGCCTTTGTTTTACAGGTCGGCAGGTAGGGTGATTGGTGCAGCAGCATACCATTTTTTTCATCCCCTGCTAAACAAGGGCGCAGATCACACAAACAAGTAACTGCCCTCTGCCTGTGGCAGAGCAGGGAGTCCGACTCCATCGACATCTGCGCCGTGCACGCAAGAGCACCTCTTCCCTCCAAGCCCTAGCAGGGGAAACGCGTTGTGGCGTCCCCTGTTAGGCCACAGTTGCTTAGCAGCGCTGTGTTCTCTTGTCTTCTTCGCAGGAGGGTCGCTAGGACCCACGACATGTTCTTCAGCAACACCCAGTAGAGTGTGCGTGTAGGAGTGGTAGTCCTGAGTGGGGGCTTGAGCAAGTTGCACCAGTGCTCGCCCACCAGGATGGTGCCACTGTAGGGTGTGTAGGACCTGTAGTGCGTGTGTCACTGTCCCACCCGTTTCCTGCAATTTTAGCAGGGTTGGTGGGCGGTGGCAGTGGTTAGGTCAGTGTTTTGGCCACTTAGCAAAACGGCGTTTTCATGCCTTCATAGCTTTTGGCCACCCCTCCCTGTAGTAGACAGATAGGTAGGGAAAACAATACCTGGATTAGTACGCTGGGTATTCCCCAAAGGTTTTGCGCCAGCACAGAAATTGGGCGCTTAGGGGAGGGGAGACCCGGGGCGTACCCCGTGGCATCAATAAGCCAACCCTCCAGGTTTAGCAAGCGTGCAGACTTGGGTATAATTAGGACACCACTTCTGCGGCTTGCTCTCAGGACCTTAGGAATAGCACACCCACACATACGCTTTGGCAGGTAAGGGTAAGGTTCAGTCCCTAGCTTTAGTCTTGGAGGCAAGCGTCTCAGCGAGCCTCAGCAACTCACCAAGGTTGTTCTGGGACAAGTAGTCAACCAGAACTGAGTTTCGGCGTCCCTCAGGTAGAACAAATGCAGAGAAGGGCTCCCAGGTGGCCTCTTCGACTCCAAACCCTTCCCAGAGGGTGAGGAAGCGCCAACCCTGGCGATAGCGGTGGCGTAGGACAGACTTCACCAGGTAGAAGCCCTCCTTAGCCATCTCCTCGGCGTTCATGTCGGGGAGTTCACCTTCAACTTCCATAGGGCTGGCAGCCCCTTGTAGGTCCAGAGCGGCGATTTCCTCGTCGTTCAGCTCCCACTCCTCCCCACAGAGGTCTTCAGGATCATAGTAGCGCTTCAGGTGTTGAGCAGCGCACACCAGGGTCCCCCCTAGACGGGGAGAACACTGCACGGTGATACGGTGTCCATCCACTGATAGAATCTTGTACGGCCCGAAGTATGGGTCATCGCTGGTAGAGCGTGGCCAGGCGGGTAGTCGACTGTGGTGCACCAGCACCCAGTCCCCCTCTTGGTAGGCGGCCGGTACTCGGTGCTTGTACTTCTTGTTCCACTGACGCTCCCTCACTCTCTGGAGCATTGCCTTGGCCTTGTCCACCTTTGCTTGTTGCTCTTGGACCCATTCACCCACAGAAGAATGGGTGTCCTCTGGATAGGGGGCATGTAGGAACCATGCCGGGCGCCCTAGGAATAGCTCATGGGGCGAGTAGCCAGTAGCTGAACTCTCTTGGGAGTTCATCACCAAGGATATGACGGGGAGTAGTCTCACCCAGTCTCTGGTACGTTCAGTTTTGCACCATATCCGTACGTTCTCCTTCCGGACACGGATCTGTCGCTCACATAGGGGGTTGCTCGTGTGAGAGTAGGGAATTCCCGTAGACACCTGGACATTGAGGGGTCTCAGGACCCTCTTGTACCAGCCAGTATCTGAGCGTACTCGTACGTCCTCATCGGAGTTGATCTCCTTGGGCGCCCCATAGACACAAAACCACTCCTCCAGGAGTACCTTGATAGTCTCCTCCCCGGTAATGTGCTTGGTACATGGGAACACCCTGGTAAACCTGGTCAACCCACAAGTTACCACGAGGGTGAAGTCATAGCCCCCGAACTTCGGCATCTCCGTGTAGTCCACGTATAGAACACTGTTAGCACAGTGAGGGATGGGCAGGGTCGAGTAGAGACCTCTGTCCCTGATATCCCCTGGTTTACAGGACCTGCACGGGCACTTGTCCACGATAGGCTGGAGGGTTTTCCGCAGTTGGTCGTCAGTCCACGTAGTGTGGAACCACTGCTTGAACAGCTTCAGGGTACGGTCTGCACCCACATGACCGCTGGACTCATGGGTCCACTTCAGCAGCGCTGGAACTCTGTCACTAGGCGCCACAATGCGGTCCTCGTGCCAGAGGTAGCTCTTGTCCCTCTTCCACTGGTCTTGGTTGACCAGGAGGGGTTCAAGGCGTTTCTCCAGGCGCTTGTAGATGTCCCCGAACTCCTTCAGGCACTCCGATTGTTGGAGTCCATCCAGGGGGCGTATCATCGTCATGTTGAGGTCCAAGTGGACGTCCATACGGCTTAACGCCTCCTTAGCCAGCGCTTCAGACCGGGCACCAATCAGGGCGTCGAAGTTGTTGCGGCTAATGTAGTCGGCACAGTCGTTCTTTACTCCCTGGATATGGTGTACCGTCAGCCGTAGTTGACTGAGGTAGGTCCACCAGCGTCGTAGAATGGCCTTCTCAGGTGGGGGACCCTTCTAGAAACTGCGGACCGGTTCTTGGTCGCACAGCCAGACCACAGGGTTACTCCCCAACAGTCGTGCTTGTGAGGATAGCACCAACATACCCGCGAGCAATTCTTGCTCATAGGTGGAGTAGTTCCCCCTGGCCTGGTTCCACTTCCAGTTCCAGTGGCCCAGAGGTACTAGGACCCACTTGTCGTCAGGGTAGCTGTGCTTGAGGGTTCCATCTCGGTTCAGACCTTCCGTCCCCCATTGGGAAATGGCCGAGTCGAACTCCTCCTTCTCTAGTGCTTGCCATTGGAACAACGTTCCACCACCGCCCACATTGCTGGCGTCGGTCACCAGGATAATCTCTCCTTGTGCCCTAGGCACGCCCAAGCACTTAGCGTTGGCTATCTTGTCTTTGAGCTCGTCAAACGCTTGTTGCTCTTGTGGGCCCCAGCGCCAAGTAGTATTCTTCTTGATCAAGTCAGTCAGTACCGCGCTGGTGTAGGTGAAGCTTTTGATGTGGCGGCGATAGAAGTTGCACGCCCCAATGAAACTGCGTACATCATGAAGTCCTTTCTTGGGGTCTTCGTGTCGTACCTTGGCATCCATCAGGGGTTTGGCCCTAGAGGCCGCTGGGGTCCACCACCCATAGCCAACATCAAACCCCGGGTACTGCATGGTCTCCTGCATGAACTCACACTTCTCCAGCTTGAGTCGTGTGTGGTTCTCCTGGCAGACCGCAAAGAACTCACCCAAGAGGATTAGGTGATCCTCCTGGGTATTGGTCCCGAGGCATACATCGTCGATGTGAGCCTCCATCTGGGCACCACGGGATATGAGCTCCTGCACCTTAGGTCTCCTTCGTAGGATGGACAAGATCTTGTTCATCAGCTCTTGGAATAGAGCGGGTGCGTTAGCCACGCCAAACGGCATGACCTTCCACTTGAACACCCTCCCCTGAGGGGTGATGAAGGCCAGTAGTTCTTGTGCGTTGGGCGTCAGGTCCACTTGCCAGAATCCGCTCCTCTTGTCCATCTTGGTCTTGTAGCGGCAGGAGGCTATCCTCTCCAGGGTAGACTCCATATTGGGAATGGACCCTGAGTGGTTCAGGTAGGTAGGTAGGTGCACTCGGTCGTGGAGAGGCGCCTCATGGTTCCCCCTGGCGTCGCCCCTGTGACAAACAGGAAGAGGCTCCGCGCGTGAAGAGGGGAGGCGGCTTACTTCCCGCTAGACCTGACTGTTGGCCCCCAACAAAGCGGCCCCGGGCAACGCCGGGAGGGCTGATCGCCGCCAGCGTGACATGCTTGTCTCGCCGGGAGGGTGTGCCCCCGTGCTTGCGCACGTCCCCTCCTTTGGGCGGAACCCTAGGGGTTCACCGGACTTCCTGGCGTATCCCGTTCCCAAGGCATGCATGCACGTTCTTGGTACTAGGGTTCCGAGGTACTTGGGTGTCGCACGCTCCGCCTCGAGTCCCAAAGCAGCGCAGGCCTTAGGATGCAGCCTTACCCCCGGTCTCCGGATCTCGTTTGGCCGGGTCACCTGCATGGCACGGGCAGCCTCAGTGCCCGGGCTGTGGGCACTGGGTTTCCTACTGTTGTGCGGCGTTTGTGTTTGGGTCCGGTTGGCGGTTGGGTGTGGGTTTTGTTAACCCCGCCAGTCCTGGCTGGGGTCTTGGGTGGGTGTGTTTGGGCACGGTTTGTGGCGTTGTCCCTCTAGTGTCGGCTGTTTGTGGTGTTCGTGGTTGGGCTTCGGTTTCGGCCTGCTTTTGGGACGTGTGTGGTTTCGTGGGCGCTCCGCTTGCCCCCCGCCGTTTCCGGTTCCGGCGTGCGGTGTGGGCGTGTGTGTTGGGCCCGGGTCTCGGCTGTGCCCAGCCCTTCTTGGCTGGGTTGTCGGGGTGTGTTTTTTGCGCTTTTGTTTTTTCTTTTGTTTTTTTTGTTTTTTTTTTCGGGCTTTGTGGTCCCTGTCCCTCCATCCCCTTTCTTTCGGGCTGGGCTGGTGGCTCTCCTTTTTTTTTTTTTCCGTTTCGGTGTCCCTTTTCCCCGTGGGCCGCTGTTACTGGCTTGGTGTTGCCGGTTTTGGGTGGGTGGTCCCCCTGTGCCTCTGTGGGGGTCCTGTCTTCGGTGCCTTCTGGGGGGGGGGGTTTGGCCGCCTGTGGTGGTGTTGGCGGGCGGTTTGGCGGCTGTGGGCTGTTTTCGTGCCTTTTCCCCCTCCCCCCTCCTTTTTTTTTGGGGGGGGGGGGCTTGCCTGTTCCTCCCTCTGCCTTCCCTGGGCTGGCGCACGCACTGGCCTGCATTCAGTGTTGTCTTCCGGGCTGCTGTCTTCAGTTGCGTTCTGTGTGGCCGCGTTCCGGCCCCATGGGTCGGGTGGGCTATGTACACGGTGGGCTCGGCGCCCCTTCTTGCCGGGTTTGGTCCTGGCTCTGCCGGTTGGGCGCCCGCGCCAGGCGGGTGCTTGTGGTTTTGGGTTAGGGGGCTGGGGTTGTTCGTGTCCTTTCCCCTCTGCGGTGCCGGCTGTAATCTTCTGGGTGGTCCGCCACCGTTGTCGCCTGGCGCGGTGTGGCCCCGTGTGTGGCCTGCGGTGCTGGTGTGTGGCGTGCTGGCGCGGCGCCTTCCAGGGTGTGCGGTGGCTGGCTTCGGTTAGTCACTCAGGTTAGGGTCAGTTGTGTCGTGCTGTGCCGCTCTGTGCCGCGTCGCGTCGCGTCGTGCTGTGGTGCGTTGCACTGTGGCGCGCTGTGGTGCGGTGTGCCGTGGTCTCGCGTGGTGCCGCGGTGGGTCAGTGGAGGTCAGCCTGGCCTGTGTCGTGGTGCGGGGTGCGCGCCGGAGTGTGGCCGGCTGGTGGTTGGGGGGTGCGGTTAGGTGTGGGTGGCTCGCTGGGTCCGTGCTGTGGGGGCTTGGGCGTGCCGCTCGGGCTGGTGGGTCGGGTAGGTCTTCAGGAAAATTCCGCTGAATGATCACGGTGTCCTTGGGGCGTGCACACTGACTCTCACCCATGGACTCAATCTTCACCGGGCCTCGCAGACAGGCAGGCGTACTCGGGGTGTAGGAAAGGCGTTCCTTCTCCAAGGCAGACAAACAGAAATCAGGAGTCGGACGGTGGAGGTGGCTTCCGAACGCCGTTGGAGTGGCGAAAGGCTTGCACTGCAGCTCGGCTGCGCTGGCAGGGACATGAGGGTCCGGGTCGGTGCCGCCGGCAGGCATGAGCTCATACTTCAGGGTCAGGGGGATGTCCATATCTCCGGTGCTGAACTGCAGGGGTCCGGGGCACCGGTAGTAATCTTGGCACTTCCAGTCTTCACGGCGCTCGGAGAAGGCCTTGAAGGGGGCACCGTCCAGCAGCACCAAGGCCTTCGCGATCACAGCCTTTCACTTCCCCTTGCGGCGCTCGAAATTCATCATGGACGAGATCGGCGTGCCGCCGCAGTGCCATTCCTCCACTGGACGCAACAGGTTGGTGACGGACGCCATCACGGACGTGAGACCAGCTGAGATCAAGCCCCCGGCCGTCAATCCAAGTGCATAGCAATACTCTGCGTCGAACCGCGACGGTAACGCAGCCCGCCCCTCATAGCCAAAAGCGTGGTCGCGTGACGGTCCGTGGGGTTGCCCTCCCTGGGGGCCTGTGCCTTGGTCCCGTGTCCTCTGGGGGTTTTGGTCCCTAGTTGTGGGTGCCGCGGCCGTGCCTTCGTCCTCTTCCGGTGCCTGTGAGGTGGCCTTTGTGGTGGCTGGGGTCGTCGCCTGGCGGTGAGGGCGTGGTGGTGCGCCGTGCGGCGGCGTTCCCTGCGGCTTCCTCTGTGGGTGTGGCCCGTTCTCCCCCTGTAGGTGTGCCCTCCGTTCTCCGTGTGGTTTCCGGTGGCCGTTGGGCGTGCGCTGGTGTGATCCGCATGGCGTCCGTTGTTTGCTTCGGTGGTGTGTGTTGGGGTGTTTGGTGGGGCTGGGGCGGTGCTGGTCCCCCCATCGTAGTGTGCCCTTCCTGGGTGTGGGTCGTGGTGCCTGCCGTGGTGCCCTTTTCCTCCGTGTCTTGGTCCCCGCTCCCGCCCCTTCCTGGTTCTTGGGTGGTTTCCTGCCCCCATGTGGTGTCGCTTCCGGCGTCCTGTCCCTGCGAGTGCCTGCCCTCACTTGGGGCCCTTCCGTGCCCTCTTGCCTGAGTGCTCCTTGGTGCCCCTTGCCCTTCCCTTGCCCTTGTCCTGCCCCTTCCTGGTGTGGTGGTGGCGGGAGGGGCGGGGTGGGGAGGGGGCGCCGGCGGCCCAGGCCTGGGGGTGGGTGGCCTGGAGCCACTGGCGGAGGGCTTGGGGGGTGTAGGGGGGGCGGAGGCCCTGGACCGCATTGCGGAGGAGGGCCTCCCATGCCGCTTGCGGCATGATGGCCTCCGGGGCGGCCTCGTTGGGGTTTGCGGGGGTGCGGGTGCGCACCTCCTCGAAGGTATGCACCATGTGCACCCCTTCGTGCCTTCCCGCTCCTCCGGCCCACTTCACCCAGCGGCGGAGCTCCTGCAGAGCGGGGGGAGACCACCAGGCGAGGTGGGCGGGGGCCCGGGGGGGGGAGGGGTCGGTGCCCGTGGTCGTGGTGCGGCGGGGGGAGGATGTGGACCTGCGGTGGTGGCGGGGGTGGCGGTGCCTGGGGGAGCGGGAGCGGCGGCGGCGGGGGATTGGGGTGGGGGACGGGTACGGGCGGAGGGGGGAGCGGGAGGGGGAGGTGGACATGGGGCGGCGGTGGCGCGCTCAGTGGCGTCCGGGGGAGCGGGAGTGGTGGTGGCGGGGGCTGGGGGTGGTGGATGGGTACGGGTGGCGGGGGGAACGGGGAGCCCGGCGGGGCGTGTGGAGGCAGGGGGAGGTGGACGTGGGGCGGCAGTGGCGTGCCTGGCTGCGTCGGGGGGAGCGGGAGTGGTGGTGGCGGGGGCTGGGGGTGGGGGTCTTGTTTGGCCGGTGGGGGGAGGGGGAGGGGGACATGGGGCGGCGGTGGCGCTCGTGGTGGTGCCCGGGGAAGGGGGAGCGACGCGAGCGGGGTCCCGGGGGGTCGTGGTGGCACCTGGGGGAGCGGGAGCGGTGCGAGTGGGTGGTTGAGGCGCGGTGGGAGTGTGGGCGCCGTGGGCGAGTGTGCCGTGCGGGGGGGGAGCGGAAGCGCCGCCGCTTGCGGGACCGGGCCTCATCGCTCGAGTCGGGCCAGTCCGGAGGCGTTGGCGGCCCCTGGGGGGCCTCGCGCGGTGCCGCCTGGTACTGGGGGGGGGGGGGAGGTCCCCCGTCGTCCATGGATCCGCCACGTAGGGGTGTGGTGGCGGCAGTGGCTGGTGGTATGGGTCGAGTGGCTGTCCTTGGCCAGGGTTGGGCCCGGGGGGCCCCTTCGGCCATCGGATGGTGGCCGGGGGGGTACGGATACGGTTCCTGGTACGGGGGGGGTGGCTGGTACGGGGGGGGTGGCTCCTGGCGGTAGGTGGGGTATGCGGGTGGAGCGCTCGGTGGCTGCCAACCCGTCCGCTGGTGCTGTTCGTGCACGGGGGGTTGTGGCCCGGTGGGGTAGGGCGGTGGGCAGTGGTAGTGGTGGGGGTGGTGTTGGTAGTCGTGGTGGTGGGGCCGCTGGTGGTGGTGGTGTGGGTAGTGGTGGGGTTGGTGTTGCGGGTATGGCCCATGGACCCCTTGTGGGTTTTCCGGTCCCCCTTGTGGGGGTGGGGGGTTGGGCATCGTGGGCAGTCCCCGGGGCTGCACTATGTGGTGGGCATGGGGGAACGGTTTGGGGCCGGGCTTGACGGTGATGGTGGTCGAGGGGTTCCACGTCCCTTGGTCGGTTTGGCCGGCGGTGGTGGTGGTTTGTGGGGGATGGATGACGGGGCGCTTGGTGACGGGGATGCGGACGAGGGCTTGGACGGGGTCGTGCTGGGTGGCCGTCTCTGCGGTGGTGGTGGGTGCCGGCGGGAGGGGGGCGCGGATTGCGGTGGGTGGGGGGTCCTGGCTTGGGCGAGGGCCCGGGCGGGGGTGGTGTCGGGTGGGTTTGTGTCGTTGCGTCTGCGGTGTTGTGTGTGCTCGAGTGGGCGCCGGCTTGGGTTTGGGGTCGGGTCTGGGGTTGGGGTCCGGTTTGGGTTTGGGGTCGGGTTTGGGGTTGGGGTCCGGTACCAGGTTGAGGAGTACCTCTGTCCGGAGGTGTGAGGGCGCCGCTGTCGGGTCGGGGGTCGTCCCGGTGGGTTGCCGGGGTGCCTGAGTCGCCTGTGTGGGGGTTGGGGGGTCGTTGCGTGCGGCTGCGGCTTTGGCTTTCGCCGTGGCCTTGAGGATGAGTTTGGCGGGGAGGGGGGGGTCCGAGGATGAGGTGGTGGAGGTGGACGAGGCTGAGGATGAGGAGGAGGTGGTGGACGCCGGTTGGGCTGTGATGCGGGCGGGCTTGTGGGCGGCGGCTTCTGCTGCGGCCACGGCGGGGAGGACGGAGGGCATGTCCTCGGGCTGTAGGTTGGGGGCGGGCGGCTGGGGGGGCCCGGTCGTGACCTGGCGGCCCGGCGGGCCGATCTGGTCGGCAGCGGCGGGGGAGGGAGGCGCGGGGCTGTGGCCTTCTCCTTCTGGGCTCGGCTGGGCCCGGGTCCTGCAATGTGCGAGGTCGTGTGGGTTGGTGTCCGCGGGGGGGAACAGTTCGCGTGGGCTGCATTCAGGGGCCGGGGGGGGTGGGCCTGGGTCCTCTGGGGTGTGTGTGGGGGGCGTGGGCGGGCCACTGGGTGGGGTGGGCGTGCCGCGGGGCGCGGGGCTCCCCTCGGCGGGTGTGTGTGGGTTGTCGAGTGCGGGGGGCGGTGAAGGGTGTCCGGCGAATGGGTGTGTGGCGGGCAGTGCTGGTGTTCGGGCGGGTGGGGGAGGCCCGTGTCGCGGGGCCCGGGGGTGCGCGCGATGGTGGGCGTGTGTGGGTCTCCGGTTGAGCAGCGAGAGGGGGGGGGCATGGGCGGGGATTGTGCGGCGGGGTGTGCTGTGTCGTTGTATGTGTCCGCTTGCCGGGCGCTTGCGTGGGCAGTTGTAGGCCGGGCGGTTTGGAGGAGAAGCTTGCCGTCTTCTGCTGCCGCGGCAAGGATTTCGCAGACGAGCTTTCGTATCTGGTGGACCTCTTTGTCAGTGGTGGGAAGGGGGTATGCTAGCTTTGGGCTAAGACCCGCGCGGTTGAGGACCCTGTGGATGGCGTGGTACCCGCAGGTGAGGGACTGCTGCGGTCTGGGGGGGGGGTTTGGTCGTGTGTCCGGGCCTGCCTCGACTTGTGTGTGGGCGATGGGGATGGCCCAAACCCAGGGCACGGTCCCCGTGAGTGGCCGGCGGCGCTGGATCCAGTGGGTTAGGCAGAGCATGGCCAATCCCAGGTGGTAGCCCGCCTTCCCTGAGGTGATTTGGGCCAGGGCGCGGGCTGGGGGCTTGTCCCCTGGCTGGAGGACACCCCTGAGGACCCTGTGCTGGGTGGTTGGGTCCCCCACTGCCCCTGGTGGGGCGGTCTCCGGGGCGAACATGGTGTCTGTCCTCTGGATGAGCCAGTGCGGGCCGGGGGACGTAGCCGTAGCGGCTATCACGTAGTAGTGGCCGCGCTCGAGGACTGTAACCCAGACCTCCGGCGGGGGGTGGTCACTGTCTGTAGGTGGGGGGGGGAGGTCGTCGTCCGGGGTGCGGAGGCCGGCGGCGCGGAGGGCGGTGTCGCGGTTGGGCGCGGTGGCCTGTTCCCACTGCTCCGGGCGGTTCGGGTCCGCTGGGTGGTCCGTCTCCGCTGGGGCCCGTCGTAGGCGTACGGTCCCTTGACGCGTGACGTTGATGCCGGTGTCGTGCGTCAGGGCCTGACCCCACTCGATGGGGGGGATCCAGATGTGCTGGCCCCGGGTGTGTTTGCGGGCTCGCCAGAGCACGAGGTCCACGATGGTCTCGTGGAGGCCGTTGCCTGGGGTGGTCAGGTCCCGGAGGGCTTTGACGTTGAGCTTGGTCCAGTCCTCTTGTAGGCGGTACCAGCCCAGGGGGGTGGTCGGGGCCCTGTCTTGGAGGGTTGCTCGGAGGAGGTCGGGGTCGCGGATGGTGGCCGGTGTGAGGGGGGGGTGCCCCAGGTCCGGGGGGGATGGCCTGAATGGGCTGCCGGGGTCTTGCGCGTCTACGTCGATGAATGGTTGGCCCTGGTTGGGCTCGGCCGGACTGGGCGGTGCCGGGTGGCTTCTCGGGTGTGAGACGGGTCTCGGGGCGCTGTGGTGGTGCCTTGGAGACCTGTGGATGGAGACGGGGGGCGCGTGCGGGGCGCGGAGCGGGTTAGTGGACGTCTGGGTCATGCACGGCATGGTAATGGATGAGACGCTGCATGTGTTCCCTGGCCGTGGGGTCGGTGAGTTGGTCCGCGTGTGCTAGCAGGAGGTGTTTGCGGTGTACCATTTGGGCCGCTGCTCTGCGGACTGCTTCTAGCTGGAGGTGTGCTGCTGCCTCCATGGGGCTTTCAGTGTGTTTGGTGAGGTGTCGGTGCAGGGCCTGTGTCACTGCCCCTCTCATGGTGGCTTCTTTGATCAGGGGGTCCCGGAGAAGGTGTTCGGTGGCCTGGTGTGCGTGGCTGTGGGTTGGCCATCCTTCGTGTTGTCGCAGGGTTTCCGCCAGGGACCAGCCCACTAGGGTGTCCCTGTCTGTATGGAGGGGGCATTTCTTGAAGTGTTCCCAGTCCTCCGGGGTGGTGTGGTCGCATGGGCAACGGGTGTGTTCGTCGGGGACGTGGATGTGCTTGCGGGCGAGCCATCTGGCGACCCTGGTGAGGAATGGCAGTTGCTCCCTGATGACCTGGATGCGTCGTTTTTGGAGGTGGGCTGGGACGTTTGCTGGGCGGAGCGCTGAGTGGTAGAGGGGGACTTGCAGTCTGTCCTGGAGCTCCTGGATGTGCGCCCGGCTGTCTGCGTCGCTGAGCACGCGGGCGAGATGTTGGATGGGGTTGGGGTAGTGGTATGCTCTGTCGTGGGAGGAATAGGGGGCGTCCTCTGGTACCCAGTCCGGGGTCTGATGGGGCTCGGGTACAGGGGGCACGTGTTGGAGGTATGTGTGGTTGCGGCCGAGGTCAGGGATCTGGAGGGCTGGTAGGTGTGTTGTGCGCTGGTGTACTGCCTGGTTGTCGACCTTACCATTTCCGTATTGGTGTCTGTGGGACTCTTGTTTCACGATGTGGAGTAGGACGTAGGGGGAAAGGCTGCGTAGGGCTTTCCAGAGTAGCAGTGCCTGGGTGCCGAGGCTCGTCGCGGTTGCTTTGTGAAGTGGTTGCCTTGCTATGCGGAGGAGCAGGTGTGTGTCGACAGTGGCGTCTACCACGAACCAGACCCGGACGATGTGCGGGGAGTGGGCGGGTAGGTGGGCCGCGACTTCGGTGATGGCGTCGGCCATGGCCCCTAGCTCCCCGTGGGAAGAGGCCCCATAGGTGGTGTGGCCCGTGTGGTGGTCCATGTGGTAGTGTCCCCCGGTGTGGGTTAGCTGCAGGGTGGCCCCCCCGGTGATGGGCGTGAGGGCAGATTCGCCTGAGGCGTCGGTGAAGAAGAGCCGGTCCGCCGGTGATGGTTGTGGGAGGCGCCATGGGTTCATGGGCAGGTAGGCGTATATGGCAAGCCCCGTGGCGAGGTGGGCTACTGGGGTTGTGGGCTGCAGGATGGGGGTGGCGCACACCCCTATTCCTTTGGAGACGATGTGCTTCGCTTGGGGGGACAGGGCTATGAGTCCCTGCTCCGGCTGTCCTTGTGTGAGTGTGGTAGGAGTAGATGTAGTGGAGGATGTAGGCTGTGTTGGGGTTTAGGTCGTGGCATGTGAGGGTTTGTGTTCGGTGCTCCGGTGTGTGGCAGGAGTGGTGGAGCGGATAGTAGGGGTGCTCGTGCTTGCCCGTTCTGCCTGGCTCGTACATGCTGTAACGGATGGCGACCCCTGCCGGGTCGGGGCGGGGGCATGTGGGTGTAGTGGTGAAGAGCCATTTGGGCGCGTGGTCGGGGTTCCATGCTACCGTGGGGTTAGTGTCGGTGCGGTGGAACCATGGGGCTATCCATGCGTAGGCCTGTGGTGGTAGGTGGGTTGTGGGGTGGGTGTGGTGGCGTGCTATGAGGTGTAGTACGGGCCATGGTGTGGTTGGTGCCTCGGGGTCACAGGCCCAACATGTGCGTGGCATGCTCTGGGAATCTTGGGGGACCTTTGGTAGGTCTCGGGCGGTCATGTGGTGTTTCGGTATGCGCCATTTTGCCCCGTGGTGGATGACGGTGGTCTGCGTGGGTTTGGCTTCATTCGGGGCCAGTAGTAGGGTTAGTGGTGGGACTGGGCCCGTCACCGGGGGGACGGGTTCGTGTTTCGATCCGGTGGGTGCGTAGGGCGGTGTCGCTGGGATGGGTCGCGGGTGTTGCTTTGTGAATTCTCGGTAGGCTGTGCGCATGTCTTTGGTGCCCGGTAGAGTGTGTCCCGCTGCTCGTGCCGTCTGCGTGAGGTACTGGTGGAAGAGGCGGTATTGTGGCCATTCGGGAAGCTGTAGAAAGGGGGTGTGGTGTGCCCCGCTGTGGTGCAGGACCCGCATTTGGGGGAGGGTGACGTATACTACGGTGATGGAGGCCCGGACAAGGTCTATGGTGTGGATGGTGCCCTTGGGGTGATGGTGGAGGTCCCCGCAGAGGACCGCTAGTGGCCCTTCCTCTGGGCACGTGTGGTTGGTGAGTATGGCGTGGTGTGGGGATGGGAGGAGAAGCTGCAGGTGGTTCTACAGGCGCGTGTTCATGTTGGTGGGCATGCCTGTCTGGTGAAGTACCCAGCGCGGGCATGTGTTGCGGGCCCGTTGTGCGGCTTGGAGGCGGATGGCGGTGACCTCGCGGACCTCCGGTGAGTGGTTGTGGGTCATGCGGTGAAGGAGGAGGGCGGTGTGTCTGGTGTAGGCCGCTTTCACCTCGTCCCCTATGGCGTCTCCATAGTGGGGCCATGCCGCTCGGATGGCGCGGGTGGGTATGGAGGTGGGCCGGCCCCCGTGTGCTGCCCATGCCTTGGTCACTGCGCGTGTGGCCGGCTGGAGGGCGGTAGTGGGGTGTGTCAGGTGGAGTGCTTGGAAGCCTATGGAGGCGTTCAAGACCCCGGTGAGGTAGTACGCCAGGCTCTGGTGGGACAGGGAGAGGGCCTTGGTGGTCGGGGACGCAAATCTGGGGAGATGGGCGAGCTGTGATTGCAACTTGGGAGGGAGGGTGGCGTCCTCAGGGTTGGCGGCCTGGACTACCCCCAGGTGGGTGGTGGTTGTCACAACTTGCATGGGGGGCCCCTGTGGCCCTAGGCTGGGAGGTGTGGCAGACCCCTTGATCATGGCCACTGACTTTGTGGGGTGGACGATGAGGTTGTTGTGGGAGAGGTAGGAGACGGTCACGTCCAGTAAGTCGTTGGCCTGTTGGGTGACCGTTGGCCCGGGGTCCAGGGCATGGGGGTCGTGTGGGGTGTGCGCGACGGTGAGGTTGGTGTCGTCCGCGAAGCCGACCAGGGGGGAGAGGAGGGGGTAGGGTGCGTAGGCCGGGTAATCCTGCTCGATTGCGAGGGCCAGGGGGAGCGTCACTAGAAGGTACAGGAAGGGGCCCTCTGCTCCCCCTTGGGGGACCCCGCTGCCTGGCTCCAGGAAGGGGGTGAGGCCTGCTCCAGTGCTGACCGTGTATTTGCGGGTGCGGATGTAGTCGGAGGTGAAGTTGTAGAAGGGGAGGCCTAGGCGTTTCCACACCGCTTCTAGAAGGAGCCAGGGGGTGTTCGGGAAGGCTCCTTTGATTTCGAGGGAGGCGATGATGAGGTCCACCGGGTCCATGTCCGCGATGGTGTCCTGGAGGAAGATGGCCTCGTGTGGGGACCGGCCTGGGATGGCCCCCCAGAGGCTCGCTGGTATGTGGGGGTCCAGGTGGGGCGGATGCGGCGCAGGAGGATGGTCCAGACGGTTTTGACCTCCGTGACCGCACAGACTATGGGGCGCCAGTTGTCCGGGTTTGCCAAGTCCCCTTTTTTGTAGAGGGGGCGGACAACGTTTGCCCAGTCTGGTGGCAGGGGGGTCCGCCCCGTGACGATGTCCCAGAGGCGGTGGGCGAGGACGCGGAGGAGGTGGGCGGGTAGGTGGTAGTATGCCTCTGCAGGGAGGCCATCGTAGCCTGGGGTTTTGTGTTGCCGGAGACTGTGGATGGCCTTTAGGACTTCGTGGATGGTGAAGGAATGTTTTTCCAGGTGCCTCCTCTGGGCGTGGTTGAAGACCCGAGGGAAGCGGTCGATTTTTTCCTGGGTGTCTGGGTCCAGTGTGTCTTGGGTGGGGGTGTGTTGCCGGAGGAAGCTGTCTTGGGTGGCTTGGAGCACTGTGGCTGGGTCGTTGGTGAGGGAGCCGTCCTCCTGCCGGACCGTGGTGATGGTGCGGTGGCCGGTGTCGGTCATGGCGTCGTTGAGGTGGCGGAAGGCCTTGTAGGGGAGTTCATGTTGCGCATACCGTTCGTGTTCCTGGGCGATGCGCTGTTGCCTGTGGATGTGCCACCGCTGCAGGTCCGCCCTGATGTGGGCTATCCGTGTCCTGCAGTGGTGTATCTGGCGGCGGGTTTCGGGGGTGTCGGTGTGGAGGAGGGTCGCCAGTTATTGCTTCGCATGCCAGAGGTCATGAAGCATGTCCCCCAGGGCCGTGGGTGGTTGGGCGTCGTCTGTGTGGGGGTGTTGTTGGAAGCCGCAGGCGACGGCGGCCGTGCGCATGGCTGTGAGTAGGTCGGTGGGGTCTGGTTGGATGCGCCGGGCGCGGTCTATGGCCCTGTGATATTGGGACCAGGCATGCTTGTCATGCAGCGGGGGCATCTTCAGGGGGGGTGGTAGGCCTTGGTCCGCATCCTCTGGGGGGCTGGGGGGAAGGTTGGGGATGGTGAGGCGGATGTGCAGGGGGCTATGGCCTGAGGGTCCCAGCGGGAGGGGTCCATATCGGGCCTCCGCTCGGATGATGGTTGTGGGGTCGCCATAGCATACGTCGATGCGGGATGGGGCGGCATCCGTTTGGTGGGGGAAGTGGGATGGTTGGCCTTCGAGGTTGGCTGTCAGGTCCACGAGCCCCAGCATTTCAATGGTGTCGCGGACTGCCTGGTCCTGGGGTGTGGCCTGTCCCCCTCGGTCTGCTGGGGTGGGGGCGGCGTTCATGTCGCCGATGATGACTGTGGGGGCGAGCATTGCCATCTGGCGGTATGCCTCGGCCAGGGCTTGGAGGAAGGGTTCCGTGGCTTCGCCGGAGGGGACGTGGGTGTTGATGACGTTGAGTTGCCATCCGTCCCCGACGACCTCATAGACACCTAGCCTCCCTGGGACGCTGAGGTGGTGGACGAGGTGGACGTGGATGCCGGTTTGGGCGTATAGGGGGGTCCCCTTGTGCCAGTAGCATTTGTACGCTTTCTGGTCCGGGGTATATATGGGGGTGGTTTCCCGGGGGTCGTCGCGCTGTAGGCCTTGTTCCTGGAAGGTGAGGAGGTGGGGAACCCACCCCGGCCCCTGTGCCATCGGGAGCTCTTGGAGGGCGGTTGTGGCGTCCTTGGAGTATGTGACGGCCGGGTGGTTGAGGTCGAGGAGGTTGACGGTGGCCTCCGTTGGGGCGGGCCGGGGCTGTGGAGGCTTGTGCCCTCGGCCCTTGCCCCGTCAGGGAGGGGGACTGGGGCTCGGGGACTTTTTGCCGGTTTGTGGGCGTTTGGGTAGGCGCGGCGGGGGGAGGCCTTGGCTCCACTCCGGGGGGAGCTCCCCAGTGTATTTGGTGCCTGTGTGGGCCTTGTTCTCTTCGGTGCGGAGCCGGATGGGGTGGGCGCTGGTGAGCTCCAGGGTGTAGCCGACTGGTTTGTCCGGGGCGCTGCTGCCTTGGTCTAGCTCCTTTTGGCGGTGCCAGATCACCCGGATCTGTGGCCCCCCGTTTTCCCCCGGTTCCTTGAGGCGGTACTGGATCGTGCCCTCACACCAGATCCAGTCGCCTGTGTGGTCGTTGCGGAAGGGCTGTTGGACCTTCGCACCTTTTTCGAATCCTGGGTACGCTTTGGGCGGGGGCTGTGCTGGTGGCGGGAGGCAGGATGACAGGGATGCTTGGTCTGGGTTCGCCGAGTGGGTCGGGTGGGATGCGGGGGGTCGGGAGGTTGCTGCTTTTCCGGCTTTGCTGGGGGCGGGTGCGCCCCTTTGTCGTCTCCTTCGCTTGGGTGGGACTGGAGGTAGCGGGGCTGGGGGGGCATGGGGTTTGAAGAAGGGGTGTGTTGCTTGCTGGTCTGGATCCCTCAGTGGGGGTTCTGCCGGTGTTTGCATTTTCGCTTTCGCGTGGCTGCGTATGATGTCGGCGAGCTTGCGCACGGTCTCCGGGGGATCTGTTGGCCATGGCAGTGCGGCGGGGCTGTCGTCGAAGGGGTGGTGTAGGTGGTAGTTCCTCATGGCCTTGGACCCTGAGTGGTTCAGTGTCTTCTTGTTCAGCTCTCCGTAGTCCACTACCAGCCGTTTGGCTGTAGACCCAGGTTTAGCCACCAGGAAACAGGGGCTGCAGTGTAGGGGGTAGTCCCCGTCCTTGTACTCCAGGACTAGGCCAGCGTCGATACATTCTTGTATCTGTCGCTCGATCTCGTCGGCCTGCTCTTTAGGAGCTGGATAGGGTCTCCTCATGATTCTGTGACCCACGAACTCGGGTTTCAGCTTGAGGTTCATCTGTACCAGCTTGTCACATGAGGCTGGAGGGGGTAGTTCTCCGAACACCTCCAGATAGGTCCTTATAAGCTTCTCTACCCGCGGGTCCAAGACCTTGATCTTGTCCTCCATGTCCTCGTCAGAGTGTAAGTTGCTTGCCCCCTGAATAGACGTCGGGAGGTGGTCCTCCACCGACTCTTCGCCCGTGGTAGTGTCCTTCAGCCCTTGGTAGGCATATAGAAGGTCTTGTTCAACCATCTCGGGTGGACGATGGCAACATAGGCACGCTCGAGGGGGTTCACATACACATTCCTCCGAGAGGTCGTCCTCCTCTGGGGTCCTCACATGGGCGCCCCACACGCTCTTCATGAGCTTAAGATCTACCTCCCTTTGCCAGGTGGTGATCTTCTGTTCGAGGTCCTCCTTCAATTGGGATAGGTCTCCCATACGTCCTTGCTTCAGTGGCCATGAGCTGCGGGTAGGCTTCGCGTAGCATAGCTTTTTCGCCACCAACTTCCTCTTGGAATCCACATACTCCCTGAGCCTGGATCGAGGGTCCAGCTCCTCGTCCACGGGGTCTTCCACCCTCATGGAGAGTAGGGGTTTCAGTGGGGCGACGTACTCGGCGTTCTCCATTTCCTCCACACAGGTCTGCACGAAGAAGGCGTCGTGCTCGGTTTCGTCATCTGAGTGGATAGAGCTAGGTAGCTCAGATAGTCCACACTCAGAGACTCCATCAGGAACAGGTACATAGCAGGGAGAGTTAGGGGCGTTGGTGTCAGTCACGACGTACTCATCTCCTCCGGGTGTAGTCTCAACAGCATCTTGAGGTCGTAGACGATCCTTCGAGTCACCCAAGGCGAGTCCGTCGCTTTCTCGTTGTATAGCCTGGACCAGAGTCGGGTCCAGATCCTCCCAGGGGATGGAGGTAAGACCTCCGTCCACCACGCTCAGCATACTCCCCCATCCGGGTTTCCCAATAGGCGTCTTACGCCCCAGAGGCACGTAGATGGCCTCATCAGGTAACCGAACAGAGCTGATAGTCAGCCTGTCCAGGAGGTTTCGCCAGTATTCGTTGCCCCCATGGGCTCCCCAATCGGGGGAACACAGGACCATACGGGAACGTTCCAAGGCCACCTTGGTCAGCACCTTCCCCAGTTCACTGAACTTGGGGTTCCCGTAGGCCATCCCGAAAGAGGGCCAGTAAAATTTGTAGCTGCAGTTCTTCCCCTTGCTGCAGTAAAGGTCCAGTACATGCTGCTTGTCGCTGGCGAACAACTCCACACTCAGGTCTTCCCGAGAGTAACCCAACTCCTTCAGACCTTGGTCTAGGACTTCCCCCAATAGTTGATAGTCCTCAGTTTTGGAGGCCGCCATCATGTTCGAGGGCTCCTCCTTCGATAGCCTCAGGTAACTCGAGGTATGTTCCGACTGCTCCAGTGGCACAGACTCTCTGCCACTGCCGTGGTCCACGTAGAGGAGGTAGGGCGCTTGCAGCGTCAGGGATTGTATCTGGGAGTGCTGTACAAAGAAGTCAGTACCGAGTACAAAGTCGAAGGCCTCAGTGGCCATCACATAGAACCGATGGGCGATAGTCCGGGAGCCCATAGGTACCTCCACTTCACAGTCCTCGCAGCTGTGCACCATATGTCCATCCCCCATACGTATAGCAGCGGTGGTCATGGTGTTCTTCAGGCTCCCACAAGGTAAAATTTTCTTGGCCACTATAGATATGGTGGCGTCAGTGTCCAATACCCCCAGGTATTCGCGTCCCCCTAGTCGGATACGTACCCAAAACACCAGGTCTTGGGTGCCACCAGAGCGTCCCCGTCAGAACTCCGCGGGACAGGTCACCTCGAACCCCTTGTTCCGCAATTTGCGGGCCATCCTCATGAAACGGCTCCTCTTCTTAGCGTTGCCGTCATCACCACCTTCATGCTCACACTTGGCTCCTTGTTCTTGCTGAGCTTGCGTTTGTGAGTGTGTGGTAGGACCAGACTGCCCTCCAGAGGGCTCGGAGTTCCCCCCCGGATTAGGGTTGGGGTTGCCTCCGTTCTTGTCCTTGTTCTTGTTGTCGGGCTGGCGGTTAGCGCCTCCTCCTCGTCCACCTTGACCCTTGTCTTGCCCTTGACCACGTCCTTTCGACTTACCCTTGCCGGAGTCGTTGCCTTTGCCTTTGCCTCCACCTTTGCCTGAGCCTTTGCCAGGATCTTCACCCCTAAGCTTCGCCGATAGGCGTTGCTTATGGTAGCACTCATCCTCGTAGTGCTTCCGCTTCCCGCAGAATGCACACGTGATGGTGCACCTGTAATGATCCGGCAGCTTCGCTTTGGCGCCGGTGTTCTTCTCCTGCTGCTTCCGCTGGACTACGAAGCAGTCTCGCTGCTCGCAGTCAGGGGCGTGCTGCAGGTGGCCCTGCTCGTCCCTGGCATCACACCAGAATAGCTCCTTCACGTTCTCCATGATACGGGCGTGGGCGTGTTTGGGGGTAGTCCCCTGCCCAGGTCGGGACCCTTGGTACCCTTTGCCATGGCCTCCAGAACCTCCACCACCAGGACGGTAGTTGTTCAAGTGCTGGTCGCTCTCCTTCTCCAGCGCCAGCTCCAGGAGTAGCACGCAAAGATCCTCGTAGCAGAGGGATCTAGCCTTGCGCTCCGCCGTCGAACGGCACTCGTCCCATAGCTTCCGAGGGAGCTTGGCCACCAACCAGAACAGCAGATCGTCGCTGCTGTAGGAACCGGGCGTCAGTCGTCCAGCCCAGTGATCCAGGTCAGCCAACAGCTCAGAGACCCTGCCAGGTTTGGGGTTGTAGGGCAGCACGGGCAGGTTCTGGATCTCGGCCCTGATGGAGAGGTCGGTTTCGTAGGTCGGGTACTGCCTCTCCAGGGCAACCAACACATCGGCAAAGGTGGCGGAGTTAGTCACGATCTGCCTGACCTGCTTCTCCAGGTACTTGGTCTTACAGCACTGCAGGAGCAGATCGCACTTCACTCGCCCACTAGCGTGGGTTTGGCCGGTCAATCGGAGAAACCGGCCAAAATTCTCAGCGAACTCACTGAGGTCCTTGTCTGTGAACTCAGGCAGGTTGACCACGATCTTGGAGGTGGCAATAGCCTTCGCCTCCTGAGACCTGCGTCCCTCAGGGCGTCGGGTCTTCTTCTTCTTCTTCTTCTTCTTCTTCCCCTTCGGGTCATCGGGGTCCTCAGGGTCATCGTCCTCCGAGGGCGAAGTAGAAGTCATCGACGGCGGCTCATCATCGGAGGGGTCTCCGCCTAGATCACTAGAGCCATAAGGGTCCACGTCCACCATTGCCCTTAAGGCTGTCAGCCCCAGCCGGTCCAGCTCGGCCCTCGTCGAGTTCTTCACGTGGCTGTAGGGCGGCTGGGCCGTTCTCGGTACAAAAGGACTTCTCGGTATAGGTGCAGGAGTCGGCATCAGTCGGCTCCTCAGGCTCCCCAGGGTGTTTGTCAACCCTGCCGCCAGGTGGTTGGCCTGTACTCGTCGGGGTGACATTCCCACCGTGGTAGGTGACGCGTGGGGCGGGATCGTCAGGGGCTCCAGTTTCTCACAGATCTCTTGAGTGAGGTCGCCCCTGATTTTTGAAGTGGCTCCTCGGAGCACCTCGTTGATCTCCGACCGCGTCAGGGACCTGTTGGAGGATCTTCCCGATCCTCTACTCCTGCCACCAAGAGATTCAGGTCCTTTCCTCAACCCACTCAAGGTTGCATAGCCAGGTGCATACCCAGGAACATCCACATAGGTTCCAGTAGCGGGTAGTGGATGGGGATATTCAGCCGCATACCATCGCGGCGCAGAGCTGGTAGCCACCGGCTCACTGGCAGTAGTTGCCTCATGGAGCGCAGTGGTAGGTGGGCCCATACCATAGGCGGGGTAGGGAGGCATGCCAGTAAAGCCTGTGCCCTCTGCCATAGGCGGGTTGGTTGTGGAAGTGGATGTTGCAGCGGCTGGGAGTGTGGTGGTTAAAGGAGAGGGTGATGTGTGGAGGCCAGAAGCGCTTGGTGCGCCTTTGAAGGTAGGGGCATTCGTCAGGTCTTGCCCTTGCTCCTCTCCCTCGTCTGCTTCGTCTCCAGCATCCTTCTCGCTCTCTCTCTTCCTCTTCACAGGCTGAGAGACCACCTCTTCGACAGACAGGGCCTCGAAGGCCGTCTGGAGTCCATCCAGGGAGTCCTCAGCCGCATCCACTGGCCCATGTAAGGGCTCCGCCGAAGGTACAGCGCCAGGTGCTGGCCTTGCCGTTGCCTCAGGCGCTGGCGCTGTCTTCACGTCGGCGTCCTCCTTTCTTGTGTCCATCTTCAGTCACCCTTCTGCTTATATTTGCCTGTACTCGGCGCACTGGATGTACGGCGCGGGGTTGCTGCCGGTGCGCAGAGACGGACTGCCTCTGCTACCAGAAAAGTTTATAGTGGTTTCAGCACTGTGTTTTTGTCTCTCCTGCTGCTTGCTGCTGGTGTAGGGTTTCCTGCTGCTTGTTGTTGGAGATGAAAACCTTTTGTTTGCAGAAATAGAGTCAGTCCAGGATAACCCAAGCCAGAGGTGTGCAAAGAGAAGAGAATCAGGATCAAAGCATGAAGGGCTGCAGTGTAAACAGTGAAAGATGATTGGGTATTCACAGAAACTGCAACTCAGGTCAAATCGGAATGCATATTCACAAAGATAGCTGAAATGTTTTGGAAAAGAGTTGGAAAACTGCCCCAGGGTCACTCTATCTCCATAGTGCCATCTCAGGAGATGTGCACTCTTTGTTTTGGGTCCCATATGTGCTGAGGTGGCAGGGCATGTGGCGATGAGGTCACTGCCATGTCACATGGGATCCTCCTACTTAGCTAGGCTGACCAGGAATTGAACCCAGGACCTCTCAAAAAGAGGTGCCCAGCCCCCTAGGGTGCATACCACTAGGATAGCTAAGAATTCATGGAAAAACATAGAAAATTCATAGGCTCTGCCTTGGATATGTCAGTTCTCAGTCAACTCAGGAAAAGATGATTTGCCTCACAATGAAAGGGGATTAAGGGGTCCACTCCATATCCTGATTGGGTGTTTGGTTCCATAGGTCAAAATGTGTTATCACCACTTTTGGTGGGACCAATACTAAGAGAGAAATGCCTGGATGCTCAGTGCATCTCTAATACAACTAGAGTATGCCTCAAAGCAACGGAAAAGCACTTTTTCTTACTCGCCTTGCTGACTTAGGCCCAACTACGCGACCTGACAGAGACCTTCGCCGGGTATCGGGCCATAATGGAGGAGATCATCAACGACACCATCATCGCCATCCATCAGCTACGCCAGCTGAACGATGGTGTTTGGCAAACCACCATGCAATCGTTGGATTTGCATTGGTCGGAAGGACATGGACTTCGTCTCCGAGTTGCCGAATTGAAGGACCTTGTAGAGAAGGTGATGCGTCAGGTTGAGACGCTATCTGGAGCCCAGGCACCTTGACGCGCTGGCCTGGACAACCAGATGTACTTTATGGAGAATCAACTGGATGTCCTGAAGTCCCGTCTCGCCGCCCTGGAGCAGGAGATCGCCTACAAGGCCTAGGAGAAGTTCAGGTCGGAATGCAGTCCGTCAACGCCAAGGCGGACCAAGCCGACGAAGCGGTTAGAGCGGCGTCCGATCAGCCGAAAGTGATCAGCAACCGAATGGACCAAACGTCCGCAAGCGTAGTTGCACAAGCGGAACAATTCCAGCTGCAGATGGAAGAGATCAAGGCCATAGAGACTCGGTTCAGTTGACTCGAGGCCTTGGGTGCCACCAATGAACCAACTGGGAACGCTGATCCAAGCCAGGTCAATGTGTTGCTGCAGTCTCTGGCCGAACCCAAACAGGAATATGCTGTGTACAAGGGGGCCACCACCAACACGCAGCGGCGTCAGGAAGAAGTCCTCAGAGAAACTCAAGACCAGGTCGTCCAACTGGGAACGAGGATCCTGACAACTGAAGACGACTCCAGAGGACTGAAGACTCTAGACCATGTTGGCCAGATAGAAGCGCGGGTACAAGCATTGGAGGACCTGGCGAAGTAAACTGAAGGCCCAAACACATCCCCAGCCCCAGGGCCGCCCCAAGGCTTTGACCGCACGCCGTAGCTCATCTGGAAGGAGAGCTAGTGCAGGTCAAGTCGTATTTGGAGGGGCAAATAAGGACGCTCGGGCAAAATATGGAACCCCTGATGGCCCAACTGCGGGAGGAACACCTCAGGCCCAGGGGAGCTAGCCTGATGGACCGAGGTTATTACCCGGACAGAGCCAAACCGGCCCCGCGAGGACCTTTTGAAATATGGCTCCAAATCCTCACGGGTGTCCGAGGCAGGGCCAAGCAGTCCGTTCTTGTATCCACAACGGGACAGGCCTGATGGCCTCCATTATGAGACGCCTCGATACGATGGAGTCTCAGACCATCGGGTACCAACCCATGATGGCATGCCACCGAGGGGAAACCGAGACCCCAATGCCGATTTCAGGCATTGTCGGGGAATTGATCTCAGCATTTTATATTACGAAGGTAAGTTTGAACCCGGGGCAATTGAACATTTCCCCCAGGGCAAAGAACTGTCCAAGATTAAAGCCATTATGGGTCCCTTGAGAGGCTTTGCGTTTTCAGAGGCGCCTATGCCCTCAGGGCCACCACTAACCCCCACTCCCATGGATGTGTATCCCGGTGGAGGTGGAATCCCGTGGTATGGCCCGGGGGTGTATAACACCGTGGCCACACCCCTACTGGACCCCCGTGTCCTGAAGTAGGTACACGTCCGGGACGTCGTCCCCACTTGGGATGGCGACGGGATGAAGGCACAGGACTGGGTTCTGTCCTATGCCAGTTGGGAGCGAGATGTGGGGGTCGCACGCGGCAAAAGAAAACCTTTTCCAAACGCTTTTTGGAGCAATCCCGAAGGATGTGGCAGACCTGATCGACAAGAGGGTGATCCGTAAGAACCTGAGTTATGCCCAAGTGAAAGAGCGTGTTTTGCAGGAAGTCAACCGCCGGGTGAAGAGAAATGTCCCCGACCATGTTTTCCATGGGTTAACCGTTCCTAAGAACTGTTCGGTAGGTAAGGTTTCGGACTTCATGGATGATTTCATTTACTGGGGCAGTCAAGTACAAGAGGCAGTTACATTTGGTCATGCCCGACAAAGGTTCTTGGACGCTTTGGTCCACCATGACGGCCTCATTTATAAAGTTTATAATGAGAAGAACAAGTCGGGAGGACTTCAATACAGCTGCCTCACCTTGTACCTTTTCTGCCAAGTTGAACTCAGACGGAAAGACGCTGTTAAGGGTCATCAGGATCACCAGAAATGGCGATCGTTACCCTTGGATAAGCGCCCCAACGTCGCGTCTTTGAATTTCATGGGTGCCAAGCCCGTGGAGGAACAGGTGAATGCGAATGGGGAGTCCGAGGCTCCGCCTAACGCGAATGATGCCCAGGTTTTTGAACCACCTGACGAGGGGGATGAATGGTATCACCTATGATTTTAGCAGCTGTTTTTTCCCAAAATTCAAAATCATGCATTTTCAGAACCGCGATATCAAACTGTACACAGTAGTACTGTTGTTTTTATTTTTTCTCAAATTTTTATTAAAATTATGCTGTCGCTGAAGCTGGAGCCGCAGATAAACTGTCAGCAACTGCCGCGTACACGAGTTTCAGATTCCCGACCGCCCTGCGCAATAGAAAATCGCCAAAAAGTCCACTTTTTTTCGCAGTTTGAAGCAAAGTAAAGGCATGAGCATGTTCCTGAGATAAATACCTTGCTGCTGACCTAAAAAAATCCAGATTGGCAGGCACAGACTTGGAGAAATTCACGCTTCTCTACCCAAAAACCACTTTTTTACATGGTTTTAGGGTCTATGGAGGCCATATAGAGGGCCTTACAGGGCTGAAAAGAGGTGGTATAGAGGTAATATGTGAGAAAATTGTCATCACCATTGGTAGAAGACTACATGACAAGCGATGTTTTGCCTTTATTCTAGGCTACTCATCCCTTTCTCATGCACCATGGGGCCCAATATCCATATGGTTCATAGGTAGGGTTTTGCTCACCTATCACCGTCCAGACACATGTTTGGGGCTTGGGTTTGTATTGTATGCATTTGATTGATAAGAACTACATACAATATGATAGTATGTGCATAAGAATGGGATGAACGATGAACATTTGTGGTGTTTTTGGCCCTATTTTGCACCGTTTGTGGTCCGTTTCCATATGGTTCATAGGTAGGCTTTTGCGTGCCTATCACCGTACACACACATGGTTGGGGCTTAGGTTGTTGTTTTAAGCATTTGTATGATAGGTCCTACATATAATATGATAGTGTGTGCGTAAGAATGGGATGAACGATGAAGATTTGAGGTGTTTTTGGCCCTATTTTGCACCGTTTGTGGTCCAATATCCATATGGTTCATAGGTGGGCTTTTGCGTGCCTATCACCGTACACACACATGTTTGGGGCTTAGGTTGTTGTTGTAAGCATTTGTATGATAGGTCCTACATATAATATGATAGTATGTGCGTAAGAATGGGATGAACGATGAAGATTTGAGGTGTTTTTGGCCCTATGTTGCACCGTTTGTGGTCCAATATCCATATGGTTCATAGGTAGGGTTTTGATCACCTATCACCGTCCACACACATGTTTGGGGCTTGGGTTGGTATTGTATGCATTTGAATGATAATAACTACATAAAAAATGATAGTATGTGCATAAGAATGGGATGAACGATGTAGTGTTGAGGTGTTTTTGGCCCGTTTTTGCACCTTTTGCGCTCCATATCCATATGGTTCATAGGTAGGGTTTTGATCACCTATCACCGTCCACACACATGTTTGGGGCTTGGGTTGGTATTGTATGCATTTGAATGATAATAACTACATAAAATATGATAGTATGTGCATAAGAATGGGATGAACGATGTACATTTGAGGTGTTTTTGGCCCATTTTTGCACCTTTTGCGCTCCATATCCATATGGTTCATAGGTAGGGTTTTGATCACCTATCACCGTCCACACACATGTTTGGGGCATAGGATGGTATTGTAAGCATTTGAATGCTGGGTAAGAAATAAAGTATGATACTACGGGCACAAGCATGGGATGAACAATGTACTTTTGAGGTGTTTTTGGCCCGTTTTTGCAGCATTTGTGCTCCATATCGATATGGTTCATAGGTAGGGTTTTGATCACCTATCACCGTCCACACACATGTTTGGGGCTTGGGTTGGTATTGTATGCATTTGAATGATAAGAACCACATAAAAAATGATACTATGTGCATAAGAATGGGATAAAAGATGAACATTTGAGGTGTTTTTGGCCCTATTTTGCACCATTTGTGGTCCATGTGGTTCATAGGTGGGCTTTTGCGTGCCTATCACCGTACACACACATGTTTGGGGCTTAGGTTGTTATTGTAAGCATTTGTATGATAGGTGCTACATATAATATGATAGTATGTGCATAAGAATGGGATGAACGATGAAGATTTGAGGTGTTTTTGGCCCTATTTTGCACCGTTTGTGATCCAATATCCATATGGTTCATAGGTAGGCTGGGAACTATTTGAGCCATTTGAGAATTTTCTTTCTCTGTGTGTTGTCGTTGTACATAAAATGTGATACTATGTGCATAAGAATGGGATGAGCGATGAACATTTGAGGTGTTTTTGGCCCTATTGTGCACCGTTTGTGGTCCATTTCCATATGGTTCATACGTAAGCAACGATTGTCATACTGCCTTCATGCCCTTGTTGCGTGCTTTTTGTGTGCATTATGCTTTCCTAGGTAGGGTGAGCAAAGGGTGAAAAGATAGTGAACTAAGGGTGAACGAATGGTCACGGGAGCATGCATGGCGACAAAATGTGATTTCTCTTTGGTACAACCCACAGGACTAAGCAATGGCTCCTTCCAAGAAGAAAAAGGTTGTGATTCCAAAGCCTGACATGCCAGCCTTGGTGCCTGCCGATTGTCATATAGGCAAGGAGGACGTGGAAGATGGGGCGGAACAAGGAGAAGGCGGAGCATGGGAAAATTGCGAAAGTTTGGACCCGGAGCTAGAAAGGCTCCTTGCAGGGCATTGTGTTAAGGAAGACCAAAGTGTTCGAGTCGGGACCTTCAATTACATCAAATGTAGCATGTCCACCAATGTGCAAACCGGTGAAAAGCGGGTCTTGTTTTGTTACGGAATGCTGATTATACCGAAGAAAATACCGGAACCAAACAAGAACGACCTATGCATGAGGTTCCCAAATAATTACTTCTATTGGTTCAAATGCGCTGATGTCTTCCCAACCCTTCCTCTCCGGTTGCCTGCCTTCTTCAACGATGGGTGTGACGTCCCGAGTGATGAAACATCCGACTACGGCGAGGCACCTTCTGATGAGAGCTCGGAAAATGAAAGCAGTGATGATGAGGACGATGGTGACGATGGCGACAACTCGGAGGATGGCGCAAGTGGCGCAGCCAAAGCCAAAAAGGAAAAGAAGAAGAAAACTAAACAAAAGCCCCCAAAGTTGAGGAAGTATACCAAAAAGAGTAGGTCACCCGATGTGTCTGACGAAGCGTTGGCATCAAGAATAGCTGAAGCAACTGAGCATATGACGCGTATGGAGCTGTTTAAGCAGGCAAGTGCTTACTCAAAACATTATTTGATCAAACTCTGCGAGAACCTGTGTGTTAGCGGTATGAGTTCCAAAACGATACCCGAGATTCTTCGAGCGTTTGCGGACAGAAGTAAGACTGGAGGCTTCACAATCCAAAAGCTGTTTCCACCGCACAAGCCGCAAGTGAGCTTCAAACCCATGGACATATCAATGAGCAGCATTCCACGGGCATCTATTGCTGTTCAATGCTTGTTGATGTTGTTGCTTGCGGTGCATGAAATATTTGTGACTCACACATAAACCATCACCCCACCGCATGGGTGGCACAACCCGTGAATATCGCTGGCTGGGATTGGGGCCGGTCGGACACGCTTCATAGGCTAACAGTTCGGTGCTTACTGTAACTTCGTGCCACTCAGGTTGAGAAGCCCAGAAAGGCAGAGAACCCCACCACAAAGCAAAACAAAGGCCAGAGCAATGGGGAGTGTAGTGGTAAGGACCGGGAGCAAATGCAGGCAGATGAGGAGCGCACCGAATGAGAGGAAGCAGATGAGGAGCAACAGCAAAAAGTAACGTTCCAAAGTTGTGCAGTTAAGGTCTGTCAATTCCGTGAATACATATCGCGTTAATTTCTCTCCGACTGACCGAGATGGGATCTTAATTTTTGCATGTCCCCAGAAGCGCACCGAACGAGAGGAGGCGGAGAGGCGAGACAGAGCAGAGGAGGACAGAAAAAAGGCGGAGGCAGCGCACCGACCGAAGCAAGCGGATGAGGAGCAACAGCAAAAGGTAACGTTCCAAAGTTGTGCAGTTGGGGTCTTCCAATTCTGTGCATGCATATCGCGTTAATTTCTCTCCGACCGACCGAGATGGGATTTTGATTTTTGCATGTCCCCGGGAGCGCACCGAACCAGAGGAAGCGGAGACGCGAGACAGAGCACAAGAGGACATAAAAAAGGCAGAGGCGGCAAAGCGTCAAAAGCAAGCGGATGAGGAGTAAGAGCAAAAGGTAACCTTCCAGGAGCGCACACAGAGTTCTTCAGGTACGCTCTCTCGATTCTGTGCATACGTATCGAGTAAGAAAAAGTGCTTTTCCTTTGCTTTAGGACATACTCTAGTTGTATTAGAGATGCACTGAGCAACCATGCATTTTTATCTTAGTATTGGTCCAGCCAAAAGTGGTGAGAACACATTTTGACCTATGGAACCAAACACCCAATCAGGATATTGAGTGGACCCCTTAATCCCCTTTCAATCAGAAGTAAAACATCTTTTCCTGAGTTGACTGAGCACTGACATACCTAAGGTAGAGCCTATGAATTTATCTATGTTTTTCCATGAATACTTATCTGCCCTAGTGGTATGCACCATAGGGGGTTAGGCACCTCTTTTTGAGAGGTCCTGGGTTCAATTCCTGGTCAGCCTAACTAAGTAGGAAGATCCCATCTAAGTAGGAAGATCCCATGTGACATGGCAGTGACCTCATCGCCACATACCATGCCACCTCAGCACATATGGGACCCAAAACAAAGAGTGCACATCTCCTAAGATGGCACTATGGAGAGAGAGTGATCCTGAGGCAGTTTTCTTACTCTTTTCCCAAAACATTTCAGCTATCTCTGTGAATATGCATTCATTTGTATCCTGAGTTGCAGTTTCTGTGAATATCTAATCATCTTTCACTGTTTACACTGCAGCCCTTCATGCTTTGATCCTGAATTACCTTCTCCTTGCATACTATTGGCTTGGGCTATCCTGGATTGAGTTGGCTTTACTGTATTTCAACAAACAAAAGCTTTTCATCATCCAAAACCAGCAGCAGGACACCCTACAGCAAAAACAAGCAGCAGGAGAAGCAAAAACACAGTGCTGAAAACACTATAAACTTTTCTGGTAGCAAGAGGCAGCCTGTCTCTGTGCACCGGCAGCGACCCCGCGCCGTACAACCAGTGCTCCGAGCGGGCAAACATAAGCAGAAGGGTGGATTAAGATGGATCCAGGAAGAGTGGACGCCGAGGTGAACACAGCGCCAGCGCCAGAGACACCGGCAAGGCCGGCGCCTGACGCTGTACCTTCGGTGGAGCCCTTACATGGGCCAATGGATACGGCGGAGGACTCCTTGGATGGCCTCCAGACGGCCTTTGGGGCCCTGTCGGTGAAGGAAATGGTCTCTCAGCCTCAGCCTGTGAAGAGGAAGAGAGGAAACGAGAGCGAGAAGGATGCTGGAGAAGGAGCAGACGAAGGAGAGGAGCAAGGGCAAGACCCGACGGATGTCCCTACCTTCGAAGGCGCACCAAGCGCTTCTGGCCTCCATGCATCACCCTCTCCCATAACCACCACACTCCCAGCCGCCGCTACATCCACTTCCACAACCAACCAGCCTATGGCAGAGGGCACAGGCTTTACTGGCATGCCTCACTACCCCGCCTATGGCATGGGCCCACCTACCACTGCGCTCCTTGAGGCAACTACTGCCAGTGAGCCGGTGGCTTCCAGCTCTGCGCCGCGTTGGTATGCGGCTGACCATCCCCATCCACTCCACGCCACGGGAACCTACATGGAAGTACCTGGGTATGCACCTCTGAGTGGGTTGAGGAGAGGACCAGAGTCTCTGGGAGGCAGGAGTAGAGGATCGGGAAGATCCTCCAACAGGTCCCTGACGCGGTCGGAGATCAACGAGGTGCTCCAAGGAGCCACTTCGAAAATCGTGAGCGACCTCACGCAAGAGATCAGGGAGAAACTGCAGCCCCTGATGATCCCGTCCCATGCGTCACCTACGACATTGGGGATGTCACCCCACCGAGTACAGGCTAACCACCTGGCGGCAGGGTTGACGAATACCCTGGGGAGCCTGAGGAGCCGACCGATGCCGACTCCTGCAGCAGTACCAAGAAGCCCATTCGTCCCAAGGACAGCCCAGCCGCCCTACAGTCACGTGACGAACTCGACGAGGGCCGAGCTGGACCAGCTGGGGCTGACAGCCCTAAGGGCTATGGTGGACGTGGAGCCTTATGGCTCCAGTGATCTAGGCGGAGACCCCTCCGATGATGGGCCGCCTTCGATGACTTCTTCTTCGCCATCGGATGACGAAGACCCTGAGGACCCCGAGGACTCCAAGGGTAAGAAGAAGAAGAAGAAGAAGAAGAAGACCCGACGCCCTGAAGGACGCCGAGCTCAGGAGGCGAAGGCTATTGCCACCTCCAAGATAGTGGTGAACCTGCCTGAATTCACAGAGAAGGACCTCAGCGAGTTCGCTGAGAACTTTGGCCGGTTCCTACGACTGACCGGCCAAACCCACGCGAGTGGGCGAGTGAAGTGCGACCTGCTCCTGCAGTGCTGCAAGACGAAGTACCTGGAGAAGCAGGTCAGGCAGATCGTCACCAACTCCGCCACCTTTGCCGACGTGTTGGTTGCCCTGGAGAGGCAGTACCCAACCTACGAGACCGACCTCTCCATCAGGGCCGAGATCCAGAACCTGCCCGTCCTGCCCAACAACCCCAAACCCGGCAGGGCCTCCGAGCTGTTGGCGGACCTGGACCACTGGGCTGGACGACTGACGCCCGGTTCCTACAGCAGCGACGACCTGCTGTTTTGGTTGTGCTCCAAGCTCCCCCGTGAGCTATGGGACGAGTGCCGTCTGACGGCTGAGCGCAAGGCTAGATCCCTCCGCTACGAGGATCTATGCGTGCTGCTCCTGGAGATGGCGCTGGAGAAGGAGAGCGACCAACACCTGAACCACTACCGTCCTGGTGGTGGAGGTTCTGGAGGCAAAGGGTACCAAGGGTCCCGACCTGGGCAGGGGACTACCCCCAAACACGCCCACGCCCGCCTAATGGAGAACGTGAAGGAGCTATTCTGGTGTGATGCCAGAGATGAACAGGGCCACCTGCAGCATGCCTCCGACTGCGAGCAGCGAGACTGCTTTGTTGTCCAGGGGAAGCAGCAGGAAAAGATCACCGGCGCCAAGGTGAAGATGCCGGATCATTACCGCTGCACCATCACGTGTGCATTCTGCGGTAAGCGGAAGCACTATGAGGACGAGTGCTACCATAAGCAACGCCTATCGGCGAAGCTTAAGGGGGAAGATCCTGGCAGAAGCTCAGGCAAAGGTGGAGGCAAGGCCAAAGGCAACGACTCCAGCAAGGGCAAGTCGAAAGGACGTGGTCAAGGTGGTCAAGACAAGGGTCAAGGCGGACGAGGAGGAGGCGCTAATCGCCAGAACGACAACAAGAACAAGGACAAGAACGGAGGTAACCCCAACCCTAATCCAGGGGGGAACTCCGAGCCCTCTGGAGGGCAGTCTGGACCTACCACACGCTCACAGACGCAGGCCCAGCAAGAACAAGGAGCCAAGCGTGAGCATGAAGGTGGTGACGACGGCAACGCCAAGAAGAGGAGCCGTTTCATGAGGATGGCCCGCAAATTGCGGAACAAGGGGTTCGAGGTGACCTGTCCCGCGGAGTTCTGACGGGGACGCTCTGGTGGCACCCAAGACCTGGTGTTTTGGGTACGTATCCGACTAGGGGGACGTGAATACCTGGGGGTACTGGATACTGGAGCCACAATATCAATAGTGGCCAAGAAAATTTTACCTTGTGGGAGCCTGAAGAACACCATGACCACCGCCGCTATACGGATGGGGGATGGACATGTGGTGCACAGCTGCGGGGACTGCGAAGTGGAGGTACCTATGGGCTCCAGGACTATCGCCCATCGGTTCTATGTGATGGACACTGATGCCTTCGACTTTGTACTGGGTACTGACTTCTTCGTGCAGCACTCCCAGATACAATCCCTGACGCTGCAAGCGCCCTACCTCCTGTACGTGGACCACGGCAGTGGCAGAGAGTCTGTGCCACTGGAGCAGTCGGAACATACCTCGAGTTACCTGAAACTATCGAAGGAGGAGCCCTCGAACATGATGGCGGCCTCCAAAACTGAGGACTATCAACTATTGGGGGAAGTCCTAGACCAAGGTCTGAAGGAGTTGGGTTACTCTCGAGAAGACCTAAGTGTGGAACTGTTCGCCAGCGACAAGCAGCATGTACTGGACCTATACTGCAGCAAGGGGAAGAACTGCAGCTACAAATTTTACTGGCCCTCTTTCGGGATGGCCTACGGGAACCCCAGATTCAGTGAACTGGGGAAGGTGCTGACCAAGGTGGCCTTGGAACGTTCCCGTATGGTCCTGTGTTCCCCCGATTGGCGAGCCCATGGGGGCAACGAGTACTGGCGAACCCTCCTTGACAAGCTGACTATCAGCTCTGTGCGGTTACCTGATGAGGCCATCTACGTGCCTCTGGGACGCAAGACGCCCATTGGGAAACCCGGATGGGGGAGTATGCTGAGCGTGGTGGACGGAAGTCTTACCACCATCCCCTGGGAAGACCTGGACCCTACTCTGGTCCAGGCTATACAACGAGAAAGCGATGGACTCGCCTTGGGTGACTTGAAGGATCGTCTACGACCTCAAGATGCTGTTGAAACTACACCCGGAGGAGATGAGTACGTCGTGACTGACACCAACGCCCCCAACTCTCCCTGTCATGTACCTGTTCCTGATGGAGTCTCTGAGTGTGGACTATCTGAGCTACCTAGCTCTATCCACTCAGACGACGAAACTGAGCACGACGCCTTCTTCGTGCAGACTGCGGTGGAAGAAGTGGAGAACGCCGAGTACGTCGCCCCACTAAAACCCCTACTCTCCATGAGGGTGGAAGACCCCGTGGATGAAGAGCTGGACCCTCGATCCAGGCTCAGGGAGTATGTGGATTCCAAGAGGAAGTTGGTGGCGAAAAAGCTATGCTACGCGAAGCCTACCCGCAGCTCGTGGCCACTGAAGCAAGGACGTATGGGAGACCTATCCCAACTGAAGGAGGACCTCGAACAGAAGATCACCACCTGGCAAAGGGAGGTAGATCTCAAGCTCATGAAGAGCGTATGGGGTGCCCATGTGAGGACCCCAGATGAGGACGACCTCTCGGAGGAATGTGTATGTGAACCCCCTAAAGCGTGCCTATGTTGCCATCGTCCACCGGAGATGGTTGAGCAAGACCTTCTGTATGCCTACCAAGGGCTGAAGGATGCAACCGCGGGCGAAGAGTCGGTGGAGGACCACCTCCCGACTTCTATTCAAGGGGCAAGCAACTTACACTCCGACGAGGATATGGAGGACAAGATCAAGGTACTGGACCCGCGGGTACAAAAGCTGATAAGGACCTATCTGGAGGTGTTCGGAGAACTACCCCCTCCAGCCTCATGCGACAAGCTGGTACAGATGGACCTCAAGCTGAAACCCGAGTTCGTGGGTCACAAGATCCGGAGGAGACCCTATCCAGCTCCTAAAGAGCAGGCCGACGAGATTCAGCGACAGATACAAGAATGTATCGACGCTGGCCTAGTCCTGGAGTACAAGGATGGGGACTACCCCCTACACTGCAGCCCCTGTTTCCTGGTGGCTAAACCTGGGTCTACAGCCAAACGGCTGGTAGTGGACTATGGAGAGCTGAACAAGAAGACGCTGAACCACTCAGGGTCCATTCCCAATATGGAGTCTACCCTGGAGAAGATAGCCTCCTGTCGCTACAAGACCAAGATGGACAAGCGAAGTGGATTCTGGCAAGTGGACCTGACGCCCAACGCGCAGGAACTACTGGCCTTCATCACCCCTCAGGGGAGGGTATTCAAGTGGAAAGTCATGCCATTCGGCGTGGCTAACGCCCCCGCTCTGTTCCAAGAGCTGATGAACAAGATCTTGTCCATCCTACGAAGGAGACCTAAGGTGCAGGAGCTCATATCCCGTGGGGCCCAGATGGAGGCTCACATCGACGATGTATGCCTCGGGACCAATACCCAGGAGGATCACCTAATCCTCTTGGGTGAGTTCTTTGCGGTCTGCCAGGAGAACCACACACGACTCAAGCTGGAGAAGTGTGAGTTCATGCAGGAGACCATGCAGTACCTGGGGTTTGACGTTGGCTATGGGTGGTGGACCCCAGCGGCCTCTAAGGCCAAACCCCTGATGGATGCCAAGGTACGACACGAAGACCCCAAGAAAGGACTTCATGATGTACGCAGTTTCATTGGGGCGTGCAACTTCTATCGCCGCCACATCAAAAGCTTCACCTACACCAGCGCGGTACTGACTGACTTGATCAAGAAGAGTACTACTTGGCGCTGGGGCCCACAAGAGCAACAAGCGTTTGACGAGCTCAAAGACAAGGTAGCCAACGCTAAGTGCTTGGGCGTGCCTAGGGCACATGGGGAGATTATCCTGGTGACCGACGCCAGCAATGTGGGCGGTGGTGGAACGTTGTTCCAGTGGCAAGCACTAGAGAAGGAGGAGTTCGACTCGGCCATTTCCCAATGGGGGACGGAAGGTCTCAACCGAGATGGAACCCTCAAGCACAGCTACCCTGACGACAAGTGGGTCCTAGTACCTCTGGGCCACTGGAACTGGAAGTGGAACCAGGCCAGGGGGAACTACTCCACCTATGAGCAGGAACTGCTCGCGGGTATGCTGGTGCTATCCTCACAAGCACGACTGTTGGGGAGTAACCCTGTGGTCTGGCTATGCGACCAAGAACCGGTCCGCAGTTTCCAGAAGGGCCCCCCACCTGAGAAGGCCAAGCTACGTCGCTGGTGGACCTACCTCAGTCAACTACGGCTGACGGTACACCATATCCAGGGAGTGAAGAACGAGTGTGCCGACTACATCAGCCGCAACAACTTCGACGCCCTGATTGGTGCCCGGTCTGAAGCGCTGGCTAAGGAAGCGTTCAGCCGTATGGACGTACACCTGGACCTGAACATGACCATGATACGCCCCCTGGATGGACTCCAACAATCGGAGTACCTACAGGAGTTTGGGGATATCTACCGGCGCCTGGAGAAACGCCTTGAACCCCTCCTGGTCAACCAAGACCAGTGGAAGCAGGACAAGAGCTACCTCTGGCACGAGGACCGCATCGTGGTGCCTAGTGACCGAGTCCCGGCGCTGCTGAAGTGGACCCATGAGTCCAGTGGTCGTGTGGGTGCTGACCGTACCCTGAGGCTGTTCAAGCAGTGGTTCCACACTACGTGGACTGACGACCAGCTGCGGAAGACGCTCCTGCCTATCGTGGACAAGTGCCCGTGCAGGTCCTGTAAACCAGGGGATATCAGGGACAGAGGTCTCTACTCGACCCTGCCCATCCCTCACTGTGCTAACAGTGTTCTATACGTGGACTACACGGAGATGCCGAAGTTCGGGGGCTATGACTTCGCCCTCGTGGTAACCTGTGGGTTGACCAGGTTTACCAGGGTGTTCCCATGTACCAAGCACATTACCGGAGAGGAGACTATCAAGATACTCCTGGAGGAGTGGTTTTGTGTCTATGGGGCGCCCAAGGAGATCAACTCCGATGAGGACGTACGAGTACGCTCAGATACTGGCTGGTACAAGAGGGTCCTGAGGTCCCTCAATGTCCAGGTGTCTACGGGGATTCCCTACTCTCACACGAGCAACCCCCTATGTGAGCGACAGATTCGTGTCCTGAAGGAGAACGTCAGGATATGGTGCAAAACTGAACGCACCAGAGACTGGGTGAGACTACTCCCCGTCATATCCTTGATGATGAACTCCCAAGAGAGTTCAGCTACTGGCTACTCGCCACATGAGCTATTCATGGGGCGCCCGGCATGGTTCCTACATGCCCCCTATCCAGAGGACACCCATTCTTCTGTGGATGAATGGGTCCAAGAGCAACAAGCGAAGGTGGACAAGGCCAAGGCTATGCTCCAGAGAGTGAGGGAGCGTCAGTGGAACAAGAAGAACAAGCACCGTGTACCGGCCACCTACCAAGAAGGGGATTGGGTGCTGGTGCACCACAGTCGACTACCCGCCTGGCCACGCTCTACCAGCGATGACCCATACTTCGGGCCGTACAAGATCCTATCTGTGGATGGGCACCGTATCACCGTGCGGTGTTCTCCCCGTCTAGGGGGGACCCTGGTGTGCGCCGCTCAACACCTGAAGCGCTACCATGATCCTGAAGACCTCTGTGGGGAGGAGTGGGAGCTGAACGACGAGGAAATCGCCGCTCTGGACCTACAAGGGGCTGCCAGCCCTATGGAAGTTGAAGGTGAACTCCCCGACATGAACGCCGAGGAAATGGCTAAGGAGGGCTTCTACCCGGTGAAGTCTGTCCTACGCCACCGCTATCGCCAGGGTTGGCGCTTCCTCACCCTCTGGGAAGGGTTTGGAGTCGAAGAGGCCACCTGGGAGCCCTTCTCTGCATTTGTTCTACCTGAGGGACGCCTAAACTCAGTTCTGGTTGACTACTTGTCCCAGAACAACCTTGGTGAGTTACTGAGGCTCGCTGAGGCGCTTGCCTCCAAGACTAAAGCTAGGGACTGAACCTTACCCTTACCTGCCAAAGCGTATGTGTGAGTGTGCTAGTCCTAAGGTCCTGAGAGCAAGCCGCAGAAGTGGTGTCCTAATTATACCCAAGTCTGCGCCCTTGCTAAACCTGGAGGGTTGGCTTATTGATGCCACGGGGTACGCCCCGGGTCTCCCCTCCCCTCTGCGCCCAATTTCTGTGCTGGCGCAAAACCTTGGGGGAATACCCAGAGTGTTAATCCAGGTATTGTTTTCCCTACCTACCTGTCTACTAAAGGGAGGGGTGGCCAAAAGCTATGAAGGCATGCAAAACGCCTGTTTGCTATGTGGCCAAAAACACTAGCCTAACCCACTGTCACAGCCCACCAACCCAGCTAAAATTGCAGGAAAAGGGTGGGACAGTGACACGCCCCCTACAGGTCCTACACACCCTACAGTGGCACCATCCTGGTGGGCGAGCGCTGGGCAACTGGCTCTAGCCCCCACGCAGGACTACCACTCCTACACGCACACTCTACTTGGCGTTGCGAAGAGGAAGTTCTCGAGGGTCCTAGCGACCCACCTGTGAAATGACAAGAGAACACAGCGCTACTAAGCAACTGTGGCCTCACAGGGGACGCCACAACGCGTTTCCCCTGCAAGGGCTTGGAGGGAAGGAGTGCTCTCGTGTGCAAGGCGCAGATGTCGATGAAGTCGGACTCCCTGCTCTGCCACAGGCGGAGCGGAGTTACTTGTTTGTGTGATCTGCGCCCCTGTTTAGCAGGGCATAAAAAAAAATGCTGCTGCACCACTCACCCTACCTGCCCACCTGTAAAACAAAGGCAAATGAAAGGGCGTTTGCGGCGGAGGAACCAAGGCACACTCCAGGTATCATACCCTTCTCAGTGTGCCCTATAATACGCTGTCCGCAAACACGCTGCATGGAGCAGCTACCCTTATCAAGCAAGCAAGCGTTAGGGGACTCCTCAGGTTCTCTTAAAGAACGTACCGAGGAGCCCCTGGGTAGCCTAAACAAGGTTTACCGTGCGCACTTCGCGTGGCCTACCCTTTAATGCGTGTGTGCATGCACGACTATGCACAATCACGTTGGGCAAACCTGCCCATCTCCACAACAATCTTGACTCCACCAGGGGGTGGCCCCGCCTGGGCGTACCTACCTTACCTACCGCTGGGAAGTGAAGCAAGGAGAGAAAACGAAAGGGGCGCACGCGAAGAACGTTGCTATGCACTTGTGTGTATGACTAATCACCCTGATCTGACCGCTAATCATCTGCAATCTTACTAATCAATCCCTCTACCGCGTCCTATCGTGGTTATCGTTGTTAACGCTGCTACACGACTCGTTCACGGAGACACGAGACGAGCAATGTGTATGCGGCATGCAAGACGAGCATACCTGTAGTTTATACCTGATTCATTGAAGTCTTTTCAATTGATTTTCGAACTCTTGAATTTTTGAAGCTTCTATTAGTGTGGGTGGAATCTGTATGTTTGTTTTTTAATGTGTGTCTCGTCATTTTCAAGACTACGTGATACATACGTTTCTAACTCCATTATTTTTCCATTTTCCGGCGCTTCGCTAGGAGCCGCTCCTGCGCGCCGCCATTTTGTACGTATGAATTTCTGGATTTAAAAAATCCAGAGATGACTATAATTTCTATAAAAATGTGCTGAAGATGCACAATTGGATTCTGCTCAGGTGTGTCGTTTCAGAAAAATTGTGCGCCGTCATTTGACGAATTTTGGTGTCGTCGCTTCGTTTTTGCGTGGATTCGTCCATAATTCTCCCATTCCTGCCTCTGCAGATACCCACGCGCAGCCTCGCTGAGTAGGCCGTGTTCGGGCCGAAACGCAGGTGCCTGGAGAGACTGAGCAGAACCAAGACCCCACCAAGGGGCAAATTAATTTCTTTTCGACTCCCTACGCCCTAAGACAGGTCACAGGTCACCAGCAGGTTTACGAGAACCCATGCGAGTGTGTATAATGTGTCTTGCGTTTGGGTTGTGTCGACGCTGCGTCTTGGAGGAAGGGATGCATATGCACATGTTTGGCATGCTCCAAATCTAACCCAACCAAGCCACAGGAGCCCCGGCAGCGCCAAGAGCGCTGAGTCTTCTGTAGGAAACTGTACAATCAGAGCAGCAAAAGGACGCCAGCCATGGTGAGCGCCCATTTTTCAGTGTGAGGGAGACTGTAGGTATTTTAAAGTAGATGTGGAAACCAAGGAAAGGCCAAGAAAAATTCCCTTTTTCCTAAAATGCGACAGTGGTGGCCACCACAGCACAAGGGGGGAGTAAGAAAAAGTGCTTTTCCTTTGCTTTAGGACATACTCTAGTTGTATTAGAGATGCACTGAGCAACCATGCATTTTTATCTTAGTATTGGTCCAGCCAAAAGTGGTGAGAACACATTTTGACCTATGGAACCAAACACCCAATCAGGATATTGAGTGGACCCCTTAATCCCCTTTCAATCAGAAGTAAAACATCTTTTCCTGAGTTGACTGAGCACTGACATACCTAAGGTAGAGCCTATGAATTTATCTATGTTTTTCCATGAATACTTATCTGCCCTAGTGGTATGCACCATAGGGGGTTAGGCACCTCTTTTTGAGAGGTCCTGGGTTCAATTCCTGGTCAGCCTAACTAAGTAGGAAGATCCCATCTAAGTAGGAAGATCCCATGTGACATGGCAGTGACCTCATCGCCACATACCATGCCACCTCAGCACATATGGGACCCAAAACAAAGAGTGCACATCTCCTAAGATGGCACTATGGAGAGAGAGTGATCCTGAGGCAGTTTTCTTACTCTTTTCCCAAAACATTTCAGCTATCTCTGTGAATATGCATTCATTTGTATCCTGAGTTGCAGTTTCTGTGAATATCTAATCATCTTTCACTGTTTACACTGCAGCCCTTCATGCTTTGATCCTGAATTACCTTCTCCTTGCATACTATTGGCTTGGACTATCCTGGATTGAGTTGGCTTTACTGTATTTCAACAAACAAAAGCTTTTCATCATCCAAAACCAGCAGCAGGACACCCTACAGCAAAAACAAGCAGCAGGAGAAGCAAAAACACAGTGCTGAAAACACTATAAACTTTTCTTATCGTGTTCATTTCTTTCCAATTTACGGAGATCAGATTTTGACTTTTGCATGTCCCCAGGAGCGCATCGGACGAGAGGAGGCAGACAGAAAGAAGGCAGAGGCGTCAAAGCGTCAAAAGCAAGTGGATGAAGAGCAACAGCAAGAGGTAACCATGCAAATTTCTGGCTGAGGCTGTTGCCTGTGCCTAGTTCTGGCTGTGGTGTGGTGTGTGGCCGTGGATGGTGGCGGTGGGGGTGGTTGTGGCTGTGGCTGTGGGTATGCTTATTGCCGTAGTTGTGGTGAGGGCTATGGTTGTGGGTCATGTTTGTGGCTTGTGGGTGTGGCTGTGGCCATGGTTGTGGTTGTGGTTATGTTGTGCTTGTGGTTTGTCAGTACCGCTCTCTCTAGTCTGTGCATACGTATCGTGTTCATTTCTTTCCAATTGACGGAGATCGGATTTTGTTTTTTGCATTTCGCCAGGAGCGCACCGAACCAGAGGAGGCGGACAGAAAGAAGGCGGAGGCGGCAAAGCTTCAAAAGCAAGTGGATGAGGAGCAACAGCAAAAGGTAACCATGCAAAGTTCTGCAGTACCGCTCTCTCTTTTCTGTGCATACGTATCGTGTTCATTTCTTTCCAATTGACGGAGATCGGATTTTGTTTTCTGCATGTCGCCAGGAGCGCACCGAACGAAAGGAGGCGGACAGAAAGAAGGCAGACGCGGCAAAGCGTCAAAAGCAAGTGGATGAGGAGCAACAGCAAAAGGTACCATGCAACTTTCTGCAGTACCGCTCTCTCGATTCTGTGCATACGTATCGTGTTCATTTCTTTCCAATTGACGGAGATCAGATTTTGTTTTTTGCATGTCCCCAGGAGCGCACCGAACGAGAGGAGGCGGACAGAAAGAGGCGCAGGCGGCAAAGCGTCAAAAGCAAGTGGATGAGGAGCAACAGCAAAAGGTAACCATGCAGCTTTCTGCAGTACCGCTCACTCGATTCTGTGCATACGTATCGTGTTCATTTCTTTCCAATTGACGGAGATCAGATTTTGTTTTTTGCATGTCCCCAGGAGCGCACCGAACGGGAGGAGGCAGACAGAAAGAAGGCGCAGGCGGCAAAGCGTCAAAAGCAAGTGGATGAGGAGCAACAGCAAAAGGTAACCATGCAACTTTCTGCAGTACCGCTCGCTCTATTCTGTGCATACGCATCGTGTTCGTTTCTTTCCAATTGACAGAGATCGGATTTTGTTTTTTGCATGTCGCCAGGAGCGCACCGAACGAGAGGAGGCGGACAGAAAGAAGGCGGAGGCGGCAAAGCGTCAAAAGCAAGTGGATGAGGAGCAACAGCAAAAGGTAACCATGCAAATTTCTGCAGTACCGCTCTCTCTATTCTGGGCATACGTATCGTGTTCATTTCTTTCCAATTGACGAAGATCGGATTTTGTTTTTTGCATGTCCCCAGGAGCGCACCGAACGAGAGGAGGCGGACAGAAAGAAGGCGGAGGCGGCAAAGAGTCAAAAGCAAGGGGATGAGGAGCAACAGCAAAAGGTAACCACGCAAAGTTCTGCAGTAACACTCTCTTGATTCTGTGCATACCTATGGTGTTCATTTCCTTCCAATTGACGGAGATAGGATTTAGATTTTTGCATGTCCCCAGGAGCGCACCAAACGAGAGGAGGTGGACAGAAAGAAGGCGGAGGCGGCAAAGCGTCAAAAGCAAGTGGATGAGGAGCAACAGCAAAAGGTAACCATGCAACTTTCTGCAGTCCCGCTCTCTCGATTCTGTGCATACGTATCGTGTTCATTTCTTTCCAATTGACGGAGATCGGATTTTGTTTTTTGCATGTCGCCAGGAGCGCACCGAACGAGAGGAGGCGGACAGAAAGAAGGCGGAGGCGGCAAAGCGTCAAAAGCAAGTGGATGAGGAGCAACAGCAAAAAGTACCATGCAAATTTCTGCAGTACCGCTCTCTCGATTCTGTGCATACGTATCGTGTTCATTTCTTTCCAATTGACGGAGATCAGATTTTGTTTTTTGCATGTCCCCAGGAGCGCACCGAACGAGAAGAGGCGGACAGAAAGAAGGCGGAGGCGGCAAAGAGTCAAAAGCAAGGGGATGAGGAGCAACAGCAAAAGGTAACCATGCAAAGTTCTGCAGTAACGCTCTCTTGATTCTGTGCATACCTATGGTGTTCATTTCTTTCCAATTGACGGAGATAGGATTTAGATTTTTGCATGTCCCCAGGAGCGCACCGAACGGGAGGAAGCAGAGAAGCGACACAAGAACCGCCAAGCGCAAAACGTCAACACGGCATCAGAGCGCAAGATCGAAAGCGAGGGTGCCGACGTTATCAGTCTTCCACCGCCTCCACCATTCAGCCGAAAGCAAACAGAGCCTCTCAAGGTTTTTGCATTCCTGTCACTGTACTCTTCAGCAAAATGTAGCATGATCTGCCTGTCCAACGGCCACCACATCAGCAACTCTTCAAAGCCTTGGCAACAGAGAACAGGATCCATGCGAGGTTTCATTGGCGTCAAAAAAGACGCAGAGCTGCGGGGTTCTGACAGCATCATGCAGGCAGCCATGTGCCCTTGCGAGCTCCAAATACAGTGGCAGGGCGGTACTTGGGTGCAGGCACCAATCAGCGTTGTAGCAACTATTTCGCATACCACGCCACGTTGCTGTTGGCAGTTTTTTGATTTCATTTTTCCTAAGATGGTAGAACCTTCCAGACCGGCAGCCATGTGCTCTTGCGAGCTCCAAATACAATGGTAGGGCGGTACTTGGGTGCAGGCACCAATCAGCGTTGTAGCAACTATTTCGCATACCACTCCACGTTGCTGTAGGCAGTTTTTTGATTTTCTTTTTCCTAAGATGGTGGAATCTTCCAGACCGGGACGGCCCAAACTGCCTGAATGGCAGCTTTCACAGAAATCTCTGGCCAACAGACGCAGCCTTGTGAGGTCGTATGCGAAGCAGTTGCATTGCGGGCACCTGTTTGCGGAGCATGCAGTCAAGCGATCACTGAATCGGGACAGACTGAGGGCAACACCGGCCACATTTGAGCAATTGAGGGATACCCTCATTGCAAAGTTTACGACCCATGATACATGGGAAGATTTCATTGGCGCGCGCAGAAAGAATGATGGCAATGGTCGGGGGGTGTATAGGACAGGCGTGACCAAACTCATGCAGCTTTTGACAGCTGACATGGGGATTGCTACGACACCGGTAGGTGCGTACCTAGACCCGAGTACCGCCCTTCCACTGTACTGGGAGCTCGCAAGAGCACATGGCTGCCTGCATGAGGCTGTCAGAACCCCGCAGCTCTGCGTCTTTTTTGACGCCGATGAAATGTATGGGCGCCGCAAATGCCAGGTGCTGAGCGTACATCTACCGCAAGCACGTCAGCCACACCAACTCCTTCTGCAACTTCCCCTCGCAAGATACCTGGACCAGGATGATCACATCACAACCTCCTCGCAGTTTGAGCGCATGGACCTGCTTCCTGCCCTTGAGAAGGCGTTGGAGAGCGGCTGGGGTGGTGAAAGCATGGAGCTGGTTTTTTCTCCTGATTATGCCGCCTACTACCGAACCACAGGGACGCCTCCACCAACAGCAGATTGCTGTTGTGTCCAGTGCTATGGTTCAAAACAACTCTGGAAGCACCCTGATTGCATACGGCAGCCTTTGCGGGATTTTCACAACTACCCTTCACACTGCGCTCCCTTCTTTCGCCTCATGAAATGTCGCCTCAACAGCGTGTATGATGTACACCACTGCAACAATCACGTGTTGGCAAACGGGGTGATCCACCCCCTGTGGTTCTGGACCAGAGCAAACCTGCCTGCGGAATACACTGTCCAATTGAAGACAATTTTGGAGAAACATCTTACGCGCTTTCCATACTACCCACCTTTCAAAGAAGCTATTGGCAAAAGGGACTGGTCACCCCCAAACCTTGTCACGAAGGATATCCTGAAGGAGGATTCTTTTTGGAAAGCCCTAGCTGATCTGTTCCCACAAACGGCAAATGGTCTCAGAGTCAAACTGAACGGTGAGGTTCTGCAGGACCCAATACACCGATATTTGAAACTGATGCGGATTCTGATGATCCAGCTGAACAGCTGGAGTCCGGAGGGTGTTGACCAGCGTGATGACATGTGCCGTGAAGCACACCAGCTCTTTTGGGACCTCGGGTTTCCCCTGCGCCGGTTTGGAGTCCCCATTCATTACTTTCTGGAGCACTACACCCCGCGGCTACGCAAACATGGCAACCTCGTGGGCATGTCATCGGAGGGGGGCGAGCATGTCCACCAGCCCCACTCCAAGATCGTGCAAAAACGCCCCTCCCGCCCACGAGGGAAATGCCCAGTGGGGCTGGTGGAGATCATGAAGCACGTTAGGCTCTGGTTGGGGCTGTGGAGGCAAGGCTGGCTGTCTACAACTCTCTGGTACACGCATGAACCGAAATTGCCAGCTGACAATTAGCGGTATACCACCTTCTTGCCACCACATCCCTTGGCTTGTGATAGATTTACTATTTTTGGCCATTTCTTGCTAATGTTGCTAATCTTTCATTGTTTATGGTTTGGGGTAGATTTTGGAACGTATTCATGCTGATATTTTCAGTACCCCTCTGTATCTTTCTCCACTTCTGTCGTCCACAGGATCCATTGAAGAGAGCCAATGGGGTGCCGCTGGCGTTGATGAAGCCCCTGATTGACGCAATTCAAAAATTGGGCAGAAGTCTATGGTACGACGTGACTGGGGGCTCAAGGGCCTGTGGAGTCCCTGCTGCTGACATCATCAAGCATCTTGAGCGGATCTGCCCTGTGCTCGGAATGGCTTGCCCCGGTGCTGCCCAAGTGATAACGCTCACAGATCGTCCGGTCCCCTGTCACCTGGCTAACATGGAGAGCGTGCTAATGATTTGTCTTGTGTGCTTGGGCCGAGAGGCCAGTCATCTTTGCATAATGCATACTCTTGACACAATTCAGTACAGCGCAACCCCTCTGTCACTGTCACCAGGTGACACTGTATTTCTGCCAGTTGAAAAGCACTGGATGCTGCCAAAGTTGTGTCCAGGCATTAATTTTTTTGCTGCTGTACCATTCTCGAATTCGCAAAATGCACCATTCGTGCCCGACGATAGCTGTTGGATCAGCAAACTCTTACGGCCGTCCAGTGTGACCTGGAGTGACCTGCAGCACGGTGACACTGTGCAGATGTATGACGGCCTAAGCGAAGCTTCGGTTCTGCTGCACACCCAATTGTTGTGGGGGCCCACTGTGCGTTGTCCCGGTCTGTCGCGAAAAGGGCAGCCCCTGTTCACAGGCAGGTGGACAGTCCAGCTTGAACGGGGCGTCACTGTTTTAGTATTAGCGGTGATTCCTACCAATTCGGCTTCCTGGGATGTTGTCGGCGTCTGTGCATTTTGCTGTACGGCAGGGCTGGCAGACTTCAGATCCCTTCTGCGGTTTTCAGAATCCAGCCTCAGAGAAATTGCCCTGGCTGACAAGCAGGGCTGTGAAGCAGGGAAGACCTGGATGAAAGGTTTGTATTCCGGGCAGTGCATTTATTTCAAGTTTCCTCAGAGGTGTCAGTCCTGCGGTCCGCACCAGGCCAAGCGTGAACTGGCATATGAGGACAGTCGGCGGAGCACACGTCTCCCTGAGATCACAAACCTCAGTACCACAGCGGTGAAGAAGAAATCTGTCACTACCAATGGGAAACCGAAACCGAACCCGAAACGGAATTCAACCGCAAAGCCACCACCAAAACCGAAACCAAAGCCGAAACCAAAACCAAGCCCAAAAGGCCATAAAAACAACAGCCCACCAAGCAAACAGCCAAAGAAGGAAGAGACGGGCGGTGGGACGGTAAAGCAAGAGGCTGACCTTGTTCAGCGGCTCTTGGCTGCACTGCAACAAACAACCCAACAACAAAACAACCGAACAAACCCCCTGAAGTGCAAACACGGGCAAGCTGAAAACAGTGAAAATACCCGAAACAAAGGAGGGGTTAAACGGGAGTCAGGAGAGCACATGTCTCAGCAGGTGTCTCAAGTGTCTCAACAGGTGTCTCCGAACCCCCCTGGGCAGGTGTTTCAGCAGGAGCAGCAGCAGCAGCAGCAGCAGCAGCAGCAGCAGCAGCAGCAGCAGCAGCAGCAGCAGTTGCAGCTGCAGATGCAGATGCAGACCCAAGTGCAGCAGCAGCAGCAGCACCAGCAGATGCACCAGCAGGCCCAGCAGCAGCAGCAGCAGCAGCAGCATATGGGTCCTTTGCAAATGAACATGCCAGTTGCCATGCCCATGGCCATGCCAATGCCAGCCATGAACATGCACCAGCTCCAAATGCCCATGCAGCCCATGCAGCAGCTTTGTTCGACGATGAGCAGCATGCAGCCCTTTGGGTTTCCAATGTACCGGCCCTATTAACAACGCCTGCATATATGTCTTTTGTTTTTTTTCCTCTCCAAAAAAAGAACTTTGTGCTGTTTAGAGTTTGGTGATTTAAATTTATTGCTGTGTTTGTGAATACGGCAGGATCATATCTCTGAAAGGGCAGATGCCTGAGCTCTGTGTTCATTATGCACTTTGTGCGATGTTGAACTGATTGAGAGAACCAGATGCTCAGATGCTCAGAGTGGTGCGGCTATTTGCGATTGTACTTTGTTTTCATTACCGTTGGTGGTTCCTTGGATTTGAATGCATGAACGTTTTGTAGGATCTTTGACGACCACCGGGGTCGGGGACGGACCCACTGAAACGTGTTTGCAGTTGTATTGGAGCAACATATCGGGGGTTGCAGGGCCGCCAGCACAAAAAAAAAATCAGTTTTCGCCAAAAAATGGCCAACAATTGCCAATTTTTTGCCGAAAGACTGCACGAACGGTTTGTGAGATCATTGACAACCGCCGGCGTCAGGGAAGGACCCACTGAAAGGTGTTTGCAGTTGTTTTGGCCAAAAATAGTGTATTTTTGGCGAACAATCGGGTAGGAGGAACCCCCCTCTCCTATTTTGAGCGTGCAGAATCAAAGAAAAAAGGTTTCCTTTGCTCTTTTTGGGTACAAAACCTCTTTTCATGGTAGTTTTGTGCCTATACTATAGGATACAGGTACGCTGGTGTGCAGCACTGTTCTGTAGCGCCACCCCACAACAGACAAAAGTACTCCAATATAGGCCGAGTCCCAGGGTTTTTGATGGTTTAGGAGAAAGCTCTGTTGGGAAGAACCCCCTCATCCGTATTTTGGGGCAAGAGAATCCCAACAAAAGGGCAATTTCTGTCGAAAATCCTCTATAGGCAGGTACACTGGTATGCAGCACTGTTCTGCAGGACCAGCCGGGAGCAGGCAAAAATACCCCAAAATAGGCCAAATTTCAGGGTTTTTGATATTTTTGGACAAAAGCCGGGTAGGAGGACCCCCCCCCCCTATTTTGGGGCCGTGTAAACGAAACAAATAGGTCAGTTCCCGCGAAAATCTCCTTTTTGCTGACTTTCTGAATTTTGGGAAAAAACAGCTGCTAAAATCACAGGTGTGTGAATGCCATCGCACAACCGGTCCCCAAGAAAGGGCCGAAATGTCCTTTTTGTGGTTTTCTGGGGCATATGGAGGATAAGAGTTGGAAGAAACACCCACACCTCCGGAAGCCGTTGATTTTCCAACCCGGAGAGCCCAAGCCACGAACAGGACCAGGAAACCGGACGCCCAAGGGCACAGGTTCGCCCAAGGAGTGCTCCCATTGCAAAAGGACAGGCCACCTGGTGGATCAGTGCTGGAAGAAGCACCCCAACCTGAAGGCTGAATTTGAGGCGAAGAGAGCGATGAAAGGGACCAAGTCCTAGGGGCGTCAGCGGCCTGGTAAAGTGAGGCCAGGGTCGCATGTTAAGAAGCCACTTTTGAAAGTGGACTTCGTGTTGGGTCTGAAACAAGCCCGTTCTTGTACCGTGCAACTCTTCGATGGTGAGACCGTTCGGCTGAGGGAGCCCCGACCGGGCAATCCCGAAAGACTGGCGGAAAGGACTAATACTTTCAGGTGCATATACTATAGATAATACACCTGAAAATGTCCTCCGTGATATCGCAACCCTCATAGATTCGGGATGCGAGGTATTGGCCTTTGCGCGGTGGAAAATGTTTTGATGCAATGCACTATACGAAAGCTGAGTTTCCCATCCGCTTGGTTGGCGCCGGCAAGAACAGATTGGCTGGCGGGAGCCAAGTAGTGAAATGCAGCGAGTCATTGCCGGTTTGGCACGATGGGAGGTAGGTGACAGTGAAGTGTTTGCAAGTCACTGTCCATTTGGCCTCCGTTGGGCCCAGAGTTATTCTGGGATACCCTTTTCTTGCCCGCTATGGCCTTACACTGAGTCACGCACGAGGTTCCCTTGTGTTTGATGACGTCCCGCACGAGGAGCACGTACCAGAGGAGCCCTCAGCGGATGTTGAGGACCAGCACTCAGGTGTGGAGCCTGAAGTGCCGAACCTGATTGATCAGGATCAGTTGGCTGAATCCAATCCCATTTTTGAGGTCCAGGATCAGGATCAGTTGACTGAATCCAGCCCCATTTTTCAGGTCCATGAGGGGTCAAATGCACCCCATTTACAGAGTCAGGATCTGGATATAAACAGTGATGAGGCGGACCAGAGTGGGCCACACCCCAAGAGGGATCCCACGCCTGACGCAGTCATGGTGACCCCAGAGCCAAGTACCCGTGGAGGGGAAGAAGAGGCTTGGGATTACTACATAGACATAGCCGCAGTGCTGGACTACCCAGAGGAACATCACGCCAAGACGGAAGATGGCGCTGACCCCTCATCGGGTGGTTCCAGTGACGAAGGGTCGTCCGGTTTCGACCCACCCCTGGAATTTATGGGAAACTTCAGCTATTGGTGTGATTCTGAGGGCCGTATGGAGATGTTGGTTGATTATGTGGGTCCAGACCCACTAACCCGCCAGCGGCATGTACCTCAAGAGCACCCCCCGGGTATGGAGGTGGATACACGGGATGAGTCCAGGTACCTATCCGGTGACACCCTCATTCCGTAACCAGTTTTTGACCATGGTGAAAATATGGACGTCCAGGGCAATCAAGCCCATATTGTTTCCAGGAAACCAGCCCGACGCGCTAAGGGAAAGGTTCTGAGGATTCGCAACCGCAAGGGCGGATCCAGATACGTGAGATCCACCGGGGAATCTTGTATCTTAACCCCCCAGTGGTATAAAATGGTCTGCGATTGGGCCGGGGAAGAGTGTCAGCCAGAGCTTAACCCCTTACCCAAGTTTCAGGGAGACCATGCTTCCGAACCGCACCCGTCGTCGACCTCCAGTAAGCGACAGCAGAAAAAACGCATGCGAATGCTGACCAGTGACGAAAACGGTTGCCCCATTGGTTATTTTGTACCCTGGAGTGACCACACATTGTTTCTGCATCCCAAGGAGTCCAAGATTGCCGGCATAGTCAAAAAATGCCGATGGGATGGCGCGAGGGGAGTAATAATTGTCCCGGTCAGAATCAAGGAAACTTGGTTCTGGTCATTAGGGGAAGTAACCGTCAATTGGTGGTACCTTGCCCGGGATGAACCAATTTTTCAGGATGTTCATGGGGGACAACATATGCAGGAGCCTGATACTCAGTATCGGGCCATAGCCTTCGACTGTATGGGTGACCAACAGGAAGGCGTGAATCGTACCGAGTTGAAGCGCCGTGCCAAGTATAATCTGGACTCTGAGGGAGGGTTCAACGGGGTTATTGTGACCCTGACGTCCCACAAAGGGCAGAATAATCATTTTCCACGGCAACGTACTAACCTGTTTGGGAAAAGGCCCAAGGGTACAGACCGAAAACGGTGGAGGCTCAAGTGCCACAAGTTGGCACTCCTCGAACAGGGCCCTGTGGATACGCCAGACCCTGAGTTGTTGGAGGATAGTCGCCGCTTAACGCCAGAACCCTTGGTCCAGCTCCAAGTTGAGGAGATGAATGCCCGTTATAAAGGGAGTGAGTTGCAGCTAGCTGAGACCAAGGCCCTGGACCAGTTTCAGGAGGCCTCAGCAAAACTAACCCAAATCTGCTCCACTGATGCTCAGGGTGTGGTTCCTGACAAAGGTACACCCACTGGACCAGACCTCAAGGCAAAAACTGACCCACCTGCTTGGATGGTTCGCTCTTTCGCTGAGGTGACCAAGCATGGCCCGTCGCTTGACAAGCACGACCGGTCGTGCGAAAAGGTTTCTCATTTGCGCACCAAGGTAGATCCCATACTCAGAGAGCCCATACCGCTCATGGGATCCGACCTGGCGCCCCTTACCGCTTTGTTTCAGGACAGAGAACATCCTGTTAGGTCAGTGATCGAAGCTGATGGTGAAATCCTTGGTGAGTTGGCCACCGAGCTTCGCAACTGCATCAATGAGGACTTCGCAGATTCGGTGTTCGACCCTACTGGGAACGAATACGGGAAAATCGACGTCAACGCCTTGAAGCGAGGTCCAAAAGATGTGAGTTTCTGCAAATTGGAGTTGAAGCCTGCCTCTCAACCCCGCGCATGTAACCCCATACGGGCTGTGGGAATATAGGAAGAGGAGATGAACAAAAAAATCAAAGGATTCCTTGTCAAAGGATTGATAGTCCGATCCCACAGTGCCTGGGTTGCGAGAGGGTTCCTGGTTCCAAAACCAGGAACCAACAAATGGAGACTGCTCATCGATTACCGGTACCTGAACTCGTGTCTGGAAGGACATGAGTTCCCGCTACCGGTTTTTGAAGACCTTCTCCAAGGGCAGGCTGGAAACCATCTCTCGACCCTTCTGGATCGGGAAGATGGCTTTCACCAGATGCCCCTGTTGGAGGAGTGCAGGAATTCAACCGCCTTTTGCACCCCTGCAGGGACATTTGACTGGAAGGTCCTGCCCATGGGGGTTAAGGTTGGGCCACAGGCTTTTAGGCGCCTTGTGAGCTGGTGTGTTGGCCGCCTTAAACCCCATATCAGAGCCTATATCTAGTATATAGATGACATTCTAGTAAGCACGCGACCCACTTGCAGTGGCAAAGGGAACCTCCTTGATTCGCAAGCCATAATGGAACATTATAAACTCGTGCGCAAATTGTTCGAGGTGTTAAAGGAGTGCCACTTGCAAGTTAAAAAGGAAAAATGTTTCCTTTTCTACACTCAGGTGAAGTACGTTCACCACATCTTGCATGAAGGCCAACGCTCTCCGGCACCTGGGAAGGTCGCCGCGGTGCGCGAGTGGTCCGGGTAATGATTCGGACGCCAAAGCAGATGAAGACTTTCCTCGGCATCTGCAATTGGTATTCGATTTACATCCCGAACTACGCATCACTAGCGGCGCCGCTCATGGATTCACTTGCCGGAAAGTATAAGTACGATCCTGATAAATGCACCAGTAAAGTCCCCGTACATAAGCAAACCATAAGTTGGACTGATCTGATTCGTGAGAGCTTCGAGAAGATCAAAACTCCCCTATGTGAGGCCTGCAGCCTGTATATACCCAGTGACCAAGGCGAGCTCCTCATCGATACGGATGCGTCGGACCACGGCATTGGCGCTGTCCTGGAACAGAAGAACGACCAGGGAATCTGGCGTCCCTGTGCTTTTTTCAGTCGAAAACTCCAAGGCAGCGTCAAATACGACGCTGAAGGAGATGTCCTGGGGTATATGGACCAGAGAGCATCGTCAGTGAGGGAAAAGGAGACTTACGCCCTGGTGTCCTGTCTTTTGAAGTTCAAAAGCTGGATATCAGGGCGCCAGGTCACTGTTTTCCCTGACCATAAGTCCCTGGAGTCATGGTACAAAGAAGAGCTTTGTACCATGGCTGGTCCATTGGGACGTCGCGGCCGGTAGAACGAATTCCTCTCCCGGTATAAAATTGTAGTTGTCTACAAACCGGGAGCGGAAAATGATGCCGCCGACAGGATGTCCCGCTGGGCCTACCGAGCCGGATCGGCGGATGACACGAACCTTCACGGTTCGGACGCCAATCTGGAAGGGGTAACCCAGTGGGAGGCCTCTGAGCGCGAAAAGGAGCAACAGCTCATCGCAGCAAACTAGTATCCCCGCAAAATTCCGGAGGTGAGAGCCCCTAAGGGACCTCCCTTACCACACGACATGCAGGAACAGCGGGAGCGCGATTCTTTGCTGTTGCAGGTCAACAGGTTGCATAACAGTGTACATTAGGACAGCAGTTTGCTCCCGGACGACCCCACAGTGGATGCTGTCCAGAGCGTGTCTGACCACTGTGAACCCTGTTGCCCCTTTCCGCCGTGCTTCAGTCAGGTGAGTATGAGCCTCGAGGAGGACTCCTCGTCTGAAGCGGAATCCAGTGTAGGCCCTGATGAGGCCATCTGGAATGTGTTGGATCAGACGGATGATGTGTCCCCACTGTGCTACAGTGAAGGAGATCCTACCTGGGTTGCCGCTAGCCTCTTTTGGAACCTCACTGAGGTCAAAGTGCCGCCTCAGACCAAAATACTGTACGAGGACTGGATGCACCACTACAGGGCGGACAGAACGTACAAAGAAATCCTGGATAGGGGTCTGGAGAATCAGGTTTCCATGGATGGACACCTCTGGGCCCAGGGACCACAGTGGAGTCATCCCCACATTCGTCGGGATGGTAAAATTTGTGTCCCGCAGCCCATTGTGTCCCAGGTCATCCGGGCGGTACATGCATGTGCCCACCCGGGTCACGCAAAGACCCTGGAGCTGTTTCTACGGCGTTTCACGCTGACATGCCCTATGCCCGGCTGCGGGAAACAGTGAACAAGGCATTGTCGGACTGTGTGGTTTGCGCACAAGCGAAAGCTAGACGCGGCCCACATCCTGACTACTGCAGACCGTTTCCCGTACCCTCGTTTCCTTTCAGCTCAGTGGCGATAGACTTCGTGGATTTACCTGAAGTCCGTAACCAGTCAACCCAGACCAAAATTTTGGCCAACTATGCCATGGTCATAGTTTGTTGGTTGACAGGATATGTGATGGCCATACCCTTCTGTAAGGAGGGGCTCATCAGTCGTAAGGCTGCTGAGCTCTTCCTGCAGAGGTGTGGATTTTTCATGGGCTTACCCAGAGAAATTCAAGCTCACAATCAGTCGATAATCAGCAGCACCTCCTTCAATGTGCCGTGCAATGTTGCCGGCATTGAACAGGCCAAGTCTTTTATATATAGACCTAACTCCAATGGCAGGGCTGAGAGGGCTGTGCAGAGTACCATCAATACGGCAGTACCTCCTCAACAGGAAGGTGAGTTGGCTGGAGGCGCTGCCACTGGCCCTGTGGGGTCTCAATGACCTTCCTAGGGCAGTGGTACCCTACTCGCCACACCGGCTGGTGTTTGGGCGCGACCCCATAGGGGTGGGCGACGTACCCCCGGTAGTGGACAGTGAGGGCTGCGAGGACGCCACCCAGTTTTTTAAGAGGGTGGCTGCGGAAAGGGAATTAGTACAAGAAAAACTGGACGCAATACACAGAACACAGTTGGACAAGTTCCTAAAGGAACACCCTCCCTCTGTTTTCATTGCCGGTGATCGGGTATGGGTCCAGAACCGAGAAGAAGAACGAGAAAAGCTCGGTAGAGTATGGCAGGGACCTGCGGAGATCATGGACAAGATCTCTGACTCCGTTTACCGGGTTAACGGCAATGGGGTGGAGCAAGACCTATCGCTTGAACGGCTGAAGCCCTTTGTGAAGCTCCATGACGGACGTCAGCCCCCACTGCAGTACTATGTGGAGCGCCGTGAGATTCACAACGATTCGTACGTGGCGGAGCGGCCGGAGAAGCATGAATGGCGTTGAAAAGGGGCCAATCACCGCGAAAAACACGCCCGCCAACCTTTTCCCGGTGCCAAGCCTTGGTGGTATGTTAAATTTCGTGATCATGCCCGCCAGGAATGGCACCCCGCCACCAGTTTTCTCCACGACATCAACAGTACGTGGATGAAATATGATATGCAGCATGGACTCCATGTCGACCTCAGTCACCTTAATGTGCAAAGGGTCCAAGTGGATGATTTTCAATTTAAATGGCGGCTGGGGGTCAACCTTCATTGCTCTCGGCCGCCTGAGCCGAAGCCTGAGCCTGAGCCTCAGCCTGGGCCTCAAGGGGGGTCTTTAGTTGATAGCCTCCGGAATCTGTGGAATTGAGGACCCTCCCAAGGGGATGGTGAACCAGTTGCAAATGGTGGTGATTCGCCGTTCCGGTCGCTGTACGCGGTCACGATCCTGATGTAATGGTGAGTTCACCGGACCCAGGATTGTGCCTACTTCTGCTGACGCTGTTTTTTCCCTGCTTGCTGACAAACTTGATCTGAACCCCAATGTTGTTTTCTGTTTTTTTTACCCACTGTTGCACGTGGCCCCTCCCGGGATTCGGGAGTGGCAAGCACCCTTTGTACAGCGTTTCGGGTCAGTTGTCATCAGGTTTCTCAACGTTGTGGTTTGTATGTTATGTGGGTGAGCCGTCGCAACCGGCCCGACCACAGTTTGCTTGTTGCCTAGGAGACAAGTCTCGCCAAGATGGCCCTCATGCAGCAGATGCGACGGAAACCAGCAGCCGCAATGACACCAAGGTACAGCCGGTATTTGCCCTTGGAAGAGCGTGCAGCTGTGAACAGGCTAAGGATGTGGCGTGTTTCTACGTCGACTTACATCCTCCTGGACATTCTATGGGGCAGTACATTTGCCAAGCCCAGGAGTGCACGAAGAGACACACATCGTCGAACGGCTGAGAGGCGGTCTGCAACTTGCCATCTCACAATGGCTTAGTTCTTGATCGGCCTAGTAGACAGGCGTCGTGTGCACAGGCCACCCCAATTGTGTGCCCCCGGCACAGCCTGTTCTAGCCACGACAGCCTATGACGCTCCAACGGGCCTCGGCATGGAGAGAGTGTTGGTGTGCACCTCTATCAGGACTGTGCAACCAGGCGTGGATCCGTGCATGTGTCTCTTTGTTATGTTGTCTAGTTACTCTCTGCCCGTCCTCGCTTGTCTCTCAACTTTTCTTGGCGTGTCGCCCCGTTGACACACCATTAAGCCAGTATTGATTGTTTGCCCTCCTCAAGAGTGACCGTTGCAGCCGGCATTGGATGTGATTGGTGTTTTATGTAGTGACACACATGGATTGTACATTACAGACTGTTATTATAGCGAGCTCTGTTGTTCGCTAAGTGTCGAATCCGAGTTGCGTGGGTGCGGTTACAAGAATTCGCATCCTGAATTCAACTGAGTTCAAGAAAATTATACAGACTTAACCCACATTGTACGTGGGCGCGAACCTTGTTCCTGGCTCACAATTACTGGTTGAAAGGGACCAGGAAAACGGCACTGGCCGATTAGTGCAGGTAAGGGAGCTGCCGAGGCTAGGGGAATGTATGTGATGCCAGAGATGTGCAGATTCTGTGTGATCACGCCCCGGGAACCTAGAGCGCCAGAGGGTCCCCCTGCAGGGGGGCGATAACCAAGCTGCGGCAGCCTCTGGGGTGAATCCCAGCCAGTGAGTTTTGTTTCCAAGTTACCAGCCTGCTTTCGGGGTCTACCCCCACGTGATATGTGTAGAGTTTCTGTCTTGTCTACTGTCGTCACTGCAGTGTGCATGGTTGAGTGCCAGACGCGGGTGGCGCCTGCAATGGTGTCATGTTTGTCCTGTTTGTGTGCAGAGCACATGTTTGGGCTGGTGGGGTTGAATTCCCTAACTTCAGAGGTATGTTCCGTCCAAGTACGCCTTTCGGGGATACTTGGGGCTGGTGGGGGGGATGTTTAGGTAATTCACTACTGGTCTAGGAATTTAAACACCGGCCCTTCCTTCCCTATTGTGCACATCTGCTAGGTCATTCCCAAATGGTCTTTCCGGACACAAGCCCTACTTGTGTCTTGGGGGGGGAGTGTTTTGAGATTGACCAGCTTTGTGAGGGCCGCCTCTTTGGCTCCCCATGAGGACCCTTCCGACGTCCCTGAGGTATCTCCCTTCTTCTGCTGAGATACGAGGTTTTTCCTTGTCTGCAGTTGTTGCAGAATGGCTGCAAGACGATTCGATTCCCGGCCACGTCGTTAATTGCCGTGAGTGGCATCAAGCAATCAGGAATTGCAACAATTTCATTTTGGTGATCCAATTTCATCAAAATTCGATCCGTGACTATTATGTTACCACAGGCGCCCGTCGTCGCACTCGCAAATGACGGCGTTGCCTGTGCTGCACCTCTGATAAGCCAAATTTGTAAAGTGATTTTGTGATAACTTATCGGCGCAATACACTTCGAGTGTTCCACAATTTTTTTCTCTAACTTTTGACATAAGTAGCCGATTTTTTCCGTGAAGAAAAATCTCCAAATGCGCTCCAATCCCCCAAGTCAAATAACAAAGAATTCGCGCATTCAAGCCCCGTAGGGCGACCTAATGTGCCTCATGGGCACTATTGATGAGGGTTTGCCCCTATCAACCTCATATTGAGCCATTGGGTCCCAACTCAATATGCCCAAAGGGTTATACATTTTTGGGATTTTCCAAAAATTGGGCAATCTCATGTACTTAGCGCTCAAGTACATGTAGAAAGATGTTGAGTTGGTATAATCTCCCTCTTTGCACGCCTTAACACCCGTGTCATATCACTTACCTTCCCCGGAGCGTGCATATATGTCCATTATAACCCACTTGGCCACATTTTGTGCTTGCATGCCAAAAATCGACTTTCCGAAATGAGGTCGATTTCCAACCCATGTACTTGCATGTGTGTTCAATGAGCAAAGTTACGTAAGAATATAGGCATACTTTGGTCCTAGGCCACTAGGTTGGGTATATAAGGCTTGGGTATGGTTGTTGGGCAAATATGGGTCATTTGGTGTGCCCATTTGGCGGGTGTACCATTCCAAGACAAACCCGCCAATGAACCCCATATCAAGCGGAGCCCTTCTTCCTAACCCAAACCAACACTGGAAAGTCTAACCTTCATCCAAGGACCCATGGAGAGCACACCCAAAGCGATGCAATGCAAGCAAGGTGTGTTATTTGCATTTTTCCATTTTTCCACGTGCCCACTTGGGGAGCAGCGCAAGTAACCTTTCATTCCACCCCAAATGGACTCCAAGCGTGGAATCGAAGGTCCACGGTAGTGAGACATAGTGTGTGAAGGGAATTGCCGGCTACTCAATTCAAGTCGGAGATATTGTAATATAGTTGTGGGAATTTCAGGTCCATTCTGCGTGTTTTTTCATGAATTTTACCATTTTTGGGCCGTCATGATGTCAAGTGGCGACCTTGTATCTCAACGTTGCGCTCAATTGACACCATGACTCAAGTGTGTGATGAGAGTAGATACGTAAGTGCCCAACATATCTTAGACATAGCCAATAACTCCTCTTGGGCTTGGCACACCAAGGCCATCTTGTGGGCAGATTCGGCCAGTTCCAAATCATGGCCTCAATTGGCGGGCCTGCCATTACCGAATCCAGGGGTGTTTGGGCTACGCCCAAACGGTTGGACACATAGGACTTGATACCAATTCTAGGGCACACCCCGGTCAAAGTCAGACATGTGTTCCATTTGCCCCCACCATGAGTGTGCGCATTTTTGGCCATTTTCTGCCATTTCCTATATTTTTGGCCCGAAACGCACTATGTTCAGCCCCCCCGTGCACGCCGGACGCATGGACCAATGGACCACATATGGTATGTAGCTTATGCACATTGGTCCGCATGACTCACACACCACGTGGGCGAACCGAAGCGCGCACTCACAAGGAGCTATGCCAAGGTGAGTGTGGACAATTTTGCCATTTTGGCACTTGTGAGTACAATTCCGGCTATCACCATGCCATGGCCCATGGAGATCTTTGGGACCCACGTACGTGTGGGCCCACATTAGACTCCCATTGGATCCCAGACCGAACGTTGAGTCCCGTCTCCAAGCCATCATGGAGGAATACCCTTGGGGATACTTTCAATTTTGGCTCATTTTTGGGTATGCCAAAACACCCCTTTTTGGGACCACAATTTCAGCCCCCCATGTGGTCGATTGGCGGCCCCATATCTTTATGCCCATGAGGAGCCCGGACCTAATAGCAGGTCTTGCACTTAGATATGAGCCTCAGGTCCTGCCTCCTATCCCATGAGCCATGGGTCTCGCCTTGGCTGCCCGGGGCACCCATGGGAATTACCTCAATTTTGCCTATTTTTTGCCATTTGTGAAATCTTTAGTGCACCCTTATGGACGCCCCCTTGCATGCACTATTGGTGGATGTTTGAGGCCTAAGTCCTGAGTGCCCATTGCTCCCTTGCTTTCGCTGTGGGACCTTGCGTGCAGTCCATTAGGACATGTTATTGTAAAATCGAATTGTTGAATTTGTGTGTTTTGAGGGCACTTCCCGACTCTATTTCCCCATACCCAATGGAGAGCGGAAACTGCCCATTTGCATGTAGGTGAGGTATGAGGTCTTGTGTTCATATTTGTCCTTTGTTCTTCCCTTCCTCTCAGGCGATGTCTATTTCTTATTTGTATTATTGTTGATACTTGGATTGAGATTCAAGTGTGGACTTCTTGCTCTTGTTGCATTGCAGTGTCGTGGTGTTGATCCAAGGGTGACCAGGACAAGGCCATCCTTCCCTTACGATGAAAGAGTCGAGGGGTAAAAGTTGGTACCATGCCACGAGCACTCTTAGTGCTGTGGTGTATCATGTAAGTATACCAGGGTGCCACCGTCCACGGATAATTGGAGCTTGCATGCCAACACTGCAACGCAGCGTGCATTGCATGCACTGATTCGCAGTCAAGCATGCCCATCCCCTTCACATCAGTCACCGATCGGAGGTCCAGTACGGACCTTAAAGTGACTACTGATTGCAAAAACCAGTCACCGATCGGATCTCTTAGGTCAGGACTCAGAAGTGTGAGTCATTTTCCACAAGGAATAGGTATATGATGACCTGTAAATACTTTCATCCAAAGTAACTGATTGTGACAGTTTTGACATTCGAATTGCTCCCACCATGATTCATTCATTCATTCATTCTGTGGCGACTTATACCCCTGTCTGCGCAAGTCCACGTGTGTTCATGTAAGAAGAATTATAAAGAGGTGAATTGAGGGTGTATCTGTATCAAGGGAGGCAAGATGGAGTGCTGGATGTGTGTTCTGTGCTTTCCTGTTTCCACTTACTGGGTTACTGGGTTACTGCCATGATGCGTCTGACATGAAACTTTATCAGCTTATTGGCTTGGCAGCACCAGCTGCTGCATGTGACAGCAGCAGCACCTTGAGCGGTGCACTGTTGTGGCGATTGTGTGAAGTCTTTTTAAAGCGCTATCTGTGAAAACCGTCTCCTAGAGATGCATCCTGCACACAAAATTTACAGATGTATGTGTCATCAAATTGAGCACAGGATGAGTAGTTGTATGCCCAGCAGGAGCGGGCATTCTAAAACACATTACCTTTCCGTCTTAAAAACCATTTCCAGCCACAAATATGAAGTGCATATGCAACGCCTGACGCACAGCCCCCTCAGGCCCTAAGAACACGCGCACGCGCACCCGCACGCACACACACACACACACATACAACACACACACACACACACACACACACACACACACACACAATGCGTTCATGGATCTGACACACAACTGTCCAGAAAGGGCACTTTTGAACACCTATAATAAGCATGGGAGAAAACAAAACGCTCCCCAAATTGAATTTCATTGAATGTAGCAACCAACCGCACATAAGCACGTGTGGCTGGTGGTTAGCTGTTTGGCTTAAAGATGGTGGGGGTCAGGTGAGACAGCAATCGGGAATCAGCCTGCACTTGCTGGTAAGAAAAGACTGGGCATGGTGTGCCGCAGTGGTCTCTTTCGTCCGTGGACGTTAGGCTACATTTTTGGAGCTGATTGTTCTCTCTTGCTCTCTCTTTCTCTGTGTGTACATGTGTGCGCGTGTGTGTCTCAAGGCAATCAGTTCCCATCAGGCTCAAACTGCGAGGTTCAACGCCTATCTCCTGCAGACTGCAGTAACCTTTCAACGTCTGATGGGCCCTGCAGAGGATACACTAATGCCATTTGCATAGGGCGCTGCCAATGCAACACACGTCCTGGGCAGTGACCCATTCACAGTGCACCGAGACATACAGATATGCTCATGTGCCCTGACCCACAGCCCAGCCCATGCATCCCTCAGGACAGCCTCCCCACCCTCTCTCTCTTTGTGTGTGTGTGTGTGTGTGTGTGTGTGTGTGTGTGTGTGTGTGTGTGTGTGTGTGTGTGTGTGTGGGCGTGCGCGTGCGTGGGTATGTGCAGGCCGGAGACAGTCTGTGTGATGGCTAGTACGTTGCTGATCACAGATGGTGGCCAAACAGATGGTGGCCCAACAGGCACAGGCTGCGCAGTATAAATCTCATCACAATCGAACAGCCCGAGTTTTTGCATTGCAAGGACAATTGGCATGTTTTTTTTAATGCATGGGGCGGCCTGACCACGGGCAAAATAGCGTTCATGGCGAGCCGAAGTTCTGTAGACTGCTGCACTATGTACAAGAGCGGACTATGTACACAGTAAAAAGGCATTGTTTGCCCAGGCTCCTGCATACCAGCTGTGGTGGATCAGAACGCATCCCAGCCCCATTATAACACACCCACATACACACGCGCGCGCACACACACACACTCCCGCACACGAGCTGTGCTGGCTATCACCCAATATCTACCCAACACTCCAATTCCCGATCGTAGGCGAAACAGTGTGCTTCCAAGAGACACACCTGCTGCTGCTGCTGCTGCGCGTTCACAATCCATTCAGATACACCCACAACTAGACACCCACACACCTACACACCACATACCAGACACACACACGCAAATGCACTAGTCGCTTCGACGTAAGCATCGGGCAAACGACGGCGAAGGCGCAAACGGGGGGGATACCGCATTCCCCCCCCCAGGGTTGATAAAGGCCTCAAAGGTTGCAAACATCAATAAACTTGGGGTCCTCAGTCCAATCACCGATCACACCCTGTCTGTATTGTCGCTCCAGGTTTATTAGCTGGGCCACCCATTGAGGAAAATGATCGGAATCAGGAAAGCAGCGGATACACTCTATACCACTTGCAGCATGGGGGTAAAAGAAACTGCGCACTGCGATGCAGCACCTGCTGCCGCTTGGGGTGCATCGTCGCAACACAAACGCGAGCAAAATGTTGCCAGATCAGGCCTGAATTGGAGAATTGGGGGCACAATCAGCATCCCACTTCACGCAGCGTTGGACCCTCCAGGCCTTGTACAGGTCCTGTACTTGGGTAGGTTGCGCCATACAAATGCCACTGCCCCTGCAACAGCTGCGGCACAACATGCAGCGGTGACCAAGAAGGACAAGCGGTAACAAGAAGGGCCGTGGCATACGTTTCTGGAGTCCTCTCTGTGGGCTTGGGCATCGTATACGTTCCCTGTCAATGCCAATCCGAATATCAAATAACCAGCGAGCGGCGCTGCAGTGCATGAAGATCGATGACGTGCAGCCATGGAGCCACACAGCTCTCCTCCCCGCAACCACAAGCAAGTGGCAAACGGGGGTCCTTAGGATCCCCGGCAGAGCACTGGCATGCAAGGGCACCGTGAGTGTGTGGGTGGGTTGCCTGTGAGCCAAGATAAACAAGCAAATAGAGTATGTGCCCGAGACTGTGCATGCGTGATGGTCCTGATACTTTCGGGAATGGACATCACTGCACTGGGCCCCTTGCAGTGCAGACCTTCGGCTTGCCATGAACGCTCATGTTGCCCACGGTCGGGGTGAATTTCTGGTGGAGGCAACCCACGACTCCTTGACTGGCATACCCAAAAGGTCACAGACGTACTCCAGCAGAACAAACAACGCCGACAGCTGCGACGTGACCGTGTTGGCTCGAGTGACGTTGGTATTCTCTGAGGGTGTGTGTGTCTCAGAAGCGCTCGGCCTGCGTCAGAGCCTTCCAGACAGCATGGCACACAAAATTGCCAACAATGGGGGTTGATCCGCGATGTGCCCAACCCAATGATCACCCCATGATGCTTCTTGACGCATGTCCGCGTCTCCCACAGAAAGAACCGACTCAATCTTTGCTGAATTTGGTAGAGGATTACGTAGGACTTTGAAATTGAGAGGCTTGATGGACTCGAGGGGAAAAGTGAGGGACTTCCGGGGTTTCCATGGGGCTTTGAGGAACGTTGAGGGTTGTTGCCTCCACTCTGTGCTTCTATTCCCCCATGTATACCCTTAGTGTTTTCCACCACCTCCAATGTCCCTCTCCCGTGTCCACCCTCGCTGGTGTCTGGCCTCTCTACTACCAGCTCCTATCTCTACCCCGTGTAGTGACCACCCTCCCTGATGCCTAGGTCCCCCGTTGTCTACAACCACAGTCATGTCCAGCTCCCCCAGTGTCTACGGGCTACCTCCTCAAGTGTCCTCCTCAAGTTTATGCCCCCCACTCCGACTGGTCAGGCTCCCCAGGTTTACATTTTCTCCAGTGTTCACCTATTGCAGTGTCTACAAGTTCCAGGGTCTACCCCGTCCATTGTCTGCCTTCTACAGTGTCAACACCTTCTGATCCTCAGTGTCTACCCCTCGTAGCGTCTGCCCTAGACACCAGGCACTAGAGGGGCTAGACACTGTACGAGGCAGACACCACGAGGGGCTACACACGACATACTCGAGGGGCTAGAGGGCGGAGGAGGCAGACACTACGAGGGGCCACACACCAGCCACTAGAGGGGCGAGACGGTGGAGGAGGCAGACACTAGGCACTAGAGACTACAGCTCCCGTGTCTGAACTCTCCAACGTCTCCTCAACATTGCATCTACCCCGTTCTGCTGTCTTATCTCCTCGTGTAACCCCTTAAATGCCCACCACGGAGAGGGTGTTTCAGATATCTTGGGGCTGTACATACGCTCTGACTGCATGCCGGGTGCATTTGCAGAGGGCCTCGCAGATGCTGACAAGAAATGTGGGTTCTGCACAGCACACTCGCTCGAGCGCCGTGATGGCGGACGGCAACCGGTGCCGCTAAAGACCGAAAAGAGGCGCAAACAGACGTCTCCGAAATCGGAAACACACTCACACGGACACCCGTCGAAGACCCACAATGGCTGAAGGTTGCAGAAAGATGTTAGCGAGGGTCACTGAAGATGTGGTTGAAGAGGGTTGGTGAGGGTGGGTGACGGATGTCGAGGGTTGGTGAGGGTCACACAGGAGTGTATACTTTTCCTACGCCAACATGTCAAGCAGCATTGTTTGCGGGCCCCATTTGTATGGCGTGTTTCAAGCCTGTGCACCTCATCACAGACCTGCCATTCCTACTCCCCGCCCTGCCATGCCCCGTCCTCTAAGCAGGCAGCCAAAAGAACAGCACAACGCATATTCCGTCCATATCATATTACATATCCGTCCACAACACATATTCAGTCAAAGCCTGTGCTACCTCCTCAAAAGAAGATCCAGCCAAATGCAGCCTTGGCTTCGTGTTTCGGGCCGGAAGAGCCGGGGGTCCCAGAAACTTCCGCGTTCCTGCTGACCGCCAAAAGCACGCATCATCAAAACGAGAGCCAGCAAACTCGCCAACACACCTGTGTTTAAAGCCGCATAAATCGCTGCGATGCCCCGCGACCCAAACACATCTAAACTAAGGGCTGGTATGAGTACAAAGAAGCTTCCGTACATGAACCCAGTGATTGTGCAGAGGACCACCAACGCTGAGTGGGTTGCGAAGGCCAAACAGAGTTGAACCACTGCCATGCACACCTGGAAGGATAGGAGAGTGGATGAGACAGAAGTATACCAGGCAGCAGGCTTGTCTTAGAAGGGGGAGGGGTCTGAGGTCCAACGGTTTGTGTACAAAAAATGGCCCAAAAATCTTTCACATTTGCAAAATTTAATTGTTCCCCTGAGGAGGTTATTGACGGACACCGGGAGGGGAAGAGGGAGGGGGGGGGGAGGGGGACTCCTCCTTACCTTTTTCCGATTCCAGCAAAATGCTGCCAGGCAGTAAAAGAGTAAGAGGTGAAACGGATCAAGACACCACATGCCTTAGCTGTCATGCCTTAGCTGTCATATCACGACCGCGGACCAAAAAACCTAAGCCTCAAGCCTCAGCTGGGGATGACTGACACTTATCTCTCTTGCTGTGTCTGTGGTCCATGACACCTTTTTACCCTGGCTGTGCAAGATTGCCATGTCCAAGAGCATGTATTTGCTCTTCATACCTGCTAACCTCTCTCCGGCACATGGGGTTCCCTCTTGCAGTATCTTCTTCTCCATGTGCGGCCTACTTTCAGGTACAGTGCTTGCCATGTGGATGTTTCATACTTCTGCTTTGAGCTGCTCAATTTGTTTGGCATTTAGCGGTGTCGCTCTATGGGGGTCCGGTTGACGCCACAGCCGAAGTACTCCACTTGTACTAGCCCCATGGTGGGGTTCCCACTGTACTTTCTTTGGCTCTCCTTGGATTGCACAAATATATTACTACACCCCTCTCCCCTTAAATTTAGCTAACAACAACAACAACAACAACAACAACAACACGTCTCCGTGCCGTTTTGGCCATTGCTTCGTCCCAACGCTTCGGATCTTTTGCCCATGTAGCCATCTTGGAGCCTAGATGGTGGCCTTGCCAAATCCAAGTTTTGAGCCAGAAAATCACCGGTGGCGGCCCGGGGCGTGGGCGCCAAGTCGGGAGGTGCCCTCCCAAATCTGCGCAGTTTTGGGCCAAAAACAGCCATTTTTCGCCCAAAACAGCCCCAAAACCCGGGTGAAACGCTCAAACGAAGGGAAACGGTGCCTACACTACACGTGCGTCTTGACTTCGCCGCGTTAGAGAGCCCTCTGTAGCCCTTCAACACCACAATATGTCTGAGAAACGGCCCAAAAAGGCGCCAAAAAGCCCCAAAATCTGCGCAATGTGCACCAACACCCCGAAGCCAAGCACGGGCCATATCTTGGGCTACGTGGCTCAAAATCCGATTCCAAGGGCACCTAGTCCACCCGCACCCCCCACTTTTTGTGGTTTCCACCCTTCGGAATCGCCCAAACGGACGCCTAGACACCTATACCAGTGGTCACTTGGTATAGCCGGAGGGCAGCACAGCCCGCGCACGGCGGGGGCCAACGATGGGTCCACCAGGGTCCCCGGGGCGAAAAAAATGATTTTTTTCAAAGTTGTTCCCAGACCACTTGGGATGCTCAAACAGGTGTTTTAAGCCCGTTTTGAGCCCTTGGTGGCGCGTTTTGGGCCATGGAAAATCCCAAAATGCCTTGAAAATGGGCCATTTTGGAACCAAAAATGCGTCAAAAATGGGTCAAAAACGCATTTTTCCAAAAGTGATCCTCGACCATTTGGGATGCTCAAACAAGTGTTTTTAGCCCATTTTGAGCCCGTGGTGACCCGTTTTGGCCCATGGAAAATCCCAAAATGCCTTAAAAGGGGCCGTTTTAAGACCAAAAAAGGGTCAAAAATGGGTCAAAAACACGTTTTTCCAAAAGTGACCGTGAACCATTTGGGATGCTCAAACAAGTGTTTTGAGCCCATTTTGAGCCCATTGGGACGGGTTTTGGCCCATGGAAAATCCCAAAATGCCTTGAAAAGGGGCTGTTTTGGGAGCAAAAATGGGTGAAAAGGGGGTCAAAAACGCGTTTTTCCAAAAGTGATCCTGGACCATTGGGGGTGCACGAACAAGTGTTTTGGGCCCATTTTGAGCCCGTTTTGATCGATTTTAGCCCCTTCCGCCACATGTATGCACCAAGTTGTACCCTTCGCACGCACCTTAGAGCCGTATGGTGGAGCCACCTAGGGTTGGGGAGAGGGGTGTAGATAAGAGGATATATATATATATATATATATATATATATATATATATATATATATATATATATATATATATATATATATATATATATATATATATATATATATATATATATATATATATATATATATATATATATATATATATATATATATATATATATATATATATATATATATATATATATATATATATATATATATATATATATATATATATATATATATATATATATATATATATATATATATATATATATATATATATATATATATATATATATATATATATATATATATATATATATAGTCATAGTCATAGTCATAACCACTTATCACGCCGTCTACTGGAGTTACCGGGCATCTCGCGCCGACAGGTGGTTCCTGCCTCGCTCGATCCCGTGGGTCCCAGGGCTGCGTGAGGTGGCCCACAGCATGACGGAGGACCCAGAGGACCGGGGATACCGGTCAACCAGGCTTTGGGGGCAGTGGCGACTGCAAAGCGTTAGCATTAGCAACGGCGACGGACGCTGGCCCGTTTGTTCGCCGGGGGTAAGGGGGCAAGGCACAGCAATGCAGCAGCATCGCAACAAGCAGAAAGCAAAGGCTTCTCCGTCCGGCGCAAAGCGGCAACCAAGGCACAAAGCAGCACGCATGCGGCGAAGCAAGAGCGGACTCTCCGTTGTTCGCGTACCCCCGCCACCGTGGAGACATCCAGTACCCGTGACCCCACGTAATCCACTGTCAGTTGCGTACTCGTAAATACCCACCACCCCTGACTCCTCATATCCCACTGCCAGCACGCAATAACCCTTTTATGCACAGCCAGGATTTCTGAGAGGCTCCGGCCTAGCCTGGCCCTCAGCCTTCATCGCCCCCGCGTCCCCACAATGTACGCCGCCGACCCACCGCATCAGTCCCCTAGTATAGTACAGAAACACGGTATCATCTCCACGTCCCCGTGGCCCTGAGCAGCACCCACACCCCAGGTATATATACTGTGCCGGCACTCCTTGTCAGGGGCCAGAACCCATTCAGCTTCGAGGCATCCTCTTGCCCACATATAATATAACCTGAGGGTCTACAGGGGGGGACGCTGGCCGCTACGCGACGGGAGTGGCGCAACCCGTGAATATCGCTGGCTGGGATTCGGGCTGGTGGGTGCCGTAGCTTGATTATCGACCCCCTGTAGGGGTACCCACCAGAGGCTCGCCCCGGGCTGTGGTAACCAGGTGCACCTCATCTGGCCCACATACTTTGCCCTAGCGCCTACCCTTGACCCTTACCTGCACTGATTGGCCAGCTCCCGTGGTTGCGCCTCTTCCGCCACAGCAGCGGCCAGGCCGCAGGTTCGGCCCCCACCGACGACGTGGCGAGCCTACTTATAGCATTGGCCCGCGCGTCACCCCCCGGACCACTCAGCATGCTGCTCCTCCTCTCTCCCCGCCTCTAGCCGACCGGACTGGCGCCCCCCAGGGGTAAGTCGTTACAAATGGTGAGGCGACCGCATACTCTTCGCTACGACGCCGCGCAGTACCGCTGTTGCCACGCCGATGCCACCTGCGAGCCGCCACCACACGCACCACCGCAACCGCAAGGCCATGGTCAGAGGTTAGACTATGTACATGCCCGCAGGCACGGTCCCTCTAGTTTGTTAACGGGGCCAAGGGATGCCCCTACGCGCCCCCTGAGTTGTTAGAGGGGTCAGGGGGACACCCCAGTACCGCCATGCATCCCCGCAGCTCCCCCACTGTACGGTTCCCCAGTACCGCCGCGTACCCCCACCGTACGGACCCCAGTACCGCCGCGTATACCCCCAAGACGCCAGTACACCGTCACCTTGAACTCCGCGTGCCCCTCGTGAGTGCTCCTCCCAGGCTGCCACGCCGTCTCAAGTACGCCCGCCATACAGTCCACCTGACGACCTCGCCGTCACATCCCTCTATGCACACATCACCACTTCGTCGCCGCTCCCGGGGCCTGCAGGCTGTCCCCGCAACCCCGTGTAACACTCCCTGGGGGCGCCGCAACGCGTGCACTGTAGCGCCGGCAACGATGTCGCCCGCCCCCAGACAACTCCGTGCACCCCCGGTGTATCCCGAGCAACCACTCCCAATACTGCCGTTGCCAGGCCGCCAGTAGAGACCCCGGTGCCATGGGAATACCCTACAGGGGTTTGGGCCTTATTACCCTGGTCGGGACGACCCATGACACCTCACTGTTGTATGCGGCGACCCGGGGCAGGCGGGTGAAGCACCCCTGTCCGACCCTCATGCACGGGGGCAGTACGGCTCACCATCAGGCCGGCACGACCTGTCACATCGCGTTGGCCGTCATACGCCGCCTGCCAGTACCGCACAATCAGGCCATGAGGGCACTGCTTCTCAGGCGCTACCCCCTCCGCTGCGTCCAGCGTAGGGACGGAAGCAGGTGCACCCACAATTCCTACACCCTGTCAATCTGCATCACCCCCGGCCCCCACCACGCCGTCACCATTTCCTCCGTGATGCCACAACCAGAGTATCCGCGAGTCGCCCTCCAGAGCCGCCCACCATAGCAGCAGGGGCAGGGCTGCCGACGGCGCATCGGGGCATCTCACCCCTTCCACTCGGACGCTCTTCAGGTCACTCTGGATTGTCTTCCAGGCACTTGAGGACATCTGTCCAGAGTGCCGCAGTGCCCACCTCACCTTAGGCCACCCCCTATCGGCACGCTCCTTACATGTCCCGCATAGTGGGGCGGAGGCACATTGATGAACCCAAACTGACGCTGTCTCTCCGCACCCGTGGCATCGCTGCGGAAGCACAGACCGCGACGGAACGCAGCTACTATCACAACACTGCGACCACAGGTCCTGCCATACATCGCAGCACGCGTCTTGGAGTCCGAGCAAAGCACCCGCCAGCGTGCGTGCTGTGGCACAGCTAAGTAGGCTGCGCCTCGCTTCCTCCCACGTGGACACCGGGCGGAGTATCGGTTGCCCGTCGGGCATCACCGGCAGGCCCGCAATCAGCCGGGGCCACCGCGCAACTTTGGGGCTGTGTGTGCCATGCGCCAGGAGCTCCCAACCGTAGTGCCGTAAGACCTCCCCGATGACATCAACCCCGTCTTGCCCCGGGCCCCTGGCGGATGCTAGAACCAAGCGTTGTCATCCCGCCTGAGCCTCAATGACCGCCGCGAGGCCCAGGGTGTCAAGGGTGTGACGGGCATCGGCAGCCACGTGGTCGTCCCCCTCTGGCAGAGAGAACATGGCCTCCGTGACGTGGCCTTGCGCGTCGTCGCCCTGTACCCGTGCCAGCTGCTTGGAGCCCACTAACACTGCCATGGACCGCCGCTCCGTGACCGCTGGTATGACTCGTCGCAGCTGCCGGTCATACAGCCACAACGTACCCACGTCAAGTACGACAGCCACCGCCAGGATTGGGAGACTGCACAGAGGTTGTTGAAGGACCGGCAGCGCCTCGCGAGGCCAGCCCATGACGTTCCCCACAGCTGGATGGTTGGCGTACACCTGGAGCCAGGGATCACTCTGGCCGTCAGGGCTTCTCACCATGGTACCACGCACCAGGGCCCACGATTGCGCCGACACCACGCGGGACCACTCCCTGAATGCCGTGATGTCCCGTGCCACCCAGGAACCGATCCACTGGCTGAAGGCCTGCGCCACCGCCGCCATCCAGTGAGGGAACAAGGACATGGCCTCTTCGTGCGCGATGCACGACCGTGGCACCAGCAGTGCGTGCAGCGGTGCCCTCTGAAAGGTTGCCCGCAGGTCGCCGGGGAGGCCGGCAAACGGGTTCCACGGCGGACGCCGTTGGATGCTCCCTGCCGGCGGGCAGAAGGGTGTGTCACCTCGCAGGAACGCGTATACCGCCCTCCTTCGATCTTGCATCGGCAGCTGCATGATCTGGGTGAGCCGATGGTTCCTGCGGACATACACATCTTCCCCAATCTGGACCATGTCCTCCACAAAGAGCCTGGCCTTGGCAGGGCCCCGGGACGACGCCGCTCGCACCGCAGCGAACAGCCGCTTCAGGTCCCTGGGGACGACACCCGCCATCAGGGATTCAGTCCACCTGCAGCCGTGCTCCCTCCACGCCACGAACTCCACCGCCCTGTCTGTCAGGGGTAGCTCCGCCGTGAACTCCTCCACACGCCTGCACAGGAGTCCTGCCACCTCCTCGTCCCGCGCACACAGCAGGCGCATGTGGCCAATGTCCTCCTCCAGCCCCCCACAGAAGATACAGGGGTGGGCCGGTATTGCCATACGCGTGAGCTTCTGTCTCCACCGTCGCATGACCTGCATTGTGGACAAGCAACCGTCACGTGCCCGCGGCATATTTCTGTGCGTTGGGCCGTGGTGTATAGCTCCCAGGGGCACCGCCTCGCAGGCGCCAACCAGTGGCGTGTGCGCCCTGGTGCGTGCCGCTAGCGAACGCCACTCCATCTCCCGGACTTGCTAAAGGGCTTGCATGGATGGCACACGCGGCTCGAGCTCTCCATTATCCCCCGGCACCAAGAGGATGGCGTGCTCCTTTGGTAGGACGAGATGGACAGGCGGGGCCATTGCACGGGCCGCGGCAGAGTCCGGCGCCTCGAGCGGGACCGCCGCCAAGTGCGAGCTCTGCCTCACCACCCAGTGGTGCGGCCCCCCAACTCGGCGTGGCAGCCGCCGCAGCCCCTCCACTATCCAGCTCAGTGTGTGCTGGTTGACCAGATGTGATGTCGGCCCCTTGATGCCACGGTACAGGGCCTCCTGCGCCCTGCGGAGATATGCTCCTATGATGGACGCATCACCACGTGCACCGTGCACGCTGACGGGGGCGTGTGCAACAGGTATGCCGCCGCGCCGATGATCTCTGCCTCCGGGACCGTGCCGTAGATGGCACCCGTCCAAATGGGGATTCCGTGGCTGGCCACCGCCACGTTTGTGGCGTTGTCTCCCTGGGGCGACGCGTCAGACGATGTGACTTTAGTCGCCACCGGCACCCAGCAGTACCGGTGGGGTTCCAGCCACGCCACGTCGGAGTGGGGGCTCTACACCACCCTTCCAAGGGACGCCGCACTGGAGGCCGTGAGCTCCGGGGACCGGACTACCTTCGGCCGATACACCGCATGTGGTCTCCAGGCCAGGTCACATCCACAGACTGACTTGATGTCGTCCAGGGCGGTGGTATACTCCGCCCCCCAAAGCGTTGCGGAGCAGGAGGGCTGGTACACCACCACAGATCCCTGTTCCACCGCGCCGCCATCACGCAACGACGTGACGGCGACGTGCGGATCGTGCGGCACGTTGGACATCGGAACCACTTCCGGGACAGAGTACTCATCCGGATCCGGGACAGGGCCTGCTGGTAGCAGAAGGACAATTGCCCACTCGCTGCACCCGTGCACCGCCGCGCATGCCCTGGAAAACGCTGGCCGCCCGTGCACAACCCACAGTGGTGACGGGTTTATGCCGCCCCCGGCGTGTGGAGTGAGTAGGGGGACGGACGCCGGATCGTCTTGCTGCTGGTAACCCTCAAAGACGTCCCCCAACAGAAACAGGAGGGCGGCTAGCGGGACGAACGGCATGGATAGCCCCGGGTTGGCCGGGTCCCATCCTTCCTCCCTGTACCCGCCCACCACATACACGTCCCCCGCAGTGGACTGTCTATTGCGTTTGCTGGCCTTCTTTCGGCGCACCGGGTGAATTAGCCGGTGAGTCAACGGACTAGGCAGCTGCGGCCGGAAGACGTCGCGGAGCCCCGTGAACCACACGTGGTCCAGCTGATGGGGCCCTACTCCTGCGTGCGGAAGGTGCAGGTGGTCCTTATGACACTCCTGGAGCTGGACAGCCCAGTGCCCAGGGGCAGGACAGGGGAGCCGCGCATGCAGGAGGTCATTTGCGGGATCAGTCAGGGACTGTACCGCCGCATCTGTGCGGGGCCCCGAGAGAACGCAGATGTCTCTACCCTTGAAGGAATAGGATCGGGACACCCACTTCCGCCCCGCCCACTGCACTTGCGGCAGATGGGCTTGTACACACGAGTACACTGACGATGGCATGAGAAGTCCTACGCGCAACGTCCCCATCGCCCGGAGTACCCTGTCCACCCACGTATTGCCAGCGTGCGTGGCGAATGACGCAGAGGGCACCATGAACTGCCCGCACACTCCGTACTGCACGTGCATGTCCCGAAGCATGGCCCGCAGCTCATCCCGGACTGTCGTCGACCTGTGGTGGGTGAGTTGAGCCATGGTCGCCACGACAGAGTCGCGGCAGATAACCTGGACATCCGCCAACCCTAACCCATGACCCGACCGCACCGCTACGTTGGACAGGTCCTTGGGCAGCTTCTCGAATTGCAGGGCCGCAGCCTTGATGGCAGTATTCAGCTTGATCACCGCCTCCGCCGTGTCGGACAAGTAGGGCGCCGCGTACCGCACGATGCCTCCAACCACAGCCGCCATCACCTCATGAGGCACCGACGCCGGCCCCAACGTGTTCTTGCACCAGCCCAGCAGAGCTTCACACCTGAGTACATGTTTCTCCTTCATGGTCGCCACCCCAGGCGCAGGCCCAAGTATGGTACCGTGCCCTTGGCGCGTAAGCATACCCATGGGGCCGCCGTGTTCCCTGGGCTCAGGCACACCATGATCGAATGGATGCAAGCAGTATTGGCATAGGCGCATTTGCCGACGTTGAGGGACATGCCCATGTCCGTGAGATATCGCGCTATCGCCGCTGCATACTCCAGGAATTGCGGCAGGGAGTGCGCTATCAACAGGAGTTCATCACAGTACGCCTGCACCAGGGGTGGCAACGCATGGCGAGCATCTCCCCGCGCCTTGCAGGCAAGGCTCCGCAGGAGAGGTTCTAAGAGGAGGAGGTAGAGCACAGCGCTCTCCGCACTGCCCTGCCGCAAGCCCCTGTGGAGCCGAATGCTCGGCGTCGGGCCGTGCGCAGTGACGATGCGCACCACAGACCCGCAGCTGAGGGTGTGGAAGAGCCTGATGAGCTCTTCCGGGACTCCCATGTGGCGCAGGAGGAGCGCCAGCGCCCCGTGCGGCGCTGTGTCAAAAGCTTTTGACACATCGAAGGCCACGACGTGGTTTTCCTCCTGCCCACGTTGCAGCCTGCGCTGGGCCAGGAACACCGGGGCAGCCGCCGTGGAGCCCGGCATGGCTCCGAACTGCCAGTCCGCAGCCAGTCCCTTGCGTGCCAGGACAGCTGTGAACCTCCGCATGAGGGGAGTCATGAGCATTCGCATGTCTTGCTGCCCCAGCGCTATCGGCCTGTACTCGTCCAGGTTGCCCGTGGCTGTGCCCTTGGGCATCAGCCAGATAATGGCCTCGTGCCAGGACTCCGGGACGTCCGCACCCCGCAGGATAGCCCTGTACGCGTGCACCAGGAGCCCCTGCACCGGTTCAGGCAGCTCTGCTATGAGGGCAGCCGTGACCCGGTTGGACCCCGGAGCTTTGTCGTCCGCCACGGCCTGCCTCACGGCGTCTTTGAGGTGCTGCAGGGTGTAGTCCTGCACCGACCTCCATTCCTCAGGCACCCCCCTGGGAACGTGGGCCCGGACCAGCCGCTCGAAGGCCGGCAGGTTCACTGGCCGGTTGGCGTACAGCGCCTCCCAGTACCTCTGGACCTCGCCAATGACGTCCGAGGCCTCCAAGAGCACCTTCTCCGACTCGCGGACGCGTACGGACCACAGGCCCGACGGGGCATAGTTCACCACGTTGATGGCCCCCCGTATCGCCGTCCATCGGAGCTGCAGATGCGGCACCCTGCCCTGCCAATAGTCCTTGATGGACCGGCGCCTGTTGCTCCTGAGGACACCCCGCAGCTCTTCCACGCGTGTCTCTAGCTGGTGGAGCTGTTGGTCCAACGCGGCACGTAGGTCCTCCACCGAAGCGGGGGATGGGTCGGGGTCCACCCACCGGAGGTGCTGTAGCAAGGCAGTCGCTTCCTGGGAGTGGAGTCCGGCCGCCGCCGCGTCCCGTTGCCACAGCTCATGGGCGCGCCAGGCCAGGGCCTGCTGATCCCAGAGGACCTGGGCCAGAGACGCCTCCGTCTCCGCCTGCCCATACGGGTACTGCGGGTCCACGCCCAATGGCATGCGCACTCCCGTGACCCTGGACACGTCATCACGGAAGGCGTAGAGCAGGTCAAAGACCGCCTGCACCTCCGACGTGCCCATGGTGGCAGTGTCCTGGTCCGACGAGAGCCACGCCTGCAGCCGCCGATCCCCGCAGGCCTTCTGCAGTTCTGCCGCCGCCGCCTCACGAACCCCCGGGGAGTCCGGGCGTATGGCATGCAGCCTACCTTGGGCGTGCGAGTAGGCCATCCTGGTGACCCTCTCTTTGCCGGCCACCGCCAGCGGGATGTCCAGGACCACAGGGCCATGATCCGACCCCGGCGACGCTGGAGACCGGCCGGCGCCAAGTGTGGGCGCTCACGCGCCGCCCAAGGGACCAGAGGCGAGTTCAGAAAGAAGGAGTCCAGTCGGTGCCCTGCCCTCGTGGGCCTCCTGTCCTCCTCCCGTTCCGGGCCTGCCCTGCGGAAACCACACTGTTCCCACAGGGCTTGGAACCTCCTCGTGGTGGGGTGCCACGGGGACTCCAGCCACACGTTGAAGTCCCCTCCGAGGAGCACGGCCCTGGTGCCACCCGCGCTCTTGGCCGCCGCGTACATGGCCACGTCAGCCCAGAAGGACGCCTTAGACGCCCAGGAGTCGCCGCCGCTGCCCGGGCCGTGGACGTTGATGACCGTGAGGGTGCCACCTGCGGTCACCACATCGAGGGCCATGGCCTTGCCCGGCACGATGTCCACGATGTCTCGAACTTCCTCCGCGGCGAACATGTCCGCCCGAAAGGCAATCAAGAGCCCGCCGCGCACCGCTGCCGCCGACGCCGCCTGGGCATCCACCCCCGGGTACGCATGATACCCGTGGTGACGCCACTGATTCTCCAAGTGCACCACACCCTGAGGGTCCTGCAGGCCGGTCTCCTGGAAGAGGCCCAGGATGGCACCCTTGGCCTTCATGACGCCCGCCGCCACCGCCTCACCGTCGAGCATACCTGGGGCCACTGGTACGCCGTCCCCCCGCATCGAGCCCTGGACGTTCCAGGACACCGCCGCTCGGGTGTCGGAGGCGGGGCCCCTTCATGGCTGCACGTGCGGACCGGGGCCCCCCGCCCGATCCGGATCACTGGACGGAGGGGGGCCACCAGCAGGTCCAGGGGGACCACCCGCACCCGGCGCGGGTGGCTGGCGAGGTGGCCCCTGTCCTTGTGGGCCTCCGCCCGAGGCGGCCGTTGTCTGCTGAGACCCGGCAGATGCGGCGGGCTCCCCCTCTGCCTGTCCGCCGGATGTACTTGCCGCCGTACTCCCCGTATAAGTCACCGCCCCACGCCGTGCTGCAGACCCAATCGCTCCAGATCGCGCCGCCGACGGCGACGCCCCGCGCTCCGCCGCAGGGCGGGCACCCGTGGGCAGCATGAGCGCTCTGGACCTCGCCTAGGCCGACTCGAAAGGCCCTGCCTGGCCCCCCGGCATAACGCCAGCCAGCATGGCCAGCGCCTGGTCCTGTTGCGCCGGATCAGCCGCATGGTCCCGCTGGATGTGGTCCAGCAGGTCCTTGGGGTGGAGGTGGGTGGGCCGGCAGTGCTTGCCAGCTCTCCATGTGCAGTGACCAGCCCCATCCAGCCGAGACCAGGGGCAGACGTTGATCGTCTTCGACCCACGCTGCTCCGTGGCCAAGTCACCGCCGAAGTGCTGCAGCACGTACCGAATGTTGGCATAGGCGCCATACTGAGGCGAGGGGCTCCTCTTGGGCGGCGGCTTGGGCGCTGCTTTCGGGGCCGGCCTCGCCGCCGCGGCCGGGGATGCCGCAGGCCGTACCGGTGGCACGCTTGGTGGCTGCGGCAGGTGCAGCATTCCCCCCACGGGAAACTGCTCCTCCACCCAGCGGCGCCACGCGTCGGCGAACTTCTCCCGGTCACCCTCGACCTTCCACCTGGACGTGGAGAACGCCCGGAGCCACGGCCCCATGTTCTCCGCCATGACCAGGCGGAGGGCATCTCCTCCGCTCTGCCGGCGGAAGCGCGCCGCGGCCGCGCCTGCCACGGTCCCTTGGAGGTACATCGCCTCGCCCCCGTCGCCACTCAGTGCACTAAGGTGCAGGGCCTCCAGGTCGGCGGGGCGGACCGTGAGCACCGTGCCCTCTCCGCGATCGTACAGGCGCAGTGCCGAGGAGTGGGGCTCCAATGCCGCCACAACCCAGCACCACGCCCGCGACACGCTATGCAGCAGTGCCAGCGAGGCTGCCGGCCTATTGCTGGAGGACTGCGCTGCCGGGGCCCTGGGGAGGGCCGCTGCGTGACCCTGCAGCGCCCTGCACATGACAGCTGCATGCTCAGCCTGCCACATGTTGCTCGGGGCTATGGGCCAGACGTTCTGCCCCTGGATCGCCGGCGGTCGCGTGACCTCCACGAAGACCGCCGGCGCCGGCGGGATGTCCTCGGCCTTGCACCTGTGTGCCCTGCGCACCGGCCCCAGCTCCCTGAGGCACTCCCGGAACACCCTATAGCAGGCTGGGCCCCTGGACTGCTGCCTCCTGAGCCGGCACGCGGTGACGACAACCCATGTATATATACATATATATATATATATGTATATATCATATACATCATTTTTTCCAAAGTTGTTCCTATACCACTTGGGATGCTCAAACAAGCGTTTTTAGCACGTTTTGAGCCCATGGTGGCGCATTTTGGGCCATGGAAAATCTCAAAATGCCTTAAAATTGGGCCGTTTTGGGACCAAAAATGGGTCTAAAAAGGGTCAAAAACGTGTTTTTCCAAAAGCGACCTTGGACCATCGGGGGGTGCACAAACAAGTGTTTTGAGCCCATTTTGAGCCTGTTTTGACCTAGTTTAGGCCCTTCCGCCACGTGTATGCACCAAGTTGTACCCTTCGCACGTACCTTAGAGCCGTATGGTGGAGCCACCTAGAGTTATATATATATATATATATGTGTGTGTGTGTGTGTGTGTGTGTATGTATGTATGTATCACATTGGTGATGGCCGCCGGCATCTTACTCCCAACGGCACAAACAGGCCTTCCCTGGGGCATCCTCTGAGCACCAATACTACGGATGTCTACAGCCTAACACGCGTTCTGCTACCCCAGTCCAAGACCCCTTCTCAGGGATGATACCTGCACCGGAATGAGTAAAATGATCCTGGGCACAAGTAGTACATTGCACAGGTACCCCATGGTCATGCGGCCGAGGGCACTGCCCACCCCAATTAGTGAAACCAGCACGTCGTGTGTGTTCATGTCTTCAGCAGACGCCAGTGCTCTCTCCATTTGAGCCACGTTGTTGATTACCACGAGACCTGCAGGGAACACCGTTGGGAAGGCGGCCTTTATGAAATCCCACCCTCACTTTGGAAAACAGCGGCTGTGGCACAAAGCACAAAGGACACACATCTTTGAGGGCAACACACTACGCGATCTGATCAACAATACAACAAAAAAGGCGCATTGTTTGGGTTAGGGTCACCGAGATGGTGAAACAAGCTAGGTTGTATAACCCTCTTTAGTGTGTAGGGTGGACCTACCAGGTTTGGCAAGCAGCAGCAAGCAAGCAACAAGCACACGCGAAATAGGCAAAAATTAGAACTCTGTCGCTGGGCTTCGGATTCGGCCGAATTTTAGTGGATGATAGCTATAAGTACAATCACACAAACTTTGAGCAAGAAATTCAATGGTGGCAGCTGGGAACGGTGGTCGCAGGTGGCAGACCAGGTTCCAAAATATGGTAACAATGGCCCAAAAATGCCCTTTTGGGGGCAGTTTGGGTGTCCAGCATGCCCCTCGAGGAGGCCATTTGCATTGGAACCAACCTAGACGATGAACAACAGCTTTGATCACTGTCTAGTGCGTTTTGCACCCAAGTGGTGGGCTCAACAACCCCTTGTGGGGCGCAAAATATTGCAAAATTAGCCTTGAAAAGCACCCTTTTTGCACACTTTTTCAAGTTCCACCTTCTTTTGCTGTGTTTGACAGCCATGGATTGCGTTGGGCACCCTTGTAGTGATAAAGAATGATAAAGGGCACGACTAGCATGCAAGGCACACGTGCTAGGGTAGGGTTACAGGGGCCACTTGCGGCAATTTTAGGACCGACAGTGCATACAAGGTGGTCTAAGGGGAATGCGGGGGGGGGCGGTTGTCTCTCGAGCAAGCGAAGTCAGCGAGGAAGGGTTTGGGGGATGGTAATAAGGGGAGGGGGGTTGTAGAAGGGTGCTGGCGGGAGTGCCACACGGGCATGTCTCTCGAGCAAGCAAAATGAGCGAGGAATGGTTTGGGGGGGTATAGGGGGGGTTGGTGGCCTTAATCGTTCTGGGTGTCCCTCAACATGCGTTTGTATTCTGCCATTTTACCAGTGTACCTCATGTTCCATCCCCCACCATCTCGGTCCCAATATCAAGTCTTGACTCGGGTTAGGGCTACATTTACAGTTAGGGTTAGTTGAACAACCTTGTCATCCCCCTGGTACAAATTCCGGGTCGTCCAAGGTACAACATGTGCACCAATTGCCTCAATTTGGAACTGAATTGCAGTACTTTTGAACAAAACGTGGTGATGCATCAAGCCGTTAGGGTCTGAACACTGCACACACATGGGGAGTGGCCCGGCTGGGGAGGCAGCTGCGAACAAAGTGCATGGCTGGGGACTGGGAAGCGTGCCATGCTTCCAAGGGTGTAGCTGGTGCACTCAGTAGTATCGCTCTCTAGTGCGCCACGCTTATACGGGGGTGGGGTGGGCACAGGAGGATGGACAGCCGATTTAATCGTTCGCTCTCCCTCTCTGCATAAGGGTGTCCTAGACCTTAATAGACTAATGCCTTGAGTGGTGTCATGTTCCCCAATAACACACAAGGCCAAACACAAATAAACCACACGTGCCGTATTGAGCAAAGTCAGAATGCACAAAAAGCACTATAGGATCAGATTAGATCAATCTGTGATGGTTGTGGTTTTAGTGGTGGTGCCGTCAGGTCACCCACACCTTCGTCCCTAGTTCGAAAACATTCCCGCTTGCCGAGCCTGCATCCCTGCACTCCGTAAAGGGACCGCGGACCAGATGCTAGATCTAGGCCTCCGCAGTCGCCAGCGCAAAATAGTATTTGGTTGCCAAAGCAAGGGAAAACGAGGGGCAGGGGGTAACAGGGCGATGATGAAAGTGGGGCGGTGGGTTGGCATTGGGCGGGGGGGGGGGGGGGCAGAACGAAATTGAAGACCCGATCAATTTTTGTACCTTTTCCACCTGGAAGTTGAGGGTACAATTTCACTAACACATTAAATGGGGTGGGACAGACCTTTTCGTGTTGCATGTGGGGTGTTGGAGGCGCAGGTTGGTGGAAGCGGACATGGGAAGTCATTATAACGCACTATCCTAATGGGAGTTCCCTGCCCCGGGTGGTGTACTGGAGGTATTTGCAACGCAGCTGCAGCTGTGGCCATTGCTCTTGCACATGCCATTCTGTGCTAGACTGGGACACATTGCAAAGGGACCTTGGTATCAACCCATTCCATCCTGAACATTGCCCACAACCAATGGCATCCCAGGTTGGATGTGGTGTTGAGCTTTGTGAACAATTCGGATATGTCTAACGGCAAGGCCCGTTTTTCTGCCACCAAAAAGTGAAAGTGGACATGCAAAATGCCTTCATGGAGATGAAAATGTCTATGTCGGAACAGTGGACGGCGCAACAATGGCCATAGGATTTCACACACAGGTATCAAAGCACGAAAAATGCAAAGAGCCTAAGCAACCTGTGCCAGTCATCAACCCACCCACCCCACCTTTCCCCCGTCTCATATCCCTTCCCCTTCGCTTCGCCCCGTTTTCCCGCGCTTTCCCCTGCCCCCTCGTGTTTTCCTGGTTAACGACAGTCAGTCGCTCTTGCTCGCCAGGGGTTGGACAACCATGGACCACGGCATATCTGCACGTTGGAGGCCCTCCCGCGGGTGTTGTGTCGCCCGCAACCACCTTAGGGGCATGGTCCGCCAAACCCTCCCTCACCTCGCCTGAAGGGGTGCAGTGCTTGGGGGCAGTGAGCTCCAGCAGCCGAGAAAGGAATGGTGAGTAATCTAGTTCCTGGCATATAGAAAACCCTGCCAGCCATGATTGGTATTGTTCTTGCTTGCCCGAAATAAAGGGAATACCCAGCGTCCCAGAATAATGACTGCCCATAGGACCTCTTTGGTTCGGGATATCCTCGGGGTGCCCCACACTGCTTTGGCGTCCATGCGATGCTTTCGGAGGAAGAGGTGCCGGTGGTCAAAATACAGGGGGACGGCCATAAATTCTGAACCACCCTGGAAGCGAAATGGGACGCCTCAGGCTGCGCCGAAGCCCGCTACCCTTTATAGGCTCCTGCCCCCCACAATATGACACGCTGCGAATGCCCAAGGGCTGGGCATGGGCCGCAGGACCATGCGGACCTGAGCAGCCATATACTGACAATTCTGCTGCCCTTCAGGAGTCCGTTACTCTGCACCATTTCCTACATTTCCTACTCATGGAGCGATGCAGGGACCTTGTCAGAGGCCCCTCTATGCGGCGAGTAGGGAGCGGGCACATGTGGAACCTCAGACATTGCACATGCACCATGTCCATCCTACCCCAGCACCACCCCCAACCTTGTTTAGAGCCTCCCTGTCGGGGTTGATGACAATACTTCCTCGCTGGTTTGCCCTTTCATGGGCCAACTGATGAACGCTACAATAAGGATGGCCGCGAACCCATACTTATGACATAAAGATACTTCGGAGTTTCTGTGGGGGCACCGCAGAGCGTTTCCGTTGTTGACACATGCGATTCATGGAACTGGTGGCACTGCATGACAGAGACCTGCCCCAGTGCTCATGATCACCGGCGCGGCAAACAACCAAAAGTCCAATGTCCCCAAGGCCTGTGTCAAAGTCAGGCCACTGGGCACGTCTGGGGCTGCGGAAGGCAGTGGCGCGGGCTGCGGAATGAGGGCTCCACGATCATTGGCATCGTCACTGTCCCCCTCATTACACTCAGGCAGCGGACCTTCCCATGGCAGCGGATAGACGCCAAGTGGGCGGTCTGGGAATAGGACACCAAAGAAATGGCACGTGGATTGAAGTCCGGAAGCGTACACAAGCGCACACAGAAGGTCAGTTTGGGGAAGCACAGCGGAGCAATGTGCACAGAGCGTGAGGACCAGTGCGCAGGGTATCAGGGAACGTGGTCGGAGGGTGTGGGGATACCCACAGTAGGCCAAGCGGTTGGCACAGAGGGCCAGGGGTGCGCATGGCGGGATGGGATGAGACGGGTACGGTACTGGCATCCCGCTCCGGGGCACTCCATCGGCTGGGGGGGGGGGGGGAGCGTGGATTGCTTCATGGGGGCATGGGAGGCTCGCATGAGCCCGTTTTTCAAGGCTGGGGCTGGAGCCCTTCTGTCGGTGACCTATCTTGACACATGTGGCTGTGGCGGTGGCACTTTTGTTTGTTTAAAGACACGTTGGTGCCCTGTCATTTCAGGCTGTTCTCAATTGCAGTGCTCCACCCAGGCCTCCCGATGCCACTTAAAAAACAAGTAGGCTACCCAGAGTCTATATCAGAATCCGCGTCAGAGCTGGATAAGCTAAACTCCGAGTCACTGGAATAGTTGGAGCTGTAATCACGAGGCAAAGTGCTGCCTGAGCTACAGCTTGAGCCTGTTCTATGCCGTGGCACGAGTGGGGGCACCACCAGAATCATGCACACAACTTGAGGTGTGCACTTCAAATGCAGTGTCAGAACAAGCTGAGCACAACCACCCACCATGGATGTCATGCAAAGGAGGACTGCTGCATGGCTGCTGACATCTATGACTCTGTGCAGCAGAGTGAACCGCATCACAAAAAATAATATAAGGAGTGAAACAAGAGGTTCCCAAGCGGTCTGGGATCCCCGAGCGGGGAACAGACAACGGCTACGGAATCATTGCTGTCTCAGGGCTCCTTAAAGCTGGGAGAGAAACAGTGGCTACATAACCTGTCCCAAAAAAGGTGTCTTGCAGTCACCTGACAGAAGAGCCCCTTTCCCAAACATCCTCCCCTCGGTCCCACGGGGTTCATATGACCCCGCTGGAGCACGAATTATCACGCAATCTTGCCTGCTTACGCGTGTCTGAGGCCTTCGCTTCCGCCCCACCAGGAATGGAACCGAAAATTCTGCCGCTGCGATATCAGGGCAATAACGCAGGGGCCGTCCACAGGGGGTCGAGGGTCAGAGGTGCAAGCCGCAATACAGAGGGTGAAGATGACACTGTGCGAGAGTCCGATGGCGTGCCGCTTACTACCCCCCCTCGTCCGAACACGGACCAGGTTCTGATTCAGGGGGCAAAAGTGCGGAAACACGGGGTCGCCATGTTTGGACAAGCCCGTGTTACCGTGCGGCACGTACCACGGAACACACGTTGCAGACATCAGCGAACCCTCCCCCTTCATGACTACAAAGGGGTGTCCAGCGGGCCAGCATACACCTCAAAACACAAGAGCACATTGAATCACACCCACATCAACACTTTTACACCCATATTGACCCTTCCTGCAGCCTGCACAAAGCTACAACCCACATTCTCTATTGGAGTGGAACCGCAAAAATGATAGTTACACAAAAAGCCCAAAAGTGCGGAAACACGGGGTCGCCGTGACGTTAACGGTGGGCTAGCGCCCCGCCGAAGTCTAGTGCCGTCCCTCCGCATCCAAACAGCACGCGGCCCTGTGTGCGCGTGCCCACAGGCAACACACACCGACTGCAGCCACACCATCGTCCGCGTCAGCTGTGGCCACGGGGGGTTTCAGCTCCGAAACGCGAGGCGCCCCGACCACCCACTCCTGAGAAGAGATGCCGGACACCGAAACTCCTGCAGTTCAGCGGTGCCTTGACGCACCGACGGCAGTCGGAAGCTGATCGGAGCAGTTGTGGAGGGGGGGGGGGGGGGGGGGCGGCGGCCGGAAACCCACCGACGCTGCTCGAGGCCAATGGGCGTCGGTTGACAGCCAAGGGGGGTCTGGATCAAGGGCTACGTGCGCAGAACCTTCACGCATTGTGCCCCTTTGGGGGCAAATAAAGGCGGCTGGGCCCTGGGGTCCGTGCACAGGACCGCCGAGTCCCTTGTGTGGGAGGGGCCCAACACGCGGCACCTCGGAAACCCGCCACGCTTCGGGACCCGGTCGCTGCGGCCATGGCCCCGGGGCCGAACGCGTGCTGTGCGCCTCACTGTTCCCGCGTGCCCGGCGGGGGTTGCCATAAAAGCTGAGGACTTGTGCCGGGCGGTACTTCCCGTTGTCCGGGGGGCTCCATCAATCACAAAAAGGCCAAGGGCCTCCAGAGGACGGATTATGACAAAGAGTTTCCATTCCTTAAAAAGCACAACACATCCGACTGTGACAGCCGCGGCATGGGGCCTCTTGCAGTGTATCTTTCCCCGACCCGCACGATTTGCCGACAGTCTTCATAACCCCCCGCCCCGGCTTTGGTGTGCGCAGGCAGTGGCTGTTACTGAGTTGCACAGCGCTGCTGCATCCCACATGGCAGAGCTGCCTCCTAACGACGCCCCGTTGGACACCAGAGGCATGTCCGGCGGAAAAGCAGTCGCCGCCCCTCGCCCATAGCCCCCGTCTCTATGGACATCACTACCCCCTGAGGCCCAAAATCTCCTCACGATCCATGATCCAACCCCAGAGTCCCAGACTGGGCCCCAACGCCCCTCCTTCCCCCCCCCCCTTCCACATCTAAACCCATTTTGGGGCGCGAAGCACCCGGAAGAAAACTTGTGTCCAGAATGCTACGACTCCTGGAAGGGGGTCAAAATGTGTAGGGGGGCTGACCACGCACATCTGCAGAAAGGGGGCAGGGGGGGAGGGGCTGATTACGCACTCTAGCGCACACACCTGCGGATGGCCTAGTAAGACGAATCAGCAGGTTGCCATGGGGCCTGCGGCACAACGGATACTTGTCGTTGGAAATCCAGCGAGAAGATGCGCGTGGTATGACAGCTCTGGCTGTCGTACATCACTGCATGCAAAATACCGGCAGTCAGCTGTTGGGAATGTGGGGAGTATCTCCTGTTGACTCGAGGCACTACCCAAAATACCAACAGTTGACGAAATGTTTCTCGCCCTTTCCCCCAACTCCTGCAGGCCTGCCGGGGGGATTGAGGGTGTGCGGGGGGGGGGGGGGGCTTTGGGGGGGGGTTTCAAACCCCCAACCCCCTCCTCTTGGCAGGGGCTCTTTGGGCCGGCTGCCGAAAGAGCCACTGTGCCGGACCTTCCACCCCTTCCGAGAGGGCTCTTTGGGCACCGGTACTGCTTAAAAGTTTTGCACCAAGAATTTTCCCAAGCAATGTTGGAGGACAACAATTTTCAGGGAGTGTCGGATGCAAACAAAAGTTTGTCCAACCAAAATTGTGGTAATTGGATGGGGGGCTGAGGTTGCGGGAAAAGGCAGGGGGTAATACAAGGTAACAGGGGTTCTGGGTGAGTGCCATTTATCGTGGGTTCTGGGTGACTGTTGCAAATTTCTGGTAGGCTCCTTCTTCGATCCTCGAACCCCAGTGTGATCCAGCGCAGGCAAAGAAGGGTTTCTACTTAGAGCCGGTCGAAAGAGCCCCTTTCTTGAATCTCCCCTCCAAGAGTTTGGGGGGATCTCTGCTCCCCACCAACCCGACAAAAAGATTTTCTACCGTCCCTGATCGAGTGTTTATGGGGTGCAGGGCCGGGGGTCGGGTGAGACCTAATTCAAGTGAACTAAGCGAAGGTGCAGGGCCGGGTGGGGTGTGGTGGGGTGGCGTGGGGTGTGTGGGGGGGGGGGGGGGGCTTTCTCGCCAGAACTCCTGCGGGTGTGTCGAGAGGGGTGGTGGCGTGCGCACAAACCTTTGCGAAGGCGGGCATGCCCCAAAAGGCTAATAGAAGGGCAAACATGGCAAACGTCAGCCCGGTATTGAGGGCATCTGGGAGGTACGTGCCGCTTTGGACGAGGGCGATGGTAAAGAGCATCAATATCATTGTGATGGTGATGGCGTACCCGTAGTACAAAAGCCATACTGGATGGACTGGGGCTGCGCAGAGCAGAGTGCAACGGAGCCGCAACGGACGCACAGTGCGCGGAGAAGGTCGCTAACGAGCCAACAAAAAGCCGCCTGGAGTCATCGATGTCCCTTTGCCTGGGTCGACTGGTCTCGTCCGGACAAATGGGACCGGGATGGGGTGGTCTGAGGAAGGGAAGGGGAAGGGGCCGCACAGGCACCTGGTTTTAGGAGCCATAGCGCCTGACGGTGCGGTCCTGCTTCTGCCGGACGTGGGGCACGAACCCGGGTCTGGTTCAGGCGTCTGTGGTGTGACAGCTCAGGCACGTGACCTCGTTGACGGGTTTCGTCGGGGGGAGGGGGGGGGGGGGGTTCCGCAGGGGACCGACCATATGCAACGAACTGAAACTGGCATGATTGGAATCAGCGTTGGCAGGCAGTCAGAACAGCAGTCGCCCCGCTTCCAAAAAAACCTTTTCTGCGAATGGCCCAAACTAAGGCCTCGGATCTCAGTGAGTGAGGGGAAGGTCTGACAGAGGCCTGCAGCATAAAGCACAGAAGAAAGAGCAAAGTGTCGTGGGGGCAAACTGCAGGTGGCAAAGAGCCTCGGGCGGGAGGGGGGGGAGATGGTCTGTTGATGTGCTGCCGCAATGGGGAGTGCATGCGCTGGGTGGCTAGGGACTCAGGCAGGACAGCACTTCAGCAAAAGCGCACCACTGGCAGCCCGGCTCCCGCTCGCTCAAGTCCACTCACTTCGTTCCCCTGAACCCCGAACCACCGCGCCGATTTGTTGTGAGAAAATACGTCTTACTGAAGAAGCCGTCTTGGAGAAGAACTCTTAATCGGTGGGGCAACGCATCCCGTTCGTGCCAACCGCTACCCTCCAGCCCCCCGCCTCGCCCCCCTTTGCACGACTCTGCGCCTTTGCCTTTGGTACACGGTGTGCCTCACAGATTTCCGTAGATCAGGAAGCGGGAGGGGGAGGCAGAAATGGGCAGCATGCAGGGGCCGTGGAGAAGGAACTGGGGTGCATAGGTGCGAAGGGGGCAGGAAGGTGAGGGAAGCAAGGTCCAAAGGAGGTGGAAAATAGCACAAGGTGTAGGTGGAAGGATGACGACTATCTGAGGGCAGTTGGCGGTCAGCCCACGTTGGTTGGTAGATGATTCACCAACGCCGGTTGGCCGATGATGGGACTTGTTGGTGGTGTGCCTCGCACGGGAAGCTGTACTTAGTTTGTTTTCGACCTGAGGACACCGCTGCCGGGAAATCAGGAACGGGGTTGATCATGGGGGTTGGGATGGGACGGGCATGACGGCGGATCGACATAAGTGGGAGGCTAACACAGTGGGGCAAATCCTAGGCCCCTCCGCGTCACCGCTGACTGGGACCAGCAGGTGCTACCCACACGTACCACCCGGAGGCACTGCAGAGGCAGGGGATGGTGCTGCGCCAGGATTTGCGCTACCAGGGCGGGGCGACACAGGAAGCGGCAGGAAAAGAGCCCAGAACTTGGGGGTGCCCCTCGACGCCTGTTACTTCCGGGTCCACGGAACCCCGAGCTCCATACTGAGTTGGACCGGAACAGAGCAGACCGTCAAGAATGCCTTGTCCAGGGGGAACCGCTACCCTCGGAGCAGGCGCCATCCACATGGGGCGGCAGGCGCCATCCACATGGGGCGCCTGCTGCGCCTGTGGGAGACCCTGGCGGACAGCAGCCCATCCTTCTGGAGGCTGGTTCAGGGGGTGAGGTGAGATGAGGCCCTTCCCGGCAGACACGCCGAAACCCGCTCCCTCCCCTGCGCCTCACCTCCTCCACCTCACCTCACCTGACCTCACCTCACCGCATCTTACCGCAGCTCACCTCACCTCACTCCCACCTCGGGTTGACCGCCAACTGTGGTCAGATAAGCGTAATCCTGCCCGATCGGGTACACATCGTGAGGATAGGGCGTCAACATTGGGTCATTGCAGAACCTGAAGCAAGTGGCTTGGGGAGTGGCCATATCCCAAACGCACCCCCAAGACCCACCAAAAGCACGACAAAAGGGAGTAGCAGAAGATAAAGCGCGTCGTTGTGCCCGACAAGCCCCTCTTTCAACTGAGCAAAGAAGCTCGCACCAAGGCCATTCCAGCTCTTGAGCAGTCCAAGAACGAGCCCAGAGTCCTGAGGAGAGGCGCGGCACCGCGGTAGCCGTGCAAGGGACTGAAACGAAGGGGCATTCTGAGATATAGAGGTCCAAGTGTCACGGGGTGGACCAGCCCACCCATAAGGAAGCCGCCATGCATTCGGGGGTACTAGCCCGTGGATAAACGGGTGTGTCGGGGCATGTATCGAGGCGTGTATGCTTGTCGTAAATCCCTCGACGTGCGCATGGACAATAGCTGTCCTTTGAAGAGACTCGTCATGTCAAAATGCAGGTCGCAAATCACCAGCATTCGACCGAATGCACGTTTTTCGAGGTGACTGCCCTGAATGCGGACTGTCCAGAATGAAACAAAAACCACCGCCACAAGTGCTCGGGTGCTCGGCGAAGAAAGAAACGGCAGTACCTGAGGACTGAAGTTGTTGAGGTTAGTGACGACTGAAGCACAGTCAAACCAGCAGCTGAAATTGCCTGCCAAGCAATAGGCAGCGCTCAGTGCGAACACGGAGCATGGTAAGTGCCCAGTCACCAAGGCCCACGTAAACATGAACCCAATGAATCCGCCCATGCTTCCTGCAAAGTCCCAAGCAGAGCTCAAAATGGTGGCGGGTGCACATGGTCCAGACTTGGTGCTAGTGTGACTCTATTGTTTGCGACACACACACCGTTTTTTTTTGGGGGGGGGGGTACACATGAGACACACACTTAGGGCGAGAGTAAGGGACACCATGCACCATTCTTCCCTACCTTTGCTCGGGCAAATTGCATAAGAATTCCCACCCCTTTTTGGATGGTTGCTTTGGTTTATGGCAATGTTTTGGATCTTAGGCCAGCAGCAATACCCCGTGGTCTTGGGGAAAAAATACGTAGTCTTTTCGACACACGCTTTGGGTCAACCGCAATACCCCAAGGTATGACAGAAACTCGCAATAGAATTGTTGGGGTCCGCCGAGAGCACCATGTTCTGAAATCAGTATGTCCACCAGTGCCAGCCACAAGCAACAGAGGAATGGGGGGGGAGGGGGCAGCACAGCAGCGAAGCGGCAGTATGGTTAAGAGTGCTGTTCGTGGGTAAGCGAGACCAACTTGAGAGGTGTTAGGTATCAAACCAAAGGGGGATGTGCAACTGCACTTGACACCACTTTGTCCTTCCTTGGCTCCCACCACCTGAAAACCAGCACAGATCACTCCGTCCGCCGACGCAGATCTTGTGAGTCCGGATCAACGACCCTGTGTTGAGGCTTGCAGGGCCCGGGTCTGTCTAACATCGCACGTATCCCCATCTTCGCGGACGCTAGCCCCTGTCAGTGGGTACCGTCCGAGAGATGATCTCCGGAGACCATTGAAACAACGACGACATCAATAACGATCAAGCAACACCAACAACAGCAATAGTAAAAATCTGGGGCCCCAATCCTACAGATTGTCGTTCTCTGATGGAGACGGCGTGTTTACAAGCACAAGCAACACGTGGACAAAACACGTCACACTCAAATAAAAAATTACGGGCGATTCCTGTGCAAAACACCGGGCACCACAAAAACTCTTCCAAAGCACAAATTCTCGGAGAGACCCGGATATCAACAGCAAGCGACACCCCAAAGAGGCCCGAATGACGCAGAATTGCAGACCAAAATTGCGAAGCCATAGTACACACACAAAGCATAGATAACAGCAACAAACGCTGGTGCGTGCGGTTTGGGAAGGGGGCTCAGGTTGGGTCGTGGCTCCGGGGGTGGGCGGCAATGCAGACCGATAAGTAGGGTCGTTCTGGGCCCGCATCGTTCCAACACCATTCCGCTTGGGACGCCCATGAATTGTCCCACGATGCCCCATAATGCCACGGTATTAATCTGAAATGTGTGCAGAGGTCCAACGGGCGTAACCTGCTCCCCAAGAACAATGCAAATCTATAGAAAATGCTCTATCCTAACAGGGGAGTCCGATGAACGGGCCAAAGTGGGCCAAAATGGCCAAACGGGGCCCAACCGAGTTGTACGGGGATCGAGTAGCACAATGTGCTACTCGATGATACTACTAAGGTGAGGACCAAGGACGGGCCACGCGGGAATCGAGCCGCGATCATGTCCATTGAACGCTTCGCCGCTAAGGGGTGCAACGCGGCGGCCCTTCAGAGAGATCCTTTGGCGTTGTTGGGGCAGCGCCGCCGAACGTGCCGCGCCTCGTATCCGCCACTCGCCCCGTCGGGAGGGGAATAAGTGCGCCTCCATGCAGACCCGCCAAGTTAAGCCCAACCCCTTGTATTAGTAGTATGCCCGCTTTGTTTTGTGACGTGGGAGTGCTTAGACACATACCCGTCGTTCGTGGGGCTTCAACGCGGACCAATGCCCCACGTTCTAAGAGCCAGCTCAAGACGGGCTAGTTCGGGTCGGTCGGACTTAGCGTTGTCATGCACCGCCCTGGTGGAGGCACCGCTCTCCCAAGCATCGCCTTTGCAACAGGTCCACCCGTATGCCAATGCTACCGTCACACAAGAACCACCCTCGTCCAAACATCCACTTGTCCGAGCACCGCCATGGTCAAGGTGCCACACGTTTCTATCCAACCATCCACCTCCCAGCGCCTGTTGTCCAGGCAAACGACGTGGAAATCGTCGAAATTGTCCAATTTTTGCACCCGTGACTTGTGTTACTCCTTTGGGACTTGGCACCCCCACCTCCTCCCCCCCCTTGCCAACCCCCCCGAAATGGATTTCGCGCCGCGTTTCACTATCTAGGCATAGGGAGTGTGGACGGAAGGAGGTAAGGGGTGTGTGGTGTGCGCAAAAGGGCATGCATGCCAAAATTGATGCTGGCCTTACGGGAATCTTGCACACAAAATACTCTTGGTAGTGGTAGTCCTAGCACCGGTCCAAGTCACAACACTATTGCCAATGTTGGGAGCTGGTATAGGCCAACAATTGATGGGCCAACCCCACAGGGGGTCTATAGAGGATCATGGGGACCTTCATGATAACATACCTGCTAACCACCATTGGCAACCACATCTTGTGGATTGTTCATGCTGTAGGCCACCGCAAGGGGCATGCTGAATTTCGAGGACATCATAATGGAGCTTTTTGGGGGGTGCCTGGAGGGGGGTGCTATACATGGCGCCATGGGGTCAAATATAACAAGTTTTTGATCCACCACGAAGTTGTTGATCCACAATTTGCGACAAACTTTTTGATCCAAAAAAGATGCAATCCCGTTTTGCTAGTGTCCATACTGGAGCTTACCTATGCCACGACACGTGTCGCGGCACACTTCCAGTGACCCCCCCCCTCCACATCATGGTGGCACAGCCGGCAAAGGTGACACAGGTGACACAAGTGCCACTCATCCTAGTACACCAACCATTGCGCTGACGCGACCAGCCCAAGCCCCCCCCCCCCTCCCATTCCCACCCATGGGTAAGCTCCACATCATGTGCATCACATATTGGCCAAAATGGATGGGATACCCCCAAAATCGAAATGGATTAGATTTGATCAAGGTGGTGCCCCCCCACCACCAGAAATGGAGCGCATCATGGATCGGGAACGAGTCCCCCCTTGCCAAACTCCCGACGAGATAGCCCCAAAAAGTTACACCCTGACACAACGGATGGGCGGAGACACAAAGTATACACCCAAACACACACGTAGCGGGTGATACCCGCACGCACCGGGTACCTGTTCTTGCGAATAGCCAAAACGATGTTTAATGTAATCGGAGTACACACCGAAAGCATACAGCGACCCACAAGTGCAATTCACCACGATCCCCATTGCGAGCACTACCCATCGGCTCCAGCACCATGATGTACTCGAGAACATGGCTGCAACCACGGCATAGAAAGAGACGGGCACTTGCTAGTATCACAGCAGGAAATCGAGCAAACATGAGCAACAACATGTATGCGGAGACCGCCCAAAGGAGGCAAGCAGTGCCGCGACTTAGAGCATACAAACTATAGGGCCCGATAATAAGTGCTTGTCAAAGGGGTGCGCCCTGACAATCATCGATATGCTGACCAAGTGAAACCTCATTTCCCTTGGGATTGCTGCGCGGGTAGCTGAGGGGCAAAGCAAGCACGACAGCACGCGACAACACGGAGAAAAGCTCGTCAGTGAAACATGTCCATAGGCGCCTTTCGCTGTGATAGGGAGACAGTGTGTAAAGCAATGAATGTAATGCACATGTCCCTGATCACAACCCTACACCTAAGCCATGGTCATGTGGTGACGACCATTCTACACAGTGTGGCAGCGGTACACCGAGGTCATCGCTAAGCTATCACTGTGGACCCGCAATCTGTCCCTGTACTTGAGGGAATGGTACGGCCATTGGCTTTGCCACCTGCCGCCCGTGTCCCCGCGGGGCCAAGCTACGCATTTGTTTGAGGATGGGGTAATCATGGCACCAGACAGCGCAATGGGCGTCACAGTGGTGGGAAAAGGGTAGATGCCAGGAGGTGTAGGCATATATTGCCAAGCAGCATGGATACGCAACCGTGTGGTGAGGTGTTTCATGATGCGTGACTTATCGCAAGGCAATAGGGGGAGAATGGAGCAACGGAAGGAAAGAGAGAGGGAGATGTCCCATGGGGTACGGGTTAGTACTCGCGGGATTGCGCCTTGCAATGCACGGTGAATGGCAGACTTAGTGTAGGTGCTAAGAAAAGACAGCTGAATCCAAGCAGCGAAGCTAAGGAGCATGCTACTCCATGAATTTAAAACGGGGAGGACATTTACAATGGAGCCTGTCATAATGTTTCTTACATGGCGGTGGGAGGCAGACCATGGGCTCCGCATGGTGGGGCAGTATTTTAGGGACCAGGAGTCAGTGAGCCCGCTAGGTTGGGCATGTGTGGTGACTGCGCCACAACCTTCCCGTACGTTTATGTTGATGCCCATTGCTGTGGTGGAGGTGGACATGCAGGCCTGTGTGCATGTGGGTTGGGTCGGGGTGATGCACGGGCAGATGACCGGTCGTCCCCATGCTTGGGTTAGGGCCGTGCAAACGTGGGCCATTTCAGATTTGCAGGTGGGTCCCGTGGCGGCCGTGAGGATGTTATCTCTAAATTGTGCAAAGAGACAGTATTGCCGCGGGGCGTATCCCACAAGGGTCGGAAAATCGAAGTGTTCCCAATCTGCGACAATCTCTGACATTTCTTTTTTGCTTGCCAGACGGAGTGCAAGTCGGCTCCTTGGGCGCTGAAAGGTCCGCCCATGGGGATGGAGGCACTTCGGCACCAAAGCTGCCCAGCAGCTTGGGCATAGATGTCTTTTGTGAGGGAGAATTCAACTAAGGCTTCTAACTGTTGTTGAGTGATATACTCAAATTGTGTATGTTGACCCATGCCCGCGCGGTCATGCGCTGGATTATGCTTGTGGATGCTCCACACTGTTTCTTGTGCCCTCCGTTGTTTCTTCTTGCGCAACCATGTACCGGCTTCTTTGAGACTATCAATTATAGGGGTCGGTGGGACCTTGTCAAACTGTTGAGTGCAATCAGCCTCACCGATGACTTGATAGTTCCAAGAGGGAAGGGCGGACACCCATTCGGCTAAATCGGTAATGCGCAAGTGCAAGAAGCATGCGGGTAATTCAGACACAAGGGTTTTCAAAAATAAAGTGTTGTAGCTTGCGACAGGAAACCTCATTTCCCACCCCGTGTTTTCCACTACCGAGGAACAAAGGAATATGGTGACAACTTGGGCCGGTGAGTGCATGGATCCTCTTTCGGTAAGCTGGTTTCCAAGGGCAAGGCGACCCCTTTACCCATATGTGTTGCTGTGCTTATGGCACATGGGGGATATTCCCAACCGTGGCTAGCCTTGGCGAGATGCTTTTGGCGACTTGTGGCTCGCGGGTATCACTAGATGTGGCTGGTTGGTTGGGTGGGCTTGGCTACAACTACGGCTCCCTTCCCTCCCCGCTTGTTTACCAGCACTCCCCTTCAGACGCAAAACCTCCTGGACTGAGCTTGGGGACCAACCAAGTGCTTCAACGGCTACTAGCATGCCACCAGCACCGTGAAGGACTTCAAGCCCCTCTGTAGTCTCCGCAGGATTCAAAGGAGTCATCAAGATTGTCATCACGAATGTAATTTTGTCACGTGGCAAATCCCACCAGGAGAAACACGCAGTAGTGAAAAGCAAATCCCAACAGCTGGAAACAAGGTTGCATCACCAAGGCTAAGGCGTCGTTGAGCCGATGGTTAATTTGCCCAACTTGACCACACTTACTTGCATGCACAACCAATTGGACTTGAGCTGAACACGTCACTAGTCTCAAGAAAATACTTTGTGCCTATCCAGCAGATGAAAGAACAAAACAAGGAGATGTTACCCATAACCTGCCTTCAACAACACAGCAAACGGAACAAGCAAAGACTGATCACATGCGCATTACCCTGCAATACGAGATGTAGCGAATAGTGCAGCACGTCGCCATACAATCTGCATGCAAGTGTATGATGCACCGCACCCGAACTGTGCGTGCATGGGGTTTCATCTTTCCCGCTGTACACGTGTATGTGCACTTCCGTTACTCTAATGCAAAGAACGTCAGCCCAACCCATGTCAGAAAAAAAGGGGGGGAAGAGGCCCTCTGTTCTATAGGTGGTACTGTGTTGACAAACACAGTCCAGCATGTAAACACATGTTACATCATGTCGTCGGACGAACTGGTGTATGCCTGCTCCATGTCTCGCTGCGCCATCCACGCCCTGGCCTCGGGGGAGCAGAACTCCAAAATACCTGTCTCCCACATTTCCTGTGGTGGTGGTGCCTGGGTTTGGTAGTAGTAATGGTGGTCGTATCGGTATTTCGCTGTATACCATTGCTGTAGTGTGGGCATTGAGTCAAACCGTGCGGCCTCCCAGCGACCTAGTATGATGCCGCGCCACGGGGCAATTTCTTTGTTCCACCATTGCCATACCTGTGTCACCTGGTGGGGGCTGACAGTCGGCCCCCGAGGTACCAGCGTGGTAGGCCCAGATTCGCTATGCGTATCTGAGTCGTCGTGATTTAACTGGATAACTTATTTTGTGGATAAATCTACAAATTTCAGACTGTTTCCTGTGCCAATCCCATTCGTGCGCGGCTTCCATTCGATTTCCATGGTCCCGCATTTTTTGGACGCCCGCGCGTTGCACATGGGAAAATTAACGACTGGAACCTTTTTTTCACTCAAAAGTGTTAGCTAAGCGGGCGATTTTTCAAACGTACTCTCATCCTGCCTTCCACTGAAATTCACAAGCATGGTTGCGCAGGAGACAGGATAGCATACGAAGCATGCACCTATGGCATCTGTTGGAATCAAGGTGAACAGTATAATGATTAAGAGGACACATATAACGAGCCTTACATCAGTGAGATACCGTCCAGAGAAATTCAATTTGGTTTACTTTCTATTAAGGCAGATTGCAACAAACAAAATAGAACCGATCTATTTGCTATGGAGCGCAAGAACATTACCTTGACTGTCGCAAGCTGAGCTTGTGCTTTTGACACAGTTGACCCCTTGGTGGTTGCCTGCGGCATTGCGTTTGACACACGCGCCAGACTGCAAGCCCATGGCCTCCATTCCTTGCTGCACAAGAAGAAGAGGCACCAGCCCCAGCAGCAGCAGCAGCACAAGAAGACGACGCACCAGCCCCACCACAAGAAGAAGAGGCACCAGCGGCCGCGCCACAAGAAGGAGAAGGAGCAGCCCCGAAAGAAGAAGAGGCACCAGAAGGAGCAACCCCAGAAGGCGACCCAAGCCCACAAGAAGAAGGGGATGCAGCCCCAGCTGCCACTGTGGCAGAAGACCACACACCGGAATGGGAGAAGGAGTGGGAGGCCGAAGTGGTGGTCCAAACCATTAAGGAGATCACTGAATGACAGCGCGCGCTATACCTGGTATAGCGCGCGCCGTAAGGCTCATATAGCGCGCGCTGTAAATATGTTGCGCGCGCTACACTGTCTGTGCCCGTGAGGACCTGTACTGTTGCACACTTTTCAGACCTTTCAGAAAGTGTTTTTGCATGTGTCTTGGGTTGGATGAGCAACAGGGAATGTTTTTGAAAAGCAAGGGGTTTTTGAGAAACGCAGGACACTGGAAAAAGCATGGTTTTGAAACATTTTCCGGTTTTGAAAAATTTGAAAAACGGGACAATATATCGCGGTAGAGCGCGCGCAATAGGCGCGCTATAAAGGTCATATTTTTGAAAATTTGCGCGCACTATGGAAAAAATGCACCATTGCGCGCACGCAGGGTAGCTGTGCGGCCCCGATGTGCGCAACCGTGCGTAACCGTGCGCAACCTTGTAAGAAAACATTTTTGACCGGAGAGCCCCTTAGGTGCTGGCCGCGTCCGATGATGGTGTTTAGTTGCACAACACCGGAGGGGTGGGGGTTTTTTACTGCGGTCCACTTCTTGGCCAACAAAAGCTGCTGTACAAAACGAACTCAGAAGCAGACCCATGGTATTCACACTGCGGAGAGGCAAGCATGCAGCACCAAGTGGAATATTTTGACAGCATTTATGGTATGAAAAGATGGGTATTTGGCGCTACTGTGGGTGTGGAAGTCAGAAGTTGCTTGGGCCACAGGGTAGTGTGGTATGCTTGCCAGAAAGGAGTAGACACTCAGACCTTCAGCTGAGGCATGAGTGTGATGTGCCAGACGTACCGGTACCCCGTATGGAACAAAATTTGTCCGAGGAAACCAAAACTGGCGACTAGGAGGGGGACTTCTTATCGTGGCTGGCGAAGTGTAAGCCGTAATTGGCAGTTTATGAAGTTCGGTTGCGCCGTGATGGATGGGATACATTACAATCTTTGAGACTTCTTACTCCGGATGACATGGCTGACATGAACATACTCCCTGGACATCGCCGTTTGTTGGTGGATGCGTTGAAGGATTTGTAATGACTGGTGCTCGGCCTGGTGGGGCGCTAACGTACAAATGTTAGCCCGGAAATGACCGGGGGATCTTGGTAAACAAACAGTACCCTTAAACAGAAATACCAGCACCAATAAGGCAACCGTGCGCAACCGTGCGAAGGAATCAGGCGCAAGTGTGCGTAACCATGCGGCCCCGATGTGCGCAAGCGTGCGTAACCGTGCGCGCACGGCTATAACCACAGGTCTGGTCCTTTCTTCTTCCTAAGCTTCTGGCACACACCAAAATGCCAAAACGTGCACTTCTGCATTTCTTGTTGCTTTAAGCCACTATATCCTGAGAAATGGAGGAATGCTGTCCAACGGAATGCTGTCCAACGGCACCAACAGCACCAGTATTAGCAGCAGTTGCCCTCATGTTGACAGAGGCGGGATACAACAAACTCTCTGTCAGTGGTATGCACTTGCCCGACCCACCACCAATCCCATGCAGCCGTCCCACAAAGGGTCCCACCCTCCTTTCCTACCCACCCTGTTACAGTCAAGGAGCTCTAATGTGTGGTTGCCGTGGTGAAGTGAAGTGCCGGCACCGGTGACCGGTGACCGGGCCACGAGAGTGTGCTAAAGATAGAAGGTGGGCACAGTGTTGCGTACAGGAGAGGGAGACCAGAACACGCGTGTGTGAGGAGGAAAAGGGGGTGCCCACGGTCGCAGGCGGTCGCAGGCGGTCGCAAGCGCTTGAGATGCCCTTTTTTGGCCAAAAACCCCCTTTTGAGGGCTCCACGCAGTTGTACTACGGCTTGTGACCCGTGTACGCACATATTTTCTTGTGCTCTTTGCCATGAAAGTAGTTTTCACCACATTTTCATTTTAACCGAAAAAAACGGTTTTGTACCCGAAAGTAACAATTGCATAGGTAGATGACGTCTTGACTGTGAAAAAAAGTGACGTTGGGGTCTAAAGGACCAAATATTGCTGCCGTGGGAAATCGGTTCCTATTCTCATTATTGATGTCCGTTCTCGTGCACGTGAGGCCCAAAAAGTATTTTGTGACCTTCATGCAAAAGCTTGGCGCAAAAATGGGTATCCTCCATTGGCTTCACAATTTGATGTGCCACCGGTGGTTGCTTGTTGCGTTCTTTTGATAGCCATCGTCTAGCACCCGAGGAAGAGGGATACAATGACCACTAGGCCGTCTCAAGGTCGCCGGCGTTGCAAGGCATCTTGAATGTTCGAAAAGATAGGAATGAGCGCACGCGCAATGCCCTACAAAAGGCAGCCAAGCAAAAGGGGCAAGCGACAGATCCAATGGAAGCTAACAAGGTGCGTATTCATCGTGCCAAGTGGCAAAAGGCCAAGGCTCCCTGCATCCAACCACTTGGGTTGACAATGAGGCAGGCAACAAGCCATTTGCAGTGCTACTATTTAGTGCAAGAGACAATTGTGATTTGTCTTTCCTTCAATGAGTTAATGCATGGCACACTTGTAGGGACGGAGGGAGGCAGGCCGGGAGGGTTGGAGGGATTGGGGGAGTGAGTGTATGGGTTATGCCATCTGTAATAGACGTGTACGAAAATTTTCTTAAGCAGTCGCAGGCAGTCGCAGGCGGTCGCAGGCGGTGGGCACCCCCAAACGGTGTAATATCCAGAGGTACCGTTGAGACATCAAAGCCCCCTTCAAGATGATATGTGTGATGGGAACGCTCGCCGGGAGCTCAATGGTTTGGGCAGCACACATACAGCTGAGCCATTTGGCTTATTCATAGTGGCACTGTGTTTTTGGCATATCACACATGGTCTCACGTGTAATTTGCCAGTTCTTTGTTGGGTGCAAGCGAAAGCCACTGTGCGAATGAGCGGTAAAATATCACATATCGATCACCATTCAGGCGACGTGCTTGTGACACTGCCTGAATTTTGTTGCTCGGCGTTTGGCACTGCGTTTCAAACGACGCACGTGTGTGAGCATCATGCTTTGCAAGCACAGCTGCAATGCACGGACACACACCAACACCCTGTGCAAGCCTCCTTTTTCCTATTGCAGTGGACACGTTTTGCAAGATTGTGAATAACATCATCAGCCACCCCACGGAGCCCAAGTACCGGCGCATCCGATTGGCCAACCCCACTTTTCAGGAGAAGCTGTGGTCTTCCATTGGCGGCCCAGAGCTGCTCCAGGCTGTCGGGTTCAAGGTTGTAGATGACGGACAATACGTTGAGATGGGCCAGGGTGACTTGGATTTGCAAACCCTCAAAAGGGCTGTTGAAGAAGTGCGTCAAGAGGTCAGACTCTCATTCTTCTTTCTCTGGCCTCCGTGCTTCCTGCTTCCGCTTCTGTATCTGTGTCTATCTCTGTCTCTGTCTCTGTCAAGAGCCGTCACAGTTTCCAAGCAGTCTTCGATGTTGGACTGTTTGGTGGCCCCAACCCCCTGTTCTCTTTCCTCACTCTCCGTGCAATAACATCTGTCACACGTCCAATTGAATAATGAGTAATTCTCCAATATGTGCATCTGCAACAAAAATTGTCTCTGGTGGGCACTGCCTTGCCCCAGTGTTTGCCTTTCTATACCAACTTGCCCTGTGTAAATGGGTCTTCGTCCTCGCCCCCGACCCTGCCGCCTGCACCCCTCCAATCAGTACGCCCCTGACGGCTAAGGGAAAAATTGCACACATTCAGACACCCCACCAACCCACCCAATGGGCTTCGGAGTTGTGTAGGGGAGTTGGTAGCACACACACACACACACACACACACACACACACAGACACACACACACACACACACACAAATGGGACAGAAAGCAAACCCTCCGGGATAAATGACGGAGTGGAGGGGATGGGGGGGTGAATGAAGTGGGTTGCCGGTTGATACTTCCGGTTTAACGCACTTAGTTGTTTTGTGGAGGCGTGCCTCTTCGTAGACGGCCGCCTTGGTGGTACAGTATTTCCGCTGCTCGCTGCTCATCGAGTCTCAGTTTGTTTCTGTGCTGACCGGCACAATATTGGAGGGCTGCTGGCGTCGTATGTGGCTATGGATATGGGCTAAATTGTGGATGGGGGTGGCAGTGGAGTGAATTGGGCAAAGCTCGGGAAAACGGCGATACTTGTGGAAAAAGGAGGAAGTCAAGAGCGCGGGGGTGACAAAAAGAAGTGAATTTTACACCATGCAATTTTGACGACTTGCACGGCACCGAAAAACCGTTACGAATTCACACAAAAACCACGGGCATATCACTTAGAACCTGCCGTACAACGAGATCAGGGAAGGGACAAGGGGGAAATTGAAAGAGAGAACCTGCCAATTTACTCTGGAGCATCTCCGAGTACACCATCAGCATTTCTGCCAGGTCGATCCCACATTTGCCATTAGGAAATGGTGTCGCAGACTTGCATGAAAGTATTGTGTTAAGGGCAAGTATCATTAGCACTTGGACTTGGTAATTCCCGGCGCCACCACAACTATCCTCCATTATTGCTAGTTCTGCCATTTCCTGCAGTTCCGCACCAAAGCCTTGATTTCTGTCTCCCTCCGAGAATTTGTCACGCGCGGCCAGGCCTACGTCGACAGCATTCAGATATCGGGCGCACAGACCGCACTTCAGCTGAAGAACCTCGTGGCTGAACGATCCGGATTCAACGTGCAGTTGATGAAATTGGTCCTGTCTGACCCTAAGCCCCGTCTCACCCTAGTTCCTCCAACAGCAGCCTCCGTACTTAACAACTCCCCCCGCCGCCCTGCACTCGGGGTGAAGGGCTCTCATCCCTCGATCAAACATGCACTGTGGAGACATTGTGGACACTGCAGCCAACGGATTTCGAACATTTCTGATGTAGATGGTGCGACGGACAAGTGGTGGAGTTGGGGGCGGTTGGAAGATAAGGCGAAGGATAACAGGACAGCGTGAACGGCGCCCGCAGACGATTTCCCTTTGCAGAACAAAGCAGCTCGGCAGGAGTTGTGGCCCGGGGAACTTGGAGGCCATTGAACCGTGGAGTACGCCTGCGGGGGGGTCGTTTGCAAAAGACGAAACACAGGAGGCGTAGGGCCGCAACCAATATCATGATTATGGCACCATTTTCCCTTCCCCTCAACCACACCTGCTTTGTCCTGTCCCAAGCAATCCTTCTCGCGCTCTCTTGCGCGCGCGCACGCTCTCTCTCTCTCTATCTCTCTCTCTCTCTATCTCTCTCTCTCTCTCTCTCTCTCTCTCTCTCTCTCTCTCTCTGTCTGTCTGTCTGTCTGTCTCTCTCTGTCTGTCTCTGTCTGTCTGTCTGTCTGTCTGTCTGTCTGTCTGTCTGTCTGTCTGTCTGTCTTTCTGTCTCCGTCTCTTGCACCTCTCCTGTTCCTGGCCGCCCCTCCTCTTCCCTCTCTTTCTCTCGCTCTCGCTCTGATTCACAGGTCCATCAGGGCAATGTGTTGGAGGACGATATTCCTTTGGCGAGTCAATTGAAGTGTGATTCTGGTGAAGCAAAAATCTTGATCACCAAATGGGCCAGTCTTGAGGTTGGCATTGTAAGTTTTGCATTTCAACGATGAGATGCAGATTGTATTCACTGTGCTGTGTGCACCTCTGTCACTGTTAGCTTGCACCCCGCCCCAAATCCAAATCCAAAGCCTACACCTCAGTCCCTCACGGCCAGCACCCCAAACGCCCCCAAAGCCTGCACCCCGATCCTTTTACAGCCTGCACCTGAAACCATCTCACAGCCTGCTGCTCAGACCTGTCATAGCCTGCACTTTAAACCCCCTTGCAGCCTGCACCCCAAAGCCCCTCACAGCCTGCACCTTAAAGCCCCTCACAGCTGCACTCCAAAGCCCTTCAGCCTGCACCTCGAAGCCCCTCACACCCCAAAGCCCCGCACAGCCCGCACCCCAAAGCCCCTCATAGCCTGCACCCCAAAGCCCATCGTAGCCTGCACCCCAAAGCTCCCCTCACAGCCTGCATTCCAATGCTGCTCATTGCTCACCCCAAAGCCCCCAAAGCCCGATTGGTGCTGAGGTGGGGTGCAAAGTGGGGGGCGGAAAGAGGGAACTGGGTGCAGCGTCTGGATGGTTGAGTGCAGACTGTCAGGAAGCTATGGACCAGATGGGTCAGGGATAGCCCAAAATAACCGCTCTACCGCGTTCACAACGCAAATCCCACACCATCTGCTCTGATTTACAGGACCGGCAAAAGGCATTGGAGCTCCAGCAGCGAACGTCCAGACTGGAAATGATTGTGAGGGCCGCAGAAGAGATGGCGCTACGAGGTTACGATGAGCAGTATTTTGAATTGATGGTACTGTGCTTTCTGTGCGGGAACGCACTCATTTGGCACCCAATTCAAACTGGGCTCAAACATGTAGAAATACAGTTCGTACGTACGGCGATTGTACCGTGAACAGGCCGTACTTTTGGACAATGATGGAGGGGGCGGGGTGGCAGGATCCGTTGAGTTCACCAAGTTGGCTGGAAGCTGTATGGGGGCTTGAGGGCTCTTGACACATCGAGCAGCCGCCACTCCCTCTCCGCGCAGCCTGATGTGGTTCATTATGCGTATGACGTTAGAAAGCGTAGCCTGTCTTAGGCATGCCGAGATGCTGTGAGCGTGGGTGAGCCTTCTGTGCTTTGGCTGGCACACAACCGCTGCTTTCAATTCATTCGATGCCATGATACGGAACAGGGCGAACAGGGCGAGCTGGGGATGGAGAGAATGGAACAGGAAAGGATGGAGGCTGTAAACCTCGGGGAACCTTTATGGCGCCCAGCTGTGATCTTCCATCATCAGGGCACAGAGGTCCAGATAGCAGTTTGGGGGGCTACAAAGGGTGGCGTTGATGCGGTTGAAAGGATAAAGATGGTGCCTGTAGGGAACCAGCACCTCCCAAATCCTGTGCAGGATCAGCACGGCACTCCCATGAAGCTGCCCGAGGACCAGCGGCAGGCGCTCATGGTGGGCATGGCACTGCATGGCAAGGGCAACGCCTTCTGGCGGCAGCAGGATCCCCATTTGGCTCTCGGGTGCCTGGTGGAGGCCGACAAGCGCTTTCGACGGTGCCCAGAGAAACTGTTGCAGGTCTATGCTCATGCTGAAGGGGCACCACTGTGGGCTGAAGGACTGAGAGGAGGGAGGGATTGGGGAGAAGGGGGAGGGAGAGCTGGAGGGGCAGGGGGAAGAGGGGGCAATCTCCCTCTTGAATCCATTTTGCAGGGACCCCATTACTCCAGCGACGGGTGGGTGGCTCAGCAGCTACCTCACCTCACATTACCTGACCCCCTTCACCAGTGGGGCCTGTGGTAAAACTTAGTAAAACTAAATTTTTCAAAAAAAAATTTACTGAGTTCTGAAACTTTGTAACAAAAACTTTTTGTTACCAAGTTTTGCCTCCGTGGGTGGATGTTTTACCAAGTTTCAAAGTAAAATGAAAAAAATCATTTTTACTAAATGAAACAATTGGCCAAAAAAAATTTTAAGTACGTAAAAAAGTTCATAGAAAATTTTTTCTACTAAGTAAAAATAGTGGTGAAGAAATTTTTTCCTGAGTTACAGAGATTAAAAAAATTTTCATTTCCTCCCCACATGAGGGACCCCTAAGACGGCATGGGTTATGTAGCCACATCACCTATATGTGGGCCCCCAAGGCGGCAGGTTATGTGGCCATTTTGTCCACATGTGGGCCCCCAAGACGGCAAGAGTTGCGTTGGCACTTTTTGGTTTTGTCCTCGATAGTGGAACCCCCAGGATGGCAGGGGTTATGTAGCCATTTTCCCGACACGTGGGCACCCGAGACAGCAGGGATTAAGCAGCCATTTCAGATTTTGTCCCCGCTTTGAGCATTGGGGACCCCTCTGGGCCCCCAAGACCGAAGGAGTTAAGTAGCCGTTTCTGATTTTGTCCCTGCGCTGAGTGTTGGGGACCTTTGGCACGGCGGGGGTATATTTTGCCCACACGTGGGTCCCCAAGACAGCACAGGTTATATAGCCACTTCTGATTTTGTCCCCACACTCAGCATGGGACCCCTGAGACTGGGGTTGTGTAGCCACTTTGCCCATACATGGGCCCCCAAGGTGGGAGGGGTTCAACCACTTCTGATTTTGTACCCGCGCTGAGTGTTGGGGACCCCCGAGATGGCAGGGCCTGGGTTTCTGCGGTCCAGCACAGTTTGATAGTGGATGTGACTGTTTCCTGTTTACCAAGGGTTGTGCATGCCCGGTTGAGGTTAGGCCTTACAGGCAACACACCACATCACCCCATTGGCATACATCTACAGGAGCTTCCAACTTGCCACTTCTTCATGAAGCAGCGCATAATTGTCTTCTTGGGTGGTGGGACCTTCATTGGTGGTTTTGGTGAGCAAGCCTTATATACCACCTCAATGCGGTATGGCACGCGAATGGCACATGCAGAAACAGCATACAGGAAGCAACAAGCAGCAAACAAGAAGCAGCAAGCAGCAAGCAACATCAAAGTAGCAGGCAGTAGTAGTAACATTAATACCAGTAGCAATCAACAAATAGCGGCATCAAGTAGCAAGTAGCAGAAGCAAGCAACAAGCACCAATTAGCAACAAGCAGCAAGTGGCAAATAGCAGGGGCAAGCAGCATGCATAGAAGCAAGCTGCACAAGAAGCAAGCACTTAACAGCAAGTCGCAAGTGGCAGTACCAGCAACAAGCAGCAAGCCAAGTGCTGCTGCTAGCAAGCCAGGTGCTGCTGTTGCTACGGCTTGGCAATGCCTGTTGCTTGGTGCTTGGTGCTTCTGCTGCTTTTTGCTCTTCGCTTGCTGCTTGCTACTGCCATTGTTTGATGCTTGCTACCGCTACTGCTCCTTGCTACTTGCTGGTGATTGCAGCTTGCAGCTTGCTGCCTTCTCCCACTACTGCAGCATGCTGCTTTTTGTGGCTACTGCTTGGTGCTTGCCGCTTGTTGCTTGTTGCTGCTTGCTTCTGATGCTTGCTATCTGCTGCTACTACTTGCCATGTACACCTGTTGCTCATGTTGGTGCTCTTGCCAGTGCTTGCTACTTGATGCTCATTACTGCTTGTTGTTTGTTGGTCGTTGCTTACCATTATGAAACTAATTTCATATGCAAATTCGCAAATACCCTTGTTAACACTGAGCATGTGAATGCAAATTGCATAAGAAATTTGCAAAATTTGTAGGAGGTTGGCAAGAAAAACCACACCAAGAGCATGAGCACGAGCACAAACAACATCAACAAGAGGAATGGTAGGAACATCAACAGCAACAGCAACACCACCAACAACATTATCAGCATCAACAACTACACCGGAAACAACAATAGCCACCCACACACACACACACACACACACACACACACACAAGGATCCCCGCTTAACGCAACCGGGCTCAGCGTAGGAACCGAAAGGTCGTGGGATCGATTCCTGGATTGGGCATGCCTGGAGGCCGCCTCGCTACCGCGAGCACCCAGCTGTGAAAGCCCCAATGCACACACAACACACAGGGCAACATGGCAACGACGGGCTCCTTGAACTAATAGCGTGGAGCTGGCCTGGCGGAAGCCACGGAGCCACCAACCCACTTCCAAGGTGGTCCTGGGGCAGCGAGCTAGGCCTTGGCCTGAAGTGCATATCGCATTGGTCGAGGGGCAACACAGGGACGCACCCCTGGCCTGCACCGTAGGCCTCTCCAATGGGGAGTGACCCAACCCGAGGACGCCAATGTGGCCATACAGGCTCAACCGGGAGACCTGGTGAAAATGGTGAAACCACCCACCCACCCACCCACCCACCCACACTCCCTCACTCACTCACTCAACCCGGTTGTCAGCTATCCAGACGCCTATCGATGGGGCCCTAGAATATTAGAACTCATGGTTTGGTTGATCATCGATAGGACTCAGGCGTTGAACAGCGCAAATTGAGCATGATTTGACGGATTTGGGTGTCACACACACGCACGCACACACACACACAAACATACACAAACACACACACACACACACTTGCACAAACGGGCGGAGCGGTTCCCAAGGGAGCCTTGAACCGACGCTGATAGGCTCAAGAGGGGGTGCTGGTCCCCTTGCCGCAGGTGCAAAGGGCTTACGCTTAATTTTCACCCAGCTGTTGCAACCAGTCTTGGCTTATACCCCTCTTTAGTGTTTACGGTGGACCTACCAGTTTTGGCAGCAAGTAGCAAGCAAGCAGCAAGCACGCGCGAAATGGGCAAAAATCAGAGCTCGGTCGCGGTGGTTCGGATTCGGCCGAAATTATGGCAGATGATACCTGTGGGTGTTGAAGGCAATCACCAAAAGTTTGAGCAAGAGACGCAGCGGTGGCAACCTGGAGCAGGTGTTGCAAGTGGCGGACCTAGGTTTGGAAATCTGTCAAAAACGGCCAAAAAATGCCCTTGTTTGTCCAGTTTTGATTTCAAGAATCTCCCTCTAGGGGGCCATTTGCATTGGAACCAACCTAGAGGTGGGTTTTACATTTGAAGAGTGGGCTCAACAACCTCTTTTCAGGCCCAAAAAGGCCACAAAACTAGCCCTGAAAAGCACCCTTTTTGCATACTTTTTCAAGTTCCACCTTCCTATGTTGTGTTTGATAGGGAGTGCTTATCCTACGGCGCGCCCTGCGGCGCGCAATTTGGGTAATTGTCCTGGAGCATGTACACACGGTTTTTATGTAACACGTACCCCTATACACCTTTTTTCCCCTATTTTTATTTTTATTTTTCTTTTTTTGGGCCTCTTTCCCCCACAAATGTTGCACTTGTTGCCCGTCCCCAATATGGAATGGGCCGTGTATGAATTTTGAGTCGTCCCCGCTTTGGCACTCATGAGACCGCCAGGGTTGGGTCACATCTGGGTGGTTACTAGCCAGGGCCCAACCCCAAGTGGGGGTGGGGTGGGGGGTCTATGGACCCCAAAATAGTTCTACAGAACAATGGGTTTTGTGGGCTTTGTGAGAGGTAATCTGCTAAAAGAAACCTATGGCGGCCGTGTAAGAGTGCTTTGAGGCTGTACAAATGTCATTTGCTGCTCATTGAAGATCCTGCCCTCGAGCTCAGCCCCGGCTCAATGTGGCGGTGCCGTAGTCTCACCATGCGCACCATGCATGAGGTTCCTAGGCCATCCGGACAGCCCCGCTCCTGCAAAGGGGGAGGCAGAAGTATCTGCAGCCGTCGCAGAGAAAAGGTCTGTCCGATATTTTGCTCCGTCACTGTCGAATGCAGGTCATGGACAACTACGGCTTCATCCATTTGGACATCGTCTGGATCTACGTGTTGTTGGCGGACCCCTCCTTCCTCGACCACGCTGCCCTTCACCTTCGACTTGCTGAGGAGTTCCTGCGGCGCAGCCATGGGCACGGCCTGGAAAAGCTCAAGCAGGGTGTGGAGCAGCATGTGGACGTGGGGGTCTTGTACCTGCGGCTGCACATTGCCCAGGCGGTGTTGGCTCACCTGACTGGCAAGCGTGGGGAGGCAGTGCTGAAGATTGAGCAGGCCATGCGGGAGCTGTCGCAACTGAAGGTCAAGGTATTGCAGGGGGGGGGGGGGGTGGACGCGTTCCGCCCGCGCCATGAGCAATGGCACAGCAGGGTACGGAACATCAGGCAAGTGGATGGGAAAATGCATGCCTTCGAAACCGACAATCCTGGGGTGGATTGGTGCAGAGGGGGGTTGGTGCACTGGGGGGCAAGGGCGGGGTTTGGCGCACCGGGGAACTTTGGCGTGCATGAAGCGCAGTGGGACTGATGGGGCTGGGGCTGGGGCGGGGGCGCATGAGGTGCACAAGTGGGTTTGGCGCACACAGTACACGCAGCGCGCAGTGGGACCTGTGTGTGCCTTACCCGGTGATCCGGCTTTCTATGGCAATGTGCCCGGCCAAACTGCCACCCGGCTGATGTCTTTCGGCCGCAGCTTCAACCCCCCCCCCCGCCCAGGGTCTTACAGAAGAATCCTCAGGAAAGTAATTTTTGAGCTATATTTTACACAAAACCTGAGGTCTCAGACGCCCCCCCCTTTTCCCCCCTCCGCCTGCTCCAAAGCGTGTCTGGGAGCAATGATCGCTTTGACGGGCTCCGCCCCTCCTCACTTTGAGCCAGTTGCCCCGATGTGGTACGCTCTGTATCACGTGTCGTAGGACGACGATGTCTCGAAGCTGATGGAGATGGGGTACTCCTGCAGAGAGAGCCACCGAGCGCTTCGTGCCTGTCAGCAATCCATCGCTGCTGCGGTGGAGTTCATCAACAATCAAAGGGAGATGAAGGAGCGGTGTGCCTCTTGTGTGCGTCCTCTCTGGCAGGCATTGGCTCAACCCAAGGCCTGCCTGCATGTGCATGTGCGGCATGAAGTCTGGTGCGGGGGGGGGGGGTGTCTAGGTGGGTACGCTGGGGGCGACGTTGTGCCGACTATCGCATGTGCATGTGCTGCCACAGGCCTCGTCCCTCAAATAATTGGCAGGTGGTCAAGCATCGACAGTTGAAGCATGCCGCAGCACACTGAAATGTGCTCCCTGCTTCCTTTGGCCCTCAGATTGTTGGGGCACATCCTAACACATGATCGTCTCAATATGAGTGATGAGAATTTGCACCATTTGGCAATCATGTATGTCACTAAAATGGACAAAAAGCGGAAATGTGAGGAGCAGGAGTAGCAACATGACCACCTATGAATTGCTACTGCTGTGTTCATCTTTGCAGGGTGTCAGGACCTGCATTCTTTTGTGTTTGGTTCTGAGGTTTGCCACCTTTGCAGCTTTTGGAAAATTAGGTTACCCCCCACCTGCGGCTTGCAGCATGCCGCAGCACAGAAAAATTTTCTTGGGGACCGTTGGTGCTTGCAGGTGTTGCCTAAGGCCCCTGCACATGCTGCCCCAGGCCCTGCCCACAGGAATTGGCAGATGCATTGGCATGTGCTGCCTCAAGGCCCCCTCCCCACACGCATTGGCATGCGCTGTTCCAGCCTGGAACAAAGCGTCTGGCAGTGGGCTCCGCGGCAGTTCATCCAGTGGATTTGGCCGGCCGAACAGCTGGTGGGGGATTCAGCCTGCCAGCACTGTCGCAGGCCATAGCTTGGTGGGCAACCCCCCCCCCCCCCGGAGTGGGTGGGTGGGTGCAGAGGTGGGCGGGGGGGGGGGGTTGCTCTTTTTGGGGGTGTTGGGTTTGCGAAGGGTTTTTGGATTGACCGTCAGAAATAAAGGACCATGTGCATTGGCTGTAGTGCATGGACCAGATGCCATCTGTTCAGGGCTCTTGTTGTTTCCTGTTGTGTACAGTAATTCATTTTTGCTGTTCCCTCTGTGTCTTCTTCCACCATGCCACTCACTCACATATGTTCTGGTCTGGCTGAGATCAGCAATGATCCTCAGGCCAAGCGGGAACACCCGAACGCACAAAAGTGTTATGATTGGTCAGAGAATTGGCGGGTTCCCAAGAACAATTTGGTGTCAATATTCAAGAAGACCGTACCTCAGTCTAAAGGGGACGTGTCTTCCTCATCATCTGCTGCATTGGATCCCGCAATTTCAGCCAGCTCCTCCATTTGCCCATTTCCCCCTTGCTCCAAAGACATGAAGAAAGGGGGCGAGGAAGGGAGGGGGAGGCAGGAACACAGCAACGGAGAGGGGGAGGGAGTGGGGAATGGAGAAAGGAAGCGTGGCAGGGCGGGAGTTGCAGTCGTGAGCTGAGCTTTTGTTCACCCGTGCAGGTGGGTCTCTGGGAAGTGCAGATTGTAGCTCTACTGATGAATGCCCAGGTCCCTGGCTTTGTACACGGCTGCGTGTTTCAGGCAGCGGCAGAAGGAGTTGCAGGACCGAATGGACCGGCAGGAGGCGAAGAGATACGGCCAAACTGTGAACAACAATTTCATTGAGATGGCGGTGTTGAGAACGCTTGAAGAATTTGGGTTCAGCCGGGAGCTTGTGGTAGAGGCACTGCAACAGACTGACAACAACCAGGGCCAATCTTTGGAGCTTCTCATGCAGGTACTGACTATTGGCTGGTGTTTCTCTCAGGTGCAAGATTCTTTTTTTTTTTTTGGAAACTCGCATCCAGGTTTCACGCTCTGCCAAACAGCATGAACTAGCCATGTTGGTTGTGCCAGGCATCGAGCATATTGAAAGGCTAATATACTCCATAGATTGGCTGCTTTGTGGGCATTGCAAAAATACATCAACTGAAGAGGGTTCTGTAATACACACACTATACACTCAACGCGATCCTCATGTGCCTTTGTGGCAAAATTTAGACTAATTGCTTCGGCTTAGTTTTGCATCCATGTGGGATATTTCAGCTTGAAATCCAGGAAATTCTACTGCACATGGTAAACTGCACAATCCGCTTTCGCAGGGCGGGCACGTGACCGTATATTTGATGCCGTAGCACATACACTAGCGCAGGGTATTTTACGAGATATGCACAAAAGTATGATTGATTGGATTGTGGGTTAGTGTGGAGCAGCATTGCTCAATGGTTGTGCAGAAACACAATTTGCGCAATTCCATGCGACACTTGGATGCTTGGGCGTGATGCAGTTTGTACTCCTAGTTGGCTGATGTGGGTTCGAGGAGACAAGAGAGGCAACTCTACATACATTCGTGATAATGCAACACCCTGCCATCTTAGTCTATGTGCAATGAGTCTCAAAATTCATTATGGACTCCTGCAAGACATCATTGGATAGTGTATTGAAATTGGCTGATGATCAAAGCAAGACTCACCAAACGTCTTCAGCCAGAACCATCCCCAACCTAGCAGCCCACTTATGACCTGCCTTGACAACTTTCATGAGGGTTATGATAGTGTCTCATTGCCACACCCATTGCGGCTGTGCGGCAGCCGTACGCTGTAGTCACGGGGAGGCCTACCCCACGTTTGGGACGCGGACGCTCCCCCTCCCCCAAAAAAAAGAATTGTTGGCTGGAGGCCCCCTTGGGGGCAAAGGGGCGGTTCAGGAGGGGGGGGGGTCCAGGTGGGGTGTTTTTGTTATTGTTGTCGTTGGGGGGTTGTATGCCCTTACATAATGTACAATGCTCCGCCCCTCCCCAAAGGGAAGGTGCCCTGGTGTGGGGAGAGAATCAAAGTGGCTACATAACCCCTGCCTTCTTGGGGCTACATACACCCTGCTGTCTCGCGGGCCCGTGGGGAGAAAATCATTTGGCTGCATACTATAGCGGGGTAGCGGACAGTGGTTGGAGAGTAACTGGGGTCCCCAAAGTGGGGAGGAATGGCCACAGAACTCATGATCTCGGGGTCCCCAATGTGGAGAGGAAATCATAGCGCCTACATAAACCCTCATGTTGTGCATATATGCAGGTTGCTTGCCTTTCTTGTCCCATGGCACCCTTCCCGCCCCTCCCTGAATTGTATCATTGGTTGGACAAGCTGACTGTCCTGATGTCGCCTCGCTTTCGAAAAGGCGTGCCTAAGTCGAATAATAGCTAGACACCACAAAATTTGAATAGGACGACAGTTTGGAACGGTACAGAAGCGCTTTTTTCTATTTCGTTTGCTTGATAGTTTTCTGAGCATCGATTGTTCATTTCTCGATCATTTGTGCAGCAGCACTTATGAACTGTATCATGGGTTGAGGGTTGACATCCATGAAGTGTGTCAGCGGGTGGGCGTGTATCACCTGGGGGGCAGCACTGTCCTGTGGGGGGGGGGGGGTTCACAAAGTGCATTTTGGGGGAGTGGGGGAGGGGTGCAGGGCGCTTTTCTCCTTTTTTTTTGCGCTTAATTGGCGCTTTTTTAGTCACGAAATCGGGTGGTCGTAGTGGCGGCCACTTTGTGCCCTCACGATGTTTTGCCAGATCCCAACGGAAATTTGAGCCATGGCTGTCGCCCGTGCACGCCCACCCCTGCCTGTGCAGGCCAGCACCACTATTCAGGTTAGATTGTCAAACCAACTGCCTTTCTGCAGAGTCCTGAGATCTTGGAAACTGCGATTTTAGAACGACGTTCCAAAAAAGAGGAAGAGGAGCGCCAACTCAAGACACTTCTGGAGTTGGGCTATGCCGAGGCTGAAGCCCAAGTAGCGTTGACAAGCCATGGCTACAATGTGCAGCGGGCTGTAGAGGTTTTGTCTCAACGACAGCTGCAGCAAGCGCAGGCAATGATGGAGGCCTCAACCTCAGCACCAATGGATGAGTCAGCCTCTTCAGGTTGCAACTCAAGTCAGTTGTCCTGTGTTTTCCGGGGTGGGGGCGTAGTACGGGATCTTGGCAAAGGCCACGGTCCTCATTCATGCGCCCCAGGCGCCGAATTTGTCTCGCGCGAGTGTGCGAAACGGCCGGATTCGAGCCGATGGGCATTGGGGCGACTCAAGTTGTGCACAGCCCGAGGGACGGGGGGTGGGTGCCCTCAAAACACAAATACCACCGCCGTTGGTGCCCAAGACCCTCGAGGTTCGGGGATGTAGCAAGAGTGCGTGCACGTGACCATGCGGGCGGTCCCGTCAGTCCAGACGTTTTTAAAGGGATGCAGGGGGGGGGGGGGCTGGGCACAAGCGGTGCTGCTGAGCCCACCGGTGAGTCATCCGGTGGTATGTTCTGCGGCTATTTGGCTCTGGCAGTTTGACCTGGCGGCCCACCGGACGGAGGCCCGGATGGCTGCAGCCGTGATCCATTGCACGTGCCCCGCTGCTTGGGGTGCTGCACAAGGCGGTGGATGCGGTGATGAGCTGGCGTGGCCCGGGCGGCACTTCGGCCGAGCAGTTTCGCCCGGTGAAGCGGGATCAGCAGCAGGACCCACTTCGAATCGAATACTGATGCGCGCGGAGGCGCCCTCTGAATCGGTGGCAGTGGGCCGTGGTCGGATCGGCCCCCGGAGTCAGGACTGGAGTCTGGGCCCACAAACTGCGGGGCCGCGGAATCCGACGGGATGGCCCGTGTTCCTTCGCCTCCGGTTGCACTTTGTCATGAGGTGGATGGAGCAGTGGCTGCGCACAGCCCCCCCCCCCCAGGACTGCTACCCGAGTGAGCACCAGGCGGACAAAGACCCCCCCCCCGCCGCTCTATGAGCGACGCCCCCGAAAAAATTCGGCGCCTCCTCAGCACTCGGCGAAGGCTGAAGGCCGGCCTTGCACACCCCTCCACATGAGGTGGTACAGGCACACGTAAAGTGGTACACCCACCCACCGCCGCATCCCACACACAGTCCAAAGCATGTCACAAGCACACACCCCAGACTATGTCACCCACCCACCCACACACCCACCCACACACACACACACACACACACACACACAAGCACGCACACGCAGACGCACACACGCACGCCCACCGGCCCGCCTGCCCGAACGCACACGCACACGCACACGCACACGCACACCAAAGACCATGCAACACATACCTCAGGTCCCTCCAATGAAGATTACACCGAAAACGGTTCATCACCTGCCGTTTCTTCAGAGCCCGAACCTGAGGTATCCGTGCATGCTTTAACCCCCACATTGGCCCATCACGAGCGTTTTTGAGACCTGATTTGGGGTCACGGAGGGATGGGAGGAGAAGCTGTGACGAAGGATGCCAGGCCATTGCTTGGTGGCACCCCCCCTTGGGGTTGGGGGGTGGGTCAGACGCCAAAAAAAGTTTGTGCACCGATTCCATTTCGGTTACCTTTCATAAATTTCATTTTCCCCTGAGGCAAATTTGCTGATGTGAGTGGGGACACACCCAAAACACAACAATGCCTAAACAGGTCAGAGCATCAGCACCAGCAGTGGCAGCCATGGCAGTACCAGTACCAGTCCCAACAGCAGCTGCTGCACCGCTCGCCACATCGCCAACAACCACAGCAACAGCAGCGACCACCACACCACCAGAGGCGACAGCAACAGTCACAGCCGGAAAGTAACGGCGCAGACAACGGTGGGGATCCAGCGAAGGGCACGACAGAGGGGCATGGGGCCGCGGAAACAGCACCGAGCCGCCACACGGTGTTGTGCAAACCAGAGTCAGTGTGGGGAGCACGTGCACATCCTCAAACGGATCGCAGCAGGAGGCTGGACAGCAGACCCCCCACCACGATGGCAGCGGCGGTGGTCCCCGTGCGTCAGTGAATTATCCCGCAACCCACAACCAGAGTGGCAGGCGCCGGTAGTGACAGCAAGTGCCATTGCACCAGCGGTGGTGGGAGACATGGCTCACACGGGGCTCCACACGCAGGGGTTCTTCTGGGGCATGAGTGACGAGAGTTGGAACGGCTGTCGGGTGCTGGCAGGGGGGGGAAAAAAATGCAAATGCATTTTTTTTGCATTTTTTTGCATATCCAGGAGCCACTGGTTTTTTGCATATTTTGCATTTTTTTGCATTTTTTTGCATATGTTTTGCCTTCAGTTTCCTTTTAATGTCGCAATCCATGGACAAATTTGTGTCACGTGGTGTTGCAAATGATGCTGCTGCTGATGTTGACGATACCCCTGAGCTGACTGATGGTGAGGGCGACAGTGAACCTGATTTGGAAGAACCTGAAGAACCTGAAAAGAAAAAGGTGAAACTGAATTATGGGGCCAAAACCAAATATGCTCATGTTTAATGGAGATATTGAGGGCAGGTTCAATCCAGTGTGATAGTGACTTGGAAGGACCTTCAGCATCCATTGTTGTGGAAAAGCGGTTGTGGAATTGCTCCGTATGTGCATCGGTTGTGGGGTTGCATTTTTTTTGCATTTTTTTGCATTTTTTTGCATTTATTTGCATTTTTTTGCATCGCATTTTTTGTCATCTCAATTTGCATTTTTTTTCCCCCCCTGGTGCTGGTGACAGACACCACAACAGAAGGGTTGCTGGTGCACGTGGTGGAGGGCACGCAAACCCATGGCAATGAGCAAGCTGGCCGCATGTTGGAGGTACCACGACGACTCTGGGGACTGGGCCTGCAGGCACCCGCCAGGACACGGAGAGGAAACACCGTCACGGCGCGCACCGCCAGCGCAGGAGCAGGTGAGGGAGGACGGCGCAGAAGTGCGCAGTGGTACGCAGGTACGTCCAACATATGCGGGAAGGGACAGGACCGCGGTCGTATGGAGGGTAGCCAAAAATTGGATATTTCCACAGACAGAAGGGGTGCATATCGGGGGACCCACAGCCCCATCCCCTGCCACCTCTCTTCAGGCCCCAGCCTCTGTTTTATTGAGCAGCCCCCTTCCCCCCTCCCAATTGGTTGGATTATGGGACCCATCTGATTTCTGAAGGGCGCTTAGACATGCCCTGACATATTCACCTCACGTCACCTCAACCTGTCTGCATTCAGCAGCCTGCTCTTTGCCCTCATTTGTGGAGCCTCCCCGCCCCCCTCTGTCTCATGCTGGAGCTGACTTGTACAGAGTCCCTGCCTTTCCCCTTCTTGTCTCATGCAGAAGCTAGTTCCTTCTCCTTTTTGTCTCATGCAACCGTCTTGATTTGATTCACCTGGAAGCCCCTCTGTCTGCGCCTGATGCAGCCCCTCCTCTCTCTGTCTCGAACCGCAGCTGAGCGCTGATGAAGCAATGGAGCTTGACAAAATGGAGCAAGAACACACAGAAGAAGAAGAGAAGGCGAAGGTGATCACCTGATGTACCCTCGCGCACACTGTGCAAATAGTTTGTGATGTTATGGGCTTCTTAAGTGGCAGCAGATGGATGGACGGATGTACGGGCACACACACTATGGGAGTTCAAGTCCCATGCCACGTACGCACTGCATAATGACTGACACACAGATTCAGGCACGCCACAATCCATTCGTAATGGGACAGCTGAGTAGGCCCCAGTTGACAGCTGTGCAGGGGGCAGGGAGTGCAAGTATTCGGCAAGTGGAAGCGCCCCCATATACGCGCACCCATAAACCTCAGCCCCATGTTACACCCATCTTCACGTTTCCCCACTAACACCACTCACTCGTTTCAATCAAAAGGCCACCAAAGTTTCTTGGGCAAGAACACTATTGGCCCGTGGTAGACCCTTCGTTGCTCCTTGCGGAATGAGCCCACTTCATTCATTTCGAAGGATGTGCACAAAGTCTTTCGAATCAGATGAATGCACAACATTTTCAGTCCCCCCCCCAGCCAAGTTGTGCATACAGTCCCAGCAAAAATTACCCAAGGCAAATATTACCCCTCAAAATATATTACCCCCCCAAAATTAATCAACAATCAAGGTTGTTTTGACACTTCCGCTTTTGTTTGATTGCAGGCCCCTGTTTCCTGCACGTTCTTCTTTTACAAACCGACCCCAGCACGCGCCTCATGTGCCACCCTCTTCCCCAGTGTCTGCCTCATGCACGCCAACTCTTCCACACCAAACCCTGCATCTCGTGCAATCCCCCCCCCCCCAACACCGCACCCCATGCCCTCACTTGCACATCTTGATTTACACCCCCCAGAAACCGGGGCCAGGCTGGTTTCCAGGCTTAGAGAGTGGGGGATATGGCCCCCGTGAATTGCGGAACGCAATGGAGTCCCTATCAGGCTATTGGTTAGTGGGCAAAATACCCCATCCCCCCGGGGGGGGGGGGGTATAGGGATGGGGGGGGGTTGGCCCCAAATTTCAGCATTTTGGGCCACCAGGCACCCGCCCCCCCCGGGGGTGCGGGTGCGCTTTTTGGGGGTTTTGGGTTTGTGCAGGGCTCTGAGATCGGCCTGAATTTTTCACTTTTTTTTCATACAATTTCAAACCTCTTAACCCTTTGTTGCGCAGAAGTGCGTGAACTGGATGGTAGTTGAGTTGGTCGTGGTGCTTGACACAGTTTTAAAAGGTCCCAGGCTCCATTCCTACTACTGGCAAACTTTTGCTGGTCAGTTCTGCTCTGCTTGTATGTGACTGTGGGTGCAGGGCAGGGGGGGTAGGGTTGGGTGCGTGCGTGCGTGGATGGGTAGGTGGGTGGGTGGCTGAGCCCTGGCCGGCGCCCAACTTAACCCCCCCCCCCCCCCGGGTCACTAAGCAATGGCCTGGTCCCTATGGCAATTTTCGTCTCCCAACACGGCCCAACCGGCCGCCGTCACGCATTTTTCTTACTCCTGTTAAAGCTGCTGAATGATCATTTGAGCACAAGCTCTGTCTGTCCCAAAGCAAACCTGTGGCCCCATATCTCTGCAGGTGGATATGACTATTGCTGAAGAATTGCTTGGGGAAAGCTGGTTACAGGATGGGGGTGAGTTCATGGATTCGGACCTCTGTCTGGAAGAAACCGTTGTCATGCAGTATCAGGCGCTGATTGAGTCTGGTTCACAAAGCTGCACTCTTTCTTTGTGAGAGGCCTCAGCGACATAGAGTTAGGCAGACATTTTTTTTGAGCACTGTGGAACACCCGACATCAACCGTAAGGTCGCGATCGCATGCGGTCCATTGTACAGTTTGGCCAGACCATCAGGGAGCAGGGTCGTGCATGCACTGCTGTGCACGCACTCCACTCTGACTGTCTTGTCCGGACTGCATCCACGTGTCTGAGTCTCACAACCGTCGACAATAAATTATGTTCATGCACCCCATTGGCCATTCTGCCCGACATTCATGCCCAATGTGAAGACAGCTGGTGGGACCATTCAACACAGGATAGTCTCTGATGAGAACCAATGATTGCATCAGAAATGCCGTGTGAGCCAACAGCCAATGAGTTCTGTGCCAACGGCCCAACCTGCTGCTGACTGCAAGGTAATATTCCTCCATAGGGGGAAAGAAACGCTCTCAGGCTCTTCAGCAACGTCCTGGATTGACAGCATGACGCATTGAAAGCTACAGCTCAGACACGTTCAGCTCAGCTGTGCGGGGAATATGCCCTCCTTATCCCCCGGACTGTGCAGTGGCATGGATGAAGCAAAGCTGCGCATGTGATCAAACGTGATCTTATGCAATGCAATGCAGCCCAACCTGAAGCCGCTACGGATTCGGTTTTCCATCATAAGTTCTGATTGAATTGCCTCTCTGTGGTGCCGGCGGTTGAGGCCTGAGGTAGGGCGGTGGTGCGAATTTCCTCCGTGATGTTGCGAGTTTAGAGTCACGAGTGGTCGCACCGCGGGCGTGTTGAAAAAATCAGGTCCGGCCAGTTGGCCAGCTAAGTGCCATGTTGGCGCTATTTGGGTATGACGTGGGGAACACCCCAGCTTGACCCATAATTTCAAAAACTTTTTGTGCAGTTTAAGCAAGCGGAATCCACCCAAATTCGCTCCTGCCGAAAACGGAAATTTTTTTGCGTCACGCCGTGCGCACATGTTGAAAAAATCAGATCAGCCCAGTCCACTCACTCACAAAACTAGCTCCGCTGAAATGGATTGGGAGTGAGTGACTGGCAACGTTAAGGGCAGGCACTCTTTTGGGCGGTGAATTTCGTTAGAAAGGGGTTCTGGTCGTTGACAAAAAAAAAGAAAGAACGAAAAGACCACATAAGAAAAGACCGTTGTGCCCAATCCAATTTGTTCTTCTTGTTGTGATGCAGTCTGCTTCGTCTTTGGGACACACCGACACATATCCGAACTCACAGCCATGCCATTTTTTCCTTTCCTCAGTGCTTCTTCACATGTTCACCGAATTGCAGTCACCCAGTTTGCTACAGAAAGGCTCCTCCAAGGACGCCCCCTTCCTTCCATCGACAGTGCTGCTGGCTCGTACTGCTTGACATGTTCCAGCCGTATTTTCGTGGCGCAAAAAAAATGTCCGTTTTCGCCAGGAGCGAATTTGGGTGGATTTGGTTTGCTTAGAAATGCATGAAAAAGTATATTTGAACTTATGGGTCAAGCTGGGGTGTACCCCGCGACGTACCCAAATAGTGCCAAAATGGCACTTGGCTGGCCAACTGGCCAACTGGCCGGAAGTGATTTTTTCAACATGTGCGTGGAAGTGGATTTGGGTGGATTCCGCTTGCGGAAAAATGCGCAAAAAAGTATATTTGAACTTATGGGTCAAGCTGGGGTGTTCCCTGCTATGTACCCAAAGAATGCCAAAATGGCGCCAACTGCCCCGCCGCTTTCTGTAGCTACGGGCCCCAGGTCTCCCGGGCCGGCTCCCACTCCGGGCAGTCCCAGAGGATGTGCACCTCCACAACCCTCCACAACCCTCCGCAACCCTCCACAACCCTCCACAACCCTCCACAACCCTCCACAACCCTCCACAACCCTCCACAACCCTCCACAACCCTCCACAACCCCACAACCCTCCACAACCCCCCACAACCCTCCACAACCCCCCACAACCCTCCACAACCCCACAACCCCACAACCCTCCACAACCCTCCACAACCCTCCACAACCCTCCACAACCCCACAACCCTCCGCAACCCCACAACCCACCACAACCCTCCACAACCCTCCACAACCCTCCACAACCCTCCACAACCCTCCACAACCCTCCACAACCCTCCACAACCCTCCACAACCCTCCACAACCCTCCACAACCCTCCACAACCCTCCACAACTCTCCACAACCCTCCACAACCCTCCACAACCCTCCACAACCCTCCACAACCCTCCACAACCCTCCACAACCCTCCACAACCCTCCACAACCCCACAACCCTCCACAACCCTCCACAACCCCACAACCCTCCACAACCCTCCACAACCCCACAACCCTCCACAACCCTCCACAACTCTCCGCAACACCACAACCCTCCACAACCCTCCACAACCCCACAACCCACCAGTGGGGGCATGCCGAGTGGGTGCGCAGGCGGCGGCCGGAAACCCGCGCCGCCGGCGTGACGCGCAACAAAATTTCTTTTGTTGGTGGGAGCGAATTTGGGTGGACTCGGCTTGCTTCAAAGTGGACGAAAAAGTATATTTCAAATTATGGGTCAAGCTGGGGTGTACCCCGCGACGTACCCAAATAGTGCCAAAATGGCACTTGGCTAGCCAACTGGCCGGAAGTGATTTTTTCAACACGGGCAGGCAGCACGACGCGCAACAAAAATGTCTGTTTTCGGCGGGACTGAAGTTGGGTGGATTTGGCTTCCTTGAAAATGCGCAAAAAAGTGTATTTGAATTTATGGGTCCAGCTGGGGTGTTCCCCGCAATGTACCCAAATAGTGCCAAAATGGCGTTTGGCTGGCCACGTGGCTGGAACAGATTTTTTCAACATGTGCGCAAAAGTGCACGAAAAGTATATGTCAAATTATGGGTCAAGCTGGTGAGTCCTTGAGAAATGCCCCCTCCCCTTTTCCTTTTTCGAGGAGCAACATGGGCGCACACACCCATCAGATGCACTGTTTTTTTTTTTAGTGCAAAATAAAGTTCTTCAGGCAGCCTAAGACACCGGCACTGCACAACGAAAAAGGCGACCAGGCACAAGGCAGCAAGGCCGACTTGATTTCTTGTGCTAACCTGACCACACACCACTGACCCATTCGTGGTCTGCCCTGATGATATTGATGAAAAGTTATGCAGGATCGGCTGCAATTCAATGATTAGCCGTTGGATGCCACTTTACCTGCTCATGTTACTCAGAGTTTGAAAGATGTGTATGAACATTGCCAGAAGGTGTACCTACAGTTACCAGTTCTGGTTGGGTTAGTGTTTTGGCTGCCCCCTACCCCATGGGCCAATTGGCCCGTAGGCCAATTGGTGGGTGGTTCCAGCTGCTAAGAAAAGGCTTGATCAGCACTCTAGCTCTGGTACAAGTCCCACGTGTTCTTGCATTGCGGATTCACCACTTTAGTTGCTAATCTCGTTTCATGTTTTTCTACAATATGCTCAGTTGGGCCTTGGTGTGGGTGCGGCAGTGGTGTTGCCTTATGAGATTGCAGAGTTTCACAGTGATAGAAAACTTCCGAGCCACAATTTTCTGCAGTGAAATATTCTGTCGGCAAGTTTTTTACCCCCTGAAACCGAATATGGTCGGCATGCTGTATGAGGCACAACGGGCCCACCAGCTGAGTATTGGGCTGGCGATTAAGTGAGCAAGCACAACTGCCACAGTGCTCTGTAGCATTGGGGCAACTCAGATGGAGTGACTCGCACAAAGAATGTAGCGCAAGGAGGACCTGTTCACTTCTACATCGGCCCCTAATTCCCCACCATTTTTCCATGGTGGTCCTTCCATTGTCTTCGAACTCCCTAGACAACCCCAATACCCTCAATATGCACCCAAACCCCTCCAACATGCCCCCAAGGGAGACATCAGTGAACCAGTAGTAGGTGCGCAAACCAGTGCTAGGGCGGAGGTTGCGGTGGAGGTGTGGTTGGTTGCTGGGTGCGCCAGGTGGGCACCAGGTTGATGGTGCAGCAAGCAGCACACCTGGTACACCTCATTTTGCTTCTGCAGCAGAATGATCCTTCCAGTGCCACTGGTTTTTGGCAGTTGTTTGGTCCTTTGAAGCGTTCCTGAATGGCTTCGGTACAGAAGGCCGCAGTCGTGGTGCTATGCATGTTTGCATTGTGCTTGTGGACCCTGAACCTGCAGCTCGCTTACACGAAGCTCAAAGTGGAAAATGAGCGGCACGTTGCGGAGCTGCAGGAGCTCTTGCACCCGAACGCAACCAAGCCACACCCCCTCAGTGGCGTTATTGACATCTTTGAAGGAACGGTGTACAAGGCCATGGCTCCGACATACTGGGAAGACGCGCAGCAGCACTGCCAGAAGTGGGGAGGGCACCTCGCCTCCGTCCATTCCGGCGTCGAAAACGAGTTCATCACCTCGATGGTCCGGCCGCTGGCCGACGCGTGCGCGCAGTCGGCCCCGAAGAGCGCCACGTGCCCCTTGTACTTCCTGGGGCTCAAGGTAGAGGAACAGGAGGTCCATCTCTGGGACGACGGCACGAAGGTCCTCTACCAGAACTGGGCCGCCCGGCCGGACACCGTCCAGCCCGGGGACACCGCCCCTGTGGTCCTCGACGCGTTTGCGTTGGGGACCTGGAGGCCCCATGCCAGCGCGAAACCGGGTTTCACAGACCTGCTGCCGTTCGTGTGCAAGAAGAGGCTGTACCCGCACGGCGCCCAGCCCCACCACCCCATGGGGCGGTGGGGCGACGCCCAGCCCCACGACGCGGAGCCCGCCCCGGCGTTCGGCCGCCCGCCATTCGCGGCGCACCGGGCCAAGCGCCCCCAGCCGCCGCCCGCCGACGCCGAGATGCAGGACCGGACGAGCCTCATGCGGGACCAGCACGCGCTGCAGCAGAGGGCCCAGCAGCAGCAGGAGGCCCTCCGGACCGAGTACGAGGTCCGGCAGGCGGTCATGGAGGAGACGCGGCGGAAGCGGGAAGCGGGGGCAACCCAACAGAACGGTTTCTTCAGCGCTTTGGCGGAGGGGGCCAAGCGCCAGTCGGCGGAGAAGCAGGGCGGTGCGCAGCAACCGCAGGCGGCCGCGCAGCCGCACGAGCAGCCGGGGTGGGTGCATCCGCCGCAGCGCCCGCGGTCGATGGAGGCGCAGCCGCAGCAGCCCCGCGATGCGGCGCCGAATCCTTTGCAGCCACAGCCACAGCACCAGCCACAGCCACAAGCACAGCCACAGCACCAGCCACAGCACCAGCCACAGCCACAGCACCAGCCACAGCACCAGCCACAGCACCAGCCACAGCCACAGCACCAGCCACAGCCACAAGCACAGCCACAGCACCAGCCACAGCCACAGCACCCGCCCCAGCCACAAGCACAGCCACAGCACCAGCCACAGCACCAGCAACAGCCACAGCCACAAGCACAGCCACAGCCACAGCCACAGCCCCAAGCAGAGATGCATTCTCAGTCCCAGCCTGACACACCGCCACGGGTACAGCACCCGCCACGACAGGCACAGCCACAGGCACAGCACTACCAGCAGCAGCAGCAGCAGCAGCAGCAGCAGCCCCACGTACAGCCCGGGCAGGACGTGGCAGAGGAGGGGCAGCAGCCCCCGCCCGGCACACGGCATCAGAGAAGGCGCTGGAACCAGCAATCGGCCCGCAGAGAGGCACAACAGCAGCCGGCGCCGCCTCCACAACCACATCTTCAGTCCCAGGACGAGCCACAGCCCCCACAGAGGGAGCAAATGCAAAGAGCCCGGCCCCAGGCCCGACCGCATCATCAGCCCCAGCTCCAGCCCGAGCTCCAGCCCCAGCCTCAGCACCAGCAACCGCCCCAGCCCCAGCAGCAGTCGGATTTGCGTTCTGAGCGACCTGCCCGCCCACAGCCCCAGCCCCAGCCTGAGAGCGAGCCTCAACGCCACGAACAGCCGCAACCGGTGGCACAGCCCCCGCCCCAAGCACCACCGCATGCACGGCCCGAGCGATCTGCACGCCCCGCCCAGGCACAGCACCAGCAAGAACGCGAGCCCCAAGTGCCACCGCCCCAAAATCAGCAGCCCCAGGGACAGCCCCAGGGACAGCCCCAGGGGCAGCCCCCAGAAGCGCATCCTGAACCCCAGTCACAGCAACAGGCACAGGCACAGGCACAGGCACAGGCACAGGCACAGGCACAGGCACAGGCACAGGCACAGGCACAGGCACAGGCACAGGCACAGGCACAGGCACACTATCAACGACGTGCGAGATGAAGACTACCGCCGCTGCAGCAGCCTCCTGAACAGGCACAGCCCCAAGACCATCCCCAACAGCCTGATCCAGCCGCGTAAGCCCCGTCCAATCCCCACAACCCGCCGCTTTGTGTGCCAGTATGGCTGCCCTGCGTGCTGCAGACACCGCAAAGGTGACAATATATAGGTTGCCACGGACTCCAATACATCCGCCAGCTAGAGTTCAGGCACGTGATCCAAGTCAGTCCGATGCAGGGGGTTGAGATCACGAGGCGTGGGCGAAACACAAACAGGTTCAACCTGTGGCAGGCTTCCCATTCACTGCAATCAGGAGCTGCTGGACCTCTTACAAGTTACACCAGCTCCGAGGGTCATGCTTCTCTCTGCACAATGTTGGCCCACGGTGCACAGGATTCAGTGCTAATGCGTCATGTTGACTGTTAGTTGTCTAATTGCTGAAGCTGACGGGCTGCAGGTTTCTCCTGGGCAAGACCTTGGGCTACACCTGAGTTATGCAGCCCTCGTTCGTATGAGTGGTTCATGGCTTTCACCCGCCTTTCTACCGAGTCAGAACTAGTTTGTGGCCCTGAGTCTGATGCGGGAGCCTACCACTGCCTGAGACGTAAGCCTACCGCTCAGGTCCTTGGCTGTGCTCCAGGATGGGTCCAGACTAGTGCAAAACACACCCAATGCAGTCCGAGCTCTATTGCAATGGGTCTCAAGGACTCTCAACTTGTGCATTGTCTTCTGGGGATTCTCTTTGCAGGCCCGACCTGAGTCTCTGCTGGCCTGTGCGAGGGCCATCAAGGGACCCTCAAGTGGTCTTTCTTGTCACTGAAAGGCAGCGGATCAGAGGGGCTGGTCACATTTAGCAAGAACGTCTGAGGGAGCAGGGGTGTTAGTGATGCTGGAAGACAGCACCGCATGGTCCGGTGCGCCGTGATTTTAGGCTCGTGCCCTCTTCGTCTCTTAGCGTGTCACATTGAGGCGAGTGACTAGCGAATGGGAGTGCCAACCCCCGTTGTTGCAGCCAGAACGCCTTTTTTGTCGCTTGTTTTCCGAGCCAAACCAAGGGTTCCACATCTCCACAGCCTTGGTGATTCCCTTCTGCTTTGGGGACGCCCCTACGGCAGGGTTATAAAGCCAATTTGAACCCTCCCCATTTTGGGACAGGGGGCTGTCCATGCAGTGGCTCAATGATTTCATGTTTCTGCTGAAAGTGCCTGAGTTGTCAACATATTCCCTGATCCATTTCACTGATCACAGAGCACAACATCACAGTCGACACGGCCACCAAGGAGGAGTTAGAGGGCAGATCTCACATAGATGCTTCACCACCTCTTCTCCTTCGTCCCAGCGGTCAAGTAACACGACCCATTCTTATTCTGCAGTTTGTGTTGTCTGACCTGTGGGGGTTGCCGCATGAACAAGCTGCCATCCCCGTGAAGCCCAGTGAGGGGCAACTACCAAATTGCCCCGCCCCCCCCCCCCTGACTAGTGTGGAGCACCCCAACCAAGAAGGGGGCACATTGATGTGTGATGAGCACCTCGCACATTCGAACTAATGGCTGAAAATGTCTGTGGCGGGGACATTCAGTCTATCAGAGCCGACCATTGATCCCCCTTGACTAGTGTGCAACACCCGTTACCGCCACATCACGGCCTACTGCATTCGCAATCTGCCCGCCCTGACAATCCTTACCAAACAATTGGCCCACTGCTGCAACACGCCACACGTGATGTTGCCTAGTTCAAGCTTTCAGGTGGCAGGCGGCGCTCACAGAGAGTGCAGGCCTGGGAGAGACCTGGTCGGACCGGATCCCCGTCACAACACGTGCACACCACACGCGCAACATGCACAACACTCACACACAAGCCAAATGCACCAGTGCACGGCAGCAGTCGCTGGAAGGCATTCCGGCAGGACTGACCCGCCCCATGCAGTTTGAGCTCAGTGAGACCCTCATCCTCGTTCCACGGGATGCCACGAGTGGTTTGTGGACTTGACAGCCCCCCCCCCCCCTTCCCTTTTGATGGACAATCAGCCAGAGGCGACCATGTGGGCTCACAAGAAGAGGCGCCGGAACGTTTTGGGGCTGGGAAAGTTCTTGTGGAAATATTGTTTGCTTTGATCTATCTTGCTCAAGATGAGTAGCCTAATGCGGCCAGCCCCCCCCCCCCCCCTTCCCTTCAGGTGCCGGCTGTAGCGGCATGGCCGCATGGGAACGGAATGCTTGCAAGCATCTCCCCCACAGAGGCTCTGGCCCAGGGGAGGGTGCAGAAGCAGGGGGGGCGCCCTTTCAGCCGCTGCGACTGTGTCTCACCGGCGGAAAAGGTATGGGCCACAGAGCACGCTAACCCCATGGGCCCATGCAGGCCTTCCTCTATAATATGGTCCCCCCCCCCCACCTTCACACACACTGAAAAGCACCACACACTGACAGCTGCCAACCCTCTCCCAGGAGGCCTATGGCGCAAGCAGCACACTCCACCTCCACTAGCAACACCGGGCATTCTACCTAAAATTGCAGCACACCACTGATGTGCAACTATTAATTAATTAATGAGCCTGCCTTCAGAGGTGTAGAGGGGCATTGGTTGTAGCTGTGAGGGGCTTTGGGTAGCAGACTGTGAGTGCAGGCTGTGAGGGGGGCTTTGGGGTGCAGGCTGAGGGGGGCTTTGAGAGGCTGCTGGTTTGCTTCCACAGTGGATGAGCTGTGGAATGTGAGCGGCTGTTCCTCATTTGTGGTTTTCTGACATTTTCTTCTCACAAGACTGGAGCTGTCTAGTAATCGGTTGCGTCTTTGACGGTCACATGTGTGCTGTTGCTTTGTTTCGCTTTGTTGTGCTTGTACTTTTACCAATCTCTGCTTGCAGTGGCGACTGGGATCTGATGAGTGGTGCTCATTATTGTGCTCTGCCGGGAGCAACCCAAGGGGGGCAGCCTCTTCGAATCCAAGAACCCCACCCCCTCCACACCCTCCAAAGTTTTCAAACCCGTCATTGTTTGACTGACTTCCTCCCTTGATATCATTCTTGTAGCCCCAACCCCTACAAAGCTCGTTGTTATGTTCCAAACTGTTTCTGATGTGCTGCCCCTTTTGCCAACCATTCTGCTCACACATCTGCGTTTCCAAAATGCCCCCCCCGCCTTTGCGTCCTCTGGTAGGGGTGTCATTGTCGGGAAACATTCATGATGAAGTGGAGGCTGACCCCGCCCCCCCCCTCCCTTGCCTTGGACACACTCTGGCTTGGATGATGTGTAGAAGTCTAGCACCACACATATCTGCGCCGCTTGGGTCCTTTGACTGAGTTTGTGCCATGAGTGTACTAATGATCAACACAACACTTTGAAGTCTCCGGTGTCCCATTTTTCACCCTTCCCCCCCCCATTTTCCTCCAATTTTCTTTCTTCTTGGAACATTTTCATACATTTTCCATGATGTATTTGTAACAATTCCCTATTTCCTCCCGTTTTCCCCCATTCCCCACCATTTCCCCCCATTTCCCCCGTTTTCCCCATTTTTCCGTGGCATGCCGGAGAATGGGAGAGGTTTGGAGACGGAGACTTCCAAGGCGTGTCAACATCTGAACTACCATCTGGATGCAAGCATTGGATGACTTGGAGGGTGCGCAGCCATGCACATTTGGTCAACAGGCCAAGGCACTCATGCCAAAACACACTATCGCTCAGAATTTGGATGCAATTGAGGACATGGGCGTGGGACAGGTGGAAGATGATCTCCCAAATCCCCCACCGGTGATCCTATCACTGGTGCCCTTGGGGGGCGTTCAGACTCAGATCCTGACCCCCCCCCCCCCGGAGGTCCCAAGTGTTGAGGAGGTCTAGACCACATTTGGCCCAAACATGGCGCCAAAGGCACCGGAATTTTTTTTTTGGCATACGGTGGGGGGTAAAAAGTGATTTCACCCTCCGTGTGTGTGCTCAAAATGCTCAAAATTGTATGGGGAATCCAAATATGCATGCAAAACAGGAAACTTTTTTCAACCCTGACCCCCCCCCCCCAAATGTGGCTGCTGGGACCGGACCCCAGTGGGTAAATTTTTGACTAAATAAAACCCCACAATGTGTGTGTTCAAAATGATTAGCACAACGAGGGGATCATTTTGAGGTATGTATGTCGAGGTACCTGGGGCGCCCCATGGTGGTGCCCCTGGAGCAGTCAATGTTTGCTAGTTGGCCAGATGAGTGTCAATTTTGCAAACTGTGCTCAACTGTAGCATAGAGGGTGCCTCGTGCGCGGTGCGGGTGTGCGGTGCGACTTTAGCCCAGTTGGCGTAGAATGGTGGTGCCATGGAATGTTGCCCAAAGCAGTCATAGGAGCCTTAGCATCACAAATGGGTGGCCAATTGTTGTGTTTGGGTGGAATCATCAATGTCGGGGTGTAAGGGGGAACGTTAGGGGGAGCCTTAAGCGCAGTGCGCGCGCAGTGCAACTATTTGGGCGTCTGGCCGTACTAGAGACCCATACTTTGTGATACTAGGGGCCCCTAGGGGCATCATGGTGACCCGTAGCGTAGGTTTTGACTTCTGATTTTGTCCCCCTTTGTTGGGGACCCCCGAGAATGCAAGGGTGACGTAGCATTTCCGCCCTCTTTTGGCCCCCAACCTTCCGGTGCTATTGATGAAACCGGGACAATCTTTGAATCCACGCTTTGTTGCGTGGTGCATCATGGTGACCCTTGGCCTAGGTTTTGACTTCTGATTTTGCGAGCGGCAAAAGGAGTACAACGATGTTCATGGTTTCTATAGGGCACGCATTGAGCACTTGTTTGCACGCATGTGGCACTGGGGCATCGTAAGGAACATATGGAGGGGATCCGGTACGGAGTTGCATGAGTACGTGCATGTACTCTTGCATTTGCAGCAATTTTTGATTCGAAGACAGGTACGGTACCCTCCATATGGTCTGTGGGAACACGTACCCACCATGGACCGCACCTACACAGGAGGACAATGATGATGAGGATGTTGTGGGTGATGATGGGGATGTTTGTGCCCTTTGTTGCACCAAGTTTGACCCTGAAAAGATGTCCATGTGTGACAAGTGTGAATTGCAATATTGTACGGATTGCATTGACACACACACATGTGACAGTGTGACATTTCTTTGATTCTGCAACTGTGTCATGTTGTGCACACAAGTTGCGTATTCTCAATGTGTACTTAGTTGACAATGGACCAGAAAGACAGTTGTGTGTTCTTGAGGGTGGCGACCAATGCGCTGTTCATGGCCTTTCCAGATGTGCATGATGTGTGTTATGTTCAGGGAAGGTGGTTTGCAACTTTCTTGAGCTGGGGCAGTTTGGGTCACCTAATTCTAATTGGGGGCTCTTCCGGGGGAACATAGTCTAAAAGTAGCGCGCAGTGCGCGCACAGTGCAAAGATTCCCCCTTAGCGCGCCGGGCGCGCGCCGGGCATCTTTTGTGACCCGTGCCCTACCGGTGGACTGTTGCCGTTGATATGTTGGGCAACATTATATGGATTTGCCCCTTGGCCCCCGGGACATTAGCAGATTTTTTGATTTGGGATGGGTATGGACCTTCTCGTACCCGAGGTGATTTCTTTGATTTCGAAGTTGGGGGCCATGATGGTGCTTATAAGGGCCGGATTCATGTCATTGTGCCATTCATTGGAAGAAAGAATGGCACTTTGACAGCCTGCCAACCCGGGGGGGGGGGGCGACTCCGCGGGTCCTAGGACGCCAACTACCCCTGCCCCCCCCCCCCCCCCCCTAGGGGCCTTCGGCCAACAGTTAGTTGCCAAAGGTGTCGCCCTCAGGCCTCCATGGGCGCCTAAGGCGCCCGATGCTCCATGAACACCAAAGGTGCCCTAAGGAAAATTTTGTCCAATTTGCACCCCAACACTATCCTTAAACCCAACCTTGACTCTAACACCCAGACCCAACCCTCAGCTTGCTCCTGTCCCTACACCCAACCCTAACCCTAACCCTAGCCCTAACCCTAGCCCTGGCTCTCACCCTAGGCTAGGGTCAAAGTGAGTGTTGGGGTCCAAAATGGAGAGCAATAATGTGGCAAAAGCAACCATGAACCTAATTGGGGGGATCTTGTTCAACCCAATCAACATGGCTGGCATGGCCAAACCAAGTGGCTGCAAAGGTTAGGGTTAGGTTTATGGTGATGGTATGGTTAGAGGAGGGCAAGGGGAGGTAAGGGGAGCCTGTGCCCCCCCCCCCCCCAACACGAGGTACAAGGCCCAGCTGGGACAGGCCTGGCCCCGACCACATATGACACCACCACAAGAAACATCGGCCATTTTCTGGGGGGGTTGGAATACAAAGGCCATGCTCAGGTACCTGATGCGTCAGGAACCCCCGGACCCCCGTCAAACACCGGAAACCTGGCAGGCCTGGACCAAGCTATCGATACCGCCCAAACACCACTCTTTCATACAGACCGCACTGTGGAAAAAACTCCCAGTGGGGACCAGACTCGCCAACGGGCTCCCTCAGCACACACACTGCCTGGTGGATGGCAAACCAGAAGACATGCGACATGCGCTTCTGGAGTGCCGGTTCCTCCCCCCCGCGTATCACATTGCGGAACAATGCATGGGGCCAGCGATATTCGAGGATACCACGGAAACAGACCCAGAGGTCCTCCTGTGGGACATGCCAGTTCTATCATTCCAGAGCCCGCTAGGGCTGATCATGTGGACCGCGGTTATGGCATCCTGGAACCTGCGCAATGCGGTCAAATTCCGAGACACCCCCCCAACATGGGACATATTCCTCACACAGTGGCTGTGCATTCTTGCGCGATGGTACGAGCACCTAGCTCCAAGCCTCCCCACGCCCGAAGTGCGGGACATGCACCGAGCAATCGCATCCCTCAAGGAAACAGGAAACTTGCAGCACCCCAGGCTCAGCCAACCCCACCCATCCCCCCCCAGGCTCCGCAACCCGCGGCCCAGGAAACGCAAAAAAGACATGTATGGTCGAGCGATGGCGGAGGCGCATCAGAAAGTCATTGATGAGTATGTAGCGGAGGGATGGGAAGCCATCTACCCCGACGGCTCGTCGGAGGTCCATCCGGAGGCGGGAATGGTGGGAGGGTTTGGGGTATATTTCGGGGATCACCGGGACACGGCACAATGCATCCCCATCACTCAGAAACAAACAAATAACAGGGGAGAGCTCCTCGCGGCCATACATGCCATTCGCCATAGGACACAGCACAAGCGCACACTGATCTGCTCTGATTCAAAACTTGTGGTCATGGGGGCCACAGGCAAAGCCAGCAAATGGCGGCGCCATGACTGGCAAGGTTTGCGGGGGCCGGTGGGCCACGTGGACCTGTGGGAGCAACTCCTTGGGGAAATTGAGCAGGCAGGGGCAGCGGTACGCTGGCTGCATGTCCCCTCACACGTTGGCATTGTAGGGAACACACACGCGGACACACTGGCTGACATGGGCCGCCGCAAATCCCCCCTCCTCCGAGGGTATGTCACCTCGGCCCGGCGCCCACAGCAGGAAGGGCAGGCACAGGATCAGGAAGACGAGTCCGACCTGGATGAGCAACCCATGTTTTCTCCGGAGGAGCGGGCGGCCAGCCCGCCTCCTCGTGGCACCCCCCCCCCCGACCCCCCGCAGACAGGGAGTTACTCCACTGCTGGAAGTCGAGGACTGCACCCCAGCCTCCAAGAGACCACGCCACTCACCAGGCTGTACTGACCCGGCCTCTGGATGGAGGTCGCGGGCGGTCTCCCGCTCACCACGGCAAACACCAATGCGTGACGTCAGGCAGGAACTCTTCCCCTCGTCAGCCCCCCCCTCCCCCCCAGGCAGCTGTGATGAGGCCTGGCTGGCACCCAGATCACCAGCAACGGCCTCCACGATCACGTGCAGCACGGAGGGCTCACGGTGTGGAACACCGGACCCCAGCCGCCCTTTGTTTGGCACGCCATAATGCACGCGAGCCCACACCCCCATAGGTTCAGACTCCAAGAGCGTCACAAACCCCAAACAGGCCAAGAGACCGGCATGGCCCAGTAGTGAGAGCGGTAGTCTTCAGTCGTCCAGTGCGGGGGTTCGATCCCGGGAGCTGGTGCTCTTGGGTTCCCTGCACGTAGAGCTCTCTAGTCGGCGTCTTGGGAACCACCCCCCCCTACAGCAACCCGCGCCACCACCGGTACCGGTGGATCGGGTGGAGGTCTCGTCCGTTTTGCCCCAACCCCCAAAAAGTGACACGCAGGAACCACGCACACCTGCAGCAGTGCGCGCCGCCACCTGTACTCGAACAGGTCGATGGGAGGTCCCGTCCGGTATTCGAAGGGATCGGTGGGAGACCACCGATCCCGGGACTCGAACCACCTCCCTCACGGCAAACGCCGGGTGCGCTGCCACTTGAGCGGCCGCCTTCTGAGAAGTACTGGAACTTGGCACAGGGAACAACCGCACACGCAAACACACTCACCACACATGCAGGCGCCTTGGCGCCGCCCAGCCTTCCCACCCTCTGTATGGCTGTATGTTGACCTCCGAAAAGCCAGTACCCACTAGGGTTTTTAAACCCTAAGGACTTAAATAGCCCAGGGCCGGTGGCAGTGGCCCACAAGGGTGACCTCTGACCGCCCCACCCCCCACGACCAGGTGACCCGGAAACACAGGTGTGTGGCCGAGAGGGGCCAGCGCAAGCGAGCATGCCAGTGCGACGGTGAGAGCCAAAGTGGGACACAACAAACGCTACACCCCAAACTCAGTCCGAAGGCGACAATGCCCTGAACCCTGTAGAAGCAGCCCGACTCTTACCCCATCCAGGGACAAGGGACGGGACGAACTGCAAAGCACTGTCTGCGTGACACGGACAATCATGGAACTGAGATGGCGATGAAGGTCGTGAGGCAGGCGCGGCTGGAGCTAAGTGGCGGGTCCACACCTGACCAGTTGAGGCCCCCCCAACACCCCAAATCGCCCCACCTGGACCCCCCCCCCACCACCACCCCGAATTGCCCCACTTGGACCCCCCCCCCCAACCGACCCTCCCGGAGCCCCCCCCCCCAGCCCCTCCTATACCCCCCCCCCCATTCGCCCTCCCTGAAACCCCCCCTCAGATGCCCCCCCCCCCCCCCCCCCCCCCCCCCCCCAAGGGGCCTCCGGCCAACAGTTAGTTGGGGGGGTAGTTGGCGTCCAGAACCGAGGGGTCGCCCCCCCCGTGCCCGCCAACAATGTTACAATGACGTGCACGGGTGGTATAGGGCACGCATTGAGCAGCTATTTGCTCGGTTGTGGCACGCAAGATGAGGCAGAGGATGAGGCAGAAGTGTGTGTGTTGTGTTGCCAGAACGCTCCACCGTCGCAGTTTGTGATGAGTGTAAGGAGCACTATTGTACTGAATGTATTGACACCCACACTTGTGGGACCAATGTTATGATGCAGCTCTACTGTTCGCGATACCTCAATAACGCCTCTCGCTTCTACCGGAGATCGATGTGGTTGTGCTATCCTAACCCCCCATTCTCCCAACTTGCTAAGGTGTTGACCAAGATCGCCCTTAAAGGAGCGAGAGTGGTACTGTGTACCTAGTTTGCAACTTTCTTGAGCTGGGGCAGTTTGGGTCACCTAATTCTAAGGGCGTTTCCAAGGGGTGTGCTCGGGGGCTCTTCGGGGGGAACATAGTCTAAAAGTAGCGCGCCAGGCGCGCGCCGGGCAAACATTCCCCCTAATAGTGGGCAGCAGGGCACCTTGTGCATTCGAAAAGATCGGTGTGACTATGTTGTGCCTCCTTTGCTTTCTACAGGACACAATGCAATGGATGCTGACCTTTTGGCGCTAGACAGTAATGTCTTTTGCGTGAGAGGCACCAAAGGGGAACGTGTGCCTACCACTGCCGTGGGCCGTTGTGGGCCTGCTATCCTTCCCAGAGTGTGTCGACATTAGCTTCGAGCACTCAGGCCATACACAGCTTTACTGTGAGTGCCCCGTGGAGTGGTTCACCTTCCCAATTGTGCGTGTGGAGTCCCCCGCTTCGAAACGCGGTGCGTCCCCACCACCTACCGCTGCCGTGGGGTCTGGAGCAGTTGCAGCTAACGTTCAAGATTGTCCTGAGACTGAGAGCCTCAACGTTGCGCTGCACGATGACACCAAACATTTTCCAGTTGCACATATCATTTCACAAAACCCCTTGGGCCACCATGTCCTTGTTTGAAAAAGTTGTGCAGTACATCGGCAAGTGACACGTCTACCTACTAAAGCGCGCGGTGCGGGCGCACGGTGCGTCCAGCACCCTCATAGCACATGGCTTGATGAACAGCCAATTGCATGACATACCTTGGTTGAGAGAATTGCTGTTGCAACAATCCCAAGTTGAGGAGCTACAAGGGGGGCGCCTTAAGCGCAGTGTGCGTGCAGTGCGCATGCAGTGCAACTATTTGGGCGTTTGGCCATAGTAGAAACCCATACTTTTTGGTACTTTGGGCATCATTGTTGTTTGGTAGTAGGTTTTGATGCATTGGGGATCTGGCATTTTTGGATGTTCACCCTGTTTGACCCATTTCTACTTTTTTGCACACATTTTTTCCCCATTTCCACCGCATCTACTCTTTTTCTCGGTTGATTGATATGGTGATACACTTTGAGGGTGCCTGCTACGGGACATCATACTTCCCTCCTCATTTCTCAGGCCCACTTTCTCCATGGATCTTAGTATTGGGGACACGGTGTTCTACACCCGCTCTAATGGCCTGCGACCTCCTGCCACGGTGGTTGGGACGGTTGAAGACGGACTCCTCCACTTGGAATACTACCAAGATGGGTTGAGAGTGGTGAATCGGCGATGCAAGATGGAGTCCATCTCCTTTGCCATCCCAAGTTCAGACTGCCCTCCATCTCCGCCGCCCAACACACAGTCAAGTTCCCCCCCCAAGGCCCCTGGGCCTTCACCACTGCCACAAGAACCGGGAAGGTCCCCCTCAAGGTCCCCTTCAGTCCAGTTTGGGTCGCCTAATTCTAAGGGTGTTTCCAAGGGGCGTGCCTAGGGGTTCTTTTGGGGGGAACATAGTCTAAAAGTAGCGCGCAGTGCGCGCGCAGTGCAAGGATTCCCCCAAGGAGTCCTCAAACAAAAAAACCTCATGATTTAGCTTTGATCAGTTCCTTTGGGTATGTAGATGATGCATACCCAAAGGATACCCACTGTGCTAGAACTCTTCTACCATGGGATCGGTCATGAAGATGATGGAACGATGACTCCACCTTACCAAAGCCGAAAGTGAACCCAAGAAATCAATAGCTATCCAAGTGGGGCAATGGCGCACACAAACAACTAAAGACATACGCCTGCTAGGCAAAAGAATACAGGGTGGGGTTTGGAATGGTTGTTAGTTGTCATAATACTAGCTGTAGATGATGGTTTGTCCGGAAGTGAGGGTGGCTTGCCTTCATACTTTGAAAAGGGCACCCCAAGCTCAGTAAAAGGTGATACATCTTTGGGGGGCTCTCTGCCAGGTGTCTATCTTTCCTTTGCCAGTTCAGAGCATTATTTCAATCCTTATGTCCTCCTCTTTGCTTGCGGGTGCCATGGTGTTTTACCAGCGTGAGCAGCAGGAGGGCAATACATCGTGACTAGCTTTCTCAGATCTTACCAACAACAAGGCAATAAAGCGTAGATTTCACAAGAACAAAGCCGTAACGCTTTTGTTACACTCTGATGGGTGATTCTGGACACCACAACACAAAATGTCTTCACATCACAAAGATGAGACCCCAGTGGATAGGACATCTTCATGCCGGGGAGGGGGAAATTAGGAGCAAGCGAAATTTTGGCACAACAAAAGTGTGCCAAATTATGCCATGGCATTTGAAGGTCTGAAGCCATTTTCTGGGTGTAATTTTAGCGCTCCTGGTAGGCACATTTCAGTTGTGTCCAACGGCCCTCAGGAAATAAGAGCAACCATCCAAGCAACAAAACAGCCAGACTATGAGGACCTGTGAAACTGTTGCAACATTGATCCCAGCTTTGAGGGGCTGTGGGGAGTCACAGAAAACGTTGTGATTTGGCCCAGCAACCATCCTCCAAGCCTCCAAGAAATAACAGCAACCAAGCAAAGGCCCACAAGGCCCACAAGGCAAATAACAACCACCATTCACGGTCTATGCTTGTTCTTGTACCACTATCTGGTAATTTTATACGAAATTTTGCAGTGGTATTTTCGAATGGGTGCCATTTCTCCGCACCAAATTTCGCCATTCTAAATTTTGCACGTTCTAACTTTCTCCTCCGTGGAAGTGAAAAATGGCTTCACCTTGACCTAGTTTTCTCAAGATATAATCAAGGATTTTCATTCTTATCATTGGAACATCTCAAACAGCAGCACTGCAGGTCCTCTTGACATGTTGATAAGGCGACCTGAAAATTGCTCTGCGGGGGGGGGGGGGGGGGGTGACATGGACGCCCGCCGAAGGAGGGGGGGGGGTTGGAGAAATGGGGTTCCGTTTCAGGCCCTTTGTTTTGTGTAAGAACGGATGTTGGCGCCAAAGGCGCAGGAACACAATTTTTGGCCCGAAAAAGTTTTTTCCACCAACAATTTCCCCCCCCCCCCCCCCCCCACATTTGAGTAGTCAAAATGATCAGTGCGACGTGGGTATCATTTTGAGCCATAGATGTTGGGTTGACCCCCCCCCCCCCCCGGCATGGCAGGTCGGGCACCCCCACCCTGAACCCCCCCTCCTGTCACAGCGGCCAAGGGGGGGGGGGGGTTGGGAAAATGGGCTTCCGTGTCCCCCCCCCCCCCCCCCGCAGAGCAATTTTCTTCCCGCCTAATGTTCAGCACAGCAAAGCAAGGCAAAGAGAAGCAAAGGAAAGCTGGTCAAAGCCAATCACAACTTTTTCTCCAAGCCACCACATCAAAATCTGTTGGCTTTTCCCCCATGTTGGCTCTGCTCAACCACCTCCATGTCTGAATTGTCAGATTTATCCGAATCATCCTCATCAATAGAGTGATTACACTGTGGGTGCAAACCATCAAAAACATCCATTTCTTCTGGTGCAAGGAGAAACGATCATGGGCAAAAAGTTAAATAGGAACCACCACCCAAAACAGGACCCCGCCAAGCTCAGTGGAAAAAAAGCATTGAGTCAAGATGGCCATGTTTAGCCTGTTTCAGGGTTACTGTCCTCAAAACAAGGATGAGCCCCAGTGGGCCAAGCCGGTGTGGAACAATTTTTTTTCCAACAATTGTCTGGCTGTGAAATGTATGCAAATGGGCGCATCTGCAACCAAGTTATCCCTAAAATGCATCAGTTGTCGCCGGGTGCCTGTCCATTTACCCACTCCCGGGTGGGTGATTGCTGCTGGCAGGGGTGGTGGTGATGGTGGTTGGTGATGTATGGTAGGCCAGTTTGCTGGTTTATTGCTTGTTGTTGGTCGTTTTCAGGGATTCCGTTTTGTTTTGGCTCCGGTTGAATATGTTCCAGCTCTCGTTGAGCGCTCTATGCCTAGCCCTGCTGATGCAGTGCACTGTTGCGCAAGAGCAAGCAACAGAGCATATCTGTAAACGAGACGGCACCCAAATAACCGGAGATACGAGCTCTGTGCAGGGAAGCTTCTCAAACGCAGTGGACACTTGCCAGGCTAGTCCTGCCTGCACGGGGCTCACTTACGTTCCCGGGGAAGGCTACCACCTCAAATCTGGAACCTTTGTAGAGATAGTGGACCTACTGTCCGGCATTGCAAGCTATCTACGAGTCTGCTTGGAAGACTACGCGCGGCAGCAGCAGGTGGAGAGCTCCACCCCGGGCGTAAACAGCCTTGCCTTTGACCCCAGCAACCGTTTGTGGATCGCTGCAGGCACGGCCACCGGATCGGTCAAGACGTGGTTCCGAACGCGCCAGAAGTCGGAGGCGACCCGCCATGTCGGCGCTGTCCAATCGGTGCAGTTCTCGCCGGCGGGGAATGGCGTTCTCGCATCCGCTGGCGACGATATGAACGTGCACCTCACGGACCGATCCAGCGGGGCTTTAGTGGGCACGCTGCCGTGCGTCGACAGCAGCGGCGCCCCCCGCGTCCGGTCCCCCATCCACGCGCTGGCGTATTCCCCGGACGGGGCCTCCATCGCCGCCGGCTGTGCGGATGGGTCCATTTGGCAGTTCAACACCGCCGGCACGTGCGAACTGATCGGGCTCGGAGGTGGAGGAGAAGACCTCAGTGCCAAACTGAGGGTCCAGGGCGGAGGCCCGTACTACTACGGGCCCCCCGTCACAGCACTGGCCTACATGCCGAGAGGCGGAGGGCTGATCGTGGGCGTGGGGACCGAGGTCGAAGTCTGGGATGTTGCCGCCAAGTTGCGCCGGATGTCGGGTTGGCATGGCGGCTCCATCACGGCAGTAGCATGGTATGGCGTGCACCAGCGCCTGAACCAGCCTGTACCCCCCCCCCCCCGCACAGCACCGTGTGCCCCACTTTGTACACCGCCCTGTGCACCAGCCTGCACACCAGCCTCTGCGCCGTCCTCTGCCCCAGCCTGCGCGCCGGTCCACCGCCCTTCCGTGCCCCACTTCTCCTCGTGCGCTCCACTTCGTACACCACCCTGCCCAATGCCCTGTGCACCACCCTAACGATGTATTAGAACGGCTGGCAACTAGGGGAAGAGCCCCCCCCCCCCCATGCATATGCACACCAGGACGTGCATGTGTCGAGCGCTAACCTAACCTGGAGCGCTGCGTGCTTTGTGAGCTGCCTGCGGATGCCCCCCCCCCCCCACATGGACCCCCTCTTCCCCCGCGACTTGGACGCAGCTGGCCAGCGGCGAGGGCAGTTGCCCTCCTCCGTGTGGTCCCGACACAGAGCAGTGAAACAGGGACAGTCCGGGGCCCGCGTTGGCACAGCCTACCAAGGGAAAGGAAGGGGGAGTAGGGAGGTAAGGATAGGCGAGGCGGGGAGAGGGACGGCACAAGGGGATGAGAGGCCGATGGGCGCCGCCGGCTACGGAGGGAACGGGTTCAAGGGAAGGGTAGCGGTAAGTGGCGAGAGGCCAACAGGCACCGCCGCAGAGAGCAGTGCAACGAGGTGTCATGCCCAAAGGCCCCGGACCAAAATGACCATCGTGGGAACAAAACGAAATTTTTCATTGGGAAAATCTTTTCGGGCCGTTTTTGGTGTACAAACTTTGGGTCCCCCCCCCCCTCCTCTCTTCTAATCCATCCTTGCACCACCCTGTCCAGGTCAGACAACGCAGAATGGATTGCATCCGGCAGCGCAGATGGCAAAATCAAGCTTTGGAAGCTTAGCCCTTGGACTGGACCCGCAGGGGCCTTCACCCACCGCTGCTCCACGTGCTACCCCTGGCAGCTGCCGCTGCAACACACGCTCAGGAAGCACCGGGCCGCCGTCACCAGCCTGGACTTCGCTGCCGACTCGACGCGGCTGCTGTCCGGCAGCGAAGACCACACCGTCCGCGCATGGGACCTGCGGTCTGCCGAGCAGGTGGCGATGCAGGACACCGGCGCCCCGGTCTACACGGTACAGTGGGACGGCAGCTCCGGCATCTCCGCCAGCGTGGGCCCAAATGGCACAGCCTGTCACTCCCAGTGCCTCCAGATCATGTACCCGCCACAACCGACTCCGACCTGCGGGCTGCCCACGGACGACATCTTCAAGTGGTGCCCCGAGCTCGATCCCACCGGCTGCACCGTCTTGACGATGGGCTGGAGTGGGAGATCATGCAGTGAGTTCTGCGGGGCCCGTGGGAAGCGGTGCGCTGGGGCCTGGCAGGCAGTCAGGGGCCAGTGCGTGACGGTGGCCAAGTGGACGTGCTCGCAGACGGAGACGGCGGAGGGCAGCACGACGGACCAACTCCTTTGTCAGTGCGAAGAGACCGACTGCGAACTTGGGCCCGGCCGAGTCGAGTACATCGCGTGCCCCTACGAGTCCATCCTGATGGAGTATTGCTACAAGTGCTTCCGTCCGCCCAGTGAAGAGGTGTTGGTCTGCGACGGCTGGTCGGAGGAGGAGGTGCGGGCTCAGTGCAGCAGCCCGTTGCCCCTGCGGTCCCCGTTGTTGCCTGGGTTGCCCGTGTTGCCCGTGGCTCCGTAGTTGCGGCCCGGGGTCCACTCGCTCCCTCAGCCCTCGTCTCTCACAAACCCCGGGTTCTGGGGAACTCCCGGTCAACTCGTTGAACAAGGGAAAGCACATCCACACACTCTCCTCCCCTGCCTGCCATGCGTTTGGGCATGCGTGCAATGCCGCAACCTCCCTTCCCCTGCCCCCCCATATTTCCATTGCGTGGATCGTTCAGGGCATGGGAGCCCCCCCCCCCCCCCCGAAAGAAGACGGAGAAATGGAGACGACCTGTGGCCTGTTGTGATTCCAACAAACTGTTGTAGCTTGAATGATGACTGTGCCCAAAGGGCCCCCAACTTCAGGCAACATTCGGGACTAGAGCAGAGTGGCTCAGCAGTGCAGGGATGCATTCAATGCGGCTTTCTGGGTCACCTCGAGCGATTCGGTGAATTGGTCGTGGCCCCAGCCCTACAGTAATAGCGCAGAGGCACACCTCCGCAAAACATGACGAAGTTTTTGAAAACGGAAGTCTCGGCCGCCAAACCCTTCCTGGTCCGCCCCCCCCCCCCTCCCCCCCCCCGTTTTGAATGATGGGATGCGAGCCTGTCAGCGCTGGCGGGGGAACTAGATGCTGCGGAGGTTCGAAGGCCGCAATTGCGAGACGTGGGACAGGCATTCCACTCTCACCCAAGAACTGCAGCCATACACACTCCCCCACACCCGCACGCAGCCCGCACACACAGCACAGCCGAGTGCACCAACAAGCACACCTCCGTCTTTAGTGCCTCCCACACTGCCCCTCAGGGGGTTTGGGGGTGAGTTGGGGGTGGGGGATGGAGGCCCCAGCCCCTCGCCCATTCTCTCGACCCAACCCCCCAACCCCTCGTCAAGGGCTGGGGAAATCCTTTTCCGAGGCAGCTTTGGCCGACCCCAGTGGTGCTCCGGCGCCTTCAGCGCAGGTCAGTGCAGGCCGAAAACTTTCCTGAGCGCCTTCGGCGCCAACCTTGACCAAGTCTCCACCAGCAGGAGGCTGAAGTACCAACCTGGGAACCTGAACTAACCCCCCCACCCCACCAAAGGGTACTGCACGGCTTGGCATGTCGGTGCGCGTAGGTGTCTTTCATACCATACCCGGTCCATCATCCAAGTTCTTTGTGAGCCCTGCCTCTGTTCTGTTTGTGCAGCAGGACATGTTTCCAGGACAATGCCACTCGTTTTGTTTTAATAGAAAGGGCGTTCGCTGCGTCGGTTCACCGACATTCGCCCTCCATGAATCGCGAACGCCCATCGCCTGCCTGCCAGCCGCCGTCGGTTGCTGGCCGTCCAACCCTCTGGTGTGCTGAACGGCCAACAGTTCCCTTCCGAAACAGGGTGCGTCCTGCCCTCTGACATCCCCGGGAAAGACCCTGCAGAGTTTCCATCCTCAGCGTTACAGTCCGCGCCCTGTCCTGCCCCGCCCCAAACCAAAAGCTGGTGGCACACCCCAAAACAGAGTGCAGGCAGCAGCGGGAATTGGAGCCGACCGATGAGCTCGACCGGATGCTCATTGAGCTCTCGTGCCTTCCCTCAAGTAAACAGCCTGGCTTTTGCGGTGCGGATGAGCACAAGGCCGTGTGCTTTCCGTACAGTACGGCGCAGATTGCTGGCAATGAAGAAGCAGACAGACTAGTGCTACGGGGCGTTGGTGCATCTCTTTAATGTTGCTGCCACTCCAGATGAGCCTGGCAGTGCCGCGGCCCTTCCGAGAGCCGTGCGACTGCTGTGGCTGTGTTGCCCTCAGCTGGTGTCTTCAACTCGTTCCCGTGCACATCTCCAGCGCAGCTTGCAATCGAGTCTTGTGGGTGCTGGTGTGCACAGCTTTTTGGACTTGGAGACAGGATCTTGGTTGGATTCTGATCCTGGAGAAGAGACCAAGAGGAAGAGAGGATGTCCTTGTCCTCTGCCATGCTTTTATGGCCCTCGTCTCTGAGCCTGATAGCCACCGCCTTTCGGTCTTTTTACTTTCTCCCCTTCCGCCCCCCCGACGACCCCTGGGCACTGTGATATCCTCCGCGCCCTGAGGAGGCACCAGAGGCCCACCGACTTGCCCACCTGTGCGCAGTTGGGAAGTGCTTTTCTCCCGGCAGCCATGCGTTTTCTGCCTGAGGCTCTGCCAGCAAGGCTGCAAGGCTGGTACTGATTCAGTCATATTTCTGTGTGTGGTGTGTGTATGGCAACCCTGCCGGTGAAAAATCATGGGTGCATTGCATAGTTGCATATCCTAGGAGCAGGTTGAGGTGCATTGTGCGCTTCTTGCTGGCGCTTTCCCAAGGAGTGTTTGGTCGCAACATTTTTCCTTGAATTCCACGTAGTCCAGGATGTGTACTCAATGGTCCTGGACCACCTACTGACATGCCCGCCTCCCCACATGATTCGCAGGGCCTTTTTCTTTCTTGGTTCATTGGTCCTTTGGTCCTGCTCAGTACATTCCACACACAGCTATGGCTTGTGAATTACTCCATTGTGGTTGGACAACTGTGATGACAAATATGGTGATGCACTATTCGGGTGCTTGGTGCTCTGCAGGGCTTCTGTGTTTCCCTGGGCGTTTCAGAGCATTGTTTGGCTCTCTGTCCCTTCTTCTCCACTTCAAGTACCATGGTGTTTGACTGGCAGTGGGCAGGACGGCCTGTTCCATCTGCAATTATTGGACCGTCATAGAAGGTACTGCATGAGTGTGCACACATATTTTGCATTTGCAACAATTGTGATTTGTAGGTAAGTACAGTAGCACTGCATATGGACCACTCCATACAGTCCCTACACACTGCACACCCAGTGCAAGAATTCCCCCCAAGGTCACCTGTTCAAGCCACCTTGCTCGCAATGTCCCTCCCATTACTGGGCAAAAGATGATGATTCATGAGGTTTGCAGAATATTCTCCTTGTGCATCTTGCTGTCCATGGTAGTTTATTGCAATGCAGAAAGACCAAATGTTCGGTTACTCCGGGTTATCTTAGTGTTCTCTCTTTTTTTAGTGCTTTTTTTCCTTCGCGATTTCTTCTGCCTGCAAGGGTTTGTCAACATCATCATTGATTTCATTTTTGTGTTTCTGGCTGGGAAGGCCAGGTTCGGGATTTCAATATGCCTCAGGAATGCGTAGTTCCACAGTGATGAAACGCCTGAGCATCGAAAATGGGTTAGTGGCCCGTTTTGTCACGTTCCTGTCTTCTGATTGTCACATGACACGACTCATTTCATTTCCCCCATCTTTATTTACATCTGTCCCGCAAGTGAACTGAAGGCCTCTGGTTGGCCTGGTTTGAGGTGGCAGAGATGTGCATGTGTGTGATTGGACTGTGGCTGTGGCTCTTCCATTCCCCCCTGCCCCCCACCCCAACATCGCTGCAGCGTGCCGGTGAAAAGGATTTCTATGGGACTGTTGGGTCTTATTTGTCGTCAACGGCAACATGCATTGCCGAATCAAGAGACAGTCCCCCAACCCTGGTAGTGCCTGAGCACTTCTCAAGATGGATACCAGTGTCTGTGAGGGTTGATGACTTGATGGGTATGATGTCAAAATTGATGCTGCTGATTCGTTTTCACCGCTGAGCCTGTGTTGTACATATGCAGAACACAATGTTGGAGCTGGAATTCCATTGGACCTGGATGTCCAGTCTATATATGTGAGTTCATATCTTTGTAGACTTACCGATTATCATGACTGTCAGGCCTGCCATCATATTCATGATTTTTGTATGCATGCAGAATGCAGGAACTCCCACATTGTCCATTTTGATTTTGACTGCATCAGGATTGGGGGAAGAGTGTTTTGTTGACAACAGTTCCTTGTTTGCAAGCATGCATGGCAAAGTTTTGTTCTCTATGGTTAGCAAATGCATGATTGCTTTCTGATTTGGAGACCCTGATACAGCAGGGGATATCAGCTATCCCACCACTCTCTGCTTTAGGGATCCTCATAAGGTAGGGGAGGTACATCTCATCTTTGGAAACCCCTAGACAGCAAGGGGTATGTAGCCATGTCACTCCTCCATGGTTTGGAGACCCCAAGATTGCAAGGAATATGCAGCTTTGCCTCCTCACTTCCAATACCCTAGTACGGCAAGGGGCATTATGTGGATGCGCAAGTCCTCTTCACTTTGCAGGGAGCCTCTAGCTCGGTTGGCGCCGAAGGCTTTTTACCACGTGCTTCCACTGGGACGCAAGGATAAAGACCAAAAGCGTTTAAGCCCAAGGCCTATGCTCCATGAACAAATGCGCGCGCTCTCTCTCTCTCGCTCTCTCTTTTCCTCTTCATTTTGCAGACGTCAAGACTGCAGGGGATATCACAGCAAAAGCCACGTGTTCCATGTTTGGCTTCGGCCAATGCACATTTTTGTGGTCTTTGGTTACTGAAACTGCGTAGTCCTAAAACCACATACAAAATTGAAGACATGAAGCATGGATTCATACAATCAAAGCATTGAATAAGCATTTAGCAACCTCATAGAAATCTTAAGGTAGTATAAACACATTATCATTGCCATGTGGCCCGCCACAGCGCCAAAAGACATGGTTCTTTTTTGGCCAAACAAAATTTGCCGAAAAAGATCATCTTCTGAATCCATTTCAAGCTAACTTTGGTGATTTCCTGATTTGGTTTGTCATTGGTTTGTGGTGTGCAACAAAGTCATTTTGGTGCTGATTATCCACATGCCAAATGCGATAATTGCTGACAAGAACAGCCAAACTAAGGCCAGGCACACACCATGGCATGGTGACACATGGTAGGTAAAGAATACATGGTCATGGTGCATGAAAGGTTCCACTTTACAAGCACTAAATGGTGATGGTTGTTGTTGTTGTTGTTGTTGTTGTTGTGGTGGTGGTGGTGGTCGTTGTTGGTGCTACTAACGTTGTTCACTGCTACACTGTTGCGACTGCTGTTTTTGTTGTTGTTAATGATGACAATGATGATGATGTTGATAGCTATGTTGCTATCTTTTTCCGCCATGGATTCTTGGCTAAGACCATGACACAAAGCAGTATGACTGAGGGCTAAGCATGCTTGCCAAGCCGCAAGTCAAGGTGCTAACATTTCTGGAATGAACCAAGGGCAGAACCAAGGGCAGAACCCGAAGCATCAAAAATAAATACTAAAGAGCACCGGCGGTGTTCTCGTTGTTGTTGTTGTTGTTGTTGTTGCTGCTGCTGCCATTATTGTTGTTTTTGTTGTTGCGGGCAACTTGAATGTCCCTTTTTAGTCCAATGTACATATTTGGTGTGCAAGCAAAAGGGTCATTGTATGGGCAAAAGTGATACGAAGTACATAAACTATGCAAGTGCTCCTCAACAAGTATGTTGAACAAGGTGAAGTGAGCATTCATACATTTAGAAGTGTTTTAGTATTGACCAATTGGCATTCAAACTAACCTATGTAGTTAAATGCTTTATCACAGTACAGGGCGGTCAGCAATTTCATATCTTGTTAATTTGTGCCACACCTCCCAAATGCATGTTTCCGCACTATTATTTCAACGCAGTAGGCCTCCGTTTCTGACTATTTTTGCCCAGTTTGGCACATTTATGAATTTTTTTTCACTTTAATTTCATACCCAGAAAGGGTCCGAAATTATAAAATCCGTAATTAAAAGGGTCGGAAATTGCTAATTCACTTGTATGAAATTTTTTGATGCGTGATTTTGAAGACTTTGCAGTAACAGCAAAGCTACACGCACGCAAGCAACCTTCGCAATGCTAATTTTTCGAAATAGATAGATAGTTGAGGATTGGTGATTTGAATATTTGCTATTTGACAACCTATCCATTAGGCTATATCATTACCTTTGAATGTACCTCAATCATTAACCTCTCATTCGCAGGCAAGGAGTTGCATTACGCAACAAAGCAATTGCAGTGAATGATGGATTTGATGGTCATTCACTGGTCTACAAAGTTTCAACTGCAAATCTTCTTGGAATTCCCGCGGATACGGCATAGGAGATTATCTGCGGTAGATCATGTGGACATAAGATTGATGGGGCCACGGTAACAAAAAGAGACCTTAAACACTCCATTTACATGCACAAAGCTTATAAACACTTCATGCTGGTCACAGACACCTCTGCACTTGTTTACCTGGTTGTTGCGTTGCCTTCACATCCGTGTATTACTCAGCAGGCCTCCAGGTGCTCACAACAAAATAGGCGAAATGCAGATCTCTGGATTAGTGCAACTTGAAAGAAAACAAATATCACACATGGATTCCCCATCAAAAAAATAGTCAGAAAAACGTGAAGAATCAATGCAACTAATTTTTCTGTATTTTTTGTCATTGAAACTCATGACTCAGCAACTCAATAGGAACTGCCCATGTCCAGGCCAGCACTAGTCACGCACCCTCACACCCCAAAAACACCATTTTGGGGCAAAAATCGGTAACATACAATATTATAGTCAAAATGACCCGAATTTCATGCTGAGTTCAAATATGTCGTTAAAAACTGGTCAAATGAGATCGTTTCAGAGAAAATTCAAAAATACTATCTGCTGTGGCGCATTTTTCAGATTTCATGTGCTCTCAATGTACAACAACAACTCAATATTTGTCGTACCAACCAATATAGTTCGCAACAAAGAAATTGTGCTACTCCAATAGCCCGTGGCACTCCATGTAATCTTTAGAGGCGCCTTCATAAAAGATATCAAGCCCTATAGTTAGTGGGTTGCGAATTCCTCAAGTCTGACGTAACAAATCTGTCCAATCTAATTGAAATGTGCATGCAATGGCAATTCAAAATGAAAGTGTAACCACAACAAATGAATGACCGAGGCCACATTGCTGACTTCTAACAAATATGCTTGTTGGTCCAAAATTGTGCAACCGCCTATTGGTCTGTTTTCAGCATTGCCCGTACTGGCGCAAACTGGTGAATTTGGTGAAATTATGTAGTTCAATTAGGCATAGGCTGATTTTGGCCTAGAACCTACGAGCGTACCAAAAGGTGGTACATATATGTCCATGGAAAAGCAATATTAAAAAGTTTTGTAGACCTCTATGTCTGGATGAAATTTGAAATATCCTTACCTCAGGCCGAAGTCTGCCTAAACCGAGCAAAAAGGGAGAAGTTAAAACAGGCTTTCACTGTTGAATGCTTTGATTGTTTTGTATTGTTGATGCCCCTGCTTGCTCCTGCTGCTGCTTGTTGTAGTTCAGGTTTTCCAAACCAATAAGTTTTGATGAAATAAACCTAAATAAGTACCCACAGTCCGCAAGGCAAAGGACCACATGATCAAATCCACAACATGAAGGGCTGCAGTCAAAGGAGATAGTGATACAACAAAGGAAACTCACAATAACTACAGATTTAGAAAAAATAGTTAGAAAATATCCTACAAGCATGAGAAAACTGCCCACATGGGCATCCTCTCTTTTATAGTGCCATCTAGAGATGTGCACTCTTTGTTTTGGGTCCCATAGGTGCTGAGGTGGCATGGCTTGTGGCGCCGAGGTCACTGCCATGTCACATGGGATAATCCTACTTAGCTGGGCTGACTCAGGTTCGAACCTAGGACCTCTCAAAAAGAGGTGCCACAGCCCCATAGGGTGCATACCACTAGGATAGCTAAGCATTCATGAGAAAACATAGAAAAATGTATGGGCTCTGGATCAATGTCAGCGCCTCAGTCAGTCTAGGAAATGGTGTATTAGATCAATCAGTTGGGGGCCAGGGGTCCACACAACCTCCAATGTGCAATGCTTGGTTTTATAGGTCAAAATGTCTTGTCACCCCTTTTGGGATAGGCCAATACTAAGATAGAAATGAGTGTTGCCTTTAGGCCTCTTTATAACAACTAAAGCTAACCTTTTGGCAGGGATATACACTTTTTCTTACTCCCCCCTTGTGCTGTGGTGGCCACCACTGTCGCATTTTAAAGGAAAAAGGGAATTTTTCTTGGTCTCCCCGTGGCTTCAACATTTATTTAAGATTTCCTATAACATCCCTAACATTGGAAAGAAGGCGCTGCATCAGGGCAGTCGCCAGGTTCTGCTGAGTCATAAAAGACACCTACAGCTCCCACTGCGCTCATTGGCGTCGCTGGGGCAGCTGTGGCTTGGTAGGGGGTTCTTAACGGGTTAGAAGGGGCATGCCAATTCAAGTGTGCACAACCCTCACCCTCCAATGGGCAAAACGCAGTGCAATACGCAAAACGCACCGCTGGATGTGATCAGGGCACGCTGTCTGGGGTCTCAATGAACCTACTGTAAGACCTGATCTGTCCTTAGTGTGTTGAAAATTAATTTACCGTCATGGGGGTTTGAGAATCAGGACAGTGGTCCAGGAGTCAGTTTTTCGGCCTGAACACGGCCTACTCCACTGTTTGCGCTCCAGGGTATCTGCAGAGAAAAGACGAAGGGTTGAGGGACTGACAGGTACGCAACGATTGACGCAAACACCAAAATTTGTCAAATGACAGTCTAAGATTTTTCTGACGGCACACACCTGTCCAGAATCTTCATGTGCATTAAATGCACATTTTTGCGAAATTTATTTTCATCACAGGAATTTTTAAATCCCTGGATTTACGCGCAGAGAAAAGCGGCGCGCCGGAGCGCATCCTAATTGGGCGCCGGAAAATACAAAAATAATAAAATTCTAACAGTATGTCACGTAATAATAAGACTTGAGGAGACACACAATAAATAATAAACGTAGGAACTCCACATTTGCTTCTAGGAGCAATGAAGAAGAATGAATTCAAGAAAATCAAAATGAATTCAAAAGACAAGGTATAAACATACAGGTCTTGTTTGCTTCGTATGCAGCATGCACATTGCTTGTCTCGTGTCATCGTGATCGCGCAGTGTAGCAACGCAAACATAGAATAGAGGGACAGAGTAGAAGATTGCAAGATGATTAGAGGTGAGATTGGGTGATTAGAGCATACACACGCGTGCATAAACGCTTGCCTCGCTTGTGACTCGTTTTCTTTCTCCCCTGCCTCGCCCTCCAGCGGTAGGTAAGGTAGGTAAGCCCAGATGGGGCCACCCCCTGGTAGAGTTCGTGATAGTGGCACCGATTGTGGAAAACGAGGAGAGATTGAAGTAGGAGATTGCTGTCCTCGTGCATACCTGTGCATGCATATGATGCATGAAAGGGTAGGCCACGCGTGGTGCGCACGGCAAAACCCTTGTTTAGGTTACCCAGTGGCTCCACCCTACGTTCTTTAAGAGAACGGGTGGAGTTCCTTAAGCTTGATTGCTTGTACTTGGGTTCAGGAACAGCGTATTATAGGGCAGCCTGAGAAGCGTATAACACGTGGAGGCTGTCTTAGTATCTCCGTCCTGAACCCAGGTCATCGGCCTCTGCTTTACAGATGCGAAGATCAGGGTGAATTGGTGCAGGTGCAGCTACTTTCGGCGACTTTTGAATTTTCCGCCAAGCTAAAACGGGCCCTGATCACACAATCAACAGACTGCCCCTCAGCCAGGAGTGGCGAGGGCAGTCCGACCTCTTCAACATTCACGCTGTGCACGCAACCTGAGCACTCCTTCCCTCCAAGCCCTATCAGGGAAACGCGTAGTGGCGTCCCTGTTAGGCCACAGTCGCTTAGTAGCACTGTGTTCTAGTGTCTCTTTCACAGGTAGGCCACTAGGGCCTGTGACATGATCATCATCAACCCCAAGTAGCGTGTGGGTGTAGGAGTGGCAAGCCAGGGTGAGGGCTTGGGCCTCAGAGCCCGCTCATCCTTCGATGGCTGGTGCCACTGTAGTGAGTGTAGGACCTGTAGTGAGTGTGTTACTGTCCCGCCTGTTTCCTGAAATTTTATCACGGTTTTGATGGGCAGTAGCAGTGGTAGTCTGGGTTTTGGCCACGTAGCACACAGGCGCTTTCATGCCTCATAGCCTTTGGCCACCCCTCCCCTGTAGTAGGCAGGCAGGTAGGAAAAACTAATACCTTGGCGTTATCGCTGGGTATTCCCCAAGGACCTTTGGTGCCAGCACAGAAATTGGGCACCTAGGGGCGGAGAGACCCGGGGCGTACCCCGTGGCACCGGTAAGACATCCGCCGGGTTCAGCAAGGGTGCAGACTTGGGTATAATTAGGACACCATTTCTGCAGCTTGCTCATAGGTCCTCAGGATCAGCACACTCACACACACGCATAGGAAGGTATAGGAAGGGTTCAGTCTCTAGGTTTCTTCTGAGAGGCAAGCATCTCAGCGAGCCTCGGCAACTCTCCTAGGTTGTTCTGGGACAAGTAGTCTACCAGAACAGAATTCAGGCGTCCCTCAGGAAGAACAAAGGCAGAAAAGGGTTCCCAGGTAGCTTCTTCAACTCCAAACCCTTCCCAGAGGGTGAGAAAACGCCACCCTTGGCGATAGCGGTGTCGGATGACCGACTTCACCAGGTAGAAGCCTTTCTTAGCCATCTCGTCGGCATTCATGTCGGGGAGTTCTGCTTCTACTTCCATTGGGCTGGCAGCCCCCTGTAGGTCCAGAGCGGCGATTTCCTCGTCCCCACAGAGGTCCTCTGGGTCGCAGTAGCGCTTGAGCTGTTGAGCAGCGCATACCAGGGTCCTCTCTAGTCGCGGAGAACACCGCACGGTGATACGGTGTCCATCCACAGATAGGATCTTGTAGGGCCCAAAGTAGGGGTCGCCGCTGGTGGAGCGTGGCCAGGCGGGTAGCCGACTGTGGTGCACCAGCACCCAGTCTCCGTCTTGGTAGGTGGCAGGCACCCCGTGCTTGTTCTTCTTGTTCCACTGGCGCTCCCTCACTCTCTGGAGCATAGCCTGGGCCTTGTCCACCTTGTCTTGTTGCTCCTTCACCCACTTACCCACAGTGGAGTAGGAATCCTCAGGATAGGGAGCGTGTAGGAACCACGCCGGGTGTCCCATGAACAGCTCATGGGGCGTATAGCCAGTGGCCGAACTCTCTTGGGAGTTCATCATCAAGGATATGACGGGGAGTAGTCTCATCCAGTCTTTGGTGCGTTCAGTCTTGCACCATATCCTTACGTTCTCCTTGAGAACACGAATCTGTCGCTCACATAGGGGGTTACTCGTATGAGTATAGGGAATCCCCGTTGACACCTGGACATTGAGGAATCTCAGGACTCTCTTGTACCAGCCACTGTCGGAGCGTACTCGGACATCTTTGACTGAGTTAATCTCTTTGGGTGCCCCATAGACACAGAACCACTCTTCCAGGAGTATCTTGATGGTCTCCTCGCCGGTGATGTGTTTAGTGCATGGGAACACCCTGGTAAACCTGGTCAGCCCACAGGTTACCACTAGGGCAAAATCATAGCCCCCGAACTTAGGCATCTCGATGTAGTCCACGTAGAGAACACTGTTGGCACAGTGGGGGATAGGGAGAGTCGAATAGAGACCTCTGTCCCTGATATCCCCAGGTTTACAGGACCGACACGGGCACTTGTCCACGATAGGCTGGAGGGTTTTCCGCAGCTGGTCATCAGTCCAGGTAGAGAGAAACCACTGCTTGAAAAGCCCCAGGGTACGGCTGGCCCCCACATGACCACTGGACTCATTGGTCCACTTGAGGAGCGCCGGGATTCTGTCGCTAGGCACAACTATCCGGTCCTCATGCCAGAGGTAGGTCTTGCCCCGTTTCCACTGTTCCTGGTTGACCAGGACGGGTTCCAGACGCTTCTTCAGGCGTTTGTAGATATCCCCAAACTCCTTCACGTACTCCACTTGTCGGACCCCATCTAGCGGTCTGATCATGGTCATGTTCAAGTCCAGGTGTACATCCATACGGCTGAACGCCTCCTTGGCTAGCTCCTCAGAACTGGCACCAATCGTGTCGTCGAAGTTGTTGCTGCTGATGTAGTCCGCACACTCCCTCTTGACGCCCTGGAAATGATGTACTGAGAGCCGTAGCTGGCTCAGGTAGGTCCACCAGCGTCGGAGCTTAGCCTTCTCAGGTGGGGGTCCCTTTTGGAAGGTGCGGACCGGTTCTTGGTCGCACGGCCAAACCACAGGGTTACTCCCCAACAGTCGGGACTGAGAGGAACACACATCCACCCAAGACACACTGGACCCAGACACCCAGGCCAAAATCGACCGCCTCCCTCGGGTCTTCAACCACGACCAGAGGAGGCAACTGGAAAAGCGCCCCTTCACCATCCACGAAGTCCGGAAGGCCATTCACAGTCTCCGGCAACACAAAACCCTAGGCTACGACGGCCTCCCTGCGGAGGCATACTACCACCTCCCCGCCCACCTCCTCCGCATCCTCGCCCACCGCCTCTGGGACATTATCACGGGGCAGACCCCCCTGCCACCAGAGTGGGCAAACGTTGTCCGCCCCGTCTACAAAAAAGGGGACTGGGCAAACCCGGACAACTGGCGCCCCATAGTCTGTGCAGTCACGGAGGTCAAAATCGTCTGGACCATCCTCCTACGCCGCATCCGCCCCCACCTGGACCCCCACATACCAGCCAGCCTCTGGGGGGCCATCCCAGGCCGGTCCCCACACGAGGCCATCTTCTTCCAGGACACCATCGCCGACATGGACCCGGTGGACCTCATCATCGCCTCCCTCGACGTCAAAGGAGCCTTCCCGAACACCCCCTGGCTCCTTCTAGAAGCGGTGTGGAAACGCCTAGGCCTCCCCTTCTACAACTTCGCCTCCGGCTACATCCGCACCCGCAAATACACGGTCCGCACTGGAGCAGGCCTCACCCCCTTCCTGGAGCCAGGCAGCGGGGTCCCCCAAGGAGGAGCAGAAGGCCCCTTCCTGTACCTTCTCGTGACGCTCCCCCTGGCTCTCGCAATCGAGCAGGATTACCCGGCCTACGCACCCTACCCCCTCCTCTCCCCCCTGGTGGGCTTCGCGGACGACACCAACCTCACGGTCGCGCACACCCCACACGAACCCCATGCCCCGGACCCCGGGCCAACGGTCACCCAACAGGCCAATGACCTACTGGACGTGACCGTTCCCTACCTCTCCCACAACAACCTCATCGTCCACCCCACGAAGTCAGTGGCCATGATCAAGCGGTCTGCCACACCCCCCACCCTGGGGCCCAAAGGGCCCCCCATGCAAGTCGTGACAACCACCATTCACCCTGGGGGTAATCCAGGCCGCCAACCCTGAGGACGCCACCCTCCCTCCCAAGTTGCAATCACACCTCGCCCATCTCCCCAGATATGCGTCCCCGACCACCAAGGCCCTGTCCCTGTCCCACCAGAGCCTGGCGTACTACCTGACCGGGGTCTTGAACGCCTCCATAGGCTTCCAAGCACTCCACCTGACACAGCCCACCACCGCCCTCCAGCCGGCCACACGCGCTGTGACCAAGGCATGGGCAGCACACGGGGGCTGGCCCACCTCCATACCCACCCGCGCCATTCGAGCGGCATGGCCCCACTATGGGGACGCCATTGGGGACGAGGTGAAGGCGGCCTACACCAGACACACCACCCTCGTCCTTCACCGCATGACCCACAACCACTCATCGGAGGTCCGCGAGGTCACCACAATCCGCCTCCAAGCCGCACAACGGGCCCGCAACACATGCCCGCGCCGGGTACTCCACCAGACGGGGGTGCCCACCGACATGAACACGCGCCTGTGGAACCACCTGCAGCTTCTCCTCTCATCCCCACACCACGCCATACTCACCAACCACACGTGCCCAGAGGAAGGGCCTCTAGCGGTCCTCTGCGGAGACCTCCACCATCACCCCAAGGGCACCATCCACACCATAGATTTTGTCGGGGCCTCCATCACCGTAGTACACGTGACCCTCCCCCTAATGCGGGTCCTGCACCACAGCGGGGCAGACCACAAGAAAAGTTTATAGTGATTTCAACACTGTGTTTGTGCCTCTCCTGCTGCTTGCTGCTGGTGTAGGGTTTCCTGCTGCTTGTTTTTGAAGATGAAAAGCTTTTGTTTGCTGAAATACAATCAATCCAGGACAGCCCAAGCCAGAGATATGCAAGTAGAAGAGAATCAGGATCAAAGCATGAAGGGCTGCAGTGTAAACAGTGAAAGATGAAAGGATATTCACAGAAACTGCAACTCAAGGCACATTTGATTGCATATTCACAAAGATAGCTGAAATGTTTTGGAAAAAAGTTGGAAAACTGCCCCATGGTCACTCAATCTCCATAGTGCCATCTCAGGAGATGTGCACTCTTTGTTTTGGGTCCCATATGTGCTGAGGTGGCAGGGCATGTGGCGATGAGGTCACTGCCGTGTCACATGGGCTCTTCCTACTTAGCTAGGCTGACCGGGAATTGAACCCAGGACCTCTCAAAAAGAGGTGCCCAGCCCCCTAGGGTGCATACCACTAGGACAGCTAGGAATTCATGGAAAAACATAGATAAATTCATAGGCTCTGCCCTGCATATGTCAGTTCCCCGTCAACTCAGGAAAAGATGAATTGCCTCACATTGATAGGGGATTAAGGGGTGCACTCCATATCCTGATTGGGTGTTTGGTTCCATAGGTCAAAATGTGTTACCACCACTTTTGGTTGGGCCAATACTAAGATAGGAATGCCCCGATGCTCAGTGCATCTCTAATACAACTAGAGTATGCCTCAAAGCATTGGAAAAGCACTTTTTCTTACTCCCCCCTTGTGCTGTGGTGGCCACCACTGTCGCATTTTCAGGAAAAAGGGATTTTTTTCTTGGCCTTTCCTTGGTTTCCAAATCTAATTCAAAATACCTATAGTTTCCCTCACACAGAAAAATGGGCGCTCACCATGGCTGGCGCTCTTTTGCTGCTCTGTCTGTAACATTTCCTACAGGAAGCTCAGCGCTCATGGCGCTGCCGGGGTTCCTGTGGCTTGGCTGGGTTAGTTTGGGTGCATGCCATAAACATGTGCGTGTGCATCCCTCCCTCCAAGACGCAGCGCGACATAAACCCAACGCAAGACACAATATACACATTCGCATGGGTTATCGTAAACCTGCTGATGACCTGTGACCTGTCTTAGGGCGACGGTAGTTGTTAAAAAAAATTAAATTGCCCCTTGGTGGGGTCTTGGGTTCTGCTCAGTCTCCTGGCGGCTGCTTTTCGGCCCGAACACGGCCTACTCAGCGACGCTTTCGCGAGGATATCTGCAGAGACAGGAATGGGAGAATTATGGACGAATCCACGCAAACGCGAAGCGACAACACCTAAATCCGTCAAATGAGGGCCTAGAATTTTTCTAAGACAACACACCTGAGCAGAATCCAATTGTGCATCAGAAGCACATTTTTATAAAAATTATAGTCATCTCTAGATTTTTTAAATCAAGAAATTCCTACGCATAAAAAGGCGGCGCGCAGGAGCGGCTCCTAGCGAAGCGCCGGAAAATGCAGAAATAATGAGATTATAAACGTATGTCTCACGTAACTCGGAAAATGACGAGACACACATTAATAAATAAACATACAGATTCCACCCACACTAATAGAAGAATCAAAAATCCAACAATTCGAAAATCAACGAAAAGACTTCAATGAATCAGGTATAAACCACAGGTGTGCTCGTCTCGTATGCAGCATGCACATTGCTTGTCTCGTATCTCCGTGAACGAGTCTTGTAGCAGCGCTAACAACGATAGAACGCGATAGAGGGATTGATTAGAAAGATTGCAGATGATTAGAGGTCAGATCAGGGTGATTAGACATACACACAAGTGCATAGCGACGTTTTTCGCCTGCGCCTCACTCACGTGCCCACTTGCTCTCTCTCTCCAGCGGTAGGTAAGGTGAGTAAGCCCAGGTGGGGCCACCCCCTGGTGGAGTTCGTGATTGTGGTTCAGATGGGCAGGTTTGCCCAAGACACTCGTGCATGCTCGTGCATTCACACACACATTAAAGGGTAGGCCACGCGAAATGCGCACGGTAAACCTTGTTTAGGTTACCCAGGGGCTGTTTGGTACGTTCTTTAAGAGAACCTGAGGAGTCCCTTAACGCTTGCTTGCTTGACAGGGCGTGTTTGCGGACAGTGTATTATAGGTCACACTGAGAAGCGTATAATACGTGGAGTGTGGCTTGGTTCCTCCGCCGCAAACACCCCTTCATTTGCCTTTGCTTTACAGGTGGGCAGGTAGGGTGATTGGTGCAGCAGCACACCATTTTTTTCTTGCCCTGCTAAACAAGGGCGCAGATCACACAAACAATTGACTGCACCTCCGCCAGGAGTGGCGAGGGCAGTTCGACTCCATCGACATCCAGGCAGTGCACGCAAAAAGAGCACCTCTTCCCTCCAAGCCCTAGCAGGGGAAACGCGTTGTGGCGTCCCCTGTTAGGCCACAGTTGCTTAGCAGCGCTGTGTTCTCTTTTCTTCTTCACAGGAGGGTCATTAGGACCCACGACGTGTTCTTCAACCACACCCAGTAGAGTGTGCGTGTAGGAGTGGTAGTCCTGAGTGGGGGCTTGAGCCAGTTGCAGAAGTTCTCGCCCACCAGGATGGTGCCACTGTAGGTCGGGTGTGTAGTGTAGTGGTGTCTCCTGTCCCGCGTGCTTTTCCTCGTGGGCAGGGGAGTGCGTTAGCTTTTGGCCATTAGCAGAAATGGGCGTTTTGTATGCCCTTAGCACACTTGGCCACCCCTCCCCTGTAGTAGGTAGGGCTTTTGCCGTCTTCCCCAAGGATGGGCGCCAGCACAGAAATTGGGCGCCATAGGAGTGGTAACAGTACCTGACTAGGACCTTCGGTCAGACATCAGCGAAGCCCGGTCTCCGGGAGCCACGCCCAGGAGAGAAGTGAGACACACACAGACATACGTAGCACACTTAGGGGTAAGGTAAGGTTCAGTCCCTAGCTTTAGTCTTGGAGGCAGGCGTCTCAGCGAGACTCAGCAACTCACCAAGGTTGTTCTGGGACAAGTAGTCAACCAGAACTAAGTTTAGGCGTCCCTCAGGTAGAACAAATGCAGAGAAGGGCTCCCAGGTGGCCTCTTCGACTCCAAACCCTTCCCAGAGGGTGAGGAAGCGCCAACCCTGGCGATAGCAGTGGCGTAGGACAGACTTCACCAGGTAGAAGCCCTCCTTAGCCATCTCCTCGGCGTTCATGTCGGGGAGTTCACCTTCAACTTCCATAGGGCTGGCAGCCCCTTGTAGGTCCAGAGCGGCGATTTCCTCGTCGTTCAGCTCCCACTCCTCCCCACAGAGGTCTTCAGGATCATAGTAGCGCTTCAGGTGTTGAGCAGCGCACACCAGGGTCCCCCCTAGACGGGGAGAACACCGCACGGTGATACGGTGTCCATCCACTGATAGAATCTTGTACGGCCCGAAGTATGGGTCATCGCTGGTAGAGCGTGGCCAGGCGGGTAGTCGACTGTGGTGCACCAGCACCCAGTCCCCCTCTTGGTAGGTGGCCGGTACTCGGTGCTTGTTCTTCTTGTTCCACTGACGCTCCCTCACTCTCTGGAGCATAGCCTTGGCCTTGTCCACCTTCGCTTGTTGCTCTTGGACCCATTCACCCACAGAGGAATGGGTGTCCTCTGGATAGGGGGCATGTAGGAACCATGCCGGGCGCCCTAGGAATAGCTCATGGGCCGAGTAGCCAGTAGCTGAACTCTCTTGGGAGTTCATCATCAAGGATATGACGGGGAGTAGTCTCACCCAGTCTCTGGTGCGTTCAGGTTTGCACCATATCCTTACATTCTCTTTGAGGACACGGATCTGTCGCTCACATAGGGAGTTGCTCGTGTGAGAGTAGGGAATCCCCGTAGACACCTGGACATTGAGGGATCTCAGGACCCTCTTGTACCAGCCAGTATCTGAGCGTACTCGGACGTCCTCATCGGAGCTGATCTCTTTGGGTGCCCCATAGACACAAAACCACTCCTCCAGGAGTATCTTGATAGTCTCCTCTCCGGTAATGTGCTTGGTACATGGGAACACCCTGGTAAACCTGGTCAACCCACAGGTTACCACGAGGGCGAAGTAATAGCCCCCGAACTTCGGCATCTCCGTGTAGTCCACGTATAGAACACTGTTAGCACAGTGAGGGATGGGCAGGGTCGAGTAGAGACCTCTGTCCCTGATATCCCCTGGTTTGCAGGACCTGCACGGGCACTTGTCCACGATAGGCTGGAGGGTTTTCCGCAGTTGGTCGTCAGTCCACGTAGTGTGGAACCACTGCTTGAACAGCCTCAGGGTACGGTCAGCACCCACATGACCGCTGGACTCATGGGTCCACTTCAGCAGCGCTGGGACTCTGTCACTAGGCACCACGATGCGGTCCTCGTGCCAGAGGTAGCTCTTGTCCCTCTTCCACTGATCTTGGTTGACCAGGAGGGGTTCAAGGCGTTTCTCCAGGCGCCTGTAGATATCCCCAAACTCCTTCAGGTACTCCGATTGTTGGAGTCCATCCAGGGGGCGTATCATCGTCATGTTGAGGTCCAAGTGGACGTCCATACGGCTGAACGCCTCCTTAGCCAGCGCTTCAGACCGGGCACCAATCGGGGCGTCGAAGTTGTTGCGGCTGATGTAGTCTGCACACTCGTTCTTCACTCCCTGGATATGGTGCACCGTCAGCCGTAGTTGACTGAGGTAGGTCCACCAGCGCCGTAGCTTGGCCTTCTCAGGTGGGGGGCCCGTCTGAAAACTGCGGACCGGTTCTTGGTCGCACAGCCAGACCACAGGGTTACTCCCCAACAGTCGTGCTTGTGAGGATAGCACCAGCATACCCGCGAGCAATTCCTGCTCATAGGTGGAGTAGTTCCCCCTGGCCTGGTTCCACTTCCAGTTCCAGTGGCCCAGAGGTACTAGGACCCACTTGTCGTCAGGGTAGCTGTGCTTGAGGGTTCCATCTCGGTTGAGACCTTCCGTCCCCCATTGGGAAATGGCCGAGTCGAACTCCTCCTTCTCTAGTGCTTGCCATTGGAACAACGTTCCACCACCGCCCACATTGCTGGCGTCGGTCACCAGGATAATATCCCCTTGTGCCTTAGGCACGCCCAAGCACTTAGCGTTGGCCACCTTGTCTTTGAGTACGTCAAACGCTTGTTGCTCTTGTGGGCCCCAGCGCCAAGTAGTACTCTTCTTGATCAAGTCCGTCAGAATGGCGCTGGTGTAGGTGAAGTTTTTTATATGGCGGCGATAGAAGTTTCACACCCCAATGAAACTGCGTACATCATGAAGTCCTTTCTTGGGGTCTTCGTGTCGTACCTTAGCATCCATCAGGGGTTTGGCCTTAGAGGCCGCTGGGGTCCACCACCCATAGCCAACGTCAAACCCCAGGTACTGCATGGTCTCCTGCATCAACTCACACTTCTCCAGCTTGAGTCGTGTGTGGTTCTCTTGGCAGACCGCAAAGAACTCACCCAAGAGGACTAGGTGATCCTCCTGGGTATTGGTCCCGAGGCATACATCGTCGATGTGAGCCTCCATCTGGGCCCCACGGGATATAAGCTCCTGCACCTTAGGTCTCCTTCGTAGGATGGACAAGATCTTGTTCATCAGCTCTTGGAATAGAGCGGGTGCGTTGGCCACACCAAACGGCATGACCTTCCACTTGAACACCCTCTCCTGAGGGGTGATGAAGGCCAGTAGTTCCTGTGCGTTGGGCGTCAGGTCCACTTGCCAGAATCCGCTCCTCTTGTCCATCTTGGTCTTGGAGCGGCAGGAGGCTATCTTCTCCAGGGTAGACTCCATATTGGGAATGGACCCTGAGTGGTTCAACGTCTTCTTGTTCAGCTCTGCGTAGTCCACTACCAGCCGTTTGGCTGTAGACCCAGGTTTAGCCACCAGGAAACAGGGGCTGCAGTGTAGGGGGTAGTCCCCGTCCTTGTACTTCAGGACTAGGCCAGCGTCGATACATTCTTGTATCTGTCGCTCGATCTCGTTGGCCTGCTCTTTAGGAGCTGGATAGGGTCTCCTCCGGATCTTGTGACCCACGAACTCGGCTTTCAGCTTGAGGTCCATCTGTACCAGCTTGTCGCATGAGGCTGGAGGGGGTAGTTCTCCGAACACCTCCAGATAGGTCCTTATAAGCTTCTGCACCCGCGGGTCCAATAGCTTGATCTTGTCCTCCATGTCTTCGTCAGAGTGTAAGTTGCTGGCCCCCTGCGTAATAGACGTCGGGAGGTGATCCTCCACCGACTCTTCGCCCTTGGTGGTGTCCTTCAACCCTTGGTAGGCATATAGAAGGTCTTGTTCAACCATCTCCGGTGGACGATGGCAACATAGGCAGGCTCGAGGGGGTTCACATACACATTCCTCCGAGAGGTCGTCCTCCTCTGGGGTCCTCACATGGGCGCCCCACACGCTCTTCATGAGCTTAAGATCTACCTCCCTTTGCCAGGTGGTGTTCTTCTGTTCGAGGTCCTCCTTCAATTGGGATAGATCTCCCATACGTCCTTGCTTCAGTGGCCATGAGCTGCGGGTAGGCTTCACGTAGCATAGCTTTTTCGCCACCAACTTCCTCTTGGAATCCACATACTCCCTTAGCCTGGATCGAGGGTCCAGCTCTTCGTCCACGGGGTCTTCCACCCTCATGGAGAGTAGGGGTTTCAGTGGGGCGACGTACTCGGCGTTCTCCACTTCCTCCACACAGGTCTGCACGAAGAAGGCGTCGTGCTCAGTTTCGTCATCTGAGTGGATAGAGCTAGGTAGCTCAGATATTCCACACTCAGACACTCCATCAGGAACAGGTATAGGGCAGGGAGAGTTGGGGGCGTTGGTGTCAGTCACGACGTACTCATCTCCTCCGGGTTGTAGTCTCAACAGCATCTTGAGGTCGTAGGCGATCCTTCAAGTCACCCAAGGCGAGTCCGTCGCTTTCTCGTTGTAAAGCCTGGACCAGAGTCGGGTCCAGATCCTCCCAGGGGATGGAGGTATGACCTCCGTCCACCACGCTCAGCATACTCCCCCATCCGGGTTTCCCAATAGGCGTCTGACGCCTTAGAGGCACGTAGATGGCCTCATCAGGTAACCGAACAGAGCTGATAGTCAGCCTGTCCAGGAGGTTTCGCCAGTACTCGTTGCCCCCATGGGCTCGCCAATCGGGGGAACACAGGACCATACGGGAACGATCCAAGGCCACCTTGGTCAGCACCTTCCCCAGTTCACTGAACCTTGGGTTCCCGTATGCCATCCCGAAATAGGGCCAGTAAAATTTGTAGCTGCAGTTCTTCCCCTTGCTGCAGTAAAGGTCCGGTACATGCTGCTTGTCGCTGGCGAACAACTCCACACTCAGGTCTTCTCTAGAGTAACCCAACTCCTTCAGACCTTGGTCTAGGACTTCCCCCAATAGTTGATAGTCCTCAGTTTTGGAGGCCGCCATCATGTTCGAGGGCTCCTCCTTCGATAGCCTCAGGTAACTCGAGGTATGTTCCGTCTGCTCCAGTGGCACAGACTCTCTGCCACTGCCGTGGTCCACGTAGAGGAGGTAGGGCGCTTGCAGCGTCAGGGATTGTATCTGGGAGTGCTGTACGAAGAAGTCAGTCCCAGGTACAAAGTCGAAGGCCTCAGTGTCCATCACATAGAACCGATGGGCGATAGTCCGGGAGCCCATAGGTACCTCCACTTCACAGTCCCCGCAGCTGTGCACCACATGTCCATCCCCCATGCGTATAGCCGCGGTGGTCATGGTGTTCTTCAGGCTCCCACAAGGTAAACTTTTCTTGGCCACTATAGATATTGTGGCGCCAGTATCCAAAAACCCCCAGGTATTCGCGTCCCCCTAGTCGGATACGTACCCAAAACACCAGGTCTTGGGCGCCACTGGAGCGTCCCCGTCAGAACTCCGCGGGACAGGTCACCTCGAACCCCTTGTTCCGCAATTCGCGGGCCATCCTCATGAAACGGCTCCTCTTCTTAGCGTTGCCGTCATCACAACCTTCACGCTCACCCTTGGCTCCTTGTTCTTGCTGGGCCTGCGTTTGTGAGCGTGTGGTAGGACCAGACTGCCCTCCGAAGGGCTCGGAGTTCCCCCCTGGGTTAGGGTTGGGGTTGCCTCCGTTCTTGTCCTTGTTCTTGTTGTCCTTGTCTGGTTGGCGGTTAGCGCCTCCTCCTCGTCCACGTTGACTCTTGTCTTGCCCTTGTCCCCGTCCTTTCGACTTGCCCTTGCCGGAGTCGTTGCCTTTGCCTTTGCCTCCACCTTTGCCTGAGCCTTTGCCAGGATCTTCACCCTTAAGCTTCGCCGATAGGCATTGCTCATGGTAGCACTCATCCTCGTAGTGCTTCCGCTTCCCGCAGAAGGCAGACGTGATGGTGCACCTGTAATGATCCGGCAGCTTCGCTTTGGCGCCGGTGTTCTTCTCCTGCTGCTTCCCCTGGACTACGAAGCAGTCTCGCTGCTCGCAGTCAGGGGCATGCTGCAGGTGGCCCTGCTCGTCTCTGGCATCACACCAGAAGAGCTCCTTGACGTTCTCCATGATACAGGCGTGGGCGTGTTTGGGGGTAGTCCCCTGCCCAGGTCGGGACCCTTGGTACCCTTTGCCATGACCTCCAGAACCTCCTCCTCCAGGACGGTAGTTGTTCAAGTGCTGTTCGCTTTCCTTCTCCAGCGCCAGCTCCAGGAGTAGCACACATAGATCCTCGTAGCGGAGGGATCTAGCCTTGCGCTCTGCCGTTGAACGGCAGTCGTCCCACAGCTCACGAGGGAGCTTGGCCACCAACCAGAACAGCAGGTCGTCGCTGCTGTAGGAACCGGGCGTCAATCGTCCAGCCCAGTGATCCAGGTCAGCCAACAGCTCAGAGACCCTGCCAGGTTTGGGGTTGTTGGGCAGCACGGGCAGGTTCTGGATCTCGGCCCTGATGGAGAGGTCGGTTTCGTAGGTCGGGTACTGCCTCTCCAAGGGAACCAACACATCGGCAAAGGTGGCGGAGTTAGTCACGATCTGCCTGACCTGCTTCTCCAGGTACTTGGTCTTGCAGCACTGCAGGAGCAGATCGCACTTGACTCGTCCACTAGCGTGGGTTTGGCCGGTCAATCGGAGAAACCGGCCAAAATTCTCAGCGAACTCGCTGAGGTCCTTGCCTGTGAACTCAGGCAGGTTCACCTCGATCTTGGAGGTGGCAATAGCCTTCGCCTCCTGAGACCTGAGTCCCCCAGGGCGTCGGGTCTTCTTCTTCTTCTTCTTCTTCTTTCCCCTTGGGTTCTCAGGGTCCTCCGGGTCATCGTCCTCCGAGGGCGAAGCAGAAGTCATAGACGGCGGCTCATCATCGGAGGGGTCTCCGCCTAGATCACTAGAGCCATAAGGCTCCACGTCCACCATTGCCCTCAAGGCAGTCAGCCCCAGCCGGTCCAGCTCGGCCCTCGTAGAGTTCGTCACGTGGCTGTAGGGCGGCTGGGCCGTCCTCGGTACGAAAGGACTTCTCGGTATCGCTGCAGGGGTCGGCATCGGTCGGCTCCTCAGGCCCCCCAGGGTGTTTGTCAGCCCTGCCACCAGGTGGTTGGCCTGTACTCGATGGGGTGACACTCCCACCGTGGTAGGTGACGCTTCAGGCGGTATCATCAGGGGCTCCAGTTTCTCTCGGATCTCTTGAGTGGGTTCGCCCACGATTTTAGAAGTGGCTCCTCGGAGCATCTCGTTGATCTCCGACCGCGTCAGGGACCTGTTGGAGGATCTCCCCGATCCTCTACTCCTGCCTCCAAGAGACTCAGGTCCTCTCCTCAACCCACTCAAGGTTGCATACCCAGGTACATACCCCGGAACATCCACATAGGTTCCCGTAGCGGGTAGAGGATGGTGATAGTCAGCCGCATACCATCCCGGCGCAGAACTGGAAGCCACCAGCTCACTGGCAGTAGTTGCCTCAGGAAACGCAGTGGTAGGTGGGCCCAAACCATAGGCAGGGTAGGCAAGCATGCCAGTAAAGCCTGTGCCCTCTCCCATAGGCGGGTTGGTTATGGGAGTGGATGTTGCAGCGGCTGGGTCTGGAATTGGGAGTGTGGTGGTTATAGGAGAGGGTGATGCGTGGAGGCCAGAAGCGCTTGCTGCGCCTTCGAAGGTAGGGTCATTCGTCAGGTCTTGCCCTTGGTCCTCTCCTTCGTCTGCTTCGTCTCCAGCATCCTTCTCGCTCTCTCTCTCCCTCTTCACAGGCTGAGTGACCACCCCCTCGACTGAGAGGGCCCTGAAGGCCGACTGGAGTCCATCCAATGAGTCCTGAGCCACGTCCACTGGCCCATGTAAGGGCTCCGAAGGTACAGCGCTAGGTCCAGGTCCAGGTTCACCAGGTGCTGGCCTTGCTGGTGCCTCAGGTGCTGACTTCACGTCGGTGTCCTCCTTCTTTGTGTCCATCTTCGTTCGCCCTTCTGCTTATGTGTGACTGATCTCGGCGCACTGGTTGTACGGCACGGGGTTGCTGCCGGTACGCAGAGACAGTCTGCATCTGCTACCAGAAACGTTTATAGATGTCAACACTGTGTTTGTGCCTCTCCTGCTGCTTGCTGCTGGTGTAGGGTTTCCTGCTGCTTGTTTTTGAAGATGAAAAGCTTTTGTTTGCTGAAATACAATCAATCCAGGATAGCCCAAGCCAGAGATATGCAAGTAGAAGAGAATCAGGATTAAAGCATGAAGGGCTGCAGTGTAAACAGTGAAAGATGAAAGGATATTCACAGAAACTGCAACTCAAGGCACATCTGATTACATATTCACAAAGATAGCTGAAATGTTTTGAAAAAGAGTTGCAAAACTGCCCCATGGTCACTCAATCTCCATAGTGCCATCTCAGGAGATGTGCACTCTTTGTTTTGGGTCCCATATGTGCTGAAGTGGCAGGGCATGTGGCGATGAGGTCACTGCCATGTCACATGGGCTCTTCCTACTTAGCTAGGCTGACCGGGAATTGAACCCAGGACCTCTCAAAAAGAGGTGCCCAGCCCCCTAGGGTGCATACCACTAGGACAGCTAAGGATTCATGGAAAAACATAGATAAATTCATAGGCTCTGCCCTGCATATGTCAGTTCTCAGTCAACTCAGGAAAAGATGAATTGCCTCACATTGATAGGGGATTAAGGGGTCCACTCCATATCCTGATTGGGTGTTTGGTTCCATAGGTCAAAATGTGTTACCACCACTTTTGGTTGGGCCAATACTAAGATAGGAATGCCTGGATGCTCAGTGCATCTCTAATACAACTAGAGTATGCCTCAAAGCATTGGAAAAGCACTTTTTCTTACTCCACACCCCCTTTCTACAGCTTCCCGAATGGCCTCAATACCGCCTCTTCCACCAGTACCTCACGCAGACGGCACGAGCAGCGGGATACACTCTGCCGGGAAGCAAAGACATGCGAGCAGCCTACCAAGATTTCAAAAAACAACACCCCCGACCCATCCCAGCGACACCGCCATACGCACCCACCGGCTCGAAACACGAACCTGTCCCCCCGGTGACGGGCCCAGTCCCACCACTAACCCTACTACTGGCCCCGAATGAAACCAAACCCACGCAGACCACCGTCATCCACCACGGGGCAAAATGGCGCATACCGAAACACCACATGACCGCCCGAGACCTACCACGGGTCCCCCATGACTCCCGGAGCATGCCACGCACATGTTGGGCCTGTGACCCCGAGGCACCAACCACACCATGGCCCGTACTACACCTCATAGCACGCCACCACACCCACCCCACAACCCACCTACCACCACAGGCCTACGCATGGATAGCCGCATGGTTCCACCGCACCGACACTAACCCCACGGTAGCGTGGAACCCCGACCATGCGCCCAAATGGCTCTTCACCACTACACACACCTGGCCCCGCCCTGACCCGGCAGGGGTCGCCATCTGTTACAGCATGTACAAGCCAGGCACAACGGGCAAGCACGAGCACCCCTACTATCCGCTCCACCACTCCTGCCACACACCGGAGTACCGAACACAAACCCTCATGTGCCACGACCTAAACCCAGACACAGCCTACATCCTCCACTACATCTACTCCTACCTCACACAAGGACAGCCGGAGCAGGGACTCATAGCCATGTCCCCCCAAGCGAAACACATCATCTCCAAAGGAATAGGGGTGTACGCCACCCCCATCCTGCAGCCCACAACCCCAGTAGCCCACCTCGCCACGGGCCTCGCCATATACGCCTACCTGCCCATGAACCCATGCTGCCTCCCACAACCATTACCGGCGGACCGGCTCTTCTTCACCGACGCCTCAGGCGAATCCGCCCTCACATCCATCACCGGGGGGGCCACCCTGCAGCTAACCCACACCGGGGGACACTACCACATGGACCACCACACGGGCCACACCACCTATGGGGCGTCCTCCCACGGGGAGCTAGGGGCCATGGCCGACGCCATCGCCGAGATCGCGGCCCACCTACCCGCCCACTTTCCGCACATCGTCCGGGTCTGGTTCATGGTAGACTCCACTGTCGACACACACCTGCTCCTCCGCATAGCAAGGCAACCACTTCACAAAGCCACCGCGACGAGCTCGGCACCCAGGCACTGCTGCTCTGGAGAGCCCTTCGCAGCCTTCCCCCCTACGTCCAACTCCACATCGTGAAACAAGAGTCCCACAGACACCAATACGGAAATGGTAAGGTCGACAACCAGGCAGTACACCAGCGCACAATGCACCTACCAACCCTCCAGATCCCTGACCTCGGCCGAAACCACACAGACCTCCAACACATACCCCCCGTACCCGAGCCCCATCAGACCCCGGATTGGGTACCAGAGGACGCCCCCTATTCCTCCCACGACAGAGCATACCACTACCCCAACCCCATCCAACATCTCGCCCGCGTGCTCGGCGACGCAGACAGCCGGGCGCACATCCAGGAGCTCCAGGACAGACTGCAAATCCCCCTCTACCACTCAGCACTGCGCCCAGCAAACGGGCCAGCCCACCTCCAAAAACGACGCATCCAGCTCCTCAGGGAGCAACTACCATTCCTCACGAGGGTCGCCAGATGGCTCGCTCGCAAGCACATCCACATTCCCGAAGAACACACCTGTTGCCCGTGTGACCACACCACCCCAGAGGACTGGGAACACTTCAACAAATGCCCCCTCCATACAGGCAGGGACACGCTAGTGGGCTGGTCCCCGGCGGAAACCCTACGACAACACGAAGGATGGCCAACCCACAGCCACGCACACCGGGCCACCGAACACCTCTTCCGGGATCCCCTGGTCAAAGAAGCCACCATCAGAGGGGCGGTGACACAGGCCTTGCACCGACACCTCACCAAACACACGGAAAGCCCCATGGAGGCAGCAGTGCACCTCCAGCTAGAAGCAGTCCGCAGAGCAGCGGCCCAAATGGTACACCGCAAATACCTCCTGTTAACACACGCGGAGCAACTCACCGACCCCACTGCCAGGGAACAAATGCAGCGTCTCATCCATTATCATGCCGTGCATGACCCAGACGTCCACTAACCTACTCCGCGCCCCGCACGCGCCCCCCATCTCCATCCGCAGGCCTCCAAGACACCACCACAGCGCCCTGAAGCCCATCTCTCACCCGAGAAGCCACCCGGCACCGCCCAGCCCGGCCGAGCCCAACGAGGGCCAACCATACGTCGACGTAGACGCGCAAGACCCCGGCAACCCATCCAGCCACCCCCCCCGGACCCGGGGCACCCCCCCCTCACACCGGCCGACATCCGCGACCCCGACCTCCTCCGAGCAACCCTCCAAGGCAGGGCCCCGACCACCCCCCCGGGCTGGTACCGCCTACAAGAGGACTGGACCCAGCTGACCGTCAAAGCCCTCGGGGACCTGACCTGCCCAGGCAATGGCCTCCACGAGGCCATCGTAGACCTCGTACTCTGGCGAGCCCGCAAACACACCCAGGGCCAGCACGCCTGGATCCCCCCCATTGAGTGGGGCCAAGCCCTGACACACGACACCGACATCAACGTCACGCGCCGAGGGACCGTACGCCTACGATGGGCCCCAGCGGAGGGGGACCACCAAGCGGAGCCGAACCGCCCGGAGCAGTGGGAACAGGCCACCGCACCAACCCGCGATACCGCCCTCCTCTCCGCCGGCCTCCGCACCCCAGACGACGACCCCCCCCCCCCTAGCCTACAGACAGTGCCCACCCCCCGCCGGAGGTCTGGGTTACAGTCCTCGAGCGCGGGCACTACTACATGATAGCCGCTACGGCTACGTCCCCCGGCCCGCAATGGCTCGTCAAAGGGACAGACACCATGCTCACCCCAGGGACCGCCCCACCAGGGGCAGTAGGGGACCCCACCAGCCAGCACAGGGTCCTCAGGGGCGTCCTCCAGCCAGGGGACAGGCCCCCAGCCTGCACCCTGGCCCAAATCACCTCAGGGAAGGCGGGCTACCACGTGGCACTGGCCATGCTCTGCCTGACCCACTGGATCCAGCGCCGCTGGCCACCCACGGGGACCGTGCCCTGGATTTGGGCCATCCCCACCGCCCACACACAAATCGAGGCAGGCCCGGACACGCGGCCAAACCCCCCCCCCAGACCGCAGCAATCCCTCACCTGCGGGTACCACGCCATCCACAGGGTCCTCAGCCACCTGGGTCTTAGCCCAAAGCTAGCATACCCCCTTCCCACCACTGACCAAGAGGTCCACCAGATACGCAAGCTCGTCTGCGAAATCCTTGCCGCGGCAGCAGAAGACGGCAAGCTTTTCCTCCAAACCGCCCGGCCTACAACTGGCCCCGCAAGTGCGCCGCGGCGAGCGGACACATACACCGACACCCCACACCCCACCGCACAATCCCCGCCCATGCCCCTCCCCTCTCGCTGCCCACCCGGACACCCACACACGCCCACCCTCGCGCGCACCCCCGGGCCCCGCGACACGGGCCTCCCCCATCCGCCCGAACACCAGCACACGCCCGCCACACACCCACCCGCCGGACACCCCTCACCACCCCCCACACTCGACAACCCGCACACACCCGCTGAGAGGATTCCCGCGCCCCGCAGCACGCCCAACCCACCCAGTGGCCCGCCCACGCCCCGCGCACACACCACAGAAGACCCAGGCCCACCCCCCCCGGCCCCTGAATGCAGCCCACGCGACCTGTTCCCCCCCGCGGACGCCAACCCACACAACCTCACACATTGCAGAACCCCGGCCCAGCCAAGCCCAGAAGGAGAAGGCCACAGCCCCGCGCCTTCCTCCCCCGCCGCTGCCGACCAGATCGGCCGGCCGGGCCTCCAGGTCACGACCGGGCCCCCCCAGCCGCCCGCCCCAAACCTACAGCCCGAGGACATGCCCTCCATCCTCCCCGCCGTGGCCGCAGCAGAAGCCGCCGCCCAGAAGCCCGCCCGCATCACGGCCCAACCCGCGTCCACCACCTCCTCCTCATCCTCAGCCTCATCCACCTCCTCCACCTCATCCTCCGACCCCCCCTTCCCCGCCGCCCTCATCCTCAAGGCCACGGCAAAAGCCAAAGCCGCGGCCGCACGCACCGACCCCCCGACCCCCACACAGGCGACTCAGGCACCCCGGCAACGCACCAGGAAGACCCCCGACCCGACATCGGCGCCCTCACACCTCCGGACATAGGTCCTCCTCAACCTGGAACCGGGCCCCAACCCCAAACCCGACCCCAAAACCCAAACCGGCGCCCAAGCGAGCAGACACACCACCACAAACGCAACAACACAAACCCAACCAACACTGCCCTAACCCAAACCCTAACCCAAGCCAGGACCCCCCACCCACCACAACCCACGCCCCCCTCCCACCGGCAGCCCCCACCACCCACAGAGGCGGCCACCCAACACGCCCCAGTCCAAACCCTCGTCAACATCCCCGTCGCCAAGCGCCTCGTCATCCATCCCCCACAAACCACCACCACCGCCGGCCAAACCGACCCAGGGACGTGGGACCCCTCGACGACCGTCACCGTCAAGCCCGGCCCCCGACCCGCCCCCCCTGCCCACCACATAGTGCAGCCCCAGGGGCTGCGCACCATGCCCGACCCCCCACCCCCACAAGGGGGACAGGAATACCCACAAGGGGTCCAAGGGCCATACCCGCAACACCAACCCCACCACTACCAACACCACCACCACCAGCGGCCCCACCACCACCACCACCAACACCACCCCCACCACTACCACTGCCCACCACCCTACCCCACCGGGCCACAACCCCCCGTGCACGAACAGCACCAGGGAACGGGATGGCAGCCACCGAGCGCTCCACCCGCGCACCCCACCTACCACCAGGGGCCACCACCCCCGTACCAGCCACCCCCCCCGTACCAGGAACCGTATCCCCCCGGCCACCACGTCCACGCCGAAGGGGCCCCCCGGGCCCAACCCCGCCAAGGACAGTCACTCGACCCATACCACCAGCCGCTGCCGCCACCACACCCCTACGTGACGGATCCAGGGACGACGGGGAACCTCCCCCCCCCCCTCCCAGTACCAGGCGGCACCACGCGAGGCCCCCCAGGACCGTCCGACGCCTCCTGACTGGCCCAACTCGAGCGATGAGGCCCCGTCCCACAAACGGCGGCGCTCCCGCTCCCCCCCCGCACGGCACACTCGCCCCCGGCGCCCACACCCCCCACACCGCCACCGCGCCTCAACCACCCACTCGCGCCGCTGCCGCTGCCTCTGGTGCCACCACGACCCCCGGGACCCCGCTCTTGCCGCTCCCCCTCCCCTGGGCGCCACCACGAGCGCCATCGCCGCCCCATGTCCACCTCCCCCTCCCCCCTCCGGCCGTACACGGCCCCCACCCCCAGCCCCCGCCACCACCGCTCCCGCTCCCCCCGGCGCCGCCAGGCACGCCACCACCGCCCCACGTCCACCTCCCCCTCCCCCCACGGGCCCCGCCGCGCTCCCTGTTCCCCCCGCCGCCCATACCCATCCACCACCCCCAGCCCCCGCCACCACCACTCCTGCTCCCCCAGACGCCACCAAGCGCGCCACCGCCGCCCTATGTCCACCTCCCCCTCCAATTCCCCCCTCCGCCCGTACCCGTCCTCCAGCCCCAGCCCCCGCCACCACCGCTCCCGCTCCCCCAGGCACCGCCACCCCCACCACCACCACAGGTCCACGTCCTCCCCCCGCCGCTCCAGGACCCCGGGCACAGACCCCTCCCCCCCCCAGGCCCCCGCCCACCTCGCCTGGTGGTCTGCCCCCGCTTTGCAGGAGCTCCGCCGCTGGGTGAAGTGGGCCGGGGGAGAGGGAAGGCAAGATGCTGTGCACATGGTGCATACCTTCGAGGAGATGCCCACCCGCACCCCCGCCGACCTCAACGAGGCCGCCCCGGAGGCCATAATGCCGCAAGCGGCATGGGAGGCCCTCCTCCGCGATGCGGTCCAGGGCCTCCGCCCCCCCTACACCCCCCAAGCCCTCCGCCAATGGCTCCAGGCCACCCACCCCCAGGCCTGGGCCATCGGCGCCCCCTCCCCACCCCGCCACCGCCACACCAGGAAGGGGAAGGACAAGGGCAAGGGAGGGGCAAGGGACACCAAGGGGCACTCAGGCAAGAGGGCATGGAGGGGCCCCAAGTGAGGGCAGGCACCCATAGAGACAGGGCGCCGGAAGAGACACCACATGGGGGCAGGAAACCACCCAAGAACCAGGAAGGGGCAGGAGCGGGGACCGAGGCACGGAGGAAAAGGGCACCACAGCAAACGCCACGACCCACACCGAGGAAGGGCATACCACGACGGGGGGACCCGCGCCGCCCCACCCCCACCGAACGCCGCACGACTCCCGGGGGCGCACCCCACAACACGCACCGCCGAAGCAAGCATCGGACGCCGTACGGATCACACCAGCGCACACCCACCAGCCACCAGAAACCACACGGGGGATGGAGGGCACACCTACACGGGGAGAACGGGCCACACCCACAGAGGAAGCCGCAGAGAACGCCGCCGCATGGCGCACCACCACGCCCTCACCGCCAGGGGACAACCCCGGCTGCCACAAGGGCCATCGCACAGGCACCGGAAGAGGACGAAGGCACGGCCACAGCGACCAGAGCTAGGGACCGGGACCCCCAGAGGACACGGGACCAAGGCACAGGCCCCCAGGGAGGGCAACCCCACGGACGCCTACCCGACCCACCAGCCCGAGCGGCACGCCCAGGCCCCCACAGCACGGACCCAACAAGACACCCACACCTAACCGCACCCCCCAGCCACCAGCCAGCCACACTCCGGCCCGCACTCCGCACCACGACAGAGGCCAGGCTGACCTCTACTGACCCACCACGGCACAACGCGAGACCACGGCACCGCACCACAGCGCGCCACAGTGCAACGCGCCACAGCACGACGCGACGCGACGCGGCACAGAGCGGCACAACACGGCACGACTGACCCTAACCTGAAGGACTAACCGAAGCAAGCAACCGCACACCCCGGAAGGCGCCGCACCAGCACGCCACACACCGGCACCGCAGGCCACACACGGGACCACCACGCGCCCGGCAACAACGGTGGCGGACCACCCAGAAGGTTAGAACCAGCACCGCAAAGGAGAAAGGACACGAACAACCCCACCCCCCTAGCCCAGAGCCACACGCAGCCGCCTGGCGTAGCCGCCAAGCCGGCAGAGCCAGGACCTAACCTGGCAGGAAGGGGCGCCGAGCCCAATGTGTACATAGCCCACCCGACCCATGGGGCCGGAACACGGCCAAACACAACGCAACTGCCAACAGCAGCCCGGAAGACCACACTGAATGCGGGCCAGTGCGTGCGCCAGCCCAGGGAAGGCAGAGGGAGGAACAGGCAGCCCCCCCCCCCCAAAAAAAACAGGGGGGTGAGGGGGGGGGCGCGAAAACAGCCCACAGCCACCAAACCGCCCGCCAACACCACAAGAGGCGGCCAAAACCCCCACCCAGAAGGCACCGAAGACAGGACCCCCAAAGAGGCTGAAAGTGCTGCCCTGGGTCGTTGAGGGTGCCGGAGGGCTCGGGGCCGGCAAGACCAGTGGGGCAGGCACGCGAGGAGTCTCCCTGGACGTTGTTATTGGGGGTAGAACCGGATACTCGAACACCAACGGAGGCGAGAGCAGCGACAACAGAAGCAAGGTCCATGCTGATTGTTATCCGGCAGAAAATCCCAGTCTATGAAGAAAATTGATGCGGATTATTCTAAATACATCTGAGTGTCCAAAACTGTCTGAAAAGATTTAAATAATCCAATTATGTAAAAATGTTTGGCCGATCTGGCCCGCGAGCGCGCGTCAGCGGCAAATGGCGATTCCAGCTAAAATAGCGGAACGCGGCGGATTTACGGGGAATGGACCGCGGAATCAAATCCAGCATATCAGAAATATATAGGAAATATCCTGAGACTGAGCTGCGAGGCGGCGATTCCGCCGAAGCAAAGAAAATGACCAAAATGTAGCCAATCTGGGCAGAATGTCTGAAAATCTGAGCAGATGGGGCTAGCCGCACTTACACTCCCCCTCCAAAAACACACTGGGGTGTGTCGCTACGTCAACGAAGAACGTAGTGCGGGTAAGTCCCAGAAAAAAATAGAAATGTAGCCTCGATGGGGCGAAATCTGCTTGATCTGACCTTATTTGGGCTGAATTGGCACTGAATCAGGATGGATGAACCTGAAATGAGACAGAATGAGAAGTGACGAACAGTCCTCCGTGCAGTAAAACATTAGGTCAAGGGCTAAAAAGCATGTAAACGTATCGAGAATCGATACCAAACCATGCATTGGTTGAGAATGCGGTAGATTATTGGTGGATTGAGTGGGGGAATCAAGAAATGGAGTGACATCTCAGCGCTCTGGCACAGTTTCGCTGTCGCGGGCACGCTACGGTGTCCTCGCCGAACTCTACATCGTGTTAATCCCGCTTTTCTCGTTCTGAAAAGTGCAGCATGTGCTTCAGATTCGGCGCATCTGGTGGATGATCACAAGATTCAGCAAAATGAGAATGAATTTGGGCAGAGATGAAGGAGATTAAACAATCACAGAGAGGTAAAACAAATACAAATGCAGTCTACAGACCCTAAGTGAATCACGGAAGGCTAAGGTGTTTTTCTGTGCACTTAGGTCTAAACAGATCTTCGAGGAATGAGAGGATATTACAAGGCAATCAACCTAAATTGTCCTAAAATCAGCAAATTCCCTAAGATGAAGATGAAATGAAACGGAATGTCTAGAACTGAAACTACTAACACCTTCGTTTAGACTAAAGTTAATATATATTGTCGTTTATTCAGCTCAATTGTGCTTTCCGGCACGTTGGTTCGCGAGCATCTAACAGATTCTATGAAAATGTGGATCATGTGATGATGCATCATGATGGGACATGCTGGCCCTGGATCCTTGGCATGTAACGCGCCGAAGGTTCGCTGAAGGCGCTTTACTGACAGTATATAACTGAGAGACACCGAATTTACAGTGGCGGTGGTGTCAATCAACTTGGACAAGGCCAATCTTTCGATGGAATCCCACAAGACACTTGGATTCACCATTTTCGACAGTTTCAGGTCGGATTGAGCTCACATTGGCGTGTGCCAAAAATACAACGAAGCTTACGGACTTCAGAGGTTGCTTTTAGAAGTCCCTAGAGCTCCTATCTGAAGGTTGTCTGAACAATTGACGTCTGGGTTTCGTACAACAGTGGCAGAATGATGGACAAACCTGAGAAATTCAAGGCAAATTTGAGGATCCTGGATCTGAATCTGGACTTTGGCGTTAGCATCACAACAAATGAAGGTGAGATCTGAGTTCCTGGCGTCGCATCTGGTGCAGCTAGTACTACAGGGGGTGCCTGTAGGGGTGAATGTCGCTGGCCAGCGTTTTGATTATGTACATTTGCTTCCATCTGCACGAGTAGCCAAATTCCAAAGATGCACAGACCAACAGAGACCAGATTACCCCGAATCTGCCTGAATTAAGCCTGAGTTTGGTTTTTTCTGAACACGGCAGCACACTCCGTGGCTTTCGGTTTTCGACTTTCGATACGCTACCGAACGGAGACCAAAGAAAAATTGATTGGTTGACGTCAAATTATCAAACATTCGCAGTTCTCCACATCATGACATAAACAGAAAGAATGAACAGTGGATTGAGCAGAATGTGGTAGGATGGCTTCCTCAATTCGGCCAAGCACGAATACATGTGACCACCAACCTGTCTGGCCTGGCCCTCGTACGGCTTGGGCGCTGCAAATCAGCGGCCGAACTCGAAGCTTGGTCCTCATTTGGCTCCTGGGCTGGCCTGACCGCAGGAGGGGGGATCGACGGATCAGCCCTGGAATGTGGCTGCTGAGGGCCGTAAAAGGCTGGATCTCGATTCACCACAGGTCGTTTTCCGTCGCTCTCCACTTGTCTGTCTGGTTTCGACAGACAGTCTGTCAGGAGTACTCCAATTTCGGGGTGCTTCTTCAGGAAGTCGATGAACCCCTTGGTGTATCCATGGACAAAAGATTGGGCTGGTTCCCAGTTGTTGTGACTGGAATCAAAGCCCCTCCACTCACACATAAATTCCCATTCGCCCTTGGCGTCACGTCTTGCTTCAACAATCCTCTTGAGTTCGTACTTCCCCCCTTCGATGACCCGATCAGACAAATGTTTCGCAGTCCAAAAAAGGGGTTTAACCCGATCCTTGGGGGAGGGGATCTCTCTCTTGAGGCGATCGCCCGAAACGTCAATTTCCCTGCTGACATCCACACGAATCCTCCACCTGTTCTCACCAAGACGTGCTGTAACAGCGAATGGCCCCTCCCACAAGGGAAGAAGCTTGTCGTCTCCGTCCAGGGTGGTTTCGGATTTTCGAAGCCAAACTCGATCATCGACTTCAAAATTGTGGGGGTTTTTTCGGCCTTGATTCTGGACCCAAAGCCAGTCAGCTTGATGCTTCTCGATTAATTTGGAGACAGTTTTATCTGCTCGTTGGACTTCGTCCAAAAACAGCGAAGCATCCTTACAGGGGCGAGGATTATTCAACGGCATGTTCCACCAACACTTCTTTCGTCCAAAGACAATTTCATTTGGAGAAAGGCCATGATACAAAGGCGTGTTGTGGTAGCGGCGAAGCAATGCGAAGAGAACTTCCATCCAATGGAAATCCTTTTCACTCGCGAGCTCCTTACGAAGCATATTAATAATTGAGCGGCCGGCTCTTTCGCCAGGCAGCGCTCGATGCGAGTGGATTTCACATCGGAGGTGGTGGATTCCAAGGCGAGCACATAATTCTCTCCACCATTCGGAGGTGTACTCTTTGCCTGAATCCGTCACCACCTCGGATGGGACGTCCCAGCCTCCCATCCAGGTCTGCGCGCACCATTTGGCGGCAGCCTTGCCAGTCATCGACTCAATGTTGCAAGGCAACACTTGAATGTAGCCGGAATGACGGCATTGAATGAGGAGCACACCATTGACTTTTTTATTAGTCCAATGGCACTCTTCGTCATCGAGTTCACCGAGATAGAAGAAATCACTGGTGACTCTGTTAAAGAGGCGCTCCGGAATAGGATGAGGCCTCAGATGGCCGTGCTTCTTCGCGCTGGGGGGCGTCGAGACAGCACATTGGGCACATCCGGCCGCTACTTTCATGCAGTGAGTATATAGCCGTGAGCCAAACAACCTATGTTTAATCATCGACCACAGTCGACGGCCATGTGCGTGGGGGGACTCCCATTTATGCCACCAGTTTAACACTCGGGGGGCTAGGGCGTCTGGCACACACAATTTACCCTCCATCCACAGCTTCCCCCCATCCAACGAGTACTCAGAAAAAATCCCATCCCTGTGAGCATCTTTGGATTTGAGATTTCCAAAGACCTCTTTAAACATGGGATCCTGCATGTAATCGGACGTCCAGTCACGGATGATAAGGGAATCTTTAGGCAGGGGTGGAGTTTTGGCCGGATCTCGACGCTTAATGCCCTGGATCAACCGAAATCGACTTACTTGTCGGGTATAGTCAAACCGTTTCACACTCCCTGAGGAGGGATCGGTGACTTTTTCCACGACTTTCAGTGTTTTGGTGTAGATCTCATGAGCATGCGCCGGATCTGTGATGGCCGTGATGTCATGGCACGGTAATGCGTGCTGTTTAACAGCGCATTGCATGCATGCACGTCGAATGAGTTTCTTTTCTTCCTGATCCCATTCGATTATTACATGGCGGTCCTGCTCCGTACCATGGATGTTGGTACTTTGCAGCCCCTCTGAGGCGGGGTAAGCCCATCGGCTCAGAGCATCCGCTACCGTGTTATGTTTTCCAGGCAAATACGACACATGGAGATCAAACAGACTGAGAAATTCGTGCCATCTGGCCCGTCGACCAGCTGGGCTCGCGACAGTATCAATGTGTTCCGTGGCCCAATACTCCAGAGATCGATGATCCGTCAGGATCTCGACTCGATTGGTGCCAACCCACGATTGGTACTTTTTTAGAGCGCAAATTATGGCATACGTTTCTTGCTCACGCGGCGACCATTGCATTTGGCGTGGGGCTAGCTTCCGAGACCAAAATGCAAGAGGGTAATGATCGCCGGTGGCTTCATCAACCTGTTCAAGGACAGCTCCGATCGCGTACCTAGAAGCGTCGGTTCTAATGTAGAAGGGTCGGTCGAATTGGGGGACATGCAACGTGGCGACTTCACAGAGGGCCGCCTTCAAGTGATGGAAGGCCTCCTCGCACTCGTCAGTCCACTTGACACGAACCTTTGAACCTGCCTTGCCTGCATCTCTCCCTACCTTCAATAATTCAGTGAGGGGGGCAGCAAATTTGGCATAATTCGGCACAAAAGTGTGGTAAAAATTGCAACAACCCAGGAATCCTCTCAACTCCGTGATCGTCTCAGGGCGCTTCCACTTCTGAATAGCAACGAGCTTCCCTGGACTGGGTCGTCGGGTGCCATTCTCTAGGAGACAACCACAAAATTCGACTGATTTTAAAAATAATTTTCCCTTCTTTGGCCCACAAATCAGCTGATTAGCGTCAAGAATGTCCAAAACTTGGTTCAGCTGCTTCTCATGTAGGGCCACCAGCTGGGCTTCGGTCAGTCCCTCCCCTTCCGTCGCGATGATTATGTCATCTATGTACACGCTCACGAAGGCACGAAGCTCGGGATGGGCTGAAAAAAGCACATCTTCCATCATTCTTTGAAAAAACGAAGGGGCGTTCTTCAGGCCCATGGGCATGGCCGTCCATTGGACTGGGCCACATGGCGTGCACATACAGGTGAGAGGTCGGCTGTCCTTCCTCAACGGCATTTGGTGAAAGCCGTGACGGAGATCCAGCACAGAAAACAAACGACCTCTTGCCCTCTTGGCGATTTCCTCCTCAATGAGGGGCAGGGGGTGTGAATCCGCCTTGGTTTCGGCGTTGAGATTGCGAAAATCAACAACCATTCGCCAACCATCAATAGTGTTCTGGTCTGCAGGCGGCGGCTTCGGGACTGTGAAGGGTGCACAGCACCATTCGCTGGTCATACAACCCTCAAGCCAACCAAATTCCCTGAGATTTCTCTCGATGATTTTTCTGAGTATCTCATGTTTATGTCCATGGTTCTCATAAGGACGCTGTTTCTTCGCCTTGTACCCTTCACGAAGCTCGATGAAGGCTTCACCGAACTGCCCACGGACAGGGGGGTCCTTGATCAACTTTCCTGAAAGGGTTGTGTCCTTCCGTTCCTCAAAAATCTTTTCTCTTGACTTGGAACACAATTCAGTGTCCTCCTGATCGCCAGGAATTACTGTCGACAAAACTTTGGCGACTTCTTCGGCTTTGGCAGGAAGAATCTTCTTACGGATGTCCCTAAACAGGTCCGTATCAACTGCCTCTTGAAGATAGGTGGGTCGTGTGTCGAAATCCCAGAGATTCTCCTCGTGATCCAGCTCCTCGAAAGGATCCATGAAAGCTTCCACAGGGGGTTTTTCATAAAAAACTCTGAATTTGCGGCGCGATTTAAGATTTTTCTTCGCCCGTGCACTGAAGATTCTTTTCGATGTCGATCGTATTGGGGAAGAGGGAGACGAGGCGGATCCATTGGACGTTGGATCACCTTGGGTATCTGACGGACAAAAATCAGAAAAAATAGATTCATCATCAGTACCACGCTCAACCTCAGATTCAGACCCAACACAGGAATCAGTACCAGAATCAGCAGAATTAGAGTCAGAAAGCTTTCCATCCACCAGGAATGCAAGCGAACTCCAGGACCGCTGTGGCAGGGGACCTGTGTCGTCCCTGGCATACAGCTTAATCTTCCTGGGAAGTTCGATGTAATCTACACAAATGTCTTGTAATTCCTGAAACCAAGGCTTGTCGTCCCACAAGGGCACAACTAAAATTGCCTGGGTTTTATCTTGCTTGATTTTGTGGATGACCTGCTGGATTAAGTGAAACGGAGGATTAATCCACAACTTCTTGTCCCATTTATGGGTCCAAGCGTCGCTAAAGTGCCTGTCAAAGCGCTTGTTCTTACGGTTAGCAAAGGCATCATACTGTGGCCAAAAGGAATGGTGTTCATGAAAATATTCACAAATTGCATCGCGCCATTTGTCGACAACTCTGTAGGATGAAGAGTGCCAGCGCGAAGGGCGTCGTGGCTGGGAGTCCCTACGAAGACATTCTAACTCTCGGGAGTAATCGGCACTCCCATTCACCTCTGCAATGGTGACATCTTCACCAAATTTTGATGTAACCTTTTGCTTCAAAAATTCTTCTGCACTTTTAAACCCTGCGTGCAAAAAACGAAATTCAGGACGCTCCAAGGGACCTGACTCCAGCAAAAAACAACGCCGATGACCTACGGGCGCTACCCTGTTCTTGCGAAGCCAAGGATGGCCCAAGTAAAGGTCATACTTTATGTCGGCACGATAGAAGTAGTCATCCTTAAGGACAACTTCTTCCACATTTTGCTCTTCCCAAAGGTCTTGAGCGACCAAATGAGTTGATATATAACAACCGCGTTGCCCACCTGCGAGAGAATGTCCAGAAACTCCCTCGAGGGTAACAGGATGAGGCGATTCAAACACGCAGTCGTCGGGTAAGAAAGAGTTGGATTGGAGATTTACCTCTGATCCATTGTCACACAAACAAGTGGCGAGGTGGAAATTTCCCTTGCAATCAGAGACACACAGCTTTGTGACAAACTGACGGGCCCTGTGCTTGGACTGTACACCAACCTCGTCCACTACAACAGAAGGATCCGCTGCCGGATCCAGGGGAGAGGAGACAAGCGACCCTACATCAAGTAATGGTCGATCTGGAATCTGGGGATCATGCCTGAAATCACCTGGGGAGGGGCGATTTTCGTGGCTCCCCTAGGCGTTCTGACCTCCAGTGGATGCGTTAACATTGTGAACACACCCTGATTCGTCGATCCACTCATCTTGGAACGGATCATCTGCTGGATTCAGGGCATTTTCGACATAATCTCGATCCGCATCGGACACCTGATCTGCACCTGAGACCTGATCCACACGATGGTTGCCCTTTCCACGTCCACGGCCACGGCCGCCGGATGATGGACCACCACCGTCGCCACGCCCTCTGCCCTTACCAGAGAAAGGGGTTCCTGAAGGATTTCCCTTACCTTTACCCTGTGATCCTGGAGCATTTCCTTTGTTTGTACCGGATTGAGGGGTTTGGCCTGGATTTCGATTTCCGCCTCCGGCGTTGCCATTGGGACTTGTCTGGCCGTTTGGCTGCCCACCGGAGCCGGATGAAGTCCGATTTCCTTTGCCTTGGGACCCGCCAGGGCCTCCGGTATTTTCGTTTCCACCGGAGGGGGTCGAAATACCCTTTCCCCCCTTTCCACCATGCACCTGTCTGTCATTCCTGTCTGAATTCTGCGAATTACTGACATTTTCACCAATCACCTTGTGATCGTAAGCAGACCATCGGTGATTATCAGTAGAATGCGTCTTAGCTCGGTTCGTAGAACCTAAAAGAAGGCAGATGCTACAATGATCCTGAACATTCCGGGTGTCATTCACCTTTTTGTTGCCCTTTTGGGCCCCATTTTGGGTGTTTTGCTGGGTATTCTTGTTTCCCCCAAGACCCTCATGGAAATTTTGATTGGCGGCGTCAGCGAGCCGCTCAACCTCTTCCCACAGTTCCTGCGGGGTGAACGAAAACACCCAGTTCCTGGCCTTCAGGCGATGGCCGTGGAAACTTACTCCCTTGTTGAGGACTTGGACAAACAAGCCCCGATCCTCGTGTTCATTAAATTTGATTTTCCACGTGTTTTCAGTGAATTTCACCTTGGAAAACGACGTGGGGGAGCACTTTTGAAGTGCCTCCCTGACCGTTAACCTGTTGGCCGAGGCATCAAAGCCTTCGACCTCTGCCCACCAGGTCTTGACCTTTTCTTCGGACTGTTTATTCCGAAGGGTGGCGGCAGTTTCGGAGGGGATCTTGTCAAAAATCAAATTTTTCAGCTCGGCACTGGAAAATTTTTCGCCTGAATGTTCAGATTCTTCCACTAGATTCCAGAAGCGCTGTCTCTTGTCTTGCACTTCGTGCAAGATTAATCGAGAGAATGAAGGAAAATTCTTCAACATCTGGTGGTAATGATCCTCTGGCAGCCGGGATCCACGTACCTCCAACTGTTCCCACACCTCATCAAAGGTAAGGGGGGAACTTGAATCCTCACGATCACTCCAGGTTCTGAGCCAAGTATTGGCCGGCGCTCCCTCAAGGCAGTCCAGGAGGGCCATCAGGAACTGATCATCTTGGAGTTTTTGAGTCTTAACCCACAATTTAAATTCCCGTTGGAACTGAGGCCAACGTCTGGGGTTCCCATTATACTTCGGTTGCTTAGCAACCTGACGAAGTCGCAATGAGGTAGGATTAAGGAGAGAATCCAGCCCAACACCGGCCGTAATGGCAGACACCTTGGCGGCATCATTAGCCACACCAGCTCCGGCGAGGGTCTGGGCGAGCAACATCTGGGCTAATGCATTGGAATCAGCAGCAGGAAGGGCAGTACGGGAGGCAGTTCGCTTGGCATTCTGAGCCTCAGTCCTAGCCTTCGCCGACCTACTCTGAGATCGAGAGATTGTAACCCTTTCCTTTAGCTTAGTCCTGCTGATCCTTGCGTCGGTGGTCTTAGAGTCCACCGAAGGAGCAATCGAAAAAATTTCTTTCGCCTCCTCCGACGGTTCTGTTGTTTGTTGCACCGATGATGCACCCTCAGACCTCATGTGTGTCTTGAAAAGATCTTTAATTCCCAGCGTTTGAATGATGAGTTGCATTTGATCTTTGAGCAATTGGAGCTCAGAGTCTCGCTGGAATCTGCAAGAGCAGTCGGCAGGACAGTACATACCGTGTCCTGAAGGGCCTGAGCAGGCTGTCGGACCGCTAATCTCAGTGGTTCGCAGCCAGGAGTCCACTTGGGGAGCTCCTTCAGCCCTAATTTCCAGGCTTGCCTGCCTGGCTGCCTCTAAAATTCCTTCCTCAACCGCGGCGGCTAGATCGTCGCGGATGGAAACAGAGGGATGAGGGGCGGAGGGCCCGGCAACAGGTGCCTTGGTCTTCTCCTTCGGGAAGGGGCTTGCCTCCCAGATCTGCAAAAAAATGGCAAAAGAGTCATCTTCTTGAGAACACCACCACATCCTGGTATTAATTTCTTCTTGAAGGAGGAAAAAATATTCGAATAAAAAATCAGAGGCGATTCTTTCTTGTCCTATCAGCTTAGACGTGGCTAATAGACAAAGGGCCTCAAGCGCCTCAAGGTTACGGGTCACTTCTGAAGACAAATGGTTGTCCCATTGTGCCCAATTGGCTGGTCGATTATAGGTAGGTACCTCACCTGGACCACCCATCTCAATGTCGTCAATGTCGGCGTCGATGGTCTCAAAATGTGGACATTGGTAAGGAGTATTAGTACCTGCCAGGTCCGTAAGCTCCACCGGAGCGTTGCCATCGGCGTAGGCTGGGAGATTCCAGCTGCTTGATGGCCAATTTCGACTGGGATCTTGATGGTAATCTGGGCCTCCACAGCTGCTGATATGTGCCCTTCTTGGGCAATTCGGGCTTGCGCAAGGCATTCCTCTCAAGGCCTCGTTCGCACAGCACCACGGGAGCGTAATCGTTACTTCTCCGGAGGTGGCGGGGTCTACGGGGCCGTACTGGGGAGCTAGCTGTGGTTGGGACACCAAAGGAACAACATTCAGGTAGCCTCTGCTACCATGAAAGTGCTGCCCTGGGTCGTTGAGGGTGCCGGAGGGCTCGGGGCCGGCAAGACCAGTGGGGCAGGCACGCGAGGAGTCTCCCTGGACGTTGTTATTGGGGGTAGAACCGGATACTCGAACACCAACGGAGGCGAGAGCAGCGACAACAGAAGCAAGGTCCATGCTGATTGTTATCCGGCAGAAAATCCCAGTCTATGAAGAAAATTGATGCGGATTATTCTAAATACATCTGAGTGTCCAAAACTGTCTGAAAAGATTTAAATAATCCAATTATGTAAAAATGTTTGGCCGATCTGGCCCGCGAGCGCGCGTCAGCGGCAAATGGCGATTCCAGCTAAAATAGCGGAACGCGGCGGATTTACGGGGAATGGACCGCGGAATCAAATCCGGCATATCAGAAATATATAGGAAATATCCTGAGACTGAGCTGCGAGGCGGCGATTCTGCCGAAGCAAAGAAAATGACCAAAATGTAGCCAATCTGGGCAGAATGTCTGAAAATCTGAGCAGATGGGGCTAGCCGCACTTACAGAGGCACAGGGGGACCACCCAGCCAAAACCGGCAACACCAAGCCAGGAACAGCGGCCCACCGGGGAGAGGGACACCGAAACATGCAGACACACACCAAGAGAAAAAAAAAAAGAGCCAGCAGCCCAGCCCGAAAGAAAGGGGATGGGGGGACAGGGGCCACAAGGCTCGGGACAAGGACACCCAGCAACCGACACCACAAATCCCCCCCAGAAAAAAGCGCAAAAAACACACCCCGACAACCCAGCCAAGAAGGGCGGGGCACAGCCGAGACCCGGGCCCAGCACGCGCTCCCACACCGCACACCGGAACCGGAAACGGCGGGGGGCAAGCGGAGCGCGCACGCAACCACACACGTCGCATAAGCAGGCTGAATCCTAAGCCCAACCACGAACACCACAAACAGCCGGCAAAAGAGGGACAACACCACAAACCGTGCCCGAACACACCCACCCAAGACCCCAGCCAGGACTGGCGGGGTTAACAAGACCCACACCCAACCGCAACCCGGACCCAAACACAATCGCCGGACAACAGTAGGAAACCCAGTGCCCACAGCCCGGGCATTGAGGCAGCCCGTGCCATGCAGGTGACCCGGCAAAACGAGATCCGGAGACCGGGGGTAAGGCTGCATCCTAAGGCCTGCGCTGCTTTGGGACTCGAGGCGGAGCGTGCGACACCCAGGCGCCTCGGAACCCTGGTACCAAGAATGTGCATGCATGCCTTGGGAACGGGATACGCCAGGAAGTCCGGTGAACCAGTAGGGTTCCGCCCAAAGGAGGGGACGTGCGCAAGCACGGGGGCACACCCTCCCGGCAAGACAAGCACGTCACGCCAGCGGCGATCAGCCCTCCCGGTGTTGCCCAGGGCTGTTTGTGGGGGGCCAACAGTCAGGTCGAGCGGGATGTAAGCCGCCTCCCCTCTTCACGCGCGGAGCCACCTCCTGTTCGTCACAGGGGCGACGCCAGGGGGAACCAAGGGGCGCCTCTCCACGACCGAGTGCACCTAACCACCTACCTATAGGGAATCCCCGTTGACACCTGGACTTTGAGGAATCTCAAAAACCTCTTGTACCAGCCAGTGTCGGAGCGTACTCGGACATCTTTGACTGAGTTAATCTCTTTGGGTGCCCCATAGACACAGAACCACTCTTCCAGGAGTATCTTGATGGTCCTCTCGCCGTTGATGTGTTTAGTGCATGGGAACACCCTAGTAAACCTGGTCAGCCCACAGGGTACCACTAGGGCAAAACCATAGCCCCCGAACTTAGGCATCTCGATGTAGTCCACGTAGAGAACACTGTTGGCACAGTGGGGGATAGGGAGAGTCGAATAGAGACCTCTGTCCCTGATATCCCCAGGTTTACAGGACCGACACGGGCACTTGTCCACGACAGGCTGGAGGGTTTTCCGCAGCTGCTCATCAGTCCAGGTAGAGTGAAACCACTGCTTGAAAAGCCCCAGGGTACGGCTGGCCCCCACATGACCACTGGACTCATGGGTCCACTTGAGGAGCGCCGGGATTCTGTCGCTAGGCACAACTATCCGGTCCTCATGCCAGAGGTAGGTCTTGTCCCGTTTCCACTGTTCCTGGTTGACCAGGACGGGTTCCAGACGCTTCTCCAGGCCTTTGTAGATGTCCCCAAACACCTTCGCGTACTCCACTTGTCAGACCCGATCTAGAGGTCTGATCATGGTCATGTTCAAGTCCAGGTGTACATCCATACGGCTGAACGCCTCCTTGGCTAGCTCCTCAGAACTGGCACCAATCGTGTCGTCGAAGTTGTTGCGTCTGATGTAGTCCGCACACTCGCTCTTGACGCCCTGGATATGATGTACTGATAGCCGTAGCTGGCTCAGGTAGGTCCACCACCGTCGGAGCTTAGCTTTCTCAGGTGGGGGTCCCTTTTGGAAGGTGCGGACCGGTTCTTGGTCGCACAGCCAAACCACAGGGTTACTCCCCAACAGTCGGGACTGAGAGGATAGCACCAGCATACCCGCGAGCAGTTCCTGCTCATGGGTGGAGTTGTTACGCCGGGCCTGGTTCCATTTCCAGTTCGAATGACCCAGGAGAACCAGGACCCATTTGTCGTCAGGGTAGCTGTGCTTGAGAGTATTGTCTCGGTTGAGTCCATCAGTACCCCATTCGGAAATGGCCGAGTCGAACTCCTCCTTCTCTAGTGCTTGCCACTGGAACAACGTTCGACTTCCGCCCACATTGCTGGCGTTGGTCACCAGGATAATCTCACCTTGTGCTCTAGGCACACCTAGGCACTTAGCGTTGGCCACTTTGTCCTTGAGCTCCTCAAACGCTTGTTGCTCTTGAGGGCCCCAGCGCCAGGTAGTAGTCTTCCTGATGAGGTCTGTCAGGATGGCGCTGGTATAGGTGAAATTTCTGATGTGGCGGCGGTAGAACCTGCATGCCCCAATGAAACTGCGTACATCTTGGAGTCCTTTCTTGGGATCTTCACTTCGTACCTTAGCATCAATCAGGGGTTTGGCCTTAGAGGCCGCTGGGGTCCACCACCCATAGCCAATGTCGAACCCCAGGTACTGCATAGTCTCCTGCATGAACTCACACTTCTCCAGCTTGAGTCTAGTGTGGTTCTCCTGGCAGACCACAAAGAACTTGCCGGAGAGGATTAGGTGGTCCTCTTGGGTATTTGTTCCCAGGCATACATCGTCCATGTGTGCTTCCATCTGGGCGCCTGTAAAACTTGGGGCATAGCCATATCAGAATCCGTGTTTGTTGCCCATTTCTCCTTTGCACACTCATGTTGCTTCTTGTGTGCCATTTCAGGGGTAAATTATTTTTCGATCTCAGCATTTGATTCCAATCCCAGATTTCGATCCCAGAATTAATTCGGATCGCAGATTTCAGTTCTGTCTTTGCATTTTTGATGTTGCATTGAATTTTGTCAATTCTGCGGTTGGCCAGCATTTGTTCTAACATTATTTGGACTTCCGATTCGTCGATTGGCTGCTGCTGTGTGTGCGCGCGCGCCGTCTCTGGTCGCGCCGTAATGCAGGCCAGCCAATTGAATACCCTTCCAGTTGGTGCTAATAGCGTTAGCCCTATCCTGTTACCGAAATGGATACCGATCCGAAGCTAGGGCGACTCCAGTGGAAAATAGAAGCTCGGAATTGCGATCTGGCTAAACCCTGGTGTGGTGCCTCCGCGCACACCGGCCGCCGCCCTTGGGTGCATCACTGCACTTGAGATGAGAATGGTACACGTTAATGGGCTCATCTGCTTCGGCAGTGCCACGCCTACGCGTATGGGGGATCACCAGTCCCTGGAAGCTGGAGGAGTCCTAGTGGAAGGGGAGTTGAAGTGGAAGTGGCTGAGGTAGGCGCACCGCTGGTCGTGGGATACAGTAAGAAAAAGTGCTTTTCCAATGCTTTAGGGTATACCTTAGTTGCATTAGAGGTGCTCTAAGCACTCTCGCATTTTTGTCTTAGTATTGGCCCAACCAAAATTGGTGATAACACATTTTGACCCATGGAACCAAACACTAAATCAGGATGTGGTGTGGACCCCTTTATCCCAAAGCTATAGGCAGTAAAATATCTTTTCCTGGGTTGCTGAGGCACTGATATACTGAAGGCAGAGCCTATGAACTTATCTCTGTTTTCTCATGAATTCTTAGCTATCCTAGTGGTATGCACCCTAGGGGGCTGGGGCACCTCTTTTTGAGAGGTCCTGGGTTCAATACCAAGTCAGCCTAGCTAAGTAGGAATATCCCATGTGACATGGCAGTGACCTCATCGCCACATGCCATGCCACCTCAGCACCTATGGGACCCAAAAACAAAGAGTGCACATCTCAAGATGGCACTGTGGATGGGAGTGAGCCCTTGGGGCAGTTTTCCCATCAGTTTTTCTCAAACATGTAAAATATTTCATCCTGAGGTGCAATGTATGCTAATTGCTGTGGTCTATTGTTGATAGTTTTCTTTATCTAACTCTTTGTGACTGCAGCCCTTCATGCTTTGATCCTGTTTATCTTCTACTTGCTTATCTCTGGCTTGGGTTATCCTGGATTGGTTGTATTTCAACAATAAAACATTTTCCTCATCAGAAACAAGCAGCAGGAACCCTACACCAGCAGCAAGCAGCAGGAGAGGCACAACAAACACACAGTGTTGAAATCACTATGAAACCTTCTGGTAGCAAGAGGCAGACTGTCTCTGCGTACCGGCAGCAACCCTGTGCCGTACATCCAGTGCGCCGAGAACAGTCATATATAAGCAAGAAGGGCGAACGAATATGGACACCAAGAAAGAGGACACCGACGTGAAGACGGCGCCTGAGGCACCAGCAATGCCAGCACCTGGTGAACCTGGACCTGGACCTAGCGCTGTACCTTCGGAGCCCTTACATGGGCCAGTAGACGTGGCGGAGGATTCGATGGAAGGACTTCAGTCGGCCTTCCGGGCCCTCTCAGTCGAGGAGGTTGACACCCATCCTGTGAAGAGAAAGAGAGAGAGAGAGAGAAGGATGCTGGAGAAAGCATAGCAGACGAAGGAGCAGACCAAGGGCACGACCCGACGAATGATCCTACCTTTAAGGGCGCACCAAGCGCTTCTGGCCTCCAGGCATCACCCTCTCCTATAACCACCACACTCCCAACTCCAGATCCAGCCGCTGCAACATCCACACCCATAACCAACCGGCCTATGGCTGAGGGCATAGGCTTTACTGGTATGCCTACCTACCCTGCCTATGGTGTCAACCCACCTACCACTGCATTTCCAGAGGCAACTACTACCAGTGAGCCGGTGACCTCCGGTTCTGCGCCGCGATGGTATGCGGCTGACTATCACCATCCTCTACCCGCTACGGGAGCCTATGTGGATGTTCCTGGGTATGCACCCTTGAGTGGGTTGAGGAGAGGACCTGAGTCATGCGGGAGCAGGAGTAGAGGATCGGGGAGATCCTCCAACAGGTCCCTGACGCGGTCGGAGATCAACGAGGTGCTCCGAGTAAGATTGTTGGCGACCTCACTCAAGAGATTCGAGATAAACTGGAGCCACTGATACCGCCCCAAGCGTCACCTACCACGGTGGGAATGTCACCCCATCGAGTACAGGCCAACTACCTGGTGGCAGGGCTGACAAACACCCTGGGGAGCCTGAGGAGCCGACCGATGCCGACCCCTGCAGCGATACCTAGAAGCCCTTTCGTGCTGAGGACGGCCCAGCCACCCTACAGTCACGTGGAGAATTCTACGAGAGCCGAGCTGGACCGGCTGGGGCTGACAGCCCTGAGGGCAATGGTCGATGTGGAGCCCTACGGCTCCAGTAACCTAGGCGGAGATCCCCCCGATGATGAACCGCCGTCGATGACTTCTCCTTCGCCCTCGGAGGACGAGGACCCGGAGGACCCTTGAGAACCCAAGTGGGAAGAAGAAGAAGAAGAAGAAGAAGACCCGACGCCCTGGGGGACGCTGGTCTCAGGAGGCTAAGGCTATTGCCACTTCCAAGATCGTGGTGAACCTGCCTGAGTTCACACGCAAGGACCTCAGCGAGTTCGCTGAGAATTTTGGCCGGTTTCTCCGATTGACCGGCCAAACCCACGCTAGTGGATGGGTCAAGTGCGATCTGCTCCTGCAGTGTTGCAAGACCAAGTACCTGGCGAAGCAGGTCAAACAGATTGTGACTAAGTCCGCCACCTTTGCCAATGTGTTGGTTGCCTTGGAGAGGCAGTACCTGACCTATGAAACCAACCCCTCCATCAGGGCCGAGATCTAGAACCTGCCCATGCTGCCCAACAACCCCAAACCTGGCAGGGTCTCTGAGCTGTTGGCTGACCTGGATGGCTGGGCTGGACGATTGACGCCCGGTTCCTACAGCAGCGACGACCTGCTGTTCTGGTTGGTGGCTAAGCTCCCTCGAGAGCTGTGGGACGAGTGCCGTTCAACGGCAGAGCGCGAGGCTAGAGCCCTCCACTACGAGGATCTTTGTGTACTACTCCTGGAGCTGGCGTTGGAGAAAGAAAGCGCCCAGCACCTGAACAACTACCTTCCTGGAGGTGGCGGCTCTGGAAGCCATGGCAAAGGGTACCAAGGATCCAGACCCGGGCAGGGGACTACCCCCAAACACGCCTGTATCATGGAAAACGTCAAGGAGCTCTTCTGGTGTGATGCCAGAGACGAGTAGGGCCACCTGCAGCATGCCCCTGACTGCGAGCAGCGAGACTGCTTCGTAGTCCAAGGGAAGAAGCAGGAGACCAACACCGGCGCCAAGGCGAAGATGCCGGATCATTACAGGTCTACTATCACCTGTGCATTCTGTGGGAAGAGGAAGCACTACGAGGAGGAGTGCTACCACAAGCAGCGCCTGTCGGCGAAGCTGAAGGGTGAGGATCCTGGCAAAGGCTCTGGAAAAGGTGGAGGCAAAGGCAAAGGCAACGACTCCGGCAAGGGCAAGTCGAAAGGACGTGGACAAGGGCAAGACAAGAGTCAGGGTGGACGAGGAGGAGGCGCTAACCGCGAGCCAGACAAGGACAACAAGAACCCAGACAAGAACGGAGGCAACCCCAACCCTCATCCAGGGGGGAGCTCCGCGCCCTCTGGGGGCAGTCTGGTCCGACCACACGCTCACAAACGCAGGCCCAGCAAGAACAAGGGGCTAAGCGTGAGCATGAAGGCGGTGATGACGGCAATGCTAAGAAGGGAAAAACGTTTCATGAGGATGGCCCGCAAATTGCGGAACAAGGGGTTCGAGGTGACCTGTCCCGCGGAGTTCTGACGGGGACGCTCCGGTGGGGCCATGGACCTGGTGTTCTGGTAACGTATCCGACTAGGGGGACGTGAATACCTGGGGGTATTGGATACTGGCGCCACCATATCTATAGTGGCCAAGAACATTTTACCTTGTGGGACGCTGAAGAACACCATGACCACCGCGGCTAAACGAATGGGGGATGGACATGTGGTGCACAGCTGCGGGGACTGTGAAGTGGAGGTACCTATGGGCTCCCGGACTATCGCCCATCGGTTCTATGTGATGGACACTGAGGCCTTCGACTTTGTATTCGGGACTGACTTCTTCGTGCAGCACTCCCAGATACAATTTCTGACGCTGCAAGCGCCCTACCTCCTCTAAGTGGACCACGGCAGTGGCAGAGAGTCCGTGCCACTGGAGCAGTCGGAACATACCTCGAGCCACCTGAGGGTAGCGAAGGAGGAGCCCTCGAACATGATGGCCGCCTCCAAAACTGAGGACTATCAACTAATTGGGGGAAGTCCTCGACCAAGGTCTGAAGGAGTTGGGTTACTCTAGATCAGACCTGAGGGTGGAGTTGTTCGCCAGCGACAAGCAGCATGTACTGGACCTTTACTGCAGCAAGGGGAAGAACTGCAGCTACAAAATTTACTGGCCCTCTTTCGGGATGGCCTACAGGAACCCCAGGTTCAGTGAACTGGGGAAGGTCCTGACCAAGATGGCCTTGGAACATTCCCGTATGGTCCTGTGTTCCCCCAATTGGGGAGCCCATGGGGGCAACGAGTACTGGCGAAACCTCCTGGACAGGCTGACTATCAGCTCTGTTCGGTTACCTGATGAGGCCAGCTACGTGCCTCTGGGGCGTAAGACGCCTATTGGGAAACCAGGATGGGGGAGTATGCTCAGCGTGGTGGACGGAGGTCTTACCTCCATCCCCTGGGAGGATCTGGACTCGACTCTGGTCCAGGCTATACAACGAGAAAGCGATGGACTCGCCTTGGGTGACTTGAAGGATCGACTACGACCTCAAGATGCTATTGAGACTACACCCGGAGGAGATGAATACGTCGTGACTAACACCAACGCCCCCAACTCTCCCTGCCATGTACCTGTTCCTGATGGAGTCTCTGAGTGTGGACTATCCGAGCTACCTAGCTCTTTCCACTCAGATGACGAAACTGAGCACGACGCCTTCTTCGTGCAGACCTGTGTGGGGGAAGTGGAGAACACCGAGTACGTCGCCCCACTGAAACCCCTACTCTTCATGAGGGTGGAAGACCCCATGGACGAAGAGCTGGACCCTCGAACCAGGCTGAGGGAGCATGTGGACTCCAAGAGGAAGTTGGTGGCCAAAAAGCTATGCTACGCTAAGCCTACCCGCAGCTCATGGCCACTGAAGCAAGGACGTATGGGAGATCTATCCCAATTGAAGGAGGACCTCGAACAGAAGATCACCACCTGGCAAAGGGAGGTAGATCTTAAGCTCATGAGGAGCGTGTGGGGCGCCCATGTGAGGATCCCAGAGGAGGACGTACTCTTGGAGGAATGTGTATGTGAACCCCCTCGAGCGTGCCTATGTTGCCATCGTCCATTGGAGATGGTTGAACAAGACCTACTATATGCCTACCAAGGGTTGAAGGAGACTACCAAGGGCGAAGAGTCGGTGAAGGATCACCTCCCGACGTCTATTACTCAGGGGGCAAGCAACTTACACTCTGATGAGGACATGGAGGACAAGATCAAGCTATTGGACCCGCGGGTGCAGACGCTATAAGGACCTATCTGGAGGTGTTTGGAGAACTACCCCCTCCAGCCTGATGTGACAAGCTGGTACAGATGGACCTCAAGCTGAAACCCGAGTTCGTGGGTCACAAGATCCGGAGGAGACCCTATCCAGCTCCTAAAGAGCAGGCCAACGAGATTGAGCGACAGATAGGAGAATGTATCGACGCTGGCCTAGTCCTGGAGTACAAGGACGGGGACTACCCCCAACACTGCAGCCCCTGTTTCCTGGTGGCTAAACCGGGGTTTACAGCCAAACGGCTGGTAGTGGACTACGGAGAGCTGAACAAGAAAACGTTGAACCACTCAGGGTCCATTCCTAATATGGAGTCTACCCTTGAGAAGATAGCCTCCTGTCTCTACAAGACCAAGATGGACAAGAGGAGCGGATTTTGGTAAGTGGACCTGACGCCCAACACTCAGGAGCTGCTAGCCTTCTTCCCCCTCAGGGGAGGGTGTTCAAGTGGAAGGTCACGCCAGTTGGCGTGGCCAACGCACCCGCTCTATTCCAAGAGCTGATGAACAAGATCTTGTCCATCCTACGAAGGAGACCTAAGGTGCAGGAACTTATATTCCGTGGGGCCCAGATGGAAGGACACATCGACGATGTATGCCTCGGGACCAATACCCAGGAGGACCACCTAATCCTCTTGGGTGAGTTCTTTGCGGTCTGCCGGGAGAACCACACACGACTCAAGTTTGAGAAGTGTGAGTTCATGCAGGAGACCATGCAGTACCTGGGGTTTGACGTTGGCTATGGGTGGTGGACCCCAGCGGCCTCTAAGGCCAAACCCCTGATGGACGCTAAGGTACGACACGAAGACCCCAAGAAAGGACTTCATGATGTACGCAGTTTTATTGGGGCGTGCAACTTCTATCGCCGCCATATAAAAAACTTCATCTACACCAGCGCCATTCTGACGGACTTGATCAAGAAGAGTACTACTTGGCGCTGGGGCCCACAAGAGCAACAAGCGTTTGACGAGCTCAAAGACAAGGTGGCCAACGCTAAGTGCTTGGGCGTTCCTAGGGCACAAGGGGAGATTATCCTGGTGACCGACGCCAGCAATGTGGGCGGTGGTGGAACGTTGTTCCAATAGCAAGCACTAGAGAAGGAGGACTTTGACTCGGCCATTTCCCAATGGGGGACGGAAGGTCTCAACCGAGATGGAACCCTCAAGCACAGCTACCCTGACGACAAGTGGGTCCTAGTACCTCTGGGCCACTCGAACTGGAAGTGGAACCAGGCCGGGGGGAACCACCCCACCTATGAGCAGGAATTGCTCGCGGGTATGCTAGTGCTATCCTCACAAGCACGACTGTTGGGGAGTAACCCTGTGGTCTGGGTGTGCGACCAAGAGCCGGTCCGCACTTTCCAGAAGGGCCGCCCACCTGAGAAGGCCACGCTACGGCATTGGTAGACCTACCTCAGTCAACTACGGCTGAAGGTACAACATATCCGGGGAGTGAAGAACGAGTGTGCAGACTACATCAGCCGCAACAACTTGGACGCCCTGATTGGTGCCCGGTCCGAAGCGCTGGCTAAGGAGGCGTTCAGCCGTATGGACGTCCACTTGGACCTCAACATGACTATGATACGCCCCCTGGATGGACTCCAACAATCGGAGTACCTGAAGGAGTTTGGAGATATCTGCAAGCGGCTGGAGAAACGCCTTGAACTCCTCCTGGTCAACCAAGATCAGTGGAAGAGGGATAAGAGCTACCTCTGGCACGAGGACCGCATCGTGGTATCTAGTGACAGAGTCCCAGCGCTGCTGAAGTGGACCCATGAGTCCAGCGGTCATGTGGGTGCTGACCGTACCCTGAGGCTATTCAAGCAGTGGTTCCACACTACGTGGACTGACGACCAACTGCGGAAAACCCTCCAGCCTATCGTGGACAAGTGCCCGTGCAGGTCCTGCAAACCAGGGGATATCAGGGACAGAGGTCTCTACTCGACCCTGCCCATCCCTCACTGTGCTAACAGTGTTCTATACGTGGACTACACGGAGATGCCAAAGTTCGGGTCTATGACTTCACCCTCGTGGCAACCTGTGGGTTGACCAGGTTTACAAGGGTGTTCCCATGTACCAAACACATTACAGGGGAAGAGACTATCAAGATACTCCTGAAGGAGTGGTTTTGTGTCTATGGTGCGCACAAGGAGATCAACTCCGATGAGGACGTACGAGTACGCTCAGATACCGGCTGATACAAGAGGGTCCTGAGATCCCTCAATGTCCAGGTGTCTACGGGAATCCCCTACTCTCACACGAGCAACTCCCTATGTGAGCGACAGATCCGTGTCCTCAAGGAGAATGTAAGGATATGGTGCAAAACTGAACGCACCAGAGACTGGGTGAGACTACTCCCCGTCATATCCTTGATGATGAACTCCCAAGAGAGTTCAGCTACTGGCTACTCGCCCCATGAGCTATTCCTAGGGTGCCCGGCGTGGTTCCTACATGCCCCCTATTCAGAGGACACCCATTCTTCTGTGGGTGAATGGGTCCAAGAGCAACAAGCGAAGGTGGACAAGGCCAAGGCTATGCTCCAGAGAGTAAGGGAGCGTCAGTGGAACAAGAAGAACAAGCACCCAGTACCGGCCACCTACCAAGAGGGGGACTGGGTGCTGGTGCACCACAGTCGGGTACCCGCCTGGCCACGCTCCACCAGCGATGACCCATACTTCGGGCCCTACAAGATTCTATCCGTGGATGGACACCGTATCACCGTGCGGTTTCCTCCCCGTCTAGGGGACCCCTGGTGTGCGCTGCTCAACATCTGAAGCGCTACTATGATCCTGAAGACCTCTGTGGGGAAGAATGGGAGCTTAACGACGAGGAGATCACCGCCCTAGAGCTACAAGGGGCTGCCAGCCCTATGGAAGTTGAGGGGGAACTACCCGACATCAACGCCGAGGAGATAGCTAAGGAGGGCTTCTACCTGGTGAAGTCAGTCCTAGGCCACCGCTATCGCCAGGGTTGGCGCTTCCTCACCCTCTGGGAAGGGTTTGGAGTTGAAGAGGCCACCTGGGAGCCCTTCTCTGCGTTTGTTCTAACTGAGGGGCGCCTAAACTCAGTTCGGGTTGACTACTTGTCCCAGAACAACCTCGGTGAGTTGCTGAGGCTCGCTGAGACGCTTGCCTCCAAGACTAAAGCTAGGGACTGAACCTTACCCTTACCTGCCTAAGCGTATGTGTGAGTGTGCTATTCCTAAGGTCCTGAGAGCAAGCCGCAGAAGTGGTGTCCTATTTATACCCAGGTCTGCACGCTTGCTAAACCTGGAGGGTTGTCTTATTGATGCCACGGGGTACGCCCCGGGTCTTTCCTCCCCTAAGCGCCCAATTTATGTGCTGGCGCAAAACCTTGGGGGAATACCCAGCGTACTAATCCAGGCATTGTTTTCCCTACCTATCTGTCTACTACCGGGAGGGATGGCCAAAAGCTATGAAGGCTTGAAAACGCCTATTTGCTACGATGGCCAAAAGCTAGCCTAACCACTGCCACTGCCCACCAACCCTGCTATAATTGCAGGGAACGGGTCGGACAGTGACACACGCACTACAGGTCCTACACACCCTACAGTGGCACCATCCTGGTGGGCGAGCGCTACTGCAACTGGCTCAAGCCCCCACTCAGGATTACCAATCCTACACTCACGCTCTACTGGGTGGTGTTGAAGATAAAGTCGTGGGTCCTAATGACCCTCCTGTGAAGAAGACAAGAGAACACAGCGCTGCTAAGCAACTGTGGCCTAACAGGGACGTCACAACACGTTTCCCTGCTAGGGCTTGGAGGGGAGAGGCGCACAGGTGGCGTGCACAGCGTGGATGTCGATGGAGTCAAACTGCCCTCGCCACTCCTGGCTGAGGCGCAGTTAATTGATTGTGGGATCAGCGCCCTTGTTTAGCAGGGCAAGAAAAAAAGGGACGCTGCTGCACCAATTACCCTACCTGCCCACCTGTAAAGCAAAGGCCAATGAAGGGGTGTTTGCGGCTGAAGAACCAAGCCACACTCCACGTATTATACGCTTCTCAGTTTGACCTATAATACGCTGTCCTCAAACACCCCTGTCAAGCAAGCAAGCGTTAAGAGACTCCTCAGGTTCTCTTAAAGAACGTACCGAGGAGCCCCTGGGTAACCTAAAGAAGGTTTACCGTGCGCAGTTTGCGTGGCCTACCCTTTAATGCGTGTGTGAATGCACGAGCATGCACGAGTTTGTGACCAACCTTTGGCAATCACTGTCTTTCTTCCTAATCTTACCCACAATCACGAACTCTACCAGGGGGTGGCCCCCACCTGGGCTTACCTACCTTACCTACCGCTGGAGAGTGAAGCAAGGTGAGGAGAAAAACGAGGCGCAAGCAAAAAACGTCGCTATGCACTTGTGTGTATGTCTAATCACCCTGATCTTACCTCTAATCATCTGTAATTTTTCTAATCTATCCCTCTATCGTGTTCTATTGTGCTATCAGGCTTGAAAACGACGACACATGGCGAGCACTGTGCGTCAGGCAAACAGAACGAGCACACCTGCAGTTTATACCTGATTCATTGAAGTCATATTCTTATTCTTCGAATTCTTGTTTTCTGGTTGATTCTGGCAATCCGGGTGGAATCTTTAATCACATCTATTTATATGTGTCTCGTCATTTTCCTGTTTACGTGAGACATACGTTTATAATCTCATTATTTCTTTAATTTCCGGCGCTTCACTAGGAGCCGCTCCTGCACGCCGCCTTTTTCCGCGTAAGAAGATGACTACAAATTTTATAAAAATGTGCATCTGATGCACAATTGGATTCTGTCCAGGTGTGTGCCTTCAGAAAAACTCTAGGCCGTCATTTGACGGATTTAGGTGTTGTCGCTTCGCGCTTGCGTAGATTCGTCCCTCATTCTCCCATTCCTCTGTTGTACAGACCTCTCCGCAAAGCCTCGTTGAGTAGGCCGCTGTTCTGGCACAAGCCCCCGGACTGGAACGTCCGGGGGGGAACCCGGGGCCACGGACTGGATCATCCGAGGCAACGGAGAGAATACGGCAAAAAGACGGCCCGGATTGGAGCATCTGGGGCGGACAAGAGCAAGGCCCAAACCCCCGGACTGGATCGTCCGGGGTTGCACCCGGTGCCGCGGACTGGAACATCCGGGGACGCAACGCACCGGGACTGGAACGTCCGGGGACAAAGCGGCCCGGGAATCGAATGTCCGGGGCAACAAACAAGGAGAAGGAGACGGCGGCGGAGAGACACGGAGAGGAGAACAAGAACAGGAGCAAGGAACGGATGGGGGAGGACAAGAATGAGAGAAGACGCGAAGCGGGAGGAGAAAGAGAAGAAGGTGAAGCAGCCAAACATATGGAGCCCGGATGGGAACAACCGGGCAAGCAACGCAACCAATCAGGATCAACCGGGAGCGGGGCGGCACAGGAGATTGTCAAGGGAGAGCGGCAGAGGCTCCGTGAGGAAGGAGCAGTGGCGGCGGCAAGAACCAAAAAGGAGTGCATGAACAGGAGTCAGGAATGGTGGAGAGAGAGGACGAGAAAAACGAGAGACGGGAAGGGGGAGGAGAAGGGGAGGCAGGCGCACAGAACCCGGACTGGAACATCCGGGGAAACAATGCGCCCGGACTGGAACATCCGGGGGGCAGAAGCCCTGGACTGGAACTTCCGGGGAGGCAACGGCCCAGGAGTGGAACGTCCGGGACCTCAGAAGGAGGACGAAATGGCGGCGGAGAGAAGCGACGAGGGGCACGTGAACAGCATGGACCAGCACGGATCAGATGGGGAAGGACAAGACGGACGAGAGAAGGGAAGTGGGAGGAGAAGGAGCAAAAGGAAAAGCGGCCAACCACGTGGAACCCGGACGAGGACAGCCGGGGGAGCAGCGCACCAGGGCAGGTACATCCGGGGCCGAGGCGGCCATTGAAAGGTGCGTCCGGAGCTCCATGAGGAAGAAGAGGGGGCGGTGGCAAGAATCGACAAGGGGTAAGGGGTGCGTGCACGAGAGCCAGGGTCGGTGGAGAGACAGGACAAGAAGAGCAAGAGAAGGGAAGAGGGAGAAGAAGCAGAATCAAACACGTGGAACCCGGACTGGAACATCCGGGGAAGCAAAAAACCCGGACTGGAACATCCGGGGGGCGGAGGCCCGGGACTGGAGCGTCTGGGGAAGCAGCGGCCTGGGATAGGATCGTCCGGGGCTGCGAAAGAAGGGGGATACGGTAGCGGAGAACAACGGCGAGGAGCACATGAACAAGGGCAAGGACCAGATGAGGAAGGATACGACGAAAGAGAGTCAGGAAGCGGGAGGGGAAGGAGCAGATGGAAAAGCGGCCAAACACGTCATACCCGGACAGGAACAACCAGGGAAGCAGCGCACCAGGACTGGAACACCTGGGGGCGAGGCGGCCCTGGATGGGAGCGTCCGGGGCTCCAGGAGGAAGATGAAGCGGCGGCGGCAAGAAACGGCAAGGAGAGCAAGTACAAGAACCGGGGAAGGGGGAGAACGAGGACAAGAAGAGCAAGAGGCGGGAAGCCAGAGGAGAAGGAGAAGAATGAGAGGCGGATGGGCACATGGAACCCGGACCCGTGTGGCTAGGGCCACGCGACGGCTCCAGGGGACTGGGACAGCATGGGAGGCGGCACACGAGAGAGGGGCGGGGGCGGGAGGGGAGCGACCCGTGCTAGGCGCACAAAACGGTCCCCGGATGGATGAGGATCCAGTGGGCCCGCGCCACAGGGTTGCTGGCGTCCCGCTGGGGTATAAACACGGGATGAGGGATGGGATGGGGCCGCACAACAGCCCAGGGGATTAGGCCGGGGCCGCGGCACAGGGGAAAAGGGCGGGAAGGGAGTGACCCGTGCTAGGCGCAAGAAACGGTCCCCGGATGGATGAGGATCCAGTGGGCCCGCGCCACAGGGTTGCTGGCGGCCCGCTGGGGTATAAACACGGGATGATAGATGGGATGGGGCCGCACAAAAGCCCAGGGGATTAGGCCGGGGCCGCGGCACAGGGGAAAGAGACGGGGGCGGGAAGGGAGCGACCCATGCTAGGCGCACGAAGCGGTCCCTGGATGGAAGAGGATCCAGTGGGCCCGCGCCACAGGGTTGCTGGCGACCCGGTGGGGTATAAACACGGGATGATGGGACAAGGGGACGGGGCGGGGAAGGGCGTGTGGCTAGGGCCGCACAACGGCCCGACGGGGTAGGGAGTCCATGGGACGCTGGGAACGGGCCGGTGCCGGGATGAGGCAAAGGGGAATGGGACATGGGATGGGCAGGGAGACCAAAGGCGCCAAGCAACAGCCCCGTGGGATTGGGAAACCAGTCGCCATGGAGTGGTGAACCATGGGCCAACCATGGGGAACCTGACCATGGGAAGTCGGGAAAATGCCCTGAACTCCGGGACGGCCGTGAGGTGTCCGCAGGGGTGAGGGTTGACCTTGAGATCCCCGGGTCAATGGCCTGAGTACACGTAGGTTCACGCGTGAGCGGGACCAGGGGGAACGTGGAAAGGGTCGCCCCCTGGCCTCCAGCCGTGGATGGACGACACCAAAGTGCATCCGGGAGCCGAGTGGGTACTCCAACCCGTGAGGGATGGGGAGTGGTGGAATGTGGTTGACAGAGAGAAATGCTCCGCTGTCGGCGAGGGCTATCCAAAGGAAACCCGCCTGCAGGCGCCCAATAGGCTGTGCTAGGGGGGGAAGGCCAGGGGATCCTTCAAAGGGTGACCAGAAGGAGCTGAAACCGCGAAGGCAGCGACTGAAGGGAGCCTACCGCCGGTCATGGCCCAAGGGAACCTGGTTGAAGTTCTCGGCCGTGAGGTGAGACAGGGGTCGCCAGGGGAATTGATGGTGGAGAGCTCTCCTTCCCGCCAGAGGCGGCCACCATGTAAAACAAACAAGGAGATGTCAGATGAGGCTGCGGACGCGGTCGCCCTTACTTACTTACTTACTCACAACACGTTTCCCTGCTAGGGCTTGGAGGGGAGAGGCGCACAGGTGGCGTGCACAGCGTGGATGTCGATGGAGTTGAACTGCCCTCGCCACTCCTGGCTGAGGCGCAGTTAATTGATTGTGGGATCAGCGCCCTTGTTTAGGAGGGCAAGAAAAAAAGGGACGCTGCTGCACCAATCACCCTACCTGCCCACCTGTAAAGCAAAGGCCAATGAAGGGGTGTTTGCGGCTGAACAACCAAGCCACACTCCACGTATTATACGCTTCTCAGTGTGACCTATAATAACCTGTCCTCAAACACCGCTGTCAAGCAAGCAAGCGTTAAGAGACTCCTCAGGTTCTCTTAAAGAACGTACCGAGGAGCCCCTGGGTAACCTAAACAAGGTTTACCGTGCGCAGTTCGCGTGGCCTACCCTTTAATGCGTGTGTGAATGCACGAGCATGCACAAGTTTGCGACCAACCTTTGGCAATCACTGTCTTTCTTCCTAATCTTCCCCACAATCACGAACTCTACCAGGGGGTGGCCCCCGACTGGGCTTACCTACCTTACCTACCGCTGGAGAGTGAAGCAAGGTGAGGAGAAAAACGAGGCGCAAGCGAAAAACGTCGCTATGCACTTGTGTGTATGTCTAATCACCCTGATCTTACCTCTAATCATCTGCAATCTTTCTAATCTATCCCTCTATCGTGTTCTATTGTGCTATCAGGCTTGAAAACGACGACAGATGGCGAGCACTGTGCGTCAGGCAAACAGAACAAGCACACCTGCAGTTTATACCTGATTCATTGAAGTCATATTCTTATTTTTCGGATTCTTGATTTTTGGTTGATTCTGGCAATCCGGGTGGAATCTTTAATCACATCTATTTATATGTGTCTCGTCATTTTCCTGTTTACGTGAGACATACGTTTATAATCTCATTATTTCTTTAATTTCCGGCGCTTCACTAGGAGCCGCTCCTACGCGCCTCCTTTTTCCGCGTAAGAATTTCTTGATTTGAAAAATCAAGAGATGACTACAAATTTTATAAAAATGTGCATCTGATGCACAATTGGATTCTGTCCAGGTGTGTGCCTTCAGAAAAATTCTAGGCCGTCATTTGACGGATTTAGGTGTTGTCGCTTCGCGCTTGCGTAGATTCGTCCCTCATTCTCCCATTCCTCTGTTGTACAGACCTCCTCGCAAAGCCTCGTTGAGTAGGCCGCTGTTCTGGCCGAAAAGCAGCAGCAGGAGACTGAACCAGAATCAAGACCGCTCCAAGGGGCAATTCTAATTAAATCAGCGCACCCTCGCCCCAGTACCAGGACAGGTGTCTCCATCAGGTTCCTTGAGACTTGGGTCGAGCGTCCTATGAGAGTCTGGCGCTTGGTTGTGTTACGCTGCAGCTTGGAGGGAGGGATGCACATGCATATGGTCTTGGCATGCCCTACTCTAACCCCACCAAGCCACAGGAACCCCGGCAGCGCCAAGAGCGCTGAGTTTTCTGTTGGAGATTGTCATCAACAATGCAGCAAGAGTCGCTGGCCATGGTAAAGCGCTCTTTTCCAGTGTTAGGGAAGCTATAGGTATTTTAAAGTAGGTGTGGAAACCAAGGAAAGGGCAGGAAAAAAAGTCCCTTTTTCCTGAAAATGCGACAGTGGTGGCCGGCACAGCACAAGGGGGGAGTAAGAAAAAGTGATTTTCCAAAGCTTTAGGGTATACGTTAGTTGTATTAGAGGTGCTCTAAGCACTCTTGCATTTTTATCTTAGTATTGGCCCAACCAAAATTGGTGATGACACATTTTGACCTATGGAACCAAACACCAAATCAGGATGTGGTGTGGACCCCTTTATCCCCAAGCTATAGGCAGTAAACAATCTTTTCCTGGGCTGCTGAGGCACTGATATACTAAAGGCAGAGCCTATGAATTTATGTATGTTTTCTCATGAAATCTTAGCTATCGTAGTGGTATGCACCCTAGGGGGCTGGGGCACCTCTTTTTGAGAGGTCCTGGGTTCAATACCCAGTCAGCCTAGCCAAGTAGGAATATCCCATGTGACATGGCAGTGACCTCATTGCCACATGCCATGCCACCTCAGCACCTATGGGACCCAAAAGCAAAGAGTGCACATCTCAAGATGGCACTGTGGAGGAGAGTGAGCCCTTGGGGCAGTTTTCCCATCAGTGTTTCTCAAACACGTAAAATATTTCATCCTGAGTTGCAATGTATGCTAATTGCTGTGGTCTATTGTTGATAGATTTCTTTATCTAACTCTTTGTGACTGCAGCCCTTCATGCTTTGATCCTGTTTATCTTCTACTTGCTTATCTCTGGCTTGGGTTATCCTGGATTGGTTGTATTTCAACCAAAAAACACTTTCCTCATCAAAAACAAGCAGCAGGAACCCTACACCAGCAGCAAGCAGCAGGAGAGGCACAACAAACACACAGTGTTGAAATCACTATAAAACTTTCTGATACATTGGTTGTTGCCTTGCAATTGGATTCCATTGGGGTGCCACACCATATTTGGCTTTGAGGTCTCATGCATTCATTCTAAGAGTTGACATTGTATTTGTCATTCATGCATGGTTCATTTATGGTGTGACTCAAACTTGGTGGTGCCCACAATTCCATGGTCGAGGTGAACACATAGTGTCTCCTCTCCCCAAGGTGGATTTTGTGCTTTCCCTCACTCTCCCTCTCTCTCCCAACTTGTCATACTCCTTAAGAGGTAAATTGAGCATTTAATGCCATGTGACCGTTGTCTTTGATCCTTTGAGACTCTTGGGCTCTTTCATTTTTTTTCAAGTGCCCGTTGCTTGGGAGTTATCCAATTAAGACATGCCGTGGTTTTGCCGTCTTATGATTAGACTCACGGATAGGCATTGGTCGAGCTTTTGCCACTCTCTCTCCAAGTGCATGCATGCTCTCTTGGGTCAAGGCTAGGCGAAACTGTCTCCCCATGCATACCCTCTCTCATGGTGGATAGGTCAATCTCTCTCAAGGGAATAGGTTGGGGAATATCTCTTCTCGGGCATGGTGAGGCGATGCCTGTACTCTCTCCAGCTCTCCGGGATGAGACCAACTCTCCATGCACGTCCTCTCGTTGGGTGGGATCATCTCTCCATGCACGCGCTCTCTTTGGGTGGAGGTTAGGTCCCATGAGTAGCCCGGGAGGCCATTGGCCTATTGTGTGGTTCTTTGCCAAGAGGTGGATCTCCATATCAATGGTGTATTTCTCATTTGCTAATTTGGTTTAGATTAGTTGTTGATCCTGAGAGCTTACCGGGTCATGGTTTGGTGCCTTTGTCTGTGCGTTTACATGCCCCATGTGACCATGTATGTGCATGTGCACTTCCTTCCCTCATGTTGGTGTAGTCAAGACGTCCGGAGACTCCAGTGTGACTCATTTGCTCTTTGGGGATGGCCCAACGGTGGTGTCGATCATTCCTTTCGTCTCCTCCACCCCCTGTGAGACCATCCATGTTGGCGTGTAGAAGTAGTGTGAATTTTGGTTTGCACTTTTGCATGCAAGACCTTAAGTCCATAGGGTGATGCCCGTGCTAATGAACTCTCCGTCCTTGCATTGCATGTGGTCCGACCGGAAGAGTAGGGTGAGTCTTACTCGCGCTTGTGAACTCTTTTTCTTTTCTCAAGGGTGCATCTTTGCACGTGCTCGTCCCGTTCTGACTATTGGACCTACCTTGTGCCTGTTTGGACTCTCTTTGGACCCAGGCTCGTCCAGTGTGGACTAGTGGCCCATTCAAACCTCATTTGTGGACCCGTGTTTGACCATTGTTGGACCGTGGCTCATTTGTGGATTATGTGTGGGTTTTTGCGGACCATTGGTGAACTTTTGGTTGGATCATTGTTGGACCGTATTGGATTCTTCGGTCATTTCGTCATTGGGCTTTCAGTTGGAATTGTTTGTGTCATTGCCATGCTCTGAGGGACTTGAGTGGGTTGTGAGCTTGGAAATCTCTGCTGGTCTTATTGGTTGGAAATTTGGTGGGTTGGAAATTGGGAAAAATAGAAGATTCGCTCGGTTCAAGTCACCTTCAGGCCAAATTGTTGGTAGCACAGGCTTATCCGGGCGGGGGTCTAGCCTACGGCTCTGACACGCGCAGTGGGATGACTCTTGGAGAGGTTACGGCCATGATCGGGATGATCACAGCACGGCCAGAGGAATCGGGTTCCAACTATGCGACAGGGCATGAGTCGACGGTTGGGTCTCCCTTGGACTTGGCAGTTGGGCTTAGGCAGGGCCAGCCAGCCTACCCAGTTGAGGAAGACACCAACATGGAATCTGCCCCATGGGGATACCAATCCTTTGAAAGGATTCGGATGGTGAATCAATTCGGTGCGGCAGCCGAAAGGATTCTGATTCATGATTGGACACCGGAGACTCATGTTTTAGCAACCTTGCCGGCGCAGGTTGAGGCGCTAACGGGTGCGTTGAATCATCTCCAAAACTTTAATTTCGAGGCGGTTTCAGCTATTTCCGAAATTCGCCAGGTCATCCAAGCCCTCTCTCGCGAGCTTGAACTCCATGTGCGGGGAGTACAAGTAGATGGGTCAGCTTTGACGGCGCGGGTAGAGGCTTTGGGACAATTGTTGAACAAGGTAAACAACGAGGTGCAGGACCAGAGGTCCTGGTTGGACTCGAAGAGAGCGGAAATGCAATTGACTTTAGAACAAGCGACTGCAGCCGCTTTGGAATATCGCCAAGTTGCTGAAGCACTTAAGGTGAAGGTAAAGAATTCTCGCCAAGGGTGGGAGCAAGCCACCAATTAGTTGAAACGGCAACTCGAGGGAGTGTTGAATGAACTAACTGGGTTGATTTCACACCGGGCCCAATTGGACAAATCGGCTGAGGAATTGAAGACCTCGGAAGGCAAGGTGTTGAATGGTGACCGGGTCACCACCAACATGGCCGAGGAAATCCGGCGGATGGGTCTGAACTTTGGGGATGCCGAAAAACGGGTGCATGGTGTGGAAGCAATGGTGGAAAGCCACAAGGCTTCCATTTCCCAGCTTATCAATCGGGTACACAACTTGGAGCACCCTGCTGTCTCGTCAACATCCACAGGGGAAGTTGAAGAGGCCAAGGTGCCCGCAACGGAGGTGAGATGCATAGCGGCGAACCTGGAGAGCACCAGTGCACAAGTGGCCACGCTCACGGGCGGAATGCACCATTGAGAGACTATGCCCAAGCCGGAATTGGCCAAGGTTGAGGCCCTGGAGTTACAGGTGCGATTGCTCATGACCCGGTTGGAACAAAGTGAGCATGAGGTACATGCGCTCAGGGAGGAGATCCCGAACCGACCCCATGGCGGTCCACCCGAAGGGATGCGGTCGGATTCTCATGTCATTGGTGAATTACAAAGAAAATTGAAGTCCTTGGAGAACAAATATCAATTATTGAAGCATGCGGGTACGACACCGGTGAGTCCAATGGGGATCCCAACATCTAAGCCTGAACCACGAGTCCGAGTTTTTGGAATGCCGGCGCGGGAATAATGGCCTTGCGGGAAGCCTACCCGGGTTTGGATTCCCCCCGGCCGAGGATGACTTGTCGTCCATGCGGTCGGATGACCGGGGCTTCCTTGGAGGAGCTCCAAGGGGAGCGAGGAGCGGGACCCGCACCCACGAGGGACACATCCCGCCGGGCATGGGGGGTGACTGGAGGCACTGCGCCGGGTAGGACCTCCGGTACTTCGAGGCGGATGGTGATGGTTGGTTCATGCCGCGGATGGTGTCTCAGTTGTTCAACCGACAAGAATCCCTCAAGGATGGAATTGGGCTTCCGAAACATAACCCGTCGGGAATTCTACGGGCAATGGCGTTTGATGAAGTTTGCCGTGAACAACTTTTGGACGCCGCGTTCGACTGGGAAGAGCCACAACTTGAAGGATCGGATCCGCGGTTGATTCCTCCCGGGGTCCATGGAAGGCTGACAACCCCGGTGATGGTCCAGCGAACGTTGGGGGACGTTCAAGGAATGTCCGTCGCCCCACGGTGGGATGGAAGTGGGACCACGGCCATTAGGTGGTTTTTGGATTTTGGTGCTTGGGAGCGCGATTGGATGCACGGGTTGACGGATGCCATGAGAAAAGCTGTCTTGCTTTCTCTTATTCCCGCCTGCCGATCCAACCCACTGAAGGAAATGGTGAATTGGTACCAATTCCGGTACCAAGATTTGTTGAGGGAAGTGACGGAGGAAGTCTTCAAGGTGGCGAACGACGACGTGATCTTGGAGTCCTTCCACACGGTCAAACCGTCTTCACTAACTTCAACGCCACGCGAGTTCATCAACTTTGTGGAGCAATTCCTCGCCTTGGGCCGCCGTGTTCGCGACGGAATCACGCAACGGCAGGCGAAAGATCAACTACTTGATGTTATTGCGACAATGAAGGTGGATGGGTTGCTGAAGGAAATCATCAAGGAGGAGACCAAGGTTGGGTTGGAATTCAACTACCTGGAGATGATCGTGCTTGTGATGAACCCCCTCATGTCTCGCCACAAATTGCCGATCAAGAAGGGGCCCATCATGCGACGACTTCGGCATGCCATCCAAGAATCGCCGCAGCCCAAGCCATGGACCCCGCGGAACCAGGTGAACCCTCAACGGACGGGGAACAAGAATGGATCGGGCCGGGTGAGAGGCATGGAAGGAGTCGAGGACATGGACAAAACCGAGGATCCCGAAGGTCACCAAGATCAAGAACAAGCGGACCCAGAGTTGAGCATTGCGGAGATTCAAGAAATATGCAAAGCCCAGGTGTTGGCTATGTCAGGACGAGCAGGCGCAGGTGCAAGCTCCATCCCGAAATGCCCGGCATGTGGCAAGGGAAGACATAGCCGTGAGGATTGTTGGGTTTTGCATCCTCACAAAGCACCCGAGTGGCTCCAGGACAAACTGAAATCCAAGAAAATTGGGAAGGGCGGCCAAGCGAAGCCCCCTGCGCAAGGAGGTGGCAAAGGAAAAGGACCACACAAAGGTGGGAAGTTTCCGCCTTGCAAGGGCTGCGGGAGCACGCTGCATTCGCTGGAGGATTGTTGGACAGTCCATCCGGAGTTGCGGGAGAAAGCCAAGGCCGAGGGGCGGCTTGGTAAGCGACACAACTGAAAGAGTCGCTGGCCACGCTGGAAATCCAAGAAGGTTGACCAGGCTGGTAGGGATATGGGCCCCTCGACGGCGACTGTATGCCCCATTATGTGGGTAAACCAAGCCCAGGCATGGGATGACGGATATTGTACGTGTCCGGTTGTGCGAATCAGTGGGGCCGAGGAGGAAGCTTTGCGGGTGCCTCGACCTGGGCACGCCGAGAAGCTTCGGAAGGGTGTCATCGTTCCGGGGATATATATCCCTCACAAAGGGACCTCGGAACGAATAGAGGCACTCTCGCTTGGGGACACCGGCAATGAGGTGATTGTGGTTGCTGGTCCGAAATTTTTCCCAGAACAATTCCGGGAGGTGGCCAACCAACCATTCCGACTACTCGGAGTTGGTGAGAAGGAGTTTGAAGGCGGAAAATATGTGGTGCGGAGCGATATCATTGTGCCCGTGCAAAGAGGTTCCCAATTCGTGATGGCGCGCTGTGCCGACTGCTTGGTTTATTTGGCCTCGGTTGGCCTGCGAGCCGTTCTTGGTTTGCCTTTTTTTCCTCGGTATGGACTTGTTGTCCTACCGGATCCGGGATGGTTTGCTTTGGTGGAGGACCTTTGTCAAGGTGGCCCACGGGATGAATTTGACGATAAATGTCCTCCTCCGGAAGCACGTACACCATTGCACTTGGCGGGCAGCCGGGTGATTGAGCGGAATGTCCATGGGATGGAGCATGACAAGTAGTTGTGTCGCCCAATGCAAGGCTCGGCTACAATGTCTGGTGTGGATGACAAGAACTTGAACGCCCATGAGGTGCATCGCCAGCTTTTGACCGTTGACATTTCGGAGACTTTGGCGCAACTACAGGAGTTGCAGGAATCCTCTTCTTTGCATGACCCACTTTTGAGTTCTTCTTCTCATGAATTGGCAACTTGTGAAGGTGCCGAGATGAATTTTTTTTAGCAAGGACACAATAATCCTCTTGAGGTTTGCCCCAGTGTTGTGGAGTGTTCAATACCACAAGTTATGGGTTTGATAGGAATAATGCTGGTTGGGTCACTGACGGCATTGAACAATAGTGTTGTCCTCGCAGTGAAGAAATCACCTGGAGGTGCCCCTTCCCGATGGCTTTCTCTTAAGGTCATTGGACATGTGGATGGTCCTTTGCTCTCTCCCATTTGCTTATTTGCCATTTCTGGAATGTCAGCCATTGTGTTGCATGCGCATTTTCAGAAGTTGGGCCCTGGTGAGTGGCCTAAATTACCGGAACAGGATACGCCTCATTTAAGGGTGCCACATAGTTGTAGGGCGACTCAAGGAACGAGCATTGAGTCCCTAATAGACCGGATATTGACAGTTCCAGAAATATTGCCTCCCGATGAGTGTCCCAAAGATCGTGAGATCCCGGAGACTGTGATAGAGAGATGGGTTCAACCACTTGCTGATCCCAACCCGGACTGTGCTGAATTGGACTCACAATGTGAGTCCAATTGAGCGCAATCTTCATGAGTTCGGTTGGTTGAAGGGCTGCATGAGTTCTGAGTGGTGTTTAGTGCCATTTACTGTGCCGAAACCCCCACCTGCTGACCAATTCAGCATAGATGCTTGGCGTTTAGTGGTGGATTACAGAGCCCTGGTAGCCGCCACAGTACTTGACGCGCATCCCCTTCCCATAATCGAGGAGGAGATTGCCAAGAGGGCAAAAGGCAAGCTCTTTACTGTGCTGGATCTGCGCCATGGCTTTCATCAGATGCCCCTTCGAAAGGAGGATAGGCATTTGACGGCAATGTGCACGCCCTGTGGCACTGTCCAGTGCACTGTAATGCCGATGGGTCTGAAGAATGCGCCGTCGATGTTCCAGAAGATGATGGGGACTATTTTTTTTCAGAAGCACAAAGCTCTGGGTTTACAAGAATTCTGCAGCATCTGAATCGACGACCTTCTGATTGCCACGCTGTTGGGAAAAGACTTTGATGAGTGCCTGAAGTTGCACGAAGACCAAGTCCGCAAACTACTCAAAGTCCTTCGACAAGAGAAGCTCATGTGTGGACCCAGGGGGGGCAAAATGTTCCTCCAGAGTCTGGAATTCTGCGGCTCTGTCTTGGAAGCTGGGACAAGAAGAACTGCCCCAGGAAAAATGGCTGCCCTGCAGCTCTGGGACAGGCCTAAAACCATCGGCAAGCTTGGTGCCTTTTTAGGCTGCTGCAATTACTACCACGAGTTCCTTCCCCTCTATGCCAAGTACTCTGGTCCTTTCACAGAGTTACTCAAGGTTGGCAAAGTAGAAGGAAAGAAGGGATCTCAAGTCAAGCTCAAGTGGACGCCAGAATGTGAAGAGGCCATTACTGGACTCAAGGAAGCTCTGGCAAATGTGGTTACATTAAAGACTCCGCGGTTAGATGGAAGACCTGTGTATATTCGTACAGACGCCAGTCGTTACGCCATTGGTGCTATGATCGAACAAGTCAACGATGAAGGTCACCATCACCCCCTGGCTTTCGGGTCTTGCAAGCTTACAACAAGACAGCAAAATTGGAGTCCAAGGGAACAACAAGCCCACGCGATCCTCTGTGCCCTACGGCGCTATGAAGGTTGGATCGTGGGTCATCGCGTTGAGGTAGTGACTGACCACAAATCACTGGAAAGCTGGAGGACAGAGCATGTGGATACCCCTGGTGGACCGCCTGGGAGAAGAGGCCGTTGGCATGAAACTCTCAGCAGATTTGACCTCCATGTGACTTACATTCCGGGGCGCTACAATACAGTGGCAGACGCCCTGAGTCGCTGGGCCTACCCAGCCTCAGAGGCTTACTCTGAAGTGAGCTTTCATGTGACATCAACGGACAAAGCCGAAGTGATCGAGTTTGACAAGGAGGAACAAGCACTGATCAAGAAACATTGTCTCCAATGTTCGATTAAAAATCGGATGAAGGTTGAATTGGTCAGGTGCAAGGATATTACCAAGGCAGATTAGACTGAAAGAGTTAATTCTGACTCTGAGTCGTCGCTGCCACTCCTGAATGTGTTTCGTCTGATGAGATCCAAGGCCAAATCCAAGCTCTTGCCACAAGAAAAAGACCAGGAAACTTCCTTCCTCTATGTGGATTGGACGAAGATGTACAGGGATGACAGGTTCTTTGGGTCTCTCTACCACAAGTTGAAAGGGGAAAAGCCTTACGACTCTGAGGAGACGTCTGATTTCAAGATCCAAAGCGACAAGTTATTTTGGCAAGGACGGGTTTGTATCCCAGACTGTCTAATTGACAAGTACGTCAAACACTGGCATCAAAAAGAGACATCGGACGGACATTCTCGTGTTTTGGAGCAGGAGCTTTGACACAGAGTGTACACTCGGGAGCTCAAGGGAGCTTGTGAGCGAGTTGCCAAAGGATGCAAGCAATGTCAGGCGAACATCCCCAAGAATCAAAAGGCAGAAGGACTACTGAAAGGATTACCAATTCCTGAGAGGTTGTTCAACAAGGTGACGGCGGATGTCTTCGAGTTGGGACAAATCCAAGAAGAATTCCTCTACACGAGGAAGCCCATGGATGGGGTTTTGTATATTCAAGACCGCCACAGCGGCTACATCCAGGTTCTCCCTTGCAACACGAAGCATCTTACCTCTGAAATGGCTGCCAAGTGGACTGCAAGTCAGTGGATGAGTAACTGGGATGTCCCCAGTGAAATTCTGACGGACAGTGGGAAGGAGTTCATTGGGACCTGGTGGGAGAACATGTGTGCTCTATTGGGAGTTCATCATCTCCGTGCCCGAGTCTATGACCATCGAGCCCTCCCTGCTGAACGCGCTGGAAGAATTCTTATCAACATTCTGAGAAAGTTCCTGGCGACTGAAAAAGACTACAATTGGTTGCAGACAATTTACTGTGTCTTGAGGAGATACCATCGTACCAAGAATTACACTGGATTAAGCCCGAATGAGCTTGTTTTCGGTCGTGAGAAGATGGGTCCTGGACCAGTGATGTACCATCCAAGGCAGCGCTACGACGCCTCACAATGGTTTGAGAGGATCAAGGAGCTAGATTCCAAGTGCATCCAAGCACAAGTGGAGAGTCAAGCGTGTTGGCTGAAATTCAAAAATCAGGCAAGAACACAAGAAAACCCTTCGAAAAAGGCCAGCAAGTTTGGCTTCGTAAGTCAGACGAGACCCTGAATGACGACAAGAAATTGTTACCTTTGTGGGAAGGCCCATTCCAAGTCAAACGTCAACTAAGTGAGACTACATTTAAGATTGAAATTGAGCCAGGCAGGCATCAAGAAGTACAATGTGACCGTTTGAAGGCCGAAGTACCCTGCCCCAAGGGCAATTACAAGCCCCTCTACTGGACTTCGAAGTACCTGAGCGACACGAAGATGGCCACAAGCAGTTTTGGGTTGGAGAAGATCCTTGATTATAAGAAGAATGCTCGAAATAAGTCGTACTTTCTATCCAGATGGAAACGATTCGGTCCAGAGGACGACAAATGGGAGCCAGCTTCAAGCTTCATACATGGGTACACGGACACTTTTATCAAGTTCCTGAAGAAACACCCTGACGTTGACCGTGAGCTTTTGCTGATCAACGATTGTGTCGCCAAGGAAGACTTACAAGCACAAGAAGAAGCTCCAATTGTGGCACAACCCATTCGAGACAAGATCTGATCAGAATTCACATCGCCGAAAATTGCCAAAAAAGTTTACGGCCTACATATACCCTTGGCTTTGGGACGAGACAGTCCTGGCGCAGCGTCTATGTGTTTCGATGAACAGATGATGGGACATTCTAAGGTCATCTTGGTCATCATGTCCAATATTCTCATCATGGTCATCATGTGAATCATGTCCTTCATTGTAGATAATTCTCATCAGAAACTCCGAGAGGCCTTTATCTTCAACCACGACCAGACCCTCGTGTTTTGCTGCCGACTGGACCCCTCCACTCGCCTTGGGAAGGACTCGTTCGGGTTCGTGCTCATTTCAGAGATTGTGGCACATGACCAGGTCTGATTCAGTTCATGTGTTTGACGGATCTGCTGAGATTGTTATTTCAATCAGCTCTTACATTGAGACTGTTGGTTTGTTTTCCAATCGACCACGGTCAAAGGGCTTATTAGGACCAAGTGACGACGATGGTGTTCTTACTTGTGTCGACTCGCTGCTCATCTGTGGATTGTGTTGGAAGTTCCCTCAGAATCAGCTCAGATTTGGCAAATTGCTGGTACCAAGCATTGGATGCTTATACATTCTGAGACTACAATGAGTCAGTTACCCCTGGTGACTCATACTGGATTCATCATGAAGCCCTGGAGACGATACTGACAGTGTGGTGTACACTCACTGGGTTTACCTGGCTATCATTACTTTTAAATGATTGGATTTCCATCATTGGGATTATCATCATCATGAGGATTTGACCTTGATTGGCTATGAATGAGAACTGGATTTCGGTTCAGCACAACACACATTATCTATCGACTTTGAATTGGATCTATATTGGCTTGTTGCAGACTTCGCCGTCTTCAATCCGTGTGCAATTCACTGACTTTGGTCTCAATTCAGTCACATTTTGTACCATAATCTGGCATCTGGTCTCATGACTGCAGATGACACCGACCAGTTTGATATATCTTGGACGCCATGAAGGATTACCCTATTTTTTGGTTCCTCGACGACATGGCAACGCTCGTTTTGTGTTTTCTCACAGTGGGATGCCAGATCATGATCTCATCATGAATCATGGATCTTGATCATGCATGTACATTCTTCACTCAGTTTTTCAATTTTCGAGTTTTTGAACTTGAATGACGCTGTTTGTGTATGCCCTAAGGTACCTATACGTTTCATTTAAGTCGATGGCCATCGCGAAGCACAGATGTCAGCGCAACTTTGCTCAATTCAGCTCAATTTCTTACATTTTGACAGAGATTAGTTGGTTTTTGCCCACTTTTGCCGTTTCTTTCACTTCACTTGACTCGGCCTGACATACTGACGTATGTTTTGATGGGGAGTGTAACGGCATCAGCGTGACAGCACTCAATTGATACATCAATCTGATCAGAATTTCAATGATTCTCAGATGTACATTAGTGCAGTAAATTTTCCGCTTGTTTTCATGGTGTCCGTTCGCCGCCAGATGTCGCCTGTGAGGGCGCGTCGAGTCGCATTTGACTTTCGTGATTTCCCAATCGGAATCATTTAAATTCTTTCGAATGATTTTGCAATGAGTCATTATATTCGATGAATGCACAATGAAATTCTACGTCTGCCCCATTTTTGTAGACCGGGTTTTCTGACTATTCATATTCCACCGTGGAGTTCAATGAGCTTACAAGCGCTTCGCATATGTCGCTCCTAGAGGGTGGATATGACTCTGGAGATGGTCAGTCGGGTTTGGATATATTGGGGGCAGTGTCGGGCGTTACGACCTCTGGGGCATCAAGGCTACAGGCTTCGCAGTTACAAGAAAGATCTGCCACTGCACAGCGGTTACAAAAAGAACGCCGGAACTGGCACGAAAAGCTGAAGAGAACTCCCATCTTGTACGGCTGTTGGCATTCCTATAGATACCTTGTGACAAACGTGTGGCGGCGCTTTCATTCGCTGTTTGTGTACTTCTGCTTTGGCCGCTTAGGATGGGGAAAAACAGTAGGGTCCTATCTGAGGCTGAGAGTCATGGAGAGAACTATTGCTGGAATTCATGAGGTGTGCGCCGCATTTCTTGCGGCAGTTGCGGCGGAAATTGAACAGGTTAGAAACTGTTGCCGATCACGGTGGGACGGCGATGCATCGACTGAAGAGTGTGGTATGTAAAGCTATGGTGAACCTTTTGCAGGACTGGTGTCTGCTTGTCCTCTACTGTGGATTTCGCTTGAGGCAATGCAACTGGTCCGGACGGCCCCCAGGATCCGCCATCGACGCCCATCATGTTCAGCGACCCGTGTTCGTGGTCTTGACAGACCTTGGCGGGGCTGCAGCTGACCCACTTGTGTATGTGAGGACCATAGCTGTCGCCTTGTTGCATTGGCAGGCGTTCAACAGCGCCCTGCCCGGATTGTGCTATGGTGCAGAGTTAGGCGAAGTTATGCTCAGTAGACCGGGCTCCATGAAAGACACAGACATCTGGGCAGTCTCACCGAGCGGCGGGGAAGATTTGTTCGTCCAAATCTGCCCTGCCAGACTCAACAGACGCCTCCTGGTGAGTGGTTTGTCGTCCGACGTTGAAACCGAGATCGGACAGCGCTTGCACTCGTAGGTTACTGACGACCGCCTGAGGATTCGGTACTGTCCCTGGCAATCGGGTAGCTCGACAAAGGAGAGGCACTGGGAGGATGAACCGGATTTTCCGTCCGACCCTTACAGCGAGCCGGACGCGGACTCATGCAAGACTGTGTTGACAGATGTTTTGCGTACCTTTTTGAGGCAGCCCCGGTACTTCTCACCGTCCGTGCTACGATTGATGGACAACAAGGTTCCTCTGCGGTCTGATGCGCAGCGAACGAACATTTTGGACACAATCTGGACCTTTATCAATGCATAGAATCGGTTATAGGTTGATTCCCAGCTTTGTTGTTGTTTTTGCACGCACGCCGCTGCTTTTGCTCGCTCCTGCGTGTTCGGAATGCGAGCCCTCGCAGTCGTCTGCTGAAAAAGTACGTTTTTCAGTAGATATTCTTACACTAACGCGAGACCTCCCATTACCAAGTAGGTAATTGTAGACAAATGCCTATGTTGTCGATTGCTAGCCCTCGCAATCAAACCATAAATGCATACCGTTTTTTTCCTTTTTACAGGCCTATTTCATCACCGCAGAGCCCTTGACGCCAACAACAGCGGCCAGAGAATCAACAGACACCTCACAAGTACCGTCCACGCAAGACACGGTGCCAGAGGAGTTCCTTAGATTCTACAAGAAGCCTTTGCAGGTGGAGGTCGAGGTCACTACCCTTGTGATCGACAAGCAGGAGAAGTACGGCCAGATCCGGAAGTATCCACAGAAGCAAGTGGACGAGGTTAAGAGAAGTCTCATGGCAAACCCCCCTGAGGAGCCTGTGACAGTGACTGCAGGGCAATCAGAAGGTACGTAGACCGGTCGTAACGGCGATGTTTCACGTGCATGGTCTCACGAACCTTTTCTGTTGTCAGCCGATGATTGGATCATCATTGCAAAGCAGCACTATGTCTATGCGCTCGTTGAGCTGCAACGCGAACGTCTTGAGAAAGGCCTCGACCCACCGCAGTGGATGCAAATTGTTAAGGTCGACCTGCTGAAGACGGAGACCAGTTGGTCTACTCGGGTAGCAATCTGTAGACAATCGCAGGTCGGAAACAGGCCATCAATCTGGACAACATCTGCCGTTCCGGCGTTAGAAGCAGCTAACAACTTTCTTATGCATTTGCGGGATTCGCCGGCGGGGCCTGACGAGTCTGCCAAGGATCACATTGAAGCAGGTCACAACCCCACCCTAGCATATTACCCTTAAGGGATCATTATATGGCCCTATATATGGGATATATATGGGATAGTGTATACTATATTCCATCCCCGTGTTAGGAACATAGGATGTGGGATAGATAAGGCAATCTTGGATGTTTGGTAGTTACATCAATTAGTGGATGATAGGGTGGATTTCTCTTATGTGCATATCAGGTATTTCATTGGCTATGTGTATCATATCTGTTTGCAGGATACTATTCAGTCAACACTATCGTTATGCCTTTTGTGCCAAGCAATGTTGCTGCCCATGCCACTGCGACCTCTGCTCCTGACCACCCGGTCTGGTTTCATGGTAGCAGAGGCAAAAATCTTTCGTCTCTGTTTGGCGTTTGGCACCGCGGAAAGCGATCGGTCCGCGACATCGTGGACCAAATCCAAGTTAAAATCTCTTCCCCGGGAGGGATAGCTGAGGGTGTCCAGGTCCCCACTCTCAGGACCTCCTCGACCCCGACCCCATCAACCGAGCAGGGGCCGCAAAAACGGGCCAAGCCCCAAGTGGCTACAAATCCCGAGTCTTCGAAAGCCTCAAATGTTCCCATCGGGGCCCCCTATCCTCGAGATCCAGCTGGTGTACCTGGGATGGTTGGGGGGGAAATAGACCGCCACCCTCAGAGAGAGATAAGAGGAGCACAATTGCCTATTACAGGCTCGGGAACCGTTATTAGCGCCGAGAATCGGCAATAGTCGACTCATCTATTGGGCTGATCGGGCGTACGAACGCTGCACCCTCGCGCACTGCCGATGGGGCCCATCGTGGTCGACTTTGGCACTCTTCTGTCGCTAGGGGGGTTGCCGGAGCCTCAGGTCAGAAAATACCTGTTTGAGGTAGGGCCCATCAGCTCTTTTGTTGACCAACTCGACGCTGAAAATTGTCGAGTCTACTCGCTCACACCTGATCCCCAAGGTCATCTGGGTCCGGCGCGTGAGGCCGTGGCCCTGATCCAGCAAGATCTGTCGGGGACTAGGCAGAACCCCACCATGGTGGAATCGTCGCCCACTCCAATGAGTGGATCGTGGCGGTTTCCCTCCCTGGTGGAGGAATATCCTTCCTTGGGAGCGAATCCCAATCCCCGAAGTGGATCCAGGCTAAATCCTACGATCATCGAGGAATCCCCCACGCAAATCGAGGAGGATGAGTGTGACCAGTGGTTCCTCCTGGGACAGGGGAAAGACGACGAGGAGGAGGAGAATGGAGTGCTGCAACGTCATGAACTCCATCATTCCCCTATTTCCGTTGCCTCGTTGCCTGCACCGTCCGAACCTATGTCAGGGACCAGGGATCGCCCCATGCTTGTGGAGGAGTCCCCGGCGTCCCACTACATCATGGTGGAGGACTCTCCGGCCCCTCCGTGCATTGTTGTGGACGAATCTCCGGTGCCTATGAGTGGCGTCGAAAACCACCCATGTCTTGTCGTGGATTTTCCGGAGCCTACGGAGGGCCGGACCGGTACTGAATCTCCAGTGCCCATGAGTGGCACAAAAGATCGCCCATCCCTAGTGGATGATTCTCCTGCGTTGCCGAAGGTTAACAATCTGTGCTGGGGGGCAGGGAATCTGGTGGAGGGAGGTTCAGCAACCCTCTGAATAAACTTGGTCTCCCCCCCCTCAACTACATCTCCTACGGGGGACCCCCAACGGCGGGTACTGCCTGATTGGGGGGGGGATCCAGAGGTTGCAACGGGCTCGGAGCCTTTTTTTGCATCCCCTCCGAGAATGCAATCACCTATGGTGGTTCATGAGTCACCACAATTTATTGTGGTGGACAAATCCCCACCGCCACCGCCGCAGCACAATACTGTTGGTCCTGTTTCCCCTCCGCCGTCACCCCGCCCCCGCCGGGCGGCTTACATCTAGCAAGTGCACGGAATCCCGCACCTGATTCGGCAATCCTGTGGTGGGGGTTCGGGCTGGGGCATTCCTCTAGTGGGGGGGGCGCCTGTGCCTATTGCTGCGCGCCCTAGAGCCTCGTCTCAACCTGCGGAGGGGACCTCTGGTCCCTCCGTGGCAGGGTGGGCTGCCCGAGGAGGCGGTGGTGGGTCATCTCCTCCTCGTGGGGGGGGGTCCTCCCTTTCGACGTTCTGGGGGCCCCGCTCAAACGCGGGGGGAGGCTGAACTCAAGCACACCTGTGGCTGTCCCCGGTGTAAGGTGCGCTATGAAACGTGCATCCAATCTCTGATGGCTCAGGTGTAGGACCTGAGAACTCAAAATCTAGAGTTGCAGCGATCCCAGCAGGAGCTTTCTCAGGCAGTAGCCTCTACCGCTGGCATCAGTCAGTCCTACGGGGACCGGATGGCCCAAATCTTGTCTACGTTGGCTAAGTTTGACGCGGTGGTTCAGGGCTACCAATGGGATTCTAAGGAGGTGGAGGCTAGTGTGTTGGATCATCTGAAAATGTCCATCAGCAACACAGCTAAATGCTTTGGCGCAGTGGAAACGCTCGCTACGCGTTACGCCGCCGTTGCATCTAGGATCGATGCGTGAGACCACTGGTACTCCACGCCTGCAGAGCCCGATACGGTGGTCCCGCCCCCGCCATCGGTGCCTCCACCCGTTCCTAGTCCTGACCTGGCGGCGCCTACGGTCCATCCGGTGGTGGGTGTGTCCTTCCTTTCTCCGTCCCCCCATCCCACGATTGCATCTACCATCCGAACGCTTGTCCGGATTCGGGGTGGCCAAGGGGGGGGGAGGAACACCACGAACACCCGCATCACCAAGAACCTACTTCATGGAGGGGAACCGCCAAAGAGCAAAAAGAACCTGCTAACCCCGAGTGGAGGGGGGTGCCTAAGGGCAAAGAACACCCCACGGAGCCTCCGGCCCCGTGGACCAGTGCGGAGGAGAAACCTCTTCGTTGGGAAATATCCATCCCCTCAAAAAAAATGTTTTCACTTCCCCCGGGAAACCTTCGTACACGCCCTCTCATCCTACGGACACATGTACAGTTTCTCCAGTGAGGGTTGCACCAAGTGCAAATGGAGGTGCACCCCCAACCATGGCTCCCCCCGCTTACCGCCCGTATAGAATGGCTATGGTGCAAAAAAGTTACACCAAAGCGGTGGAGGATAGTGACATGCCTAAACCGCCATTTAATCGGCAGTTGGAGAGCTGCGACGAGTGCCTGGAGAAGCTTCAACAATGGTTTTCGGCAGTGTGATCCCATATACCGAAAGGCCAACGTGGCAAAAATGATTTAGAGTACCTTGACCCCATGGCTAAAAGGGATCATCAAGGCACGAGTTGCCGAGGCCACCCACCACACACGAACGGCCCCCACCCTCAAAGAATTGTGGGACTTTTTGGAACAACGTTTCCACGAGTATGACCCCTCAGGGGTCGATGACAGGTGGCGAGCCCTCACTCCCAGGGTGGTTAAAGGGCAAGTGACCCTTATCGACCTGGAAGATTTCTATGCTCGTTGGCAACGGTTGTTGCCTTTGAGCAACGAGACTCGAGCCCACGTGATCCGGGAGCAGCTCCTAAGCAAGCTCCCGTGGATCAAAGAGACGGTGGTCAAACAGGAGGCCAAGAATAGCCTGGACAGTTATGTGGTGGATTTTAGTGGCCTTGACCCTTCGCCGGGTCGCGCCCCATTTCGAAAAAGAACTCAGGAAATGTAGCGCTCAACGTTGCACTGCGGTTCCTGAAATTGCTTCCCATTCTGGGCCGGGCTGATAGTTGATTGCAAAGACCGGTATCTACAGGAGTGGATCTTGCAACTCAACAACACACCTCGCACACACGGCTACACTATGAAAGTGGAGCAACATAGGCCTCGCTTGAAGCCTGAGGAAATCTACGCCCTTGCCCAAAAAAGCGTATCGGAGAGGGAAGCTCTCGAACGCCTCAATAAGGAAGACAAGACGACGGTGACATACACTCATCGCCCTTCTCACAATAAAAGCGCGGTGACTGCGGTTAATGCGGATGCTACGGCGGACCCTAACACCTCCGAACCCGCTAAAATTTCCGTGAATGCCGTGGGTCACCCTAAACCTCCTAAACCTCCGGCGAAGAAAACCGTCGACCCCGGGCCCCAACCGCCCCCTTCCTTTTGGGTTCCGTGTTCCAAACATTGGACAACACGTAAACTAACGGAGATGGACATGTCTTTGATTGATGGGGGTACCACCAATAGCACCCTCTGGAGTTGTAAGCCTAATTCTCCATGCAATGACACTCATTGGAGCGTTGCAGGTAAGTCTAAGGGTGGTAAGTTTAAGGGTGGAGGTGGCAATAAGGGTGGCGGTGGTAATAAGGTTGGCGGCGGCAAGGGCGATAAGCGAGGAAAAGGAGCGCCGTACGGGCGCGGGCGTTGGTAGTAGTGCCCAGAGGCGCCCCCTTCGAAAGAAGAAACCCTCGGGCACCCCTGTGACACTACGGTGGCTCTTGTTCCATCGAGAGTCATGAAGGGGCATATATTTTTTAAGACGTCACAAACTTTATCAGAGTTCTCACAGTGATTAGATAAGAGCCGGCTATGTACACAGATGCTGTGCATACTATCTACATGACCTTTTCATACATGTGAACTGCGCTGACCGGTGCTGGAGACCGTGTGTGGGTGTTGGTGCTGGTTTGGTGGAGGTGCATGAATGTTGGTGTGAGTGTAAGTTGCTGTTTTGGCTTTCATTAGGCCACTGGTTCACCTTGGTGGTCCCAGGAAAAATTTATCGAAGTGATAAGATAATAAATAGACTGGTAAACTTGGAAGATTGATAAAAAAGATCGAAAGAAAAATTTTTGTGACGTTTTTGAGGTCGGTAGGTTAGTAACATACAAAGGATAAGTTTTCGAAATGCCAAAAATCAGAACTGGCAACACCTGCATAAGGTATATCTGAAAATGTTGTGGCTGTGACCTCCCTGTTCACCGCATTTGGAAAACAACTCCGATTTCTCACCCTAGGGGAAAATCAGTGCCGGATCCATACAATGCAGGCAACAAACAAGCAAGCAAAACCAGGCAATGGTGACATAGCAGTGCAATTGATTGCAGTGCATAGAAGTCTTGTTAGGGCAGCCAATATCAGATATATATGAAAGGAAGAGCCCTCACGAAAAGTCCAAAAAAATCTCGACTGTAGCAGTTGCGTACAGGGCAAATAAGACGGCCTGCATATATAACAAGCTGCCTGGGCAGCCATACATATAAGCCTTTGGAGCACTGTCAAGCTCAGGTGTTATTGGGTAGTTTAATCAAACTTCTTTCGCAATACATCATTGTAACGAAGTTGTACTCAAAATCATCGGTTTCTTCGTCTATGATGTCCTGTCAAGAGGTATTGCTGTCGTGGAGTATTCGGCATCTTTGAGAATCGAACCATAGGGACTGCAGTTGTTCTCCGTGTTGAGACACGATCGCTTGGAGACTGACGATGTGGTAGTGAAGGTCACATAGTGAGTCGAAGTCCCTGTCACGAGCATGCACGATAGTCTTGCGTTCTCTTCTCTCATGTTTCTTGCGAATTTCTCTGGCCTGATTTAAGGTAGTCCATAATTTCCGCTGTACTTCATTACTGGCCTTGTTGAAGAGTTCTTGGAGGTTCGACATGTCCTTGCCTTGTTGCTTGATAACAAAGTCCCTGTTGAATTCCTCATTCGACAGTTGTAGCTCAATCGATCTCTTGATGAATTCAGATGCTTCGTGATCCTCTTGGTTACCGGATGGGTCTTTGTACGAAGTTGGAGTTGCTTCTCTGTCATCGGCTTGACAAATAGAGAACGGCTCGGCTACGCTGTAGTCACCCCATTTGAGTTGGCGGTCGCAGGCTGCTGTTTTGGTACTGGAGATAGGGTTGGTGTACGCAGTTTCGCTGTAGTCCTTCCTTGTAGGCTGGCGGTCGTAGGCGACAGCTTTGGTACTCAGGGTAGAGCTGTTGAGCTCAATTTGCGCTGGCGACGTGGACCTTGAGACGTGCGGATTACGTACCTTTGTTACGGGTTGCACGGCGTCGAGTCTTTCGAATTGCGACTTTCCGTTTGTGGTATTCTCGGACATTTTGTGTGCACGGACTTCGGCGTAGTTCTTCGTAGACTCGTTTTTCGGCAGAATTTGGCGCACACGTTCTTGTAGTTCATTGTATTCATTAGAGGGCCGTTCGCAACTTCTGGCGTTCTCGTCGTATTCTTCTGTTTGCGTTTGAGCTTCAGTTTGAGCATTTTCGTGTCGAAACCAGCAGCGCTGTTGTAGATGAAAAAGGCAACTTGCACCATTCTTGCACGGTACGGAAGCACGGTAGGGAAAGCTTTGGACGGTGAAACGGCGCGTGGGTCTGTATGAGCGTAGAAAGCAGCGTAGAACGTAAATTTCGTGTACTGACAGAGGTTGTGGACCAGTCTTCTCGAACTGCGGCGATAAGGAACTTTGATCTTGCGCCAGATTTGATAGCTCTGCAGCTGGCGTTTGGCATCTGGTGCAGCTGGCAGCTGGCGCTAGAAAGCTCTGACCAGGCTCCAGATCGGTGCGGCAAATATTAACAGTCATGATGCGAAAAGAAAAATCGAAAAAAAATAGACACGAAAAAAAATAGACACTCAGAAAGTGTGTGTGAAGGGGCATATATTTCCGTTCAGGTTGTTTTGCCCAATGGAAAATTTAAGGCTCTCCGTGTTTTGGTGCATTTTGGGTGCCAAGTGGTCGCTTTGGCCTACCCCAATGTTTTTGGAGACCAAATCTCCAAAAAATATGAATCCCCCCAACGGACGCGCCTACTCCAAGCCGATAACGAAACGCCTTTGCCGGGGGGGGGACGAGCAAATAGACGTCAAAATTCAATTTACGGGGGTTGTGGATGGTAGGGTTTCACTTCCTCGTGTTGCCCAATATGGCGTGTCCCCGTACCTTGTCCCGAATTTACCTTGGGATATGGTTTTGGGGCACCCATGGGGTTATGAACATTGTGTTAGCCATCTTGCCCGTTTCAATCGTTTGTACTCTCACAATCCAGTGCGGCCCCGTTTTTGGATTGAGGACTTCCGTGAAGCTCCACAAGCCGGCAAACCATTTTTGGTTAAACCCTTCTATGGTAAAGTGTCACGTCAGTCCGTGTAGGGCATACCCGTTCCAATCATTGGGGCGGTCACTCCTATGCGACCGGCCCTGGCAATTGTGGTTACGCCCCCTGGTGGCGAACTGCCTAACCGTGTTGGATAGGCTGAGGAAAGAGGAGTTGGTTGCTTCGGTTAGCAAAATCGATTTCTTTGGTCGTTCGGTTGAGTTTTGTGGCCATGTGTTGGAAAATGGCACACGCCGGCCGGCGCCGGGGAAAATGTTGGCGCTTGATTGTTGGGGCGTGGGTTCTTGGGGCTCGCAAATTATTCTTCCGGTTATGTCCAAAACTACACCTCGATAGCTACCCCTTTGATTCAAATGTTGAAGAATTTGCCTAAGCATAAGAATGGGAAAAAGATAGGCCTAACGTGGAATGCTTCGGCTAACGAGGCCTTTTTGAAGCTCAAGCGTGCTATCACCGATATAGTTCCCCTCCAACTAGCGGATTGGGATAAGGACTTTGTCGTCACCCCGGACGCCAATACTTGGGCAGTGGGGGCGGCCCTACAACAGGAAGGTCCCCATGGTGCTCTTCGCCCCCTTGCCTTTTTCTCTCGTAAATTGTCAGGCAGCCAGTTGAATTGGAGCCCGCGGGAGAAACAATGCTACGTAATAGTGACGGCACTTCTAAAATGGCATGGTTGGGTGGGGAACAAGCGAGTGGAGGTCCGTACGTACCACCTTAGCCTTGAAAATTGGGCTACGGAGGACCTAAAAACCGTGGGGGGTCCCTCTCCGCGCCAAGCGCATTGGCATGACTTGTTCTCTAAATTTCACCACCATGTGGTTTACACCCCGGGGCCCGTGAACCCCGTGGGTGATTTCTTGTCCCGTTGGGGGCGGCCGAGAAGGAGGAACTTCTCGCCCGCCCCCTCGTATTTCGGGTGGTGATGCCGCCTGTTGTTACTAGGTCTAAGGCGGCGCCTCGGGCTATTGGGGGGCCAGCGTGTGATCCACCCCTTCTGGCTTCGGCTCCAGTGGGGGGGGGGAGGAAGCAAAGGAAAAAACTTCGGAGACTGGAGCGAATTGCCAAGATAAAAAAAACTTCGAAGTCCCACAAGCAGGCAACACCTATACATGGGGAGGATGCTCCCAATGTTTTTGAGATAAATTGGGCTAAACACTACCCAAATTGTGAACGCTATAAAAAATGTGGCGACATGCCTTGAATGGGAGGTTCCAAGATGGGATCATCCCTTATCATTGACAGGTTTAGAGTAGAAGAGTGGGGGTGTACCTGTTTCAGGTTTAACCTCATTCATGGCACGCAGGCTACCCCCCCATTTACCACCACCCTTGTTCGTGTTAGTGGGATTTCTATGTCCCTTCCCTTCGCCACGTTCAGGGGTAGGGGCGCCACCTCGACCCAGGTGTCTCTTGAGAAATTTCTCTATATGATCACCCATTTTGGTTGGGCCAATACTAAGATAAAAATGCATGAGTGCTTAGAGCACCTCTAATACAACTAAAGTATACCCTGAAGCGTTGGAAAAGTACTTTTTCTTACTCCCCCCTTGTGCTGTGGTGGCCACCACTGTCGCATTTTCAGGAAAAAGGGATTTTTTCTTGGCCTTTCCTTGGTTTCCACACCTACCTTGAAATACCTATAGCTTCCGTAACACTGGAAAAGAGCGCTTTACCATGGGCAGCGACTCTTGCTGCATTGTTGATGACAATCTCCAACAGAAAACTCAGCGCTCAGCAGTGGGGTTAGAGTAGGACATGCCAAGACCATATGCATGTGCATCCCTCCCTCCAAGCTGCAGCGTAACACAAACCAACGCCAGACTCTCATAGGACGCTCCACCCAAGTCTCAAGGAACCTGATGGAGACACCTATCCTGGTACTGGGGCGAGGGTGCGCTGATTTAATTAGAATTGCCCCTTGGAGGAGTCTTGATTCTGGTTCAGTCTCCTGCTGCTGCTTTTCGGCCCAAGCAGCGGCCTACTCACCGAGGCTTTGTGAGGAGGTCTGTACAACAGAGGATTGGGAAGATGAGGGACGATTCCACGCAAACGCGAAGCGACAACACCTAAATCCGGCCTAGAATTTTTCTGAAGGCACACACCTGGACAGAATCCAATTGTGCATCAGATGCACATTTTTATAAAATTTGTAGTCATCTTCTGATTTTTTTCAATCTAGAAATTCTTACACAGAAAAAGGCGGCGCGCAGGAGCAGCTCCTAGCGAAGCGCCGGAAAATAAAGAATCAATAAGATTATAAACGTATGTTACGCAGAATGACGAAAATGATGAAACACAAATAAATAAACAAACATAAAGATTCCACCCACATTGGCGGAAAGAATCCAAGATTCAAGATTTCAAAAGTCAACAGAAGGACTTCAATGAATCAGGTATAAACCACAGGTGTGCTCCTCTCGTATGCAGCATGCACATTGCTCGTCTCCTGTCTCCGTGAACGTGCCTTGTAGCAGCGCTAACAAACGATAGAGGGATAGATTAGAAAGATTGCAGATGATTAGAGGTGAGTCCAGGGTGATGAGACATACACACATATGCATAGCGTAGTTTTTCGCTTGTGTCTCGCTTTTCCCTCACCTTGCTTCACTCTCCAGCGGTGAGTAAGGTAGGTAAGCCCAGGTGGGGCCATCACCTGGTGGAGTTCGTGATTGTGGGTAAGATTAGGAAGATTGCCACAGGCTGAGCGTCAACTCGTGCATGCTTGTACATTCACAAACGCATTAAAAGGGTAGGCCACGCGTGGTGCGATCGGTACAACCCTTGTCTAGGTTACCCAGGGGCTCCACCCCACGTTCTTTAAGAGAACGGGTGGAGTTCCTTAAGCTTGCTTGCTTGTACTGAGGTTTGAGGACAGCGTATTATAGGGCTACCTGAGAAGCGTATAATACGTGGAGGTAGTCTTGGTTCCTCAGCCGCAAACCTCACTCATCGGCCTTTGCTTTACAGGTGGGAAGGTCAGGGTGATTGGTGCAGCAGCGTTCCCTTTTTTCCCTGCCCTGCTAAACAAGGGCGCTGATCACATAAACAAATAACTCCGCCTCTGCCTGTGGCAGGGCCAGGAGTCCGACTCCATCGACATATGCGCTGTGCACGCCCCAAGAGCACTCCTTCCTCCCAAGCCCTAGCAGGGAAACACGTTGTGGCGTCCCTGTTAGGCCACAGACGCTTAGTAGCTCTGTGTTTTCTTGTATTCTCACAGCCGACCCGCTAGGGCTCTTGTCCTCATCTTCAACGCCACCCAGTAGAGCGTGCGTGTAGGAGTGGTAGTCCTGAGTGGGGGCTTGGGCCAGTTGCAGTAGCGCTCGCCCACCAGGAGGGTGCCACTGTAGGGTGTGTAGGACCTTTAGCGCGTGTGTCACTGTCCCACCCGTTTCCCGCAATTTTAGCGGGGTTGGTGGGCAGTGGCAGTGGTTAGGCTAGATTTTGGCCATCGTAGCAAATAGGCGTTTTCACGCCTTCATAGCTTTCGGCCACCCCTCCCTGTAGTAGACAGATAGGTAGGGAAAACAATACCTGGATTAGTACGCTGGGTATTCCCCCAAGGTTTTGCGCCAGCACGGAAATTGGGCGCTTAGGGGAGGAGAGACCCGGGGCGTACCCCGTGGCACCGGTTAAGACAATCCTCCAGGTTTAGCAAGCGGGCAGACTTGGCTATAATTAGGACACCACTTCTGCGGCTTGCTCTCAGGACCCTAGGAATAGCAAACTCACACATACGCTTAGGCAGGTAAGGGTAAAGTTCAGTCCCTATCTTTAGTCTTGGAGGCAAGCGTCTCAGCGAGCCTCAGCAACTCACCGAGGTTGTTCTGGGACACGTAGTCAACCAGAACTGAGTTTAGGCGTCCCTGCGGTAGAACAAACGCAGAGAAGGGATCCCAGGTGGCCTCTTCGACTCCAAACCCTTCCCAGAGGGTGAGGAAGCGCGAACCCTGGCGAAAGCGGTGGCGTAGGACAGACTTCACCAGGTAGAAGCCCTCCTTAGCCATCTCCTCGGCGTTAATGTCGGGGAGTTCCCCTTCAACTTCCATAGGGCTGGCAGCCCCTTGTAGGTCTAGGGCGGCCATTTCCTCGTCGTTAAGCTCCCACTCTTCACCACAGAGGTCTTCAGGATCATAGTAGTGCTTCAGATGTTGAGCAGCGCACACCAGGGTCCCCCCTAGACGGGGAGAACACCGCACGGTTATACGGTGTCCATCCACAGATAGAATCGTGTAGGGCCCGAAGTATGGGTCATCGCTGGTAGAGCGTGGCCAGGCGGTTAGTCGGCTGTGGTGCACCAGCACCCAGTCTTCCTCTTGGTAGGTGGCTGGTACTCGGTGCTTGTTCTTCTTGTTCCACTGACGCTCTCTCCCTCTCGGGAGCATAGCCTTGGCCTTGTCCACCTTCGCTTGTTGCTCTTGGACCCATTCACCCACGGAAGAATGGGTGTCTTCTGGGTAGGGAGCATGTAGGAACCACGCCGGGCGCCCTAGGAATAGCTTATGGGGCACGTAGCCAGTCGCCGAACTCTCCTGGGAGTTCATCATCAAGGATATGACGGGGAGTAGTCTCACCCAGTCTCTGGTGCGTTCAGCTTTGCAGCATATCCTTACATTCTCCTTGAGGACACGAATCTGTCGCTCACATAGGGGGTTGCTCGTGTGAGAGTAGGGGATTCCCGTAGACACCTGGACATTGAGGGATCTCAGGACCCTCTTGTACCAGCCGGTATCTGAGCGTACTTGTACGTCCTCATCGGAGTCGATCTCTTTGGGCGCCCCACAGACACAAAACCACTCCTCCAGGAGTATTTTGATAGTCTCCTCCAGGGTAATGTGCTTGGTACATGGGAACACCCTGGTAAACCTGGTCAACCCACAAGTTACCACGAGGGCAAAGTCATAGCCCCCGAACTTCGGCATCTCCGTGTACTCCACGTTTAGAACACTGTTAGCACAGTGAGGGATGGGCAGGATCGAGTAGAGACCTCTGTCCCTGATATCCCCTGGTTTGCAGGACCTACACGGGCACTTGTCCACGATAGGCTGGGGGGTTTTCCGCAGTAGGTCGTCAGTCCACGTAGTGTGGGACCACTGCTTGAATAGCCTCAGGGTACGGTCAGCACCCACATGACCACTGGACTCATGGGTCCTCTTCAGCACCGCTGGGACTCTGACACTGGGTACCACGATGCGGTCCTCGTGCCAGAGGTAGCTCTTGTCCCTCTTCCACTGATCTTGGATGACCAGGAGGGGTTCAAGGCGTTTCTCGAGGCGCTTGTAGATATCCCCAAACTCCTTCAGGTACTCCGATTGTTGGAGTCCATCCAGGGGGCGTATCATAGTCATGTTGAGGTCCAAGTGGACGTCCATACGGCTGAACGCCTCCTTAGCCAGCGCTTCAGACCGGGCACCAATCAGGGCGTGGAAGTTGTTGCGGCTGATGTAGTCTGCACACTCCTTCTTCACTCCCTGGATATGGTGTACCGTCAGCCGTAGTTGACTGAGGTAGGTCCACCAGCGCCGTAGCTTGGCCTTCTCAGGTGGGGGGCCCTTCTGGAAAGTGCGGACCGGCTCTTGGTCTCACAGCCAGACCACAGGGTTACTCCCCAACAGTCGTGCTAGTGAGGATAGCACCAGCATGGCCGCGAGCAATTCCTGCTCATAGGTGGAGTAGTTCCCCCTGGCCTGGTTCCATTTCCAGTTCCTGTGGCCCAGAGGTACTAGGACCCATTTGTCGTCAGGGTAGCTGTGCTTGAGAGTTCCATCTCGGTTGAGACCTTCAGTCCCCCATTGGGAAATAGCCGAGTCGAACTCCTCCTTCTCTAGTGCTTGACATTGGACCAACGTTCCACCACCGCCCACATTGCTGGCGTCGGTCAACAGGATAATCTCCCCTTGTGCCCTAGGCATGCCCGAGCACTTAGCGCTGGCCACCTTGTCTTTGAGCTCTTCAAACGCTTGTTGCTCTTGTGGGCCCCAGCGCCAAGTAGTACTCTTCTTGATCAGGTCCGTCAGTATGGCGCTGGTGTAGGTGAAGTTTTGATATGGCGGCGATAGAAATTGCACGCCCCAATGAAACTGCGTACATCATGAAGTCCTTTCTTGGGGTCTTTGTGTCGTACCTTAGCGTCCATCAGGGGTTTGGCCTTAGAGGCCGCTGGGGTCCACCACCCATAGCCAACGTCAAACCCCAGGTACTGCATGGTCTCCTGCATGAACTCACACTTTTCCAGCTTAAGTCGTGTGGGGTTCTCTTGGCAGACCGCAAAGAACTCACCCAAGAGGATTAGGTGATCCTCCTGGGTATTGGTCCCGAGGCATACATCGTCGATGTGTGCTTCCATCTGGGCCCCACGGGATATGAGTTCCTGCACCTTAGGCTTTCTTCGTAGGATGGACAAGATCTTGTTCATCAGCTCTTGAAATAGAGCGGCTGCGTTGGCCACGCCAGACGGCGTGACCTTCCACTTGAACACCGTCCCCTGAGGGGTGATGAAGGCTAGTAGCTCCTGAGCGTTGGGCGTCAGGTCCACTTGCCAGAATCCGCTCCTCTGGTCATCTTGGTCTTGTAGTGACAGGAGGCTATCTTCTCAAGGGTGGACTCCATATTAGGACTGGACCCTGAGTGGTTCAGCATCTTCTTGTTCACCTCTCCATAGTCCACTACCAGCCGTTTGGCTGTAGACCCAGGTTTAGCCAACAGGAATCAGGGGATGCAGTGTTGGGGGTAGTCCCCGTCCTTGTACTCCAGGAGTAGGCCAGCGTCGATACATTCTTGTATCTGTCGCTCAATCTCGTCGGCCTGCTCTTTAGGAGCCGGGTAGGGTCTCCTCCGGATCTTGTGACCCACGAACTCGGGTTTCAGCTTGAGGTCCATCTGTACCAGCTTGTCACATGAGGCTGGGGGTGATAGTTCCCCGAAGTCCTCCAGATAGGTCCTTATAAGCGCCTGCACCCGCGGGTCCAATAGCTTGATCTTGTCCTCCATATCCTCGTCAGAGTGTAAGTTGCTTGCCCCCTGAGTAAGAGACGTCGGGAGGTGATCCTCCACCGACTCTTCGCCCTTGGTAGTATCCTTTAACCCTTTGTAGGCATAAAGTAGGTCTCGTTCAACCATCTCCGGTGGACGATGGCAACATAGGCAGGCTCGAGGGGGTTCACATACACATTTCTCCGAGAGGTCGTCCTCCTCTGGGGTCCTCACATGGGCACCCCACACGCTCTTCATGAGCTTAAGATCTACCTCCCTTTGCCAGGTGGTGATCTTCTGGCCGAGGTCCTCCTTCAATCGGGATAGATCTCCCATACGTCCTTGCTTCAGTGGCGATGAGCTGCGGGTAGGCTTAGCGTAGCATAGCTTTTTCGCCACCAACCTCCTCTTGGAGTCCACATACTCCCTTAGCCTGGATCTGGGATCCAGCTCTTCGTCCACGGGGTCTTCCACCCTCATGGAGAGTAGGGGTTTCAGTGGGGCGCCGTACTCGGCGTTCTCCACTTCCTCCACGCAAGTCTGCACGAAGAAGGCGTCGTGCTCAGTTTCGTCATCTGAGTGGATAGAGCTCGGGAGCTCCGATAGTCCACACTCAGAGACTCCATCAGGAACAGGTACATGGCAGGGAGAGTTGGGGGCGTTAGTGTTAGTCACAACGTATTCATCCCCTCCGGGTATAGTCTCAATAGCATCTTGAGGTCGTACTCGATCCTTCAAGTCACCCAAGGCGAGTCCTTCGCTTTCTCGTTGTATAGCCTGGACCAGAGTCGAGTCCAGGTCTTCCCAGGGGATGGAGGTAAGACCTGCATCCACCACGCTGAGCATACTCCCTCATCCGGGTTTCCCGATAGGTGTCTTACGCCCCAGAGGCACGTAGATGGCCTCATCAGGTAACCGAACGGAGCTATTAGTCAGCCTGTCCAGGAGGGTTCGCCAGTACTCGTTGGCCCCATGAGCTCCCCAATGGGGGGAACACAGGACCATACGGGAACGTTCCAAGGCCACCTTGGTCAAGACCTTCCCTAGTTCACTGAACCTGGGGTTCCCGTAGGCCATCCCGAAAGAGGGCCAGTAAGATTTGTAGCTGCAGTTCTTCCCCTTGCTGCAGTAAAGGTCCAGGACATGTTGCTTGTCGCTGGCGAACAACTCCACACTCAGGTCTTCTCTAGAGTAACCCAACTCCTTCAGACCTTGGTCTAGAACTTCCCCCAATAGTTGATAGTCCTTAGTTCTGGAGGCCGCCATTATGTTCGAGGGCTCCTCCTTTGATACCCTCAGGTAGATCGAGGTGTGCTCAGACTGCTCCAGTGGCACGGACTCTCTGCCCTTGCCGTGGTCCACGTAGAGGAGGTAGGGCGCTTGCAGCGTCAGGGATTGTATCTGGGAGTGCTGCACGAAGAATGAAGTCCCCAACACAAAGTCGAAGGCTTCAGTGTCCATCACATAGAACCGATGGGCGATAGTTCGGGAGCCCATAGGTACCTCCACTTCACAGTCCCCGCAGCTGTGCACCACATGCCCATCCCCCATTCGTATAGCCGCGGTGGTCATGGTGTTCTTCAGGCACCCACAAGGTAAAGTTTTCATGGCCACTATAGATATGGTGGCCCCAGTGTCCAATACCCCCAGGTATTCACGTCCCCCTAGTCGGATACGTACCCAGAACACCAAGTCCAGGGCCCCACCGCAGCGTCCCTGTCAGAACTCAGCGGGACAGGTCACCTCGAACCCCTTGTTCTGCAATTTGCGGGCCATCCTCATGAAACGGCTTCTCTTCTTAGCGTTGCCGTCATCACCGCCTTCATGCTCACGCTTAGCCCCTAGTTCTCGCTGGGCCTGCGTTTGTGAGCGTGTGGTAGGACCAGATTGCCCCCCAGAGGGCTCGGAGTTCCCTCCTGGATTAGGGTTGGGGTCGCCTCCGTTCTTGTCCGGGTTCTTGTTGTCGTTGTCTGGCTGGCAGTTAGCGCCTCCTCCTCGTCCACCTTGACTCTTGTCTTGCCCTTTTCCACGTCCTTTCGACTTGTCCTTGCCGGAGTCGTTGCCGTTGGCTTTGCCTCCACCCTTGCCAGAGCCTTTGCCAGTATCCTCACCCTTCAGCTTCGCCGACAGGCGCTGCTTGTGGTAGCACTCATCCTCGTAGTGCTTCCTCTTCCCACAGAAGGCACAGGTGATAATACACTTGTAATGATCCGGCATCCTTGCCTTGGCGCCGGTGTTGGTCTCCTGCTTCTTCCCTTGGACTACGAAGCAGTCTCGCTGCTCGCAGTCAAGGGTGTGCTGCAGGTGACCCTGCTCATCTCTGGCATCACACCAGAAGAGCTCTTTGACGTTTTCCATGATACGGGCGTGTTTGGGGGTACTCCCCGGTCCAGGTCTGGATCCTTGGTACCCTTTGCCATGGCTTCCAGAGCCACCCCCTCCAGGACGGTAGTTGTTCAGGTGCTGGTCGCTTTCTTTCTCCAGCGCCAGCTCCAGGAGTAGCAAGCATAAATCCTTGTAGTGGAGGGCTCTAGCCTTGCGCTCTGCCATTGAACGGCACTCGTCTCACAGCTCCGGAGGCAGCTTAGCCACCAACCAGAAAAGCAGGTCGTCGCTGCTGTAGGAACCGGGCGTCAATCGTCCAGCCCAGTGATCCAGGTCAGCCAACAGCTCAGAGACCCTGCCAGGTTTGGCGTTGTTGGGCAGCACGGCCAGGTTCTGGATCTCGGCCCTGATGGAGAGGTCGGTTTCATAGGTTGGGTACTGCCTCTCCAAGGCAACCAAGACGTCGGCAAAGGTGGCGGACTTGGTCACGATCTGCTTGACCTGCTTCTCCAGGTACTTGGTCTTGCAACACTGCAGGAGCAGATCGCACTTGACCCGTCCGCTAGCGTGGGTTTGGCCGGTCATTCGAAGGAACCGGCCAAAATTCCCAGCGAACTCGCTGAGGTCCTTGCCTGTGAACTCAGGCAAGTTCACCACGATCTTGGAGGTGGCAATGGCCTTAGCCTCCTGAGACCTGCGTCCCTCAAGGTGCCGGGTCTTACTTTTCTTCTTTTTCTTCCGCCCACTTGGGTTCTCGGGGTCCTCAGGGTCGTCGTCCTCCGAGGGTGAAGCAGAAGTCATGGACGGCGGCTCATCATCAGAGGGGTCTCCGCCTAGGTCACTAGAGCCATAGGGCTCCACGTCAACCATTGCCCTCAGGGCTGTCAGCCCCAGCCGGTCCACCTCGGCTCTCGTGGAATTCCCCACATGGCTGTAGGGTGGCTGGGCCGTCCTCGGTACGAAAGGGCTTCTCGGTATCACTGCAGGGGTCGGCATCGGTCTCCTCCCAAGGCTCCCCAGGGTGTCTGTCAACCCTGCCACCAGGTGGTTAGCCTGTACTCGATGCGGTGAAACTCCCACGATGGTAGGTGACGCTTGGCGCGGAATCAGGGGCTCTAGTTTAGCCCGAATCTCTTGAGTGAGATCGCCAACAAGTTCAGAGGTGGCTCCTCGGAGAGCCTCTTTTATCTCCGATCGCTTCAGGGACCTGTTGGAGGATCTCCCCCATCCTCTACTTGATTCGGGCCCCGCGTCGTTTTACGTCATCCTGGCGCCAACCTGACGCTAAATTATCCTGACGCCTTCCTGACGCCACCCTGACGCCTTCCTGACGCATCCTGACGCATCCTGACGCGCTCCTGACGCCTACACCTCTACCCTGACACACATGTGACGCTTGCCTGACGCCATCCTGACGCATCCTGACGCCATCGCAACGCCGTCCCGACGCCATCCTGACGCATCCTGACGCGTTCTTGACGCCATTGGACTATCCTGACCTTCCCTGACGCCATCGTGACGCCATCCTGACGCCATCCTGACGCTGTCTTGACATTTTCCTGACATCATCCTGACGCCATCCTGACGCATCCTGACGCAACTTGACGCCATTGGTGATACATTCCTGACATCATCCTGATGCCATCCTGACGCCATCCTGACGCAATCCTGACGTCATCCTGACGCATCCTGACGCATCGTGATGCGCTCCTGACGCACCGTGCCGCCCTTGAAGCTCCAGGCCCAGTTGGAGTACCTGGGTGCCACCCTGACCCTAACCCTACCTACAATTTTTGCAAAAGTTATCCATTTCAACAAAAAAAAACAGTTTTGCACACCATTGCACCTACCCTTACCCAATATGGCAATGTAGCATGCAACCAAAACACTTCAAATCATCAAACAGAATCTTTAGAGTAAATTGCAAACGATCATTGTTAGCAAAAATGGACATTTCTTATCTTTGCACTTTCCTTACGGTGCCATTCCGCAAAAACAGGTTTTCTCCCCGAACGGCCGGCACCGGGCAATCATGTCGATTTGCTGCTCGGCATTGTGAAGTGCACATGCAAATATGAAGAGCTTCGTTACCGTGTCGTTGTCATACAGTCCTCCACGGCGCTTCCGCCGCTGAAAAAACCCGAATTTCTTGATGTTGGAGAAGCAATTCTGGACGATGATACGTTTCTGGGAAACAAGAATGAACATCCACGAACAAGATAAATACACTCCTCCCCGGCGAGGCTAACAACATGACCAATGAAACGAATATCTGGGAAATTGTTCTGTTGTAGAACCGGTTGTAGGCATTCATTACAACTTGTTGTCCGTGCCGACCTGGTTGCGGAACCATACGGCCCCTTCCACGCCCCATAGCAGCAGCAGCTGCACCACGGCCAAGCCGACGTTGCCCTCTCCCAGCACGACCAAGCAACCTTGGACGCGGTTCTGCTGCAGGTCGTGCTAGTCGCGTTTTCATGTTTAGACAAATACGATAATGCAAATCGCCAAGCCGCGTATCCGGCCCAGGCCCGTTTCATACCCATGGCAATGCGGCGTCCATGTCTCGCGTCATGTCAGCGTCATAAGCTTTGGGTGGATACCACCAAGAACAAGCAATGACCTCCGACGTGCAATTGATGAACACATTGAAAACAATGGCATGCCCCTTCTTATAACCCTTGTTAAACCATAGCACGCGGCGGAGAGCAGGATCTTGTGGCTTCGCAATGTACACATGCGTCGAGTCCACGATGGCAGAGATGTAGCGCATAATCGGGTGCTTGAATTCTACATAATCCCAGCGCCGTGCAAAAGGTATGGCGAATGGGGTCCACTCCATGATTTTTGCGCACGCCGACTCTAGGGCTTTGCGGACGGCTTTGCGTGTGATTCCCAACTTTTTCGACACCCTGAAAGACAGCACATACAAAAATAATTGACATCCTTTTTTTTTTGGTAAACCGCTTCAACAAGCATCGTTCGTGAAGCAGGTATATACATTCCTTGCGATTGTCCATCACGTAAAAGGGTGATCACAATAACCAACTCGGCCCATGTAAACGGCGATGAGTCCATGAAAACGGTCAGAAAATAGATGCAATACCCAGTGAAAGTATGATTGATTATGGCTGTAAACAAAAGGAAAATCGCAATGTTTGAGTGTCCTCCTCAAGCACTAATGCACAGCAACGTAGCACAAACAAAACAATTCAAACGCATTAGACTCGGATGGGTGTAAAGAAAACAGCCATCAAGCGCTGCCATTCAATGCAGAGCAAATGAAAAAGTATATGTTAAATGAACAGCAGGCACAACAACGCCCGGTGTGCAAATGACAAAGCATAAGCAATCCAAAACCGCAATTAGTGTGCCTGATAGTAATCTTTGATCACACTGCGGCTATATGCATAGCCATTGGCAAAGTAAACGAACCATCCACTTCCTTCTTTCTGCCCACCCAGGATCCATCCGTGAATTTGAAATGCAAAATCATTCAATCAACCCAACGATTCGTTGGACGATGACCCATGCGGGTGCAAATGGCGGCAGTGCTCCGCGAAATGCGATTTACATTTGATGAACTGGAGGCTTCATTGTCCTTTGAAGATGCTTGCCGACCGGCATTGCTACCTCCCCGCAACCAATGCTGCAAAACATCTAACATGATGGGGTTGCATTGAGAAGGTGTCTCCAACACCGCTCTATCCACGGGGCACCTCCTTGCCGGGCCATTAATGCGAATACCTCCGCCTTCAAGCGGGGTTTTCCATTGCTCCGGTTCGATCAAAGCATCACAAGCTGCGCAAAGAGTGTGACCCTGACCACACGGGAGGATCATGGGCTTTTTATCATGCTCATCAAACACTTCGAAACAAACTGCACATTCTAAAACGTTACGTCTTTCCCTTTGCGGCCTTACGTCTGCCAACAGCCCAACGTCGATGACAATTGGTGTCGACACAACGCTTGTTTGCATTTGGGGCGGCTCAGCATTGGTGTTGTCTGGTGGCGTTTGATCAAAAACGCCATTTGGAGGCACGGTTGACAAAGTAGCAAGTTGCGCTAGAGGAACAGCTCCATCTTGAGGATGCGTCAAATCGGGATCTAGAATGGAGTCGTCCCGTGTTAAAGCATCGACATCCTGAGGGGTTGCCACTGGTTGTCGCGGCATTTCTGAGCTGGTTGGTGGAGCGGCTGGCTGAGGAGCTAACGGTAGTGGAGGGGCACTAGTAAGCTGGAGCTCAAATTGCGGCTAGGACTGAGGCCGGGGCTGCTGTTGGGGACGTAGCTGATCCGTTGGGAAACTGGGGCTGTGCCTGAGCCTGTGGTTGGGCCTGATGCTCGGTGATTGGCTGAGGCTGGACAGAAGTTGGAGCCTGAGGCTCAGGCTGCCGGTGTACATTACTCTCATGCAGCTGGAGCTGAGGTTGTGCCGGAGGCTGAGGTTGGGGCTGTGGTTGGGGCTGTTGCTCAGGCCGATCTTGTGGTTGCAGCTGCACCTGAGGTTGTGCTGCTGAGGCCACACCTTGACCAATAGATGTCCTCTGCCGGCTGCGTGGCGGAGAGTCCGAGCGGTTACTATCCAGCCGATTCGCTTTCCACTTCTCCAATTCTTCTGGGTTGGTGCCTAGATGCGAAACCCAGTGTCGCCAAAAATGGTTGGACCATGCTTCGGCGGTCACCTCATGACCCGGTCGCCTTGGGGTTCCGGTGAACAAACATCGCAAACTGCAAGGTACCAATGGTCCACCTTCAGGCATGCCATGCTCCACAACTTGAAGTGCAATGCTTAGTGCTTTGCAACACGAATGGCAGAACTTTTTTGTGCATTGGGGAGGAACCTTGCCCCTGCACTGCTTTATGGGACATTTGCAGACCTTTTCTCGGTAATTGAGGGAACTATTCCCATCACGGTGCGCCGCTGGGGATGCCAACTCGTTGCGCATGATTTGTTCGACCGTAGCGTCGCGGTTTGCCCTAGCCTGCTCATTCATGCCATGGGGGGGTGCCTGGGCGGAAGGTCGCGTATCGTCCGCATGCATTGCATCGGCCAGACGCATTGGAGCTGGGGGATTGGCGTAAGCGATGAAGTATATATGGAACTTGGTTGCAAGAGTTGCATTGTCAAATCCAACGTGCCTCAACGTCACTTTGCGGCGCAAATCCTCCACTGCCCGAACCCAATCACCATTGGACATGGCGGCATAATGCTCCCACAGCGCCTTTCCGTAATCAGTGTTTAGCCATGCTCCATGTCCCCATCGAACAATGCCCGACAATGCAGCCCCGGAACGAAAAGGCAACGCATTGTCCGACAAAACCTTCCATTGCTTCAACCCTAGCCGAGTACGTAGGGCTATAATGAAGTGCTTTTCGTCGTCATCATGCGATGAATGGTGCTTTGGAGGCATTAGTTGAGTGAAAAATTTGTACATTTAGAGGAAAATGAAACGTGACAAACATTGAAGCATCATGTGTTGTACGCAACCGAGGAATCTTACAAATACCTATGCTCCACAATTTGCATTGCCTTTTATGCTTTGATACATGGAACAATTGATGGCACAAAAAACCTCCAAACTGTCGACCACAAACAAAATTATTTCATGTAACGTTTCATGTAACAAAACACCATGTCAACCCGGGATAAAATAATCTGGATCCTTTTTCTGGCTCCTCGCGGGACGCGAACTGCACTAACAACAGCTGCAGAAAAAAAGGTGACTCGTGAAAGGATGAAAGGCTTCTGTTGACCAGAATTTCTCGGACGGGCGCCTTACTATATGCTGTGCGAAAGCGAAAACGTAGTCAGCGGACTCGTTCCGTCAACAGCACTCTCGGAAGAATTTGCTGGACATTTCCTCGGGTGGCCTTGGGGCGGCCGGATTTCTGGACTTACGTACCTCCGTACCGCAGTGTTTTTGTTCCCCTCCGTCCAGCTGGTTTCTCGTGCTGCACTTTGACGCTTGTATAACGTCGTACCCCTGCCGTTGCACATTGCATACAAGGGGCCACGAAATACGGTCTAGTAATTTGCCCAAAAAAACCCCGAATGCCTGTCCTGCACTGTGCAGGTTGCAGCCACGCGGGATGTCGGGTTTCGTTTCTAGTCGGTCGAGGCATGCCGGTTTTTGACGACAAGCGAACAGCGACCAAACCACATGCAGCTTGCAGCTTGGTATTTGACATTTGCTCGAACCAAAGCTGGGTGGCTTTTTTTAAACAACGTTTACTTCTCTTGGTTTTTTCTTCGAAATCGAACAAACACGTTTCAGAGGTCGGTTAGCGCTGAAAACAAGAATACCTGGGTTTTCGCAGAGGGCTTCCTCCATGTCAACAAGACAACAAACGTGATCGGAACGGGCCCGAGGCCACCATATGACAACCAACTGCCCTCGGACTCGGATGCTACGAAAGCAGGAGCCTAGAAATAAAGGCAGAAGCACAGTGGAAACACAGACAGAACACCAGAGACACAGATGGACCGTCGGGAACAGAAGTGACCCACTTCAAGTGGTACCGCAAGGGTTTGGCAGATGGAAAGACACACAGAGAGAAGCAACGAAGCAGGACGAGTGAAGTCTTCTTGGACGAGTTTGTCTGTATGAGAATCGTCCAGGCGAATGTTCTCATCTTGGGCGTGGAGTTTCATGACCATAACTGTGTTGCCTGGCGGGCTCCTCGGTTGGTTGTTCGTATTTTCAGTTGGCGACGCCGTCCGTCCGTGTTTGCCCGAGTCTGAAACCATCTTATCCTGGAATCTGGACAATCTGATTACGGGTAAATTGTGACCTCATGCTTTACCTGAATGAACTTCTTCCCACTTTTTTGACTTCTTCACTCTTCCTCCTTCGTGAAGTTCCTGACTGTAGCAATGATGGGCGTTCTGTAGAAATGGCAGGGACATAATCTGTGAAAAGTTGTAAATTGCATACCCTTGAACAATTTTCTTGTAAACCATTTTCTTCTTTTCGGGATTTGCTGCCGTCGTACCCGCTGCCCCCTATTCACTTCAACCACCTTTATCTCACAAAGGAAAGATATTTTTCTGTTCAAAAAACAATTTTCGGCATTTCCTGCCATAAAGCCTTCTAAAAGATGTTCAAAACATCTCATTAGGTTTGTACCCTGTACAACATTTTGTCTTTTATGCGTAATCTATTTCTGGTAAGTATCAACCCCGGAGGCCTGATTGACACCCTGAGATGCCATCAGGTCCTGGTTGCGCGATCCTGATGTTATCCTCAGGCTATCCTGACGCTATCCTGACGCCATCCAGATGCCACCATAATATTCTGACGCCACCCTGACGCCATCCTGACGCCACCCTGACGCTCCCTGACGCCATGCTGACGCTATTTTGGCGTTTTCCTGACGCCATCCTGACGCATCCTGACGCAACCTGACGCCATCCTGACGCCAAACTACCCATCATCCTGACGGCATCAAGACGGCCACCCTGACGCATCCTGACGCCATCCTGACGCCATCCTGACGCCATCTTGATGCCATCCTGACGCCATCCTGACGCCATCCTGACGCTATCCTGACGCCATCCTGACGCCATCCTGACGTCTTTACATCGCAGGGCCCGAATCAACTCCTGCTCCCGCATGACTCAGGTCCTCTCCTCAGCCCACTCAGGGTTCCATACCAAGGAACATCCACATAGGCTCCAGTAGCGGGTAGAGGATGGTGACAGTCAGCCGCATACCATCGCGGCGCAGAACTGGAGGCCACCGGCTCACTGATAGTAGTTGCCTCTGGAAACGCAGTGGTAGGTGGGTTCACACCATAGGCAGGGTGGGTAGGCATACCAGTAAAGCCTGTGCCCTCAGCCATAGGCGGGGTGGTTATGGGTGTGGATGTTGCAGCGGCTCGGTCTGGAATTGGGACTGTGGTGGTTATAGGCCAGGGTGATGCGTGGAGGCCAGAAGCGCTTGGTGCGCCCTCGAAGGTCGACTCACTCGTCGGGTCGCGCCCATGGTCTACTCCTTCGTCTGCCATGCTTTCTCCAGCATCCTTCTCTCTCTCTCTCTTTCTCTTCACAGGGTTTGTGTCCACCTCCTCTGCTGAGAGGGCCCGGAAGGCCGACTGAATTCCCTCCAGCGAGTCATGAACCACGTCCATTGGCCCATGTAAGGGCACCGAAGGTACAGCGCTAGGTCCAGGTCCAGGTTCACCAGGTGCTGGCATTGCTGGTGCCTCAGGCGCCGTCCTCACGTCGGTGTCCTCCTCCTTCGTGTCCATAATCGCCTTTCTTGCTTATATATGACAGATCTCGGCGCACTGGATGTACGGCACGGGGTTGCTGCCGGTACGCAGAGACTGTCTGCCTCTTGCTACCAGAAGGTTTTGTTGTGATTTTGACACTGTGCTTTTGTTGTGCCTCTCCTGCTGCTTGCTGCCCGTGTAGGGTTCCTGCTGCTTGTTTTTGATGAGGAAAATGTTTTATTGTTGAAATACAACCAATCCAGGATAACCCAAGCCAGAGATAAGCAAGTAGAAGATAGGCAGGATCAAAGCATGAAGGGCTGCAGTCACAAAGAGTTAGATAAAGACAACTATCAACAATAGACCACAGCAATTAGCCTACATTGCAACTCAGGATGAAATATTTTACATGCTTGAGAAAAACTGATTGGAAAATTGCCCCAAGGGCTCACTCTCATCCACAGTGCCATCTTGAGATGTGCACTCTTTGTTTTTGGGTCCCATAGGTGCTGAGGTGGCATGGCTTGTGGCGCTGAGGTCACTGCCATGTCACATGAGATATTCCTACTTAGCTAGGCTGACTGGGTATTGAACCCAGGACCTCTCAAAAAGAGGTGCCCCAGCCCCCTAGGGTGCATACCACTAGGATAGCTAAGAATTCATGAGAAAACATAGATAAATTCATAGGCTCTGCCCTCAGTATATCAGTGCCTCAGCAACCCAGGAAAAGATTTTTTAGTGCCTACAGCTTGGGGATAAAGGGGTCCACACCACATCCTGATTTAGTGTTTGGTTCCATAGGTCAAAATGTGTTATCACCCATTTTGGTTGGGCCAATACTAAGATAAAAATGCATGAGTGCTTAGAGCACCTCTAATACAACTAAAGTATACCCTAAAGCATTGGAAAAGCACTTTTTCTTACTCAATAAGGTGTGGCGAGATTACTTGCAGAAACGGAATCTCACCCGAACCATTGACCTCCTCGCCCACCTTGGTGGACCGCTCTCATGAGCGTGCCACGAAAAGAAAATTCTAACCAATATGGGAATATATTGTTGTTTGGGGAAGGAGGGAGAGAGCGAGAAGCGGTGGGAGACAGGAAGAATATGTGAAGATAACGTGCATGCACGGCGCGCCCCTCGGTTACAAACGTTCCCACCAGAGCAGGGCGGTGGATACCGCATGCTTACCCCACTGTCTACCTCTCTCACCGCTACAGGCTTGAGAGTCCTTGGGCTGGGCCGGCGTGGCATATAGCCTGGGGCGGAAGTGGGACGTGTTCTTTCGGGGGTCTTAATGCCATTTAAACCCCTATCCTTGGGTCTTACTGGAGCACTCCTGCCACCACCAGGAAAAAGTACTGTCCACGATGACGCCCCCCGTCAAGGGTGCTAACAACGTGGCAAGCACTTCCCGAAGACTCTACCGGGTTGTGCGCATGGTGGTTCTTGCAAGGTTTCGGAGTGCCGCCCCGTACGGGAACCACGACCCCACGACCGTCCCTGACCCGTGACCCAGGCCAACGAGATAAAACATTTGCTCCAAATTGGCAAAGGCTTGAAAACTTCGTTGGGTTGGCGGGTACAACCCGTTTTCCCTTTTTGTATTGGGTGTGATGGTTTTCCACCGATTCGCCCTTGTCCACACGAGGGTAAAGTATACAGGGTACGAAGTACTCGTGTGGCTTACATTACATGGGAAGAAATGTCGTGGCATGCAAAACTGCCACTACATACGGTGAGGACTTAAGCCTAGCGGGAGGGGTCGTCCTCTACGTACAAGTATTCTAATATGGATTGCAATGGGTGCCTTTGCCCCGTCACTCCTTGAGTGGGTGGGATCTTCAAAAGCAATGGCGTTGCGGATTTTGCAATCTCTGCCGCCTGGGTATGTATTCCCGGTCGCTATGCGTGCCCGGGTTGGGAGTGGGCACCCTCCATTGCCGTTGCATGGGGCCACATGCTGGCTGGGTATTTTGTTCATGTCCTTGGCGAGTGTCACGGGGGATATTCCTGCCTGCAACGAAAGGGCAACAAACAACATGACGAAAAGGGCGAGTGTGCACATGCATATATTTATGAGAGAATATATATGTTCATATTTTCTCTAGAGTTCCCCACTGGACTTGGATTTCCGCAACGACCCAGGGGTCTACTATCCCAACGCCCAACCAAACGGATATGGGCGTGGCATGTTTTTGTAGAGGCCCGAGCGTGGACTTGGGTTTCCACAACACACACGGACCTGTCTCTTCGTGACACACCAAAACCGGGTGTGCCCCGTGTCCGTTTGATCGCGTGCGTGTGTGTGCATGCGCTTCTTTTAATTACGGGAGTATATGGTTGCCTATTACGTCAGGTATCACCCGCCCTCCGATCAAGCAAGACCTAGGTTGACCTACCTTTGGGTATTGTAACCGTGTACACCGTAGCAAGTTTACACACGGAGGTGTAAACATGCACCGTCATACATGGTGTATGGGGGTAGGGGGAGTAAGGGCTCCTTCGCGGCGGGTCATCGTGCCTCCGAGGAGCTGGGTGGTCTGATATACCAGCGGGACAGTATGGGCGACCTCCCCAGGTTTGCGCATGGAGGTGACCCCCTGCCTTACTGCCCGCCGGCAAAACATCCACCAACAATGGTACCACACAAGCTAACCTAAGTGTCTATACGCACGCCCCCAAGACACACACGAACGCTAAGCAACAAGGTGGCATATCTATACACAAGTTCAATTGTGAATATGTTTACCGTTTGTTGTATGTACGTGAGCCGTTTGTGGTAACTCTTGTTTGTGTAACCGTGTAGCACCACGTGCTCCAAGGCCGCCACCGCAAGGCCAACACCATGTGACGCCCTCCGGGCGAGTGTGTACCTCCGGGGCCTGCCAATGGATGTGCGCGCACACGTATGTCTCGTGTTTGTTGGCGCGCATCGCTCTATTATGTGTATATATGATATATATGCGTAGTATGGCTCCTAGATGGTGGGTTAGTAGTGAGGTCAGGTTATTATTATATGGCTAAGAGGTTTGTCTATTCAAGTGTGTCTACTGACACCCTCATTCCATCTCCGTACCTCCTCCTTTACCCTCTAAGTGGTGCGTCACGTGTGATACACATGCTAACATTAAACATCAACAAGGACACGTCCCTTGGCTGAGCCGTGCCCACCATCACACGAGACATAGCAGTGGCTTCTCAGAATCAATGAGGGTCACCGGCCTTTCCGGCAGATCGTTTTTTTTGTTGTTTGGCTGGTCTGTTTGCAATTGGGCCTTTGGCTAGGCCGTGTATCTGCATTTCCAAGCAAGTGGGCAAGCAAGCTTAAATCCTACAAGCAAGAGCTCGCTCATTACTACAAGAGTTACGCAAGCACATCAAGAACATCAAGCACATCAAGCGCTCATAAACTATCTGAGGCACAAAGGTGACAGGTGTGGGCATCGTATCTGTGTTTTCATTTGTGCCTAGTGTTTGCGGTGTTTTACCCTGAGGCCATCGTGTCCTCTTTCCTCTATTTAGTGGGCTACCGAGCGCACGGTGGGGCCATCGTGGCCGTGTTTATTAGTGGCCTAAGCTTGCACAAGACAGAGGCGGGCACAAGTCCATCCGGTTTGTGATGTCCCTCATCCTTGTTTTCCTGACCTCTATCTTTGTTTTCCCACGTGCTCCCTGTCACAGGCACGGTCCTAAGCTACTGTCGGGCTCTGCCGTCACTGTTGCTGGCCCTTCTTTCCCAAAAATGAAATTTTGGCACTGTCGCGTCGCGCCGTTTTGCAGGTACCATTACCTTCAGATTTGGTTAAAAGTATGATTTCACTTTGCCTTTAGTTTTAGTCCTGAAGAAACATACCAATTTTACCTGCTGGACCCCACAATGCCTTACGCGACACGCGGGGACCAGACTCTGCGCGCAGCAGCTCGTGATTTCGCCTACTACTTATTGCGGGATCTGCAGGATTCCGTGCTGAATTTGCAGATTTTGGCGGTGGTTCAATTCCCACCGATCTGAGCTATTTCAGCGGCCGTGCAGCCGGCTCCGAGATTGCCTGCGTAGATTCGATTCCCTATAGGAGGGCTTCTGTGCTAACCAAACATTTGCTGCTGTTTGTGACTGCTCCGTTCTTCTTGGGCATATACTTCCTGCCCGTGGCAGTCGTTTTGAGTTTGGGGGGGTGAAGCAGGTCACAACCCCACCCTAGCATATTACCCTTAAGGGATCAGTATATGGCCCTATATATGGGATATATATGGGATAGTGTATATCATATTCCATTTCCTTGTTAGGACCATAGGATGTGGGATAGATAAGGCAATCTTGGATGTTTGGTAGTTATATCAATTAGTGGATGATAGGGTGGATTTCTCTTATGTGCATATCAGGTATTTCATTGGCTATGTGTATCATATCTGTCTGCAGGATACTATTCAGTCAACACATGTCTTCTGTGCCAAGCAATGTTGCTGCCCATGCCACTGCGACCTCTGCTGGTGACCACCCGGTCTGGTTTCAACATTCACCGAACAATTCCGAAGGCAGCGAGGGGAAGTGCATGGATTCCTCGCAGGTTTCCGATGATGAACTCCAAGTATGTTCGTTTTTGGAATGTGAGGCCTCGCAATCCACAATCTGGCTACCTACCCTCCTCCTGTGCAGACTTTTGCGATTAAGACGTTTGGACCGTTCTTCGCGAGGGTCTCCAAAGCAAAAAAACATCACATATTGCGAATTCCTGCCTTTGCAACTTGAAATACTTTCCAAAAATCCAATGATTTTTCTCTTGCAGGTTGTAAGCCAGAATGACAAGAAAATCAAGAACTCAACCACGAGCGATCTCAAGTGTCTTCCACCAGCACTAGTGTTCGGGTAGTTCTTAGGCGGCCGAAGCAGGTACGCTTTTGTACCGGGATGTCTGCAAATTTGGTACAGGTAATTTGCCTAATTTAGCCACTTTTTTCAACCACAAAATTTGACTACTCCGTTTTTTGGCCCAATTACCCACAAAAATGCATGATTTTCCTCCATAAAGCTCTCACAGTTTTTGCCTTTTTACCCACTTTTCCGTAAAATGCACCATGTTTTTGGGGGATTTCGGACTATAAAACCTTGCTTTTTGTTTTTGTCCTCTCCTTGCTGTTTTTCTTGCACCCTTAAAAAATCCAAGTTTTACGCCGGAGGTTTCCGAAAAGCTGTAAGAGTATAACATTTTCCTATTCGTATTGCGAGGCCTCGCAATACGGGACATGAATCAACGTAATTTTTTGCAATTACACACAGCTTTGGGTCACACAAAAACAAGCAAAAAGAGGATACAGAGTATCAATACATTGTGTGCGTCGACACGTGAGGCTTTCGGAATGCGAGGCCTCGCAATACACCTATGATTTTAGCAGCTGTTTTTTCCCAAAATTAAAAAAGTCGACAAAAAGGGGTTTTTCGCAAAAAATGACCCATTTTTTTTGTTTTTTCTGCCCCAAAATGGGGGGGGCGTCCTCCTACCTGAATTGTGTCCAAAAATATCAAAAACCCTGAAATCTGGCCTATTTTGGGGTATTTTTGCCTGCTCTGGGCTGGTCCTGCAGAACAGTGCTGCACACCAGTGTACCTGCCTATAGAGGATTTTCGACAGAAATTCCAATTTTCTTTGGATTCTCTGGCCCCAAAATAGGGATGGGGGGGTTCCTCCCACCCAAGCTTTCTCCCAAAATATCAAAAACCCTGGAATTCGGCCTATTTTGGAGTATTTTTGTCTGCTCTGGGGTGGTGCAGCAGAACAGTGCTGCACACCAGTGTACCTGTATAGTATAGTATAGGCACGAAAAAACCATGAAAATAGGTTTTGTACCTAACAAGACCAAAAGTAACCTTTTGTTTGAATTATACACCCCCAAAAGAGAAGGGGAGGGGGTTCCCCCTACCCCATTGTTTCCCAAAAATAACAACCTAAGCCTCAAACACGTGTGTGTACGATGATAGGCACGCAAAAGCCTACCTATGAACCATATGGAAATGGACCACAAACGGTGCAAAATAGGGCAAAAAACACCTCAAATGTTCATCGCTCATCCCAGTCTTGTGCACATACTATCATATTTTATGCAGTCCTTTGGCGTATTTCGCTCTTTTGCAACGAGCGCCCTCCAATCAGGAGGGGGGGTGGTTCAGCTGCTTGTTTCAGGCTAAAAAAAACAAACAATTTTTGATAAAAAATGGCTAATTTTCGCCGATTTTGTTGAAAATGGCAGATTTTGGGGCATAAGAATGCTGTAAATTGTGTTTGGGCAATCGGTGTGTCCACACAGCATGCTTTCTTGCATCCAGCACCCTCAAAATGGGGGGAGGGCTCTGCAACTGTCTGTCTAAGGCCAAAATACTCAATGTTTGACCAAGAAACCGCCATTTTTGGCAGTTTTTCCATGAAAAATAGCAAATTTTGGTGCATACAGATGCTGTAGATTATACTGACTGCTGCTTTAGGGTGAGTATAATCATCATCTCCAGATGATGCTTCTGAAACCAAGAGCAGAAATGGCGAGTTGCCTAATCTGCGAATGCGAGGCCTCGGGATGCGAGACAACAAATCTCGAAGAACAAGGCTGCAGCACCACCAACGCCTTTAGGGCTTCTTCTTCTTCTTCAATCCCGCTGCCAACGTCTTACTCCTCGACGTGGAGCCCACTGGTGTTCCCGGATCCGGAAGGCTCAGCGTCCTCTTCACCCCGTGGGCTTGCGTCAGGGTCGTCTGCTTCGGCTCAGCTGCAGCCTTGGTCTTCGGCTTTTTCGGTTTCGGCGCCTGTCTCGCCTCCGGCTCCTCTTCATCTGCATCGCCAGCTTGGAACGCCTGAACCTGCGTTGACTTCCGAGGAGATTGCCGATCAGATCTTGGCAGTACCGGGTCTTCATCATCATCCTTAGGATCCTCCAAGTCCTGGTCTGCGACCTCAGCATTTGCATGTTCACTTGCTTCCTCTGCAGCCGACACTTCCAGACGGGCATACCCCACATTTTCGTCCTCGACCCTCATTGGCATGCCGAACTGGATCCAGAGCTCGCACTGCGCCAACCTGGTCTGGTCAACTCCTGCCTGCACACGCTGCATCACCTCGTGATGGTAGCTCAGTGCCCAGTCCGATTGCTTTTGTTTGATCAACTGCAGAGAAAAAACTTGTGGAGGATCATTCAAAGCTGCCACTTTCGCTGCCATGTGCACATCACGATCGAAGATGATGACGTTGTCCGAGCGGTCTCTGTTGCGCATCAGCATTGCCAGCCACGTATAGAGGACAAGGGGCATGAACCCTGGTTCATTACATTCGCGGCCACCCAAGCCGATGTATGGTGGGATCTGCGATGAGGAGTAGCGAGATTGTCAAAGGGAATGCGAGGCCTCGCAATCCAAAAGCGCTGTACATACCTTTTTCTTGATCTTTACACCGGCCACCAGAACCAGTGCTTTCACTTGAATTCCGCCTTTTCCCGTCTTGCCTGCACCCGGTAGCCAGTAACACACTTGCACTTTCTCATACCAGTAATCGTTCTCAGCAATTCCAGGTGCCTCCGGAACTGTTGCTAGGGCGTCCCACGGGGGCGACACCTTGCTGTAGATGACAAGCACAGCTTCGGGGTTGTCGATCAACTTGGCCATCACAACGGGACTCACAGAATCAGCACCGTCCGCCAGATTGGCATTCAGAATAATCATGTCGGTGTCCAGCGCCTCCAAAAACTTGAGGGGATCTTGCGGATCTTTGTAGGGGGTGCACAGCATTTTGACCATCTTTCCAGTGGCCTCAATATTCAGCCCATCTACGTTTCCGGACTCCGTAGACTTGACCACCGTCAAGCTCGATGCCAGTGGTGCACGCAGGCGACCAAGGTCCATTGATGCCCCATGCTTCGGAAAGGTGTGTCCCTTTGCCGTCCAAAACCGCGGCTTGCTCAGCATTTCCCATTTTGGAGACGGAGCCTCAGCTTTCCATTGTCAGGCCCCGAAAGGGATCCGAAACCAACTGACATCCTAGTCATGCAACGGTACCCTCTCTGCCGGACTGACCTATGCACACGTGTGGAAAGTTTGTATTGACGGATTGTGCTTCGTGCTTGCGTGTTTGCCTACTTGCTTGTCAGGGGAACATACTTCGAGAGGGATGGATGATGTTGTCCGAAGCGGCTAAAGAAGGTCCCTACCAGGACCGGCCCCCGCTGTGCCCCTTCCGCCTGTTACCCCTGCTGATTTACTCCGGATCAACGATTGCATTCCTCAAAATCCAGGGTCCAAAATCCAAAAATATAGAAAATGTGATCCTCCTTCAACCCTGAACAGCAACCAGATCCCACAAATACAGCAATAACCCAATCCACAATCCAATCCACGCTGCGGGCTTCCGTTCAGCACACCGGTCGTCCCACTGTGGCGGGCATGTACAAGAATTGCACCAAAGAGGAAAGCCCTGAAATTGGCATATGAACACAAATAAAGCAAAGTTGGGGAAAGATGGAAAATGTACACAATCACAGCCATAGACCCCTCATTCCCTGGACTCAAGACCTTCCCTTGACTCACCAACATGCTGCCCTGAACCCAGTCAAGTCAGATGGCTAAATGCCATGTGTCAAAAGTCACTACACAAACCCCGAAAATGTGTTCACTCCCAAGCCTATAAATCCTAGCCCAAAAAGGGAGGTGGCGTGCCATGGCCTAGAGTGGCACTCAGGACCATGCCCTACCCTGACATAACCTTGGTTGGACTTGGAGTCGAATGGGCTTGGAGAACTGCCCCATGAAGATGACCTCACAACATGACAAAATCAGGCAAACCACACCATAATGCCCAAAATTCAATTATATACTCAAAAATGCACACGGCAAATATTCAAATGCTCCATGCATGTGTCAAACCCGAAAGTAGTATACAAGGGTGATATAGACCAAAGGTCGATGCCCAAGAATATCCCATCATGGGCTCCGAAACCCCTCCGGTTATGTACATGACATGCTTCACAGGTTAGCTCATGAGTTTGAGACCTAATTTTGTGAGGCCTCGTGTGCCAAGCCAAAGTGACCATGTGATCTGGCATATGGTGAGGTACAACACCGAAGCATATGCCAACATATAAGCAACATACCATAGTTCACGGATCTCTAGGCACTTTACTGTTAGCCGACCAGTTGAGCACATAAAACACAAAAATGAGCATAAAATGAGGTCAAAAACATGCAAATAATGCCAAATTCAAGATAATTACACTAGTATATAACTTCGCTCACCCATGGTGTCAACCTATGACTCAAAACACGATTGCTTGGGACCATTTGCAAACAATCCCCCCAGTTGGATCCCCATATGGACGCATAAGGACACCTTCGAACCTCCTCCCAACACGCACCATGAAAATGGGAAAATTGATATTGTCGCTTGTGGGTCGCTCCGTAAGCCCTCCCACATGCACTATATGAGCGGTAGACTTAGTCTAGCGCTATGGAGTTCACCATTGGGACATGGGCGAAGCCCTTGCCACGTATGACTCCATATATCTTGCTATAAACGGAGATATATAACATGGGCGTGAGCATATCGAAGCACATACCATGCATATAACACATACCCTCAAAAGTGGCTCCCACCATTGAAGCAGGTCACAACCCTACCCTGGCATTTTACCCCTAAGGGAGCATTATTTGGCCCTATATATGGGATATATGTGGGATAGGGTATATCATATTCCATTTCCTTGTTAGGAACATAGGATGTGGGATAGATAAGGCAATCTTGGATGTTTAGTAGTTATTCAATTAGTGGATGATAGGGTGGATTTCTCATATGTGCATATCAGGTATTTCATTGGCTATGTGTACCATATCTGTTTGCAGGATACTATTCAGTCAACACTATCGTTATGTCTTCGGTGCCAAGCAATGTTGCTGCCCATGCCACTGCGACCTCTGCTCCTGACCACCCGGTCTGGTTTCATGGTAGCAGAGGCGAAAATTTTTCGTCTCTGTTGGGCGCTTGGCATCGCGGAAAGCGATCGGTCCAAGATTTCGCGGACCAAATTCAAGTTAAAATCTCTTCCCCGGGAGGGATAGCTGAGGGTGTCCAGGTCCCCACTCTCAGGACCTCCTCGGCCCTGACCCCATCGACCGGGCAGGGGCCGCAAAAACGGGCCAAGCCCCAAGTGGCTACAAATCCTAAGTTTCCGAAATCCCCGAATGTTCCCATCGGGGCCCCCCATCCTCGAAATCCAGCTGGTGTACCTGGGATGGTTCGGGGGGAAATAGACGGCCACCCTCAGGGAGCGATAAGAGGACCACAATCGCCTATTATGGGCTCGGGAACCGTTACTAGCGCCGAGAATCGGGCAGTAATCGACCAATCTACTGGGGTGATCGAGCGTACGAACGCTGCGCCCTCACGCGCTGCCGACTGGGGTACGATGGCTTCGCCAATGGGGCCTATCGTGGTCGACTCTGGCACTCCTCCGTCGCTGGGGGGGTTGCCAGAGCCCCAGGTCAGAAAGAACCTGTTTGCGGCAGGGCCCATCAGCCCCATTGTTGACCAACTCGACGCTGAAAACCGTCGAGTCCTCGCGCTCACGCCTGATCCCCATGGCCATCTGGGTCCGGCTCGAGAGGCCGTGGCCCTGATCCAGCAAGCCCTGTCGGGGACTAGGCAGAACCCCACTGTGGTGGAATCGTCGCCCACTCCAATGAGTGGATCGCGGCGGTTTCCCTCCCTGGTAGAGGAATCTCCTGCCTTGGGAGCGTATCCCAATCCCCCGAGCGGATCCAGGCTAAATCCTACGATCATCGAGGAATCCCCCACGCAAATCGAGGAGGATGAGTGTGACCAGTGGTTCCCCCTGGCGGTGGAGCAGTGGAACGACGATGAGGAGGAGGAGATTGGAGTATTGGAACGTCATGAACTCCATCATTCCCCTATTTCCGTTGCCTCGTCGCCTGCACCTCCTGAACCTATGTCAGGGACCAGGGATCGCCCCATGCTGGTGGAAGAATCCCCAGCCCCCCACTACATCACGGTGGAGGACTCTCCGGCCCCTCAGTTCATTGCAGTGGAAGAGTCTCCGGTGCCTATGAGCGGCGTCAAAAACCGCCCGTGTCTTGTCGTGGAATCTCCGGAGCCTACGGGGGACCAGGCCGGTACTACATCTCCAGTGCCTATGAGTGGCACGAAAGATCGTCCATCCCTAGTGGATGATTCTCCGGCAATGCCGAAGGTCAACAATCTGTGCTGCGGGGGAGGGAATCCGGTGGAGGGAGGTTCAGCAACCCTCCCAATAAATTTGGTCTCTCCCCCCACAAATACATCTCCTACGGAGGACCCCCAACTGCCCAATTGGGGGGGGGATCCAGAGGTTGCAACGGGATCGGAGCCTGTTTTTGCTTCCCATCCGAGAACTCGATCACCTATGGTGGTTCATGAGTCACCACAGTATATTGTGGTGGACGATTCCCCACCCCCACCGCCGCGACCGAATACTGTTGGTCATGTTCCCCCTCCGCCGTCACTCCGCCACCGCCAGGTGGCTTACATCGAGCACGTGCAAGGAATCCCGCACCTGGTTCGGCCATCTAGTGGTGGGGGTTCGGGGGGGGGACATCCCTCTAGTGGGGGGGCGCCAGCACCTGTTGCTGCGCGCCCTGCACCCCCGTCTCGCCCTGCGGGGGGGCCCTCTGGTCCCTCCGTGGCAGGGGGGGCTGCTGGGGGGGGCGGTGGTGGGTCATCTCCTCCTCGTGGAGGGGGGGGTCCATCCTTTCGACATTCTGGGGGCCCCACTCCTACACGGGGGGAGGACGACCTACAGCACACCTGTGGCTGTCCCCGGTGTGTGGTGCACTACGAAACGTGCATCCAATCTCTGATGGCACAGGTGAGGGACCTGTGAAATCAGAATCTGGAGTTGCAGCGATCCCATCAGGAACTTTCTCAGGCAGTAGCCTCTACCGTGGGCATCAGTCAGTCCTACGGGGACCGGATGACCCAAATCTTGTCTACATTGGCTAAATTTGACGCGGCGGTTCAGGGCTACCGCCAGGATTCTAAGGTGGTGGAGGCTAGCGTGGCAGATCATCTTAAGATGTCCAACGGCAACACGGCTAAGTGCTTTAGCGCAGTGGAGTCGCTCGCTACACGTTACGCCGCCGTTGCATCTAGGATCGATGCGTGGGACCACTGGTACTCCACGCCTGCGGAACCCGTTACGGTGGTCCTACCCCCGCCATCGGCGCCTCCGCCCGTTCCTGATCCTACACCTGCGGCGCCTACGGCGCCCATGGGCGCGCCATCCGGTTCATCCGGTGGTGGGTGTGTCCTTCCTTTCTCCGTCCACCCATCCCACGATTGCATCTACCATCCGAACGCTTGTCCGGATTCGGGGTGGCCGAGGGGGGGGGAAGAACACCACGAACACCCCCACCCCCAAGAACCTACATCGTGGAGGGGAATCGCCGAAAAGCAGAAGGAACGTGCTGTTCCCGAATGGAGGGCGACGCCTAAGGGCGAAGAACACCCCACGGAGCCTACGGCCCCGTGGGCCAATGAAGAGGAGAACACCTCTTCGTTGGGGAACATTAATCCCCTCACGAAAAATGTTTTCACTTCCCCTGGGAAACCTTCGTACACGCCCTCTCATCCTACGGATACGTGTACAGTCTCTCCAGTGAAGGTTGCACCAAGTGCAAGTGGAGGTGCAGCCCCAACCATGGCTCCCCCTGCTTACCACCCGTACCAAATGCCTATGGTGCAAAATAGTTACACCAAAGCGGTGGAGGATAGTGATATGCCTAAACCGCAATTCAATGGGCAGCTAGAGTGCTACGACGAGTGGGTGGAGAAGCTTCAACAATGGTTGGGGGGGTGTGATCCCATGTACCGAAAGGCCAACGAGGCAAAAATGATTTTGAGTACCTTGCCCCCATGGCTAAAGGCGATCATCAACGCCCGGGTTGCCGAGGCCACCCACCACACACGCACGGCCCCCGCCCTCAAAGAGTTGTGGGACTTTTTGGAACAACGTTTCCACGAGTATGACCCCTCAAGGGCTGATGAAAGGTGGCGAGCCCTCACCCCCAGGGTGGTTAAAGGGCAAGTGACCCTCATCGACCTTGAAGATTTCTATGCTCGTTGGCAACGTTTGTTGCCTCTGAGCAATGAGACTCGTCCCCACGTGATCCGGGAGCAGCTCCTAAGCAAGCTCCCGTGGATCAAGGAGAAGGTCGTCAAGCAAGAGGCTAAGAATAGCCCAGACAGCTATGTGGTGGATTTTGGTTGCCTTGACCCTTCGCCGGGTCGCGCCCCATTCGAAAAAGAACTCAGGAAATATAGCGCTCAAGCTTGCACTACGGTTCCTGAGATTGTTTCCTATTCGGGGCCGGGGGTGATGGTTGACTGCAAAGACCCGGCTCTCCAGGAGTGGATCTTGAAACTCAACAACACACCTCGCACACGCGGCTACACTATGAAAGTGGAGCAACGTAGGCCTCGTTTGAAGCCTGCGGAAATCTACGCCCTTGCCCATAAAAGCGTATCGGAGAGGGAAGCTCTCGAACGCCTCAATAAAGGAGACAAGACGACGGTGACGTACACTCATCGCCCTTCTCACAATAAAACCGCGGTGCATGCGGTTAATGCGGAGGCTACGGCGGACCCTGACACCTCCGAACCCGCTGACACCTCCGTCAACGCCGTGGGTCACTCTAAACCTCCGGCGAAGAAACCCGTCAACCCCGGGGCTAAACCGCCACCTACCTTTTGGGTTCCGTGTTCCAAACATTGGAAAACACGTAAACAAACGGAGATGGACATGTCTTGGATTGATTGGGGTGCCACCAATACCACCCTTTGGACGTGTAGGCCTAATTCTCCGTGCAATGACACTCATTGGAACATTGCGGGTAAGTCTAAAGGTGGTAAGCCTAAGGGTGGCGATAAGGGTGGCGGTGGTGATAAGGGTGGTGGTGGTTATAAGGGTGGCGGCGGCAAGGGCGATAAAGGAGGCAAGGGAGCGCCGAACGGGCGCGGACGTTGGTAGGAGTGCCCAGAGGCGCCCCCTTCGAACGAAGAAAACCTCGGGCACCCCTGTGACACTACCGTGGCTCTCGTTCCATCGAGAGTCATGAAGGGGCATATAGTGACTAGTGAGATTCAAACCGAACTTTCCGTTCAGGTTGTTTTGCCCAATGGAGAACGCAAGGCCCTCCGTGTTTTGGTGGATTTTGGGTGCCAAGCGGTCGCTTTGGCCAACCCCAATGTTTTTGGAGACCAACTCTCCGAAAAATATGAATCCCCTCAACGGAGGCGCCTACTCCAAGCAGATAATGAGACGCCCTTGCCAGGGGGGGACGAGCAAATAGACGTCAATATTCAATTTACGGGGGTTGTGGATGGTAGTGTTTCACTTCCTCGTGTTGCCCAGTATGGCGTGTCCCCGTACCTTGTCCCGAATTTACCTTGGGATATGGTTTTTGGGCACCCATGGGGTTACGAACATTGTGTGAGCCATTTTGCCCGTTTCAATTGTTTGTACTCTCACCATCCACTGCACCCCCGTTTTTGGATTGAGGACTTCCGTGAGGCTCCACGAACCGGCAAACCATTTTTGGTGAAACCCATTCATGGTAAGGTGTCACGTCAGTCCGTGTGGGGCCTAACCGTTCCAGTCATTGGGGCGGTCACTCCTACGCACCCTGCCCCGGCCATTGTGGTTACGCCCCCTGGTGGCGAACCGCCTAACCGTGTTGAGGCCGAGAAACACATATCCTATGCCTTGACCGCTTCCTCCGTGGCCCCCGTACAGGACCGGGCTTGTGCTTTGGAGCTCGTTGAATTTGCTCCCGAAGCCCTTGCCCGTGATGTTCCACCTACGCGGCGTGATGGGTCCATGTGGACCCAGTCTGACTATGGCCTCACGCCATATTGGGCCGCACGTGTCAAAAAACAATTTGGCAAAAACCCCGACGTGGACGCCTTCAATAGGGTCCCGGGTATGGCCCAGGCTACCCGTTGGGTTTCGCCGCTTGAAGATTTCTTTTCCACTCCCGCGGACCCCTCCAAATTGTATTGGATGTGCCCTCCCTATCATCGGTTTTCCGATTGTGTTCGGAAAATTCGGCAAGAAAAACTACGAGCCTTCGTCGTAGGGCCGAATTGGACACATAGGGAGTGGTGGAAACCCCTTATGGAAATTACTTTGCAAGGGTACCACCTTCCTGGGCCACAGACTAAAGCCTGTCTCTATCAGAATGACCACCTCACGCCCCTTCCTCAACGGGGTTGGTCCACGGTGGCGCTATACGTGGACGGTGGTATCGCGGAGGAAAATTTGGCGGCCACTAAATGTCATGTGGCCTCCGTTTTGGCACCGGCCGTCTCTAACCCCAACACGGATGGCGAGCCGGGCATGACCTCGGAGGAAGAGTCGGAGGATGAAAGGGTGCCTAACCATTTGGCCTCGGTGCGCACCCTCACGTATCAGGCGACCCATAAAAAACTCCTCGCACCCGTTACTCTTGATCCTACCCCCGAAGATTTGGAGGCACAAGAATGCGTGCGTTCACGCATTGCGAAAATTGAACGAGAGTTATTGGGTGGGGGAACCACTACCGTTAAGCGTTACCGAAAACGTAAAGGCGCCACACGATTGTTGGCGGCTTCTCGTGTGGGTGGCGTTGTCACCACCCAAGAGCCTATTGTGTCTCCGGAGGTGGAGCTCATGAGGAAACGCATTCTCGCGGACTACGAGCGGGATGTTTTTAGTGGGGAGGTTCGTCTCCGTCCGGACCAGGAACACCCTAAGGTCCGTGGTACGGAGCGGTTGGGGTTTGCTAAACTTGACCTATACCCGAACGCCAAACCCAAGTCCGTAAAACCTATACGGTTGGTGGGGGAGCGTGCCGCGGCGGAGCAAGAAATAGTGGAGGACTTTTTGGCTCGTGGCTGGATTGAGCCGTGCCCTGCCTCCGAATGGGCGTCCAACGGTTTCGTTGTGCCCAAGAAAGAGAAAGGAAAATGGCGCCTCTTGGGGGACTACCGCCAGCTTAATGAGGCTACCTTGCCCGACGCACACCACCTCCCCCTCATAGAAAACATGTTGGAAAATCAATCCAAACACAAGATTTTCACTATTGTGGACTTGAGTAAAGGGTTTCATCAAATTCCCCTTCACCCTGAATCCCGGGCTAAGACCGCCATGAATTTGGCGGGTAAGCGATACCAATGGCGTGTTATGCCTATGGGTATCAAGAATGGGCCCGCTATTTTTGAACGGGTCATGGACCATGTTTTGCAGGGTTTGGATTGTGCGGACGTATATATTGATGATATTATTATTGGTTCCTCCGGTGCGACAGAGGAGGAGCTATTGGCTAACCACGACCGCAACGTGCGTGCCGTGTTGGATAGGCTACGAAAAGAGGAGTTGGTTGCTTCGGTTAGCAAAACCGATTTCTTTGTTCGTTCGGTTGAGTTTTGTGGCCATGTGTTGGAAAATGGCACACGTCGGCCGGCGCCAGGGAAAATGTTGGCGCTTGAGCGTTGGGACAAACCGGATAATGTTCGGGAGCTCCGGGGGTTCTTGGGGCTCGCCAACTATTATTCGGGCTATGTCCAAAACTACGCCTCCATAGCTACCCCTTTGATTAATATGTTGAAGGATTTGCCTAAGCATAAGAATGGCAAAAATATAGGCCTAACATGGAATGCTTCGCCTAACGAGGCCTTTTTGAAGCTCAAGCGTGCTATTACGGATATTGTTCCCCTCCAACTAGCTGATTGGGATAAGGACTTTGTCCTCACCCCGGACGCAAATACTTGGGCGGTGGGGGCGGCCCTACAGCAGGAAGGTCCCGATGGTGCCCTACGCCCCCTTGCCTTTTTCTCCCGCAAATTGTCGGGCAGCCAATTGAATTGGAGCCCTCGGGGGAAAGAATGCTACGCCATAGTGGCGGCGCTTTTAAAATGGCATGGTTGGGTGGGGAACAAGCGCGTGGAGGTCCGTACGGACCACCGTAGCCTTGAAAATTGGGCTACGGAGGACCTCAAAACCGTGGGGGGTCCCTCTCCACGCCAAGCACGTTGGCAAGAATTGTTCTCTAAATTCGACCTCCATGTGGTTTACACTCCGGGGCCAGTGAACCCCGTGGGTGATTTCTTGTCCCGTTGGGCTTACCCTGCTAACCCGGCGTTGGGTGATGTGTCCATACATGGGACGGCCCAAGCGGCCGGGGATGTGCGGGACATGATGGCGGCCGAGAAGGAGGAACTTCTCGCCCGCCCCCTTGTATTTAGGGCGGTTGTGGCGCCCGTTGTTACTAGGTCTAAAGCGGCGCCTCGGGCTCAAGGGGCACCCGCGTGTGATCCACCCCCTCTGGCTTCGCCTCCAGTGGGGGGGGGGACGAAGCAAAAGAGAAAGCTTCGGAGACTGGAGCGAATTGTCAAGATAAAAAAATCTTGGAAGTCCCACAAGAAAGCAACTCCTATACATGGGGAGGATGCTCCCAATGTTTTTGAGATAAATTGGGCTAAACACTACCCAAATTGTCAACGCTACAAACAAATGTGGCAAGATGCCTTGAATGGGAGCTTCCAAGATGGAGTGAGGTTGGTGGATAACAAGCTCGTCCGTAATGGACGGTGGTGTGTTCCTACGCCGCTAGTGCATCGTTTGGTAGCCGAATACCATGATGCATTTCACTTAACTACCTCCAGTGTGGAAAAACACTGGAAGGAAATTAACCATGGCGTGGAAGGTGAGGGGTTGTACAAAGCAGTGGAACTGCAATGTCAAGCGTGTCCCTCATGTGCCATTCACCCGCATGACACCAAGCGCAAGCAAGGGTACATGACCCCTATGCCTATACCTATGGAGCCCATGGACTCCATAGCGCTTGATGTGTTTCACTACCCTTCCACCTCCCACGATGGAGAGGTGTATGACCGAATGCTCCTATGTGTATGCCGGCTTTCCGGCTACCTCATCGCGATCCCTATTCCTAAACCCCGTCATGAAGACAAGGATGAGGGGCTAACGGGGAGAAGAGCGGCCCATTTGGTAATGGAGCGCTCGGTGGATAGGTTCGGAGCCCCTCGTGAAATATGCTCCGACCGTGGGCCACAATTTGTGAGCCAATATTTCCAAACCCTTTGTTCTAAGATTGGTGCCCGCTCGACTATGTGTCTCGCGGGTAGGCACCAAGGTAATGGCAAGGCCGAAAATACTGGCAAGCAGCTAAGGCGTGCCGTTGCTAAAGCCATTACCTTGAAGAAAAAGAAAACCAATTGGGTAGAGGTTTTGCCCGCCGTTGTACGAGCGTGGCATGAGACTACAGGTCCTTCAGGTTATACACCTAACGAGATTGTGTTTGGTAAACACAACCGTACTAAGGGGCCTCCTCTTGCTGAGCCTAAGGGGGTGGCCCAAGACGCCGCTCACTACTTCCAACGGCGTGAGGAGCTTATTGCTCTTGCACGGAGGGCTATGATTCAAGTGCAAGAGACAATGGCTCGTAAGTATAATAAGAGTAGGAGGATGTCCCCCAATTTCTCAAAAGGGGACCGCCTATGGGTCCGTCGCCAACGCAAAAATCTTGGCGATAAGACTTGTCCCTATTGGGATGGGCCCTATGAGGTTGTGGCCAAGAAGGCGCACGACCTCTATGTTATTCAAGTGGACCAACGGAGGTTAGTTGACGTCCACGTTGATTGTTTAATGAAAACGGTCAACTCCCCTCGCTCCCCCGTGCCTCTAAATTACACGGAGGAGGTTGCTAGAGTGCCCTCCCAGTTTGAGGAGGACACCTATAATGTCAAGAAAATATTAAGTCACCGTACTTACCGCAAGAGACTTCTCTTCAAGGTGCGGTGGGAGGGTTATACCAAAGATTGGGATACCGAGGAACCCGTTGAAACCTTCTTACCATCCTACAACCAAGTTTGGAGAGATTACTTGCAGAAACAGAATCTCACCCAAACCGTTGACATCCTTGCCCACCTTGGTGGACCGCTCTCATGAGCGTGCCAGGAAAAGAAAACCCTAACCAGTATGGATATATTATTGTTTGGGGAAGGGAGGAGAGAGCGAGAAGCGGTGGGAGACAGGGAAGAAGATGTGCATGCACGGCGCGCTCCTCGGTGACAAAAATCCCCACCGGAGCAGGGCGGTGGGTACCGCAGGTTTACCCCACCGTCTACCTCTCTCACCGCTAAAGGCTTGAGAGTCCTTGGGGTGGGGTGGCGTGGCATATAGCCTGGGGCGGAAGTGGGACGTGTTCTTTCGGGGGTCTTAATGCCATTCAAACCCCTATCCTTGGGTCTTACTGGAGCACTCCTACCACCACCAGGACTACTGCCGTCAGTCCTGCCCACGATGACGCCCCCTGTCAAGGGTGCTAACAACGTGGCAAGCACTTCCCGAAGACTCTGCCAGGTTGTGCGCATGGTGGTGTTTGCAAGGTTTCGGAGTGCCGCCCCGTACCGAAACCACGACCCCACGACGGTCCCTGACCCGTGACCCAAGCCAACGAGCTAAATGATTTGCTCAAAATGGCGAAGGCTTGAAAACTTCGTTGGGTTGGCGGGTACAACCCATTTTCCCTTTTTGTGTTGGGCGTGATGGTTTTCCACCGATTTGCCCTTGTCCACACGAGGGTAGGTATACAAGGTACGAAGTACTCGTGTGGCTCACATTACGTGGAAAAAATTTCGTGGCGTGCAAAATTGCCACTACATACGGCGAGGACTTAAGCCTAGAGGGAGGGGTCGTCCTCTACAATACAAGTATTCTAATATGAATTGCAATGGGTGCCTTTGCCCCGTCACTCTATGAGTGGGTGGGGTCTTCCAAGGCAGAGAGTGGCGTTGCGGATTTGGGCCGTCTCCGCCGCCTGGGTATTTGTCCCCGGTCGCTATGCGTGCCCGGGTTGGGAGTGGGTACCCTCCATTGCCATTGCATGGGGCCGCATGCTGGCTGGGTGTGCTCTTCGTGTCCTTGATGAATTTCGCGGGGGAATTCCTGCCTGCAACGAGAGGGAACAGACAATATGATAAAAAGGGCGAGTGTGCACATGCATATGTTTATGAGAGAATATGTATATTAATGTTTTCTCTAGAGTTCCCCACGAGTGGACTTGGATTTCCACAACACCCGAGGGGTCCTCTATCCCAACACCCAACCAAACGGGTTGGGATATGGGCGTGGCATTTTTCTTTATAGAGACCCGTGCGTGGACTTGGATTTCCACAACACACACGAGTCTCTCTGTCCGAGACACACCAAAACCAGGTGTGCCCGTGGCCAATGGTAGCGTTTGTGTGCGCATGCCATTAATTTAGTTACGGGATTATATGGTAGCCTATTACGTTGGTTATCACCCGCCCCCCGAACAAGCAAGACCTAGGTTGACACCTACCTTTGGGGTTTTGTAGCCGTGTACACCGGCCCAAGTTTACACACGGAGGTGTAAACATGAACCGTCATACACGGTGTAGAGGGGTTGGGGGAGTAAAACTCCTTCGGGGCGTGTCATCGTGCCCCCGGGGAGCAGGGTGGGCTGATACACCAGCGGGACCGTACGGGCGACCTCCCCAATTTGCAACCTGGAGGTGACCCCCTGCGCTACGGCCCGCCGGTGGCACACCCACCGACAAAGGTAACACGCAAGCTAACCTAAGTGTTTATACGCACGCCCCCAAGACACACACGAACACCAAGCAACAAGGTGGCGTATCTATACACGTGTTCTATTGTGGATATGCTTACTGTTTGTTGTGTGTACGTGAGTAGTTTGTGGAAGCTCTTGCACGTGCCGTATGTGTGGAGTGCCACCATCACGTGCCCCAAGGCCGCCACCGCGAGACTCACACTCTGTGATGCCCTCCGGGCGAGTGTGTGCCCCCGGGCCCTGCCAGTGGGTGTGCGCGCACAAGTGTGTCTTGTGTTTGTCGGTGTGCATCGCTCTATTATGTGTATATATGATATATATACGTAGTATGGCTCCTAGGTGAGGGGTTAGCAGTGAGGTCAGGTTATTATTACATGGTTATGAGGTTTGTCTATTTAAGTGTGTCTACACACACCCTCATCCCATCTCCGTACCTCCTCCTTTACCCTCTATGTGGTGCATCACGTGTGACACACATGCTAAGTTAGGGATCCACACGGACACGACCCTTGGCTGAGCCGTGCCCGTATCGTACAGTCACAACCGTGACTGGTTCGTTCATCCTGGTCCACTCGATGATTTTTCTTTGGTGTCTGGTCTGTTTGACAAGTGGGCCTTTGGCTAGGCCTTGTCTCGGTCTTTTACAAGCAAGTAATCAAGCAAGTTTACATCTTACAAGCAAGAGCTCACTCATTACTACAAGCGTTACGGGCACGTACATCAAGAACATCAAGCACATCAAGCCCTCATAAACGATCTAAAGCACGTGGGTGCAAGGTGTGGGCATCGTACCTGTGTTTTGGTTTGTGCCTAAGTGATCGTCGATCGTTTACCCTGGGGCCATCGTGACCTCTTTCCTCTACTTAGTGAGCTACCGCGCGCACTGTGGGGCCATCGTGGCCGTGTTTATTAGTGGGCCTAAGCATGCACAAGACAGAGGCAGACGCAAGACAGTAATGCATCGCAAGGCAACAATAAGACGCAATCACAGTGTTCACTGTTCCAGGTTGTGAAAAAAGGGCTGTGGTGGCTGTAAGGACTGATACCGCGGTTGCCCCGCGTTGCACTGCAGGACAGGACCGTTAGCCCCCCGTGGTAACAGTCCCCTGGCCGAGGGCCATCAGATTTTGTTGTGTACCTTGTGATCCTTTCCCTGGCCTCTATCTCTACTATCCCTCGTGCTCCCTTGTGCAGGCACAGTCCTACGTTGCTGTTTGACACTCCCGTCAATTCTCCTGGCAGTTTTTTTCAAAAAGTGAAATTTTTGCACTTTCGCGTCGCACCGCTGCGCATGTACCATTACCTTCAGTTTTGTTTAAAAGTGTGATTTCACTTTGCCTTTAGTTTTAATTCTTTGAAAAACTACCTGCCCTTACCTGCTGGACCCCACATGCCTCATGCGACACGCAGGGACCAGACTCTACGCGCAACAGCTCGCGATTTCGCCTACTACTTATTGCGGGACCTGCGGGATCCCGTTTGTCAATTTCTGTATTTTGGCGGTGGTTCGATTCCCACCGATCCGAGCTACTCCAGCGGCCGTGCGGCCGGCTCCGGGATCGCCTGCGTAGGTTCGATTCCCTGTGGGAGGGAATCTGCTAACCTAAGATTTGCCACTGTTTGTGACTGCTACGTTCCTCTTGGGCATGTACTTCCTGCCCGTGGCAGTCGTTTTAAGTGGGGGGGTGAAGCAGGTCACAACCCTACCCTGGCATTTTACCCCTAAGGGAGCATTATTTGGCCCTATATATGGGATATATGTTGGATAGGGTATATCATATTCCATTTCCTTGTTAGGAACATAGGATGTGGGATAGATAAGGCAATCTTGGATGTTTAGTAGTTATTCAATTAGTGGATGATAGGGTGGATTTCTCATATGTGCATATCAGGTATTTCATTGGCTATGTGTACCATATCTGTTTGCAGGATACTATTCAGTCAACACTATCGTTATGTCTTCGGTGCCAAGCAATGTTGCTGCCCATGCCACTGCGACCTCTGCTCCTGACCACCCGGTCTGGTTTCACCATGATATGCCATGACCCTCCATGGACATAACTTCACGTTAAAAATACGTAGGAACCCAAGGAAAGTTGCTATGCAACCCCAACACTCATGCGGTACACTCGAAAGTCGTATTAAAATATTCGGTTGCACGGTTCAAGAGTTATGTATCACTTTCTACCCTCTTGACCATTATCCCTTGCTATACCGGGCATGTGTACACACCAAATGCGTTTGATGCTTCCCAAATTAAGTTGAGACCGATGCGGTTCCAACCCAATTCTCGAAATTGATACTACTCGCGGTGAACCGGAGATATGATCTTTCAAAGTGGCCTCACGCATCAACTTTGTTTCGCCTATATCTCTAAGCAAAACGAAGGGCATAACAAAAGGAAGGTTGATTCGTGGTCGGGGAAAAATGTCGGACCACTCGAGATTCGTCATATCGAGTGCGGCGATGTCGAAGTCGAAAATCCGATTCTGAAAGTCTGAAAAAATCGGATTAATTTTGCGAGTGTATAATATGAAAATTGCGGAAGCAACGAACCCTTTACTGATGAAATCTGACCCTTCATCGGGGTTTCCGCCAAAATATCTGTAAATAACAGTTAACCAATCGGTTACCGCAAAATCGCGAGCCAACTGACAGTCGCCGATACATTGACCATCAGAACGGAAGGCTGAAAAATTACGGAAACATTATGATAAAAAAACCCTGTTGATTCCTGATATTCTGATGTATAGATTTCCGCTGGCGGCGCCTCAGTACTGAATATGGCCGCTCATAGCCGGAATGGCCAAACCTATCACACTATCACATCGGGTTAGGTCAGGTGGATGGGAGGGTATGATATCAGCCAATGGCGGCTTGCCGGCACATAGATACACACCCCAAGTGACCCAAAGATGGCCACGGGGGTCCGAACCGGCTTCACCCCCCTTCTCAGAGCGTTGTTACCGCTCGGAAGTCATTGAAGAGAGGACGGGAGGACCCCAATGGGCTCCAACCCCCCCCCCCCCATGTCCCAAGGACACATGGAGGCCCCACACACGTCGTAGGCGTCCCCCACGCCCCAAGGGAGGGGTGACGACACTGATAATCGGTGCCCTACGCCATATCCGGTCTCCTCTTGATCTACAACATGGACCAAGGGGATCAAAGAGAGAGAAACGTTGTCGATCGATCTAAATACGTATACCACGATGAAATATATACGTGGAGATGGGGTGAAGGGGGTATATGGCCAATCAAGTCCCAAAAATCCCCGGATGAACGCCCTCACCCGTCTCCCAAGCACAGAAACAAACAAAGATGCCAAGGGGGATCCATTACGGTGCTACTGCAGCCACCAAATGGACCAACACGTCCTTGACATCCAAAGAAATGCTCTTTTTCTTCAGGTAGTCCATCCAGACCGTGGTGTACCTCGGCACGAAACTGCTCGGAGGCTCCCACGAATCCCTGGATGCGGCAAATTTCTTCCAACGGACTTTATAAAGCCTACCCCCAGGCGTCCCCGGGTCCGGCTTGTCCGCCGGGATCCTCTCAGCGGTGAAGTTGTCGTTCTCACCCTCGTCGTCCGAGTCCACATCGCCGGCCGTGAACTCGAAGGTGACGGGACATCCGCTGGGGTGGGGTGCTCGGGGACGAAGCTGGGTATGGTCGCGGTCCAGGATCTTGTTATCCCCCACACGAACCGCATACACATCCTGCCCGACCTTCCGCACGATTACCCCCGGCACATACCAAGACGCCTGCCGATGCCTGGACAGGACATCCTTGTGGTGCTGCTCTACCCACACGGTGTCTTGGAGAGCATACTTCTGGACTTTTCCCTGCTTCAAGTACTTGGCCCTCTTGTCATGCTCGTCCTGAAGTGCCTTGCACACCTTGGCCGCCGTGTCGTCCGCCTCAGCCATCATGGCGGTCGCATCCCGGGCCACTTTGCCATGGTTCAACCACGGGAGAGTGCGTGACACTCGATCCCGTAGGAACAGGATGCGATGGGGCGACAGTCCAGTGGGTCCCGGAAGGTCATGGTACGCTTGGAGCACTCTCCACAGCGAATTGTACAAGTTCCGGCCCGGTTCGTCGATGTGCAGCTGGCGGAACTTCTCGAACATCTGCCGCCCGGCAACCTCAGCCCGGCCATTCGACCGGCTGTGGTACGCCACGGTCTTGGCGTGTCGAATGCCCATGTGCTTGCACATCGTTTTGAACCACGTCCCCACAAATTGACTGCCCCGATCGCTGCAGATGACGGCTGGGACATCAAAAATCGTCAGCCAATGCCTGATCATGGCATTAGCGACGGCCTTGGCCTGCAGCCCCACTCCATGCTTGTCCTTCTTGTCCTTCTTCTTAGACTTCTTGCCAGGGACCGCCACGATATACCCACTGTGCCTATCGGCCGCCAGGATGACACAGTCGTAGGTCTCTCCTTCCACGGTGACTTCCGGCATGGTGAATACATCCATGGCCACGGACCGCATAGGGGCCTCCGGTATAGCCGTATACACCGGGTTGCCCGCTGTGGAGTGGTTGGGGCTCTTCGTGGCCCGACACACGGCACAGTCGCTGCAGTACCTATCCAGGATGGCGTAGTACCCCGGAGGGAACTTGAAACGCCACTCCAGGTCCTGCTGCATCTTGTCTCGGCCAGGGTGCATGAGCTGGGCGTTGTGCCAATGGTCAATGAGCTCCTCCACTCGGTTCTCGGGCACCAGCAGCTTGTCCTTGAGGAACAGCTTTTCTCCATCCTCGGTCAAGCCCTCAGGCCATTCGTCGTCCGACGGGGCGCTCACGGCATTCCAGTACTTGCTCCAGTGGTCGGATGCCGCGTAGTCATCCGACCAGTCCTCTGTGAGCGCCGACCTGACTAGCTCTACAGGGGCCACCATCCATTGCTCGAGGGTTTCCTCTCGAATAGCTTGGACGCGGGCACCCCGGAACTTGGCCAGGTCCGTACGGTTTGCCATCACCACAAAGCACTTGACCCCCTCTTGCTCCATGGCCTTCTCCATTTCGATGATGCGCTTGGCCTCCTCGGTCTCCTCGGCGTCCCCATGGCTGGATATGTCCATCCACGCCTTGCCCGCGGGGTAGGCCCATCGACTGAGGCAATCTGCCACAGTGTTGTCCTTCCCCGGGACGTATACGACGCTGAGGTCGAACTTGGCGAACGTCTCGTGCCACCGGGCCCTCCTTGCCGCCGGTCCGGAGGGGGTGTCGACGTGCTCCTTGTGCCAGCTCTGCAAGGACTGATGGTCCGTGCAAACCACCACCGGTTGCAATCCGATGTGGCCAGACCACTTCCTGAGCCCACAGACAATGGCGTACGTCTCCTTCTCCCTCGCGGTCCAGGTTCGGCGTTGGCCCTCGGCCAGGATTCGACTCCAAAACGCCACGGGTACGTGCGACCCGTCGTCCCGGATCTGCTCGAGGACTGCCCCTACAGCATAGTCCGAGGCGTCCGTCCGTAGCACGAATCCCTTGTCCGGGTCCACCAGGAATAACCCCAGCTGCCCCAGGAGTCGCTCCTTCAGGCGGCTGAACGCATCTTCAGCCTCAGGGGTCCAGGCAAGCTTCTTCTTGCTCCCCTTCCGGCCTTCGAACTTGCCCACCTGCAGCATCTTGTGCAGCGGCCCCGAGAGTTCTGCATACATCCGGACATAGCCCGAATAGTAATTGCAGAACCCCATGAAGGACCGGAGTTCGCTGATGGTCTGGGGCTTTTCCCAGTGGTGCAGGGACGCCAGCTTCCCAGGCATGGGACGGCGTTGCCCATGACCAACCACGTGACCCGCGAACTCCACTTCCTTTACGAAGAGTGAGGCTTTGGTGGGTTTGCACACCATGTTGTGCTTGTCCAACTCGCTGAGCACTCGGCGCAGATCCTTCTCATGCGCGTCGATGAGCTCGTCCTCAGTCATGTTCTCCGTGCCGGACCCGATGATGATGTCATCCACGAAGGGATCAGCGCAGTCCCGGACAGGACCGAGTAGGTCCTCGATCATGCGCTGGAAAGCGGTGTTGCCATTCTTGGCGCCCATAGGCACCACTTTCCACTGCATGGGCCCCAGCGGCGTCGACATCGCTGTGCAGGGCCTGGAGTCCGGGTGTAGCGGCATCTGGTGATAGCCGTGTTGCAGGTCTAACACCGTGAAAATCCGCTTTTTCTGTTGCTTTTGGAGGATGGAGTCGATCAGGGGAAGCGAGTACGAGTCGTGCTCGGTCTGCTCGTTCAAACCTCTGTAATCAACCACCAACCTCCACTCGCCCTTCTCCTTCTTGGGCACGATGAAGGCTGGGCTGGCCCACTCACTGTCGGAGGGTTCGATCCATCCCCGCTCAATGAACTCGGCCAACAACTTCTTCATGGACTCGGCCCGATCGCCCTGAAGTTGGTACTCCCGATGACGATAGATCTTGGGATTCGGCTTCAGCTTGATCTTCGCTGTACCAAACCTCCCACGATCTGGAGGGTTCTTGTTGGCGACGCCACTGAATAGCCGCGGACAGGCATTGATCAGCCTCTCCTTCAGCTCAGCGACCTTCGGGTTCTCCTGGGCCTCTTCAGCTGCTTGCTTCGGTATCGATACAACCAACCGCACTGCGGTATAGGCCTGTTCCGGGTCCGATTCCGACCTCTCCTCGTCCGATATGCCGTCTTCATCGTCGTGGGGTGCATTTCCCACCGATAATCTTCGAAAATTTGCGGTGTCGGGCTGGTTACTGTCGCTATCGGCCCCCATTCTTGGAAATTCCCACGTCGGCGGGTCCGACCCAACCGGACCATCGTATTGGTCCGGGATGTGATCCATGACCCTCGCCACGAACTCATCCTTCTCGTACTTGCCGGTGACCAACATCTTGTCATCCCACCAATGCGGAGATGTGACCATGGCCCGCCTCTTCTTGGCTGCGACACGGTCGTGCATCCCCATCCGCATGTAGTTGACGACGTCGTCGATCTCGGCGTGGGACAGGACGTCAATGCCATCAATAGGCTGATCCGTCCCCTCCTTGGGCTCAAACATGACCCTCATGGGCACCGCCTCCACCCTACGGATGAATGCTTCCTCACCCGTGGGCTGGGCTTGCGCCCCATCCACCAGGAAAGCCTTGGTACCCCACGTTTGACCCGGGGAGGGCATTGATACACCCTTGGTGTCGATGAACAACTCCTCTTCCTGCCCGAATGACATCTCGTTCAGGGTGATGGAGTCCAGCGTCGACTTGAGACCCTCCAGCGGACATGGGATGGATCCTATGCCGGTTATGACCAGGATCCCCTTCGCCCTATCCGCAACGATCTTCTCCACCGTACGTCTGGTGTTATCCAGGGAGCCATGCCAATACATGGGCCCCCACTCCTTCAAACCCCACTGCCTGTGCCAGGCTGAGTCTCCTCGATGCCAATGCCTCCTACACTTCCGCAGAAGTGGGGCATCCCGGGAAGCGAAGACGTCCGTCTCGGGCGCTTCGGCTCCCAGCGTCTGGATCATCCTGGCATACACTTGCGGCGCCATTCCATACTCCGTGAGCTGAACTCCACGGTCTCCTCTCGACTTGGCACCCACAGCTTGCACCGCTTGGACGATCCGATCCTCTTCCTCAGCATTCCATTGGGATGATCCGCATGCATAGTCCGTGGACAGCCATGTGAGGCATTCATCATCCTCCCGGACCAGCGTTGCACGATGCAGAAGGGCTCCAATGGCGTTTGCCACCATGAAGTCATACGCCATGATCATATCCCAATCTGTAATGTCGGCCACATAGAAGTTCCCGGATAGAGTGCTTCTCTTCGCCAGACCAGGGCGGTTCAAGCGCTCATGTTCCCAGAATTCCATACTGATAGTGGCCTCATGGGTGCCCCCACCCATGATCTCTCCGTTGGCGACCTTCAGGCGGACCGGTCTCCGGCTGGGCTGCAGGAGTTCCTCCTTGAACAACCCTCTCCGACCAGGCTCACCTGGGCACCCGTATCCACCAACACATCCACCACCTTCTCCTCCCGTCCGCACCGTACTCGCACTTTCAAGTGCAACTGCCGCTCGTCGCCATGAGGTGTATGGACGACTCTCATGGCATGCAACTCTAGCACGTCCGGGTGCATCAGGACTTCAAGGGTATGGTCACGGATGGTGTAGATCTTGGGTTGATCCTGCCCGTCCACGGGGCTGTCCGTGGTCGCTCTTTCCTTCTTGCCATGTCCCGTACCCACATGTACTTCCCTTGGCAGCGCGCTCCAGGGGTTGGGAGTGGCGAAACTCAGTGGTTTTGGCTCTTCCGGAGCCTTCTTCGGCACCCGATGTGCCTCTGATTCCTCAGGGATTCCACTGATTTTCGGAGGAGAGACCTCCGAGGTCCCACTCCCGTGGGGGCTAAGGTTCCATTTCGGCTCGGCATGAACGCCCGTCTGCCCATGGCTAGGCCACTTTAACTTATGCTTGCCGGGGGAACCCCGCCCTCGCATCAAAAAAAGAAACACCACACAAAAAGTAGTACCATTTCAGTGCTTGCACAAAATAGCACAAAACATGAGAATATTTGCTTTGTGTCCTAGAATTTTTTAGTTGTATCTCAGCAAAGGCCAAACACCATATTGCTGGTTGAATTACCTAAAATGATTGTTGGGTTTTGACAGTGCCATTTTCTGTCGCAGCAAAAGGCAAAAGGGCATGTATTCGTCCTTTGTATTTTCCAACATGGCCCCCGGCCCAAAAATCAAAAAAGGGTTCCATACTTATCCCATATCAACACATCGACAAATGTCCTAGGGGCCAAAAAGGCAAATTGGGCAAACGGAACAGTTTATTCATTGGTATAGCATTGGTCAAGGGTGTGTTGGCCCAAAAAGGTGCTACGTGTACTAAGGATGCTAACATTCTCCTAAGATTCAACAAAAAAGAAGGTTCTGAGCGATCAATTTTCAATGAAGCTCCTTTTCGCAAAACACAATTGGACATCGTCAACATTTAGTGTCTGAAATAGCTTTGTTTTCCGGATCCGTCCAAACTAGCCTGTATTTTTGTCTCGGCTGCTATTGAGCTGTTGTTGGCAGCTGCCGGTTGGTTTATGGAGACTTAGCCTGCAATATTGATGAAGACACTCTTACTTCTATGTTATTTGCAGAATAACACTACACTCAGGATGTGTATGTTTTGTTCGCTCGTAAGTCACTCTTTGTATCAGTGTATTATGATTTTGGATTCTCTTTCTAGACACACTCTTCTGTGATCCGCTTTGGCTACTGCTGTTTGCGTTTCACCAGATTTCCATGGCACACCATTGCCTTTTTTTAAGAAACCATTCAGATGATTGCTTGATCCGGCAAGACCATTCAAAAATATCGAGTAATTTTAAGAACACGTGACAAGGAATAAATTACTTGTTTGTAACCAGTTATTCGCCGATCCAATAGAGCCAATAAAAAGAGTTGCGGGTCACTTTCTAATGCATTATGTGTGACAAGCATCAAGTACTTTGCACCGCAAATTGTAAAACCGGTGTAGGAATAGTGCTAAAATGAACATATCTAGACAATTCTTCTTAACCGCATTTTGGGACGTTGAAAAATATTCATACCTGCGGTGTCCAATTGTTGTGCTCTCTAGCTATTTGTAGATTTGAACCAACCATTTTAGAAAGCTGGCCACCATAGTCTACATCTATCGCCTTGGCAATTGAACAATTGATTTGGTAATAAGTAAAGCTTTCTTTGTAACCGAGGCCCAAGCATATATGTATCCTCTTTTGGGATAAATTGATTTTGTTCGTGCGGCTTCAAATTGCATACCACTAAGGTACCTTATTATCCAAAATTGTTAGACACTGGCCCAAAAAGCCAAACTTGTGGGCCTCTTAACTTTAAAACAACTTTATGTTGCTAAAGCAAAGAGTGCCATAAGTTCTTCATGCAAATTGGCGCAGCAAGGATGCCACTTTAAGGACTATGTTGTAATGATTGTATGCCCAATTTGTTTCGCGGTGTGTGGTAGGCCGGATTCATTCGCCGCATGTGCTAGGAGGCTTTGTACCGGGAAGAGCTGCTTTGTGAAGAGTAGGGCGTACCACGCGGAGGATGCAGCGGTGCAGTCCCTGCTCAATTTCGAGACCATGGACACACATGTGACAATGAACTGGCTGAAGTTTCTGCAGCGTCCGTACGAGCCAGCCCTCCTACAACGGGTCGCCGCGGACATGTCTAGACCAAAGAAAAACATCAAGGAAATCCAAGACCGGGCCTCTACTTACCAGAAGCAGCAGTGGATCAATTGGCATTGGGGAGCCGTGAAGCCGGTTCGGACCCCCGTGGCCATCCTTGGGTCACTTGGGGTGTGTATCTATGTGCCGGCAAGCCGCCATGGGCTGATATCATACCCTCCCATCCACCTGACCTAACCCGATGTGATAGTGTGATAGGTTTGGCCATTCCGGCTATGAGCGGCCATATTCAGTACTGAGGCGCCGCCAGCGGAGATCTGTATATCAGAATATCAGGAATCAACAGGGTTTTTTTATCACAATGTTTCCGTAATTTTTCAGCCTTCCGTTCTGATGGTCAATGTATCGGCGACTGTCAGTTGGCTCGCGATTTTGCGGTAACCGATTGGTTAACTGTTATTTACAGATATTTTGGCGGAAACCCCGATGAAGGGTGAGATTTCATCAGTAAAGGGTTCGTTGCTTCCGCAATTTTCATATTATACACTCGCAAAATTAATCCGATTTTTTCAGACTTTCAGAATCGGATTTTCGACTTCGACATCGCCGCACTCGATATGACGAATCTCGAGTGGTCCGACATTTTTCCCCGATCACGAATCAACCTTCCTTTTGTTATGCCCTTCGTTTTGCTTAGAGATATAGGCGAAACAAAGTTGATGCGTGAGGCCACTTTGAAAGGTCATATCTCCGGTTCACCGCGAGTAGTATCAATTTCGAGAATTGGGTTGGAACCGCATCGGTCTCAACTTAATTTAGAAAGCATCAAACGCCTTTTGTGTGTACACATGCCCGGTATAGCAAGGGATAATGGTCAAGAGGGTAGAAAGTGATATGAAACTCTTGGACCGTGCAACCGAATATTTTAATGCGACTTTTGAGTGTACCGCATGAGTGTTGGGGTTGCATAGCAACTTTCCTTGGGTTCCTACGTATTTTTAACGTGAAGTTATGTCCATGGAGGGTCATGCCATATCATGGTGGGAGCCACTGTTGAGGGTATGTGTTATATGCATGGTATGTGCTTCGATATGCTCACGCCCATGTTATATATCTCCGTTTGTAGGAAGATATATGGAGTCATACGTGGCAAGGGCTTCGCCCATGTCCCAATGGTGAACTCCATAGCGCTAGACTCAGTCTACCGCTCATATAGTGCATGTGAGAGGGCTTACGGAGCGACCCACAAGCGACAATATCAATTTTCCCATTTTCATGGTGCGTGTTGGGAGGAGGTTCGAAGGTGTCCTTATGCGTCCATATGGGGATCCAAGTGGGGGGATTGTTTGCAAATGGTCCCAAGCAATTGTGTTTTGAGTCATAGGTTGACACCATGGGTGAGCGAAGTTATATACTAGTGTAATTATCTTGAATTTGGCATTATTTGCATGTTTTTGACCTCATTTTATGCTCATTTTTGTGTTTTATGTGCTCAACTGGTCGGCTAACAGTAAAGTGCCTAGAGATCCGTGAACTATGGTATGTTGCTTATATGTTGGCATATGCTTCGGTGTTGTACCTCACCATATGCCAGATCACGTGGTCACTTTGGCTTGGCACACGAGGCCTCACAAAATTAGGTCTCAAACTCATGAGCTGACTTGTGAAGCATGTCATGTACATAACCGGAGGGGTTTCGGAGCCCATGATGGGATATTCTTGGGCACGGACCTTTGGTCTATATCACCCTTGTATACTACTTTCCGGTTTGACACATGCATGGAGCATTTGAATATTTGCCGTATGCATTTTTGAGTATATAATTGAATTTTGGGCATTATGGTGTGATTCGCCTGATTTTGTCATGTTGTGAGGTCATCTTCATGGGGCAGTTCTCCAAGCCCATTCGACTCCGAGTCCAACCAAGGTTGTGTCAGGGTAGGGCATGGTCCTGAGTGCCACTCTAGGCCATGGCACACCACCTCCCCTATTAAGCTAGGATTTATAGGCTTGGGAGTGAACACATTTCTGGGGTTTGTGTAGTGACTTTTGACACATGGCATTTAGCCATCTGACTTGACTGGGTTCAGGACACCATGTTGGTGAGTCAAGGGAAGGTCTTGAGTCCAGGGAATGAGGGGTCTATGGCTGTGATTGTGTACATTTTCCATCTTTCCCCAACTTTGCTTTATTTGTGTTCATATGCCAATTTCAGGGCTTTCCTCTTTGGTGCAATTCTTGTACATGCCCGCCACCGTGGGACGACCGGTGTGCTGAACGGAAGCCCGCAGCGTGGATTGGATTGTGGATTGGGTTATTGCTGTATTTGTGGGATCTGGTTGCTGTTCAGGGTTGAAGGAGGATCACATTTTCTATATTTTTGGATTTTGGACCCTGGAATTTGAGGAATGCAATCGTTGATCCGGAGTAAATCAGCAGGGGTAACAGGCGGAAGGGGCACAGCGGGGGCCGGTCCTGGTAGGGACCTTCTTTATGGTAGCAGAGGCGTACCTGCTGCCCCTACCTACCGCCGACCCGGGGACTTGGGCCCCTATGAGCCCTGCCCAAGTACGCCCCGGGTGCGTATTGTGGACTCGGTGGAGACCACGCCGGAGATTGGAGCCAGAGAAGAGCCGAGACGCTCAAGAGCATGGCGAACTCCGGAAGTTGAAGCCCGAGTAGAGGTACGACATTCGGGAAGAGGAGGACTTGACATGGAGGACCTGGTCTCCATGTGCGAGCGTCGCTGCCGCAAGGCATGCAACCTCCGCCCCGCCGCGGAGGACTCTGAGGAGGCCTGCCATTCAGGCAGCAGTGGAGGACGGGCCCGGCGCTACCGGAAGCGCGGGTCACCCAAGCCCGCGGCAGGGGACGCCGGGGCTATGGATACGGACCCCAGCCCGGTCAGGCTGTGGGAATCCGAGGGGCACTCCGATGGCTATCAGACTTGCTTCCCCTCGGAGTCGGAGGAGACGCCCGCGCCGATCGCCAGGGCGCATACGGCCCCCGAGCCCGCCCTGAAGCACGACGCCGAGGGCTTGGAGAGGCCAGCCAGGGCCCGGACGGCACCTGTGCCCCGGCACACGGGACCAGAGACGGACGCCATAGGCGATACGCCCATGGGCGATGAGTCTGAGGCGCCGGGAACCGCGGGATGCGCTGGATCAGGCGGAAAGCACGCCGCGTGTCACTGCGAGCACGTGTCCTTCCTCATGGGCAAGTACCCGAAGATGGGGATGGACGCCATCGTGCACCGCCTCGACAGCCTGAACAACGCGAAGGACGGCCTAGAGGAGGACGTCGCCGGGATCCTGGATGACCAGTCGGCCGCGGAGAAAGACATGGAGGAGCTGCGAGCGGAACGGGACCGGTACCGGGAGAATCTGGAGCTGGCCCTGGAAAAGCAGCAGCGAGTGGTGGACAGCCTCCTCCACCTGGTGGAGGACATGTCGGGACGCCTGAAAAGGCTAGAGGAGCTACAGCCCCTCGCCTCGGGTCCGGAGCTCCCGGCAAAGCCGGCAGCGGCAGAGCTCGTGGAGCGGGTTAAGACCCTCCGGAGCCCCATGGATAAACCCATGGGCGGTCCGGCAGAGGCACCCTACGCGCCTCCGCGTGTTGACCCGGGTGCGCTGCCGTTTGTTCCCATGTTCAGCGAATGGACAATGCTCGGGGAACACACGGCACCGGCTGGGTCCATGCGGGAAGGGTACGTAACCACGGACCCGAGGAGCCTGACGGTACAGATGTCCCACGCCGCCCAGGATCTACCGATCACTACGACTGCCCATGCAGTTTATGCTGAAGAGGAGATCCATAGCCAGACCATGCAGGGGCGAACCATGGGAAGCGCCGACGGACATGGTCGAGGTCATCCAGGCGGAAACCTGTGGGCGAAGGACCCCAATACGGGGATATGGACGGCCGATGGAGCAAGTCCTTCCCGCATTCCAAACCCCATGGGTTCAGGCCCAACTGGACCGCACTCCATGGAGGAGAGGGATGTACGGGGAGTGTACTCACACCCCCCGGCCACAGGTGGTATCCATCTCGGTGGAGTGGTGGCTGGGGACGTCGGAGACGCCATCACGATTGACGACCTCAGGGGAATCAAAATCCCCTACTACGATGGCAACCCCTCCAACTTGGATGACTTCATCCTGGATTGGGAGGACTTTGCCGAGGAGGTCGTCGGTGAGATGCGGGGAGCGCCGCGGGACAAGTGGGTATGCCGGACATTCCCACACCGGCTGGCGCAGGACCTGAAGGAGGAGCTGCGGGATCAGATCCGGGAAGGACTGATCCGGACGGAGCACGCCTGCCTCCAGCGGTGGGAGGATGAGGAGCGGGTGGACGCTCCGAACCAGAAGCTGGAGGACTTGTGGTCCATCCCGCTGCAGCTGGACCGCGGTGAGTTGCGGGTCCGGGAGTGGAACCGGTACCTGCGGAAGTACCGACGGAGCCTCAAGCTGGTGGAGGACTGGAACGAGTCCAGCGAGATCCGCCACTTGCTGAACGACGTCCTCCCCGGCCACTGGAAGAGGCGAGTGGAGGACGAGGAGAAGAAGCGAGCCAAGAAGCGAGTGGCGGTGAGGATCATGGCGGCGGAAGATACCCATGCGGGTATCATGGAGTTCTTCAGGAGGAACCTGGGCGAGCCCAGCCGGATGTTGGGACTGAAGAACGCCGTGTACGTGGAGGTATTTGGAGACTCCATGGGGCAAAGGTTGCTGCGCCTCAACAACGTGGAGTGGAGGCGCGGGGAGCCGCTGAGGATGCAGGTCATATTCGCCCGCATGAGCCTGGACGAGATCGTGAAGTACATCACGGTAAAGCCGAAGCTCAATGCCAAGAACGAGGCCCACGTGCAGGATCGACAAGGTCATGGACAACGAGGCCACCGAGGAGACCGCCATCATCGGGAGATCCAGGAGGACACGGCCAACTCTGCGGAGGAGGGTAGTGGAAGTAGCCAAGACCACTGGTCCCGGGAGGATCACGAGGAGGCCCATTTCTTCGCGTTTGTGGCGCACAACGTGAGGGACCATGGGCAGGATCGGTCCAGATGGAACCGGGTGGGACCCAAGAAGGGCAAAGAGCCAAGGAGGATCGGGAACCCACCGCTCTCGTTCCGGGAGTACAGGTCTCAGCACGACGGGTGCTGGGTCTGTTATGGCAAGGGAAACAACCATGCACACGACCACCGTCAGTGCAAGGTGTATGAGGCGGACAAGAAGGCCTACTTCGCCGCCCACCCCGAGAAGAAGCCCAAGGAGCAGCGGATTTCCGATTGGAAGGCGAAGGGCGGAGACGGGGGAAAAGGCCAAGGCAAAGGCCAAGGAAAAGGCGGAGGAAGAGGCTATGGTGGTGGACCTGGCCAAGACCGACGAGTGAGGTCGATCGAGGAAGTTGCTGAGGACATGTTGAGGACGTTGGAGGAACTCAAAGCCCAGCAACGTGGTGGACAAAGTCCTGGCGGATCGCAGCCGGAAGGGGCTGCGGGAAGTCAAGTCTAGAGGGTGGAATGCTGTGTTATGTATAATCAGTGCTGACTGGTACATATCAGCAAAAAAAGCACACATTCAGGGTGCAAAGAGTGCCTCGGGGGCAGCAAGGGCCTGCAAAAGCACTGTCCCTTGCTGTGCCCCGGGCCATGAGGTGGTAGGCTGAGTTTGTCGCGAGCAATGGAGTGGTGGTCACCTCTGGTTGCAGCCAGTCACAATAGCTCTGTGTGTGTGGGGGGGGGGGGGATGGCTGCTGGGATGGATGGAAGATGAAGCAGACAGGATTTTTCACAAAAAGAAAGCCGCTTCCACCGTGGTCCCTTTGTGGATTGGGTGCAAGCTGTGGTTGCATTGTTTCACATTGTGCACCAAAACTGTTTTGAAAATCAACACACTTTTTGTTTGAATCTTTTTAAATAAAGATGCATGTTTTTGTGACTTTATCGAGATGTTGCAACCCATTGGCAGCCTTAATACCCATTGCAAAACCCCCTACATCAACACCGAAATTCCCCAAAAACAATGGTTCACACCGTAAAGCACCAAATGAAGGCAAAAGTCATCGATGTTGACAACAGTGAAGGGTTGGTGGTGATTGTCTGCAATCACCAAGCACAAATGCGCATTTCGTGATCAAAAGAGAGAAAACCTCAGCTCATGTGGTGCATTGTCAATGCAGTGTGCGCTCTGGCCCAGCTATGCTGCCTCCGCCTTTTGTATGCGTATCTTGTCAACAAATAAATTAGTGCCTTGCTCTGTTGGGCCTTTGTTCACACTGGCATGTCAACAACAGTAACATGTACTTCAAAATGACTCGAAAATGTGAAGGGCAGTGGAGATAAAACAACGTCCAAAACCTCAGAAAACATTGAACTATGTGTCAAGGACAGCAGGAAGGGGGATGGGATGGCAGCAAAAGATGGCTTGACACTGGGCTCAAAGCAAGAACAGTTTTGCAAGCCTACATTCCCCTCTGCACTGAGAGTAGATACAACCCCTGTATGGGGCACTGCTGTCAGGCTTAATCCGCATTAGGCTGCTCCTGAGGATCTATATGCATGCACAGTGCCCAGCTCATACCATAAGCAGAACTTGGTTTGAAGCTTCTTGTGTCACACAAGGAAATTAATGGAAGCCTGAAGCCTAGGGATGAACTGACTCAGAAAGGCGAAGCACGAGGGGTTCAGGAACTGAGCCTGATGTTGCGTTCCGTTTACATGGTGGCGAGTGCATGTCATAATGTGTAGCGGAGTACCTGCACCCTGCATGGAATGCAGGTACACCTGACACAAACCTACTGATAGATTATCCCGAAAAATCAGATTATTACTGCTCCAGGTTAGGTTAGTGTGGGTGTGCATTGGAAATACGATACTTTCAGATACCAATCTGTATTATATCAGCACAAAAGCAGTGGCAGCAGAATGTAGGAGAAAGGGCTTTCCAATCAGCAATTGGCAGGAGCACACCATTGGCCGGGCTGGATTGGCAAAGACTGGAACGGCAACACTCAGCCATCCAGGGGCAAATGGCCACATGTGGGGGCTCCGAAACCAATATCCATAGAAAGCAAGCGTCGATGATTGTTGAAATGGCAACGGTGACACGTCAACCACCGTTGATCAAACCGCTGCTCTGCAGCTGCTGCTGTCTACTTTGCGCTGTCCGGGGTATAAAGCTGTGAGCAACTCGAGTGCCCATAAATCAGGTGGCCACATTTTCTTGAGCACCTCAGGACATTTGCCAATGAGGATCAACCAAGTACGAGGGCAGATAATCAGGTGTGGGGGTGAGCACGGGAGGTTGCATGCCTGCTGCTACTTCGGTCTGGACCAATGGAAAAAGTAGCGAAGGAACGCAGCAGAACATGAACAGAACACGCATCCGGGTTGTACCCGGGCCGTGCGGGAGAGGCCCAATCGCTGTCGTGGTGGAAGTGGCCTGCTTGAGGCACTCAATTATAGTGGGCATATAGAAGTCAAGCTCGAGGTAGAGCATTGAGTTCGGGTCGTCCAGAGTGCTGCAAATCATGCAGCCGATGCAACCGGGGAGTCAAGCATTTCTCAATGGATCTCATATAATTGCGAGCTGAGCTTAATGACAAAAAGCAGGAACCCAATCCGTCATGCAATCTTCAGACAGCGCCGGCTGACCATCAGCTGCTGTCTGTTATATGCCAACTGCCATGGGCTACACGCCACCTGCTGTTGGTCGCGGGGCAATCCCCATAAAATACAGCCTTGTACTTCAGGTACCCCCATACCTGAACACCCCCCCGAAACTCCATGTCCTAAACACTATTCACTTGGCACAACCCCAAGCACAATCCCCCGCCAGGTGTAGGTTTGGTCACCAGTGAGAGGGCAGCACCCAAATGCGAATAGCCGTCCTGCATTGTGCCTTGTGCATAGAGCACCAGCATAGAGATCAGATCACCCAAAACACTGTGAATCATGCATACAATTCAGCCCCCCCGCCGCGGATACACCCATGAGATATCCCACTGTGCTGAATGCATCCGCTGCAAACAACCAACACACACACACACACACACCGCCGGACCGCCAGAGCCATGGAGCACCTTGACGCCGCAGGTGGTGGCCCTTTTCCGCTACCAGGCGAAATGCTTCGCCCACGAGTGCCCGGGCCACCTGCAAAACGGCCCCATCCACACTAGCCTGCCGTCGGAGCTGCACCCCACCCTGTGTGCGCACCTGCGCGAGCACTTCAGCGACGGCACGGCCCTGGCTCCACACCGCCGCCCACCAGAGGAGCTGTGGTACCTCCTACCCTGCACGGAGCCAGGCGCCTGGTTCCATGCCCGCCCAGCCCTGGCAATAGTGGCAGTCGATGCGGGGACCACCCTGGCCGATATGGCCAGGGCAAGGGTCGCAGAGATGGGCCACCACACCCAGGTGGCGTCGACTGTGGGCACCTCCTCTCCAACGTCCGACAGCTCGGCACCCAGATTCGAGTCTACTGGCTGGTCCTGGACTCCAACTTGTCCATGGGTGCTCTCCAAACATACATGGAGGGCGGCCACTGTGGGGGAAGGCCCACACCATCAGTACCCCCCCTGGTTGACCCCTGAGTGGGAAACCCGCACAGGGCCGTCTTCATGGAGGCAAATATGTTTTTTTTATTATTTCTTTGAACCACTTGTCAACGACTGCCCGCTTTGGCAGTAGGCTTGGGGGATGGAATCCTTCAAGTCGTTGGTGGTCGCTCTAACCCCCATCCAACATTTGAAAAAAGTGGAAACGGGACGATCTGCAGGGAAATTTGGTTGAACAATGGTCTGGTAGAAGAACGGCCCCCTCTCCAGTTTTGTCTCACATGGTGACTGCCTGACGACCGGCTCTGGGGGGTTTTGATTGGAGTGAACAAATTTTTTGTTGGTACTTGGCGGTCGGTTCGTTGGGGTAGGGTGCGGGTTGGGATGGGATGGACAGCCAGCACCGGTCTTGGTCTTGACGCGATGTAGAGCAGCCTCTGCTCCCCATCACCACAGCAACTATCCTGCCAGGACGTCTCGGTGAGTGGTGAGAGGGGCGAGGTGAGACCCGCTTGACACACGCGCGCGTACACACAGCAGGCATTGTCTTGGAGATGTAAGTGCACTGTACGCAGGGCTTGCATATGTGAGTGGTCTACTCCCGCCTCATGGGTTGTCACGTTGTGTGAGGACCCAAATCAGGTACCATTTGCTCAAGGCGTAGTACAAAGCCCCGTGCCGCACGACATACAGCAACAGCACCTCTGGGACGGGTAATCCGTCGCCCTGGGGGCCTAACACCTGCCCCGCTGTCACTGCCCAATCGTAACCCCCCAAGAAGATCCATAACGGAATTACAAGTGTCCGGACCGGCCCTGCCGCCGCACGCAGCCTCTCCAGAAATGTGTCCTCAGGTTTCGTAACCTGCAGCAGCGATCAAGGCAGTCATAGGGCGGTGCAAAGGGCAGTGAGAAGGGCATTGGTGGTTGGGGCCATGATAGGGGCAGTCGATGGCTCGGATTCTACCCAAATTATGGTGGATGGCACCTTCGAGTATGACGTCGGATCACACAACGGTTGGAGCAAGGAACTAAACAGTGGCTGTATTTTTTGACTATTTTGGGTATGGGGCAGGCAGGCGTGTGGCGGGTACCATGAGCATTCAAACGCACTGGAACGGGGAACAAAGGTACGTTTCCTCACCAAAACCACAACACAGAACCAACAACAGGCCATTGAAGGGTGCGTGTGGTGTTTTCAAGGCGGCCTCTGGGCACTGCAATCCATCATGATTCATCACCACGAGTCTCATGAAGGCAATGTAGGTATTTAGCGCTACCAAAAGTAGCCAAATCCAAAAAAAAGGTGTCAATTTGGGCCACTTTGAGTGCCCAGTGCCGGCATTTTGGGGTCCCAAGAGTGCCAAGGAAGTAGGATGGGTGCCAAATGGTGAGGGGATGCGGCTTTTCTTTTTGATTTCGGTGGTTGAAATACACACGGTACCCATTGTCCGACTGCCATCCAAATGCCAAAACAAGGCAATTTCCGGCAAATTCTAACATTTTTTGAAAACAACTGCCGCCACTTGCTCATCGCCCGTCGCCACTGTTGCGTTCCTTGCTCAAACTCTTTGTGATGCAACTTGACATTCAAAGGTATCATCCATCAAAATTTGTGCCGAACACGAGACAAGAGTGACGGAGTGGGAAGGTGGGGCACTTTCCATCAGCTTGCTTGGTAGGACCATTGTGCAGGTTTGGCTTTCCCCTTGAGGCCTTGATAGAGCAGGGGAAGGGGGCCAAGGCGTATGCAGGCCAAAAGTTTAGGTGGCCGGGGACCTAAGGCTCAGGTGTGGGGGGGGGGCGGCGAAAATTTAGGTGGTAGGGACCGAAAGTGGCGGCGATCCACAGTTTAGGTGGTGGTCAGGGGGGGGCTAAAGTTTGGGTGGCTGGTGCACATTGCCGGGGTGAGCGACAACTACCTGCCAAACGGTCATCCACTGGGACCCCACGACTTGCATTCCGTCCGCCAGCAGCCGCTGCAGGAGGTCTGGGGTGTGCTGGACCCTGTACAGCATCGCGACCCGGCGGTCCCCCGCCTGCCAGGCCGCGCGCAGCGCCTCCAATGCAACGGTGTTGCGCCGGGCGATAAGCTCCGGGGGCGGGGGCGGGCCGGGGCTGCCAGCCTCGGGCGCGGGTTGGCGGCTGGTTAGGATCTGCGCAAGCGCCAGCCGCCGCGCACCCCCGACATCGGAGGCCATCAGCCGGTCCAGCAGCGCGCCCAGGACCGGCGCGGGGCGGTCCCCTACCCAGAGCCAGTCCTGGAGCACCATCGCGAGCTCAGGAGCGGGAGCGAGCCACGCGCACGCGCGCAGCGGCGACGGCCGGGGGTCGGGGCCCAAGAGAATGATCCGCAGGGCCTTGAGGAGAGGCGGCGGGGCCGCTTCGCCGGACGCCCGCTGCCACGCCCGCAGCCGCTCGGCGGAGACGTCAGCCACGTACCAGCCCTTGGCGTTCAGGGGCAGAGCCGCGGTCTGGGGCACGAGGTCGTGGGTGGCGGCGAGTTGCTGGGCCTCGGGCGTTGGGTCAGCCCTGAGGCAGACGAAGGGAACAGGGGGGGGGGCAACGACACGGGGCCGGGGTACGGCAGAGGGTACGGGCACATGGCACAAGCATCTGCCTGTGTCCCTTGGAGTTACGCTACGGGCGCTGTCCGTCACTCGCTGACCGCCGCCGTGGGTTACCCTCTGACCACTGCCCGTTACTCTCCAACCGCCGTCCGCTACCCCGCTACAGTTACTCTGCGACCGCTGTCACCGAAACTCCCTCCGGCAATGGCACAAGGGGCACATAAGCGTAGGCTGAGGGCAAAGAGAACGGACATCAAAACAGGCGGTCGAGGGTCGACAGTGGGCGGTGGGCAGGGGATATGCACAGCGCGGGGGTGGGGGCGCATGGCGTGGGCATCAGGGCACTGCACCCGCTTCACAGCGACACGGAGGACCTGCGGGCCAAGCGGCGGCGGTCGGTCGCATCGGTGACGAGATTCTCTTCGGCCGTGACACACCCGTACAACACGCAGTCCTGATCGTCGCTGCAGAGCGCCGCCAGCCCGTCGTAGTACTCCTGCGTGCCCACCTCCGCGCACGCCCACAGACTCACCTCCCGCCCGTCGGAGTCCCGCAGCGTCACCCCGCGGCTCTGGAGCCGCGCGCCGCCACGCGTTTGGGTGATGCGGAGGAAGGCCTCAGACTGAATCCGGTCGGCGTCTGCCATCCCCGTCGCTCTGCAGACAACGCGTCGGCCATGGGCCGCAGGGCCCGGGGGGGGGGGGGGGGGTGTGACCTAATTAAAAAACAGACAAATGCAAACCAGAGGTAATGCACTCCAGGGCCCGGGAGGGGGGGGGGCTGCCTACTCCTCCGGGGCTGGACCATAAAGGCAGGCGGATGGGCAGGTCTCGATCTCAGAGACCCCTACACCACATCTTTGCGTGTGACTGTCATGCGGAGCTGTCGTGTACCAACGAGCAGCGGCTGCTGCGCACACCACAACCCTTAGCCTCGTAGCCCACCACTTGTACTGAGTGCGAGCACCTGCCATGTTGACGTGCGCACGCACGCAGATTGAGAAAAGAGGGGGAGAGAGAGCGAGAGAGCGAGAGGGGCACAGGCACGCGTGCACAAACGTAATTTGCGAGGCACAGCACAAAGCGTTTTTGACAGCCACGGTTTGTTTGGGGCATGGACCCAGCGGCATAACGCAGACATTCAATACGGTGCAGACGTGCAATGACAGGAGTGGAGGGCCAGGGGAGTCACGCCCGCTTCACTCTGCCTGCCTGCCGCAATGGCAACAGTGGGCGGCCTGCTGACACACAGGGCCCATCCACACGCACACACGGGGCGTCCTCCAGGCTGAAAGACCGGGATGATGGTGTCAGTGTAATTCTGCTCGTGCCATTTTGCATCATTGTGGAGCCAGTGTACACACACACACGGGCGCGCGCACGCGAATACATGCACGCAGATGAATATCATGAACCATATTACACAAAATTGCACCCCAGACTTCAAAAACAGGAAATCACTGACCCCCCCCCCCCCCCCCCTGCGTGCGCACACACCACACATCCCACAGATGTCATAAAAACGTTTTGGCAAGTGTCGGCAGGCGTGAGCAAAGTTTTTGGCAAGTGGAAGCGCCAAATATGACCCCCAACGCAGTTGTGTGTGTGTGCTTGTGCGCGCGCGCCCGCTGGAGGAGGCACCCAGTGTGCTGGAAACATACAAGCAGCCTGACGGCCGGTCTCTACACTGACAAAACACCTGCGCTTCGGGTGCAGAGGGGGCCGGAGGCTGACCTTTCCCAGTCTCACTCTCCGCCCTCACCCACTCCTCTCCGCCAATCCCCTTCTCGAATATTGGCCGCCTTCCACGGTCCGCCCAGGACATTGGGGCACGGGGTGGGGCGGGGGGGGCAGCCTGGCCTCACCGTGGCTCTCGAAAGCGGTGCGGAAAGGATGCCATCGAAACAACGCCGACATTTCTTGAAGCAGCAGATCTCCGGGGCAGCCTGCACTTTAGCAAGTTCGGGGCCGGGGCCCTTCAATCCCTTCTTGGAGCCCCCCGCACGACAAAGCGTCGCATTGCAAGTGCAGGACACAACACTCGTGGCTCGCCTACCTCTCATTGAAAGTTCTGCCACAGCCTCAGTACTGACTGCATCGGGGAGGGGTCGCGGCAGCGAAAACAACGAAACCAGACCGCACTTCCCCTTCAGATCGGGTGACAGGCGCACGACTCGGCACATAAGCCCCTGACCATCACACGGCACTGCCCCCCGAGTGGCCGCATCCGCAGACACTCCGCGGACCACAACGCCGACCAGCGCGGCAACAACGCCTACACAGCCACACGGCCACACGGCGGCGTTGCGCTTCAGCTCCTGCCGCGGCGGAGACAGCGTACGAGGCGTTTCCCTCTGCCGCAGAGAAGTGGTGGAGCATAAAACAGCACAAAAAATGGGGGGATTGGCACTCCTTGTCTAAGTTGTGGTGAATGGCACTGATCCCATGAGGCGGAGGCATTCGGGTGCCAAGGCTGATGGCCAGAGGGCAGGGGGGGAATAGGTGGGGGCGTAGACCATGGGTGTGGGGCTGACCCGGGCGGCTCACGCGACCCGCACGGACCCCACGCCATCGCTTGACGTCGCACGCACCCCATCCCTAACAATGGGCCCACTCTTGCGTGGCACGGAGCAGACCTGCCCAATCGCATGGAACGTGCGGTCTCATCGTCGTGCCCATTGCCCTTCACGTCCTCGTCCAGCCCATTTTGTTGCGGCGCTTGTCCCTGGAGCATTGGAGGGAGGGGCCATGACGCCACAGGTGCGGTGGTCCCCAACTTGACCCACCTCAGCGCCACCTCGGCGCCGTGCGCGCGGTGCACCCGCGTGTGCCATGCGCGCGTCAGACCGTTTGAGCGCAACCCCAACAAAGAACTGCCACGGCTGCCAACAGAGGCCCCCGGCGTCCCCTCAAGTAGTGGGCACGCCTCGGGTCGCACACGGCACATGATCACGTTCCGACGGCGGTTGTTGACGCCGTCGGATGCGTCAGTCTGGGCCCCGGCCCGGCCCCAAGCGCCGTCCCCGTTCAGGGCCCCCGCGCGGTCGTCCGGGCTCTTGCAGAAGGGCACGCACGCATGTCCGCATACCACGCGCCCCCGCAGCTCCCGTTTGATGTCCTCGGCACTTTCAGCGGCTGCTTCGGGCAGGCCCGCCCGGTCCTGTGCAGAGGGGGACGGGGGGTCAGCACACACGGACCTGCCGCGAGGGGCCCCTTTTCAGAGGGAGGGGGGGTCCAGCCCCCCCCCCCAAAGTGGTGCTGAGTCTTTAGAGGCGCCAAAGAAAATTGTTGATTGGCCCAAGGCCCGGAAAACAATTTGGCCCAATCTTTTCAGGGAAAGGGGGGGGGGGTGCCTCTCATCCCCCGCCCCCCCCCCCTCTGGTGGTGCCGAGGTGCGAAAAGGACCCCCGGGGGCAGCCCTGGCCATCCCTCGCCCCGGCGCACGCGGGAAACGCGCCGTCCGTCAGGACTTCGGCGAATGACAGGCGGACTCAAGAATTTGGGGCGGACCCGCGAATGCGGATTCGAATGACGTCTGAAAAGGGCCCAAAGGGCGAGTCCTCAGGATTCGCGAATTCAAATCCCACAACCGACACCCCCCGTGAGCAATGCGCAGTGTATTGGCGCGGCTTCGCGGATCGGACGCCCCACCCCGTCCGGCTCGCCAGGGGTCTCGCAAGTGATTGCACAGCGGCGGCGGCCTCGTCCGCGCGCCCCACCCCTTGTCCCCGTTCGGAGTCTGGGGCTGCAGCCATGGCCGAGGGAGCGGGCAGACGGTCGCGCAGGTACCGTCCCTGTGCCGTCGGCGACCGCCTCGGGCTACGGCGAAGCGCATGCGGCATCGCAACGCAGATTCGCATACCACGCGCTCCTGCAGCTCCCGCCTCACTTCTTCGGGCGTCCGCTTCACCTGATCCTGTCGGGTATTGAACTGCGCAAGCTGCTCTCTGTAGTCCTGTGCAAGTTCCGTTTGCTCAGGCTTCGGTGGCTGCCAGAAGCAGATGAGAGGAGCAGCATCCGACCGCCCTGCCCGGCGTATGTGCCGGCCCACAATCGTCCCTCCACCTGCCAGCTGCGTCTTATCTCCAGATATGTACGCATACGCGCATATACGCATGTACATGTATACGGGCATATGTATACGCGTATACGCGTATGCGTATACGTATAGTCTGTAGACACTGTGCACCACAAGCAGATGCGGCCTGCTAATTGTAGACACCGTCGGCATGTTATAGACGCGCAGAGACAATATTTGGGAAGGGGGTCGAAGGCCCCCTTCCCTAAAAACCGGTCCGCTAACGGCGTTTACCCGTGCACAAGGGCATGTATACACGTATACGCGCATACGTATACGCGTATACACACGTACACATACAGCCCTCCCTATCTCATCCCTCCTTATCTCATCCCTCCGTCTCCCATCCCTCCACAGCCCCCTCCCTCTCAAGACCACCACCCCACACCCCTGTCCCTCCGTGTACCCTCCCTCCCCACATCCCAGCCCCTTGGCCTGCCACCATCTCCATTCGCAGGACTCGGTCTCACTTTCGTACGCATTTCCGACATCGTGAGGACCCCCCCCTCCCCCCTGCACCAGCGACCAGAGGATCCGGGTGCCAGCAGGACAGCACATACCGCCTCGTCCCCGGGCTCTTCGCTTGGCTCTTCTGGCGTTGCTTGGGACTCCGGAGGTACAGGCAGGCCCTGGCAGCATTGGCGGGTTTTGGCAGGAGGACATGGTCAGGGACGCCGGTGAGCAGAAGGGGACCCCCCATTGGTCTCAGCCCCCCCCCCCCCCCTGTTCAAGCACAGGCCCCTCCACTCCCTCGCGGGGGGCTGCGAGGCATGAAACGCAGATCGCCGCAGAGTCTGCGGGATCGCACAACATGGCTCTGTCTCTGGCCGTCGAGGAAGCGCGCGAGGTCCCCTTGTGAACGCTTGTGCTTTGGCGGGAGGAGGGGGAATGCTGAGACCCCAGGGCACGCTGCCGTCAGAAGAGAGGAGGGGAAGAGGGGGAGGGGGTGTGGGACCCAAAGGTTTGTGTACCAAAAATGGCCCGACCAGATTTTCCCTCTTGTAAATTTCGTTTTCTCCCACTTTGGTCGGGGGGGGGGGGTCCAGGGGGGGTCGCGGCTCCTCCTCTGGTTGTCGGCCGTTCTAATAGCTATGACCGGTGATGTGTTCTGGATACCCGCCCTCCCCCGAGATAAATTTGCTTAGTCTTGATATCCCCAACGCAGTGCACAGCAGCAGCAATAGCTATCCCATCACCCTGGGTTTGGGAACACGTCGTAACTCCCACGTTGGTCTTGCACACCAATGCTGGCGGGCGATGCTGCATGTTGCCAATGCCAGCTGCGGGGTGCCTGCACATGTGTGGGGAAGTTGCACCTCCAACATCCCACATTCCAAGCCCACTTGATAACAACATCTCATATCATGGCTGTGATTTGGCACTGATGCCGGTGCTGTTCATGCAGTCAACATAGTCGGTCAATGTAGATGTATACAGGGCGGGTGGGAGGGGCTAATTTCGTGCGGGGATTATTTTGGAGGGGGAAATTTTTGGAGGGGGAAAATTTCGCCACCCTTGCAAATCCCAAAGCGTACACTGCCGCACCCACACATCGCACGGCCAAATCCCAGAGATTTTGCCAGGGGAAAAGGTCGCCACCTTCCTTAAAGACGAAAATTTCACACAACATTATCCCAGCCCGAAATTATCCCCCCCCCTGCCCTGTAGACAGAAGAAGCACTTCAATTACAGCATGTGACAGTCTTTTCGCCACTCCCCCCCTCCATCACCTGCAATATCGGCTCCTGGCAATTCTGTGTCGGGCTGATGGTACGTGATGCCTTGTACCGTCGATCGGGACATTGGATCGATCGGTCTGTTCGGTCAGTTGATCGGTTCAGCGGTTTGTACAGTCCAATGGATTTGAACTGCCGCCATCAACTTTTGTAATCGACCGCAACCGCTCCGGACCGTTTTGCCAAACCCCTCCAACCGCCCTCCCAACCGCTCCTGACACTGGGACCCCTCCCTTCGAGGGGGCACCGCTTATTTGCTGCTGGTATCCCCAGCCTCTTTGGCGGGGGTTCTCCCATGTCCCACTCGACGCCACCCTTTCTTCTGCCTCACCTCTTTTCCTGCTCTACAGAAGCCCAGGCGTATCGCTTGTGGAAGATGTGACTGAAAGAAATGGGTTGGCCCTGACTGTCGACCACTGTCTGCGGTAGGGCGGAGGCAGCCTTTTGCGGAGGGGCGGGTGGGGGAAACGTGGAAAAAGTCTTGAAGTTGGTTTGCTGGATGTTCTCGACGGCTGTGGGGGCACTGCCAGCGATTGTGAGCAGATAGGGGGGGTGCCGTTGTGGGGGGGGGGGGGGGGCAGTAAGGGAAAAGGAGATACCGGCGGGTTCGGAGACTAGGCCCAAAGAAGGAGAAGGAGCATTCCCTGCTGTTCCAATGCATCCCTGCCCTCGACCCTCCCACCTCCGTTCCTGTAGCCACCTCCATCTTATGGAGAGTGAGTACAAGACACTGCAGAATACGCACAGTGTCATGCAGGGTGAGTACAAAGCACTACAGGAACAGAAAGCTGTCAGATTGACAGACAGTCTGACGCCGTAGGACCAGGGGTATAGTGATCTCCAATTGCAAAATCGCTGCATCAGCAGTGTGAAGCCATGGGCCGGGATTTAAAGGCCTTGTTGCTGCAACACAGTACAACCCTCGGCGAGTACAATCTTCTCAAGGAGCAGCACGACACTGTTCTGGTTAATCATACAGCACTGCAGCAGCAACATAGTGCTATGAAGGCAGAGTGCAAGGCAGCGGCGGACCTGGTCAAGCAGCTGGAAAGTGCTCAGCATGCGGTTCAGCAGCAGTTCAACACACCATCCCTCCTCAACCGGTACCATCTCCCGGTGCCGCCCCTCACAAGTACTGGCGTGCAGAAGGGTGGGTACATACCACACGCTCCTGCATTTCCCGCCTCACTTCCTCAGGGCTGCGCTTCGATTGCTCCTGCTTTGCATTAAATCGTGCAAGCAGCTCTCTATAGTCCTGCGCAGCCAGGTCCCTCTCTTCCTGTGTACGCTGCTCCCTGTACGCAGGTGCGAGGTCCTTGGAAAACGCCTCCGCAAGCTGCTCTCTGTAGTGCTGTGCAAGCTGCTGAGTGTAGTGTTGTGCAAGCTGCTCGATGCAGTCCTGTGCAAGTTGCTCTGATTCCTCTGGATCTCTATCTGTGAAATACAGGGGCCAGGGATTGGGCGTCCCCTCAGATGTGGGAGCACGCGACAAGAGGAGGTAGGGTCGGAGGTATAGTTCGACATCCACAGGCTTTGTGCTGTCCGGCTGCTCAGAGGGCGTGGAGGGCTGCAAGAGGGGCGCGGGAAGCCGCTGCACAGGGGGCGTAGGAGGGGAAATCCCGGCGCAGTAGGTCTATCCCCGGCTGGTCCGCTTCACCCCGGGGCAGGGCCGTCCTTAAGGGGAAAAAGGAGCAAGCCTTCGGAACGCCTTCAGAAACGAAGCTTCGCGGGGACGCTCTCTGCTTCACGGTCAAGACATGGGGAAGACACAAAACCACAGGAGCATTATTGAACAATGGTTGGCGGTTGGCGGCGGTTGGCGGTGGGTGGTCCCTGGGAGCTGTCCTTAAGGGCTGTCCTTAACAAAAAAAAAGAGTTCTTAAGGAGGGCCCTGCCCTTGGGCCCGGAGGGCCTTCCGGGGGCGGTATGTCTGGGGCGGGGGGGGGGGGGGCGCTGGTCCAGGCAAAGGGGGGGGCGGGGGCGTCACCATGACTACGTACCCCACGTTGGGGGAAGAGGCGGCCCGAACGTCTCGGCCAATCGGCCAAGGGGCACTATCCTGGGGCCCAGAAGGCCCTCTGCGGGCGGGGGGTACCCACGCCGGGATTCCCGTGCCCAGGCACTCTTCCGGAGGTGGTCATCCAGCCCCCAAAACACGCAGCGCACCGGCCCCGGAACACGGGCCTTCGCATCGAGCGGGAGACAACGGCACACGACCTGCCGCTTGGTGAAGGCTCACGTCTGCGATCGCCGCGTCGCCCTGGGGACCGGGCCCCGTCACGCCGACGAAGCGCACCTGCCGCGCCTGCCCCGGGAACACGACCGTCGCCTCGGCCCACGACGCGCCCCCCGACGCGTGCTGCTGCCCCTCCCGCCTCCAGACCTCCGCCCATCCGCCCGCCGCCTCCTTCACCTCCAGCGCCAGACGGCCCATGGCCGCCCCGTACATGTGGTACTTGAAACTGATGCCGTCGTACGCCGCGGGCCCGGACGTGAGGTACGCGGCTTTGGACGGGTAATTCGGATAACTCGCCTCGAGGTACACGTACGAGCCCCCGCCGGGGCCCATGCGGGGCCCCGTGCTGGCGGTCGGCGTCCGGGAGCCGATCCGCTGCCGCCACGTGAAGTTCCCGCCGGAGCTGGTCCAGACGCCGTTGCGGAAGCTGCCGTCCCCCGTCACGAAGTACGTCGTGGGGTCTGCGGACCGCGCGGGGGGCACGGGCGGAGGGGCATGGGGTCTCTCAGTTTGGCACAAAGCGCGCGGATCGGGCTCGTACGCGGATTTTGCGTTGGGGAAATGGCAAACCCTCACCGCAAGGGCGGCGGCAACCCACCGAGGGCCGGGCACGCGGCACACCGCATCAGAGATGTGCTTACCCACGGGGGGTGGGGGGGGGGTGATCTGGCGGACCCACGCCCCCAGGCCAAACCACCCACCCACCGAACACCAAAAAAAAAGTCCTCTTGGGAAAAATGACGTTCTGAATGGGAGAATGAGAGGCCCATTTCAGGTGCACAAAATTTTTTTGCCCTCATACCCCCCCACCCATCCCCCCCCCCCCCCCGTGGGCTAAACACTCAGCAAAACATGTATGTCACCAGGTTCTTGGGTGCTCGGACGTTCATTTGAAGGAGGAAGGGGGGGGGGGGGTTCGATAGAGCCCTGTATCTGGACCCCCTCCCCCCAAAAAGAGCTCAATTGACAGGACGACCCAAGCCCAACTCAGGAACATCACGGGTTTCAGTGAAAGAGGGGGGCAGTGTCCCAAGGGCCGGGGGGGGGGGGGGGCTTGGAAGGGGACGGGGACACTTACTTGGGGTCAGGGTAGGGCGAAGCCAAACCCTCACCCTCACCCTAACGCTAACGTGGTAGCAAGAGTGCCTGCGTGCCTGCTGCTCGGTGCACATGCCTTGGGGATGATAGTGTACCATTCCAGCCGCGTGCCGCGGACATGCGGGCATCATGGACGTTTTTTGCGGAACACCGTTGACAACAGTCTCCTTCTGAGCGCGTTTGGCGTCTGTGGACATAGCGTCCCTGTCGATAGAGCCCTTTGCCTGAAACCCCCTCCTTCAAGTGAAAGTGCGACTTCCCGTTCCACGGGCGGAGCCCAGGCCCTGGAATGGGGGACCCAGGCCTTGGACTGGTGAGCCCATGCCTTGAAACGGTGAGCCAAGGCCTTTGAAGGGTCATTCCTGCCGTTGTATGTGACCCCTACACCGCCTGGTCCGGCCCCCCTTGCCACCAGCGTCCGCCACCGCAGACATGGCCAACCAGAGGCCAGTCCTCCTGAGCAACGCAGCCGGTCCTGATCGAGCACCGGATGTGGCTGGGGCGGGCATTACCGGGCGGCATGAGAGCAGCCCGTGCCCACACACACCCACACGCCTGGTCCCGTCCGGATCGGAATGGGGACGAGGAGCTTGACCACCACCAGCCCCCCTGGGGTCAGGCCCGTGCAGCCACGAGGGTACACCAGAGACCGAAAAGGAGGGGCGCCACTGTCTCTAACCCGATCGACTTCGGGTGACCCGGGGGGACGGGCACTCATGGCACCGGACGCATTTCTCGGGTTCCACATTCCCAAGACTCAGCCCCGGGGCGACTTGTCGTTGCACTTCCTTTTTGTCGTGGCAAAAGGCGTGCAGATCAGTTGGGGGGCCCACTCGCCCCCCGGGGGGGCTCGACCCTCAGGTCCCCTCAGGAGTCCCCGGTCTTCCGGAGCTGAAGGCGTGGGGGAGCGGTCGTTCTGCGCACGCCCTGTCGAGCTGCACCGAGTGACCGGGAGTAACAGCCCTGGCCTCTCCTGCCCCTCCTCCTCCTGCTCTTGCTCTGTCGCCCCCCCCCCCCCCATCCTCCCCCTCCTCCGCCGCCGCCGCCGCTGCCTCCACCACGACCTCCTCCTCCTTCTCATTGTTTTTCCTTCGAGGCCGACGCGCTTTGAGGGAAGAACACGTTTTCCTGCAATCGTCAGGCATTTTGCGCTGCCCCCACGTGCAGCACTTTCGGGGGGCTGAATTCCTCACGCACTAAACCCTCTGCAAGTTCTTGTTGGCACCCCAGGGCAATGCAAAAATTCATGTGGGGGAAGAGGGTGTGGTGGTGGGGGGCGCGGTTCAGACCCACTTTCCTGACTCCCCCCCTTCCCCCCACCACCTCAAAAGGGCTCCCGTGACCGAAATCCTTCCCGACCCGCCGACAGGGCCTCGAATGTCCGGGGGGGGGGGGGGTACCCCCAAAACAGATATGACCCAAAACGACCCCCCACGACGCGCTGATCACTTGGAGGTGTGCCTCATGGGGGGAGAGTTTTTTGAAAAAAAAATTCCGTGCGGGCCGCGTTGTGGCCCGACTTCAAGCGGCGCTTCTGAGTCAAACATGCCTTCGGTCGCAAGCGCTCCGTTTCCCACCCTCCCCCCATTTGTCGGGGGGCGCAAACGCCCCCCCCCCACCACCGCCAGCGCCGGCACCGGCAAACGGACTTTTCTCTTGCCCAGAGCACAGGAGCTTACGTCAGGCCCGGAGTTACACCAACGCAAACAAACGCAATCCCCAGACGCAGTCGCAGCGAATGCGAAGCCCTGTCCCAACACAACATCGATGGTGACGAAATTGCGCAAAGGACGCCTTCGTGATGTTTGGACAAGGCAGCGTTTGCACGAGGGGGACGTGGGTGGGTGGGGGGCAGTAGGCCGTTCTGCCTTTGGGGGCGGGGCGCCCGCTCGCACAGGCCGACACACGCACACACACGATCGGGGCCACACCACTTCGGCCCATGTACGAGGCCATTGCCCAATGCGGCAACGGAAGCTCACGGCCTCGCGTCGCGGCGGTGGAACGCCTCGATGTCAGGCGCGCGACGCTGCCCAAGACAACCAGCACCAACGCCAGCGCGAGCGCAGTGGGGACTGCATTGCGGACAACGGGGCCTACAATGCGAGAGGGCCAAGGCCGGTGCACTGCAACGGGGGGCACTGGGGGGGAGGGCGTCCATCGGACACACAACACAAAGCAACAGAATTGCCGGAGCGCCCAGACCAGCGCTGGCCACGGCCACGCCTTAGGCTTGGGCAAAGGGCATGGGCGGGGTGGCCAGGCTGGCTGCCAGCGAGCGAGGGTTTCAACTTGATTTGGACCACCTGTGTAGAGATGTGGCCCATTGTGACAGCAAACCAGGCTATTTTCACAAAACACCTTGCCAAGAAAAGCGCTATGGGACGGAGCCGGTTTCTCCAGCATGTTTGTTGGGGCGGTGGCGGCAACTCTGGCCGTTACATGACGGTTGAGGGCAGTTGGAGGCAGACAGAGGCGGTTGAGGCCGAACTGAAAGTCCCTTCTGAAAGAAACCCCCTCCGTAAGCACAGGCCTCCCTCCCCCCCCTCCTCTGAAGCACAGGCCTCCCCCTTCGACGGTGCAGACCCAAGTTTCATAGAAAAGCCAGGCGCCGTTTTCCGGAGAGTCAACGATGGGTCGTACTGTTTTTTTGAGAGTCCCAGCAGCGCACGAATGCTGGTTCTGCCGCTCTCCGCAGAGCTGGGCATTGGAGCGTTTGCGTGTGGGGCCGGGAGGAGACGGCTCCCAAAGCGGCCCGGGAGGACTGGCGTGCCTGTGACGATGGCTGGCGTTGTGGAACGGCACCAGCGGACGGCGTGACGCATGTGTGGGTCGATTGGTGCGTTGGCGCCGGCGGTTTGCCGCTTTCAGGCCGACCAGCGACACGACGCTCCAAACTTCACGGTCTTGGGGATGGCGTCCCATGCAGCACTGCCAGCGCCGGCGTTTGGGGGGGGGGGGGGGGGCTGAAGCACAGCCCCTGAGCCCAGAGGATCACAGTCCCACACTCACCCCCCAACCTACCCACCGTCTGTGCACAAACCGTGTGGCCCATTCGCCCCTGAAAGCCCCGGGAGTACCGACGGGCGCACTTACTGCGCCTTTGTGGCACTCCCCTGCCCCTCGGTTGTTGTGGGGGGTCTGGGTGGGCGAAGGGTGATGAGGACCCGACAGCCCCAACGCAATGAGGCCCCAATCAGCCCCGTCGCCCAACGTGCATGTGTCAGTGTCACCGTGTGGAGATGTGTGTACTGGAGAGTGGGTGCACCTGTGCGCATTGTGTGGCAATTGTGAAGTGCTGCCGATCGAGTGGTGAGACCGCGCTGGCGGCACGGACTGTCTGTAATGCTCAAGGCAAGAGCAATCGGTTGACCCGCCACAGCATTGCGTCTCTGCCTTGGGCTGCTATAGTGCCCCACGTGGCATTCCGTCTGGCGGATGCGGCCGGGGGGTGTTCCTTGGCTTGTCCGGTAACCGGCCACCCAGGGCCCGCGCCCTCTGCGGTAGACCTCCCGGCGCCCGGAAGAACGCCGGTCCCGAGAGCGTGCCGAGAGGTTGTGGGTTCGAACCCGAGGCTTGACATCGGTAGTTACTTTTGGGGCAACAACAGCCCCGTCGCTTGCGCGCCACGGAGAGTGCGGTCAAGGCTTCCGGGTTCGCGTCTGTTGCCCCCCTCTGCCCTGGCTCGTTTGCGACTACCGGGCCCTTAATGAGGTGACGGTAGCGGATGTGCACCCCCTCCCCATCATAGAGGACATGCTTGAAAACCAATCCATAAAGTGTGAACGGTCACTGACCTTTCCCAGGGGTTCCATCAAATCCCCCCCGGGAAAGAGGACCGTTTCAAATCCGCTATGAGTTTTTTTTTTCGGGGGGGGAGGGGGTTTCAACGGAAAGCGCATTGCAAACGAGCAACTGCTTATCTTGACGAGGGGGGGCATCTCTGCCGAGTAGAGGGCGGAGGGACACACACCAAAGCTCCGCTGGGCCGCTTGAAGACGTGCACTGCGGTCTGCCTGCACGCTTCTGCTGGACGGGCGGCCGCAAATTGTACTGCCCGAAGCGTCATAGAGGCAGCCGTGGCGCGCCGCAGACAGCGTGGGGGGTATCGCAGGGCGGTGTCCCTCAACGCGAGCCAGAGCGGGATGCAGTCTGAAGGCACGTGACAGTACTGCAGGGCAACGATTCCACACACCCACTGTCATCCAGTGCATTCTCCCCTTGCGCCGTCGTGGGACTGGTCACCCACGCCGCAAGACCCTGTGGCGTGCCATTCCAGTGGGCTTGCCTCCCGCAGAAGCGCAAAAGGCGCAAAACATGAAAGAGGATTCTTTGGGCCGGGTTCGCCTTTGCCGCAACAGCACACCCCCGCAGGGCCAGGGCGTCAAACACCAGAAAAGAGTTTGCATCATTGTGCAGTGAGGTCTGATGTGGATGCCCTGTCCAGAGTCTGCCATGCCCACTACCACCGCCCCCAAGGGCAGGATGACATGACGTAACATGGATGTCTACGAGCCGACCATGAGGTGGATTTGCGCTGATTTTATGGTGGAAATGAAGCTGAGAATGAAGATCGAAAATGAAGGTGGCGCCCAGAATTCAGATGGAGAGTGAAATTCGAGCCGAGAATGAAATTGATGCGAAGAGCAAAAACGAAGCCGGACCGAGGGTGACACCAACGTCTCCACCCAACGGTTTGCTCGAGACTGAGACTCAGGATAAGCAGCGGAATGCCCATCAACAGGGGCCTAGTATGCCCGGCCGCTGGGATAGGCTGAAATAGGTACAACCGTTTATTGATTGCCGCAAAGGCTTTGAATGCCGCCAATATCATTGAAGGTCGCACTTGACACATTTATCTGCACCATGTGGCTGTCTTAGGGGGGCGTCCTGGCACAGCGCGTGCACAGCGCACATATGAGAGGGAGAAATTGGGTTTTTGGCTACAATTCGCAATATTCTTACCTATACAGACAGAAAGATTTTGTGCTTGGTGTTGATGTGGTGTTTGTTTGCTCCTGCAACATGCTATGTACTTTTTCTTTTCAAACCTGAACATATCCAACGTGGTTTCAGTACCCCTTCGTGGTCCTTGAAATTGTCAACATCCACATACAAAAAGTGGAGGGTTGTGGCAGATCTCGAATATAGGCATACAAATTTGCGTCATTCGAGCATGCATAAATTCATAGGCAGGTCCATATCCCCAACCAGCAAAAAGACCCGAATGTATCACCATAGTTCTCGGAATCCAAATCCAAGTTCTATGGAAAACTATAGGAAAGAATGCACAACAACACACACAAATGCACTAGAAATGAGGGCAAAGCATGCAGGCAACTCATGTAAATGCATAACAAGGCTCATTGTTACTGGTTCTCAGCACGACTATGCAGCTTTGGTATGGTCCTATACAAACTTTGTGCACAGCACGCACAGCATGTGCACAGCGTGCAAGACGCCCCCTTAGTTCTTTTTACGTCCTTAGGCGCAAAGGCAAGACTGTCGCCAACCGAACACAAAATTCTACGCAAGGAAAATGCTGCACCAATTTGAATTACGGAATTTCCGCGGAAATAAACCCGTGCGGACTTTTTCCCCACCTGTACTGTGACCCCCACGTGCAAGGTACGGTGTGCACACACACGTTGAGAACCGCGAGACAAGAACACACGCACGCACGCACGCACGCACGCATGCACGCACACACGCACCTCAAGCCCTGACCCATGCACCGCTCTCGTACCATCGCTAGCACACATTGCGTGCACTTGAGCAAGGCAACACACCTCTGGGCGCCGCTTGTACTCAACAACGCTGCCGCTCGTACGCCTACGTCAGGTGAAACTGCATAACAGAGGGCTCCGGCCAAAAGGACTGCAAACCCCAGCCTGAGGACACTGCGAAAGACCGGGAAGTGCATGCCACGATGGGGCAAGTACTTGAGTAGTACGGGGCACAGGACACCCGGCCAACACATAGAGGGCCACTAGCGCCACTGCAGATGCATCTACAGTGGTTGGGGCACCCACCTCACTGCTGTCAGCGGAGGCCTGTCCTAGGAAGGGGGGCATGGCATGCGAGGGCAGGGAGTTGACAGGGGCCGCGGCCTTGTGCCCGGGGGAGCGTGCGTGTGCACAATGGAGAGGCAGCACAAACACTCTTGCGTTGTACCCCTTTGTAAGAGCACAGTGCACAGGATCCCCCCATGCCCACTCCTTTCCCACCTTGACGCCCAGATCAGTGGTAGGCACAGTGCAACCTCCTGCCCCTTTTGTTGACCGAAAAAGGGCGATCCAGAGGGGCTCTTGTTGTCAGATAAGTCCGTCGAACCACACAACTGGGAACAAGAGGATTGGGTGGTCTGCTACACACATCAGCCTTTTTTCTTTTTGTTGTACTCTTGAATGACACAAAAAGCGTTCGGGTAACTTCTCACAACCCTTTCCGCCGCTTTGCATAATCCCCCTGCTCCTTTGCTGCCCTGGGCTTCTGTTGGACTAAAAATCGATGCAAACGTGCCCCGACGTGGTCTCAGTGTTGAACACGCAGGTCGTTGGCCATAAGCACAGCGATGGCTCCTCTGACATCTCACCGCAAATCGTCACAGTTTTGTCGCCTGAGTAACAAACATCATAGCAGCACAGGTAAGGCGCCACAGGCGCCCACACAAGTTGTAGGCGAATGTTGCCAAGTGCAAATAGGCGAATCGGCTGTACTATGCTGCTCCCTTTCTGCGCTTCCTTCTCCCTGGGTCGTTGGACCAGGGGGACCATAAGCAGCAGCAATGGAAGGGTGGGGTGCTGGCTGGTTCTGGAATGTGTGCTGGCAGGTGTAGGATGAACCAGCCCTGCTCTTACGGGACCTCAAAGCTGCGCATCCCTTGTGACGGTGGCGGCGAGGTGCACCAGCCATGAGCTGCTTTCTTATGTCAGACCCCCAATGCACCCCATCCGGAATGCCAAGTAAGTGATGCAGTGCTGGACATGTCCGCAGGGCATCAACAATTTGAGCCATGGAGGGACCTGTGGTGCTTGGGTCTTGCATTGCACTGAGGAACAGCATCTTCAACATGAATGAAGTAGGCCTGTGTCTGCCGTTCCATAAAGCAGGGTGCGGCTAGCCAAACAGAATAAAACCCATCGCTTCAAAACGGCATGTTATTAAATAACATGCTGCACATGAGGCAAAGGTGCACGTTGCAGGGTAGTGGCAGACGTAGCAGTTGCAGTGGTTGCAGCAGCAGCACCAGCAACAGGAGCAACAGCAATAGCAACAGCAATAGCAAATGCAGCAGCAGCAGCAGCAGCAGAAACAGTCACAGTGATGAAGTAGCAGCAGCAGCAGCAGTAATAGCAGTCACAGCAGCAATATGGCAAAACCCCATTTCCCAAATGCCCATCAGCAGAACTGAAACCTGACAGACCATGGTCATGAATTACATTAAACCCACCACACCACATGTTGCCGCCGCCGCTGCTGCTGCTGCTGCGCCAGTTGCTGTATTTATCAGTGCTCTTGCCGCCCTTGTTGTGGGAGTTCGTTGCGTTGGGTGTGTATTGTAGAAGGCCGCCCAACAACAGGCACCACAAAGACCATCGCACGGTGTGCATGCTCCTGGTCAAGTGACCCTCTCAAAAGCACTTCAGCAAGAATTGCAAGAGGCTTGTGGACGTTTCGTAAAAGCTTCTTGGACGGTTCCTATTACTCGCTGGTGGCTTCTTGGTGGTTGCTGCGAATCCTTGGATGGGTATGGATTGGTATCGAGGGCTACCGAGGGCCACCAATTCTACGTGGAATCAGGGCTGGGGATGCCAAGGCAGTTCCTCACTTGGGATGCAAGTGACACTTCACTTGGTCCCCACGTGCCGGGGGACAAGGACAAGGATGCAACGGTAGAAAGAAGTGGTATCATGTATCAGAGTGACCCAAGACAAACACTTGGCATGTGTTATGCGGGCCTTAGTTTCACAGCAACATGCACTAATACGTGGGAAATAGTAGGAGGGAGTTGCAGGCGCCCCACCACAGCACACCTAACCACAACACTGTGCTATTGAGCCTGAAATGGGCAAATGCGGTGCCCATGTAAACCAACATTCAAAAAATGGTGCGTGCAACACCCTCTTTAGGGGGAAACCCTGCATTGCGTGCTACTTCTGAAACTGACCTCCCCAAACCAGCCTTCAAATCGCCAACCTTTGAAACGCCACCCGAAAATAGCCTTTAAACAACCAGTTGTTGGGGCGAGCACCACAGCTGTAAGTTAACCTTGCACCGCATGCGCGCCGTGTCCAATGCTCCCCCTATGTAGCCATCCCCCCAGGACCTATATGCTAGTGGGCTTTGTTATCCCCTCTTTGGATCCCGATATGGCGACGGTAATGTAGCCATTTTTTGCTCTGCCGCCTTGGGTCCACCACACTGTAGGGGCGATGTTATACAGCTACCCTTCAAATCTGGGCTTGGGGGGTTGGGTTGGGTTGGGATTCAGCTGACAGCCCCCAAACTCCATGGTGGTGCAAGTGGCTAAGGAGGGGGGCATCCTGAGCTGCCAAATGCCCCCATGTCACAGGCATACAGTCACAGCATCCAACCAGTTCTGAGTATTGCCTTGAGTTCGCCTTGGGCAGGCTATTGAAATTGTCATGCAGGCCATGGGATTTCGACCTCCTCTTGCCCCACCCGGCAGTGTACACCCTTGGTTTGCGGAGTGGCGGACAGCGGGTGTGTCTAGGATCATTTATTTTCGATTCATGCCTGTTTTCATATTGCCTTTTGTCATGGAGCTTGTGCCTTGACAAACCTGCGAGGGTCCATAGCGGCAACAGCCTCTGTTGACACTTTGTATGACCGGCGTGCACTTCACACACAAAGCACAACTGGCACCCGCTCTGGTGTCCAACATTGCCCAGCTCTGGTGAAAAACAAAGCAAAACACAACAAGTCGACCAGACTGCCTGTGTGAAGGGGGCTGGAAGCTGAGCTCCCCTTGTGACCGTTGGACAATGGGTGCACGAAGACAAGGCTACAAGTGTCCGGAAGTGGAGGCACTGCCATACAGAACCCGCAACATCAGCACAGTCGTCTACGATTGAGACCCTCGCTCAATTTATGCCCCTCGGATGTACGATACACGCTCGGTCTAGTGAATACCAAAAGACCCCCCACTTTGTACAAAAAACCCCCCGTTTTGGCGCAAAATGTACCAAAACCCCCAAAATGTACCAGAAAACCCCCTGGGTGGTTTTTTGGTACATTGGGGGGGGGGGTTGTACGGGGGGTTGTTTTGGTACATTTTTGGGGTTTTATGGTACATTTGGGGAGGGTTTGTGGTACATTTTGGGGGGTTTCATGGTACCCTCCCCCCCCCTTGTCGTTCCCCACCCCAGGGAAGACGGTCCCCCACCACCCCCTGGGGGATGGTCACCAAGTGACGGTCCCCCACCCCCCCCTGGGGGAACACACCCCCAGGGCAGGGCGCGGCGGAGAGGGAGCACGTGGCAGTGAGAGGCGCCGAACAGACACACAGTCGTGCAGTCATGCATCACCGTGCTCTGAATGTCCAACGTCCTGCGCCAAAACAGGTTCCCCCGTGGAGCGGATGAACATCACACTTGTCCCAGGGGGAAACATGGTTGTGCTATCAAGTTCCATTTCAGCGAAAGTGAGCAAAATGTCCTGCCATGAGTGCAAGGGATGCAAGTGGTAGTGCCCCACAACACAGTCACCCAACAACAACACAATGAGCCGCAACGAAAAATTTTGGGTTGACCAAATGACGGTCCCCCAGCCCCCCCGGGGAACGACAAGGGGTGGGGAACGACAAGGGGGGGGGAGGGTACAATTCAGGGGGTTTGAAGTACACATCTGGGTTTTTTCAGTACATTTCGTCTGGTTTTTGTCAGATGTTTTCTGGGATTTTTTTTTGTATCCTCCGGGAGTGAGTGGGGTATGGGAGCCCAGGCAGGGTGTTAGGTGCATCCTGAGAACCGTCAGCCCCCCCCCCCCCCTCGGATGCTCAGGTCTGCTTGTAGTGCACGTTGGTGCCGTGTTCACGCAGATTTCAGGCATGGAGGTAGGAGACAGAATGGAAGGCCACGGAACTACATGTGATTGTACACTCAGTGTTTTGCTTCACATTGCTCTTTGAATGCATGTTGCAGGGGAACGTGGTTGATAGGCAGTTGGTGCAGGGGTGAATTGCCGTCTGGTTTCGGGATGTCAGACAGGGCTCGGTGCAGGTTTATGGCTGTGGTTGGGGCGTGGGGTCTGGATGGGGCTGGTTCTGCACTGTGTGGACAGGTGCACTAATTATATCAGGCTGGGCTGGTAGCAGTTTCTGTTAGACGCAGATGCGTGGAAACCAGGTAGTGTCTGTTATACGGAGATGCGTGGAACCCAGACGCCTGCAAATGTTTCATCTGTGGTCAGCTGGCAATTAGACAGCTGTGAAACCTTTACCCCAAATCTCAGCAGCCTTGCTGTGCATTGTGCTGTGATTTCCGACTGAGAGTATTTTGTGCCTGGTGCGGTGCACACTGAGAAGCGTACAGCCATGGCAGTGTCCCACTGAATGGTCAGGTGGAATGGGACAGCTTCATTCTTTGCTTGCAGAGTCACTGAATCACTATTATGCGTCAGATCTGCTACCAGACTTATGCGGGATCATTGTGGAAAGGGATAGAACACTTGTACAATCTGATCTTAGTGGTTTGCTGGATCTCACCTTCATTAGATGCGGTTTTTCATGCATATTGCCCGCAAGACGTGGCTGTTTTAGGATTGGAAATTTGACAACAATATACGTACAGATATGTGCGGCAGAGGAGGGGGGGGGGGGGTTGCTGCAGGGGGCTGACCTACCGTTGAGCCCCCGGAAAAAGAAGCAACAAATTGTGGATGAATTCTCAGAAAAGAACCAAAGGGCACACTGCAAGGGAGGGGGGGGTTGCAGCAGTAGATATGCAACAGGGAAGCGGCAGCATAAGAAAGGAAGCAAACGGCCGCAATGGAAAGTTTTCACCCAAAAAAAGACAAACCTGATGGTGAACCTAAAAGTTGTAGAAAGTGGTGGAAAGGAGGGACCCCGAGGTAATCCATCCTAGGGTTTTTTAGTACGAAAGGGGGCAACCAAATTGGCTTTTTGGCACACAACGGTCCACAAGTGTAGCATACGTGGGGAGGGTAGGTGAATTTTTGGCAGAAAGTGTGTTGAAGTCGTGTTGAAGTCGCCCCGCTAGCTTGTGTAAAGCCAAAGTTGTGCAACACCAACACTGTTCCATCAGAGGTTTGACTGCCAAGATGCCTGGCTGGGTGAGGATGGCCGCTTCTCCCTCCCCTTCCCACAACGGATTGGTGCTTGGAGTCACATAAGCCTTATCGTCTGCAGCTAATATCTTACAGCATACTGAGGCATAAGCAGCTAGCTGCCTTAGGTTCTTCTCAGGATCTGTTAAGTTCTAAGTACATCGTGTAATATTGTCAAAAACTGACGAACGATTCAGAAACTGCCCCCCTGCTCTTCATCAGAGGCTTGCCTCGTGCCTATCCCTTGCCCCTGTCCCTGGCGGTGCCTCTGGGTCAGTCTGCCCTGTGTCTAGTTCCAAAACAATTGTATCACCTCCAAACGCTGCCCTGTGGTCCCTACGATCACGTAGTCTTCCTCTTGTTCCAGGTGTCGGGTTCAAGAAACAGGCATGGCCCCATCAAGGATGTGTTCTCGTTTCTTGGCCATCCATGTCACTCTTTTGGGCTCCCTGCTATGGTCCCTCCAGATTTTGTGTACTTGTTCCCTGCACACTTGGAAAAACAATCGGCCTGCCTCGATGCACGTCATGCTGGTCTTGCCCTCGTAACATTACGTTGCCAAAACCGTCACGTCAGATTACAATCATCTCATGTAGGCCCACCTGATTTTAGCCAACTCCAGGCATCGGTACTGCTCCTCCTCAAAGAAGGCCAGGTCCTGGCCGTGACCCTTTGGTTCATTGCCCTCACATCCATCTGCCCGTCTTGCACGACCTGTGCTGCCTCCCACACTCTTTTTCCAAAGGGTAATCACACGGGCTGTTTGGTCAGTTACCCAACGCTGCGTGTTGACCTCCATGTTCTGCATGCCTTGTGTCTCCTGAATCTAACGCAACATGGCGGTCGAGCTTATTTTCAGCAGCACCGTCTGTTGTCCCCTGGTTACTCTACATCTGCTTTGACCGTTCTGAGCCACACTACTGCCTCCCCGTCGCCTGCTTGTTCCGCTTCATGTTCCCAATCACCTGGCTCCTCATGATTGTCCGTATCTCTGAGGCCATGTTCTTGGGGGGGGGGGGGCGGTCGTGCAGGGGGCGAGGCACCATAAGGCAAGGCAATGCAAGGCAAGGCGGTGTTCTTGGGGGGAGAGGTATGTCGTGCAGTTTTGAATGGGACAGGGCACCTTTTAAGCCCCGCCTTAGGCAGCTGCAAGGCCCTCCCCCGGTGCCCGCTCCGGCAGTATTCATGGGCAAGGTGGCTAATTCTAAACTGGGTCCCCACTCTCAGTGGGCGTATCACAAAACTTTGCTCTTTGTGGGTTGATTGTTTTTGGTTTCATCACCACCATCCCTATCCAAACCATCGTACAACAAAGACAAATTCCCCCGTATTGGTATCCACAAATGCGAAGTGGGGTTCCCCACGACTTTGCTTCCGTACAGACATACAGGATCATTCTTTAACCAGAGATCGACACATTCACTGTTGCCCATACGCAAGCGGTCGGCACTGGTGGGGTTGGTGTTCAGCAGGGTGTACAACATATACCGCCACAGTAGACGGGCCTCCGGTGTCGCCTCTTGGTTGTTCACTATACACAGCATGTCAACCATGAAATCTGACGCCTCATCTGCATCGTGGTGTCCCTCCTTATCTCACCTTGTCCCTCCAAAGGGTGCAGACCACATGCCGGGGCCAGGAAATGGTCACCCACACCCCATCCTAGTTCTGCGGGAGTTCCGGGTACCGCCATGAGACCCAAATGGTCCCCATCCCCCGGAGGGCCCTCCCATTGGGGGGGAGGGGAGGACTTATGGTTGCAGAGGGGGGGAGGTGCTAGGCCTGTCAACCACTACACAATGACAGTGGATGTCTCGGCCTTGCGACCAAAAGAGGAGGAATGAGTCCGCCCATTGGGCTATCAACTGTTGCATAGGCTGGCTAGAGTCAGCTCATCCCCCTTCCTCAGAACCCGGTCCACCCGGTCCGGGGGGGGGGGGGGGGCTGAGTCCTTGGCCTGACTGAGCCATCCTGGGATTCCTGGGTTGCCAACAAACAGGGTGATTGTCAAACGGCGGATCACAGACGGGAAGCTTCACGATCGAATCCTGATTTCTACACGATCGCCACAATTGTCCTCTCGAGGAGCAACGCTGTTCCTGCCCATACAGAAGCATGTTTGGCTGGGGAGGGGCTGGGGGGAGGCCAGAGGGCAGGGGTGGTATGGCTGTATATCCCCTCCCTGTCTCTGCCATGGGCATCACATACGGCATAGGTCTGCTTTACCACCCCTCGGTGCGGACCCCGATGCCGAGGGGCCATGAAGCCATTCTTCGGCTACTCGCTGTGGGGAGCCACGCACAACAGGTGCTATGCGGCCATTCTTTGCCTCCGCCCGTGCCTGATTATGGTGACATAGGACAAAAGCATGGCCAACGTTTGCGTCAGATGATGGCGCCGCTGTACCCGGCCCCAGCCTCCTAATGGATCTGCCACGCGGTCAAAACTGAACACATGCGTCGACGCACAGGAACAGGCATAGGCGCGGGATGTTCACTGAGTGTCCAGAATGGTCAGCATACACAAAATATGGCGATTGGGCCCTTGGTCTACAAACAGGCGGGCCAATGCGGATTGTGTGTCTACATGCGCTGAGAAAGGGATGTTGCTTGGCATGGGTCTGGTCAGTGGTGGCAGTGGTGTAAAGCGGACAAAGGCGTTGGGGTTAAGGTTCAGCTTTGGAACGCCTTAGCCACAGTGTGTCTCAAACACCCATTTCTGTGAGACAGCCTTGCCCTCTCTCTCCCCTTTGTCGAAGGTACACCAAACTACGCCTCATTCGGGGTGCATTCGGAGGGCATACGCAACGTACTCTGCGCAGTAGATGGGTACTGCAGTAAAGGGGGGGGGGGGCACATGTACCATTCTAACCAGACTGCAAACAATGGGGAAATTCTTGCACTGTGTGCGCACTGCGCACGCAGAGGCTGGGATACTCACCCGAGTAATACGGTTGGTGGTGACTGTATTATTTCCTCGTAATCCATTTCAGAAAAATGAACAATCCAAAAATATTTGACTATTTATGAAAGCACTTTTCCTTTATAGGAAACCAAGGGCACAGGATCAATGTTTTACCACCAAAAGGTAGCTAGGGTGCGAGTATTTGCCGACATCCAAAACTTCGCACTGCGTGCACGGCATTCCCAATCACACAACAAGCGGCGTGCAGAAAGTCGACCGAAACAGTGGTCTTTTCCATGGGATGCGAATTTACCTCAATGCAAATGGATAATGAATGGTCCCCCAAATTGTGTAGCTGATGCAAGGCATGGCTTGCTGACGATTCAACATTCCTCCAAGGAAAAATTCAATTAACTATGGTCTAACTGGCCAAACACTAGGGGACCATCTAGTGCCCTTTTGGATGTTTGAACAGAAATAAGGCTCGACATGTGGTGCTGCCGGGATTCTGAGTGCCACGGTGTAAACAAATGAAAAAAAAAACAGCATTGGAGGTCTGAGGATCCAGTTATACATCAGATTCCCTTGACAGGGCGGTCAGAGGTGGTGGTGGGGGGGGACAGTTGGGTAAAGAGCCAATAGGAAAACGGATCCCCGCTCGATGAGTGCGCACAGGTAAAGTTGGCCGGATCAGTCTCCAAACTGACGTGTCTTGGGGCAGTGACGGGACACTGTGTGTGAGTCAAAGGAGAGGCAATACCTGGGTCAGCAGGGGCTTGGCGCCAGTGAGGCGCTGTCGCAATAATGGACAGATGACTGAGGCAGCCATACCATGCACGATCCTGTGGGCAACTGATTTCCAAAAGCGGGATGGATGGTACCCCCCCCCGCCCCTGCGAGAACAACGGCAAAAGCACTGACTTTGATGGAAACAACCCCTACTGTTGCTCTGACAAGGGCGTCGTTCGCGCGCGCCGCAAGAAGACACAGCGGCCGTTGCGTCCTGAATGTACTCGCCGTCAAATGATCCCCCAATCTCCACCTCCGAAGGACAACAAAACGGGTCAAAGTGGGTGGCAGGACGGGCAATCAGTATCCCTAAAATACCATCCCCAGCCCCAATTCACAAACAAGCCCTGGTCTTCATGGACCACTACAAAACAGAATCGCCAAATCCCACGGTTCCAAAAGTTGCAGAAACAGGTCAGCCTATTTAGGTCCTGCACGCTGGGCGTACAGGGGTGCAAAAGTTGCGCAAACAACACCTCCTTTTGTCCTGACGAGGGCGTTGTTCTCGCAAGGGGGGTACCCGAGTAGATATTCATGTCTCCTCCAGTGATCACCGTAGATTTTACTTTCACTGCAAAGTGCGTTCTGTTCGGTCCGAAGTGACAGCAGTGGGGAGGTCGGTGATGGCAGTCGGCTGGTCGACCGAGGGCAGGTCCGCCGACAGCAGAGAGCACATGTCGCAAATAGCACTACGCAATCACGTCGCTTGTGCTCTGGCGCAGGTTTACCTGCACCACCCACCCCTTTGTCCAAGATAACACGCCACACAAACCCCCGCCGTTTCTTGCGCATGGTGGCGCTCAACACCTGCGGGGGGCTCCGCCACGTTCTCATCACTGTTTGGGGCGGGTTACTTGAAAACCTGCTCAATGGTGGCTCGCCCAGCACTGGGGGGGACTGGCAACCTTCGGGGCCCTTGGAGATGGTGTGGGCCCTGCTCTGCCGTGAGGACGGTGGTGAAGACGATGATCACGGTGGAGATCGGGTGCGAGGGCCAACTTTGATGGGATTTCAAGGCACACCGTTTGGTGGGTGGGGATCTCCTTTGTGAATTCCATGCCACAAATCATCAGCTCTGATGGACAATTTGATGCCGGCAGGTATGCGTTCCCCATGTCTACCGGACACAAAAAGGAATGATCTATATAATTTTATAACAATAATAATAATAATAATAATGAGGGTGAAAGGAAGGAAGGAAAAGGAAGGGGGAAAAGTTATGGCCAAGTCAAATGCATCACAACCGCCGCAACCAGCAAACCCCAGCAAATCCATACGACCCAATCAACTTGCCTCACATTTGGGCGTTGCGGACCAAAAGGGGGTGTACGAAGGTCAGCGTCAGCCTGGTACAAGCAACTTTCTTCCGCCCCCTTCTCTGCTCATCAGCGACGGAGTGCTGCACACGACGGTGTGCATGGCGCAGGGCCTATCACCGTCTGTGATGACGCACAAAAACACTCCGCGAGTCCCGCACGCCTGGACCTCAACAGAGCAGCGACCGACCAATGACTGCCGCCCGTCAAGCACCACCCTGCGTTGATGGACAATCAACGCACGTCGGGTGACAACCAACCGACGTCGGTGAACCACAAACGCCTGCCACCGCAGGCCTCAGGCGGCTCTGCTGGTGACGATTTGGTGGAGACGGGGGCCCCGATCCTGAACAAAAAACGACCAACAGACATGAACCCTTCCCAAAGGAGCGCCCTGTCCATCCGTCGCATGCGCATCAATCACGCGTACCCGTGCCCAAGCACGTGCGGGCGTTTTTGGGCACGGGAACAGTGCACCGGACGCAGAACACTCAACTCTGGTCACAAATCGGAGTGGCACAACCGCCCCCCCGGCCCCTGGTCCACCCGCCGGTACAGCGCTTGGCCGGACCTGCACTGCGCAGCGCGATGGGGTCCCCGTTGCTGGCAAGGCCGTCCCACCGATTTGAGGGCGACGGCACAGATTCCCCCGACGGAGCACCTTCCACCCTCTTTGAGCCCCCTGGGAACACGGGATGGACAAAAAGTGTGTGAGATGCACGGGGCAATGAGGGCTTTTGGGGGCTGCACGGGGGACCTCCGGACTTGCACCGCTGTACGGGTGTTGGCTGTGGCTATTGACCTGCGGATACCAGCGCTGTAGCTGGACAGACTGAAGAGGCAACATCTGGGACATCTCCACAACTGCTGCCATCGGTGGAGGCACCAAAAAGTGACCAGACCCGCCCCGGACGACCACCAGGGGGACATGCGCATGGGAGGCACGGGGATACACGGCAAGCGTTCTTGGGATGCACAAAGCACATGTTTGTTTTGCCACACGAACAGAGGCACTGTTTCGCAGTCCCATTGAATAGCCCATCAGCCGCGTGGCCGTTTCTAATTTATCAGATGGAGACGAAATTAGACTCATTCCTCTTTGGGGCTCAAGTCCCTTTTTCACCGACCAACTCAGTTCATCACCAGCCAAAATGTACCAAAGCTGATTGCAATGAACTTAAATTATTTGAAATGTTTGGAGGTCTGCATCCAAAACAAAATAAACGAATCAACAGAGAAACAAAGGTCGTTTGTTCGCAACATGTTTGGCCTCTTGGCACACTCCCTCTGTCCCTGCGCCGTTCTGCGCCACACGGCTGTGGCTGTGTCGAGCCGGCACTCTGAAAGCCCATGGGGCTGCAAAAGCAGTGGTCTGACGGGTCCTCGTTGTTGGAGCACTCGATCGTTGGACACGGGGGCTGGGCGGGGGGAGGGGGGACGGGGATGCACTGGAGGGGTAAGCACGAGGGCCAGTGGTGATGAAGCGTTGGTCTGTGTAGCACCTCCCGTCCTTTCTTTCCCTGTTTTGGGCCCTTTGTGTGGGATCCATTACCGGGACTCATTGTTCCTCCGGTTCCTCTTCCAGTGCATGCAATGTAGGAGCTTACCCTCTCTTTTCCGTTGAGGCACAGAAGCATTGTCACCAACAACTGAGACAGACGTATCAGCCCCTAGCGGGCCTGCCATTATAATACAGCTCATGGGCCGAATCTACGGTTGGTGCAGGCGCCCACTTCCAGTTGTGTCTGTTGAGAAGATTCCAAGTCAAGGGCTGCCTGCTACATCTACAACGAGACAGAATTGCCGAGAACGACGCTATCTGGCAATCTGATGTGATCCAACTGCTGATGAACGTTTGTCAAGCGAATGAGCTCGCAGGCTTGCGGTGGATGAAAGCATTCGCGATGTCATCTTCACATTCACCGTATCACTCTTGGAGCGGCTCGTTGCTGTCACGGAGGAGGGGACCCACGCCTCCTTCTCCCACTCGACACCTGTCGCCAGAACTGGCTGTGCTGCGTCTCTTGCTTCGTCTTCCGTGCTTTTTTTTTTGTCGACGCCGCAAATCCCTTGTCAAGGGCAACATCGGTGCTGTTCGTGCAACAGGCATTTTGTCTTACGGGGGTCGTGCATGGGGTACGCAACGGGATCCTGCCCGCGGAGCCCTCTTCCCTCCCCCGCGGAGCCCTCTTCCCGCTGAGGTAGGTATGAAACGACGATATTGCCCTGCGCCCTTCGCCCTGCGCGCAGACAACCGCCGCATACACGGACACAAACAGTAGTACATTCATCCCAGAATGTTGTGGAATGCGAAGGCCCAGAATTGTCAGTGCACAGTGCGGCGCCGCCGCACGTAGCGGATGTCTGGCGTACAAAGCGCTGACAGGCCTGAGCGGTGACGGAATTGGCCCGTCGCGAGGATCCGTGGAGTGGTCTCTGATGATGGCGGGTGGCATTGCTCGCAGGGGGTGGGCGGGTTTTCAACTGCAGGGGGTGGGGGTCGATACAGCCCTCTGGCTGGACCCCCCTCAAAGAAAAGGCTCAATTGACGGGCCCTCCAAAATCCTACCGAGACTGACCCCAGGGCCCCGGAGGTGACCTGCACCCGAAATTTGGCCAAAAATGAAACTGGGGTTTTGGAATCAGCGCGTCGAAAGGTTCAGAAAAGTCATCATCTGCCCCCCACAATTGTAAACCCGACGTCCACTGGTTATGGCTTTGGAAACCATTTTTGAAACGCCCCTTCAGCTTCCTCCCCCGCCCAAGAGCACGTCCCTGGGGGGCTCGGTGCGTCCGCCCATGAGGGCATGTTGGCCTTCACGTCCACATCCGCATCAGTGCCTCTTCTTGCCGCCACAGAAGAGCTTGATGCAATGCTTGAAGCGCTGCTTATTGCCGCGATTACTGATCAGCTCCACGCGGAACTTGGCCTTGTGATCGGACGTCACCCCTTTTCTGGGGAAACCTGACAGACGGCAGCACCGGGGCCGGGAAGGGGTGGGGGGGTGTCAGCACGGGCCAAGGCAGGAAGGAGTGTGCTCCGTGAGAACGCGGGGCGTGGCACCGAGGCGTATTTCCCGAAGCCCCCCCCCCCTCCCACACACAACGGGCGGGCGTGCGGGGCCCCTTGTCCAGCCACCGACAGGGGCTTGGGCTGGGGTACGCGGGGGGGGCACCCTTCCCCCCAAAAATGCAAGTCAGATGGATCCCCAAAACGTACTGACCACTTTGAGGTCTGTATTATGGGGGGGGGCACCGTACCGCCCGATTTCGAGCCACTACTGGTCCTCAGATACGCGGCACGGCGCCCTGGATGGCACGGAGGCCGATTTCCCCAAGCCCCCGCCCCACCCCCGCACACACATTACTTCGCCGGGCCTCCCTGCCTTCCCCCCTGCCACCCTCACCATCACGAAGCAACGTTCTAGTTGCCCACACGCGGGGCCCAAAGGACCAGGGCGCTTGCGATGCCACACACCCGTGCCACAGAACTGAGGAGCTCGAGGAGAAGGCGACGAAAACTTCCATTGGCAAATGCCGCAGTGTCGTGCCGGAGGGTGAGCGGAAGGACCGGCGTGAGGGGATAGCACAGTCGTGCCCTGGGTCCTCGTGGGACAGCACCGGGTTCCCCGGAGCACGTCCCTGACTCGGCTCTGAAGCGGCGGACGGGCACACCGACAGTCCTCTGGTACGGGTGCACTGAGGACTCAGTGGCTTCCGCTGCGCCGCGGGCTCCGCGGGAGAGTGCGGCGGAAGGGGCATAGGGTTGGGAGAGGGACGGCGGGGGGGGGGGGGGTTGCGAGTCTCAGAAGAAGTGCCGTTTGGCCTTCGTCTGCCCAAAACCCCTCCCTTGCGTTGCTGGTGATCCAGAAGACACATGGCACCTCTTTGCCCAAGGGTCTTCCCAATTTGCCCTCGGTCTTGTCCGGGTTTGCTGTGGTTTTCTTGGTTTGTCCGGGTGACGCCTCTACTGCGTGCCCGGGGTTTGTGTTGTGGCCTCAGTAAGTCCCCGAGCCATGGGCCGGTGATGCTGCTCTGGCTGTGATGGACGGAGAGGCCGGCAGTGAGCGCTTAGGCATTACGAATGGCCTGGGGATATTTCGCAGCGGCCTCCAGGTCATCAACAGCGCCCGATACGGTGCTCTAACACTGGCCAACAAGCGCTTGATACGCGGTGGCTTTCTGTTCCGCACTTGAGCCCCGTCTCCACAAAAGAAATGACCTTTTCCACCAAATCAAAACCAAATCTGCCCCGAGAAACAGGCACATTTAGAGGCCAAGGTGAAGGGGGAGGTACGCCATGTGAGAAAAATCAGGGGAACAGGGAGGGGTCTGCTACGATATGACTCAAACAGTCATGCCACCAGCGTCTGCTGGGATCAGGGCGTGCGGACACGCGCTGCAGCTGAATGGTGCACGACCATTGTGCCCCACCAACATGGCGTTGTGCACCCGGTGTACAATGGTGCACAACCATTGTGCTCGAGGGTACCAGGCAAATGGAGCGGGGCTGATTCTTCACTAACCTCGTGTCTCCTGCCGAACATTGGTGCCATGTCTGGGCCCAAATCACCAAACCTGAGCCCGCTCATGTTGTTCGGGTTCTCCTCATCTTTCCTGAATGGGGAGCCCTTTTCTCTTCACTCTGCCTCCCAATCTGTCATTCCCCACCGCCCGCGGCCGGAGCAAAGAATAAAGGAAGCCAGACTACATGCGCACTAGAGACACGCGTACCTTCTTCCGAGAGAGCGTCGTGGAGCCAGGCCCCAAAGGTTGCGTCCCCTGCGCCCTCCAGCAGCGCACGGAACGTCAGCACCAAATCGTCCAGCATCCAACTCGGCATTATGTAGTAGGTGGCGGTGACCAGGGCCTTGAGGAGGCGCCCCCCGAACGGAAAATGCTGCAGCACCGGCGACTGAGCCAGGCCCTGGAAGAACTGCAGCACCGCCCGCCCGGCGTCCCGGTCCTGCGGCGGAAGCCAGGCTGCGGGCCCAGTGCGAGGGGGCGGGCCCAGTGCGAGGGGGCGGGCCCAGTGCGAGGGGGCGGGCCCAGTGTGAGGGGGCGGGCCCAGTGTGAGGGGGCGGGCCCAGTGTGAGGGGGCGGGCCCAGTGTGAGGGGGCGGGCCCAGTGCGAGGGGGCGGGCCCAGTGTGAGGGGGCGGGCCCAGTGTGAGGGGGCGGGCCCAGTGTGAGGGGGCGGGCCCAGTGTGAGGGGGCGGGCCCAGTGTGAGGGGGCGGGCCCAGTGCGAGGGGGCGGGCCCAGTGTGAGGGGGCGGGCCCAGTGCGAGGGGGCGGGCCCAGTGTGAGGGGGCGGGCCCAGTGCGAGGGGGCGGGCCCAGTGTGAGGGGGCGGGCCCAGTGCGAGGGGCGGGCCCAGTGCGAGGGGGCGGGCCCAGTGCGAGGGGGCGGGCCCAGTGTGAGGGGGCGGGCCCAGTGCAAGTGGGCGGGCCCAGTGTGAGGGGGCGGGCCCAGTGCGAGGGGGCGGGCCCAGTGTGAGGGGGCGGGCCCAGTGTGAGGGGGCGGGCCCAGTGCGAGGGGGCGGGCCCAGTGCGAGGGGGCGGGCCCAGTGCGAGGGGGCGGGCCCAGTGCGAGGGGGCGGGCCCAGTGTGAGGGGGCGGGCCCAGTGCGAGGGGGCGGGCCCAGTGCGAGGGGGCGGGCCCAGTGTGAGGGGGCGGGCCCAGTGCGAGGGGGCGGGCCCAGTGTGAGGGGGCGGGCCCAGTAAGAGGGGGCGGGCCCAGTGTGAGGGGGCGGGCCCAGTGTGAGGGGGCGGGCCCAGTGCGAGGGGGCGGGCCCAGTGCGAGGGGGCGGGCCCAGTGTGAGGGGGCGGGCCCAGTGTGAGGGGGCGGGCCCAGTGTGAGGGGGCGGGCCCAGTGCGAGGGGGCGGGCCCAGTGCGAGGGGGCGGGCCCAGTGTGAGGGGGCGGGCCCAGTGTGAGGGGGCGGGCCCAGTGCGAGGGGGCGGGCCCAGTGTGAGGGGGCGGGCCCAGTGTGAGGGGGCGGGCCCAGTGCGAGGGGGCGGGCCCAGTGCGAGGGGGCGGGCCCAGTGCGAGGGGGCGGGCCCAGTGCGAGGGGGCGGGCCCAGTGTGAGGGGGCGGGCCCAGTGTGAGGGGGCGGGCCCAGTGCGAGGGGGCGGGCCCAGTGCGAGGGGGCGGGCCCAGTGTGAGGGGGCGGGCCCAGTGTGAGGGGGCGGGCCCAGTGTGAGGGGGCGGGCCCAGTGCGAGGGGGCGGGCCCAGTGTGAGGGGGCGGGCCCAGTGCGAGGGGGCGGGCCCAGTGTGAGGGGGCGGGCCCAGTGCGAGGGGGCGGGCCCAGTGCGAGGGGGCGGGCCCAGTGCGAGGGGGCGGGCCCAGTGTGAGGGGGCGGGCCCAGTGTGAGGGGGCGGGCCCAGTGCGAGGGGGCGGGCCCAGTGCGAGGGGGCGGGCCCAGTGTGAGGGGGCGGGCCCAGTGCGAGGGGGCGGGCCCAGTGCGAGGGGGCGGGCCCAGTGCGAGGGGGCGGGCCCAGTGTGAGGGGGCGGGCCCAGTGCGAGGGGGCGGGCCCAGTGTGAGGGGGCGGGCCCAGTGTGAGGGGGCGGGCCCAGTGTGAGGGGGAGGGCCCAGTGTGAGGGGGCGGGCCCAGTGTGAGGGGGCGGGCCCAGTGCGAGGGGGCGGGCCCAGTGTGAGGGGGCGGGCCCAGTGCGAGGGGGCGGGCCCAGTGTGAGGGGGCGGGCCCAGTGCGAGGGGGCGGGCCCAGTGCGAGGGGGCGGGCCCAGTGCGAGGGGGCGGGCCCAGTGTGAGGGGGCGGGCCCAGTGTGAGGGGGCGGGCCCAGTGCGAGGGGGCGGGCCCAGTGCGAGGGGGCGGGCCCAGTGTGAGGGGGCGGGCCCAGTGCGAGGGGGCGGGCCCAGTGCTAGGGGGCGGGCCCAGTGCGAGGGGGCGGGCCCAGTGTGAGGGGGCGGGCCCAGTGCGAGGGGGCGGGCCCAGTGTGAGGGGGCGGGCCCAGTGCGAGGGGGCGGGCCCAGTGTGAGGGGGCGGGCCCAGTGTGAGGGGGCGGGCCCAGTGTGAGGGGGCGGGCCCAGTGCAAGGGGGCGGGTCCAGTGCGAGGGGGCGGGCCCAGTGTGAGGGGGCGGGCCCAGTGCGAGGGGGCGGGCCCAGTGCGAGGGGGCGGGCCCAGTGCGAGGGGGCGGGCCCAGTGTGAGGGGGCGGGCCCAGTGCGAGGGGGCGGGCCCAGTGTGAGGGGGCGGGCCCAGTGCGAGGGGGCGGGCCCAGTGCGAGGGGGCGGGCCCAGTGTGAGGGGGCGGGCCCAGTGCGAGGGGGCGGGCCCAGTGCAAGGGGGCGGGCCCAGTGCGAGGGGGCGGGCCCAGTGCGAGGGGGCGGGCCCAGTGTGAGGGGGCGGGCCCAGTGCGAGGGGGCGGGCCCAGTGCGAGGGGGCGGGCCCAGTGCGAGGGGGCGGGCCCAGTGTGAGGGGGCGGGCCCAGTGTGAGGGGGCGGGCCCAGTGTGAGGGGGCGGGCCCAGTGTGAGGGGGCGGGCCCAGTGTGAGGGGGCGGGCCCAGTGCGAGGGGGCGGGCCCAGTGCGAGGGGGCGGGCCCAGTGTGAGGGGGCGGGCCCAGTGCGAGGGGGCGGGCCCAGTGCTAGGGGGCGGGCCCAGTGCGAGGGGGCGGGCCCAGTGTGAGGGGGCGGGCCCAGTGCGAGGGGGCGGGCCCAGTGTGAGGGGGCGGGCCCAGTGCGAGGGGGCGGGCCCAGTGTGAGGGGGCGGGCCCAGTGTGAGGGGGCGGGCCCAGTGTGAGGGGGCGGGCCCAGTGCAAGGGGGCGGGTCCAGTGCGAGGGGGCGGGCCCAGTGTGAGGGGGCGGGCCCAGTGCGAGGGGGCGGGCCCAGTGCGAGGGGGCGGGCCCAGTGCGAGGGGGCGGGCCCAGTGTGAGGGGGCGGGCCCAGTGCGAGGGGGCGGGCCCAGTGTGAGGGGGCGGGCCCAGTGCGAGGGGGCGGGCCCAGTGCGAGGGGGCGGGCCCAGTGTGAGGGGGCGGGCCCAGTGCGAGGGGGCGGGCCCAGTGCAAGGGGGCGGGCCCAGTGCGAGGGGGCGGGCCCAGTGCGAGGGGGCGGGCCCAGTGTGAGGGGGCGGGCCCAGTGCGAGGGGGCGGGCCCAGTGCGAGGGGGCGGGCCCAGTGTGAGGGGGCGGGCCCAGTGCGAGGGGGCGGGCCCAGTGCAAGGGGGCGGGCCCAGTGCGAGGGGGCGGGCCCAGTGCGAGGGGGCGGGCCCAGTGTGAGGGGGCGGGCCCAGTGCGAGGGGGCGGGCCCAGTGCGAGGGGGCGGGCCCAGTGCGAGGGGGCGGGCCCAGTGTGAGGGGGCGGGCCCAGTGTGAGGGGGCGGGCCCAGTGTGAGGGGGCGGGCCCAGTGTGAGGGGGCGGGCCCAGTGTGAGGGGGCGGGCCCAGTGCGAGGGGGCGGGCCCAGTGCGAGGGGGCGGGCCCAGTGTGAGGGGGCGGGCCCAGTGCGAGGGGGCGGGCCCAGTGCTAGGGGGCGGGCCCAGTGCGAGGGGGCGGGCCCAGTGTGAGGGGGCGGGCCCAGTGCGAGGGGGCGGGCCCAGTGTGAGGGGGCGGGCCCAGTGCGAGGGGGCGGGCCCAGTGTGAGGGGGCGGGCCCAGTGTGAGGGGGCGGGCCCAGTGTGAGGGGGCGGGCCCAGTGCAAGGGGGCGGGTCCAGTGCGAGGGGGCGGGCCCAGTGTGAGGGGGCGGGCCCAGTGCGAGGGGGCGGGCCCAGTGCGAGGGGGCGGGCCCAGTGCGAGGGGGCGGGCCCAGTGTGAGGGGGCGGGCCCAGTGCGAGGGGGCGGGCCCAGTGTGAGGGGGCGGGCCCAGTGCGAGGGGGCGGGCCCAGTGCGAGGGGGCGGGCCCAGTGTGAGGGGGCGGGCCCAGTGCGAGGGGGCGGGCCCAGTGCAAGGGGGCGGGCCCAGTGCGAGGGGGCGGGCCCAGTGCGAGGGGGCGGGCCCAGTGTGAGGGGGCGGGCCCAGTGCGAGGGGGCGGGCCCAGTGCGAGGGGGCGGGCCCAGTGCGAGGGGGCGGGCCCAGTGTGAGGGGGCGGGCCCAGTGTGAGGGGGCGGGCCCAGTGTGAGGGGGCGGGCCCAGTGCGAGGGGGCGGGCCCAGTGCGAGGGGGCGGGCCCAGTGTGAGGGGGCGGGCCCAGTGCGAGGGGGCGGGCCCAGTGCAAGGGGGCGGGCCCAGTGCGAGGGGGCGGGCCCAGTGCGAGGGGGCGGGCCCAGTGTGAGGGGGCGGGCCCAGTGCGAGGGGGCGGGCCCAGTGCGAGGGGGCGGGCCCAGTGCGAGGGGGCGGGCCCAGTGCGAGGGGGCGGGCCCAGTGTGAGGGGGCGGGCCCAGTGTGAGGGGGCGGGCCCAGTGCAAGGGGGCGGGCCCAGTGCGAGGGGGCGGGCCCAGTGCGAGGGGGCGGGCCCAGTGTGAGGGGGCGGGCCCAGTGCGAGGGGGCGGGCCCAGTGCGAGGGGGCGGGCCCAGTGCGAGGGGGCGGGCCCAGTGTGAGGGGGCGGGCCCAGTGCGAGGGGGCGGGCCCAGTGTGAGGGGGCGGGCCCAGTGCGAGGGGGCGGGCCCAGTGCGAGGGGGCGGGCCCAGTGCGAGGGGGCGGGCCCAGTGCGAGGGGGCGGGCCCAGTGCGGCGGGCCCAGTGCGAGGGGGCGGGCCCAGTGCGAGGGGGCGGGCCCAGTGCGAGGGGGCGGGCCCAGTGCGAGGGGGCGGGCCCAGTGCGAGGGGGCGGGCCCAGTGTGAGGGGGCGGGCCCAGTGTGAGGGGGCGGGCCCAGTGTGAGGGGGCGGGCCCAGTGTGAGGGGGCGGGCCCAGTGTGAGGGGGCGGGCCCAGTGTGAGGGGGCGGGCCCAGTGCGAGGGGGCGGGCCCAGTGTGAGGGGGCGGGCCCAGTGCGAGGGGGCGGGCCCAGTGCGAGGGGGCGGGCCCAGTGCGAGGGGGCGGGCCCAGTGTGAGGGGGCGGGCCCAGTGTGAGGGGGCGGGCCCAGTGCGAGGGGGCGGGCCCAGTGTGAGGGGGCGGGCCCAGTGCGAGGGGGCGGGCCCAGTGCGAGGGGGCGGGCCCAGTGTGAGGGGGCGGGCCCAGTGCGATGGGGCGGGCCCAGTGTGAGGGGGCGGGCCCAGTGTGAGGGGGCGGGCCCAGTGTGAGGGGGCGGGCCCAGTGTGAGGGGGCGGGCCCAGTGTGAGGGGGCGGGCCCAGTGTGAGGGGGCTGGCCCAGTGTGAGGGGGCGGGCCCAGTGTGAGGGGGCGGGCCCAGTGTGAGGGGGCGGGCCCAGTGCGAGGGGGCGGGCCCAGTGTGAGGGGGCGGGCCCAGTGCGATGGGGCGGGCCCAGTGTGAGGGGGCGGGCCCAGTGTGAGGGGGCGGGCCCAGTGTGAGGGGGCGGGCCCAGTGTGAGGGGGCGGGCCCAGTGTGAGGGGGCGGGCCCAGTGTGAGGGGGCGGGCCCAGTGTGAGGGGGCGGGCCCAGTGTGAGGGGGCGGGCCCAGTGTGAGGGGGCGGGCCCAGTGTGAGGGGGCGGGCCCAGTGTGAGGGGGCGGGCCCAGTGTGAGGGGGCGGGCCCAGTGCGATGGGGCGGGCCCAGTGTGAGGGGGCGGGCCCAGTGTGAGGGGGCGGGCCCAGTGTGAGGGGGCGGGCCCAGTGTGAGGGGGCGGGCCCAGTGTGAGGGGGCGGGCCCAGTGTGAGGGGGCGGGCCCAGTGTGAGGGGGCGGGCCCAGTGTGAGGGGGCGGGCCCAGTGTGAGGGGGCGGGCCCAGTGTGAGGGGGCGGGCCCAGTGTGAGGGGGCGGGCCCAGTGTGAGGGGGCGGGCCCAGTGTGAGGGGGCGGGGAGGAAGAAAATGTGTGTCTTGTCGAAGGTCTCTGCCGTGCCTTGACCGGCTCTGCGCCGGTCCGTGGGATGGGGGGATCCCGCGGGCGGTGGAAGGGGGGCGTTGGGGTTCGAAAATGCATGGGAGAATTTCTGGGCTCTGTCAACGAAAACACGGGGGGGGGCGGGCGAAACACGGCATGCCCGTTCACGTGATGCGGTATCTTTGAGCAATAGTCATCGCAGTCCCCGTACACAACCGCCCCAGAGACTCAAATGCATTGCACTGCAGTCAGAAGCGAAGGGGGGACTAGGGGTTGGTTGACCAAAACAGTGGTCGGTAGCCGACAAATTCAAAACCGTTACTCCTGAGGATTGCCCTCGTAATTCTGTCCGCGCTGCAGCAAGAGAATCAAAAGAGAGGGACGGACCGGAAGAGTCAGAAGGAACACGAGGTCTGGTTTGTCAATGGGCGAAATGTCGTACAGGGGGTTCCGGGGTTCCGGGCGCGCGCGTGTTCAGGGCTGGGGGGGGGGGGTCCGCAAGGCACAAAGTTCAACAAAATGTGTTGGGAAGGGATGCCACAAGAGCAGGAAACACAGGCCGGTGGTGTATGTGCAGTCTGGGGGAGGGGGGCGGGGGCCAGCAATACACAGAGTTCAACAACGCCATTGTCATTCAATGGGGTCGGGGGTGTCGGAGGACAGTCCGTCATGACGCGGATGGAAACGTGCCAATCACACGCCATGACGGACGCAGCCCCTTTGCTCTACGTTCCTCGGTCAAGCGATGCAAATCCGTCGGGTTGTCGCATGGACACGGAGCCCCTGCGCGCTCGCGCTCGGTTTTGAGAAAAACGTGAACACACATCCCCAACATGGACGCGGCGGGTGGATGTCGGAAAGAAGGCGAACTCTAGTAGTGTGCGTGGGGGGGGGGGGGGGGAACCTTGGCCGAGATGCCCTCCGACCCCCCTCCAGGGACGCATTAGAAGGGAAGGGATCTCAGAGGCGGCCCCAGAGACGGTTTTAATAGGTGGGAGGAGGTTGCCAAAGCGCTTGGGGGCGGTTACGGTCGATTACAAATGCCGTTGAAGCTGGTTAATGCTTCGACGCCACCACAGCGCCGGTGCATGGGGTGACCAGGACTGGCGGACTTGCAATGGCTGGGGTCTGGGCTCCGTGACACACGGATCTCAGAGCAAGAACAAAGCGGGGGTCCACCGGCAGCAGCTGTGAAGCAAAAACGCCGTCATTCCATCCGCCAATCGCCGCCAGTTAAACATCAACGGACATCAATTCACCTTCAACTGCCCCTTCCACCATCGGAGCCAGGCATTGCGCAGAAAAGGAGACTATGCAGCAGCGGCCATCCAGAAGCCAACTCAAGGTGTAGTGTTGTCCTCCTGCAACTATAGCTCCCTTGGACAAGCAACATCACTCACCACTGCACCGCAATGCAACCCCTGGGAGAGGGGCAGCCTCGAAAGGTGAGGGAGATTCCAAGGGTATCACAAGCAGGCATTAGTGGTGCTGATAACACCGTTCTCGGAAGGAATTAGCACAATACTGCCCGTCACTCAGTAATAGTCACCCACTTGACTTGAAACTGAGCAGGAACAGGGTGATTCAATGCACGACCGTGCTCGGTATGATCATGCATCTTGCCGCTTGTTGCTTGTTGCTGCTTGCTTCTGCTGCTACTATTTTGTGTACTGCTGTTGCTAATGCTGCTGCTGCTGCTGCTGCTGCTGCCATTGCTTGCTGCTTGCTGCTCGTTACTGCTTGCTGCCTGCTGCCTGCTATTAGGACTGATCACAACGCAGGAGGAGCGCAGGGGCAACCCTGACGACTCTGGTCGCCGTGCCTCCCCGCAACACCTCCCGGTCAACGGAAGCAGCACCCACTTCGGCCCCACGAATAGCACAGGGCCAACCTGCACCGCCAGCCCAACCATTGCGGAGTCGCAAACGCGGTAAAAGAGCTGCAGGTCCGTCTCGTACACACCGCAGCAGTTGGTCAGCACGCCGGTGGCGAGGGTACAGAAGGACTGTACAACGTCCTTGATCGCCTCAATGGCGTCCACTCCTGCAGACGGTACAGAAACACGTGGAAAGAGTCTAAGTCATTGTACAAGTTGGTGCTTGAATCACTGTTCAAAGTAAAACCCCAGCTAGAACTTGAACTAGAGCTTGTTCTCGCAGTTGAGATATTATCTTCGGTGACATGAGTTGGGGCATAACTAGGGTGGCGCACAACTTGAGGTTGCATTCAGTTGCATCATTGGCAAAGCAGAGCAGAACCCCTCACTCACAAAACAATACACACAACGGTTAGATCCTTATCCTCATTGTCATCACATTCATCACCTTCAAGAATAGCTGGTGCTTCATGTTAGAGGGCATTGGGTATTGGTATTACACAATGGCTCATGGGTAACGTAAATTTAATTATGGAGGCGCTGCCGAACCAGAATATCCTAGAAAGTCCGACTATTGATCCCCCACATGTTGTACACCCTATACCACAGGCCTACCGCTGAACCTCATGGCACCCCATGTCCAGCTCTGTTACTGTCCCTGCCGGTCCTGTACTGTCACTTTGCTGTGTCATATCATGGAAGGGCACGCATATTGTGTTGACAAGGTTTTCAAACCTCACTTTCAGGTGAACCTTGTGTTTGGACAACACAAGGACACAGGCACGCACAAAGACAAGAGCATTGCAATAAGCATCAACAAAGCCTCCTGTACATGCATGATGGTATTCGGATTCGTGTTGCAGAAAAGCGCAGAAGCTGAGGGAAAAATTCCCATTACATTGAAGACTCAGGTTTTGGTGTTGCTGAGGTACAACAGGGCAGACTTTGTGCTGTGTGGCGAAGCAAGTAAATGGTCTTGAGTGCAAGATACGGGCTCTCGGGACAACACAATGTTGGGGTGTAAACCCGCTTCATAATTGTTGTTGGAGGTTGTTTTGTTGTGTGGCACAATTTGAATTGGAGGCAACAGCAACTGCAAGTGCAACACCAACAAACCAGCACTAACAACAGCCAACATTTAACTACTGACAGCAGCAGCAGCAAGGTCATCGTGACTGAAAATTGCTCCAATACCAAACCGAACAAAAACTTAGGGTTGTCGGGTCACATGGAATGTTCAAGGCATTTGTAACATGCACAATCAACACAGACATGCAAACACAAAGAAGGCAGGCACACACAAAGCAAAACGGTGAGAATTTTGGAAGAACCTGACAAAAACCCTGCCGGTGGCATGGGGAAGAAGGTCTCCACTGTACATGCACTGTACATCCTTGGAGCTCTTAACCTCCGGGAGGGAGGGATTGTGTAAAACAGGTCCGTGTCAGGTGGTCTTGAGACACCATTTTTTTGAAGGGTGGTAGACCCCCCCCATTCCCCTTTTTTGCAAAAATTGTGGCAAAGAATGTAATTGGGCATGCCACCCCTGCTAATGTGCCACTTATGACACGTGTATCTCACTATCCAGTGTGGTCCATTCTCACTGACGTAACATCAGGTAACCAATGAATGCCTCCTGCATCCACTTCACACTAGGAGCCAAAAGGGGTGTTCCTGCACGCACATAGAGGGTGCAGTTTTGGAAATATTACAAAAATTTGCGGTTTCTGTCAACATTCTTGCCCTTCATGGAGTATTCCTCAAGCAATCCCTAAGTGCCAGGCAATCCCTTTAACCACTGCAACCATAGCCAGGGGGGCGGGGATTCTCGGAAATCGGATATCATGCTTAAAAACCCCCCTAGAGCCAAATTTAAAAAAGGGGGGGGTTTTGGGGGGGGTTTTAAGGGGGTTTTTCGCTGCGCGGGGGTATTGTCCGCGGAAACGGCCCCCCGGCCCCCCAAACCCCCCCCCCCCCCCCCAATGAAGAACATAGTGTCGGGCACCTCCGAACAGTTGGGTATGCGGCCCAGGTGTGATCCGACAATTCGCACCGCCCCTACCAACGTCTATGGTAGGGTTTCATCGGCTTGGGTATTTCCGGCCGTGGGTACCAGAAACCTCGGGACTGTGGGTCTCCGAGGCGGTCATGGGGTTCGAAGTACACCATGGGGTTAGAATTGCAGCATGGGGGTTGACCCGCATCAAGGTCCGTCATGGGGTTCGGAATGCATCATGGGGTTAGAAATACACCATGGGGTGGGAAATGTGTCAAGGGGAGGGCCTAAAAGAAGGGGTGTGTGTGTGTGACTGTACTGGTCGGCCGACGCAACTCGGGAGGCCCTTAAGGCTATGGCTGGCCAGGCCTCCCTCCCCGCGCCATTGTGTGGGCCTTCCAGTCCTAGTGTGCATGCAACTACAAGGGAAGGAGAGGGAGAGCGAGGAGGTGTAGGGGGTGGGTGAGGTATCCGTTTGTGACGTGTGTGTGTGTGTGTGTGTGTGTGTGTGCATGTAGCTCCGCCTACTTCTTCCGCCCTGACGTCTTCACCGTGCAACGCTTCTTCGCATTTTGCTTGGTAGCGCTGATGGGCCGCTTTGTGCCCTTGCCAGGAACGGCTTTCTTTTGCGGGACAACTTCCACCCCGGAAGAAGAGGTGGAAGAGGAAGAAGATGAGGAAGAAGAGGAGCTATTGCCATCCTCGGAAGTTGCGGCACTCTCGTTACCGCTAGACGAATCGTTATCTGCGGAAGACCTAGATTCCACAGAGCTTGCATCCTCCTCCGGTTTCCAGTCCCAATCGGAGCGTCCAAGAGAGGCTTCAGAGAAGGACGCACTCTCGTTGTCCACCGCCTTTGCCACTTTCAAAGTGATCTTGGGCTTCATCACCATGGGGATTTTTTTGGCTCGCCCCTTTTTTTTCTCATCGTCCTGCCCAACTACAACCCATTCCGTCAAATCAACGGTGTTGGGTGGCACGGTTGGATGGCACCGAGCCAAGTGAGTTTTGATGTTCAAAACCCACGGGGTGGCACTGCACCCGGGAATAGGACATTCACGGGGCATGTTTTCTTTTTTGCGCGTGGCCATTGCGAGCTTCAATGGGCCCACACACGGGCATGTGCTACTGATTTTCTTGCCCACAATACTTGTGGTACACGTGCCTGTTGTGCGTCCACAAAAACCACAAGGTTCGGCCTCACCATGCATCCTTGGGTCCGTTACCACCTCTCCTTTCTGCAAGTGCACTGCCACATGATGACGCATCCTTGCCAAAGCAACGGCCACTCCACAAAACAAACAAAATTCTGTTGCTTCTGCGGGCCGCACGCTAGTATGTGCCACACCAGTGTATGGCTCTGCACGCAACTGAGGACAATTGGGTACCTGTGCAGTTTTCACAAAGGCAGACAGGGTGCCCACTGGAATCAGCCAACGACCATCGGCATCCATTTGGGCATCCAAAAAAACCACATGCCCATTCCGAAACTCACATTCCGGACCAAACCGCCCCGTCCACCGCAACAAGGTTGGATCACTGGTCATGGCGACAAAAGGCAAAAATTGACCCGTTACGGGGATGGCATGTCCCGTCGCAAGCGCCTCCTTTGTGGTACCATAAACCCGTGCACCGTCAACGGTGCACCATGAAAAACTAAATGTGCCCACGGAACACGTCCGGTGCGAGCCCCATATGAAGGTCACAAGTGCAAGAAAGATAGCACCCACTGTGACCGCGTCCTCATCAAAATTGCAATTGTCAGACAATGCAACATTGTTTACATTCGTGGGGGTTTGACCAAACCGGGCGGTTTGTGCCGTGCGCCGCAGCCGATCGGTTGACGCATGTTCAACGTTGCCGTTGAAATACTCATTGACAAGTTGTGCAATATGCACGGTGTGTCCATTGGCGCATGTGACATAGGCTCGATTTCGGTCAGAACCATGACAACGCAGCCAGGATTCCAGGGAACAAGCATCGGTTGGATCGCTATCCTCCATTCCTTTGGTGTCCGGGGCGGTCCCCAAAAAATCGTCTTCTTTGTCCAAGACAAGGTGTGAACCACATGGTTTCAAAAGGGTTGCACCGCCTTGGTAAAGAGATTCCAAGACATTGTGCGCAGATGAGCCAATCTGTGGGTGTTGCTCAAGGATGGTTGTGGCACGTGCTGTACCCCTTTCCCAAACCTTTTTGAGATCAACACTTTGCACACTACAATCCGCAGTGTACTCAAGTGGAGTCAATCGATCAGTGGCGTAGCGCTGATGCCGCTTGCGCCAATCAGGATGTGCCAAAAAAATGTCTTGAATGTCCAAAACAGCCTGCAGGCGGTCCCGCAGCTGCAGTACATCAAAATTGCGGTTGTGGTTCAGGGTGCGGGTGATGGAAAACAAATTCTCGGCCGGTTGAGACCCCAATTGGCATATGTACAAGGATACCGTTGGGTCACGGACCTGCATGACCTTTACGGTGATGAAGAGGGTCTGAAAAGTGACTTGCCACCGCAAATACAAGTGTATATGTGGTGGAGCATATCTTGCATGTCATGCCGTGTGAACTTGTTACACGAGGCATACATTAAGAAGGGTATTCCGCTATGTACCTCACGATGCATGGGGACAATGAGCCACACGGCACAGACCGACGCCCGGTGAATGGTACCAGCCTCTAGCTGTTGCCGAAGGGCAAGCAAATCACTTTCACTTTGAATTTCAAGAACACCTGCATGCTCCATGCAAAATCCATAAAGCACCGGGGATGCACCGCCAACCAATGATGGTACAATGTCCCCCTCAACCGCCACCTCATCCACACAAATGGAGTATGCACAAAAAGGCAATTTGCTTGGCAAGACGGCCAACATGTCTTCTGCCGTTATCATCTTGCCATAGGCAATTGGCCGATGTTTGTGCTTGGGGAGCACTTGATCCCTGCTTGGGGCACACCCTGCATGGTTTGCGGCATGCAAGAGCCGTGGGCCACCAATGCGCAAGGTGAGCAATCCGAAGTCCCTCTCGTTTTGCGTGTACTTGGCGCGGTAGCCCCGTTGCAACATCTCAAGACAATGCGGTACACTGCGGCCTTGTTGTAGGAGGGACGACAAGACGCGCCCGGCACGAGGCGGGCAGTTGGGGTGTGCAAGTGCACTAGCAAGTTGCTTGTAGTCACTAACACACTTGTCCAACCTTGACACATCTCGGATTGCATTTAGTGCCAGTAACCGCTTTTGTTCGTTCTTTCGCTTCAAATCACGGCAACGGTCAATAAGGGGGCCAGCGCCCAACAAAGTGAGGTTTGTTTTTTTTTGCCCACCCAACGCAACATGCATGAGCCGCAACAAGTCTTTGTCACCTGCAACTTGTTGACAAGGGTCACAAGGACCTTCATTTTCCGTCTGGCCGCTACAACGTTGTGACCGCACACCCTCTGTGCCAGCAAATCATTTACGGTTGGTGCTTTCGGCATGCCTCGCGAACGGATACACCATTACAAACTCACTACGTGATAAACCACAAGGGAAAAATCCCACACATTGGTGTGTACCTGATGGTGGTGGAGGATTATCCCCAAGCAAGTTAAGTGCAGGTGTTGGATCGGACAAAGATAAAGGAACGTCACGGACGTTAGTGCTTTGCGTTGCACCCTGTTGCGGACCTGGTGTTGGTTGGCAAAGAGAAAGAGGCACCTCCGGAACAGCGGTCCTTTGTGTTTCACAACCATCACCACTACCACTACTGCTTGGGCTACTGCTAGGGCGGCTTTGCAAAAAGGATGCAATGCCAACCTTTTGTGGGGTTGCCCGTTTGGGCTCCGGCCTCTTCGTTGTACCCTTCTTATGGCCACGCCCATCAGGCATGCGTTGCCCATGCGCCATGAAATACAAATGGGCCTTCGCTTGATTGCAATGTGTAACGTACCACCCGTTAGGCGGTGCGCACGACACCGGTAGGGTCCCGCCACATACACACATATAGTTATCCTTCCCGGCCAACCGGGCCTTTTTGCGGGCTTCTTCATTCATTACATTGACCCAAGATGAGGACACCGGACGCACACCATGGTTATGCAAAAGGTTGCGCATCGCCTCATCTAACTGTGGGCAAGTTGCACAATCAATAGTATATTGCACCTCCTTCTTGCGCCAAAACTCTTTGTTATGGACACTCCTTTCCTCCGAAAGGGGTAAGATTCGGTCCGCCGAGGCAGACACCGAGGCGGGGCGCTTAATAAGAACGATGGTGACAGCAAGATTGCAACGTGGACAACCCTCGTTGCCACAATCGCACCAAGAAGACCTGTCTAACGCGTCTGCTTGAAGAACATCCAGGACCAAATGCTTTAAGTCCGTGGATTGCAAGTATGTAACACCAGCCTCTTTCCCTACGGTTGTACCATGAGAATCCAGGTACCAATACTTTCCAGCATTGTAACCCATAGCAACCGAATAGTATCCGTACAGAAGACCCAAGAAATGGCGGTGACCATAGTCTCGGTGTATGTAGTCCTTTAAGGAAGTAACAACATCTTTCCATGGAAGTAGGACAGTAGCCCCAACCTGAGACACACAAGAAACACATAGAGCCGCCGGGACACGAAGGAGCAACGGATCGAATGCATGGTGAAAAATGGTTGTGTGGTTGAGGAAATAAGGAATGCAAGGGAAGCAACCTCCAAATGATTGGACAACTGCAACGCTTCAGCTGCCTCGGAGAAGGTAGCACCGGTTGCATTGTTGTCGGCTCCGAAAATAGCATGAGCCGTAGTGGCAACACACGTGGCGTACAAGACGGAATATGATGTCAAAGCTAATGTCCCGCAAGCCAAGGTGGTGCCCAAAAGCATAGAAATACTTGAGCATGCCGTCCGGCAACCCACAATACCCAATTGATATTGTGTTCTAGGGCACACGAGACCTTGCACTCGTGTTTTCCCCACGGCCGTAGGCAGCAACTCATCACGCGACATTAGAAAGTGTACCTTAAGAGCTGTAAGGGACGGAGGTCGTATGTAGTATGGAAATGGAATTGCACAAAGGGATGCAAAAAGAGCAGCAAAATGCAACAAAACGGCGCCTACTCCGGTCGCGATGCGGCGAGTGTTGACCTCGATCCCTACTACATTTCATCAGGGGAACCGCCCCTGCGACCACTTACCTAAAAAAAACGCATGCATACGAGCAAAAGAAAGGGCAATACCACCGACAAAGGGAGCAACCTGCTACATTTCATGAGGGGAACCGCCCCTGCCACCACTTACTTAAAAAAGAAAACACATGCATACGAGCAATAGAAAGGACAATACGACCAACAAAGGGAGCAAAATCAAAAGTCGTTCCCATGAGAAGTGGCCCACAAGTGGGCAAATTGGCTACCTCACCCCTGCCGTATCGGGGATCCCCACCGCTTCAGAGCAGGGGGCAAAATCAGAAGTAGCGCACAAGCGGGCAAATTGGCTACCTCACCCCTGCCGTATCGGGGATCCCCGCCGCTTCAGAGCGGGGGGCAAAATCAGAAGTGGCCCACAAGTGGGCAAAGTGGCTACCTCACCCCTGCCGTATCGGGGATCCCCGGCGCTTCAGAGCGGGGGGGGCAGAATCAGAAGTGGCCCACAAGTGGGCAAATTGGCTACCTCACCCCTGCCGTATCGGGGATCCCCGGAGCTTCAGAGCGGGGGGCAAAATCAGAAGTGGCCCACAAGAGAACAAATTGGCTACCTCACCCCTGCCGTATCGGGGATCCCCACCGCTTCAGAGCGGGGGGCAAAATCAGAAGTGGCCCACAAGTGGGCAAATTGGCTACCTCACCCCTGCCGTATCGGGGATCCCCGCCGCTGCAGAGCGGGGGGCAAAATCAGAAGTGGCCCACAAGCGGGCAAATTGGCTACCTAACCCCTGCCGTATCGGGGATCCCCACCGCTTCAGAGCGGGGGGCAAAATCAGAAGTAGCGCACAAGCGGGCAAATTGGCTACCTCACCCCTGCCGTATCGGGGATCCCCGCCGCTTCAGAGCGGGGGGCAAAATCAGAAGTAGCGCACAAGCGGGCAAATTGGCTACCTCACCCCTGCCGTATCGGGGATCCCCGCCGCTGCAGAGCGGGGGGGGCAAAATCAGAAGTGGCCCACAAGTGGGCAAATTGGCTACCTCACCCCTGCCGTATCGGGGATCCCCGCCGCTTCAGAGCGGGGGGCAAAATCAGAAGTGGCCCACAAGTGGGCAAATTGGCTACCTCACCCCTGCCGTATCGGGGATCCCCGCCGCTTCAGAGCGGGGGGGGCAAAATCAGAAGTGGCCCACAAGTGGGCAAATTGGCTACCTCACCCCTGCCGTATCGGGGCTCCCCGCCGCTGCAGAGCGGGGGGCAAAATCAGAAGTGGCCCACAAGTGGGCAAATTGGCTACCTCACCCCTGCCGTATCGGGGATCCCCGGCGCTTCAGAGCGGGGGGCAAAATCAGAAGTGGCCCACAAGTGGGAAAAGTGGCTACCTCACCCCTGCCGTATCGGGGATCCCCACCGCTTCAGAGCGGGGGGGGCAAAATCAGAAGTGGCCCAGAAGTGGGCAAATTGGCTACCTCACCCCTGCCGTATCGGGGATCCCCACCGCTTCAGAGCGGGGGGCAAAATCAGAAGTGGCCCACAAGTGGGCAAACTGGCTACCTCACCCCTGTCGTATCGGGGATCCCCGCCACTTTAGAGCGGGGGGCAAAATCAAAAGTGGCCCACAAGTGGGAAAAGTGGCTACCTCACCCCTGCCATATCGGGGATCCCCGGAGCTTCAGAGCGGGGGGCAAAATCACAAGTGGCCCACAAGTGGGCAAATTGGCTACCTCACCTCTGCCGTATCGGGGATCCCCGCGGCTTCAGAGCGGGGGGGGCAAAATCAGAAGTAGCGCACAAGCGGGCAAATTGGCTATCTCACCCCTGCCGTATCGGGGATCCCCGGCGCTTCAAAGCGGGGGGCAAAATCAGAAGTGGCCCACAAGTGGGCAAATTGGCTACCTCACCCCTGCCGTATCGGGGATCCCCACCGCTTCAGAGCGGGGGGCAAAATCAGAAGTGGCCCACAAGTGGGCAAATTGGCTACCTCACCCCTGCCGTATCGGGGATCCCCGCCGCTGCAGAGCCGGGGGCAAAATCAGAAGTGGCCCACAAGTGGGCAAATTGGCTACCTCACCCCTGCCGTATCGGGGATCCCCGCCGCTGCAGAGCGGGGGGCAAAATCAGAAGTGGCCCACAAGTCGGAAAAGTGGCTACCTCACCCCTGCCGTATCGGGGATCCCCGCCGCTTTAGAGCGGGGGGCAAAATCAGAAGTAGCCCACAAGTGGGCAAATTGGCTACCTCACCCCTGCCGTATCGGGGATCCCCGGCGCTTCAGAGCGGGGGGCAAAATCAGAAGTGGCCCACAAGTGGGCAAATTGGCTACCTCACCCCTGCCGTATCGGGGATCCCCACCGCTTCAGAGCGGGGGGCAAAATCAGAAGTGGCCCACAAGTGGGCAAATTGGCTACCTCACCCCTGCCGTATCGGGGATCCCCGCCGCTTTAGAGCGGGGGGCAAAATCAGAAGTGGCCCACAAGTGGGCAAATTGGCTACCTCACCCCTGCCGTATCGGGGATCCCCGGCGCTTCAGAGCGGGGGGCAAAATCAGAAGTGGCCCACAAGAGAACAAATTGGCTACCTCACCCCTGCCGTATCGGGGATCCCCGCCGCTTCAGAGCGGGGGGCAAAATCAGAAGTGGCCCACAAGTGGGCAAATTGGCTACCTCACCCCTGCCGTATCGGGGATCCCCGGCGCTTCAGAGCGGGGGGCAAAATCAGAAATGTCCAAAAAAAGAGCGGAAATGCAATGTCACCCTTGCATTGTGGGGGGTCCCTAGCTAAGGGGACAAAATCAAAAATGGCTGAATTGGGAGCAAGGACAAAACTCTGGATGTGCAGTCCAAAAGAACAACACCAGAAAAAAAATCGCACAAATGATGTGTGTGCGTCGAGAAACACCCTTAAAACCCCCCCTCGGACCATTTTTAAAAAAGGGGGGGGGGTTTCAAAACCCCCCACGGTATCGGATTTCTCAGAAACCCCGCCCCCCTGACCATAGCTGTACTGGGATCCCCAAAATGGCAAGGAAACGCGCCATGCCATGAGAAAGCCAAACGCCCTTGTTAACACAAGAGGGTAGTGTGTTCATTCTCCTCCATTACATTCCATAGCTGTAGATCCCATTTGACGGTTTTGCCCTCATTTGCCTCTAATTTTGGATGCGACATCAAATTTCTTTTGGAGAAGCGTGCATCTGCGGTGTCAAACTTGCCAATAACAGCCAAAGTAGCTGTGCAGAATGGTATCAGCCTCCGAGTGATGAGTCCTCACAGCCGTGGTGGATAGCTCCACTAAGGAAGGGAAATTTGCATCCTGCAGTCCCCTTTGTTAGATGTGTATTTCTGTGTCCAGGCTCCAGTCTGTGCTCTCTGGGAGCATACAGCGCACTGCAAGTTGCTCAGTGGGAGCATAACTATGGGGAAATGGATTCGATCGTTGAACGTCTGTGGAAACGCAGTTGGGGACCCCTAAACACACCTGCAGAATGCTGATTGATTGAATGGGATTTTTGGGCGTCGATAGTGCCGTTGGCTTCACGTTGCTTCAGGACGCATGCTCCTAATCTGGAACACGAGCAGAGCATTGAGCAAGTGTGGACCTCTCAGTCTAAACTGCCACTCCACTACGCCACTGCCACTAAATCGCCACTTAATGACACTCCAATGTGGGCACTGAATTACAGCATAGCCAGAGAGACCACCAGTCCCAGCTCCACCGCACACGTGACCCCATTTTCATGCGTAATTGTTGTTCCCTGTTGTTGGGGGAAAGAAAGAGAGCGCAGGATGTGGGTTAGGGGAAGATCATGATTCCGTCTCGGTACCCTCTGTATCATCATGTCCCACGGGCCTCCCTTTGAGCTATGTAGGCTGCCGAAGGAACAACGGAGCACCCAAACGCCAGAACAAACCCGAGCAGTTCAGCAAGCGGCCGTATTCCCTTTTCATTGAAAAAAGGTTGTGCTCCCAAATGCTGCACCACGCAATCGGCCATGTCCAAATATTGAGAGAATGGAGCGGCCTGAGGAAAGAACGTAGTGACATGGCGGTGGGAACTGACACTTGAAGAGAAAACCGAAACAAATGGCAACAGCAAATCCGAAATGCGGTAGAACTGGGCAAACGTGGGGGAAAATGGGTCGGAAAACTAAACAAAATGGGGATATGATCACCCTATCGTGTGGGGGGGATGCGCTGGTTGTGTGCATGCAGTGCAAGTGCGCCCCAATACTTGCGCTCTCACATTGACTGCCTCACAGTTTCAGAACGTCTGTAAAATGGGTTGGATTTGAAATGGATTTGCATTGCCTTCGGGTAGCGGCGCCAACGCGTGTGTTAGTTTCAGGAGAAAACCTGTTTCATCCGCCTAAAACTGACCATCCAAAGAGGATCCTTCCTCTCTGGCTATCACTTCGATTTGTTGGTTGCCGCACCGCAACAACTCTCCCACATGGGAACAGTACTGGGGCCCAAAACCGCGATTCCTGAACTCAACGCATTTTGGACACGGTTCCGCGATTCTGGGCACCCGTCCTGCTCCCAGTCCTCGTCTGGCTACACTCCTCATCGCTGTGGCTGGAGTTTTTGGGCTTCGCCTGCAGTTAGTCCCCGACTGAGAGCGATTGGACTAGGTCTCCGCCGGAGTGTTCAGGCAATCTCTGCCATATTCCAGCGCCTCCAGCCCGTTCTGCGCGTGAGTGCGTGCAGGCGTGTCTGTGCGTGCGTGTGTGTCTCGACATCGGCCGTGTTGGCCAGACCTTCCCCATCTTCCCGCTGGGGCTCGACATACACACACACACACACCCATTTACACCCACGCACACACAGACACATGCACACACATGCGCAACAGGTGTGATCGTCCACAAGGGCAGAATCAAGGGGGTTCAGATGAGACTGGCCCACAGAGACGCGGGGGCTGAGACGGCAACCGTGCACTGTAGCCCCCTGAAAGAGCCCTGCCAACCCCACCTCTTCCACAGTCCGCAGCATCAGCATTGGCCACCAATGGAGGTAAGCCTCAGGGGCATGGGCGGGGGGAGGGGGAAATGTATCCTGGTGCAGCCCGGGTTCTGTCTCTCCGCGTTTGTGTGTGTGTGTGCGCGCGCAGACGCCTGCGTGTGTGCGTGCGTGCGTGCGTGCGTGTGTGCGTGCGTGCGTGCGTGTGCTTGTGAGGGCGTGCCCGCACTGAGTGGGCGACAAGATCATTGATCAGTTCCACGACGGCTGCGTTTGCGGGCAATGGCCAAAATAAATTTCCGGGCAAGTCCACCACCAAAATAAAGCTCCGGCCGGATCCGCCGCCAACACAAATTTCCGGCCGGATCCGCCGCAACTCACTGGGGTTCTGAGCTCTGCAGCGCAGCATCCAGCAGCACCGCGTGTGTACTGGGATACGCGTGCGAGCAGTCAGGCATGGCAACAGCTGTAATGAGACGGTACGACGGATGTTGCACGGACACGAGGTGCGAGGCAGGACCACCTGAAAGCCGTGGACTGAACACTGCAGCACAACTTCCGTCAGATGGGGCCCGTGGTCACAGGCGTTCATGGTCAGCCCCTGCGTGCAGAGATGAAGGTCCGGGGGCTGGGGCTGACACCCACGAAAACCCCGAATGCGACAGCAAATGCCGTGGGAATGGGGGAAGACAGGGGTGGAGGAGGGGGGGGGGGGGGGGCGCGGAGGGCAAACGCGACAATCAGCCCAGCCTCGCCCCCTCGCGGCTCCGCCATTTTGGGTCACGGGGACGACTCCTTAGCGGAATGATTGGGCAACACCGCAGCATCGCGAGTAGCGCCAATCAACATGAGGACCTTACGACCACCGGCATGTCCTCTTCAGGGACCGCCTCTTCCGGGGCGCCACAGGGGCAAGCGCCGCGGGGAGGTGGGCACGGACACTGCAAAGCGCACCACACACCGACCCCTCCACCCCTTCCCCGCCCCTTGAGAAGCATTGCAGGCGCCTTCAGTGGCGGGACACACACAACCGGCAAAATGCCTGCAACTGCAGCGACACCGACATCCGATGCACCCTCCAAACCTCGCGGTCTGGAAAGACTGAATGCCCATTCTGTCAGCGCCGGGATGCGGTGCGTTGCCAGCCCCAAAAGTGGTGCTCACTGAGTGCCGGATGAAGTGCTCTACGACCGGATGGTACCATGAAGCGTCCAAGTGGGTTTGCCGGGCCATACGGGGCCCTGATGTTCCAGGCCCGGGAACGCTCCTGCCAGACCCCCCACTTCGGGACTGGGAACCGCCGTGTCCCCTTTTCCGGGTTCTGCATTTCCCAGAGAACCCCCGCTTGCGGAAACGTGCAGTTTCTCGCGGCGCCCACTGTTCTTCGTCATGGCACACCCGCCCCCGCCCCCCTTCCGATGGGCGGGGTGCCCTCGTGCATGACGGAGCTCAGAGACGCTGACCTCTGTTTCTTGCCGCCAAACCAACCCACCTCCCCCCCTTTTGCCTCTGCATCCCCAAGTCTGCCTGCCCGGCCCTCAGCAGGGACTGAGGAGGGCCTCAGGTTTCAAGTGGCAAGTTAACCGACGGCGCTTGGCGGTCTCACTGATGCCGCCGGTTGGCCGTTACCGACAGCAGTTGCTGGGCGATCAGTGCTCTCCCGGCGTCCGGCATTGTAAGAGGCCGGGAACAAAGGGAACGACCCCCACGCACCCCCGCCCCGTGCACACGCACAGCTCAGGCCAGGGCGCGGATCCCCGGCATAGACAATGGGTGGCGACATGCATTTCGCCACCGGTTCCCAGAATGCGGACTCGAGACTCGAGCACCGCACGGTCTCTGGGAAGACGAACCGGTTGCAGGGTCGGTCTCCGTGGGTCTACATTGCATCCGTTTCAGCGAGGGGTCCTGCGTGTAAGTGCTCGTGCCCACATTCGGCCTCGGGGCGCACCCCGTTTCTGCGGCCCCTGCAGTGACTCGGAAACGGTGGAATCGAACGCAGGCGAAAGTACTGCGCTCACTTCATGACCGTAGGCACTCATTCCTGCTGAAGCACCGCGGAAGCGCTCTGATGTGGCGGGGGAATGTGCCCAAAAATATGCAAAGTCCACCACACGACCCGAGCGGACCCGAGGATCAACAGGAAGGTCCCCTCGTAAAAACGGGCCGCACACGTGGGACTTCGAGGCAATCCCAATCCCGAGTGAGGGCACGAGGGACTGGGCCAGGGGGGGGGGGGGGTGCAGTCAAACGTTGGGTTGGCGTGGCAATGGCCCCCCCAGGGCCGTGCTGCCACACGGCGGAGGGAAGGGGCGCCCCACACAACCGCAGGCCTCGAGCACCGCCAGTCCCGGACAGGGCCATGCCCCAAAAGCAGAAGGCGATGGCACGAACCGGGACGTGCGCTGACCGAGCGGAGCAAAACAACGGGTGACTACAGCACCGTCAAGGGCCGTGTCGGGGCAATGGCCGGTGTTGCACGCAACACACGCACACACGAACACGTGAGCACCGCCACAGTGCGCCGGCGGAGTCGGCGGCGGGGCGCGTGCCGCGACAGCAAAGCCACACCTGCAACAGTTTACACAATTTGGGGACCACAACGTCGTCGGTGGCGCGCATTTGGAAGATGCCGTTGATCGTGGACCAGTGCACTTGGACAAGGTCCAGCGTCGGAGGGGCCTTGGCTCCTGCGGTGTGGGGGGGTGCGATGTCGCAGCCCCTCATGCCCCGGGGGAGGGGGCGGTTCTCCAGGAGTTCTCGAGGGGGTGAACCATAAAAGTACCGAAGGGGGAAGAGGGGGGGGTGGGGGGGCAGCAACCCGTCCCGCTCATGCGCCCTTGGGCGGGGCTTCGCACTCTCGAAAGTAAACGGACCTGCAGTTTCCGAAACACTCAGTCCGGACCGCCATGGAGGCGGACCCTGACCCTGACAGTCGCCCGGGACCCAAGGTCAAGAGACATTAGCAGGGGGTGAATTCGCGTGTTTGCGCTGGGAGACTCATGCTGCGGCACTCTATTTGAGAGCACCAAAGTAAACCAAAGAAACCGAGTCTTTCCGACCGCTTTTCCAAACGGACGAATGATTGGCAGAGACCCATGGCACGTCCTGCGTCCTGTGTCACGCCCCGGGGGGGACCATTGCGGGTAAAGGCATTGCCCAAGACCGTACACGAGGCATGCACACCACCGGTGTACACCCTCTTCAAAAGCCCTCAAGAAAATCCGGCGCGTGCCATCCCGCTACCGTTCGAGCCCCCACAAACCGCGCAGGACCCCCTGCAACGCCCTGCGGGTCTACTGAGGAGTGAGGTCGCCCCTACCCCCAACTCTCAGCTCCAGCTCTCAGTGGCCCGTCTCCCAGTCCCCCAGGCCATTTTCCAGGGCAAATGTATGACCACTGCTCACAAGTCACAACCCTCGGCCTCAGTCTCCAGCGCAAAGCGAGTGTGCGATGATTTGAGTGCGACCGGAACGTCGAGGTCTGGGGGAAACAAAACGGTTGGTGCGCCGCTGGCAGCAGACAGAAACGGTTGCCGCGGAACGATCTGTCACTTTGAACGGGGAGCACCCTTCCTCTCTCCAAGTGCATGCCTGCTCCCGGCCCCCATCTTGGGTTGCGAAGGCCCTTCTTCGGGGGCTGCTCGTGTTAGGGAAGACCACGCATCCGCGCTCACCGCCACCGAACTCACCGACTCACCAAGCCAGGATTTTGGAGTCTGGAAAAATGGGAGAAATGGGGGAAATGGAGAACAATGGGGGGAAATGGGGAGAAACTGGGGAAATTTGGGGGAATATCGGGCATAGCACACAGGACGTGGGTTGTGGAGGGTTGTGGCGGGATGTGGTCGAGGGGACTGGGAGGAAAATGGGAGAAAAATGGGACGAAATACCCATTTTTGACAGTCCCATTTTCCCCATGTTTCCCGAGGTTTTCCGGAGATATTCCCCGCAGTTCTCTTTGTAAAAATCAGCTCACCGCACTCACCATCAGAAAAATGGGATTTTTTGCCACTCACGGACACTCACCGCCACGGTAGCTAGTGCGGATGCTTGGAAGACGGGCAGACCAGCCGCCCTCTGGAGCCCTGCACTTCTGTATCCCAACCACTCACCTGCTTGAGGGGTGGACAATTGTTTCGTGGACACGGGTTTGGTCAGTGGCGAAGTCTCCGGCGCTACAGGTCGGACGTGAGTGAAGATGACGGAGAGGCTGTCGAGAGCATTGACGGCGGATGGGGAGGAACATGGGGCCGACAGTGTCTTGGCATCGTCGAAGAACGGTGTACAAAGGCTGTCTAACACTTCTGCGGCCACGGCGCGGGGCAGGTGGGAGATGATGATGCCAACGGCTGAAAAGCACAGGAAAGAGGGCGAAGATAGCGATCGCAATCTTAACCTGCGGCTTTGGCTTGCCTCTACGACGTCTAATGCTGGCTTTGGGGCTGGCTTTACAGCAACGAGCAGAGAAACACTTCCTCCTCTTTTGCCTCTTCGTCATCGTCCATTGCCACCTCACCCCAAATGAAAATACCCGGAAGGCCACCAGAACCCGGAAGGACAGCAGACGTCACGGTGTTGCGGGCATTGTGAATTCGACAAAAAGATATCAAGAGCACGACGCTCGTGGAGCAGTTGGTGCCTCTGGACAATCACGGCACACATTAGAAAGACCACCAACGACACAAGGAGGGCCGAGCCACACCGATCACCGGGTTTCAAAACAGACGACGGGCACGCACCCCTCAACCCTCCACACCTGCGCCTTCCTCTCTCCATACATCTCGCCACCCCTATCCGCCTAGTAACCCCTCCACCTCCGCTTAACCACCTTCGCGACACCCTCGTCAAAATGCACGGGGGGGGGGGGGGCGATGACACTTGAACTGTGTTCTGCGCCCGGCCTCATGGTCTCATGGGCTAAGGACATCCCAAACTGTGCAGAATGTATTTGTGGACTCATGCTCGCAAAATGCCTATCTCCGCCGAGCCCTGGTCGAAGGGCCCAAACGTACGACGATACTCTCGTGGGGTAAAGATCAGGTTTGGTGGTCCCAACCGCTACTCAGCACTGGCCCAAGGGCAGGATGTGCATGGGCATTCATGCCTCGCCACAATGTAAAGGGCACATCATTGGTTTCCGCAAAGAGACCCACACCGTAGCACTGTGTTGAAGACCACCGGAGAAACCAAGCATTCCCGCCGCATGCAGATGACCACACACTCAGACCTGCTTTCCTCCCGCCCCTCCCCCCGACTGCCGGTGGCCAAGAAGTGGACGCATGCCGTCATTTTGTGGTGTGCTGTTGTGAAACGGATGCTTGGCGGTCACCGACATGCCTCAACCCTCGACGAAACTATGCAGCCGTTCTGTCACCGCCACCACGGGTTTTGCGCGCGCGGCAGTAAGTGTCGCCCGCAAACACCCCCGTGGTCAGTGGTCAGACGCTGCGACGCCGCGCTCCCGTCATTTTCCTGCGCGTGGCCCGGTCAGGACCAGGGGGGCTGAGGTTTGTGGATGCTGTAACTTGACCAGGGATTGCAGAGGATCACAGTATTTGGCCAAAGGCTGTTGGAATAAGCCTGGAGGGCGGGGGGTATCACAGCCGCACACAGGCACACCTTGGTACATCAGGTTTTCAGATGACTGTGTCACCAGTTTTGCAGTGACTGCCCTGCGCAGAGATCGGTATAGTTCCATAACTTGCGGCATGCACTGCGCGTCCACGAGCTCAGCGCCACAAATGGATGCGATTTTGAAGAAAGACACAGCGCCTGCGGACAGGCAAGCGGCATTCCAGGGACCCCGAGGCAGGGGGGAATCGACACGTGTTTGCTGACATGTTCCTTGCTCCTGATGTTGCTATTGCTGTTGTCTCTGTTGTTCTGGTGGTGTTGGTGCTGGTGCTGGTGCTGGTGCTGGTGCTGGTGTTCAGCAGTCTGGGAATACTAAATGTATCAGCTGCGATAGAGGCGTGAACTTACAGTGAGGACGCGGCCAGGCCTGGGGATAAGGAGTGGACCCCAGAGTGCAGCTCCAAAAGCCATGGTTTTACGCAAGTACCGTCAGTACTGGGAATGTTCCCATGCCAGTTACATGGTTGCAGAGGCAGTGCAGGGCGGCACCTGCGATCCTGCAACTGTGAGGAGCCAAGGGGGAATCCTTGCACTGTGCACTACTTTTAGACTATGTTCCCCCGGAAGAGCCCCCAGGCACACCCCTGGGAAACGCCCTTAGAATTAGGTGACCCAAAGTGCCCCAGCTCAAGAAAATTGCAAACTACCTTCCCTTCACATAACACACATCATGCACAACTAGGAAAACCATGAACAGCGCATTGGTCGCCACCCTCAACAACACACAACCGTCTTTTTCTTCCGTTGTCAACTAAGTACAAATTGAGAATACGCAACTTGTGTGCACAACATGACACAGTTGTGGAATTGAAGAAATGTCACATTGTCCTATGTGTGTGTGTGTGTGTGTGTGTGTGTGTCAATGCAATCCATACAATATTGCAGTTCACACTTGTGACACATGGACATCTTTTTAGGTCAGACTTGGTGCAACAAAGGGCACATACATCCCCATCATCACCCACAACATCCTCATCATCATGGTCCTCTTGTGTAGGTGCGGTCCATACATGTGCAGGTACGTGTTCCCACGGACCATATGGTGGGTACCATACTTGCCTTTGAATCGAAAATTGCTGCATTCCTTTCGATGACCCAATGACACATGCGTGCGAACAAGTGCTCAATATGTGCCCTACATAAACCATGAACATCATTGTACTCCTTTTGTCGCTCGGTCAAAATCTTTTTTTCGACCAATAAATGGCCATACCACATGGACGCGCCCCTTGTATGCACCATCCATGGAGCCAATCTCATAATCCATATAATGCCCCTTGCTCCTTTTGGGCCCTTCGCGATCCCAAATGAGAACATCCGCCGATGTCCTGGGGGCCAACGGACAAATCCAAACGAGGAGAAATTGACGTAGAAAAAGAGTGGATGTGGTGGAAATGAGCAAAAAATGTGTGCAAAAAAGTAGAAATGGGTGAAACAGGGTGAAAATCCAGAAATGCCATATCACGAATACATCACAACCTACTACCAAACGACAATGATGCCCAAATTACCACAAAGTGTGGGGTTCTACTACGGCCACACGCCCAAATAGTACGCCCAGACGCCCACTGCGCGCACTGCGCTTGATGCGCCCCCCAACAATGAAACCCGAAAAGAATACCCTGCAAAAAAGGGCAGCAACAAGTAGTTGAAGCGGTGGCTGCAAATCAAGCGAGCGGCGCAACTTTAGCGACCTCAAGGTACTAAGCGTACCAGCTACTATAGGAGTCAACCGTGGGCCTGGGGATGAGGAGTGAACCCCGGAGTCGTGCTCCGAGAGCAATGGTCTTCGTGCATCTCCCATAAGCCGTAAGCACTAGTGTCAGCCAGTTACGGCGAAATGGGCGATACTTTGCGAGTCGGCTAAATAGACTCGGACGATGGTGCTCCTGGAGCTCAGTGGTATTGGGCATGAATTCTAGGCACAGATTCGAAACTGGCCGACCCTAGATAGTGACATGTGGAGGATGCCCTGATGGGTCTTGTTCGAACCCGGAGGGCTTCCGAACCCCAATACCCAAGCCGTGGCTCAGTGATCAAATACATAGAATCCAGGCAGGGTCTGAACCTAGCTGCCAAAGATTCACCCTTCATTGCTGCAGTACATTCTATCCCTCCCTGCATAGAAGAGGGACGGCAAGCAAGGGTTTTGCATTGGCGGTTGTTGCTCCGCAGTGACCGGACTGGGACAATGCTGTCATGGGCAAGTTCTTTTTTCTTTTCTAACTTACCAGTACCTGATAACGAGTAGCATTCAGCATTGACAGCAGTTGGCACCCGTCCGTGCTTAATAGACACAATTTGAGCCATGGATTGCCGGCAGTTGGCTGTTACCCTTTGGCGATTGGCATCAGGTGCCGGCATGAGGCGGTTGGGCGCCCACTCGGGGGTCCTTGAAGGACCGTTTTTCGTGGAAGAATAAAAGCTCCTTCAAGGACACCCCCATACCCTCCCGCCCATACCTCATACCTCCGAGGTATGGAGAGGGGGGGGTTCAGGGGGGGCTGGGTCGACGCCAGTACAAGGGCAACTGACGACAGTTTGGGGGGGGTGTTGTGGGGTACGAATCCTGTTTCTGAGGACTACTCGCCGCCACAGTAGCTCATAAGCAAGCGCGATGTAATCACGTTCAATCTCGGGTTGGCATTCTCGACCTTGGGATCGTTGGGTGTTCGGAGCCCACCGCTTCATCCGCACACCATCGACCAGTCGTTCCGAGCATGTGCAGAGACGCACTGGTTGGGCCCTCAAAGGATAGTGCTGTCGGTGGAACCGAAAATCCCCTCCGAATAACTGGAGTGGGCACCAAGAAAGCCATCCGCACACGGCAGGGGTCCCGTTCAACCAGCACCGAGACAAGCCCCCAAAGAGGGCCGGTGGAACCAAGAACACCTTGTAAACCGAGGGATTGAGGGGTGGGGCTGTGGCTGGCCCTGGGTCAGCAACTGCGGGTACAGGCCCCTGTTTGCACCTTTTGGTTTTGTTGCCTTATGCCCTGCTTGGTGCATTGTTTTGCCCAAGGGGGGCGGCCTGTTCGAAGATGGACACACACCCTCTCCAGACCCCCCAAAAGTTCTCGTACCCGCCCTTTTGCCATTTGAACTGGTTGTTGCCCCACAGGAAAGGCCCAGAAGCCTGTTGCAGTTGTTGCATTGCGGCTCTTTGAGTGCTCGAGCGGGGCACACAGGCCTGAGAAAGACAACCTCAACTCTCCTGGCGCACCACAGGCTGTACAATCAGAGGGCTGAGCGCCGGAACATTGCTCTGGGCAGAAGATGCAGGGATTGCCGTGTAACACACACCCGCATGCTCTGTGGCTCCGCGCTTCGTGACGATGGGGTACACAGGGTCGAGCTCGGAGTACTGGAACGAGATCTCGATGACCCGGAGTGCCATGCCGAAGGCCGAGGGATTGTGGCGCAGCCAATGGGCCAAGACCCCTGAAGAATGAAAGGACATTTAAACCAGGCGTGCGTACTCTACTCCGTGGGATACGCACCTGAGCACCAGGATGTTGCACACGACTGCGCGCGACGTGGAGGACGTCTGCCATTCCACCTCAGATCTCCTACAAAAACGCGACCTTAAAGCGGCATCCTCCTGCCTGCACCGATTGCAGACTGTCTGGCAGGGCGTATCTTCCGAACCCCTATGACTGCCCAAGCCACGTGCATCAAAAGAAACAACGCCGGGATACCGACACACATCTCCGTCAACCAGAACCTTGACATCAGGATTATTGATGCCACCACCGGTCCGTCAAGTCTTCCCCCCCACCCCCACCCCACCCCTTGGCAGTCCCCAGCGGTCGGCACACACACGTTGGGAACCGCGAAACAAGAACAAAGCAAGAAAAGCGGTTGAAGGAAAACTCCTCAGGATCAGCAGAGCTGTCCTAGACGTCTTTCGGTTCGGCGAAGAAGCGGATGGCGGAGACATGTTCAGTGCCGCCGCAAAGCAAAGAAACCTGTCCCCTTCCCCAGACCACAAAAACAGCCCACGGAGGAGCCCGTGTACTGCCAGTGCCACAGCCTAAAATTGCCGTGTGCAAGGTGCAACCATCCCGCCGCACACACACGCACACACAAACAGGACAGGGGGAGCCGGCACACACACAGCACACACACCGTGAGGGAGACAAAGTGTGCAAACAGCACACACACACACACACACAGGCACACAGGCACACAGGCACACACACATGCACAAGCCGCTGCTGGCCGCATTCCACTGCACACTCTGAGCCTCAGATTCGAATACACTGAAATGCGGGTGGTGGGGCACTTGGTGGCGTGGGCCCTGCGGGAGCTACAACTGCACCAACAAGCGGAGTGGCAGGGGGTCCCCAGAGCAGCCCTGAACTAGACCCGCCACACGCGAGGGCACGCCCGGCCGCTGCACAGGTGCGTACACACACACCGCACAGAGCACACACACGCACACACACACACCCCTGCCCGTTTTCCTATTCCCGTAAGCAAGACATCCCGGCCATTGCCATATGGTAACAGCGCCTTTGGCACACACACACACACACACACAGACACACACACACACACACACACAGGCACGCACACACACACACACACACACACACACACACACACACACACTTCGGCGACAAACAGAGCACAGAGAAGGCTGGTCTCGTCAGGTGCAAAGCAGAACAAAAACAGTAGCATGTCCCGCCTGCACTAGGCGCCTTTCTGTATGAGGAGAAACAGGGCCAGCAGCTCAGCGGCAGCCATGGGCAAGCCCGCGGTCACGTCTGCATAGCAGACAGAGCGTAAGGCTCTGCAAATTCACCTCAGGGTGGGTTCGCCCCTGTCCCTGCCCACTGCTATCCCTCACCAGGAACCCGGACGATAGACCAACAGTGTTCGCTTCTGGTTAGACCACCCTGTCTCGTTTGCTACCAGGTCCCGCGCGCCCTTCAATGCCTTGGTCAGCTATCAGAGCCAGAGAGAGGTAGACACACACACACACAGACACACACACCCACACACACAGACACACACACACACACACAGGCACACACACACACACACAGACACACACACACACACACAGGCACACACACACACACACACAGGCACACACACACAGACACACACAGACACACGCACACACAGACACACACACAGGCACACACACACACACACACAGGCACACACACACACACACACACACACACAGGCACACAGGCACACACACACACATGCACAAGCCGCTGCTGGCCGCATTTCACTGCACACTCTGAGCCTCAGATTCGAATACACTGAAATGCGGGTGGTCAGGCACTTGGTGCACGGCAATCATGCGCAGAGGGCTTCCGGTTTCCCGACTTTCCATGGCTGCTGCCAGGCTGTCACAATCTGCTGCACGTGGGCCTCGAAACCTTTGGCTGTTCCTTTTGGCCCTCTTTTTACGGGGGTCAGACCCAACTTCGGGGATTGATTGACTGACAACGAGATGACAAATAGAAAGCAGACCCGGCAACGCACTCCTCAGCCTGTATTATGTGCATTTTCATTCTCCAACACAGGCCTGGTTAAACCTCAGGAACAGCAAAACAAGTGGAATGTGGCGGTGGGGCGCAGAGAGGGGAGCGGGGCAAGAGGTTTGTGGGAAATGGACTGTGCATAGCAGGACTGACACAGAGGGGCTGGACACAGAGAGACTGTACACAGCAGGACTGTACACTGGCCAATTGTGCATCTGTCCCTTCTTTGCTGCACTGAAATCACAAAGCTCCGCTGGAGCTGAAAGGGCGTGATAGCGCCCCCTCCCGCCCACACACCGCTGCCAACAAGGGCCCCTGCCTTGCTTCTCAGAACCCGGGGACACTGGTGACACGCGGCAGAGTAAAAGGATTCTGGTTCTGGTTTGTGCTGGATGGCATGGGTCGTGCTTTGCTTGAAGATGTATTTTCTGTTGCCGCCTCTCCGTTTTGAAGGTGTGGCGCATCGGTGGCATTACGCTGCCGCCCCCTTGGCTTGGTTGCTCTCAGCACAAGCCACAGCATCACGGGGGAATACAACGGGGGTTGTACAACGGGGGTTGCACACGGGGGTGTACAACCCCCTGTGTACATCCCCCAAGGAGGACCCCATCATACCAAAAAAAAGAAAGCAGCACTGCCCAGTCATGGGCATGCGAACTGTGTGAGTGTTGAGTGGCATTGAGGTGTGCTGCAGACTGCTGAAAGATTGCGCGATGTTGGGGAGTGTCCAGGGATGTGCAAATTTCTGGCCACCGAGCACCAGTCATGGTCACCCTCCCGAAAACGGAGCCAAATCGTTCCATTTCACTCATCAGTCTCAGATGGAACAGCTCCGCTGCTCTCCAGATTCTAAAGAGCGAAACCCCAAACTAGAGATTCTCGTTCATTTTTGAATCGTGTGAGGCGTACTTTGATCACACACACGCCTTCCGTTTAAATGCCGTCTCTACCTCACTCTCACAGGCTCATACCAATGAGTACCACACAGGCACACGCCAAAGGGGCCTGCGGGGTAATCTCCAGCATGCACGACAAGACTTTGGGCGTGAAATCCGTTTCCGACGAGGGGATGCTGCGGGCTCCAGCGCTCAAGGCATGCAACAATGACTCCGCCGTCCTCCAGCGGCCGTCCTTGGCGGCCTCTACAATACCCCCGGCGATTGCTGCCACGAACTGCATCTCGGAATGCCCAGGTTGCCGGCAAGCGAGAATACGCAGAGTGTCCCGCTGTAATCGCCTGCGGACAAGGTGCATGGTATGCGCCTCAACATCTTTCTGTGGCCCTCGACAACACTAAACACACCCAGAAAAAACTGACCAACCTTTGCCGGAACCCGGGTCTAAGTGCTGGAGCCCCACAACCCCATCTCCACGCTGCACGCTCGGATTGCTGAGCTGCTTGAAGATGGTTGGAGGGCTTTCCAGGATTGTTGAGGGTGGCAGAGGAGCTTGTGCTCTTGTTGGCTCATCAGAAGCGCGGGGGCCTCATTTGCATTTCTGAGCCCCTCTCTCTTCCAGCCCTGGCCGGAGCCTGGCATGCACAATGTACCGTGCATGGCTGCTTGGCGTCACCAGGTTTTCACAACAACCACGACTGTGAGCACCGGTGCAACCGCTCGTGTGCATGAAAATGTTTGCCAATGGATACAATCGTCTTGACTGTGCAGCTGTTAGCAATCACATGTGTTACCACCGCACTCCCATTCAACCTAGTACGCAAGCACCGAGCAACAAGCACGTCCACTGCCTCTCTGTCCCTGCAATTCGGGCTCCACTCTACCCTTGCCACCTTAACATGTGCCCTTCCCAAATCCAGTGCTTTCAGCCAAGAAATCTTGCCAGGATGCTGTCTGCAGTGATGTGACATCTCATTTTAAGCCTTGACTGATAGCGCACCACAACCATCCCAATCCTTCGTCGCCATAGGTCGTATCTCCCAGGGTGCAGGGTGGGCTTAAGGTGGGGTGTAGGGGACTCCGCTCCTATTTGTGGGGTTAGAAGTTCAAAAGCACCTATGGCACCTGGACCCCGACAGCACTCCATGTCCCCACAAGAACAACCAGAACATCCGAACTAGCGTCAATTTTCATCAATCTCTCGCGGGACGGTGCGCTCGCGGGGACGGGTCAGATCGCCGAAAGGCGAATGCGCCCTTGCGGTGTGGAGGAGGGCAGGTGACCTAAGCTCCCCGAAGTCATCGCGTGCATCCTCATCCCACATTTCAAAATCCGTGGGGTATTCGGTGCGGCTGACTAGCACCAACAGCAGCTGCTGGAAGCACAACTCCAGGGTAGATGCCTCCGCCGCCTGCGGCAACATAGGGGCAGTGTTCTTGGAATGCTGAACCAACTCCTCCCACATGTGGAATGTGTCGAGGGCAATGTCTGCCCACTGGCACCGAGTGCACTCCAACAGCAGGTCCAATAGGTCTCTGTTGTGGTTCAGGGGGATGTAGCGACTGCCCATTTCGATGAGGATGCGTGCGACAGGCCTGAGGAAAGCATGGGGATGACAAATCCCCCAGGACTGGAAACGGGCTGCAAATCTGATGTGAGCGGGCGCAGAAACCCCATCTGACAAGTGTGGACCCCGGCCCAAACTTCTTGAGCCCGGCCCCTGCCCATGCCCTACTGATACAGCCCCTGGCTCTGTTCGAACCTGCCCCTGCCGCTACTCCTGTTCATGGCCCCTCTTATACCCGTTCCCCTTGTATACCGGCATTCCAGACATGGTCGAGAATGCTTCCCCATTCTCGCCCCGTGGCCTCACATGGCGCTCACTCACGTCGCCCTCAAAAGACCCCGCCGTTCCTGCCGGTAGTTACCAGTGGTAGCAACCGCCGGTGAACATGCCTTTCCCACTTCCCTTTCCCACTTCAGACAGGTATTTCGTCTCTGCTGTACCGCCCCCCCCCCCCCCCGTTCAGCCCCCCCCTCCCGATCCCCAACCCAAGTTGTCGCCCCGCCTCCATGATTCACGCACTCAACGCGGGCACAAACCGCAGCGCCCGAGCAAACCAGCCACACAAGGAGGGAATGCAACGTCAAGCCTGTGCGGTGCCGGGTGCTTGCCGAGGCTCGTCGCGCCTGCAAAGCGACTAGCACGACGGAGCGTCCCAGCTGGTATGCTCAGCTCACGGTGCCCGATAGTCATCTCTCATACCATTGGGCCACCAGCCCCTTGCATCCTTCACTACTTACTTCCGGTTGGGGCATACCTATAGGCATCCTTTTGCAGGTTGTGCCCGGACGCCAACAGCAACGCCCTTAAATTCGGCAGATGGGCTAGGGCCACTTCCATGACGGCGGTGTCCATGGTATTCGGGGGGGTGCTGCGCTTCACGGCCTCCACGATGAGCTCCTCAGCGGCCTCAAGGAGGTCCCCGGGGGGACTCGTCAATGCTCCAAAAGCCATGTGCAACACGGGGGACTTGGCGAGGGCCTTCCCATCAATGCAACCTGCGCTGATCCACTGTGCGAGGCAACGCTGTAGGGGCAATGCCAAGGAGCCGGTGGTGGTTGATTGGACCCGGTCGGCGATTTGGTGGAGGATGTCGAGGACCCGCGGTCCAAACGTCACTAAACATGAAGGGGAAAGGGAGCGGAGGGTGCAGGGTGATGAGGCGGGGTGTGGAATGTCTTTTGAGTTGGACCCGGCTCAAAAGAGGCTCCACTTGGTTGGACTCAATGCTCGAACCAATGATCGGACTTGAGCTTGGCCCAAGCAAGGCTTGGAATCCAAGTTCCGTTTCAAGCTGGCACTCAGTCACGACGTATTGTTCAACCTTTGATTCTTTGCTTGCAAGCCTGGAAAGGAACATTTCCTTCCTGAACTCAAGATAATATCTACATGCCATGTCATTCATGATGTTGTCAACACACTGTCCAATCAGGTGAGGTCGGGATGTCACTTTGCGAACAACACCAACCTTATCCCACGACTTGAGGGGATTTCGCGTCACACCAAGCGCGACGGGAATTCTATTGCCCATAGAGTACGAGGGCTTACCCAAGATTGCACGCTAAACGAAAGGTCACCAAACCGCCAAAGCGCAAATAAGTGCAATCTTGAACGAAAATACGAACAAACCGCGCAAGCACAAGTGTGTACACAATGCAAGGCGAGAAGAGCAACGGCTCAACGGTGCACGCATGATGAACGGAGCATCTCAAACCTAGTGTTTGCATCAATTGGTCACGAGAGGTTTTGGCCATCGAGACATTTTTGTTGAGCGCCTGCTCCGGGAGCACCGCAAGAATTTCACATAAGCTTTGGCCGTCGCATGTCGGGTTCGTGGCCCCGTCGAAATGAGTGCACACTGCCGTGAGGCTCTCGTTTAAAGGGATGACGCCATGGTGTTGGATAAGTAAGGCACCCAAGGCCAAGCACAACTATGCGGCACAAGAACGAGGGCGAGGGGAACGACGGCAAATTCATATGGTGGTCATGACGTGAGCGTGCAACGCCGAGGTTGTCTCCCATTCATGCTCGGGAAGTGCACGCAATATAGGTTGTGTGGCTTGGGGGGGGGGGGGGGGGGACAATTGTGTCCGACAATTGACCACAAGAAGAGACTACGAAAGAATGAAAACCACCAACCATTACACCTTGAGCCCGGGTATTCGATGGCCCGTTCGTGAGAACACTGGTTGCAAAGCAATATCCCGGTAGGCATTTTTGCTGTGACGTCGATGACGCAAATCGGACCTTGATCTTTGGTGCTACGGGGGAAAGATCGAGAATGGCAGAATGTTACTCGCCATCACCTCCTATTGGCTCGCAACCCCAAGCCAGCACCTACATGAGGGCTCAGTAAGCGCACCACTCACCAATGCCACTCCTAACACAAGGACCATTGCATTGCGAAACAATACCCGCTGGCTGTGAATAATTGCGACAAACGACCAAGTACCTGATGCTTCCCCTACCCTTGTTGTTCGGGGCCAAGGAGCCAAAATGTGGGATAGACAACCTGCAGCAAAATAGCCCGTTGACCCTCGGAAGTGTAGTTGCGGATCAATTGAAGTAATGTTGCAACTTGCGGCTCAAGGCTCTCCGTTGTGCTATCATCCCGATCGCGAATTTTTTGAGCCTTGAAATGGAGAGCTTGGGCGCAAAAAACCTTCAGCTCACAAGTAGCTCTCGGGTCTTGAAGCACCAAGCAACTTAACGGCCACACGGTTGCGCTGTAACGCCACGAGGTCAAGAACTCATTCGCCTATGATGTGAGGAGTTGCACTAGAAACCATGTCGCATTCGTGGGCGCACGCTGCCTTGTTGGTACCATCCCGGCTCACGGCTCAACACGCCAACATACTTTCCGCTTGCGGATTGGATCCGCGTCGTGGAAAAGTGTCGACACAGCTGCATGGAGTTGCCGTAGTTGATCATCCATCTATGAGTTCAGCGTCACCGAGGTGCACGAGGTACCGGCGGCATGGCCCATCGTTCGCTCAATTAGTACGAGCGCTCCAAGACAACACCCCCCACACACGAGGCACTCGAGCATGATCGACACTTGGTATCACGACGTCTCCGCGAGTCTACGGTTCGGTGTGTCATGCTCTTCATATCAGCCACACACCATGCCGGACATCCCAAGCACATTGGATACCTGTGAATCGTCGGCTAAGGCGCTTGCATCGAAGCACACATTTTGCGGAACCGTGCTAGAAAATGATGACCGCTTGGCAAAGTGCTCACATTTGGCCCGTTTATCTCGATTCACGGCATTTTGATGAGTGATATTCATCTCCATCGTAACCGCATTCGCAGGGGTGGTTGTGGATTCCCTCCCTCCCCTCGATTGCGCGCTTGATTTTCCTTCCTGCGTGTTTCCTTGTGGTATTGAGCGCTCATTGCTTGGGCTCTCAACGACGAGCGTTGTTCCACAGAAATATCCTCCTTTTCTCAGTCCCAGAAAAGGAGAACCTTTGGAAGCGCTATTTTCAACAAATCAGAAATGTTCGGTCCCGAAAGTGTGGTTACAAGTGAAACAGCGCAACCCCATAGTTTGTGATGCGAATCAATTCAACCGTTGTTGCTAAGCGGAGTTCTCAGTGTGTGATGATGTACCTGAACGAACACATTGATGCCAAGAGGGAGAGAGAGAGGGGAAGTCCAGTAGGGAAGGAAATGCTCACTTGGTCAATCGTAACCCGGGCATTGCCGTGCCAACGGCCCCCCTATTGCAGAAATAAAGCTAGTTGAGGAACAATACACCATCCAAAACAACAAAATTCAAGCAAAATAATCTAGTAATGGCGACTGCTTAGGCTACAGCGGTGGAACAACTATTGGGTTGCCCGCAAATTGCGGCATCTTGACTCTATTGTTCACTGAATCCCCTCCACATTGGACACTAATTATTAATTGGAATGTTCGGAGGGAGCGGAACACCTCACCGAAACTGATATTTGGGTGACATGGTGTTTTCAAGCTTCCAAAACTAGCTTTTTTTCCTGCTTTCATTGTAGTTGTACGCGGCCATACCGAATAAAATGGGCAAAAATGGAGCTACTTTTTCCGCGCGTGCGTCACATTTGGGTGCAGGACGAGAATGCCGTGTGCTCTGTAGCCTGCACCAGCACCCCAGAGGGGCTGAACGTCGGTTCTATCCGATGGCAAACACACCCATCGATGAATTGTTCAACTTCATTCTTCCGCCCAATGAGCTTGAGAATACACCATCACGTGCTGATGGCGTGGATGCAAAGGACGAGGAAATGCTCCGAATGCTGGGCTGCGAATTGATTCAAGAAGCCGGAATCCTGCTGAAGCTGTATGTTTTCGGCCGCTTTCGTTGGACTAGAACTGCCTGCCTGCAGATAGTGTTTGCTCCTGGGCTGCATGTTGCTTGGGTTCATCTGGGCACTGCATGCCACACATTGCACACTTTGCGGCACTGCAGCCTGCCCGCACCCTCAGTATTTGTTCGCAACTCAGGCCCCAGGTTGTGATGGCGAGAGCGCAAGTCCTCTTTCACCGATTCTATTGCCGAAAGTCCCTCCGCAGATGTTCAGTGCGGGTATGCTAATTGAGTATTTCTGATTATTTCTCCTCGCATGAGACACTTTGGTAGTGAATGTTGGATCGTGCTTTCCGTCCTCAGGACATCTCCATGGCGGGCTTGTTCTTGGCCTGTAAATTAGAGGAGAACTACAAAAAGATCCGCCAAATTTTGCTCGTCTTCCACCGCGTTTTTCAACGCCGCGACGGCGTCAAGGATCCGACCCCTTTAAGTGTGGGTTCCACGGTATGTCCTGTTGTGCGTGCATATCGTGTGGAAAAGTGACTTGATTGTTTCGGTATGCAACGCCCAGGGACAGGGATGTTTGGCTTGGTTCACCCTTCTGGATGCATTGGGTGATATTTTGGTGGTGTTCGGTTATTGTTTTCGCTTCTCCAAAGAGTTCGGCCTAACCCCGTGTGCATGTAGCGCTAACGACTGCATTATTGCCGTAGGACTATTTCACCATGAAGAAAAAGATTATTTCAAGCGAGAACAAGATCCTTCGAGAATTGGGCTTCGTCCTCCACGTTGAACACCCTCACAAATTCATCCTGTTCTTTTGCCGCATGCTAGCAGATCAAGGTCGAGAGGGTAACGAGAGAGACGCACAAACTGAAGACAAAAAACAAGAAACAAACAAGAAATTTGCGCAAACCGCCTGGAATATTTTGAATGACAGGTAGCGATGCGGCATTCAAGTGTTGTCGATTTTGTTTCACGACGCAATCAACAACGTATTGCGTTATCTTGTCGAGCATACGCATTCGTTGGAAAGAGTTGGCACTTCCTTGAACGACAGCCTTTGATTTTTTGCACCACGTGCCTGCGTTACTGTTTTCAGCCTTCGCACAACGTTGTGTATCCGCTATCCACCGGAAGCCATCGCTTGTGGTGCCATGTATCTTGCGGGCCGGGTGTTGCAACGCCCGTTGCCCGAAAATCCTGCGTGGTGGACTCTATTTGACACCACCACCGGCGATTTGGTTAACGTTTGCAACACCTTAGCGTGGCTATACACCCAGCCAAAGCCCACAGCTCCTGAGCTCGAGTTGATCAAGGTATGCCCCTGTTGTTGTTTTTTTTTGCAATATTTCGCACTCCACAGGGAGGAAGCGAGGGAGGTGAGGCAGGAGGTGGAGACGGAGGCAGCAAATGGCCAAGCCAGAGGCCGGGAAACAACTATGACGCATCGATGTGCGAGCCACACACCAAGCTCCAGTACATGGCTTGTTGTTTTTTTTGCAATATTTCGCACTCCAGAGGGAGGAAGCGAGGGAGGTGAGGCAGGAGGTGGAGACGGAGGCAGCAAATGGCCAAGCCAGAGGCCAGGAAACAACTATGACGCATCGATGTGCGAGCCACACACCAAGCTCCAGTACATGGCTTGTGCCATGGTGGGGAGAGGAGTTAGACACTGCTGCTTGAGGGGACATGTCGGTCACCTGCCATGAAACATGAAAAACTTATGTGCCGACTCGGCAGCTGCAGAACACCTGGACGCACACCAGCAGCTAAGAGGAGGGACCACGGCAGCAGGCCCCAGCTAGCAGGGGGCAGCCAGCAACCGTGCAATGGCACAGGCTGATTTGGGGTGTGTCGAGCAACCACTTGTGCGCCACGGTCGCACTGAGATGGAGGCTACATAAGCCTCCACCAAGGGAGGTTCTCACCACGGTGAGGGGCCACATCTAGGAATCTGGGTTCTTTTGGCAGACTCAGAAAGGTTGGTGATCCTGCATGAGTATTACCCCCACTGACCCACCCTCCTCAGATAGTCAGTACTTCTGATACAATCTTGTCTGCAGTGACGTGCCCTATTTCCAGCTTTCAAGATCCTCTTGTGGGGCCTCATACCCCACCAAAATGATACAAATCTTTCAAAAACATATTTATTTCTAATTATTTATTTATATCCCACTTATCCTACACCGTCCCCAAAGTCAACCTAGTGCCCTGACACCCAGCTGGACATTTTGTTTGTGTGCCAAAGCACACATGATCAGACGAATGCACGAGTGAACACGCGTAAATTGCCTTGCCATACACAGCCGTATGTTCGCTGTCAGGTGTCATATGTGCCTGTAGATGCATCTTTGGCCCAATATGTGTGTTCTACGTCACTGAGGCAATGATGACCACTGGATACTTTACCCAATCTTTGAACCCCCCCCCCCTCTTGTCTAAGCTACGGCCTTGTCTAAGCTACAGCGGGCGTAGGGACCGTATTCATTCCGTACCTAATTTAATGCGGTACGAAATGTAGTGCAACCGCGTAAGACATGGTTTTGGTGACAAATCTGCCAAGTGCACACACTTGTTGTGATTGTTTGCCCACCTGAATCCACAGAGCTCTGATTTTGGGAATATTTGTGCGTTATCTTCCCCTTTCTTGCAGGGGGGAGGGGGGTACACGGTGAGGCACTGGCAATTTGGCTTGACGGAAGTATGTCGGGTATTTCAGCCCTGATTTTTGGCCAGCCAAAGTGCCGATAAAGTTTTGGCCGGCTGACGCCGTCAAAGGGTTCCCCCAACCCACTCCCTTGTAGAAAGTGCCCACTCCACTTTTTCAAGGTGAAGCACGCGTTACAAGGCTATTTGCCTCCTCCCCGCTTTGGGAACCCCAATGCTGAAGCCAATAATGATTATACAATTGCATATCTCCGTGCACATGCACCCATATTTGTATGCAGTACACGGCACTGGTGACGATCTGTAAGGCGGTTGCGATTGGTAGACACGAAGGTGCGGGTTGGAGTTTTATAGTTTGTGGACTCACCAAAACGTGCAACTGCGTTTTCTCTTGCCGCCACCCAAATTGCTCTGCGCTCGGTTTCCAAGGGCTACAGCCCCTGAGACCCAGTACAGAAGCGCCAGGATGCGTGGGAATCGTAACGTAAGGCCAGGCGGTGCTGGATCACCTGGTGTACCACGTGAGTGCTGCACAGGCATTTTGCATGGTTGCGGTTGCTGTTGGTGTGCATGTTGGACCCTGCCCACTATTTGTAGGATGACGACGACGACGAAAGCCCAACAACGGCCGTAGCCCCGTCACCCGCAGGAACCCCTATGGCCTCTGATGCAACCAAACAGACTCCTGCTGCCGTTGTCAAAGAGAAGGAGGAGGACAAGGACAAGGAGAAGGACAAGGACAAGGACGACACTGACCGGTCCCGCCGCAGCAAGGACCGAAGCCGTAGCCGCAGCCGGAACCGCTCGCGCGACCGGCGCCGCAGCCGTGACCGCGACCGCAAGCGCAGGCGGTCCCGCGATCGCCGTTGGTCCCGCGATCGCCGCTCGCGGTCTGGTGACCGAGGAAGGCGGGACAAGACCCGAAGCCGCGACCGAGACCGCAATCGGGACCGGAATCGGGACCGAGACCGTGACCGGGATAAGGATCGCCACAAGGGCAAGGATCGGGACAAGCACCGGGACCGGGACAGGGACAGGGACCGCGACCACGACCGCAAACGGGATAAGGACAGGGACAAAGGTCGCGATAAGGACAAGGACCGGGACCGGGATCGCGACAAGGACCGTGACCGAGACCGGAGTCGGGACCATGACAGGGATCGGGAACGCCATAAGGACCGAGATAAGGACCGAGATAAGGACCGAGATAAGGACCGCGATAAGGACCGCGATAAGGGCCGAGATAAAGACCGAGATAAGGACCGAGACAAGGACCGAGACAAGGACCGAGATAAAGGAGGGCGCGACAAGCACGAAAAAGAGAAGGACCGTGCACAGTCGCCGGATGCTGTGAAGAAGGACCGTCTTGCAAAAGTGAAGGAGATGATGGGGAAAGGCAAAAAGGAGGACGGCAGCCGCAACTACCGCAAAAAGCAGCGTTCAGAGAGCCCATCTGACGGGGGCCGTGCAGCAGCCGTGTCAATATCGCCGGTGTGCGATGTTTTGATTGGTTTTTGTTTCTGTTGCTTCTGTCATTCTTGCTGCTGCTGTGCTGGTGGTGGCTTCGCCTCTGTCGTTGCTGTTGCTGGTGATTGCGCCCTTTTGGTGTCGCTGCTGCTGCTGAAATTGGTTAAAACAGCAGTGATTTTTTATTTACGTCTGTGCCGTGTCGACGGAAATCCTGTCATTTTGCGCTTCATATGTGCAGCAAACCTCTGCTATCGCTTGTGCATGGCTTCCTTAGGAACGGCCCCCTTCCCGAGACTCTCACCGCGAGGATCGTATCCGCGACAGCTACCGAGACTCCGCGGATCAGCTGTCCTCTTCCCGCGATGCATATGATCGCATTCGCGACAGCTACAGCAGTCGTCCTCCCGGCCCTCCTCCCCCTGGGGCTTTCCCAGAGCGGCTCTTTGCCGATCGGGACCGAGCACGAGACGACCAGCGCCGCCGAGACCGTGATCCTCCCCCCCCTCCTCCTCGGAACCAGTATGATCGCGACCGGGATCGTGATCGCGACCGGGATCGCGACCGCGATTACGATGACCACGACCGCAAACGCCAACGGTATCGATGATGCCGCACCTGAAACCCGTCGGTCTACATGATGGCCCAGTGAAACCATCAAGAATGCGGACTCACAGATTACTCAATCGATCTCCTACCTGTGGGATATTGTACGCAGCTTGGTCTTGTACGTTGACAGAGCAGGCTTTTGCTGGAGGCGTCGGGTCGCAGGCAGATGGTAATCTGAGCGCTGGGGTTGCGCAAACAGCACCAGGTCCTGTTGCTCAGTTTTTGGCCCCTTTTACCACTGTCTGTGCATACAAAGGATGCGTTCTGCGTGTGTGGAGTTCGGTCATGGGCAGGGTTCATGTCCGAATGTCCGAGGGTGCACAGATTCTGAAGGAGCTGTGCAGGGGCTGTCAGCAATCAGTTTTCGCTGAGCAGCAACTCGACGGGGGCGGGCATTGGGCTTGAAAAAGCGGCTGGCAACGGTTGGGATGTGCATCATTGCTGGTTTGAAGAGATTGGGTCCTTGCACCAAATTGCCTACTCTCCTTGTGAGTGTCAGAGATGGCTGACGTGAGGTCGTGCAGTGGTGTGCACGGTCAAAGTGACATGTCAGTATAGTAATGAGGTTTGCTTGCGGGTTGCGTTGCAATTGTAGAGCAGTCAGGATGGACTAACCAGCATCTCGACACAGATTCACAGGGATAGGATGCGGTGACCGGCGATCACCTATGTAGTTCTGATTTTTTTCGATAGCTCCCGCTGGTTGTTACTTGTGAGGCTGACTCGTTCTCAGGGCACAATCAGTCAGTGGAAAAAATGGAGGTTTAGCATTTGCAGATCCACGTAGGGAGGGAAGTAAGGGGGTTAGGGCATGGGTTACGGATTGTGACTTCATGCAACCACCGACGATAAATTGACCCAAACCCTTTAGACCCTTCTGACGAACACAATCCGGAAATGGCATGTTGGCAATCACCGCAACAGGCACACTTGCAATTGCACCAGCGTGTGACCCGCCAGTTAGCCCCTACTTGTTGAATTGAAGCCACAAGGAGGCAGCATCACTTAAATATATGCAGACAATCGCGTCCATTTCAACCGAAATCTACCCCTTGAGCCCTGCATTGCTCGAGACAGTTCTCTGTTCCAGATGCAAATCGGAATATCATTGTGCCTGGCACAAAATGCACTGCCACAACACATTGCATTCGTTGCGGGACCCTCTCTTTGACTGATGCCGAGTCAGAAGTCAGTGCATTTCTGCATCATTTCTGCAGAGTCTCTTGGGAGAGGGTAGTGGCCTGATCTACAGTTCATTGGAGAGTTTTGGGGTGGGGGTTGGGGTAAGGCATCGCATCGTAATTGGGCAGGAGCAGGTTGTTTGTCGCTTTGAAGCTTGAAGACCACTATCCCATTATAATTGTACAAGTGAGGCTGCTGCGTGTGGTTTGATTGATGGAAAGCAGATTTCGCCATGGACACGTAACGGCTGCTCACACTGACCTTTGCTGTGACCTTTCCGACCCAGATGTGTCTTTTACCCATGTTCCCTTTGCATAAGCACAGCTTTATCTAAGCGCCATGACCCCATCTGACTGTTGTTTTTGTGGTCAATAATAGCGTGACACGGATGTGAGCCTCATTATAGTGGGAAAGAGGGGTCTGGTCATGCATGTTAGAGTGGTTTCTGCCCCGCAGAGCACCCATTTCTGTGTGATGGAACCTGAGCAAAGTATTTCGGCTTGCCACAGGGAGGCTTTGCACACGCGGGGTGGGGGGATTACCCGGACACTGACCTTGTTGCGTCTTTGCGCTGTCTTCTGATGGCTTCATGGAAATGAACAGTGTTATGAAGTTGATACACAGCCCAGTGTTTTGTAGAGGCATTTTGCTTGGTATGCTCTCAGATCCTTGGGTATTTTGGGACGAACATTTGAGCACCAGATTTCTCATGCTTCACCTTTACATGAGGCATCGGGGCAGGATGCGGGCCGGACCCCAGGATTCTCGTCAATGTGCCCATTTTGATGGGGGCTGGTATTCTGGGCCATTGGCCTCTTGACTCATGAAAGAATGATTGAATCATGACCCCCCCCTGTGAAATAAACCCGGTGCAAAATTTAGCCACTGGGGCGCATGCCTGGGGGCCAGCCGGCCTGCCCGCCCAGGGCAGCATGGGGAGAGTGGGGGGCGTTCATACGCCCATGGCCCTGGTGGGCCCTGCTTGAGTGCTGCTTGGGTGGGAGGACGATCTGTTCAACTGTTTTCAGTCCAACAGTTCTTCAATTGTTTTCTTTCCAGGCCAAATTCTTGATTCCCAACCTGAGTATTGCAACGTGCAAGGGTGGGATGCTTTGTTTGTGCAGGAAAATTTTTTTCATCAGGCTTTCCAGAACAAGACTGGTGCTAAAATTGTGGAAAGTGGGATCCAAACCCAGGTTATTCATTCGCAACACCACTGCACATACCACTAGAGCACTCACTATTGCTGTCACTATTGCTGAGCACTAATGCTCAAGGATCACATACAGCTTGAGGGGTGAAAATTTTTTCGAAAATGGAGAGGGGTTTTTGGTGTCCACATGTTTGTAGCTGCACAGCAGCAGGAGCACGAAGGTGTGTTTGGGGCCTGGGATTGCGATCAAGGTAATGCATGAACCCTAAAGAATGTAACCCTGGAAGCTCCTAGAAATTCGCAAAATACTCCTGGAACTTGTTAGAATTTGGCAGTGTGCAACGCAAGAACTGCTTAGTAGTAAACGGTACAATTCTGGAACGGTGCGAAATTATCCGCGGCATTTTCAGGCCACCCACCATATGAAATACACCTGGTGTGAAAGTTTTTTTGTGCGAATAATTCCCGGTGCGAAACCTTCCCCGTTTTGGTGCTTTGTTGGGCTAGCATTGTGTGCTGTCAGGTGCTTCGCGCTTTTTATTTGCATATTCTTCCAGGTCACAAGAATTTGTGCATTGAGCACACATTATGGGGTGAAATTTGTTTGGACGGGCATACACCGGCCTTTTTCAATTTTTGGTTCCACCCTAGCTCGGCTTGGGAAAAGTGCAGACCAGGCGCTGACGTAAGCTTTTGTAAAAAGTTGAAGGCACCGGAGATAAAAAAAATGCAACATGTAGAAAAGTTTCTTCATTTTTTCTAAAGATTTTGTGAAGGTTTGCAAAAAAGTGCAGCAAATATGTGCTGGAATCCAGCATAAGGCTGGCGCCGAGTGAATGACTGTTGCCTGCTGGAAGGTTTGTGACCTTGGTGCCCGACACCCATTGGCGGCGAGGGAAGAAACAAGCGACGAACCACATGGCGGTGCGGCCTGGCTATGTAGCGGGTATTGTGTCGCAACCAACCAACAAGATGCACACCCACCGGGCCACGCGACGGCCAAGAACAGATCCGGCCGGCGGGCCAACATTGGAGGGTGATGACACAAGCTAGCGGCACCAAGCAGTAAGCAGCTGTGCAGTGCAGCCCGATGGTGGCGAAAATGTCATGCACTTCAAAGGGAGCCGATTTGGACCCCTGTGGGCTGAGCATTGAAGGGTACGGTTTGTGCCCAATCTCACCCCAATGTAAGTTTGGCTTTTAGGTGTGAGCAAAGCGAGCATCACATACAATTTGGTTTCAATGACACTTAGGCCGTCAGGCTCAAGCAAATTGGGCATAGTATACAATATAGTCCCAAAGCAACATCTATTGAAAATTTAGATGTAAGCAAAGCAAGGTTGATACACAATTTGGGCCCGATGCACTCCGCACAGCTGAGAGTTTTACTGCAAGCACAATAAAGGTGAAAGAGAAGGAGTGTGTTTGTTTGTAGTGGTCGCATTATTCTGCTTAGGCACACCTCCATTTTTTTCGTGCCACGTCCACCCATGGGAGCTTTTTATGTAGAAGTCGAAGAATGCAGACCTTCCCTCCCTCTAAAGGCCTCTTTTGATACCATTATATACGGGATGCGGAGGAAAACAAAAAGTATCTCAAAACTACCAAAATAGTTAATCAAGAGGATGTTACGTTTTTTTTCTCTATGAATTATAACCGGTTTTGACAACTTTGAATCTTTTGCATGGAGCATTGCGGCAGACCAATGCACTGCCGCGCATCACGACATTGTGGCATAGCGCATGTGTACCAAATAGATAAATGATGAGATATACTTGATGTATTTATCAATATTCTTCAACAATGATTGTTTATTATTGTTTAGGGCATCAAACATCCTGAATTCGAAATCAGCTTGGCTGGACATTTGAAATTGGTGATCGGCTTGGTGCCTTTGCTTACGAGCTGTTATAAGATCTAATGGTGCGTTACAATTTAGAATTCCTCACATGTGATCATCAGTTTCGTCGTGTACACGGAGCGGCATTTCCGATGACATCTTGTTGGACAAGGACATGCTTTTGGGACATCAAGGAGATCCGCTGTTAGAAAGGCGCAGCAGCAGCAATACTTGGCCGATTGTTACTTTGTCAAATCTCTGTCTGCGTGCTGTCTTCGTCTTGGCCTTCCCACAATGGGCAAAAACGCAGCAGTGACAAGTACATCTTCTTCTGCTTGATGCAAAAGGCGAGCTCTGTGAAGAACACCATCACTGCACGGAGCCACATTCACCGTCGCCAACAGTGCCTGTAGCTGCGCCAAAGGCAGCTTTGCAGCCGAGACTAGTTAACAGATAAGTTAGTGATGTAATCTGAAGCTTCACTAGCAAAGTGTAGGTACCATACAAAGCAATATTTAAGCCGCAGACATCAAATTCAAAGATATCGTACTCTACACTTCATTATTTGATAGTCCAAGCGACAAGCATTTGGTGCGATGCTGGTGTGCGCTTCAAAGGCCTCCCCAGATCGAAAAATCGTTACAAACAACGAAATGTAATTAAATCGTGGACCTAATTGGGAAATGGATTTCCTTGGCAAATAATGCTACATGAGCACTTTTTTGCTGATATTTTGTTTTGTGAATCTCATTTCTCGACGCTCGGCAATGTAAAATAAATGATAAATAAAAGGCAAAATAAGGGCAAAATAAAAGGATGAAGAAGACAAAAAACAAATCAAAACTAGATTTTGGTTCACCACCATCCGACACCGTAGTGAAGCATATCCAAAGCGGGGGGGTGTTGGGTGAGTTTTTGGTTCTACTCACCCATGAAGGGTTTTTTCAACCTACTAATCCGTTAGAAAACCATATTTCGTTGTTTTTTCGTTTGCAATTATTTGTGTGTTTGAGTTGCCGTTTGTCGATGCCTATGGAGGGAAACGGCTGAAGTGAAGGTCAGCGAATGACAATTGACCAATTGAAATGCGTGTGCAAAAAGCCGGAGATGGGGCAATCACCAAAGGTGACTACGATGAATCATGGATCATGATCTTGTCAATGAGTTTTCCGCTTGACAATAGCGTAATATGTCGCAATATATGTCATGTAATTTGCGAATGGGCAGAGAAGTTGAATGTATCTAGCGAGCAGCCACGACAAGCGGACCTAAAACGCCACTGACTTAAGACAGGTACCCAAAAAGTAGCCATGGGCGATCCACTGGACCCCAGCCTTCAGTGAGACCCCAAAGAGGAGCGGGCATTGGATGATTCAGCGATTTCAATGACTCTGACAACGATTAACCGCACCACAGCTCTGGTCAGAAAACCCGGTGATTTTGAAAACCATTAATCGGCAAAACCGGTTGTTTTTGTAAAAATAATCATTTAAAACAGCTTATTTTCACAACTACTAGGTTCCAAACCCTAGCTTAGGAGTCCTGGGTACCGTTGCTTCTCAGGGCTGCGTGGTAGGTAATGTTTATACGGTCGAAGAATGAAATGAATTTGTTATTCGATCTTTAGTTCGGTTTTTTTCTTAACGGTCTATGATCCATTGAGCGAGAAAATTTTGTAGAAGTGCAGCTGTGTTACAAAGGTGTCTTGAGGGGCCCAGGTTGAAGAAAGCACCATCGCGATTTTGAGGCTATTCTCGAAGGACATCTGCCCTACACATGACAAAACTCCGACATTCGATGGCTTGCAAAGCACCTAGCTCATGGATTTGAGCAAGGAAACGTCGCTGAATGCTTCGGATCTTCAACCTGTCTTGCGCCATCGGATGTTGTTATCAAAGATCTGCCGGACATCACTCAATCTACCGAATGACGAGAGACGCAGCAACAGAAAAAGCAAGAATTAAATCTGCTGAAATATTGATTCGAATGATGCAAAAAAAAAACACAGTCATATTTTTCAGCAATAAAGAGATCATTTCTCCGTGCCGGACTGCTACACGCGCGACCTTAGGCTACACCTCTGACTGCGCCTCCAGTTGCGCCGCGGGCGGTTGGAAGGCCTATCTTTGTTGCAAACAAAACCAATTTTTCTGCTCAACAACAACGAAGCATTCCTTGGCAAGACACCAGGCATTTTTGAGTAATCTTCCTCTTGATGCCTGTTGTCCTACCAGTGTACATGTCTCACGGACCTGAGAGTATAGGTTGGTTGGTGGAGCTCATTGTCCTCATGGTGGCTCTGGAAAAAGCAATTTGGTGGCACATCATCAATTTATAATGAGACACAGGTGAATATTCTTACGCCACTTTTTGGACGTTTGCTATTACACGTGCTCTATGGAGGGGCAACTTAGAAGCAAGAAAGGAAAAATTGTTCTAGCAGAGAAGTGCGATGCCATCATGCCTTAGAGCACTTCGAGGAGCACTAGGGCTTGATCTCAACGCCAAGTGTGTGCCGAGGTTTACTACAATGTTGGCTTTATGATGATGGAGTGTCGTCGATTGTGAGCGATGTGATATCTCCAGCTTTGGTCACATTGTGCACTATCCCTTTCTTTGCAAAAAGTTGTCGCTCGTGCCACCTCGTTCTTTGCACGTGCTTTCGCTACCGCGTGTGAATGAGTAGTGGTGGTAACTGGAGCCTCCATGGAAGTAGTTGTTTGAGAGACGGATTGGTCCGAGAGCTTGAGGTTGCACCCGCGCTTGCACTAGGGGAGTTGTTTTTGGCATCCACATTGGGATCATGCTACTAAGGGCCCATGGGTTCATACATGCATGCGCTTTGTTTGCTTTGCAATTGAGTGGTGGTAACGTGAGCCTCCGTTGACGCATAGACGGATTGGAGAACACCCAAGACGGTTTGGTACAAATTAAAGGCAATCAAATTGATTGGCATGATGAGATGATGATGACTTTGTGGTTAGCGATTACACCGGATGTAATGGAGTCAAATGCCATTTTGTGTGCAACCCGCGAAACGCATGGCGAAACGCATTCCAACCTCTTGTCCCCACGCGAATGCAATCTAGTGTTGACCAATGCAACCGTTTGAATTGAATTGCAACGCGAGGTGCATGATCTACCATACCACATCTAGTCAACCTAACCACATGGTGCCCGTCAGCCACAAGTCAACACACATGCGATAACACGCGTTTGTAGCCGGTGGAACCAGGGATTTGAGACCTCGAACACCGTGGTCGGGGTACGGAGGCGGCAGGGTTCGACCGCATATTGTGTAGCTAGTCATCCGCCGTGCCACCTGTAGGGGGGTGGGGCACGTAAACGGTCCGTGCCGTGCCGTGCCACGGTGTTCGTACCCAACATAGATCCTTTGTAAAGGCCACCCATGGAAGTGACATGCACATATGTATCAATGGTTAAGACTCACTCGTCATGTTGCTTCTTGTGTGCTTGCCTCATTTGCAACTCTCTCTGTGTGTTGGTTCTTGGTGATTTCCTACTCATTAATCAATTCGATTAATTTGAATCAATCGGTTGTCCCGTGCTTCAATGCCATTTCATGTTACTGGCTTTCATGCCATTTCATGTCACTCACCATGGGTTCGAATTGTGGGATGGTACATGTCTAAGTTTGGAACTATTATTATTGGACGCAATGTGATTGATTAATTTTTTTTTCCCACGAAGTTTGCATGGGTCATTGGCTCGCTTTTCCTTGTAGTCTCTCCATTTCACTTGAGGCCGGCTGACCAATTTTTGGAACGATTTGCGTGCACCATGCTAGCATGTCACACAACATCACCATGTGCATTTTGCATTTTACAGCACTACTTTGAGCCCAAGCCAATGGGTGAACAACAAAAAAAAATACATCGGGCCCAATGCGTGTTTATGGCACCCCATGTTGGTCGGCTTTAAGGGCCGGTTCTCGGTGGGGTCCGAGGGGGTATGAACGTGGGGGGGGGATCAAAGGCGTTGTGCCGCGGAAGACGTAGTGCACGTTGAAATAGAATGTTGCCTACTCGTTTGAAAGGTGCCACTATGGAGATGGATTTTCTTGGCCAAGCCACACTCATAACTCAAACCCCTTCGAATGTCTCGATCATCGCAGTCGCTATTCATCTCGACAAAGTGATTTCTTCCGATGACTTGTGTGCTCTACTCAAGGACCGGTTGTTGAAGTATGCATTGTGTGTGTACCCGAAGCATGGCCAGCGCCATTGTGCATCTTGCTTTTGCATTCACCTTCCACTTGTGCTTGTGTAAGAGCCCTATCCTCACGATAGTGGTAGTGTCAATAGTTGTGCTAGACTTTGCCAGTGCCTGAGGTGGAACAGGCAATGTGCTCGTGACCTTGTGGCAGTGGCTGTGTTGGTGGTGGCAGTGAAGATGATAACATTGAAAGTGGAGGCAGCTGCAGCTGAAATGGTCGTGGCTGCATTTGTGGTCATGGCCGTCATTTTCTAGCCATTGCATCTCTCGATCCCTACGTAAGGGACCCACCCTCCCCTAGAATTGAGGCCATGTGCAAAATTTGGTTGAGAGTTCCTTGCCTTGGTGGGAACAGTGGTAGGCGGTCCGCGGATTACTGATCCGCGGGAGTCCAAACCCTCCCCCCCATCCCACCCATTTTGAGGCATGGATCACAGATCACCCACCCCATACCGCACCCTTTGCGGATTGTCTAGGCCACCAATACGCGCGGCCATCTTTGTAGACGGTCACCACCCGTCGAAGCAGAGTAGTGGGAAAATCCGACTAACAAGATGTAAAAAGTGGTACTGCATAGAAACCTGTTGGTGATTCCCGAACCATTTTTCGCAAATCTCTGCTAACACCAACCAACTTGTATTGTGTAACTTTACATGTAGATTGCAAGCGGTGTTGCCCTTAAAAAGCGGATTTTCTATTGTTTAGGTGGTTTTAAGGCAAAATGACCGATTTTTGGCCGGGTAGTACTTGGGGCTGAGAACCAAGGGTTGCGGGGTGTTCAAGGCATTCATGACATGCAAAAACAACGGAAACATGCAAACACAACGGAGGTCGGCACACGCAAAGCAAAAGGACGGGAACATGTGACATGCAAGCGGAAGCAACCAAATGAACCACCAATTCATCTTCAAAAAAATGTGCAAAGCAAACAAATTGATCCAAATAAGCATGCAGGTGCAATTGGGCGGGTTCCGGTCAGGGGGGGGGGGGGGGGGGGGGGCTCCAGCCGCCCAGCCACCCAGCCGCCCAGCCACCCAGCCGCCCAGCCACCCAGCCACCCAGCCACCCAGCCACCTTGTCACCTAGCCACCCAACCGTCTAGCCACCATATTGTGTTGGGCCTTGCACTTTTGCATTTTGCCTCTTTGCCTTTGCTCTCAAGATTACATGATGATGATGTGTCTCTGCAGCAGGTATTGGTACAATTTCCATGCACCTACGTTTGTCATGTTTGTGTAATTAGGTAATTAGGTAATTAGGTAATTAGGTAATTAGTTGCATTATGCATCGGGATGTGGTTATGGGATGTTTGGTCCAGTTGCACAATCACCAACACAACTGCCGTTGCAGTGTGTTGTAGCGTCCCCGTGTCCAACTAAGGTCGGCGAGCATGCATGGAGCTGCCCCAGTGCATGTGTTTTTTAGATAGGAAAAAATGTGTGAACTTGTTGGCATCTTTGCACAACAAATTCACATGCGTCGACAGGACCGGGGATGTAGAATGGCCGAGCCCCATGGCGCGTTGGGGTTTAAAGACGGGACGCACCACCATTCGCAAACCAGCCTTACTGGCACTGTATGTACGGTATGGTATAGAGAGGCCAAAACAAAAGCGAGTGCCAACCAATTTCATTTTTGATCAAATGCTCACGTACCGCGACCCGGAGGACAACCGGCTCCGTATGGCCATTTCCATTTTTCAAAAGCGAACAAAGGAGACAAGGTTTAACATCACAATTCGCTGTCTCCGGTTGCGGGAGGAAAAAGAGGATGGGTCTGCGGTGCTTGAGTGGGATGGAGGTAACATCCTTGTTCCTTATTGTTCGGTTGAAAAGGAAATTATCCCCCATTCCATGGATGGGAGAGGGTACTATGTTGTTGATGTTGAGACGTATCAAGAGGTCACTGCTGATGACGAGGGCTCGGTGTATGGAGATGAAGACGAGGAGGGCACTGTGGTAGAGGCATAGCCATAGTCCCATATTTGCACCCTCTTTCGTCACGATATATATTTTTCACCCCAATTTCTCTATTTCACTTTCGCATGGTAGCCCGTTGTTTGGGGCTCCTCTTCACAACAATGCGATATGAGACATTGATGATTGTCTTTGCATTATGTCTTTGCCACATTGTGTATCTTCAGCTGCACTTGATATTGAGCATGGGAGGGAGGGTGGTCATTTCGCACTTCAAAAGAGGCCACACAACCTAGTAGCCCCAAATGCAGTAGCACATATAGCCACAAGTCAAAAGGGGTTGGCTTGCACCCCTAGGGACCCCAAGTGTGGCTGTTTTTTCTTCGTTTTCCTTGATTTTGGCCAAATTTCCCCCCCAGCCATTTTTGGCCAACCGTGGCCAGCCACGGGGGGGGAGGGGGGGAGGGGAGGTCCAACCCGCCCAGCCGCGGCTAGCCGCGGCTAGGAACACCCCCATTGTTGAATTCTCTCACAAGTTTCTTGGTGTTCCAAAGCACAATGATCCAAGGCATGGGTAAAGTGAACCGCAAGTGATCCGCGGATCACTTGGGATTGTGTGATAAGCCCTGCAGTACCACCCTCGAACCCTCCCCCCGCTCACTGCCGAACGCTTTGGATCAATCTGATATGGATTACCACCACTGAACCCGCCGCTTTTGCTTGATGCATAAAGCGCAATATGCCCGTTATGCCCATGTCTCCCTAGGGACGTGGGTGATGAACAAATTATCTCTTAATTCGTGGATTGAATGGTAGCAACCTGCACTCTCCCTTCTCATGTGCACAAACCCAAGGACAAAGGGAATAAAAGAAAGGAATTGATGTGGTTGTGTCCTTCATTGGGCAGCATTTCACGCAGACCACAAGGTGTTTACCCAGAATGCACGAAACACCACCCTCCCATCACGAGCACAGCTTGACATGTGCATGCACACATTTGCTACCTCTGTAGCACCGATTCTCCATACAAACGACCCAGATTTACCGTCGCATGAGCATGAATCCCACCCTGCATTCAGGTCCATTCAGCAGACCACTTTCGACAAGTCACTGGCTTATGTACAGGATCACGAAACTGAGCATCCCCACTCAGGTCCTGATACGCTGCACCAGGCAAACATAAAACTTAGATCGTGGGGATTGGTGGCAACACAGTGGGATAAGAAACTGCATCGCCTAGGAGCCTTTTGCTCCATGTTACTTGAGTCCCACACCCAACATGGTATACTACTTGCCAAGGAATTTGATCTAATTGGAGTCAGCGATTCAAGCTGGCAGTGTCAGGCTTTTGCTCTCTCCCTCATCCCGAAATCTGCTAGCGCACACGGGGTACTGAGTTTAGGACATGAGGTGGGTTTTCTCCATAAAGCACTGCTTAACCCGCAGTACCGCACCCTATTTGTTGCCAAGCATTGCATCCCCACTGAGCTCTGGGACGTTGTCCCATTCCCGGAACTGCTGGGGTTGGAACCCCCAAAGAGGTTATGCGCTGCCCCGTCTATTTTTGGGTTACCGAAATGGAAGCTTGAAGAGCTGATAAATCGCTTCTTGTGGCGGAATGTCATTTCTTTCGCGCACCACCCACTGAAGCCTTTGGCCCGCGCTGTAGGCAGGTGTTTGACACTGATGATTAAATTTGTCACTGCATTGTTCCCTTACATGTCTCTTCCATCGTTAATGGGAGTGCGCGACATGTTCTTGGCTATGCATGTCCTGAATAAGGACGTGGGTCCGGTGGTAGTGAGGGAAAGAGACATGGACAACTGTTATTGGGAAATCCCTAAGGACGCGGCCATCATGGCCCTCAAAAGTGTGAAAGATCACATTTTACAACTTGATGTAAACAGGACAGAACTGTGGTTCAGCATTGCGAGTGCAAATGACAGACACAGGGATAGGATTGGCAAGAGTGCAGATTCTGATTTCACGGTCCTGTCTTTCGAACAAATTCACAAGTATGTAGTCTGGGAACTGTATCATAACACATACTTCTGCGTCGACCAAATCTTGATGCGACAAGGAGAAAGGGGGGTGCCCATCGGGGGTTTTTTGTCGGCACAACTGATGGTCCTCTACGCGATCGCACAAGAGATCAAGATCATGAACCCCGCAGGTATGCAGAAACACATGAAAAAAGTGTCCAGCGAATATTGCAAAGAAAAACTGCCGGCGTTCCAGTTTTCTGCAGGCCCTGAATTGACGTTCCAGCGTCCACCGCTTGTCCCACGCATCAGTACGTTTTTTGAGTCTTATGGTATGAAAGGCTGGTTTGACCCACAGAATAAAACAATTGGTTTTGTTAATATTGCAGGAACAACCTGCAAGCTGCAAATGCTGCAGCTGTGGGATGCACACCCACATGGCAGGTTCGGCCACATCATCCAGTCAGCCCCCAAGCGTGCACGCCCTCTACTCAACACCCATTTTGCGTTGTTGAATCACAAGAAGGTAATGTGGAATGAGACTAAGTACATGGATGGTTGCTTGCCTGCCAGTTCCCCTCCCCCAGTGTCCTGCTCTGCGAAACCGGTTATTCTGATGTGCAGGTTCATGGATAATGTGTACGTTGCATATTGTGGTATTCCAAATCATAGGCTTGAGGCGTTTATCACATTTACGCGCATTTTTCTGGACACCCTGTATGGCATACCAATGAAATGGGAACCGCATGGTCCTGTTAATGACTGGTGTGAAGCGCGGGTAGTGACCAATCCGGAGTTGGCCCTTTTAATGAAGGGGGTCACTTTCCAACCCCCTGACACAAATACCCCTCTGCCTGACTTGACCATCTGGGACAGATGGCCTGACGCATGCTCACCCAGTGCATCATCTGTTTTACGCACTATGTTACCTTCACTTTCTGACAAAGCACTGTCCTATGCGTTGCATGACGTGCATAGGCAGATAAATCTGGCTTCTCTTGTCCGAGGATGTGGGTACAAAGGATATCATAAGAGATGGTGGTGGCCTCCACTGAGGAAGTGCATAGTGGGGGCTGAATTTGGTCATTTGATCCCAGCGCACATGGTCTGCAAGTGGATAAGGGAGGGTAGGGGCTTCAGTCGGGCCGGCGGGGGCTGCGCCCCTCGCACCGGCCCTCCAGCCGTCCTGAGAGTTTTTTGGTTTGTTTTGGTTTGCTAATCATTGCTGGTGAAGTGCAGGACTGCTGTCCTGCCCCTATTGATTGCTGCGCTCAGTGGTGCTGGTGCTCAGGCGCACGCGCGACCTGCGGCGCTGGCCAGAACCCGCCGCTTCCGGAATCGCCTGTTCAAAAGTGGGATCAGGAAGTGAACTTCTGTATCTGTTGGTGTTTCGATCTTTTTTCAACGGAAATGTTACTTTTATTCAAGTTGTGAATTTCTGACACCGAAAAACCCAACTTCTGGAGTGCTGAGTTTCCAGCCGTCCTGAATTTTGCCTGGTTGTTGCTGATCTTTGGTGGTCTTCATGTAACATAGCAGAGGATGTGTTGTATGCCCGCAGTGCGTGCTGCGGTGGTCCGGACTGTGAAGTAGGCACGATTTCCCTTGAGTCCTGTGTGAAAGCCAAAGTGTGCCAGTGAACGCCTTGCATACACTGGCAGGTTTTGTCTGGCATCCCCTGTGTGTGGGCTCTGCCTTTGATACACTGAAGATCCAGTGCTCGTGTGCCTGCATTGTATTTGAACAGTTGTCGGCCATCTGGGACACAGTCCACCTTTGGAGGCTTTGTCCGCACCGACTACATATATTACTACACCCCTCTCCCCTTAAATCTAGCTAACAAGCAACAAGCAACAAGCAACAACAAGCAACAAGCACTTCTCCTTTCCGTTTTGGCCATTGCTCCGCCTCATCGCTCCGGGCTCTACTCTACTCTAGCCATCCTAGAGCCTAGGTGGTGCCCTTGCCAAATCCAAGTTTTGAGCCAAAAACTCACCAGTGGCGGCCCGGGGCGGGGGCGCCAAGTCGGGAGGTGCCCTCCCAAATCTCCGCAGTTTTGGGCCAAAAACAGCCATTTTTCGCCCAAAACAGCCCTAGTAAGGGTTCAAAACAGCCAAACGAAGGCAAACGGCGGCTACACTGCACGTGCGGCTTGATTTTCTCGCGACCAAGGGACATTTGGTGCCCTTCAACTCCACGATATGTCCGAGAAACTGCCCAAAAAGGCGCCAAAAAGCCCCAAAAACTGCGCCATGTGCACCACCACCCCGAAACCAAGAACGGGCCGTATCTTGGGCTACGTGGCTCAAAAACGAATTCCGAGGGCACCTAGTCCACCCGCAACCCCCCACTTTTTATGGTTTCCAAGCCTTCGAATCGCCCAACGAGACATCTAGACCCCCGTACCAATGGTCACTTGGTGCAGCCGGAGGGCCGGCCAGCCCACGCACACTGGGGGCCAATGGTGGGTCCACCGGGGTCCCCGGGGCGAAAAAAAATGATTTTTTCCAAAGTTGTTCCTAGGCCACTTGGGATGCTCAAACAAGTGTTTTTGGCCCGTTTTGAGCCCGTGGTGGCGCGGTTTGGACCACGGAAAATCCCAAAATGCCTTGAAAATGGGCCATTTTGGGACCAAAAGTGGCTCAAAAATGGGTCAAAAAAGCCTTTATTCAAAAGTGATCGTGGCCCATTTGGGATGCTAGTAAACCACTTTGCCGTTGACGTGCATACAACAATTTCATGTGATGCATTCGATTCACCCCATTTGTACAGCGACGACGACTAGGTCCTTCGTCGGCAATTCTATGCAATTTAAAGCCAGTTCCCTTCAATTCCAAACTTTTCTAGTAGCCAAGAGTCCCAACCAGTTCAGGTTGCCATCCGTGGGTGTTCCCAATGTACTGGTGTACTGCTAACGGAATTACCATCACCTTCATGCCATGTCTAAACCTTGGGAGCAAGGGTTACAACTGTTTCTTGCAGTGATTACCACGAGACTCGCAAGTAATTCCTTCACGTGTTTTGCCAACTGTGCTTCGTTCCTCCAACACTGCCACGCGTTTACGATAGATTGCGGTTTCATGGACATACGTACGGACGGGCTCTTTCTGAGCGGATATAAATTCCCATTAGCCTTCCCCTCCACCTTGTGCACAACTCCCACATAAAGAACCCGCGTGTCTTTTAGGAGAGGGGTGTAGATTAGAGGATATATATATATATATATATATATATATATATATATATATATATGTGATGCTTCCTTTGAAACATTTGCTTGCACCGCTGAGTGTGCAATTCGGCTTTAGTTATTTGTGTTTGTGGCTTGCCCCACTTTGCTACACAAATCATTTGCTCCAAACCAAATCCTGCCACAGCAATGTCCGCTGTTCCCACCCAGGATTCCGCAGTACCGGGCCCTCATGGAGGACAATCGGACCTTCAGACAATTGCCGTTGGATGAGATTAATATTGAGGATCATGTCAAGGTATGGTTGGAGGTGTGGCATCTGCAGCCCCTAGCGAACTCATACATGTTTGGACAACATCCTAACTTGCTTGTATGCATGTATGAACCACTTGTATGTTGTTTGTATGAACCACACTTGGCCTATCCACATAGGTCCCGTCACCCGAGCCAACTCTTTACCACCTTGATGGGGCTCTCAATGCTCTTTGCTACAACCCTTTTTTTGGCTGCCTCTTCAAGGCTAGACTGCGACAATAGAATGCAGGGTGTGGTTGCAAATATCACATTGTTCCTACCTGTGGTGTATCGGGCAGCATTGGTTGAACAATTTATCATTGCATCATTGCAACCCTGCCCCGCAAGGAGACGCCCTCCCCTAGCCCCGTGACCGAACCCCTCCCGGCCCCCCTTGTGCTCATATTGTTTCAACACCCACACATGCGGGGATGAAGCATTTGTAGCACAAGCGGTAGAGTAAGTGATTGTATTGTGCTATGTTTGTGGGAAGGGGTGTTTACACAATTTTAGTGGCCAATGGACTTGCTCTCCTTAGGGGCCATTTTGAGAGGGGGTAAAAATCAGGATGTTCGGGTGTACGCGCCACAAAAGTAGCGTGCGGTGCAAGTACTCCCCCGAGGTGGACCTAAGAGGGCACCCTTTTGAGTGTCCGCAGGAGTTTAAAGAGCGCATTTGGAAGGGCGAATCCCCACGAAGCCAAGGAGCAAGGATGGTTGAGGTCCCTTGAATGCTTACTTACTTACTTTCTTTCTTTCGGTCCCTCATGAAGCTCTGTCGTGACTCTCCACCTGTTCTGCTTGTATGTCGCTTGATGAACATGATCCCCCAGGGTTTTTAGAGCAGCATCACGAAAGGGTGGGGACTGAGCGGCACTGTGGGAGCAAAGTCAACTTTCCAAGGGCGGGGCAGGTGAGGGATGTAATCCCAGCAGCAAATTTCAGCACTCTGCACTGTCGCACCCATGTTGCTCAGGCCCTATTGCATGTAACTGAAGAGTTGGTGCTTTGCTGTGCCCTGTGACTTAGTTCTGTGACAAGTCGATCGCCGTTCTTAAAGGCCATCTAGACCCACAACCTGCGATGCCTACAGGTCTTGGTGAAAAACCTGTACCAGGCTGCACACACTTATGGCTTCCCCCTCATGTTAGGCACTCGGGACTTTGCGCGCGCGTGCACACGTCTCAGCACCTCACACTCAGAAGTACGTGTCATGGAAAAAGACATGGAAGACATGCATTGGACGATCCCAAAGCATGAAGTTACGACATCCTTCAAGTGGGCGCTGCGGCGTGTGGGTAAACACAGAGGGAACAATGTCACCGTGTTTGCTATACATAAGGGAGGGGACCGTGTGCTAGACAGATTAGGAAAGAGTGCAGAGGACTCCTTCTGGAACATCCCAGCCTGCTTTGTTGACCAGTACATCAACTGGGAGCTGTACCATAACACGCTGTTTCTTTTAGGTTGTATGATATTGGAGCAGGGGAATGCAGGTGTCCCCATTGGAGGATGCCTATCTGCGCCCCAGTCTGAAATTTGGGCCGTTTGGCGTGAACACCAAGCTCTGCACGAACAGACGGCAGAGACACAAACTGAGTGGCAACGCATCATTGACAGCCAGGACATTGACGCCAGAGTAGTCATCCCAGGGGTCTCCCAATTCCACCACCTACACCACGACCCCATGCATGAACGGTTTCAAAACATTTGGGCCCATAGGCAGAGGGATCAAGCACCAGACAGACAGGCAGACAGACAGTCTGGTGACCACTCATGTCCTACAACTGCCTTCTGGGGCCCAATGGAATCTTTGATTGCCTAGATTACAGTGGATGGGGTTGAATACCCCATCGTGCATACCACCCTCTGGGATGCTGCCCCGGAAGGGCGATCCCAGGCCATAATCAAAGCCTCCCCCAGGCGTGACCACCACAGGCTCAAGAAATACTTAGCGCAGTTTGAGCTCTCCGATTTCCTGCTGCATGAAGTGTTTACGCCACCCCCTCACGTGGCCCACCCCATCCTATGTTGCCTTGTCGCCAGGTTCAAGACAATGTCCCCCTAGCTCTCATACACACCCCACAGAGGTCCACAACACACTTATGACAGTCCTGAGCGCGTTTCTTCAGGCAATGTACATAATTCCCCTGAAGTGGGAACCACACAACACTGTGGCCCAGCTATGTGAGACAGAGCTAGCACCACAAACGGAGGAATTCATGAGACGCAAGGGTGTGGTCAATGAGCTGTCCTGGCCCCTGCGCCACGACTTCGAGTGGCAGAGATGGCTCCCAGTGACCTCTCCCAATGCAAAAGACGTCCTCACTTCCTTTCTCCCCTCGCTCCTAAACAAATGCCTTTTGTATGCGTTGAACCCACTGGGTCTTAAACTGAACGTCCGGTCCCTTACGTGGGGGCTGGGCTGGCACAACTACCCGCGGCAGTGGTGGGAAAATGCAGTCAAAGGCTTCGTAGAGGACCTCCACCTGTATGATATCTTTCCCCTCCGTGACATTGATACGTGGGAGAGGGAGGGAAAGGAGTTCACCAGCAAACGCAAGCCGTCTGTGTCAGTCTGAATTTTTTCTTATGTGCTGTCTTATAACACACGCGGTGTGGGTAACGCAAGCAGACAGGGGGGGTCTGGATCAAACCTTTGCTTAAGGGTGGTCCGACTGGACTGGGGGGGAGGGGGTGGGTGGGTGGGTCCGTGGCCTGTGGGTGGGTGGGTTAGTTTGGTTTTGGGCAATTTGGCCCAACGTGCCTACTCCCCCCCAAGGGGGGGGGGGGGTCTGGGTGGGTGGGTGGGTGGGCAACTGGGTAGGGGCTGGGTAGGGCCTGACTGTCCCAAACTAACCGGGTAGATCAGATGGCAGCCTGTACAAAGTACTTGAGCAGAGCATTGCTGTAATAGCTAGTGGTCCAATGGTAAAATGCTGCGGTGCAGATGTGCAGGCGTGGGTTCATAACCAGGTTCCTGCAATTTCGAACTTTAGGTCCCTGACACTTTCGCAAAATTTTCAGTATGCAATGGACATATGATGCAGGCTGAACTAACCCCCCCCCCCCCCCCCCGACTGGGGGACCCCCCCCCTACTGGGGGAGTAGGGGGGGGTCTGGGTGGGTGGGTGGGTGGGTCAGCTTGGGTGGGTGGGTCAGCTTGGGTGGGTGGGTGGCTTGGCCAGTCCTGAGGCAGCCCCAAAATGACCCCCCCCCTCCCCCCCCAGTTGCTAAGCTAAGGTTTGGTCTGGATCCCCTTTCCGTCATTCACTGAGTTCCCCACAGGCTGTATGAGTATTTCTGTAGGTGTGCCTTACAGTGTGGCCAGTGGGAGGGAGTCTGGGTGCCAGCAGTCGCATCAGTGCAGGGGCGCCCAGCGGGAATACTTTCTTTCTTTCTGTCCCTCATGAAGCTCTGTCGTGACTCTCCACCTGTTCTGCTTGTATGTCGCTTGATGAACATGAACCCCCAGGGTTTTTAGAGCAGCATCACGAAAGGGTGGGGACTGAGCGGCACCGTGGGAGCAAAGTCAACTTTCCAAGGGCAGGGCAGGTGAGGGATGTAATCCCAGCAGCAAATTTCAGCACTCTGCACTGTCGCACCCATGTTGCTCAGGCCCTATTGCATGTGACTGAAGAGTTGGTGCTTTGCTGTGCCCTGTGACTTAGTTCTCCTCGCCTGCGCTTCCCCACAGGGCATCGGGTGGCCTAATTTTCCTTCGGCGCCACGTTGTCCTGGATGTGGTATGCAGGAAAGTAAAGTAATTGCCACAGTGTATGGGCCCTGCTGCAAACTTTTATATGTTTTACGAAGGACGGTCGGCCCTTTGGGCAGGCAGTTGGCCGCCCTCTACTGGCAGTTGTTGCAGCCATTACTGGCCACTTTTCTTCAGTATGCACTGACTGTTGCCAACTGCTGTCAGCTGAATGCTGAATGGTAAGGGATGTTTGTTACCGGCCAATTGCTGTTGTTGATTGCCATGGCGCTGTCGGTTGGCTACTGAACACAGCAGTTTATATCGAGTGTGGAGGCCTCTCTGGAAAACAGGGCCCCGTCCCCAATTCCCCAGACTGCAAACTCTCCTCATTGCCCGATTGTGGTCACCAATCAGCCATCGCCTCACTGTGTCCAATCATCCCTTACTGATCCCCAACTCACAGGTACAGGAGCTCCCCAGAGACGCTGGTGCGCGGGAACTTGCTGACGCACTGGGCCCCATTGCTGCTGCCGAGCTTCCGGCCACGAGACCCATGTGGGATGCCGTGTTGATTCCTGAATACCAAAATGGCGCGGTTGTCGTCTTGAGGTCACCACGTTGACCCAATGTTTGCCGGGCAGATGGGGTCAGCCCCCCGCCTGCACCAAGAAGCACATCAGTGGGTGGGCCACGGGGTAATACGCGGTAGTGTGGGGTATCACCCCCGCCCATTTTTGGGAGTGGGGCACTACAAAAGTTTGTCTGTCTGGAAGGCCTTGAGGTCGTTTTCGTTGGGTTTCAAACCCCACCACACGGAAGTCAAAACCAAGCTTTTCCAGAAATGATCCTAGACCACTTGGGGGACTAGGCACGGGGAGGGGCGCGCGCGGGGGGGGGGGGGGGGTTACTGACCCTGATCCACGATCCGGTCCATTTGGGGGGGGGGTTACACCACCCTGACCAGCCCGATCCATTTTTGGTGGCGCGCACACTAGTGGATTTTGCCAAGTTGCTGTGGATGTTGTGTGGACATTAGGTATTATTTTTTGAAAGAAGAACTTACATCTTTGCACCTTTTAAGATTTGTTGCAATTTGTTTGTGTGCTTTGTAGTGATATGTTAAATTCATTTTTTTGGCGTTGCATTCCTGTGCCTCAAGAACTTCAATAAGCATCAAGAAGTTTGTTGCGAATCAAGCACTTTGTTGTGCATCACCTTCCATTGTGTTGAACGATTTGTGTTTGCGTGCAGAACTTGCATCATTATTGTTGTATGCATCAAGACTTTTGTTGTGCATTTTCAAGAACAAGGTTGATGAGGTTGGGGCTCCCTGCGCATTTTTCGGTGGATTTTTTTTGGCTCCGATCCATTTCGGGGGGTTGGCAGGGGGGGGGTGGTCAGCTCCATGTCTGGTCCGTGGGGTCAGCTCCATGTCTGGTCCGTGATCCGGTCCATTCTGTGGGGGGGGGGGGGGGTCCACCACCCCAATCCGGCGCGGATCGCATCGCCTAGTCCCCTTGGAATGCTCAAACAAGTGGTTTGATACCCCCTCCAGACATAAACCCCCCTGCCCTGCCCCTTGTCTACGCTACGGCCTTGGTTCTTATCGGCAGCAGGTCGGGAACGTAGTCATTTGGGACTGGATTGAGCTAATTGTGTGCAGTGCATCAGCCAAGCACAGCAGGCGTCGGGACCTTCTTGATTCTGTGAGGTGGCCACCTGCAGGGCCAATTAAAAGCCTGTGAACCCGTTGGCACAGCCCTTGTTCCAATGCGCACAGCCTGTCACCCCACACCCTCTGTTCCGAAGCGGCTTGGTGTCTGTCCTCTGGACGGGCGGCCAGAAATTACGCATCGCCACCAAATCTTTCGGTCGCATTGTGAGTCGCGACTGGGGCCTTCTCTCCATACCGTCGCGGTGTTCACACTGGCGGGCTCCCAACCTCCTTTTTCCCGCGCTGGGCTGGGGGCCGCAGACAGGGGGTGTGCCTAGGGAGACTGATGGAGGTTTCAAGAAGTAGAAGCAGTTACAAGAGGTTCGAAAAGCAGTTTGGAGGCAATCCCTGGCGAGTGCACACCAGTTGCAGGGCTGTTGGGGGCAGACAGGAGCGGCTCCTTTTAACAACTCAGCACCACTGGGTGTGGGGGGGGCGGGAGGCATACCCCCCCCGCTGGACCATCCCCCCTTGAAAGATTGGGCCAAATTTTCTTCCGGGCCTTTGGGCAATCAAGAATTTTCTCTGGCGCCTTGGCGCTAGAAATTTTAGACCAAAAATTGTCTTCGGCGCCTTTGGCGCCTCTAAAACTCAGCACCACTTGGGGGGGCGGACCCACCCACCCAACCCCCTAGATCCCCCCTCCACCCCCCCTCCCCAAAAGGAGCCCTGCCGGGGGGTGCTGCGGGGCAATCCTCCACCTTTCTGGTCGCGCATGCACGCAGTGACTCTTCATTGCCCGTGCCCTGTCACAGACGCATGTGCCCTGTCCCCACCTCCTGCGTTGCGCCGCAAATGCAGGCAGCATCACTGCTTATCTGATGGCGTTGGGGTCGCCTTGGTCATCCAGAGCCTGACGGACGGGTACGTCCCCATCAAACCGCCTGAGCCCAGCCGTTGTATCAGGTGCCGGAGTGTAGCGTGGCGTCAGCATTAGGGGTCGTGTCGGCCAGGCGGGTTCCTCTCCCGGTGGGGCCTTCAGGATTGTTTTTTGGGATGAATGAAAGGACTGTCTTGTATCCTCCCCCCCCCCCCGCCAGTAGCACGGTCATGTCTAAGCACGGGGACCAGATGTTTTTCTGATCGTAGTTTTTGTGCGGTCGTTATGGGAAAGGTGGTGCCATGCCTGTGAATAGCTGTGTCTGCACAGGACAACATTTGTGCTTGAGACCGCAACGGACTTCCATTTGTTTTGATATGCCTTTCAGCGAGTTGTAACGGGCCCCCCAAACCCGAAGAAGCGCTTGCCCGTGGGGCACGTGTAAGCATGGCCTTGTCGCAGCACAAGATCCCCGTCTCGCCATTGTTCGCCCTGACCACCGCTGAATGGTGATGCAGATGTGATGCAGATGGGGCAATGATGGGCAAATGACCAGCCCCCTGCCCTCCCTCGGCGCCGTCATTTCAACAATATCGGGCTGAAAACCTGCCCCTACGACACAGTTGCAGCTGACCCAGGCAACCCAAAGTTATCTGAGTGGAGCCTTAGGCAGTTGACTTCCACACCCACATCGTTTCGTCTCCTTCGAGCCAACCGGTACCGATACCTTTATCGCGTGTTTCCTGTCCATATTGTCAACATTTCATTCAGGGGAGGGCGGGGTGGGGGTGGGCAATGGGGCATTGAACGTGGGCGGGTTTTGGAAACATTTTCCCCCACTCTCAACGAATAGGTCGATGACAAACACGACATCAATTTCGGGTCGTTGAGACACTGGATGATTTGTTCCCTCTTGTTTCCACCTGCTACAACTGCTCCAGATAAAGCCAACCAGAATGTCGAGAGGCCTTCTTTTTCTTTGGAATCCTTAATTTCAAATCGAAAAGTTTGTGCATCACAATTGGGGGTGGGGGTGGGGGATTTCTGCGGTTCCAAAGTTTCCGCAACTTTTTCCGCAAAGTTTTCGGGGTGCTCTTTAGACAGTTGACGATTCACTGGCGGCATGGGTGGCTGCCATTTTCACTCGCGGCTGCACAACTGCAGAAGTTTGACCTCACTGCAAATCGTGCGGACGGGATATGGCATTTTCCTAGACACTTCCTGGGAGCCGCATTTTTCCATGACGAGTGACGAGTGGTGTGCCGCACAAACGATTTCTACCGAGACCCAAAAACTCTACCAAATGGCCTTCCCGCCACCAAAAAAAACCCATCAAGAAAGTCTTTTTGGGGCACGAGTTTGCTACAATGTTTGGAACCTTTTGGGCTGAAGGCCGCCAGGCATTCAGACTCCCGCCCGCCTTCGCCCCGGCTTAGGCGAAGCCAAAGGTGTAGGCTTGCGAGCTGGTCGTCGGTGACCCCAGGCCAAGGCCACCAGCATGCTCCATCAATGGCCCTGTGATGTGGCCTGAGGCTGTAGGCCTCTCGGGGGACCTACAGCTCCTGCCACCTCAGCACCTCCGAGATATGCCCCTCAACCCGCGCTGCGCCATGGAAAGCACCGTCCTCAACGTCCGACCTTCTCCAACGGACTTTGGGGTATCACAAGGGTAGCATGTCAGGGGCTCGACGGCAGGCTTTTGCTTAGTGTGGTGGACACCCTACCCCGCGGGGTTGAGGGATGGGTGGGTGGGTGGGTGGGTGGGTCAAACACATTTTGCATTTTTGGGAAGAAGGGACCCCCCCTTCTCCGGGGACGGGGTGGGTAGGGGTGGGGGTGGGGTTTTCCTGGGTGCTGGGTTTGCTCTGGTCCACAGATTGGCAAGGGGTCCCAAGGCAAATGCGCAAGCGAGCTGCCACGAAGCCTTTTATGCACGGCAATCATGGTACTGTGCTGTCCAGTAATGAGGATTCAAGTGTGGAGATGGATAGTCTTCTCCTATTCCGACCCACACTCTGAGTGATGAACTTCCACTTCCGTGGCAAGCAATCATTGTGGTCTATAAGGGACCACCAATTGTCCCGAAGAGCGTGGCGTCTTTCCTCCGAACTGCACAGCCAATGTGGGCCAGCAGAGCATGGGTGGGACATCTCCAGCCCTGGAGGCCCCCAAACCGCCCCCACCTCCTCGGGATTACTGAGCAATAGCCTGCTCAAGGGGAGCTCAAGCGGCCCTGTGTCATAAAATACGCGATGGAGATGCACCACCTCCCCAATGCAGGACCAGCGCAGCATGTTGCGTTCTCCCCAAGCACTACCGCTCCTCCACTGTACAATGTGGAGGATTGACGCGATAAGGGGCAAGGGCCAGTTGTCCCCACCTCGAGAAGATTGTATGCATGAAGTCCCCCCACCCCCAACCTTCATTGGAACCGCCCCAAACACCCTCCCAAGTGTGAGGGAGTGGCTTTGTGCAATGGATCCCTCATCAAGATTTCACACCTGCTCCCCTGCTTCCATGTCTCCAGACCTACGTGCAGCCAGAGGGCAAGAAAACCACAGCTCTTGCTGCCTTCTTCTCATTTCACAGGGTCGGCCAGGCCATTTACCAATTTATCGTGCTGTTGATCTGCAGTTGGGCCACCATTTATCAACTGCTGCATGTGGTCTTCTTCGGTGATTTGGAAGGGTGTGTCTTGTTTGCCCGTTTCACAGTGTTGAAGGTGCAAGTCGGTGGGACCGCGCAGCGCTGCAAGCCGCATGGAGTCGAAGTGGACGGAGAGCCCCAGCGAGGATGGGAGGCGACCAGGGAAATTGGGAGGTCCGCCCAGAAGGATCCCCAAAATAGTTCCGCTGGATCTGTGTGCTTCGTTTCATGAGGTGCAATGGGACAAGGGTTTGGCGCTCTGCGACTTCGGGGGGGGGGAGGGGCTCGCACACCGCTGGGGCTGGGGGGACAGTTGAACAGTCCGTGGACACTGTCTGCCAGAGTATGTGGCCTGCTAATTGTAGACACGTTGAATTTGGACCGGCAGGGTGGGGCATAGGCCCCAAAGGTGCGTGGGTAGGTTGGGGGGGAGGGGAGCCTGATTTGTTGTCGCCCCTCCCATGCACAGCACTGACCCCCCTCAGTAATACAGTGTTCCTGTCTTCGGCCTGTGGACCAGGCCCACACGCACATGGAGCACCTTCTTGTCAGAGACCCTCGGTGAAATTCAGCGTATGATGGACGACATGTCGGGGGAGGCGTAGTGGAGACAACCAATAGTTGGACAGACACCGGCGCATGTATTGGAATTGCAGGCCATGTTGCGGGTGGTGCTCGCTGTTGCCCAACCTAACAATACACCTAGGATTACGTTCTCTCACTCCGGTATCATCCCTTGACCTTTTAGGGGCATTCCCCACGCTGGGATTTGACTAGGAGGGAGGAAGAGATTTCTTAGGAGTCTTTCTGTCCAAGAGAAGTAAGATATGGAACCTGCCAGCCAAGAGATCCCATGGAGCCCTCAGAAGAGACAAGCTAGATGTCAGCTGTCTTTGTAAGCTCAATGGTCACATTGCATAGGTCATTCCATCTCTGTGCGCAGCTCCAAGCTCGCTGCATGAGCATGCGGTTGCACAGCACAGTAGGGGTGCATGGTCCATGCACAGAGTCTTGCTGTCGTGCAAAGAGGGAGGAAAGGGTGAAAGGGAGCAAAATATCCAAAAAAGGCTGCAATGTGAACAGAGGTGATGTAGGATAGCAAATGCTATGAGATTGTTTCAAAACCGGGGTGCCTCCCCCCCCCACACACACAGACACACAAGTGTCTACTGCAGCCTATAGTCCGAATCGTCCGTGCGCGCCCTCTAGATGTACTAGGGGCTCGTGAAGAGTTGGGATATACCACCAGTGTGCCCATGCCCTCTCGGGGGCCCACTGGACCCCTTGGCAACCATCCTTATAGTGACAACGCCGTCCCACGGTCTCATGGAGCTTGACACCTAGGTAGATGTGGCCATTAAGAGTGACCTGATGTGGCTACTTAGGCGCCCCGCCATTAGCCATTAGTCCCAGGGGGGTGGGGGGGGGGTCTGGTGGGTGACCCCCCCCCCCTCCCTATATCCAACCCTGCCGAGCGGGGCCTCAGGGCACCATGGCATGGGCCCTACAGGAGCTGCAGGGAGCGACAAGGGGTGCCCTAAGCCGCCCTCGATTGAATGGCACCGGAGCCACATCAGGTCTGCGCACGCCCAGTCCCATGCCACCAAATGGTTGAAGTTCATGGTGAGATTCAGGGCCCATCTGTCCACCAGTTCCCATTGGTACAGCATCCCGGACATTGCCTTTGGCACACACATGCGTACACGCGTGCACATACACGCACGCACATACACACATACACACACGCACATACACACATACACACACGCACATACACACATACGCACAGCCTTCTTTACAGATAAGTGTTGTGATGCAACAGTCAAGTGCGCACACTGGATACTTTAGAGACCTGTATGATTTAGCTCGCCCACCCCTGTCCAGTGCTGCGTTGTCCCTCCCGCCACAGTTCACCAAATGCTCTCTGCAGTGAGTGTGTGAGCGTTCAGCAACAAGGGCTCCCATCCCTCAATTCAGGCCACTAAAGCCGAAGACTGTCACCAAAGACCGGAAAGTGGGACTCTGCAAACTTATTCCGTTGCCACAGTTCAAAAAGGTGGCCAAGAAGTGGAACTGCACCATCAATGACCTCTACCTCCTGCTGGTCACCCTTGCACTGCGGTTGTGCTCCTGTCCATTGTGAGTGCGGCGGCGGTGGCGACGGCAGCGGGGATTGGGATGGGATCAGCAGTAGGGGAGGAGGGGTCGTTCAAGGCCCCTGAAATCAGCCGCGGGGGGTCCAGAAAAGTGGTCCTCATGACAGAGCAGACATGAGGAAGATTTTTTGGATACCCCCCCCCCCCCCCGGTGCGAGGACCTTTGCCCTCCCCAGTGTGGACCTGACACCGAGCAGTGGACCAGAGGCTCCGTTGGCCCAACCGCCCAAGGGAATGGAAGGGAGAGGTAAGGAAAGGCAAGACCGGCAGAGCAAGGGCACGAGAGGCCAATGGGCACTGCCGCCTACCGAGGGAGAGGGTTCGTGGAAAGGTCAAGGATCAGTGGCGAAAGGCCAAAAGGTGCTGCCGGCGTCATGCCACCCGCGCAATGCACGCCTCAAAATGATCAGCGCGTCATGGGTATCATTTTTGAGTCACATGGAGTGCCGGAGTTCCGGACCCCCAAACCCCTACCCTCCACCAGGTCCTGCAACGCACGCGCAGTGAAGAGCCCGTTGTTTTTGTGTGCCCCCAACCCCGAGAGAAGTCGGCGTTGTGGAGTGCGATCGTAATTGCAGCTGCAAGTGGCCCACCCTCGCGACTGCAGCCTGGTGCCCCGTAGACAGGTGGGATGCGATGCGTGTAAGGCTTGGCCTCGCTCCCCACTAGGGACTGTGCACTTCGTGTTGTGCTCCAAGCGCTGTCGAGCACGCGCCTGCATTCTACACAAGCGCTGCCATCCCTTTAGCAACATCCAAAAATGCAAGTACCACGCCACGAAGTTGCGCCCTCACACCAAAATAGTTCTGAATCGGTTTTTCCCCTTTGTGCCCTTCAGCTCTTCAAACAGCACACAACGACGTTTGCAATTGTGACGCCCTGCACTTCTAAGTCACGCTCGCACGTGGGTGTGAAAGTGTCCATATTGGGAATGCGACCCTTCCACTTGCCCATGTTGTCTTGCATGAACGCAACGGGTGTGCCTTGAGTTCTGGGACCAGCTTCGTCCGCCCAAACAGTTGCTCTGTCGGATCCCACCCGCTTCGCTTCGCATCTTCAGTGAGCGATTGGTCTCGAGTGGGCAAGAAGCGAGGCGGCCTCTGTGGATCAGCCTTCCCATCAACGTCCGCGATTCTGGGTCCGACACTTACATTGGGAACAAGGTACGTTCTGCCCGGTAGCCACCACAAGGCCGCCGTCGATACCCAGGCCCGACTGCGTGTCGCTGCACAGGGAATTACGCACGTTTTCGCGCACATCCACGACTGTTGTGCCATAAAGGGCGTCTGGCTGCACTGGTCTGGCGAGAACTGTGCGACACTCTGGACCGTCCCCGATATTTGAGGTGTTTTGGGAGCCGGGTTTGGCATCAGGAATTTCCGGGTTTGTGACGGCGCGTCACTACCAATTTCGAAACATCGGGACGACTGCTGGCTGGAGCGCTCGGAGCGCAGGAGGAAGAGAATTGCCCCCGTAAATGGGCAGGTCCTGGCTAAGATGACAATTGTACCCGATGCAAATAGGCTGACATGTGCATCGTAGGTTGTGTTCAATTTTGCAAAAAAACCGTTTTGAACATGCCTTTTGACCCTTGGCAATCCCTTGTAACTAGCACCGGCGCCGGCACGGGCAGAATTACTCCCATACGATGCAATGTGCATTTTTTTTATAAGGCAGGTCTGTGCCGCCGTGTGTGTGTCGGACGTATGCGTGCCCACGTTTGCCAAATCGTGACGGTTGGTGAAGCTTGCGCCGGCAAGTGTGGCACTTCTGGCACGCACACATGCCTCACACGTCTTCACAGTTCGCCTTTGCTGCCTGCCGGCTTCCGGTGCACCTTGACGACCCTGCCCAATCGCTGAAGTACATCCAAAAGGAGATGAATTTCGCCAAGACCTTCCGAATCGCCCCTGTGATGTATTGGCTCATCGCCTTTCTGTTCTTCTTCCCTCGTTCGGTTCTGAAACAGATTCTTGGTACATTCCGTTCCCATCCCAGCGCTCCCCATCCAAACGCCATGCAGCATTCCTGCAACACTCAGACAGTGCCCACACAACAGTTGTTGTACACCCTTACAAGCCTCCCTCGAACCCCACCAGCGCCCATGCACCTTCCGTACAGCGCACGTACAGCACCTGCACAACAGCCATGCAAAGCCCAGACAACACTGGTGCGGCCCTTCTTCAGCGCCACAACAGCGGTCGCATTTCACCTGAACAACAACACTCATACAGCACCAACGCAACGCCCCTAAAGCCGCTACCCAGCACCCACAAATCAGATGTAAGCCCAAATTACACGACGACGGTGACATGTCTGCTCATCAGCTTCGACCAAAGAACGGAAAATAGTCCGACGAATTTCATTCACATCGGACACATCAAACCCCCCAACTCCCGCAGTGCTTTTGGTTCTGACCATGGAACAGTCGGTGATTATTGCAACAGTTTGGTGCACATACCGCGGCATTGACGACATTAATGAGTGATACAGGCTCAGGGCGAACCACTGGGAAGACTTTGGACAAGTTGTGGAATGGTAGACATCGCGTGAATGGTGCAGTGAAGTGAGACACGTCAGGTCGATGATGTAGTGGAATGGTAGACATGGGGTCGATAACGCAGTGGAGTGGTAGACGTCGGATCGATGATGCAATGGAATGGTAGACATCAGGCCGCGGAACTCGTATTCTCTTTGGAATAAGGGATTCTGGAATAAGCGATTCTGTGCGATTGCTGTCGGTCGGCAAAGGCGAGCACTTCGCCTTGGTATCATCAGCCCCGACCTTTCGTGACAGCCTTGTCGCACCGGTGGGAGGATGCGTGGGCCCCACAATCAACTTTGGGAAAGGTTTGTCCTTCGTCGAAATCCTGTGGCCAAAAAGAGTCGATAAGAGGGAGTCCCCTGCCAGAGACCGGGGTATTGGCGATGACTGACAATGGTTGGGCCGCAGCAATGGAATGCTAAGCGCCCTTACGTGTCCCGAGCGTCCTTCTGTCCTCCGGCTCCGCAGGCGTCACCGCCAGCAAGCTGACGGCCGTGTGCAGCAACGTCTACGCGGCCCATCTGTCGGTGACTTTGGGCGGGTGCAATGTGCTCTCGCTGCAGGGCCTGGTGCCCCCCCCACCGGGAGTCGGGTTTGCGCTGGGGATCGGCAGCTACCGAGGGCAGATCGCGATCACCGCGATGGTCGCCGGGGGCTGTGAGGTGGACCCGCAGGAGCTGGTGAACTCTATGCACAAGTGGCTGTGGAACATGGATTCGATTGTGAAAGGAGAATAAGGGTATGGCCCATCCCTCGCTGTTGCCTGCAGTCCCTAGCGGTCCGTGGGAATGACTGTTTCTTCTGTTTCATGACGTTTTGATGCGCAACACTTTTTTGTCTTGTTTCGTCGTGCTTTACTGGATTTGCAAATGGGCAGGTTCCGGTGTTTTGCCGGCGGTCGAGCCTCCGAAAGGGAACAGGCTCGAAAATTGAAAAGGCGTGTCACGGAGGTTGCATGCATCCGCAGCAGCATTACATGTGACACACGTTTCCGCCGATGTATGTGTGTTTGTACTCGTATGTTGTGGTACACACGTATGCAGACGGAAGAAAAAAACGCAACTACAGGTCTCCCATCGCTGTCTACGCTCTGTGGATCACCACTGCTCCGAACAAGTTGCCCCACACCCCGCCCCCGCTGCCTGCACGACCACCTCCTGCACCCACCGATCGTCGTCCTCACACCACGCGTTCGGAAAGGAATCCGGGTCTCGTGAAGAATCAGCTCTGTACTTCGTGCCCCTCACCCACTCCCGCCCCATTCGCTCCAGAACTCAGTAGGAATTTGCTGTATCCAGTGCATGGCTCAGTAGGGCCTGATGGCGTTTGGCTTGGCCGACGCCAGTGGCAAGTCTGGCTGTCAGCCCTGATTTTCCCGCCATGCTCCGCCTGCCGCGCCCGCCCCCTCCCTTCCTCACAACGTCCTGGCCCAACCCCGTCCTCCGCACAGGCCTCGCCGCCGGCAACCGCACCGCACTGCCATGTGCCGCAACGTCCCGGTGGAGAGAGACGGACAGTCGGTGCTTCGTGGGAACCGTCGGTGCACTCGACGGTCCGGTCCGTGCCTTCGCCATGAGCTCTGGCAGAGCCCGGTCTGCGGCTTCATGGGGACGCGGGGACGGTGCGGTGGACGGGCAGTTCGACGGGGCAAAGGCCATTAAGAAGTGGCGATGTGCTGTTGAGGGAGGAATGGACGAGGGCGGTGGCTCTGAGGCGAGGGCGGTGGCTCTGCGGATATTCCCCATTTGACCGTTTTGACGACCTGCGGCAGATTTGACAGGGGGTCGAAGGGTTTGCGGTCCATACATTTGGTTTTCGGAGCGAAGTGCCCCGTGACGGGCGGCCGAAGCTGCCACGGCCGTTTCCGCGGATTCGATCCCCCCCCCCCCCCGTATTGCTCACTCCCCCCTGGCTTTTACTTTGTTGGCCCTGGGGGGATCAGCCAATCCATGCATGGTACTCCAACCAATAGTAAGTCCATGGCTGCAAACGTGGCAATCAATTGCTCCGTGTGCCGAATGCCCGGTTTTTTTTTCCTTTTGCAATCTTTTGCAATATCAAACACGACTGTTGATCGGGATATCCATTGCGGATGGTCCCATGGCAGCATACCCCAAGGGAGCACGTGCCACAAGGGCTGCCCCCCCCCCCCCCTCCTCAGACCTGACCTCGATATGGCACTGGGCACCGCTTGCACTGCACGGCCGGCAGCCGACCAACCTTCATGGAAGCCCCCCCCCCCCCCCCGGGATGTATTGGAACGGCTGACAACCATATGAGGACTTCCCCCCCGACCTAAATGACCATCGTGGGAAAAAACGAGACTTGCAGGAAAATCTTGTTGGGCCATTTTTGGTTCACAAAGTTTTGGGTCCCAGATCCCCTCCCCCCCTCCTCTCTTCGAATACATCCCAGACCCCCTCCCCCCCTCTAAACCATCCCTGCCTCCCCACCCCCCTCCCTCCCTCTGTCAGTCGGCCAGAGCCGGCGGTTTGCGCGAAATGTACCGCTTTTGCTGACCGGGCCCCCGCACAAACGACCGGCCGCAAGCGCAGCCCGGTGGTCTATCGCCTCCCAATACCACGTGCCGCCTGCCCTCCAAAGGCACAGGGACCGAGGCTGATGGCGCTGCAGGTGCGGCCAACAGACCGACAAGTCTTTGGTCCGCCGGTGGAGCGTTTGTCGTGGACGGCGCCGAGCGTTGGCTCGGCCGAGGGCAATGGGGGCGGCGGTGGTGATGGAGACAGAGGCCCTCGGGGGTGGCGGCGGTGGCGGCGAAGGTTACGGCGATGGCCCTGGCGTGGGCGGTGGTGGTGCCCTGCCCGTGTGTCGCTTTTTGGGTGGGGGTAATGCCGGTGATTGCTCACGAAGGTCAGCAGCAGAATGGGTCTGCGTGTGCTGACGAGACGAACCACTGAATGCCCCTTGCGACGACCTCACTGCAAGCGACAGGGAAGGGCATCGAAGGGAGAGGGAAACAAAGTGGGGGACGAGGATGTCCCCGGGCTGCAGAGCCTGCCATCCGCTGCAGAAGCCGCTATCCGCTGGGATGAGGAATGGGGACGCAGGGCCGTGCCGGGGGGTTGCCCAGACCGTCGTTGTACAGTTGGGCCGCAGATCCATCGCTCCTCTGCCTCTTCCTTGACGCAGCACCGGCCGCATCCCCGTGTGCGGGTGCCATGTACAGAATGCAGCCGCCTCCCTTGTCTCACGCTCACAGGATTGCCGCGCCTTCGGTCTCTGTCTCTCGTGCCCTCGCTCGGCGTGGAACACATCTGAGCTGCCCCTCGTCCTCACGTTTGTGACATCTCTGTACAATATGCAGTACACTGCCCTGTCCTTCACCCACGTATTTCTTTGGTCCCTCATTCATCCAGCCCCACCCTGTTCACACGCCCATTTCATCTGGTGCCTCAGTCTAGCTCCCCCTTCCCACACACTTCTCTCTGCGCCCACCCGATCCGCCCCACCCTTCTTCCATCTTCTTCCTCAATGTCACTCACGCTCACCTGCCCTTTTTCTAGGCTTGCATTCTTCCTGCTTCGTCGTCGTCTTTCAGTGGTTGTTTTGTTTTTTTACCGCTTGGCGAAAGTCTTCGAAGAGGTGGGTCGCTAATACCATACATCGCATGCTGTGTATGTGTGTAAAATACATATTCGGTTAAGGATGACGGCATGGCAGGTGTACAGCGTGCGAACATAGTCACAGCACACATTGTTACAGCAGGCAATGTTACAACAGACAGTGTCACAGAATACAATATTAGAGCATGCAATTCATCTCGAAGAGGGTTGTTAGATCAAGCGCAGGCGCGAGCGCCATATATGCCACCCCCCTCTTCCCGTGTTAGGGGTATTCGCATGGCCCTTCAAAGGTACGTGCCCCCCACTCCCTTCGAGGTACCTTGCCAAAGGCGATAGAACTTACAGCATACAATGTCATAGCATACAGTTGCAGCATGCTATGTCACAGCATACCATGGTACCGCATGCCATGTTATGGCATACAATGTTACATTATGGAAAGTTGCAGCTACAACGTCACAGCATGCACTGCTATCTTACAGCACAGGTAGACGGCGTTATTTGCATTACATTGCATTTCCTAGGACGTTTCCAGCGCATGCCGACAGGTGTCTCCTTGTTCCTATGGATTTCCAATCCTTCGAGCCATCCGCACATATTCCCGCACACTTCCATTTGCTGTGTACTCCCGCACACTCCTGCAGATTCCCCTTTCCTGTATCGCCCAATCATGCGCTTTCCTGGGGACCCATTTTGGGCCCCAACCGCACCTTTGGTTGACGCAGCCCCAACGCTCTGATGATGATGGCGGAATTGTCGAAATCATATTTTCTTGGGGCTTCAGTGATGTCTTTTTGCGCGTGAGCAGCGCATGGCATCCGCTGCTGTGCGCCTATCACCGACCATTGCCTGCAGTCAGACACAAGCAGCTGCGCCATGCTCAGCAGTACAGTGATTGCTGGCCAGAGCCACACATTTCTCATTGCTCGTGCTGCTGGTTGCAGGGTAATTGAGGTGCGTGGAGGCTCAGGTTTTGGATCATGCGATTTCCCTGTGCTTACTTGCTGCCGCTGCTGGTGGTGGTGGTGGGGTGTGGGGTTGTGGAGGTGCGGAGGATTGTCCTTTGTTGCGGTTGAAGTACGTCAGTACGTCAGTTTGTCAGAAGTACGGCGCTTTGGGGGCCTTTCTTGGTTTTCTTTCCTGTGAAGGACCCTGACCCACCGGATCATGAATTGCCATCCGCATTTCGCCGCCGACAGCCGGTCGTTGGCAGCAAGTCTAGAGGCCGTACAAACTGGAGGTGCTCTTCCGCTTAAGGACCCCCGTGATTGCAGCCTGGGCCCTGCGAATTGTAGAATGCATGGCTGAGAATGTGTGCCTCCGGCTCCGGATGGTCCTCCCTTGGGCCGTCACGTCGGTGTATCAATTCCCCATTCCACTCAAATGCTCCATCTGGATCAAACAAGTCGCTTTACAGCCAAAACGCGGCGCTTGAAACGCACGTGGTGTGCACACATGGCACCCTCAGGTTAGGTACGAATGGAACCATGAGCACCGCATAGGTAAACAAGCACACGGGGAAGTATCAGTAGTGCTGAGGAGGAGGAGCCCCTGTGCGGGTCATAAAAAGTGTTGCGCCAATATCAGAATGCTCTGCCAGCAGCATGGCTACGCTTGGCCTGTCAGCTGTCAGCTGTTCGCTGATATGCCAACACTTTTCCACTGATCCCGGATAGGTGCAGCTGATCAACTGTCCTTGGTTAATGTCACACCCTGCGCAAGCATTCAAGTAGCTGCTCGAACAGTTTTAAGCTGTCAGTGATGCAAGCCGATCAGCAGGCAAATCGTTGCGCATTAGCCCAATCACGTTTTGCCCTGTGAAGCTGCCCGTGCCCGCAACATGACGCATGGGCGCAACACACAATCACCAGCATGTGCGTCGACGCGCATCGACACGGTGTTACGATGCTGAATGTGAATCATGGACTGCAACTCAAACTCTCATACACACCACCTGTGCCACATGCACTGCGTATCAACAGCCGTTGCCGGGTTCATCTCGGGGTCTAAGCGCTCAATGTGCTGTTCATGACCCCTTGTGTCATTGATCAGGCATAGAGGGGGCGTTTGTCTCGGGTGTGGCGCGGTTTGCATGGTTCGTGGGGGATGCAACGCAGCTGGGGTACCTCCAGTGTGTCCCTTTGCACAGTGGCCCTTCTGATAACCTATCTTTGATGGAGATACAGGGAGGACTGTTCTGCCTGCGTGGCGTTGAGGGTTTTAGGTCATATGACTGCAGCTTATCCCCCCCCCCCGGCCGCCATGTCCATGAGAAGTCCATGTCCAAGGTGCCGTAGGTCTCCAGGCTGTGCTTTCGAGCATCAAATGCAGTGATGCACTGAGAAGCCTCGTGCGACCCCTCATTCATAGTTTGCCCTGCCCCAGTGCTGGCCACAACCCCCTGAGCACCGAATCTGCACCCTGTCGCATGTCCGATGCATGCCATACTGGGCTCTGTCCAATGCCGGTTCGCAGTTGTTGTTCCCACACACATGCGCATGAGGCGCTCCTGTCCAACGTACACTAGGCGTCGAGACCACATTCTTGGGGATTCCGCTGATCCCAACAAGGGGTAAGGGGGCAATGAGAAGGGGGGGTGAGGATCTGGGTCCCCAAAGTGTGCGTTCAACCTCAAAGGTATGCCCTTGGCAAATTGATGTGTTTTTTTTTTGTAACGTTTTGGTCGGGGGGAAAGGGCCAGTGCTGTAGCGGACGTGCATGCCAAAATTGTAGCTCAATCTTTGGGAAAGCAAAATACCTGAATCGGTAGGTTCAAGAATTGCATCTGCACGAAAAATTGCAGAAGATGGAGGAGACAGACCACGAATTAGTCCCTTAATTTGATCACTGGTCTTAAAATTCGTGTATTGTGCAGGAACCGGGCGATGAGGTTATGAGGTTTCACTGAATTTTTTTGCTGTTGAACATTGCATTGGCAGAGCGGCTGCATCTTTTGTGTCAGGGGAGGTAAGAAACCGGTAGCCTGAGAGTTGTCACAAAGTTGCGGGTTCATCAACAACAACCCCCACCCCCTTTGTTCAAACAACTCCCAAGTCTGAACAACACACACCGACATGAAGATTACTGGGGAAGTAAAGCAATGACGCCGCAGAAATTCGCCTGGAGTAGCAGGTCCAGCGACAACCTCAGTGTTCACTATGCTCCTGCACCACACCAGAAGTACCTGGTCTGGCCCCGGAGGCTGAATGGGTCCCGAGTGAGAGTTTCAATCGCAAATTTCAAGCTACTGTGGCATTCCACAGCATCCTGCCAAGCCCCTCCCAAAAGGTCCCAACAGCTAATGCTGCAGCATGCTGCAGGTGCCTAAGTCCCACCTCGGGGCACCAGAACCATTTTGGGTGTCGATTTTGTTGCTAAACTTGCATGACCTACAACATCCTGCCATCTACAAGGCTGTCCTTGCCACAGAAAGAAAGAAATACACCATTTCTCAGGACAGCCCCATTCCTTACACTATTTCTCAAGACAGCCCCATTCCTGCATCTTCTGGTTTCACATTTAGCTCCCCCTACCTACGTGTCATGTCCGCTACCACGCTGAGCTGTGGGACAAACGTAGCACTGGACTGCTCTGATTCCTGACTCCGAGAACGCTCTCGGCTAAGAGGGCTTTGCCAACTCCCAAGGCCTGAACAAAAAAAAACCGTTTCTCGGGAAAGCTGTGTGGGCCGACTGCAGACGGGGCTACAAGCGGACTGCAGCGCCAACCTGGGCATAAGGCGAAATTATTACCAACTTCATGTACAAGACCTGTGCTCTTGGCTTGGACACATCTTTGACACCGTTGCCCATGGACAACAAACGCAAGCCCTGTATTTTTTGGGGGGGGGGGCGCCAAGTGCATTTTGCCCCTCCAACCTGCCCCGCCCTATTGCATCTGTAGGCGCCACAAAATGGTCGGCCGCGGGGCTGACGTAAAGCATGCGCGGCCCGGTGATGCAAAGCCCGTGGGCACCGACATTACGGCGGCGGAGAGGAGGGAGTTCGATAAGATCATGGGTCCCTTAAAGGAGTGTCATAGTGCGCTGTCCGCACTCCCTGCGGAGGTGCTGGAGATTTCCAAGGCCCTGCACTTCGCCCCGCAGCCCGTCCAGGACAGCGTGCGGAGGTTACACATTGCTCTGAACACGCAGTCCGTAGAGGTGTGCCATCGTGGCGTCGTGCGTTCGTCCAAGGGATGCCGGGACGGGCTGGTTGGCCTTGCTTGAAAGGGGGTCACTGCCCTTGCATCCGTCCTGCCCTCCACTGCCCTCCATCTGTTTCGTAATCGCCAGTCTTCATACCCCAACAGCTTTTCCGACCGGCAGCAGCCGCTGTTCTAATCGCTCCTGAGATCCTCCTCCATCCTCTCGTGGACTTAAGGGCAAGGACCAGAACTTCCCCAGGAAGCCTTTGGGAAGACGACCCAGGAATAGGGCGAAATCAGGAAAGGTGGGAAAATGTGATATGTGCGCCGGGGGCCAGGTTCTCGCCGACCCCGAAAGTCGTTTTCGATGGAGTTGTGCATGTGAAGGGTAGGTGCAGGGTACATCTTAAACATGACATGTGACAGTCGTCATGCTGCTCGCACTGTCGATGTGCTACTTGGTGTTGTTGTAGTTCTTCTTCGCCAAAAGGCTGGTCCTGGGAAGGGCATGAGACCCGCACCTGCATGGTCACTCCAAAATTTAACGGAAATGTGTAAAATTGAACAGAAATTCTCAAAAAAAAAACGAGTCAGATTTGTATCATTTTTTGGAGACCGCTCTACAAAACAATACCCTCCAAATCAAAAAATTAGAGTAACGCCACATTACAAAATTTTCGGCTCAAAAGATGATTTTACGTCGAAAAGAATGAAATAAAGGAGAAAGGAAGCATATTGAAGAACACCTGAAGCATGCAATTTTCAGGTGCAAGGCTGTTGGAAAATGGCCACAAGCATCAAAAGCCACCCCACATGGCTGACAGAAAATGGCACCAAAGAAATACATTTTCAGTTCTGAGGAACATTATTAGCCCCCCCCTGCACCTCCTGCAGGCAATGTGCAAAAGCAGTATAGGTAATGGTGACCCCTGACCCCAGGTAAGGTAAGGAGGGTCACGCCCCCCTCCTTCAGGGAGCAAATGCATTTTGTAAAGGGAAAAGAAAAAAGGGGACACAAACCCTTGGATCTCAGAACCCCACGCCCTCTGTCCTCCCTTACAAAACACGCCTGCCCGCCCCTCTTGCTCTGCTGGCAATAATCCTCCTGACAATGTTCCCGAGGAAACTGGGAAAAGGGGGATAATGGGAAGAAATTGGGGGGAATGGGCAAACAAGTACCCCCTCCCCCTTGTATAGGCTACGGCCTTGTCCAAGCTACAGTAGCCGTAGGGACCGTATTTCATTTGGGACCTAACTTGACTCGCTACCAAGCGGAGTGCAGCCATATAAGACATGGGTTTGGTGACAAATTTGCCAGCAACATGGACACATGGACACATTTGTTGTGAGTGTTTGCCCACTTGAACCCACATAGCTCTGATTGTGGGGATATTTGTGCATTACATTCCCCTTTCTTGCGCCAGCTCACTGTGCAATCTTCTCTTTTTGAACCTGGGCATCTACCGCCTTGTCCAAGCGACAGTAGGTGTAGGGACCATATCAATTTGGGACTTTTGCGTAGCTTATACAAGGGGGGGGGGGTGATGCAGGGAAAGACGTGTTGCAACCGGTTTCCGCGTCCGGGCATTGTGTGAGTAGGTGCCCAGTGGGGAGCCCAGTGGAATTGTTTTGTTCAGTGGAAGGCGTTCCGGTGCAAACGCGGGTTTCATCTTTTCAAAGGGTCGGGACTGTCTCGAAGGAAGCAGTTTCCCCTCCGAAGCACAGCCCCTCAGAGGCAGTGAGGAAAAGTGGTATGTGCAGTGTCGAATGATTTCGGAATCTGTGTTCTTTTGTGTCTCTTGCAGCTGACGAAGTGCCTGAACAAGCTGAGTCCTTTCGTTGAATCATTTCAAAAGACCGTCCACAGCCTGCAGGTCTGGCTGCATGCTAAGCAGTAGCACGGCGCACCACAACACTACCCCAGCACAGTACAGCGCCACAACACTGCCCGCAGCAACACAGCAAAATGAATCACAACACTGCACAGCATAGCACAACACAGCCCCCGTATTGGCGACCGACTGTTGCCGAGTTCGCCGATACAGTCTGCTGATACGTTGAGTTTCTGAATTTTGCCAATACAATTTGCTGATACAGAGGGTTTCTGCGTTAGCTGAGACAAAGAGTCTGAAACTGGTTGCCTATTTTGCTTTCTTTGGAAGGGGAATGCATGTTTTTTGGTCCTGCAGTGGGGTTGTGGTGGGGTTCTACAGCTATTTTGATTTCTTACCCCGCCGAGGTTGATACTATTGAGTGTTCTTTCTGTGATCAAGAGGGTGCCCCCACGGTCCCTTGGGCTGATTCGCCTGCTGCACAGTACACCACACAGTACAGTACAGTCTTCTGCTGCTGCTGGGGACTTGCTTCCGCATCAGGTGCGGTGCACCTGTGCACTGCAAGTGTACGGTCCTACCGTACAGATTCAGTACCAAGACAGGGATATACTTGTTGGGGGCGGGTTTTCACAGCAAGGGGTGGTGCCAGGGGCGTCCTCAATGGCCGGCATGTGAGGTGACGGGTGCAGCGTTTGGAGGGAAGGTGGTGGCCCTACCCGTTCCCTGTATGATTGGGTGCAACAAAACCACCCCCGACGGCCATTCGGGCCGCTGGGGCCACGTGCCTGTACGCCCCTGGCGGTTGACACCCAAAGCGGTTGCCCTCCTGTCTAGGCTTGGCTCCCCTGCTGCCCAGGCGCTTTTGGTGGACGTGAGTTTAGCTAGATTGTGTTTTATGTAAAGTTCATTCCAACCACCGCAGCCGATCGGCCGGCAACCGCAATCGGTTGGCCCATAACCGCCGTTGGTTATCCTCAGCCCTGTTGCCATTTGGTCCATTGCGGACGGGTGGTCGTCACTAGCCCCCCCAGTAGGTGCCCCTGGCTCCGGGTGCCAGCCCCAGGTTTTGCCTTTTTCTGAATGTCCTGCTGACTAAGGCAACTAGCATGACCCTTAGGGACGATACCACGACACGTGCAGCAACCTTCACACCTTCCAGTGGCTCCCACGCAAACAGCCCCACGCCAACGGCCCCACATCAACGGCACCACACAAACGGCCCCACGCCAACAGCCCCACACCATCAGCCCCACACCAATGGCCCCACACCAACGTGCGTCCCGCCTTCACGGCTCAATTTTTCCCAAAGGATGGCCACTGTTTCTCTCCGCCTGTGCCCAGGACAAGCTGTCCAGCCGCAATCAAAAGCGGGCCACGCTGGTGGAGCAACTCCGAGTGGCACGCCGTACTGGCGCTGTGCGGCTGGTGGTCAACGCCATGCGCCAGGCTGCCGAGCTGTACCGAACACAGGTGCCGAGCCCTTCTGCAGGCAATGGACTGCTGTGAGCTGTAAGCTGTGGGCCAGGGCATCGCAGCCTCCAGGTCAAAGGGACATGCTGCTGCCGCCCCACAACTGCAATCGCACGGGGGCAGCTGTGCGCAGGGCATGGCTGGGGGGACCCACGCTCCTTGACTGTCCCACACTCCCATGGCAGGGGTGCACATGGGGCAGTTGGAGGGGTCCCAGGGCGTGCTGAGTGCTTCCCCGCCCTAAGAATCTACCTGGGATGGCTCTCAGGTTGCAGTGCTACAGTCCCATCAGTCCTGGGGTACTTGAAGGCACACTAGCGGACTGGCCTCTTTGATTCCAGTCCCGGAGAGGGGGGGGGGGGCTTCCCCTGGGGAAAAGATCAAAGTTTGCAAAAGGAAGTTTATGTGGCCCATTTTTGGTACATAAACCCATGGGTCTCAGAGCCCCCACATATTTCCCTTCCCCTTGTTCAACCGCAAGTTTGGGGCTGGGGCTGGGAACTCCGAATCAAAAGCATTCGCTCTTTGCATGGTCCATGCCCATCAACCACCATCAACCATCTATCCTAGCCCATTCAGAGAATCACCCAACGTTGTTGATTAACAAACTGCTGTTGGTCACTTGTTGTGGAGATTGGGCCGTCGCCAAACAACAAAATTGACAACAATTGCGACAGAGCAGACATGCTCCCTCACCCCCCCGCCCCCGCCCTGCACTCTGGCAAGCCTTCGCCTTTCGAGTGCTGCACACTAGCCTCTATGCAGGACAGATGACCACTTTCAGATTGCATTGCCACTGTGTTTCATGCCACAGAAATGCCGCAAGACGCAGTACCCTACAGGGAGTGTCTGCATCGTGGCCACGCAATGCTCCAGCCTGACCTTGCTGCGGCAGCACAGGTACGCACGACAACCTTTTGCCACGGCCTCCCGATCTGAACAATGACCATGTTAGGGGGCTGTGGTAGGGGCTGTGGCAGGGGCTGTGATAGGGGCTGTGATTGGGACTCGGGTTTGAGCTGTGCTGTGGTAGGGACTGCAAAAGGGGGCTTTTGGGGGGTTCGGGCACCGTGGAAATCGAATGTGAAAGCAAAGGGGGAGAAGTTTTCCGATCCATAGCACATTTTTTTGCGAAGCAGTGGACGCTTCCCTCTTCATCTTTGTACAGCACAACACTAGCCAGACAAGTGCTTCTGGTATTTCTTGGAGTTGTACGTGGCCTCACGCGAATTCATCGGGGATATGAAGCAGCGTATGATGGCGATGGAGATTTTTTGGTTGGTATGTGACTGCATGTGGTATCGGGGAGCATAACTGCATGGAATGTGCTGTCTTGCATTGGGCACAGTACTGCTTGACACTTCACTGTGTTGCACTTCTGATACACTGTGTTACTTTTCGGTTACACTTTGTTATAATTCCGGTACACTTTGTTACACTTTGGTGCTATGTATTTGCTGAATTCCAACTTGACATCCCCTCTGGACTGTCCAGCCTACGCCGACGGTGATTGAAACACCACGCACCGGAATGTTCTTTGGGGGTCCATTTAGGGGTCCGGAATTGCACCTACGCCGCCCCATGTCTCGAATGTGCGAATGCATTTGTCCACATCCTGCGGGTGGTGGTCGAGGAATGTAGAGGTAGGACACCCGATCTCTGAGTGATAGAGGGTGTGCCGTGGCATGCAGCATGGCATGTGCATCGGGCTTGGTACGTGCTCTGGAAATGGGATACACATAGGGTATGGAGTGCACTGTCGGGGGTGGTGTGGCGCTTGGCAGGGTGGCTGTATGACAAGAGGTGCATTGGGTTAGGGCATGCGGTGTGCAACGTACCTGAAAAAGCCCTTGAAGCCGGCCCAAAATTTTTTTTTCGCGCGGTTGGAAGGAGCTATTTCTGAGTGCCACACAACGGCCAGAGTGTGGCAGCAAAGGGCTCCAAGGCCTGGCCCCAGGGCTTGTGCCTTTCAGGCCAACTGGGAGCCCATAAGACCGGTACAAAGCACTGTCCTTCGTCAAAAGGTCAGCCCGCTACTTCAGGAAGTCTAAAACAATGACTGCAAGCATCTGCATTGAGGACCACCAGTGGAGCTCCCTAACCAAGGGAGGGCGTGAGGTCTGAAATTGGCTTCATGGACCCTTCCCTCCCTTCTCAATTTTACGGAGCCACCAGATATGACGCCCCCCCCCCCCCCCAACACACTTACCCAATCAGGGAGCAATGGTCTCCTAAACCTAGGAGACCCAAGGAGACCGAAAATTTTTTGGCAAAGGTGCAAAAACGAGGCACAATGGGAAAAAGGGGAGGAAACATGGGGAGAAACCAGGGGAAACCAGGGGAACAACAGAAAAAAGGCTCCACACTTAGCCAACACTGAATACTGAGTGAAGCATAGTTTAAGGAGTAGGCGGAGCCTGATGTTCCCTGTGGGCCAGTTAACACAGAAGGTTGAACCTTCAACAGCACCCCATACCACCATGCCCCCCGTTCTCCCACCATTTCCCCCTTTCTCCACCATTTTCCGAATATTTGCCGTCAATATGGAACACGGTGGGAAGTGTGGGGCAGATCACCCTGTTGACAGTTCTGTTGATGCTGGTTGGTAATGCTTGACCCTGGTTTTGGTAATCTACAGCCCTTACTTTACATGCCATCACAGTTATGTCGAACTTTGTGCAACATAATGATGCTCGGCGATGTTTCCCCCGCATTTCCGCTGTTCCCCCCTGTTCCGACCCCCTCCCCCGTTTTCTCCCGTTCCTTTTCCCCCATCCAGAAGGAGACCAAAGTCTTTTTGGTGGAGTTCATCGAGCCCTGGTCACTCCGAAGATACCCCTCACAGGATCCCTCGATTGGGCGTTTCAAGTACCCCCGTTTCGTGTCAACACAAGACACAGAGCACAGCCATGCAATGGACCAAGGAAATCGCATTGTTGAAACATGGATTTCAGTGCAGTCATGCATTTGCTGCAAAGGGATTGCGAGTGCCAAGTTGAAATGTCACATTCGTCACCAGCAGATCAGGTCTTGGCGGCAACTGCAGCATCAGCCACAGTGGCTTGAACATCAGTAGCAGGAGGTACCAGCAGGTTGAACTTCAGCAGCCACATCACGAACAGAAGTGTCATCATCTTCACAGTCCTCAACAGGTTCCAGGGACCCCAGTAAGTCGTCATCATCCAAGTTGTGCTTATCAAATGCCTCATCTGCAGCATCAACTTCTCAACAGCTTCAATCAGAGAAACTGCGCACATCACAACTAACTGATCCTTTCAATGAAATATGAAACATCATGACAAAACAGTTCCGTGCGGTGTCCGCTACGGCTGAATGGCAAATGCATTGGCAGCACCTTTTACTGCACACGCAATCTCAGATTTGCCCTCCCCCCCACCGAAGCACTTGGCATGATCGCCCCTTCCCCGCTCCCACACCCCTCAGCCTAAGGTAGCCGAAGATTTTCAATTCGGAAATATGAAATGGGGGGATGCACATGAAAACGGGAGATGCACAGCAAGGGGGGCGGCCTGTTCGAGATCCAGGACCCCCCCCCCCCCCCCTCCAGACCCCCCAAGTTTTCGAACCCGTCTTTCTCCAACTTCAGGTTTCGAGGAAAACTGCTGGCGCCGAAGGCGCCGAATTTTTTTTTTTTTACCCTATGTGTCTATACTCAAAATACTCACAATTTTGTGGAGAATTCAAAAGTGGGTGAAAAACGCAAAAAATATTTTTGACTTGCGACCCGACCTCCGGGACGGACCTTGGCTAGTGGGGAGCCTGAATTGATGGGCAAATTTTTTCTGAAATTTTTTTTTACCCCAACTGTGTATGTTCAAAATGATCAGTGCGTCATGGGGATCATTTGAGGTATGTATGTTAGGGTCCCACCGCCCCCTCTCCCCCCCCTCCCGGGGACCCCGGCGGCTAACCGGCCGACCCCTCCAGAAACCTAAACATTTTCGCACACGGCTGGGGTTCAATAGTCGAACAGGCCGCCCCCCCTTTTTGCACAGGGCATGGGATGCGTACAGGGCATGGGTCGTGTGCAGGGCATGGCATGTGCACAGCGCATTAGATGCGTAGCACCCTGACGCCCTCGCCCGCACGTGCTGCGGGGTATGTGCGCTTTCCAATCTTCTGCAGCATTCTCCAACGTGGTGGACGCCACGGCCTGGGCCTCCGCCGTGCAGCTGGCCCTGAACAATGCCCCTTGGCCCACGGACTGCCTTGAACTAGAGCCGTTCGCCGTTCAGGAGGACTGCGCCGGCAACACGTTGTTTGCCGGCCCTCGGCTGCAGATGGGCATCACCTGGTGCGGAGCGCCCACTGATAGGGCCAGGCAAGGGCTATGGCTGGAGGGAGGAGTGCGGGACGAGTGTGTGTAGCATTTCCGGGCGATCCCCAGACTGTGCCAGACCTCCCGGTCGTCGAATAGCCTCCGGCTCACGGGGATCATCCGGGACACCCGAGTGCCCGGGATAGCCTGCCCTTTTGTGCCCCAAGGGACTCAAACTGGGGACCATTCATCAGCAGCCCTGCAGCACAGCGATTGGGTCACGCCTCTCCTGAGTGCAGGACTAGTGGTAGGAGTAGAGGCATGGGAACAGGCGCGGGCACTTCATATTCAATTTGACAGCCCAGGGTGAGGAGTCCGTTGCAGTGCTCTTAGAATCCACACCCCCTTCGCAGACCCTTCGCAGATTTTGCAGATTTCGGTTAGCGAGGCAGAGGTAATGGCAGGGGCACAGTTGCAGCTAGAGTAAGAGGTAGGGGCAGAGATAGAGGTAGAGATAGTGGCAGAGGTGCAAGTGGGGTTAGCTGGTGGAGGTGGAGGTGGAGAAGAGGGACAAGTGGGTGAATAGGTGGATGTACAGGTAGAGGTGGGGGTAGAGGTAGAGGAGGGAGTAGAGGTAGAGGTGCAAATGGAGTTGGAGATTGAGGTGAAGATTGGGGTAGAGGTGGAGGTGGAGGCAGTAGAGATGGTGGATAGAGGTGGTGGGAACAGAGAAATAGGCAAAGGGACAGGTGGAGTAGATATCATGCACCGAGTTGAATTGCTCATTGTTGTTCGGATGTTTCAGTCTGCCTTCCTCCACCAGTTTGTCTGCCCCTCCCCAACCTGTACCTCAACCATCAACTCCACCTCCACCGACTCATTCAGTAAGGGGAGGAAACATTGATTGAGGGACAGTACACATCTATCTACGGACAGGACACACGTTAGGTATTAGACGAACGGAATAGGCAGTCATGCAAATTTGATGGGTCACGTGAGGGTGGCAAGAAACGAGGGGGCCGGGAAGGGAGAAGTGCTACGCCTACCTCTATCTTGTTCTTTTACCTCTACCCCTACCTTTACCTCTACCTCCACCTCTATTTCAACCTATTCCTCTACCTCTGCCTCTACTTCTGCCTCTACCTCTACCTCTACTTTCCTCTGCTTCCACTTCTTCCACCATTTTCGCCTCGATCTACACCCCCACCTGCATCTCCGTTCCCATCTCTAACACCCACAACCACATCTTCCTCCATTTCTTCCTCTGCCTGTACCTCTACCTCTAGCATTGCCTTTGCCCACCACGGTGCAAATAAGCCCAAAACGGAGCTTTCAGGGGCCAATAAGCACCACTAGGAGGGCCTAATTGGTGCTACATGGCTCCCCAAGGGTTGATATGTACTTCCATTATCCAGCAAATGGTCACCAGAGCTCGGCTCAAGGGTCTCAGGTGGTTGTCAAGGATCCCCAGAAAACATGCATTTTTCAGCCAACCCGTGCACGTCATTAAAAAAAAATCGTGGTTTGGCATCTTTCAAACGGCCATAACTGGCCTTGGACAAGGGGAGAGAGGCTGCAAAAAACATCCTTTTACCCCCAAGCAATGGTATACTATCCCAGCATCCCAATCCCACCTACCGAGGGGGGGTACCACAGGGTCACTAATGCTGCCAAAAACGTCCACATAACACTGAAAACTGCACCTAGAAATTGCATTTTTTCAAGCAACCCAGATTAGGACACGGCATAGGGGGGGGCAAAGTAGGGTGCCCAAAGGTAGAACCTGGGGCCCTGCATCAGGAGGGGGTCCGCACAGAAAGAAAAAAAATGGAATGGGAGCAAGGTCTGGATCCATGCATAGTGGTGGCCATAGGCCGGCCGAGGTTTGTCCACCATGGTGCGATTAAGCCCGAAAGAGCGCTGTTAGGGGCCAATAAGCACCACCTCGCAGGGCCTACTTGGTGCTGCACCGCTCCCCATGGGTTTAAATATATTTTCATTTTCCCCAAATGGTCACCCAAGCTTGGCCCAAGGGTCCCAAGTGGTCTCAAGGGTAGCCAAAAAAACACGCATTTTTTAGCCAACCCATGAACGTCACTTTCACTGAAAACACAAAAAAACGCATAAAAGGTGCTCATGCCCCTCCGTCCAGCCAAACCCCACAGACTAGAGACCCAAAATACTTTTCCGGCTCAAAATCAAAGAAGACCAAAAGATTCATGATTTTTAACCCCGCACAAGGGGTATTTTTTTTTTGAGACTCCTATCCCCATCCTCCCCACCCCACCCAAAAGGTAACTTTTCAGGAGGGCGGAGGTAGGTCGAGGGTGGTCCCAACCAAAAATTCACTGGGGAATACTTTTATTGGACAAGATAATGATTTTACAACGGGTTAAACCAACAATTCAATCCTTAAGGTAGGGTAGGGTATGGCGTTTTCCCACATATGCTTTGATCTAAAAACCTCTGCAAGGTGATTTATTTCTTTACCTGCAACCGTGGTTTGGAGAAGCACCACGGTGCATCATGTGTGGTCTGTTTCTCAGGGGAGAACCCAGCATTTTACATGATTTCATCAGCGGCCTTTGTGAATACTCTGGTCCCCTCCTGGCCCAGGTATGCCTTGCTGTCGAGTCATGATTGCCACACCCGACGCTCCACCCCACCACCCCACATTGCACACCGCACCACCCTACCACACCACACCACACCACACTGCACCGCACCGCGCCCCACCGACAAGACCCCACCACACCCCACCACACCACACCACACCACACCCCACCACACCACACCACACCACACCACACCACACCACACCACACCACACCACACCACACCACACCACACCACACCACACCACACCACACCACACCACACCACACCACACCACACCACACCACACCACACCACACCACACCACACCACACCACACCACACCACACCACACCACACCACACCACACCACACCACACCACACCACACCACACCACACCACACCACACCACACCACACCACACCACACCACACCACACCACACCACACCACACCACACCACACCACACCCCACCCCACCCCACCCCACCCCACCCCACCCCACCCCACCCCACCCCACCCCACCCCACCCCACCACCCCACACCACACCACACCACACCACGCCACACCACACCACACCACACCACACCACACCACACCACACCACACCACACCACACCACACCACACCACACTGGCTCATCAATCTCCTGGTTCTGCTCGCAGGAAAATCTGATGTGTTATGTTGCGGTGTGGTGTGGTGTGGTGTGGTGTGGTGTGGTGTGGTGTGTTGTGGTGTGGTGTGGTGTGCCGAAGGCGCTATTACCAGAAGGCAATGGCCGGGATGTCTACCCACGGGTACAGGTAAACGGGCGGGGCTGTGTGTGTTGTGTGCGCGCCGTGTGTACGTGTGTAGGTCCTGGCGGAGAGAGGGGGAGCCGGGAAGACCTGGTCGGCTCGCCCTCGGCGACCGTTCTCACTCCAGGAGCCCCCGTTGCACCCCTTCTCGCTCCGCTTGTTGGTGCAGGCGCCAGGCGGGCTTTCAGTAGCGTAGCACGTGCCTTGGCGTGGGCGTACCAGACCCGTATGGACTCCTCTACGACGTGGCGGAGGAACTCCGTGCCCAGTGCGTGGGGCCCCGTGCACTCCAGGTGGGCCCGCTGCATTGAGGGGGTCCGCAGGGCTGCTGCCCACTGCTCCAGCACAGCCGGCTCCCATAGCTGGTGGCGCACCGGGGCCGCTCGTGGTCCCACCTTCTGGTCGAGCCACGCTGCGAGCCGCCGGCGGGCCAGCCCCCATTCATGGGATTGAGCCGAGCAGGCCCACAGGCGGGGCGCTGTTTCGGGTTGCGCTCCGTAAAGGAGGCGAGTGGTATCCAGCACCGTGTCCCGGTGGGAGGAACGGTGGGCTAGGACCGTCATCATCGGGACGTTGTCCATTCGGTGCGCCGTGATATGGCGCTGCTGGTCGTGGTCGAACCAGTCAAGGGGGAGCCCCCCCCCTGACATGTAGTTCACCCCCCACCGGGCCTCATAGGCGGCCTGCGCCGGTATGGAGGCCTGGTCCTGCAACCAGTCGCTCAGTGCCGTCGGGGAGAGCTGGCATTGGTCGCGGTAGGGTACAGGGGGGATAAACGAGTAGGGGCGCCTGAGGAGCCATGTGAGGTCCACCTCTGGCGGCTCCTGCGTCGCCGCGTCTACACGGACGTTGAGGTCTGTGATCCAGTGCGACGGTGTGGTCACCACATTGATCGCGGACTCCGGGGAGAGGGGCTGCCCCCCCAGGACGGTGGCGTAGAGATGGTGGATGCCATCTCCGTAGTGTCCCCCCTCCTGGTACGTGCGGAGGGCCCCCACTGCCGCTTCCGAGTCCGGCACCAGCCAGTCTACTCCCGGCTGCGTCGCCAGCCGGCGGACGTACGAGAGGAGGATCATCGCCTCCCCTTCCTGGGAGGTGCCCACTCCCGAGGCCACCTGGGTCTGGTATGCCGCGGGCCCGCTCTGGGCGACCCCGGCCATGGCCATGCCCGCCCGCGTGGCCCCCGCATCCACCGCCACAACAGTACCGCGGAGGGTTGCCAGCGCAGGCAGGTCATGGAACCAGATGCCTGGGCGAGCCTCGGGGGCCAGTACTTGTGGGGGGTAGGTAGCCTGGCCGTGTGGCACCAGAAGGGCCATGTCCCCATGGTGCTCCCTGAGATGGGTGCGCAGGGCCTAGTGAAGCTCTGCTGGTACTGCCCCCACCGTATCGAGGGAGTAATAGAGGGGCCCCTTGTGTGGGTGCCCTGGGCATTTGTGCGCCACACACTCTGCCGGGTACTGGAAATTTGCCACGGCCGCCGGGGCTATGGCTATCCACGGAAACGGCGGCAGCTCCGCGGTGACCGTTACGAGAAGGGCCTGCGATGTCTTGGCCCACTGCCAGTAGGCGGCAGTTGGGGGGGCGGTCATCCACACGATGGTGGGCGCCCAGACTCCGGTGCGCTGGAGCTGGGCCAGGGACTCCTGGCGGTGATCGCCCCATAGCCGGGCGTGCAGTGGCGCGTCCACCTGCACTTGGATACCCAGGAGGGCCACCAAGAGGCGGTGGAGCCTCGTGTCGCAGGGCAGCGTGCCCGGGGGCTGCTGGCACACCCTGAGTTCGGGCACCCAGCCCGCGGTCTCCATGGTGTCCTGCATGGCCGCGGTCACCCGGAGGGGCTGCCCCCTATGGTATATTGTTACCATCCGAGTGGTTTTGGCCGCCCAGCCCCCGATGACGACGTCCGCCTGGTAGGTGGGCACGGCGTTCGGGATCCAGTCCTTGGGTGCTGCTTGCCACCGCGGCGTGGGTTCCCTCAGGAGGGGGACCAGCACGGCAGCGTGGCAGGCCAGCCACGCACGCAGCCCCGGGATTCCCTTGCGGGCTGGCGCTCGCCCTTTGAGGGTGCGCTCTGGCAGCACCCGGTGGTCCTCGGTGTAGAGGTCGCCGAGGTGATGGTAGCCCAGGGCCTGTACCGTTTCGTACACCGTCGGGGGGACGACAACCTGTACAACGGCGCCATACGGGGTTGGGTATACCTCCACCTGGGGGGCAGGGGCCGCCGCCGCCGCCGCCGCACGTGGCTCCCCGAGCAATGGCCCGGCATCCACATGGGTAAGGCCACCTCGTCCACGACTCGCTGCAGCGTGGCTATGAGGTGGGGGCATTTGGGGTGGTGTGTGTACTGCCCCGGAGTAAGCACCGCCGGGCACCCCCCCCCTGAGCGCCTGGTGCGTCCGCAGGGAGTAGGCCTGGGAGTCCCGGAACTCCCGCTTGGCCCAGGCCCCCTGCCGGACCCACTCGCGGACCACTGCGGTCTGCCACGAGTGCTCTGACCGAGTCAGACCCTGGCATCCATGCTCCCAAGGCCCCCAGAGCGCGTCGGTGTGGGCGTGGCGGGAGCTGCCCATCACGTGCTTACACGCTCTAATCATGAGAGCGTCGTTGGCCGCGTGTACTTTGGCCGTGGGGTGGTACACGCTGGCCAGGGGGAGCAGCTTGCTCGGGAGCTTGGCCATGAGTACCATTATGGCGGCGTCCGGGGAGAGCCGCTGGGGGCGGAGCTGCTTCTAGAGCGCTGCCCGGACCTTTGGCACGTTCCGGGGGGCAGTTGGCGCGCCCTGAAGTTAAATGTCCGTCCCCATGTACCGGAGGACCCCGGAGGGTTGTATTTCCAGGGCCTCGGCCAATGCCTCCTGCCGGGGTACTTGTCACCCATGTGCGGCCCAGGTGGCGGGCCACGGCTGCCGGCGTAGGCAACCGTAGAGGCCGCGGGTCGGACGTCGAGCCGTGTTGGATCTTGCGGTCAGGGACATCCACCCGCAGGATACCCTGGTAGTATGTCCGCTGATCCAGTAGGACCCCCTGTATAGGGCGGGAATCGCCCCGTTCCAAGAGGACGATCGTGTCGCCCACCCACATGAGCCCCGGGAAGCGGAAGGGCTCTACCGCAGAAGACCGGTACGCCATGTCCATGAACCGCAGGAATGGGAGCGCTGCCGTCGCCCCCGCATGGACCCCCTGGATCGTGCCTTGGGGTGTACCCAAGAGCTGCGTCAGGGTGTGGGACTGCCAGGGGCCCAGGGGCAGGGTGTAGGAGAACCCCTCGGTATGGGTGGCGAGGTGGTCTGCCTCCCCCAGGCCCACCCGGGCCCCCACTATAGGGTGAATGTCCTGGGCAATCACGTCGAAAAACTTCGCGAGATCCGTGATCAGGACGTCCACTATTCGGTGCTGAAGTCTGGCTAGGTCCAGCTTCATGTGCACCGTGCGGACTACTTCCTGGACGGAAATCCCTCGCATGCCCCCCACGAGGCAGGGGCCCCCCAGGGCCCGCTCATAGATGGCCGTCGCCACGGCGTAGAAGGCCGTGGGCTCGAGCTTGGAGACGTGGGAGGAGATGGTTATCCCCCGGAGGTTCGCCTCCCGGACCGGCTGGTCCGGGTTTTTCAGGAGCAGGGTAACCCGCCCCCGCCTTCCCACGGTGCGGCTCACCGGGGCGCTGCGCACTACGGCGCAGAGGGTCACCTGGTCCGCCTCCATCAGGTGCCGGTACCAGGTTAGGTTATATTCGATGCAGACGTCCGCCTCGGGCAGGCGGAGGTCGGGGCCGCGGGCCTTTCCAGACTGCACCTCCTAGAGGTGGCGAGGCTGGACATAGTCGCCGCGGGCCGGCGGGGCATGTTGCGGCAAGAGCCCTAGGTACTTCTGGAAGTGGGCCCATCGGTCGGGGTCGTCCCGAATCCGATAGCTATGGCCCTGGAGCCGTAGGCGGCTCAAGTACAGGGCAGACAGCGTCTCCCTGGGGTTGAGGAGCGCCTTGCTGTCCAGGGGGATCTCCGAGATATCACGCGGGGGGCCTCGGCTGCGCCGCTGCACCTCCCTCCACTGGAACGCTTGAGGTTCCGGGTCTCCTGCACGCGCCGGAGGGCCCTGCGTTTAATCCCCCGGAGGCTTTGCTGGCGCTGGGCTTCCCCCAAGGCCACTATGCTCCATTTGAGGGCGTGTCCCGCCGTCACGGAGGTGCCCAATATGTTTTGGGCCGTCACTGTAAAGCGCCCCACGGAGAGGAGCATGCTGCGCGCTGGGAAGGGTTGCTGGGGAGCTCTCGAGGGGGGAGCTTGTTCCGCCGGGCGCGCCCGAAGGCGGTAATGCCGGAGGTGTGGTGTGGTGTGGTGTGGTGTGGTGCGGTGCGGTGCGGTGCGGTGCGGTGCGGTGCGGTGCGGTGCGGTGCGGTGCGGTGCGGTGCGGTGCGGTGTGGTGTGGTGTGGTGTGGTGTGGTGTGGTGTGGTGTGGTGTGGTGTGGTGTGGTGTGGTGTGGTGTGGTGCGGTGCGGCAGGGTGCATGTGACCACACTAGCCTCGCGTTTACGCACCTGCTCGTCTACTCGCCTGCTGCCCTGCTGCCTGAGCTTCGTTTCAACTGGGGATAGCAGGCTGTCCCCACTGGCTCGCTGCTCATGTTCCCACCCCCTTTTCTGGTTCCACGCCCCATGGCATGTGGCGTCCAGGTGCATGCAATCCTGCATTTGACAAGAGATGGCGAGGTTATGGTCAGCAAAGGCGCTGCGGAGCAGCTGCAGGGCGGGCCCGATAAGGTCTGCAACAAGGAGAAAGTGCTGGCCAGAGGTATTCGCACTGTGGGTTGCTGCTTGTGCTTGTTGGTGTGAGGCCTGTGCAGCGTTTGGTGTCCTTCGTGGGCCCAGTCCGGGAGGTGGTGGTGGGGGCTGCAATGTGGACATGACCGTGGAAACCCGCAGAACACTCACCATCGGAATGCGGATGCGGAGGGATCGCTTCAAACGCTTCGTTCTGCACTTCAAATGCCGTCTTTGCCGTGCCGCTCGCCCTGCGCCCCTCCCCCGAAACGCCCACCGCAGAAGGCGCACACGTCGCCCTTGTGGAAAGCGGAAATGTCGTGCTATGGGAGGACGAGCCGCAGTCCGTGTACACCGTCATCCCCACGGGCCTTGCCCACCGCAGGTATGTGTCCCCTTTGAATTGCCGCCCCCACGGGGGGGCAGCGGGGCCCGGTCCTTGTATGCGAGCCCCCCCAGCCCCCCCCCCCCCCGTGGGGGTTTTGAAGGATAGCGGTCCCGGCGGTGTGATGGGCAGGACCATAGTGGGTCTCAATCATTCGCAGTCCGGAAAGGTCCCTAAACAGTGAGGACGTAGGACTAACAAGTGTTTAAAGTTTGTGCAACTCACCTCATGACCGCCTCAAGACTGTCCTCCCTGAGATTTCCGGTACCCATTGCCTGGATATACCCAAGCTGATGCTACCCTGTCCTTTTGGTGAGGGCCAGTCCGTGAGTTAGGCGACCTGGGCCGCATACCCAACTGTTCAAAGGTGCCTGAGCGCCCCCCGAAGTTTTGACAGATAGCTGGGGGGTGGTTCGCAGCGGGACTGGTCCCAACCGCCCCCCCCCCCCCCCGGCTCGACCTGCACGGCAGAGTATTGGGGAGCGGTCGGGGTAGCAGGTATTGAGAGCCGATGGACCGACGTCTGCATTTAGGCCCTCTACCGGCGGGGCTGTCAGGACGGGGCAGGACAGGTCAAGGGGCTGCAGTGCCTCAAGGGGCTGCACTGCCTCGGACGCCCCCCCCTCCCCCCTCTGTGGCTCAGCACAGCAACTCCATCCGGCCGTCGTGAGGTGATCGAGGACGCAGGATGTGGGCCACACCCAAGGCCCGGCCTTGTCTCCGCACGGGACTCCCGTCCGGCCGTGGTTTCCTGTGCCCTCCGAGGCGCAGGGCGCTGGGGGATGGGGGGGGAGGGGGTTACGACCTTCAATGCAAGACTTTGGGGGGGGGGGGGGGTGATGCCTGACCCGAAAGCGCTGGCGGGTGGTGGTCAACGGACGGCCGATGGGTGCAGTTGCGGGCCGTCGATCAATCACGGGCGAGCGGTTGACTACCGCCGCCTGCTTACGAGGGGCGGTTGGCCATCGCTCGTTGGGTGCCGGCAGGTGATCCCCCGTGGCATCTGTTGTTAAGAAGTGAACCAAACCAAAGAGCGGCGGCCCTCCTGCCGGTCTTGGATGGCACACTCTATCGGGAAATAACTGAGCTGCCCGACTTCCCCGTCGGGGGAGGGGAGGGGGGGGTGGTTGTGTGGGCAAAGCAAATGGGATCGCAACGAAGTCTGTCCTGGAAGTTTGCGAGCTGCAGTAGATCTTGGGCGGAAGGGGTGGGCTGGTGATGCCAATATTTCCCAGTCATCTCTCCTCCATGCCCCTGTGCCTTTCACCTATCCGCCGCCTTCCTCATCGCCCGCCACCGGTAACCCCCCCCCCCCCCGCGCGGGGGAAACAGGAGAACGGGGAGGGCAAGGGGAAGGTGGGACTGTTTAAGGAGCCCACAGGGCCTCATGGTCATTGCGCGTCCCTCGTGCTCATTGTAGACCACTGTATTTGGACAACAAGGAGGATGGAAGAGTGTCGCGAGGGGAGCCTAAGCCTATGCCAATCATTCGCGTGGAAGGGGACGCCTGGGCCCCTCTTCGTGCCCCGCACATGAGAGACGACACCAGCACAGGCTCCAAACATGCACGGGTTCATTTCAGCTCGCCGAATGATGAGGTTTGCGTGGCCGAGGCGACGGGGGAAAAGGGTTGTGTCTGTATCAGGATTTGCTCCGTGCCTGTCCTGTGCCCCTTTGTGTCCTCTTCGTATGTGCCGTGTGCTGTCGGTGTTGTACTGTGTTGTGTGGTGTTGGTTTTGGTGTCTGCGTGGGTGGTTGTGTTTGTCTTTGTGTTAGTGCTGGTGGTGGTGATGGTGATGGTGATGGTGATGGTGATGGTGATGGTGATGGTGATGGTGATGGTGATGGTGATGGTGATGGTGATGGTGATGGTGATGGTGATGGTGCCTCTGTTGGTGTTGGCGAGGGTGATGGTTTTGGAGTTGGAGTTGGTGTTGTTGGCGTTGGTGTTGGTGATAGTGATTGTGATTGCGGTTGTGGTGGTGTTGGTGTTGGTGTTGGTGTTGCTGTTGATGATCGTGATGTTTTTGGTGTTGGCGTTGGTGATAGTGATGGTGTTTGTGATTGTGATTGTAATGGTGTTGGTGTTGGTGTTGGTGTTGTGGTGTGTTGATGTTGGTGTTGAATTGGATTGCATTTGGTATTGGTTCTGCTCGTGTTGGTGTTCGTCACCGACACCGAGATGTGTTGTGTTGTGTTAGTGTACGTGGGCTGTTGGTATATACCATTTGCACACCCCTGCGATGGGTTTCCTCGCTGTTGTGTTGTATGCAGTTGAGGAAAAGGTGCGGCTTTTGTGCTCGTCGTACACGGTCGTCACACATGCTGCATCGGTCTGCTTCTGCAGGAAGAAGACAGAGCGAAGGCCAAGAGGAGCAGCGCAAAGTTCGAGCGCGTACAGTCGGGGGTGTACGACATCATCGACGAAATCTTTGACCAGGAACTGCCCAGTGACGAGGCGCGGAAGCTGGGGCTGCAGAAGAGTCTTGGTGTGCACCCCCCCCCCCCCCAACAACAACCAATGGAGGAGGTCAATGGCGAGGGCCCTCTCCCTCCTCTGTGTGGACCCGACCCGAAGGGAAAGGAAGGGTGAGTAGGGAGGTACGGATAGGCCAGGCAGGGAGAGGGAGGGCACAAGGGGTTGAGAGGCCCATGGGCACTGCCACCTACGGAGGCAAAGGGTTCAAGGAAAGGGCAAGAGTAAGTGGCGAGAGGCCAATAGGCGCCGCCAGCTGCAGACAGCAACACAACAGAATGTCATGCCCCCCCCCCCCCCCACATACTCTCTTCCTCCCCCTCAGCCCCCAATACCCCAGTACACCCGCGCGCGAGGCGGGGACGCAGACGAGCGTCCAGGCATTTCTCGTTGGCCTAGTGCAGACAGACAGACCGTCCTGCCGTGGCACTGTGCGAGGCAAAGCGGTGGCGGCTCCCGCTTCCCAACACGCGCGGGTCAGCGGTGTCCGGTCCGTGTTCATGGCGTGTGTCCAGGACCCAAAGTTCGATTCCCAGGGACGGAGCACAGCCTGTGCCACGGGGATTCCATGATAAACGCCTGAGGGAACTCGGGGGTGGAGGAGGGGTGACCAGCATTCGGGGGATGGGGAATGTGTGGATCTCCAACGGGGTCTGAACGGGGGATGCCGGGATGCCAGGGCCTTTATTAGTGGAAAAAGCCCTTGTTTTTTAATACAAAGAAAGTTGTCCATCTCCAACCGCCGTCGCTTACCATCCAATTGCCTTCGATTACCTCCGACCGCCGTCGGTTACTCTTCAACTGCCGTCCCTTACCCACCGGCGGTGGGCTTCCGGGTGCCGACCCATTGTGTGCCTAAATAATGAGCTGGCAATTGCACGGCCCGAATACTTTTTCTTCCCTCTGTTAACAAACGTCCTGTGGGATGCAGCACGCATTTACTGAGCATGTGCGTGGTAGCAGTGGATGCCAGTGCCAAATCACTGTGAATAGGCAAACTGTCAGCCATCATGACGAAGCTGAAGTCTGAGAATGAGACGCTGGAACAAGTATGTGTAGTGTCCGGGATGGGGATATGGATGGGACCAGTTCGTTGGTGCAGAGACAACGCAGTGCGCAGAGGGAGCACCGCGGCCGAGATTCCCTTCGACCGGAGGGGCAGGGATTCCAGGGTTTCCCAATGTAGGGGTCCGTCTTGTGCTGCCCCACGGACGGCATGCCCAAACGGAAAGGGGGGGGCGGCTTGGTTCCCCGCACAACACGGCACGCAACAACTTCAGGGCTCCTTTACAACTGATGAGCCCAATGGGAAACGAGCGTAACGGCTCCTTCTGCAGCAACGCAACGCAGCACCACCAGACGCAAAGCTGGTTGCCCCCCGCATTGCCCCTTTTCACACACCAATTTGCATCGTCTCTCCTTCCCACTCCTCTTCAAAGTCATGTGCGAGGGCGGGGGCTTTGAGGCCGGGCTGCCCTTGGAAACCCAGAGACCGAAGCAGTGGGGCATCCATCGCACTCTCACCCACAAAGCCCCCCCCCCCCCCCTCGCCCCCAGGCCCATGGGTGTCCTACTGAGGCACAAGTGAGACAGCGATCAATCCGTAGTTTGAAATCCCCAGCTCACGTCCATGTGCCCCGATCGGTAGAACGGCGGAAGATTCTCCGCCGGCTCCGTCCGTGCGTCCGTGTTCCGGTGTTCTGTTTTTGTCCGGCGGTGTGTCTGGCGGACTGGCCGCCTGCCCGTGTGCCCCATCCATCCGTCGTCTGTTGGTCTGGCTGACTGGCGGTCCCTTAGTCCTGTGGTATGCCTGTCTGGTCCGTCTGTCCGTCTGTCTGTCGGTCTGTCGGTCTGTCCGTCCATTTGTCTGGTGTGGCCGTTGCTGATTTGCCTCCTGCCAAGCGGTGGATGCGGTGGAGACCTCCCCCCCCCCCCCCCCCCGCGTTGCAGCCCAGAGCGCCGAGAGGGCGGCTTGTGGGCGCCTCATGGGCGTCCAAAGGGCGTCTAATGGACGCCAAATGGACGTCGCCGTTGCGCTGGGGTTCCTCCCGCAGATCTGCCTACAACAATCGGTTGCCCGAGTTGAGGAGCAGAAGAAGAAAGACGAAGAAAAGGCCCACCAAAAAGAACTGCAGGAGAAGCGGCAGGCGGCAGCAATCGCAAAGGTGTGTCCTTCACAACGCCGGCCTCGTGGGACTGGCGCGGTGCACTTTGCAGCGGGATTTGCCCCCCCCCCCCACCCCCCGCGATCCGCTCAACGCGACTCTCCGTTTGTGTGGGGGCCGCAGAGCCCAGTCGCAGCGGCGGGGCCCCGCCACTCTCGGACAAAAGCACAGAGAACTTCACGGGAGTCCGTAAGGAATGCGCAGTATGCGGGGGGCAAAGCAAGAGCTTCTCAGGCCCGGCGCTGGGCAGTGCATCCCGCACACATCTGCACCGGCAACCGGCGGCGTGGGGGCCACATCACTGCCCACGCCCAGGGGCATCCCGACCCCCTCAAACCCAAGCAAGACGCAGGGGCCGAAAGACAAGGCGCCACGTCCGCGTTTGTACAACAGTGAACCGTGCGAAGGCTTGGCGGTGTCCTTGATCCCTCTGAGGGAGCGGGGGCATGACTGTGGTCCAGACCAGGGCTGTATGGGACGCAGGTGGAGTTCCGGGGGCTCACACCACAGCCAACCAGCACCGAGGGTGACAGCTTCAGTGATGCCCCAAAGTGCAACACACAGTCACCCAAATTTTGTGCACACCTCGATGCACTTTATCCCGATTCAACGCGGTGGCTTACCCCGCTTCAACGCGGTGGCTTACCCCGCTTTAACGCGGTGGCCTACCCCGCTTTAACGCGGTGGCCTACCCCGCTTCAACGCGGTGGCTTACCCCGCTTCAACGCGGTGGCCTACCCCGCTTCAACGCGGTGGCCTACCCCGCTTCAACGCGGTGGCTTACCCCGCTTCAACGCGGTGGCCTACCCCGCTTCAACGCGGTGGCCTACCCCGCTTCAACGCGGTGGCTTACCCCGCTTCAACGCGGTGGCCTACCCCGCTTCAACGCGGTGGCCTACCCCGCTTCAACGCGGTGGCAACCACTCCAGGGACAAACCTGGAAGCGACACCGTGTTGAGGACCACTCGCCGACGTAACGCATGACTGGGCGTGTTTCCAAGTAGCGTCAACCCCCGGGTGTGGACTCCCGACCATAGGGCCTTTCGGAGTGTTCGGAGGCCGTGGCATGACTTTTGGGGCCGGTCGAGTGGAACCTTCAAATCGTGGGATTTGAACTTGGAACCTGAAGCCACAAGTGTGGGATTCTGGGGCTCTGGCCTCTCGACCAGGCGGAGGTGGTGCACGAGCGTGTTGTGCAGTGCGGGGGTTTTTGTGGGTTCGTGGCACGAATAATCACGAATAATCACGATTTGTGAATAACCACGAAATTTCGGTCATTTTCAAAACCATGGATAATCATGAACGAGATTGTTCATGACTCTGAGTAACCACGAATAACCACCAGTCTGGGCAAGGGATGTGTTGGAAGGCAGGAGGGGGTTTGCGACGAGAAGGTCTGGGGATACGCGATTGGCGCACGCCCCAAGAACTCACAGACTGGGCTGGAGAGGCACCCCCGGTGGTGGGGGCCAGGGCTCTGATCAAACGGGAGATGCCCGCCCTATCCCTTTGACTGCCCTCTGCCTTTGGGGGGCGGTTTGCTGATCATCCCATCGCATGGATTGTGCAATGATATCGAAGTGTGCGGTGTACGGCCACTTGCGCGCATGTCATGAAAGACGCCTGTGCACCGCCCGATGTATCGGGGCCCCGCGGCAACATCACGGGGCACTGTAGTGCACCACATCAGCACACCGCTCATGGGCAATGTGGCGCCATTGTCCCACGGGTTTGAAGGGCAGTGGCACGATGTACCATTTGCGCATGTCATCCGGACAACGTCTGTGGCCGTATCAGGACCCCCACCCCCGCTCCCGTGCCATGCGTTGTGACGCCCAGCGACAGAGTGCGGTACAAGGGTTGATATGAGCTGCGGCGGGGGCACAGAAATGTTGGGGCGCATTGGCCTCTGAGAGAGCAAAGTTCACTTGTCCACTAGAAGGGGGGTCTGGCAAACCAGGAGGAGTGCAGGAAGAAGTCGTTGCTCGTGTGTTGTTGTTGTGAGAGTGTTAAGGGACGAGGTGAGCACCCCCCCATACAGAGCACACAGGGTGCGTCGCTTCTCCGAGACCCCCCACCGCCCCGTTTGCAGTGGGCGTGTGTGTCTTCCACGCGTTGCTGTATCACAGCAACGGCACGAGGTGCAGCAGCAGCGCCAAAGAGAGTCCGAGGACAAGAAGTTGAAGGACGAGAGAGGTGACTCGCCCTGGCAGGTGCGTCCTTTTCACTCCAACCGCTTTTTGTGAGCCGGCCACCGCCATCGCTTTGCTCTGGTACACCGCCCCCTTTTGTATGAGACACCCCTGGGATGGGACCCCCCCCCCCCGCCCATAAGAAAGTTGGAGCTGTCCCGACTGTCATTGCTGTGGCACATGCAGTGAAATGGGATGGGGAGACGAAACCCTTCAAGCCCAAATCACCTCGTAGCGGGTATTGAGATCAAGCGCAGGTCGGGCGCCATATGCCCCCTGCTTTGGGGGCTATTCGCATAGCATACCGCAATGTGTGATAATGGGAAGGGGGGAAATTGGGTGGGCCGTAAGTTTGGCGTGGGAAATTTGGCATTTCAGTTTGGCTGCCAAATCTCCCACACCAAATCCAGGGGCTTCCTGCTTTGTCCTCCTACCCTCTTGTGCTTTGCATGCACCATGTCTCCTTCCTTGTTCCTTGCTTCCGCCAAATTTCCCACAGCCAAATTTCCCACAGCCAAATTGACTATGCACCATATCCCCCCCCACCCCCTGTATTGACTGTTTGACCCCCTGCAAAAACAAAATCATCATTTTGGGAGACAAAATTATTCCCCAATGAATTTTTCAATTTTGACGCCCCAGCTCTACCTGGGTACCGCTTTTTGGGGGGCTGGTTCGGGGGAGGGGAGGTCAGAACTTCGTTGGCCTACTGTGGCCACTGAGCGTCCATCCAGATCTAGGTCCTTGAGAACGTTTTCGTGCATATCGACACCCTGGCCCATGGCAGGGGGTCTCAGGTTCTGCCTCGGGGTATCCCAGATCGGCCCCCGTGTGGGGCCCCACCGGTAAGAACTCAGCTCTTTTCGGCCCAGCGTGAAGAATCACGATTTCTGGGTCACCTCTGACAACCCTGGGGCCAGGCTTGTGTGGTCATTGGGTGACAATGGGGGTACACATAGACCCATGTGGAGCCATGTGGCACCAAGCCCTCCTAGTGGTGGCCACCAGGGCCTAAAAGCGCCGTATTGGCCTTTTGGTCTAAATCGCAGGGGAAATGGGGACGTGCAATCAGGGCTTTGATTCATTGATTGGGGGCAGATAAATGGGCCCCATGGATACTCCCCCCTCACCATCCCATCGGCCCTTGTAAATCGCCCCGATTGTGTGCAATAGACACGAGCAGTTGGAAGAGTCGGTCCACCACCAACTGGCATCGGGTGGATGATTCTGACCCAGGCGAAAAAGCTTGGATGAAGAGGCTGTTAGAGAGATGATCTGTGCAGCTGTGAGGTACGAGGTTTTGATGTAGAACTGGGTCTGAAACGTGACTATTGAAGCAAGTTGGAGCAAAATTCATTTTTGCTGAACCAAGTTTGGGTGAAAATGTTGGCTGGCACCTCGCCTGTCCCCCTGCTTCACACTCTCAACACACACACACACACACACACACACACATTCACACACACACACACGCACACGCACACACATTTTGTGAGGGAAACCAGAACTGTCACAGCCGGTTTGGAAGCACCGCGGGGGCAAATGGCACAGCAAGGCATGGCATGCTAAGGCCAATGAATGAAAAACAGAATCAAGGCTCGGCGCCTTTCCACAGACGAAAAACAGGCACAGTGTTTGCAAGTCATCTCAAGAAGTCCCAGGCGACGCCCCGTCCTTGACCCCACCCTGTTCATGGGGCAATAAGTGGAGGGGAAGACACGCACTACAACGAACTTGCGTGTGGCACAAACACCAATTCAGGAAGTGGCCCAAAGAAACGCACCATGTAAGCGCCATGTCTGGGGCAGTAACCTACGTACAGACAACTTGGGGGAGCAGTACTCCTACCCAACAGGACCCCATCTGTAGGCTCGGTGTCAAGTTCAGCTACACTGCGGTGCAGGACAGGAAGTGAAAGGAATCCTGGCAAGCACAGGGGCGTAGGGTGCTCTTCCAACAAACGAGCACAAAGCGATGGGTGGAGTTTCTCTTATTCCGCCTCTACACCGCGTACACAATTGTGCACAAAATGAAGTAGATACAGCTCGACGAAGAACAGCTTAGAGCCAAATCTAACCGCCTGCACTGCACACACACACTTGCAAATAGGGCCAAGTCACTAGACATGGGCCTGCAGCACATGTTGGTCTGTACCCAAATGGACCATCAAGGAAAGGAAAGCCACAATCCTTCAACAGCACCCAATATTGCCCATCCTACTCTGTATCTTTGCATCATCTGATCCATCACATGCAGCCTTTTGTGCAGGCATGGGTTCACTGTGAGCAGCATGGGCTATCGAACACCTTGACATCTCGCATTCAACAGCACTTCAGCGCAACTAGAAATTGATACACTCTCGCATCACCGCGCTGCAATACCTCGCCTATGTACAAACTAGTGCACAAACACATCCATTGGCACATCAAACCCCTCGGAGGCCCGTCAGAGAGCCGACCATATCCGACTCCGCGACCGACGGAGGGGGGGCATTCTGGTGGAAGTCCGATTCCTTCTATGGCCAATGGCTCAAAGGCTGCCCCTTACTTTGCTTCATTGGTGGCTCCGGCTGGGGGGGGCTTACACTCAGTGCATTCGACCCCCCCCCCCCCCCCGCCCCCTGTAAGAAGCCTGCCTCCCCCACTGTAGAGATCTGAGATGGAATGCCCCCCCCCCCCACCCTCTGGACCAAATTTTCAGACCCCCAATTTTGGCGTGACTTCTGTCAAATTATGTTGAAAAGCGCACGTGGAAAAATTTTGTTTTGCAAGAAAGGGGGGGGGGGGATGCTGATCCATGTCAAGGAGGATGTTGGAATGTACCTTGGGGCATGGTGCTGGAAAATATAAAGGACGCATCCCCACCTGCTGTCCCCAGTACGCACAACCCAGTCAGCTGTGCGCTCTGTAACTAAGCAGGGCTTAGCACAATTGCCCTGGACCCCTGGCGGGATCCATCTGGATGTGCTGTGCACCTCCCACAAACCTCTTCCATCTGCTGTGCAGTGAAGGAGCATGACTCCGGTAGCATTAAATGCCCATGTGCTGCGTATCTCAGCACAGCCCACCCACGTCTACTAAAGGACATAGCCCACGGTTGTCTCACCTTCCTCTTCCTGCTACCCATCCCCACCCCTCTTCGGCGCCGTTTACCGCTGCTGTGTGTCTCTGCCTCACTGTCTTCCCCTCGTTTTCCCCCTTCTCTTGCCCCACAACTTCTGTCTTTCTCTTGACTGTGTCCACCCCATCTCCTGATCCGAGCCCCAGAGATGTGTGACGGGAAATGATGTTGTTTTGCAGGGCACAGCCGGACAGCGTGACAGAAGTGGCACAGCCCATACAGGGAACGGTGAAGGTATGCCGTTTTGTCGAATTTTGCGCACTGCATTCTCTCCCCCTGCTGTCATAATATGATGGCAAGAACTATGCCAGACTATTCTAGAAGCCTCCAGGAAACAATAAGCAAGCAAGCATCCAAAATGCTCCAAGAATTAAGAGCAAGCATCCAAAAGGCTCCAAAAACCATCTGAAGAGGGTTGTTAGATCGAGCGCAAGCATGAGCGCCATAGAGAACGCTTTCTGCGCCCCGCAAGCGCTGCAGGGTTGCAGAAACTTGGTTGAAGGCAGACTGTTGAGGAAACAAACCTGATAACTAATGGACAGTGCACGTTGATCTTTTGACACCATCGCTCCATCAATGTGAAGACTACGGCCCCGGCTCAATGTGTAAAAGCTTGGATGGGAGTCTCCCCCTTGTACTGTGCTTGAGGAGGTGGGGTATTACTCCCTTGGTCAAGTCTGCGGTGACTGCATTTGGTGAGGTTTAGGTTTGAGCACACGTGGGTTTGGGTTTGGGTTTGGGCAATGGAATATTTGTAACCAAGAGGAGCCGCCCCTTGCACCACTCATTAAAAAGCAACAACAAGCAACAACAACCTCAATATAAGTCGCATGGGCTTCAGTTTTTAGGTCAACAATGCGCAAACTGCAAAAATCCGGAACCAGGCAGGTTTCCCAAGCTGCACATCGCAGGGAAAGCGTTCTCATGTACCCCACCTTTTAGGGGTTATTTGCGTCGCATACCCCAATGTATGAAATTGGATGTTTTAACCCTTGTTCAAATCATCTTTATAGGAGACCAAATTGTCCCCCAATGAACTTCCCGAGTTTGACCCCTCGGCACCCCAAATAGCTGGGACCAGTTTTTTTGGGGGGGGGGGTCAAAACCAAAAATCGCCTCGGACAGGTTGTTGGATCAAAGCCGTGTAGATATGGGCAAACTCCACATACCCCCCGCCCCCTACCCTACCCCAAGGGGTTGAATTGTTGGTTTGACCCCTTGTAAAAATGTAAGTATCCCCCAATGAGTTTTTGGTCAGGATAGGTGCAATAGGTGCCAGTTGGCGGGGACCTGTGGCTGCCTGTTTAAGGTTGGATCAACATGTGTCTCATCCCCAGGGTCGGGCCTGCCCATGGGAAGGGCGCCTCCAGGTTGTCACAGATGCCTCCTCCGAAGTGTGACAGGGCGGCGGGGGGCGTGGGGGGCAGGGGGGGAGCTGCGTTTTGGTGCGTGGTGCTACATGTTCCCTTTGCACTGACACACATGCCCCTTTGGGAAAACCACTTTTGCCAGAGGCATTGAGGTTGTTTTGGCGTGCCAAAGGACCGCCCTGAGCGAATAGGTCATCTGATGGGTGGAACATTACTGGAGGCCTGTGTTTTGACGTCTACATCTGATGTGCTTTCATGACAGGCACCGAATCAGCGAACCATTCCGTGGCGGGGCACTTTCAAGAAGCCATTGTCTCGGAAGTATGTTCGTTCCCACCACCAATGAGCCTGAATTCCATCGGATGTGGAATACCAAAGGCGATGGATTGGGAGGGGAGCGTCCAGCGGGCGTCTTAGAGGGCGTGCCTGCCCTGCACGCAGGTGACACCCGTGGTGATCCTCCGTGTCAGGGTTGGGCAGCATCGCGGTTTTTGTGCCTCAGATCCGCGAAATTCGGGGTAAGAAGTGTACTCTTTTGGTCCCTTGTACCTCTGCACGTCCTGCCGTTATGCCCGTCGGCCACGTGCGGGGCAGACACCCCCTTTCAGGCACCCCCACATTGCACTGGGTGCTCACCACTTGCCCTGTCCCAGACAGACGCGCATTGAAGCCTCTTGCGCCCAGAGCAACACCTGCACTCGTTGACAGTGGCCGTGCTATTTGTTGCACGTCATCGGGCCAGGGCCGTCCGTCAGGATCCCAATTTGTTTACCCCTTGGGGACAGGGATGATGGGCAGTGCGTATTGGTGGCATTGCAATCGACGGCGGCCGGAGCATTCTATTTTGTCGGTGTGACAGAGGGATTTCTTGCTGTCTTTTTTTTTCTTCTGACGGACGGCCCTGCGTCGGAGCGCAGGGGCATTGATCGTGCCCGTCGCCTGTTATGGTGGTACCTTTCTGCTGCCCACCCGACGTCCTTTTGGTGTAGGCGTCGCTTTGTTTTGTGCCGCTAAAGGACGTCATTTGGCAGTCGGTGGCTGACCGGACCATTGGCGCCCACCTGATGGATCCTCTCAATGGCTGCGTTTGCGTTTGTCCCCGGGAAGCAGGGCACAGAAATGCAGAAGTGTCCGCCTGAGGCTGATGGTCTGCCGCCAGCGGTTGGCGGTCAATTGGCGTTTGATGATTGTCGCTCGCAGTTGGCGTACCAAACAATCACGTGACGGATGTTCTGTAGTTTTTTTTTAAAGAGAGAAAGCCCTGGCACAGGAAGCCGTTGCCTCTGTGCACACGCTTGCCCCACTGTGTGGCGCCCAAGCACACCGTCGGGCCTTTGTTTTTGCAGCAACAGCAGCAGTGGGACGAAATTGCGGACCCGTTCCACACAGCGTTTAAGAAGGTCTTGACCCTCAAAGTGGCTGGGCCGTGTCGATCTCGTTCGCCCACAACAACCCTGGGTACTGCTCCTGCTCTTGCGCCTGCTGCGCCTCCATACCCCCCCACCCTTTCTCTGGCCCGTGGCGATGCAGGGGGGGGATCAACACCCCCTTCGGTATCCCCTTAGGCGAAGGTGCAAGCTGCGCAGGGTAAAGCACCACTGCCTGATTGAGTGCAAAGGGAGGAGGGAGACACCAGGGTCCAAACCCCCCCGCCAAGCACCAACCCCCCTGCCAAGGGAAAAGGGGGAAGGGGCAAGGGAGGGGGCTAGAGGTGGACAAAGGGAGGCTGGCCCAGAGCCCACAACCTCCACCGCTTGCTCTTGTTTGTTCGCTGATCGATGGGTGATCCTCCCATGAGGGCCAGGGCAGGAATAGAGGCTGAGTGTGCCGGGACCCAAGTAGGTAATCCGTGCAGTGTGAGGCGACAGCCCTTGTTAAAAAGCGGTGGAGGGGGTGCCCCCACTTCCCCGCACTTGCTGGCCAAGGCGACAGCCCTTGTCAAACAGCGGAGGAGGTGGCCTACGCCTATGCTGTCCAGGACGAACCCTCTCAGTGTGATTCTGTCTTCTGGCAACGGTATACTCCGCCTTTGGGTGCCATGGTCGCCTTTGTCGGGGCACTGCCCGTCAGGTTCTTGGGATTGGGAGGGGGCACGGTGCAGGGTACACAGGGGACAGGTGCGGAACGATTGGCCCCGTGCGCAGTGCAGAGGGGATCGGGGAGGTATGTGCGGTGGGCTGCCGTATGATTCCGCCTTTGGGCAATGGTATGATTCCGCCTTTGGGCAATGGTATGAATCCGCGTTTGGGCAACAATCTGATTCCCCCATCGCGCAACGGTATACTCTACTCTGAGGCACCTGGCGTTCGCCGCCCCAATGCCCTTCAGGCTTTGGACAGATCCTCTACCTCAGGCCTGGGAGGCATGGTGCAGGGCACACCGGCAGACTCCCCCCCGAGTCAGTGAGGGGCCCAACGAGTCGACGAAATTCGGCGAAGTTGCCAAAACCAAAATGTTGGGTGCAGCACTGATGGAGGCGTGCCATGCAAATGGAATGATACCTGCACAGCCAACGCCGCATAATAGGCCTTATTTTGTGCCAACCTCCACAATTTTGATCCCGCCCTCCAAGTCGGGTAAAACGCGTCGCCGACTCGTTGGCCGCCAGGTTTGCCGACTCGGGGGGCGGGTTGCACTGGGCACATGTGGGGAATGATCGGCCTTGCGCCAGTGCACAGGAGGTGGGCGAGCACATTGGTAAGGCGGGGTATGTGCGGCGCCCCCCCAGCCGCCGCTGCCCCCATTGCTGCGCCCTCCTCCCGGCGTATCTGTCCATCTTCAGGGAAGCGGGTCAAGAACGTTCCCTCGGTATTGAGCCCTGGGGTCGTTGGCTGTCCGGAGGACATTAAAGGGTGTGTCCCCCCCTCCCTCCTCGCCTTTTCTTACCCCTCGTCCCCCCCCCCCCCTTGCGTTCAAAACGGTGGGGGGGCGGCATCTTCTGTTTGCTCAGGTGGGCTGCTCTGGGGGTGGGGAGGAGGCGGGCGTCTGTGAGATCTCAGGGGGGTACATCACCAAACGCCCTGGTCCCTTTGCCAGTCCCAGTTGCATGCTGGCAGTTCATGGATAGCCCCACAGCAAAGACTCCCAGGGGCGTCTTCAAGGACACAATTTTTTCGTTTTTTCATTTTGCTATATAAGGACCGCCCTGTTTCCTTCCAACCGCCGTTTGTGATCCACCAACTGCCACAGTCACGCTCCAACTCCATTGGTTGCTCTCCATCTGCCACCGGTTGCTATCCAACCACCTTCTTTCCCCCTCCGACGGCTGTCGGTTGCTTCACAACCGCCAGCAACAGACACCAAAGGTTTCTCTTCTTTTTTTTTTGGTTGTTAAAGAACGCCCGGAAGATGCTTTCTGCGTGACTGATGGGTAACACTTGGTGATCCGGAAGGCCTTGTGTTGCAACTTCCCACATTACACAACCCTGCCGTCTTGGGATCCCCAAAGCGGGAGGGAATCAAAAAGGCTACCTAACTCCTGATGTCTTGGGGTTCCTAGACTGGGAAGGAATGAAAATGGAAACATGGCCCCTGCCACCTTGGGGTCCCCGGAGCGGGGAGGGAAAATGGTGACAGAATCCCTGCTATCTCACGGTCACCAGGCCGGGGAGCAATCCAAAAGGCTTCCCTAAAGCATGCGGGAATCATAAAGGCTACATGACCCCTTATGTCTCGGGATTCCCAGACAGGCAGGAATCAAACTGGCTACATGGCCCCTGCTGCCTTGGGGTCCCTGGAGCAGAAAGGAATAATGGCTATAACCCCCCCCCCAAAAAAAAAAAGCGCAACCCATAATTTCTCTTTTTTTTTTAGTGACCTGCGTACACTTTTATATTTTTGATGTAAACCCGAACACCAAAAAAAAGCGTAACCCGCAAACTTCCCCTTTTTTGTAACCCACTGACACAATACGCCGGTTACGCCGTTTTCCGTTTGGCAGATTACACAAAAAAGGTAGACATGGGGTACGGCAACAAAACAAAGGTCCGTGGGTTATGAGAGAAACGAACGCGCGGTGCGCGCAGTGCAATGCGCGGTGTGCGCGCGGTGCGCCTAGTTTGGTGCGTTGTTTTATGAACACACCATTTTTTCATTTAGTCACAGCGGGTCGTAAACACCACTCTCCCGCAAGCATAAGCACAGCTTGTGGGAGGCACACGTGGAGACCGTTGCCCCTAAACGATCATGGGTGAGGAGGTTGCCTTTGTGCTCAACCCCCCCCCCCCCCTCGGCCTCCACCCCCTCCAACCCCTGGGGCTGGGCACCTTGACGTGGTGTGGAGGCATGGTGGGGTCTCCCCAGCGTGAACGGACCGGAACAGGGGGGCAGCCTCGCTGCCGCGGCTTCGCTATGCTCAGCAGATCTTCAGCCAATTCCCGGTAGGCCACCCGCCACACCGTGATGCTGGGCGCTAGAGCGATCGGGTCGCAGGCACGGGGGCTCTCTCCACATACCGGGGGTTTGGCCGTGGATAGCCCGTGTCCACCTCTGCTCATCAAGCGGGAACGCTGTCACATTTCCCAGGTATCTGCGCTTTGCACGCTTTGCTCTTGTCTGTCTACAAGCGGATGGTGGGCTGGGCATCCCGTGAACACCTGTCCGGTGGGGACCCACTTTGGCACACCATCTGCGCTTTGCCCGTTTTGCTCTCTATTTACAAGCGGGTGGTGGGGCGGGCATCCCGTGAACACCTATCCGGTGGGGACCCGCTTTGGTACACCACCTGCTCTTTCCACGCTTCGCTCTTTATCAACAAGAGGGAGATGGGGCGGTCGTCCCATGAACACCTATCCGGTGGGGACCCGCTTAGGTACACCACCTGCGCATTGTGCGCTTAGCTCCGTTTTGCGCGACTCTAGCTGTCACTAAGGTCCACGAATACCTACCGTCGGCGTCCGACGATCAGACAAGTCGCCTTGAGACGCCATGTTGGGCGGGGGCCTCTACGCGTCCGCTCGATGAGTGTTCCAGCCCAGGTTGGGTCTGTCGCCGAGGTATCCCGGTTCAGCAGGGGTGTTGGTTTGGAGACTAGATCAGGCCCAATTCATCCTACGCCCGGGATGGACGTGGCTAGTCTAGTCTGTGCTCTTGCATCCCTGTCCGTGTGGTGGAGACACGGGGAGTGGGCACCCTTTCCCGGCCAACCGCTGGCACGGGGCTCGCGCCGATTGCCGGCAGCTCCTCCTCCTCCCCCCCCTCGGCAGGGGGTGTGGACAGCGACAACCACCATGACATTAGTGAGGAGGTAGAGTGGAGGCCTCCGTTGTTGTATGCTAACCCCTTAGCCACCGCATCCCTGCCACCCTGAAAATTTGCCAAAAATATGTAAAACGCCAACCAAAAACGAGCGCGCGGTGCAATGCGCGGTGCACGCGGTGCGTTTGTTTCTCTCTATGCCTAACTGCCTAGAAGCATCCACGGCGGCCTAGAATTTTGACTAATGAACTAAAGCGGAGGTGAAACAGAAAAGCCAAACTCCTGTTCAATGGAAGCACGATGCCACCTCGATTTTTGACCACGTGCTGTACCCCTTGCCAGGGCGCTGCTACGTCGGGGTGACAAACCCATTGTAGTTCCTTGCGCGATGTTTTGCAGTGTTGGTGCCGTCCCTGCACTTCCCTCCTGTCCTGCTGACTTGTCCATTTGAGGGTGCCTCAATCGCACAGCGCGCCGCAACACACGCACCGTTTGCTTCAGTAGACATGTCATTTACCAATGTACCTCACCCATCTGTTAGGCAGGGAGGTGGTGGCCTCAGGGGGTCACACGCAACAACTGTCCACTCCACTTCCAGGGCTCTCTTGAACATCGGCTGCAACTGCCACAGACTTGACAGAGGCGCAATGTGGTGGGGGGGCACATCGGTCTGAGGCAGGTATCCACACGGGCACTGGGGAATCTCGGTAAAGCGGGGTACGGGTGCTCATATCTGATGGCTACGCACTCGGGGAAGGACGAGAGGCCACAACAGTGGCAGGCACGCGCTCCTCTATGGTGCCTCCAGCATTCATTACCACATGTCCTGTGGGATACAAAAGAGGCAAAACACAGTAACGCCGATATTTTCCGATTCACAATGCCCCCTGCAGCCCACAAGCACAGCACGCACAATTACTCCTGGACCCTAAAATGTGTTTTTTCTACCTCAACACAACAATTGGCCACACATTGTTGATGCTCGCTGCCCTATGACTGCTTTTGGGCAAAGTTCATTTGGACCAGTGTTCTGCGCCAACCATGCGCGAGGCACCCTCTTTGGCACCCTGAAGAGGCGGGTCCCCGAACAGGACACTGGTGGGAGTGTATTGGGGGTTGCTTTTTCTCCCCTCGCTGTGGTGCTGCCTTGCGATGGCGGGGGGAAGGGGGGGGTGACCAGTTTTGAACCCCACTCCTGGGATAGCTTGGGGACAGGGAACCAACACCACAGGCAAAATGCCTGGATATGCAGTGCACCACGTGACCCAGTGGTCGATCGCACCCAAGTGTCCCGAGACCAGCAGCCTGTTAGTGAACGGCATTGTTGAGCACAGGGAAGTCTGCTGGAGGCGCCACTGTCCCTGTCATGCCCCCGCCTCATTCCCCTCTTCTTCCAACCCCCCCACCCCATGATAAAGGTTGGCAAGTGGCATGTGCCTGACATGACGTGACACAAGTGGTGGTAGTGTCGACCCCCAGGCCGGACGGGTCATGGTGGTCTTCCACTGCCGCTCCGTTGGTTGTGGCGCCGTGGGTTCGGACTTGGAATCTGTTGTGGAACGGCTGCACGCAACAACAACCGCCAGACCACTCGTTCGAAAGACAGAACAGTGGGTACCACCTCGCGTCCAACGAGAGCCTCGTCCAACGAGCACTTCCGTTTGGACCATGATTTTGTGGAACCCAATTAATTTGGGACCGGGTTTCGGTACCGAATTGATGAGGTACCGAACGGCGTGTCCAACGAATGCTCCCGTTCGGACCGTATTTTTTGAGGATTTTGTTGTTCGCTGGGCACAGGGGGGGCGCGGGATTACGTGCACCTTTTTCACAACGGCTGCGCTGGTGATGACCCGAAGAAACACATCCACAGACAGAAGTGAAAAGCAAGCGTAAAGGCGAGTGTTGCGTTGCACGTGGCATTTGTCAGTTGGGGAAGAATGATCTCTTTGCATTCCACCACTGACGGCGGTGAGTATTTCGTTGAACAAAGTTCGGACCAAAGCACCCCAGGCCATCAAACAATGCAACACGTAATTTGACATGGGGTTTGAGATGGACGCACGACGAAAGGTGGCAATGGCACAGGCCTGCCAAGCGCTTACGCACCCCCTTGTCTGTCATGGGGACATTTTGGCCACTGTACATCATTTGCTCGCCCGTTGTTGAGAAATTGTACAGAATTCGTTGCGCTGGAATAAGCTGCAGCAGGATTTCCCCCGCACAATTTACGCCCCGGTGGTACGGCACATGGCGAGCTGCCGGGGGGTGAACAATTGCTGCTCAGCCGTCGTCACGCCTGCCCATGTGGCGCTGTGTCCACGGAAACCCAAGGAAGCGGTGGACGGGGCTCCATTGACCTCATCCCCCGTCCCCCGGTGCAGCGTTTGTGGGCCCTGCGTCAGTGGTGCCCCCGGTTGGTCCCGTGCAGCCGCCCCTGCCCCCCACAGATCCACCGGAACACGCGCCACACCCACGCCGTTGCTCTCCATCAGATCCAGCCCCCGCTGCGGGAACGGGCACATGCCCCCCTCCCCAGCAAGGTACGGGGAGCGCGTGCGGGACAGCTCGCGCCCGTCCACGCCCGTCCACGGGTCCGCGTCCGCCTCCGTGCACCCCTCGAGCGGCCGCTCCGGCCGTTGCACCGTCAGCCCCACCAACGCCCGATCGCCGCGCGCTAAGAGCAGCCCGCGCGGTGGCAGTGGGTCGCCCCGCGTCTCGAGCCCACGCAGCACCGCCGGGCCTGGTCACGCCAGCCAGACGCACGCGGCGCCGAGTCACGCGGTGGCGTCGCGCGTGCAGCGCCGGGGCACAGGCGATCCCGCCGTTCACTCGTTAGCCTCGAGCCCTGAGCCCCTGGAGAGTGGGGCCCTCACGCGCGACACCAGCATCCCGACCACGCGCTCGTGCACCGGCGTGCAGTTCCTGTTGGGAGTGCAGAAGCAGGGCTCTGGGGGGTGGGGGGTCACCTCGCTATAGTCTGACCGATCCAAGACAGGGCGAGGGCGAAGAACACAGCTGCGGATCCGTGGGGCAATGATGGCAACGGTACACGGCACCGCCTGTGGGACTTTGGGCTGAAGACCACTCCATCGGATGCACGCCTCGCCAAGGGCCCGAACGCGGTCGGTGCACGCGGCACAACGCGTTGGAACGTCCGGAAGCGGAGGCGCAGCAAATATTTCGACGTCAGCCCCCGAGAGAAACAAGCGCGGGTTTGTGACGCGTGGCCAATGCCGGAACGGGAGTGAGTCGTGATGGTCAAGGGCTTTCGACTTGATCCCGCGGAGGTGTGCACGCGGCACTCTATGAGTCCCCCCCCCCCCCGTTGTCCTAACACGGGCTTGTCCAAACACAGCGACCCCGTGTTTCCGCACTTTTGGGTCTTTTTTCGAAGCATCGTTTTTGCGGTTCCAATCCAATAGAGAATGTGGTTTGTAGCTTTGGGCAGGCTGCAGGAAGGGTCAAGATGTGTGGTAAAGGGCTGGTCTAGCTGTCATTCCATGTGCTCTTGTGTTCTGAGGTGTGCGCTGGCCTGATGCTTTGTATTATGGTGTTTTGAGGGGTAGTGTTGGGTTATGCCTGCAACATGTGTTCCGTGGTACGTGCCGCACGGTAACACGGGCGTGTCCAAACATGGCAACCCCGTGTTTCCGCACTTTTGCCCCCTGAACCAGAACCCGGCCCCTGTTCGGACAACGGGGGGGGGGGTGTTATAACATGACGTATGGCAGGCCTGCCGCACGGGCCTCTTGCCTGTGTCGGTCAGCAGCCAACGTCTGTGCGCGGTCTCCTGCCTGTGCCTGGGCGCCGGGTGTTCCCAGCCCGGCCCTGCCTTTGAAACCGCAGTCGAGACTGACGCCAAATATTGTGATGCCTCAAATCTACCGGAACGGAGTGGCCAGCATCGCCCTCGGGAGACAGTCTGAGGGAGGCCTGCCACGGACCTGCCACGCCAAGGGCCGAGGGATCCTGCTCTTGTGCTTCCCAACCCGTGACCCCTGATCTCGCCTTACATTCCACCGAATAGGGCCACACTGCCTCGGGGCACGCCTCAGGCCTGATGTGACAGCCTCGCATACAGCTGGTCTCCGCATCGACGAAATGCCAAACCCTGAAACAGTTTGTGGCAAAAACGTCTCATGAGCGGTGCAATGCCACGACACCCCAGCGGCCGTGAGAGGCAGAGGCAGGGCCACCACCAAAAAGGATCAGAGTGACTGCAGCCCCTGCAGTAGAAGTCCCTGACAATAAGGAAACGGAGGTCCCATTGGAGGGCCTGGGTGATGCCATCGTTTTAACTGCATTACAGGACCCACCTGGGAAAGTCCCCGAGGGCGTACGCACCCGCTCGATGGGGAGACAAGGGAAGGGCAAGGCGGAGGACTCGTTCCCCCCGACACCCCGCCGCACCCGGACAGGGAAGAGGATAGGGCACCCTGGCCTTAACCCAAACCCAGACCTGTCGCTGACCCTTGACCTACTTTGTGTGACAGACCTGTGCTGACCATTGCGCGCGACCTTGTTCCTTTGATGCGTTATTGCCAGCATCTGACGCTGATGTGTTCCTAAAATGCCACAAATTCAGCCAAGAATAGAATCCCGAAGTGGGACACCATTCCACGACGATACGGGGGAATGTCTGCATGCAGATGCTTGGTGCCAGGGCTCTGGATGAGCCCAACGCCCCATCATAACTTAGTTGGCATTCCATCCAACTGAAGACTTGTAGCCCATGGCCTCTGGTGGGAACACAATGCACGGAGCTCGGCGAGCACAGCGCACCGCAACACAGTGCACAGTGCACAGGGTTGCCCTTTGCGCTAGCTGGACTTGCTTGGCGGAACTGGTGCGGTGCAGGGTGGCAGCACGACCTCCGCTCAGTGGCTGGAGCCCATAGGCTAGCAGTGCAAAGTGTCCCCATGCCCATATATGCGGGGCTTTTTGGCAGTGCAAAGTGTCCCCATGCCCATATGTACCTAAGCCCAAACGATAGGTACCTATGCTCAAACGACAGGTGACTATGCCCAAACACCTCTGCCCCACCGCTTGGGCCCAGAGCATCGAACAACAACCAACCGTGGAGCAAGCAGGCGTGCCAACATCCCCCCTGCCCCCCAATGCGAAGAGGTGCATGGCAGCACGCCCGACTGCGTTGCAGCCCTTACGTATTTGTAGGTGTTCAGGCGATTCCCCTTCGCTGTTTCATGTGTCCTGTTGGACCCATCTTTCAGTTCCGCAGGGTTCCCATGTGGGCAAGGGGTGCGTTGTGGCCCAGCCACTTCAGGAATTCTGAAGCGACACAGCCTCTCGGTCTAATGGTGTGGCGACCCCCCCCCCCCCCCTCTCACACACAGTGCACGCGGACTGGCGAGACTAGGACCCGTTGACACCCAAACCCACAAGCCAAGCTCTGCAATGCTCCTTCCTTCCCAGTGCTCCCCCACGGCATTTATAATCCTGAGCCATGCAGCGCATGGCTGACATCACTGACTCGATCCGAATATGGGGCCTGAGGGGCTCAGGGGCCGGACCCGGTGCCACACAGGACCACGACGTTACAGTCCCCTGTGTGGCTGGTTGGCCCCAGGGTTGATGGTGCGTTTCAGCGGTCGCATGGATCATGGCGGCGAAGAGGCAGAAGATTGCTGGGCAACAACTTGTGGGTCGGGGTGGGGGTGGGGGGGGGTGTCAAGCGAGGGTGCTGCCCACGATCCACCTCAAACGGGCCCTTTGGTGAGTTTTATTTTCTCACTTGAGGAAAATGTTTCTGCTTTGGTCGGGTGGATGTTGGCTGGTGCCCCACATGAGCAATGGTCTGGACCCAAGACTGAGAGCGCAGGCTCCTGTTGCCCTGCAGAGTCCCCCCTTTCCCACTTCAGACATGTCAGACAAAACGGTACCACACACACGTGTGCGCGCGCGCGTGTGTGTGGCCCCCGGGGCCTCAGGGGTCAATGTAGGTGAAGCAGAAAGAGACATAACACGCAGGGGTGAACTGACGTGAGCAGCAATGTCTGGGCTGTGCTTGTCTGGGCTTCTCTGGGCTGGGCTGGGCAGGATTGTGCTGGAGTGAGCTGGGCTGGGCTGGGAGATGCTGTGCTGATTGTGACCCAGCAAACCGTGACGGTGCTGTCAGCAGGGCAGTGCTGCACGTTTGGTTCTTCACAGCTGACGCTGAGGCGAGCTGCTGCGGGATATCTTTTTCCTGCTGTACCTCCAGAAAGGGGCCTGCGATGGTCATGACTTTTCTTCGACTGTCTGGTCAGCCTGACGAGAATCTTTGCACTCAGCGCCTTTGTAGTGCCTGTGTGTCACTTTCATCGCCCGCGCGTGCGTGTGTGTGTGTGTGTGTGTGTGTGTGTGTATGCACAGGGTCACTGCTGTGCGTCCCGCCTGGGCGCCCATTGCACCCCCACCACCCGTGGGATTGATGGACCTGCCCTGGATGGCAGTCCACAAGGGAGATGGGCGTGATTTCAGGTGGTTCCCCTTCTCCACACTTGTCCATGCGCACATGTGTGTGCCCACAATGTTGTGTAAGAGTATTGAGCCGTGCTCATTGAAACATTACCAAAACTACTCTCCCTCCCTGATCGACATGTCCAATTTGTCAAGCGTCCTTCCCTGTTGCCAGGGATACAGTGACAAATGATGAATCACACGAAGGCAGAACTGCCAAACGGACATATTATATGATATATGCATGTACATATATATATATATATATATATATATATATATATATATATATATGCAGAATATATACGATTGGAGGTCGGGGCACATCTTAAGCTCACCAGAGCTGGCCTCTTGTCCCCCTGCCCTCACCTCCAAAGCGCCGAGGTCCCATGTGGGATGCTCAATCTCCCAGCAAACCTGTTGCGCTGGACACTGTCAAAGGCATTGCTGTGTGTGACCAAAACTAGGTGTCCACATTGCAACAGGCTTTTATAATCTGTCACCGCTCTTTGTGCTACTTCCCACAACACTGCTGCTCTGATCTGCCCTCCCTCATGCATTTCCTCTATTCCGCCAATCCCCAACGACTCATTGGGGTGTCTGTGCGGGTGTGGCAGTCTTCCCGCTGCAATAGATGGACGTTTAGGCAGATGCAATAGATGGATGTTTAGGCAGAGAATGGACAAGGTGTGGGCATGCATGTGGGCACAGTGTTCAGATGAATGAATGAAGAGGGGACTGTGGCAGAGAAAAGAAGAAAATTGCTGTTGTTGCTGGACTAGGCCCTCTGTGTGGGCACCACAGAATGTCTCCATGGAGGATGAAGAGAATGATGATGGTGCTTGTTGCCGTTCATGTGCTCACCGTCAAGCTGATGTATGGGCTTGTGGCCCTTGTCAGTTGAACTTGTGCCCATTCCACATGCCTTTTGCATGCTTGTGCTTTGCACTCGTGGTTTAATCCCTTGGAACAGCACATTGCAGCACAATTTTGGGAGGCATCGGGATGTCACGTATGTTTTGTGTTGCTGCACTCACCTACTGTGGTAAGTGCGGCCAAGTATGCACACAGTGCACAGGCAGTGCGACAACACCCCCAATTCATTCAATTCATTTGCACTGCAGAAGGCTGGGGGGGGGGGGGGGCTTGGCACAAGGCCTTGGTGGTGGGCTCTGTTAGCCGCCTCTCGCCCTTGAACCTTCTGCTGTGGGGGGGGGGGGGGGGCTCAGGTGCGAATCATACACCGACGCTCCCTCCCCCCGTTCATCCTTACTTAGGCTTTCTGGGCTACCCCCTCACCCTTCCTACAAGACCCAAACACGTGCATTGCTGGGTTTCCCTCTTGAGCACAATGTGGCATAGACATCGGGTACACAAAAATTCCACCAAAACAAGGGCGATTGGTCGTATGGTGCTTCCCGAAGCGTATGCTGCCGAGGCAGCTCCCTGTCAAAGAGATGCTTTTCTCTTGAAAAGGGAATACCATGTCACAGATCATGGACCATCCCTTTCACAACCGATGATTCGTGACCATGCAGCAACACAAGTAATCCTGCAATCCGGGTCTCCAAACGAGTCATTGACACAGAGTCCAAGAAGTCGCCTGAGTGCCTTGATGCCAATTTTGTACATATGCCAGAAGGGATCGGGAAAACTCAGAAGTATTTTTCTCCATTTTCTGGGAAGCTTGCAGAAGTGGGATTGAACCGGCCTGCGCTTGCAAGGAACTCAAGTACAGCCATCGGGCTATTTCAAATGAAGCCAAACTGTGGGTGAACATTGTGGCGGTTCAGTCAGAGCCACAACACTCTCCCTCTTCAGAAGGAGCCTGCCTGTTTAGATCACTTGCCGCTGCTGATCGCTGATGAGCACCACCTCAACGCCCAGTCCAGATTGGAATTGCGTGTGTGTTGGGCCCCGCAAACAGCTCGAACCCGCAGTGGGCTTCTCCGTCGGAGTTCTGCCGGGTTCTTGTCGTGCCCAGCCTCGCCCACTTTGTTCCACTTGGTTTGTTGTCATCTTGTGCAGGACCAGCATGCGGTAGTCCTGGTGGTCGCGTGTGCCGTACTCATGATGCAGTTTGTGTTTGCAGTGCTTCTGACCCCCCACATGTCGTTCAGTGGAGGAAATTCACCTCCACTCCAACATGGACCGGCCATATCCCAAGACTTCTTCGAACACACGCCTGTCAGGCTGGTCCTTGCGACTGGTGTGACGCCCATCGGGGGTTTCAACGAAGGGGAATCTGAAGCGTGTGGCTCCCTCCCCGAAAGAGTGTCAATGAGGGCAACCGCAAATGGTCTGACATTTGGTCGCCCAATGGGGTCGCCGTGCTGACACAGGGCCGGGCTTGCGCAGGTGAGAATTCCGGCCCAGGCTCAGATTTGCTGTTGTGGCTTGACCGTTGGCACTGTGACCGCTTTTTGGGGGCAGAAGTGCGGCAACACTGCCCGATGGCCCACAAGTGGTCGTCAACACACCTGCAGACTGCCCTCTGTACTGTACTGAAGACTGGAAAAAAAAACCATTGTTATGTCAACACATACAAAAAAGTGTTGGTCTCCTGCTCTTACATGGTGGGCATCGTGGGCAGGACAAGACATGGTGTCAAGCGCCGTGGTGCACTCATGGTCGTCATCATCGTGCTGTCATGGGCACAAACAGCTCTTTGCATGCATCGGCTCAGAACCGTGCCATCTCACATTCTCAACCACCAACAACTGTGGCAGACAATCAGTTCAAAATGTTCCCAAGAGTTGTGGTTCGACCCCCCCCCCCCGCCCCTGCAGTTCAATGAACGGCAGCAAACATGCAAAAGGTGCTCAGTCTCTCCGTCTGTTTAGAGGTGTCTGCCGAGGGGGGCTGGATTTGACCTGCGATGTGTTCGAACGTGTGAAGCGGCATTTCCCTTGACCTGTGCTGTGCTTGCTCAAGGAGGTGTTATGCGCGGAAGAAGAGCAGTTTTTCTTGCGTTTTCCAGCGAAAGACGCGCTGTGGGTGTTGGGGTCGGGGGGGGGGGATGGAAAATTTGAGATCGTTGTTGCCTCTCTTGGCCCTTCAGCCCAGTCCACTGCGGCCGTTCTGCTATGTTCTTGTTTCTTCCGTCAGGGAGAGTGCATTGCAGCCCTCCGAACCCCCTGTGCATGTATGCGCTGTTAGGGATATACGGTGGCAGGGAACGGTGTGCAGAAGCACGGCCGCCAGCAGTGCTTGTTGCGTTCATCCCCCACACAATGCAATGTGATGCATGCACGTTTGGACACCCGTTGCAAACCCAATCAGAGAACAGTCTCTCTCTATGTTGCCAAAGGGGACGGAGGGGGCGGGGGTGATGAAGAGAAAAAGAGGCCCCAAGTATATTCATGCCATGACTTGTGATGGATTGTGACGGGGCATTGCCTTGGGCAAGCAGGGCACGATTTTCAGTGACCTTGAGCGCGCTTGTTGCAAGGTGCCCACTGCTGTGTGCATAGACCCCCCCCCGCCCGCTTTCTGCATATTGCCGGCCCCTGCATAGTCCCTGGGGGGTCGCCCACCCTGTCATTTACCATATGATTCTATGGACACACCAAATGAGCTATCCTCAGAGCAGCTCTCCGTCCAAATATTGGCTAAGTCTTTCCTTGGTCAGTTGTCTTCAGGTTTCATGGAACGGTGGCCCTGTTGTGGGTGATGATTGCATCAGGGAATGACATGCACTGTGCAGGTGGTCCTCACACCGGCGCAACATCCCTCGGTGATGCATAGAATCACTTTCCACGCGTGTTGGGCAAGCGGTGCGTTCCGGCTGTTGCTCACCATCATATCAGCATTACAGTGATGTGCCTGGCCTCCGCCTGCTCCCCACACTACTCGTGACTGCTTTGAATGCCACCTATTGCCTCCAGAGCCGTCATGGTTATGAGTAATAATTAGCAGGGTGGTATTGCTATTACACCGTGATGGTCACCCCTGGAGGGGCAGAGGTGAGTGGGATGGGACAAGCAGCGGAAGGGGAAAAAAGCAGTGGCAAAACTGCCTTTGACAGCCCTGTGCCAAATCTCACCACGTCCGCTTTTGCAGAGCGGCCGGTGGGGGGGGGGCAGAGGAAACCTGGGACTCCATGGGCAGGCAACCAGTCACAGCAGACTGACAAATGCCTTTTGGGGTCCCATCAGTTTTGGTGCTTTAGCCTGTGCTAGGACACAGAGATTCGGGGGAGTGCTGCTGTATGCACTCGTTGGTGTGTTCACAGTGCTGGGGCCATGCACCTCGCCTGCCCCTCACAAATTCTCCTACCCTGCCCCCCCCCTTGCAATCTCCCACCCCTTGCAATCCCCCCCCCCCCCGGGAGACCGTCACTTTCATGTATTTCTAGTTGACATATATTGCGCTGGTTTGTGTTGCTCATCTGCTTTAGCATGGCCTTGCATTGCTTTCCCATTACTTCAAATCAATCACCTGTGTGTATTCTGTGATGTTCTCTCTCCAAAGGCGTTGTATGGGTGTGTTGTGTTGCTATATCAGACCCAAGATGTTTTCTTCCGGTGAGCGTGTACGGTACCACTCACACACACTTGGTGCAGATGTGTTGGCCACTATCGTGGGCCCTTCACCAAATGGGCCGCAGTTTTGCCACATTCAGTACATACGCCCTGGTGGGGCCACTCCGGTGATCATGAGAGCGCCCAAGTCTCAAGGCTAGAGGCTGTGGCGGTTGAATCACAGTGCAGCACACCCGGTGCCTGAAACTGAGCATGTGCAACAGTTCAAAGTGTGTTCTTCTCGTACCCAAAAATTCTTTACCATTCCTTTGGATCCCCAGTAACATTTGTGTTGGATGAAGCACATTGGCACCGCATCAACGCAAAATTCGCTTCATATGTGTTCTCTTTGCTTGCATCAGTGCAGGGTACCACAGTTTGCCTTGGAATACCCTTGCAATCCCCCCCCCCCCCCCCCGGGAGACCGTCACTTGGTGACCGTCCCCCCCCCCAACCCGGGAGACCATCGCGCGCTAACGTGGGAGAGTGCAAGGGGGGTATAGGGTAGCTTCATTGTTACTGCCCTTTGGGGCGCAGCCGTATTGCCAGGCACCATCCCCCGTGGTGTCTTTTGGCATATCACCTACTGTTGCTCTGACCAGGGCGTTCCTCTGACATGGAGGTATATATGCATAATGGTATATGGGCGTTGGCCGTGGATTCAACAATGGCCATCACCCAGTACCACAAATATACGGCTGTTGACCAGAGGGCTAATTGCACAAGAAGTCACCTTCTGAGTGTTGGAACCATGGAATTTGGCGGTTCTTTTTCCTGGTGGTCCATGAAGGTCAATTTTTTGGGGTTTTGGGGATGGTATTTTAGGGTGCTTTCTGCCGCTCCATTGCATGTATCATGCCCCTTTCTGCGCCTTGCTTCCCTTTCAGAGAATGTCACATGACTGGTACTGGTGGTACAGTATGCTTCAGTGGGCTCGCCCTGTCGTCATTGTGTTTGTGGTGATGAATGTTTACGGGCCAGCCCAAACCCCTTGCACCTCACTGGGAAAGGAATTGTTCACTGGGCTCGCCAAGCCCTAGGCACCTGTTTGTTGTTGGGGTTATCAATGATTATGGGGTCACCAAAGCCTTTGCATCCCCTTGTGGGTGCGGAATGCTGGTCCAACTCTCAGCTAGGGCACCCACAAAATGGCAACACAACAAGACGCGTTGGTGTCCAGGAGTCGGAGCTGGCTCCTTCAAAGCGCACCGGCCACACACACACCCCCTCCGCCGCCGCCCCCATGTCCCCTTAGACCCTGGGACTGGAGACCTTGTGGTGTGGGGGCCCCGGTGGTCCTTGGGCCACCGCCAACAGGCCAGAGAAAGGGGGCTCCCTCTCTAAGCGGTGACCAAGAAGATCTTGCTCAGTGATGCAAAGATTGGGGAGGACCCATCTCCTTTCTTCAAACCATTAACCCTTCGAGCCTTTATTGGTTCCCCGCCTCCCTTGTGGCACTAGTGGGCCACAAGGGTGGTTGGCAGTGGGGGAGCAGGTGGGAGCTGCCTCCAGCCGATAATAGGGCTGGCTCCCCACGCCGGCCTGCAAACACATTTTTTAACCCGCTGGCAACCTCTCACACTTCCTTGAGCCTCATTCTGCGATACTCTTGGCAGCACCAGCAGCCTCTGAGCCACTGGCATGACACATTACCACAACCACTGATTTGTTTGCCTTGTGACCTTGTCTGACCTATGCCTGCAGTGCCTGCTTTGGTTTGACATGAACATTGGTGACAAGGATGATGGTGGTTTCGGTGAGAGAGAGAGAGAGAGAGAGAAAGAGAGAGAGAGAGAGAGAGAGAGAGAGAGAGAGAGAGAGAGAGAGAGAGAGAGAGAGAGAGAGATCAACAGCCATTGCTAGCAGGATATTTGCCACAGGTCTAGAAAATCGTACCACCTAATGACCACAACCATGACAAGCCAGGTATCCACCCCCAAGCATCGGGAGCGCAACTCGCTATGAACTCATTACAGGCGATGTGTACCCCTGATCCAGCAAGGGTGAGGCCTCCACAGTCACCTGGGCTTCCATGGATGCGGCGACCTGTGCAGTGGTGGGACGTTGGTCCACGGTGGTGGCACGAGCAGGCCGCTCTGACCCGACAGCTCGGCCCTCAGTGCAACCGAGGAGGACGCACTGGGTCGCCCGATCTTGTGGTGGTGACGTTGCAGTTGGGCGTTCAGCTCGTGGCTTTCCGCCCAGGTCCTCGTCAACCCCTTGTCTCTGTAGCGAGCAAGAATGCGCACAAGGGCAATCAAGCTGCTCACGAAGGTGACAGTTTTTTGCTGGATTGCCGCCGCATCAGCCGCATAGTGTAGGTAGTGGGCGGCGCGGGTATTGATGGTGGCCTCATTAGTCGCTGTCCGCATGCAGTATGCCTACTTTCCGAGATCGTCGTTGAGTTCAATTTCTTCTTGGAATGTCCAGCGGCTGCCATGCATGTCGTGGGACCAATCGGGCAACATGCCTGATGACCTTGCCCAAGGTGGTTTACCAGACAGGTGGTGGACCGTAAATTACCTCCCCCCCCCCCTTGTTGTGACAATTTACCCCCCAAGTTGACACATCTACCCCCCATAGGGTAATTTGCTACTACTTGGGGGGGGGGATTTCTACCGTTTTTGGTGCGGGGGGTAATTTGCAACTTTGTAGGGGGGTAAAATGTGTTATCTAGGGGGGGGGGGGGTAAATGAACATCTTTTGGGGAGTAAATTGTGCTTACTGTGGGGTTGCGATGACATGGTTGGGGGATTATTCTCAACCCAACCACTTGCTGCATCTGTTTGTCTGTATTCTTTCAGACGTTGTGCAATGTTTTGCGAGGCATGTCATGGCCTAAACCCTGCTTTGCATGTCCCACTCCTACCAGCTGCAAAGCAAGCAATAGTGGCGTCCAAAAAAAAATCACTTTCTGAGTGTCTATTTTTTTTTTTTCGATTTTACAGATTCGTGTATGATGTAGGGGACCCGGGCAAGTCCCATCCAAAAAACTGCGTCCTTGAACAAGTCTTTCAACAACAGGCCCTTCATAATGCGCCAGCTGACAGTACTGCAGAACTCGCCGCAGGAGACCCTTCATGCCCAACAAAGCCTCTGGCAACAGCTATTCACTGCAGTTATCACCGTGAACACTATAGTCTGCGAACTTTCGTACCAACAGACGCTTCTGAACTTGTTGCTTGAACTGCCGCAATATCCGAAGACATCGTCAAATTGTGTTCCGTTCACATTCGACTCTAAAGATTCCTCACAAGCCTTCTGTTACACGCCGCACTCTGCAGCTGCAAGTCAAGCACCGCGAAAAACTGCTACCAACAAAGGCCAGCCACAAGCTCCTCAAGGACATGAACGACCCCCGTCGACCTCTAACAACAAACAAAGCTCACGCTCTCCGTCGTCACCTGTAATCCAAATACCGTCAGGAGAACATGAAGAAGAGTGCGAACGTGCCTGACGAGCACAGTGCCAGTGCCGAGCATTACATCGACGTTGCAACCATGGGTTCCAACCAGAGTTGGAAAACTCAAGAACGCCAAACTTTGTTCCGCTCGCATCTATCGATCACACGAGCCCCCAAAGTTTGCGCCACTTGCCTTGTTTTACAGCTGTCACCAACTCCAATGAAGCGCCGCACAACCATGCATTCAACAATGGCCAGCTACAAGTTCAAAGACACGAACGATCTCCGTTGATTCCTGCACCGCACAACTTTGCATTCAACAATGCCCAATCACAAGTTCGCCAAGGACAAGAGCGTTGTCTGTTGATTCTTGACAACAAAGTGAACTCACGCTCTCCTTCAGCAGCTGAGGTCAAAATGCAATCAAGAAAACGGAAAGACCGTGCCCAACCAGCTCACAGCTTCTCAGTGGTACAAGCACGACACCGTCGAAAGCCTCCGTTGATCACCAGTTCGTTTGCAACAGCCAACCATTTTTCAGCTCTATCGCCGAATAAAAGACACAAAGTCTCCAAACCGCTGCATTCCGCGCACGAGGAAACTCCCATAGTCAGTCAAACAACGCCGCATCAAACTCAGTGTTTACAAACACCCAAAAGGAATTGGGATGAAAAAAGGAGCCCGCTTCTGCCGCTCAATCGGGGCCACAAGCCCTACAGTACACCAAAGGATGCCAGCTCTTCCGCCTTCCAACGTATTGAAACAAAAGAAAAGAGTACCTCAGCAACGAGCAAGTCCAACTATCATTGATACGTCGAATGACTGCGGAAGCGACCAGGAGATGCCGCCTCTCGAATCATCCTCTAGCGACGACTCCGTTTCAGCCTTGGATGGAGAGCTAGCAGCAAACGAGGAAAAGTCGGCAGCCGACAACGGCAACGATGACGACTTCAACCAGGCTGAAGGTGAATCAGAATTAAACACTAAAATGCGTTTTGTAACTTCTTCTCTCGTTGATGGTCAGAATATGTATATATATATATATATATATATATATATATATATATATATATATATATATATATATATATATATATGTATATATATATATATATATATATATATATATATATATATATATATATATATATATATATATATATATATATATATATATATATATATATATATATATATATATATATATATATATATATATATATATATATATATATATATATATATATATATATATATATATATATATATATATATATATATATATATATATATATATATTTACAACAGCCTTGAGATGCTGATACACCACACTACAATTCCAATGCCTCTTTACATAACCACACACAACTTTCAGCTACGACTGACACACAGCCACCAACCCCATGCATTTACACAGCTACAGCCACTTTGCACAACACTGGCACTAATCACTTTGAAGTGACCACTAGTGACATATTTTTGAACGGCAGATCGTCGCCCTTCAGTTACAGGCTCACACACAGTAACGGTTTGATGCTTTAAAAACTCCACTGCTGCAATGTCGCTGCAGGTGTACAGCAGAGAATGTACACTACATCTGTCCAAATTTTCCAGGCTCAGCACGCTTTGTGTTGCTCAGCCACGCATTGAAACACTGGTTGTACAATGAACTCTCAGTATTCATTTTATATCAGTTTGCCGTGCACTCTGTGTTGTACTTGGAAACCAAGTGTGGATTTTCCCCTCGGGGTGAAACTGCGGTCGGTTTTCCAAAACAGAGTTAGAGTGGCCTTTCACGAAGTATAGTCTTTGCCATTTTTAAAACATTGCATTTCATTTTTCCATACGTACCTCCGTCTCTATCAACTTCCTTTTTAGTCTATCAGAAATTCTGCCCTGTTTTTTCGGAGACTTTTCCTGGGCTGCTCTGGCGACCCAGTGGCCTAATGTAATCCACATAATCCTGTATATCTATTCCAACAACTATCACTTCTTCACATATATCCCCACGTGCACAACCAGGCCTCCAAAGCCCGTCAGCTACTCCAGTACTATTGTGAATACCTTACTATTGCAGTGTGTATCATATATTTCGTATTGTTCCGCACTGAGAAAGTTTGTGACATCTTAAAAAATAGTGGCGTCCAAAACCGCCAACATTTCACTTATTTGTCATCAATGGACCAATACAATTTGTGCCGCTGAAATTGTTCGGGTGATCAAGACCCGTATTAATGCGATTTATGCCACTTCTCGGGATGGGGACCATCGCTACCGACGGCAAGGGCAGAAAAGCAACGGGGACATCCACTACCGCCTGAAGTGTTTGGGCAAGACCAGTGATGGCAACAATTGCGAGGCCCGTCGTGTGGTGACAGGTAGCAATGAGGCATACAACTGGCAGCAACTCAAGCTGCATACGCATACCATGGCAGGTGTTGTGCAAACTGTTGTGCAATGTGTTGCCACCACTGCTGTAGTGTCGGATTTGGTGTTCGCTCCTATTCCCCTCCCGCCCGTTCTTTCCCTCCGTTCCTCTTTCTTTTCCTCCACACACATGCACACATTTATGGCATTTTAGGGCCAGCCCGGAAGTATAACATTTTGGGACCCAATTTCTAGCGAATGATAGCTAAGTCGGCGGCCGATCTACGTGCGACCATCAGTGCGCAACACTTATCATATCGCAAAGTGGCGCATCAGGTGAGATATTGGAACGGATTTGCATACAACAATTTGACACCATAAATGGTGAAAACGGAAGTACGTTGCATCGCTCCAATTTCTCCAACCGTTGCGACGGTGCAAACCCTACGGAAGTTCATCCAGATGCACAATGCCATGCTATCGGACCTCCCACACCGCATTTGTTGTATCCAACGTAGATGGTGTTGACCCCAAGGGGGAGTACGGTAGCATTACCATTACCACCCTGGCCATGGTGGTACGCAGGTTGGCGAGCTCTAGCTCATGACCAGGTCCACAAAGTAGCCCGCAGCCAGACGAACTCCGCCTGTAGCTGCCCAACCACACGCTCTGTTAAGCACACGTTGTGTGGGCCCATCATCATAGCGCCGGCGAGGGCTTGCTTTGAGCCATCATTGGGCCACACAAGTGTGTCGGGATCGAGGGAGATAACACGGCGGCAGTACTAGGGGACCCTCTTTTCCTCCACTCGTCCGGCTCGGCCAAGTTGCTAGGCCTTCTGTGCACACCGGCCACAGCACCTCCATGAACGCCACATCGGACATCCGCTCAATGGCATCCAACATGTGTTGTCCTTTGAGTAAGACTCTAGCGACAAACATGCTTTGTCCATGGAAAGAAAAAGCGTGATGAGAAGGCACGGGGCTGTCGGTTACAATGCAAGTGCACAAAGAGAAGGAAATCACGGTCAGCCCTTGTTTTAGGACTCTTGTTGTTGATTCCATGTTCTCAACTAACCCAAGGTACAAGATCCCTGGTGGTAAAGCCGGCGAGCAAAGACAACACCTCAGCAATTGATTTCCATGATAAGTCACGAAAGTACAAGACCCTGAGCAGGATGGATGATACAATGCCTATCACTCTCAGTTAACCTAACTGACGAATACGACTATTCTTAACTGCACTGCAAACCTTCTATTCTTTCTATGAATTAATTCCTTAAAGCGACTGCGATTGATGGACTGTCCTACGATCGCGACTGCGAGCTCCGTCTGTCCCTCTATTCCATTACACTCCCCTCACAAGCCATTTGATCCCTACAAGATAGGCATCACATGGCTGATAAAGAGCAAAGAAAACCGATTGAATGACTGGCCGTATCCGCATTCCATCCTACTGGACCTTGACACAAAACAATGCAACACAAAGTAATGTGGTGACACCCAGGACCACCAGTCATTCCAACTCTACCCCACTAGCCCGCCTACAAGCCCTAAGACAGCTTGCAGCTGTGGATAAGCCGATATTGTGATGAGGGGGGGGGGGCTGACAGTCGTACGTCGTCTGGCTGTCTGGCAGGCACACCATTGCGCCAGTGTGCCAAGCAACCAACAACTGTCACCATCACCTACTACTATAAAAAAATAGCAGCACAACCAAAGGGAAGGGGAAAGCAAAAAAAACAAAGAAGAAAAGCACAACAGTTGAAAACGAACACCCCTAGGACTCCAGGAGACTCTGGATGTGCGGTGTTGCCATGTAATGTGGACTGGTGGTCGTGTGTGTGCTCTGTGGGGACTGCTGTCTGAAGGCTGTCCGTATTTTGCGTTATAGTTACCTATATCACACCTGCATCCCCACGGCCAATCCACGATGAATCGTTGTGGCAACAACTGTACTGCATGAGTCCTAGACCGTCCCTATGGTGTACCGTTTAAAAAAAAAACAAAGAGGCAGAGAGAAATCTGCACTGGAATCAAAATCACTGCTTGTATGCCTGTCCGCATCTGTTACTGTCTGCACATTGTCTGCACGCTGCACACTGACTGACCCTCTCTCTGACAGCATCTGGCAGGCAACCCCGTGCCTGTGCATGATGCCAAAAAAAATTTGTGACCCTTATCTTATCCCAAACCAAATCAAATCAAATTCTCTGTGTGGATCCCACTTCATTCTCGATCCGTGATTCCACTGCGACGAAGAAACTCCAGCACTGCACAGAGCAGCGAACAGGACAGGAGAGGAGAGGAAACAGGACAGGAGAGCGAGCCTGATGAGCCTGCTGAGCGCTGAAACGACGTAAATGTACTGTGCACCGCAGGTGAACAACATTTCCGGTTTCGAGGCAGTCCTGATCTCGGAATTCACTGGATGCATGGTACAGTGGTACACCGCAGGTGAACAACATATCTGGCACCGAGGCAGTCCTGATCCCCTGATCTGAATTTCAGAACTCTTAATTCTGCATTAAATTCTGATCTCCTGTAGCAACAATAGAACAACAAAGGCAGCATGAGGGACAAGGAAGAGAGGGGGGGGGGCGGCAGAGGATTACGACCATAGAGGGATCCAATTAAATTCGCACACTGGTATGTATCCTTGTCTGGATACCCTCTAGGTACTTCAGGTTATACATACCAACCATATTAGGTAAAAGTCAGAAATTTGGTCAGGCTTGTATCCATTCTGAAAAAATGGGCTTCACCAGGCAATGAACACCCGGATTTAGTACACCTGCTGCGCCAGGACTTGGCCCCGTCAATGACAGACTCGATGTTGTCTCGATTAGGGCAGCGCAGCGCAATGACAAAATACATGCATGCAGAAGAAATGAGAGAGGAAAATATGGCTTCAAATCGACTGTCCCACTCTCGCAATGAGAGGGCCCACCTGCCAATACAGTGGGAGAAAAAATAGAAATAGAAAAACACTGTGATGCAGAGCAGGGGAGAGCAGGGGGGGGGGTATCCTGACTGTCCTGCACAGCAGGGGGGGGGTATCCTGACTGTACTGCAGAGCAGGGGGGGGTATCTTGACCGTACTGCAGAGCAGGGGGGGGGGTATCCTGAACCCAGGACCCCGAGCAGTAGAAAACAGAAACCTGAAATCTGTATGCTAACCCAAAATTCATCATTGAATTCATCGAAATCACCTCGCACACGTTGTTAGATCAAAGCCAGGCAGGCGTATATATGGGGAAAACGCCACATACCCCCCCATTTGGGCCTATTCGCGTACCCTACCCCAAGGGGTTGAATTGTTAGTTTAACCCCTTGCAAAATCATTATTTTGTCCAATAAACGCATCCCCCAATGAGTTTTTGGTCCGGACCCCCCCCACCCCCCCCACTTGAAACCCACTTTTTAGGGGGGGGTGGGGGATGGGGGGGGGTGGGGGGGGTCAAAAATGTCGGAAAAATGACCCCCCCTTTTTTTGGTCGAAAATCATGAATCTTTTGCTTTTTTTCGATTTTAAGCCGAAAAAGTGTTTTCGGGTCCCTACTCCATAGGGTTTGTATGGGGCAGAGTGGGACGAGCGCTTATGCAGTTTATGCACTTTTTAGCCATTTTTGCTATGTTGGCGGTTTTGGCAACCTCGGTGACCCCGTGGTACCCACTCTGAGGGGTGTGAGTGGGGATGTTGTGACAGTATATGCCTACTAGCATACGGAAGGACCTTTTGTGCAGTCCCTAGCCTTGCTGAGAGCTGGTCACAACCCGTGCCAAAGACGCTAAATGACTGTTTCCACCAATAATGGCCTAGTGAATGGGCCGGTACACAACCTGCTTATGCAGTTTTTCACCCTGGGCAGCTCAAAAATCGAAGTTTTCGAAACTTTTTTTTTTGATATTGTGACGACTCCAAATGACCATCCAAGGTATATAAAGCATGCTTTAGGCCGTATTTAGGTGTTTTTCACCTATATGGGTATTAGTTCGGGGGGGGGGGGTCTCCCAAGGGATTCGTACACAACCTGCTTCTGTAGTTTTTCACCCTGGGCAGCTCAAAAATCGAAGTTATTTAAACTTGTTTTTTTGATACCGTGACCACCTAAAATGATCATCCAAGGTATATAAAGCATGTTTTAGGCTGTATTTACGTTTTTTTCACCCGATTTTGGTGTTAGCTCCGCGGGGTAGGGGGTCTCTCCCAAGGGACCAGTGCACCACCTGCTTATGCAGTTTTTCACCCTGTAGAGCTCAAAAATGGCAGTTTTCGAAACTTGTTTTTTTAATATTGTCACGACTTAAAATGACCATCCAAGGTATGTAAAGCATGTTTTAGGCCGTATTTACATGTTTTTCACCCGATTTCGTTATTAGGTCCGGGGGGGGGGTCTCCCAAGGGATTGCTATACAACCTGCTTATGCAGCTTTTCACTCTGAGCAGCTCAAAGATCGAAGTTTTCGAACATTGTGCTTTTGATACTGCGACCACACAATATGACCATCCAAGGTATGTAAAGCATGTTCTAGGCCGTATTTACGTTTTTTTCACCCAATTTCGGTATTAGGTCCGGGGGGGGGGGGTCTCCCAGGGGATTTTTTACCTGCTCATGCAGTTTTTCACCCTGGGCAGCTCAAAAATCGAAGTTTTCGGAACTTATTTTTTTGATACCATGATCACCTGAAATGATCATCCGAGGTATGTAAAGCATTCTTTAGGCCCTACTTACGTGTTTTTCAACCTATTTGGGTATTAGGCGCACGGGGGGGGGGGGGCTGTCTTTCAAGGGATTGGTACACAACTTGCTTGTGCACTTTTTCACCCTGGGCAGCTCAGAAATCGAAGTTTTCGAAAGTTATTTTTCTGATACCATGATCACTTGAAATGACCATCCAAGCTATGTAAAGCATGTTTCAGGTCGTATTTCTGACGTTTTTTCCCTATTTTGTGTGTGCGCTACTTGGAGTAGATTCTTGTCATATGCTTGTGCTTGGGTGCATATAGAAGACCCATTTTCCTTGTCTTGCACTTAAAAATCAAATTGTTTCCAATGTTCTCCATTACAATTGATCTTGTTGGCAAGTACAGGACACAGGCAACAGCAAGAAGACGAAGATTTTGACAAATATCAAGCTGGACCAACTGGCTGGTCCAGTAATACGGGTTCACATGCCTAAATAACAGGAAAATTAATGTAGCATTAAAATCTCCTTAAAAAGGCAATAAAACCTATATTTTAACAACTTTCTGAGAAGTCTATCTTGTCACAGGCCTTGTCAATATCACGTAAATTGCCGTCGGCAACAGCAGGCGCCGACAATTGCGACAGGCCTTCTGAAGCTTCTAAACAGCTTCAAAACAGCTTCTAATACATTAGAACCTTCAAAAATAGCATAAAACATGATTGAATCACATTATAAGCATATGAAATGTGATTATTCATGTATGGCTACCAATGTATCCTAGATCTCTGCTCTCTGTAGTGTACCTAAGAGCAGTAGACTCTAGCAGTAAGCTATCAGCTTGAAATATGAGCCAAATATGAGTAAATATCCTAGTATCTTAGGATCTTGAAGCTCTGTGAGGTCTTGTGGAGTTCCTCCAGAAGGCTTCTGAGAGGCCCAAATGCCCCAACTTATTACACCCCCTTCCTAAGCTTCATGCACATTCACTAAGAATGTTCATGACAAGCTGATAATCCAACATAAGGAGGGGTATGGGCATATGGAACGCTCATATTGAATGTTCTAAGTGTCTATTGTAGTGTCTTACTACCCCCTTCCTAGAGGTAAAGATACAACTCCACCTAAGAGGGTAAAGTTCCTAAGGCTTAAGTACGTAAAGTAGGGCTCAAAATTAAACATGAAAAACACTAAGCAAAAAGCTAGCATACAAAGTATGAACAATGATAATTTAAATCTTCAGGCAAACAATGAGGGTAAGGGTAATACATCTGGGCGTAGGCGTATAAATTACAATGAGCTATACAGAAAATTAATGACAATTGAGAATGAAACGCAACATGTGGGGTTATACCGGAAATTCAAGCTCTGCCCAAGCTGTCTATTGACATAACTTGGTCTGCGTCATCCAAAGAGAGGATATACCACCTTACGCAATGGGCGCCTGGCACCCACCCCGAATGCTCCGCCTGGATGCATTCTGGCACCTGCAATGGGTTTCTCGGCCTGCATTACATGGACAGAGAAAGCGAGGCAGCATCAGTAATGAGTAACTCTTGATTAGTTTAGTGGGTGGTCGCAGTCACAATGAGACAAATCTGAAAAACTCATATGACCCGGATCTGCTCTTTCTTAACCTCGGGTCAAGGTCATTCAAGGATTGATCGGTATGGGGGTATGGGGATTTATACTGATACTTCAACCAAAAAGGCGTGGAAAGATACAGTTCTTCATTACCGACCTTTTACTCATACCTTCTAGCTATCACTAAACAAAGCTGAAACATCAGTCACCTATGATGCCTAGAAATCATGTACAAAAGGATCCAAATTCCGTCACGGCGATATGCGTTGCACTCCAACCTATGCAACATATGCACCATGGCATACCAGGACATAGCACACAGTAATCTAATGAGATATGAAGCTAGCGGGAATACTCATTTGTGTAGAAATGTCCTAAATGACTTAAATCACCAATGCAAATAATTTGCACGAAAAGGCGAAACTGTAGAAGTGTGTTGATCATGTAAATTCAGAGAAAGAAGATGTATTGGTTGTGGTAAGTGCTAAAGATGACAAAACCAATGAATTGTATGTGAATGTAGGGGATGGGTTTACGGGTAGGGGTGGGTAGGTCTCCTGGGGTTGTTCTGAAACGAAGTAGGTAAGTGGTCATGGCGTTGGAAAGGTCGGCTCTTTCCTGGATGGACCGCTTAGCTCGAAAGCAAACCTACATCCTACCCGACTGGAGGGTCGCCACTGCCCCAATAAGCGAGACTGGAGGGTCGCTACTGCCTCATATAAGCGGAATGAATGGTCTGTTGTCTGAGACAAGTAGAAGTAGTAGATCTCCGAAAAATGCTTATCGTAGTCAAAGTGTGTTCTGTACCATACCGGAAGACCAATCAATGGCGAGCCCCTTGCCCAGCAGATGGTTGTACAAAGCCATCCGTGCGGGGGCCTGTCTTCCTACATGATGAATGCATTCCGCTCAACTGAATTCCAGGATTCAGGCTATCCTCATGGAGCTTAACTCCGTCATCTATCTCTACCGCAAGAGAAGGGGTCTATCCAACTGCATGGAAAGTAGCTATCTACCCGCGCGAGGGTAGAATCCTATACACTGTAGGCATTCACCACCTTTCGATAATCCTTTTCAATGAGCCTACCGTAGTGCACCTCTTGGTCTTGGTGGCTACCGGCGTAGGACTCTTCACCAACACACCGCGGAATGCATTAGCCAAGTCACAGGCTTAGTGACCAAACGTAAACCTGTTCACTTGTGTTACACAACAAAGATGTGGCGAGGTGAGACCAATGTCGGCTATAAGCGGACACTGACTATCTACACGAAGGAAGTGACCTACATGTTGGCTCGTAGACAAAAACTGGATGGAAGTGGTACTACAGCAATTCGTCAGAGTGTGATATCCAAACAAATAAATTGAATAATCAAATGACTCATGGTAGGTGTGTGTGTGTGTGTTGTTTGTGTAGTGTGATGAGGGAGGGAACGTGTGAAAAAAGAATCCAATTGGGTCTGTTATGCGTCCGATGGTCTTGTTGGGGGGATAGACAATGTGATAGAGAATGTAATGTTGTAGACTACAGACACTCAATTGAGCACTCTCCAACCCGGTAATTGAGGCTGTACCAGGCGATCTAGCGAAAGTTGACGAAGCGGAACGTACCCGCAGTGGTTCGGTAGCAAATTTGGGGATAAACTAGCTCTTTAGACCAAATGACCTAGGTCAATGATCGCGAGGGTAGGAAACAGAGATTCATTCCTCACAACTTGCAGTTAAGCAACAAAAGTTGAGGGGATACGACTTGATGGTTTGTCGGCGAACCAAAACTCGGGGTCTATTGAGCAAAGGTGCTCATAGAACTACGTAGGGCAGATCAATTACGGACCATATTGCATGTTGAGCGCTATGGGGAAGCCCTTGCAATAAGGAAGCAATGCAATAAGTATGAAATGTAAGATTTGCAAAGTGAAATGCAAAGAATGAGTGACCTTATCGAGCGAAATGAATGAAATGCAATCCGAATGGAGAGTAGAATACGTCACTAGTCGAGCGCTTGCCTTGACGGCCATGCAGTGAAGGATGAGGTGCATGGTAGAGTGAAATGAGGACAAATCACTTCCTAGCTCAAATGCAATTGTGCTCAAATGAAACAATGGATGATGTAAAACACGCAGCTTGCCAAAAATACCAAGACTGAGGCTCATAGGGCAACCGTAGGACGTACAAGCTCAGCACATCCCAATGCGACACAGGGCAACCGTGGGCCGTGCATCTACGTGGGAAGCCAAGGCAACACAGGGCAACCGTATGCCGTGTGTATGCGTAGGCCGGCAGTGGGTTGGTTAGGGCAACCGTAGGCCGTAACCAGTGCGCAGCACTCACTTCAAGTCAAACGTAAAGGGATGAAAAGAAGTTAAATGGTATCGCACACTAACATTCCGGCCTGCACCTACTGGAATGGTTACCTCTATTACAGTACCAGCGGCTTGCGGCACTTCTCCTCACCACCCTGCCCTACAGGGGGAGGACCAGAGACATTAAGTTGAGTTGAACTCAACCGTTAGAATTAGGATTATGATACCATAAAAGTCAATGCATCTCCTATACTAGCTACTTAGCTAGCTAGCTAGAGTAAGTAAGTAAAAGTAACTAAGTGATGCAAGCTTCTTCCGCGGCCATGTACCACCACCAACCTCTCTCATCGAAAGATGGTCACAAGGACCCAGAGAGAGGTCAATGCAAATGGTCTGGTCGAGCACGGTCTTTTAATGTTTCACTTTGGTGCTCCTGCATTGAGTCTTCTCTTTCCGCCTTTCGCTCAGAGCCCATCAATCGCCTCCCTACTCCCTCTTGGCAACCAGCCCCACGCCTTCTTTGTCCTATGGACAACGGGCCAGCCGAACTGAGCCACCCAGCCTGGGGAGTCGAAGGGAAAGGTTTAGACGGTGAATGTGGCGGATGCAAACGGTCTGTTAATGGTTGTGGCCAAGTTTGTTTTGTGGCCGAAAAAAAAGACAACAAAATGTTTGACTATTTATTGTGTGTCTAAAGTAATTCTACGGTACCTACCTCTCTACCTAGGCTAAGCCTGGTCAGAATGAATCAAAACTGATGCAAACAATCACAAACTGCAATATCATACAATGATTCAAGGTTAGAAGACCAAAGACCCGCGAATGGTTTTGCAAAAGAATGATGTAAAAACCTTTTTTTTACCTGAAAATGCCCAACTTTTGCACCATTTTTCTGTACAATGTTGATGAAATGTGAGGGAGGAAATATGTGCACTATGTAGGGCATGTCCTCAGGTTTCTGAAACATATTTGATGTTGCACCAACTCATCGTAGGTTCAGAGAAGTAGAAGTCCGGGGGAGACACATGAATCTCACATGTAACACATGCTGAAGAACCATCCAAAAAGGATAAGGAAATCGACTTTTTTCACCGTCATCTAATTTTCAATACAATTTAATGATTGGATATCTGCAAAGTAGACACCATTACCTTTCGAAAACAGTTTTAATGACTCACCAACTCACCATAGGGTCTGAGAAAGGTCTTTTTCTTGTAGCATCATGACCAACACATTTGAAAACATGCCTCCATGCACTAAGTTGACCACCATGGAAAAAATACATTCTTGAGCACACAAATTCAAAGTAAATGTTGGTCGTAAACTCTTTACTCCAGTGTTTGTAAAACACCTTGGTTCAGGTTCCAACTCTCCATGGTCCAAGAGAAAAAAACAAAACTCCAAAACCATTTTTCATGATTTTTCACCAAGTGGTTTTTGTGGCAAATTGTTGCATTTTTACCATAGCCATTCTCATTTTTTGAAAGTAAAAGTGACCCAGGGTTAGAAAGCACATATTTCAGTGTTGTATGGAAAAAGAATATCAAACCTCAAACCATTTTTCTCTTGGAGATATGAAAGAAGCACAAAAGGCACTTTTGAGGGGTTTTCTTGCGGTGGTTCATGGGTGAAGTTGTTGGGGATGAAAAAAAAAGGAGAAAAATTGATCTCAAGAAAGTGAAGTATGGAATAGAAGCGTTTTACTGTCCACTTTCCATATAGTTCAAAATTTTTAAGCGCAGTGGCGCGAAGATATGCATAAAACACCTAAAGTCATTTTGGGGTGCTTTAGAGGGTTGGGCAAAAAGCGATTCATGCGTCATCTTGGAAAAATCACAGAAAAAAGCTTTTGTTGAGTTCAAACAAGATGAAAACGTCTTTTGAGAGCCAGCGCTCTCTAGTTCACGTTAGCGCTTTACTTGACGCGTTTTGAGCCAGTGGCACCAAGTTATGCGTGCAATGGTGTAGGCCATTTTCGACATCTTTGACCTTTTGGAACATCAAAAGTTAGTGAAAAAACTTGAATGAAATCATAGCTTTGAAGGGGAAGGGAGGGTGGGAAATGGACAATCAAGCTACTGGCGACACGCCTGCAGCTAGAAAAGCGCGTCAAACCGCCCGAATCCTCGACACAGGGCAACCGAAGGCCGTGTGCAATGAGGCAATGAAATGCAACAACACAAACATCAAAGGCATGCCATGTTACACTTCAAAATTGCAAAGCAGAAGGCTGCAGCAGTCTGCAGCGCCTCGAAAACGCGTTGTCCAAGTCCTCCAGCGCTCGTTCACGTCGCCTAGCAGCGCGTAGCTCCAAGATTTCGACGTTTTTAAGCTTCTTTTGACCACTTTTCCAGGTATTCTTAAGTAACTCAAAGTAGTCCTTAATGAAACTTAAATATCTTCAAGAAAATGAACTCTTTGAACTTGTAGGAGACTCCAGGAAGTTTAAAGCGTCGACTTTCGATGTCCTTGTTGTCGATGTCGTCGCCGCAGGGCGCTTGGAGCTGCGCTCTCCCAGTTTTCAAAGTAATTTCAAGACCTTTTTGAGGGTATTTGGAAGTATACCTTCAACTCTGCAAAGTTTCTCCAACTTTTCATTAAATTCAACCAAGGAACTCACCATTATGGAACAGCGTACACTGGCCCAGCTACTGCACGTCGTCCTCTTTGTCGTCGTCCTGCTCGAACTCAGATTACTGGACTGTCATATGCTTGTGCTTGGGTGCATATAGAAGACCCATTTTCCTTGTCTTGCACTTAAAAATCAAATTCTTTCCAATGTTCTCCATTACAATTGATCTTGTTGGCAACTACAGGACACAGGCAACAGCAAGAAGACGAAGATCTTGACGAATATCAAGCTGGACCATCTGGCTGGTCCAGTAATGCGGGTTCACATGCCTAAATAACAGGAAAATTAATGTAGCATTAAAATCTCATTAAAAAGGCAATAAAACCTATATTTTAACAACTTTCTGAGTAGTCTATCTTGTCACAGGCCTTGTCAATATCACGTAAATTGCCGTCGGCGACAGCAGGCGCCGACAATCGCGACAGGCCTTCTGAAGCTTCTAAATAGCTTCAAAACAGCCTCTAATACATTAGAAACTTCAAAAATAGCATAAAACATGATTGAATCACATTATAAGCATATGGGATGTGATTATTCATGTATGGCTACCAATGTATCCTAGATCTCTGCTCTCTGTAGTGTACCTAAGAGCAGTAGACTCTAGCAGTAAGCTACCAGCTTGAAATATGAGCCAAATATGAATAAATATCCTAGTATCTTAGGATCTTGAAGCTCTGTGAGGTCTTGTGGAGTTTCTCCAGAAAGCTTCTGAGAGGCCAAAATGCCCCAACCTTTTACATTCTCTGCGAGGTGGACTTGCCGAAGGCAATAGAATTGAAATTTGGATACCTGTGCACAAAGAGGGGAAAGGAAAGCAATCACAAATGATCCTACAAGCGACACAGATGCACAGTGTCACGATGATCAAAAACCGGCGGGCTGTCACCGAAGCGAAGCTTCCAGTCCAAAAACCGCGGATGAACAACATACTTACTACGCAAAACACACACATCCTGAATACCTACATCGATTTTATGTTTAGTATTATACTGCAGCCAGTGTTGATTAATATCATGTAAAAATTCAGAAGCATCGTGCCACTCAGGTTTGTCATACCCCTTAGATTTGACATACGACTTTTAAAAATGCGGGCGACGGTGGTTGTCCTTGCCTTTATTGGCCAATTTCTGATGCTTTAAAACTTTTTCGATGATGAACTTATCATCATCAACAAGCGTTTCTTATCGGAATAAAAATGAAGGGGCGGCTGCTTATGTGTGTGGGGGGGATTATATGGCTTAAGCCGATACGACTCTACATCCTGCGGTCCGTAGGGACCAGCTACGCGGAAACAAACCACACTCAATCTTTCCAAAACTTCGCCTGGACCCACCCAAGCCCTGTCCGGCTTATTCTCAACAGGGCGCCGCACTACCTTGAGCCACACCCGGCTACCAGGCTCAGAACGGTGCGGCGGATGTGCTTTTAAAAATTCCTGGGCTTTCTGATCGTGTATACAAGACAGACGATCACGCACAAAAGCACGCTCCTTCTGTACGCGTTTGAAAAATTGTTGTGCGTCCTCCAACCAAAAATCAGGAGAAACAGGGGGGTGGTCGCCAAACCCAATGGGGTCCCTGCCTAAAACAAGGCGATGGGGACTGTACCCCGTTATGACCCCAGGGGTATCATTAGCGCTCCACAGGGCTAAGGGTAGTATATCAACCCATTTACGCTTGCGCCCACACTGTTCTGAGAGGGTACGCAGACTGGATACACAGAATCTAACAGCATTTTCAGCCCTGCCATTACTGCGTGCTCGGTACACAGGAGAACGCCACTGTTCGATTCCTGATAGTTCACAGAACGTGGAAAAGAACACAGCGTCCAGGACTTTATCATTGTCCGCAAACATTTCTTTTGGAAAAACAAAGAATGTTACAAAACGAGTCAAAAACAACGAAGCAAACTCCGCAGAAGTAACACTCTCATGACAGGGCAATGCCATAACATAGCCTGTGAGGCGGCATACTATTAGGAAAACGCTGTTGTATTTAACAGACCCAACTGGGACCAGAGGAAGATGACAGAAGTCCACTCATATGCTACAAAAAGGATATTCAGGTACAGGGTATGCCTCAGGGGTATCAGGCTGTAGGCCCGTCCGGCTCTTGACCGCCTGACAAACCTGGCACCCTGCCAATACCGCAGAAATGTGCTTGCGCAATTTGGCATAAGAATATTTGACAGGCGCATCTCTCCCTGGTTCCTGAAAAACGTACTTACGATCAATCAACTGGTGTGTCTTATAGACACCAGGATGAGCGTATGAGTGTGTGGCAATTATAATTTGTCCAGGAGACTCAGTGGTACACAGATCCGCCCATCCAGACGTACACGACCCATATACAGTCTGTATTTACCGCTGATGCCCTCACACTGTAAAAATGGCCAGTGACTGCCCAACACAGGGTCGTTGGCGTACTCTGAGTCCCAATCATTGTACAGAACCGCTGTGTCTGAAGGCAATTTCAGTGTGCTGACTTCATGAAAGTGGCAGTCCAAATCACATGAAATGTCTGGAGACAGTCTATGTACAGGAAACTCAGATACCTGAGACGCAGCTGGTCTCAAATTCTGTCGCCTGAGGCGTCGGATCGATCTATATGACTTGCGGAGACTTAGGATGTTGGTCTGTATGTGCACTCCGTCCTCATCTGCAAACGAGGGTGCATCAGTGTGAAAAGAATGCGGCTGCAGATCGTAAAATGAAAGCTCAGCTACAGCAGGTGCCTCAGTCAATGCCTCACGAGCATCACTGTGATCAGAAAAATGTACACGGACGCACTCAGAGCATCCAGATACAGCACAACCCCGTACTGTGCGGTACTCCCCAAATGCATCAGGGTACTTGTCCCGCAAAATTCTCTGAGAATACACAAAATCATCACGATCACACTGATCCCATCCCCGCTGGTCTTCCTCACTGCCGTGAAACGAGACATCCTGCGAAAGGCCTGCTGGGTACGCCCAGCGGGACAATGCATCAAGTGCCTCGTTGTCCTCCCCTTTACGATACTGTATTACTAAATTAAACCTACTGAGGAACTCGTGCAATCTCCCCCTTCGTCCCGATGGGCCGGTGACGGTACACAAGTGCTCTTTATACCAATGTAAAATACTACTGTGGTCTGTACATACCAATACTTCCTGATTACCAATCCAGCTCTGAAACTTCAGTAAACTCCATACTACAGCATACATATCTTTCTCGCGCACAGTCCAACCGACTTGTCCCACCCCCGTTTTTTTGTGTGTCTTGGACGTCTTACTCCGTTGTAGTTTACGCGAGAAAAAAGATACTGGGTGCCACTGACCATCATCCTGCTCCTGTTCAAGCACCGCGCCGATGGCATAGTCGGAGGCATCCGTACTTATGCGCCACCGTGCATCAGGCTTGGGCAGGTCCAGTTCAACTTGCTCTATCAAGGACGCCTTAATGGCCTGGAAGCCCTCCCGCATGGCAGGAGTCCAATCAATGGCTGCCTGTTCCGGGGTAAGCTTAACACGCTTACGCTTTTTCTTGGGTATTCCCCCAGGGATCAGTGGTCTCCCCTGGCGCCTCTACATCCTCATAAAAAGGACAAGCAAACGTTGCATGCACTCAAGGCGGTGGTGCGCGATCGCAGCAGAAGAATATAAAAAATCACGAAAAAGACGCACAACCAGCAAAAATAAAGCGCAAAATCGATTTTTCCGACCTCAGAAACCCCCAGAAACATTTTACGCCGCTGTTTGGCGATGTCGAAAAATTTAGCACACTCACAGAAAAAGCAGAACAACAGAGTCGCGACGGCGACGAAGTTGAGCGTTGCATGCCCCAAAACACCTAGCAAAGTGCGTGCCCTAGGCGCTAGGGACTTGCACGCGCTCCAACAACAAAGAAGAAGATTAGAGGCGAGAGTAGGGCCAAAACGTTGCGTGCCCCAAATCACTTAGCAAAGTGCATGCAATAGGAGTAGGGGACTTGTGCGCGCCCCAACACCAACCAAAGAGTGAGTGGCATATGCCGCCATGCATGCATTAAAACACGCTTACTCTTGGGCGTCGCAAAAAACAAAGAGTCCAAGACAAAGGGAATAAGTAGCGTGGGAGTCCCAAGGTACAACGAGTAAGTACCTTGTACCGCCTTGCAAACATTAAGACACGCTTACTCTTGGGCGTCGCAAAAAACAAAGAGTCCACAAACCGTGCCTCCCATCCCCTAACACGCCGTATAGGTAAAGACAACCGCATCACGAGCGGCGCGTAAACACCGAAGAAATGGATAACTAACACGCCACACCCTCCGAATTGCACGCTTCCTCTTCCTTTGTCCTTCTCCATGTACCTCCCCACCCACCTTTGAGCCCATTAAGACACGCTTACTCTTGGGCGTCGCAAAAAACAACGAGTCCAAGACATGAAGAATAAGTAGCTCAGCATGAATGCATTAAACGAACACGCCTACTCTTGGGCGTCGCAAAATACAAAGAGTCCGCAAACCAACGGTTAAGTAGCTGTAACGGCAGCAGTGACAGCACTGAATTATACACTGATGTGATCAGAATTCCAATGATTCTCAGATGTACATTAGTGCAGTAAATTTTCCGTTCTGTTTCATGTTTTCCGTTCGCCGCCAGATGTCGCCTGTGAGCGCGCGTCGAGTCGCATTTGTCTATCGTGATTTCCCAATCGGATTTATTTAAATTATTTCGAATGATTTCACGATGTGTCATTAATTGCGATGAATGCGCATTGAGATTCTATGTCTGCTCCATTTTTGTAGACCGGGTTTTCGTACCTTTCATATTCCACCATGGAGTTCACTGGACCTTCAAGTGCTTTGCATATGTCGCTCCCAGAGGCTGGATATGGGTCCGAAGAGGGTTATGTGGGTTCGGAGATATCAGGGGCAGTGTCGGGCGTTACGACCCCTGGGGCATCAAGGCTACAGGCTTCGCAGTCACAACAAAGATCAACCACTATGCAGCGGTTACATGGTAGCAGAGGAAATCATGACTCTGCTTCTGGAATCTCCACTGACACTCTGAGATCATCGGACTTTAGCGGGGCTATTACTCCTTCTGGGTCGCTGCGTGTTCCCCCCGAGGTTACCTTCGTAGCATCTCCCCAACAAACCGAGAATCATCCGTCAGAGTGCCCTTACTGTGGCCATAAACATTGGCCTGGTGTTCACACTTGTGCTGAGTGTTGCATGAACGCCCCACCCAACCTTAAACCCGGTCGAGAATCTCCCTCCTCGAGTGAATCTGGTTCCTCCTCTCACGCTTTGCCTGATCTGGAAGACAGCAGCAGCGAAGGAGAGCAGTCTGAAGCTGAAATTAGTGGTGATTACTGGGAAAACCACTTTCAGCAGATCTGGAATGAGGAATTCCTGCACAGGCAGAATTGGCTGCTGGCTGAGGCGGGCTATCGTGGCCGCCTGAGGGACTGGTTCCGGGCGTCGTGCCAGTTCCTCAGGGACAGCGGCCGGTCAAGATTTGATGCCCAATTGCAGGAGCAAGAGGACTGGGAGGAGTTGATGGACCAGTTCGATCACCAGGCAGCAGTGATGGTGCAGATGGCCATCATCGCCGAGGAGAGACGCCAGAATCTGCGTCAGCAGCCTGGTCCGTCAGCCGCCTGGAGTCGGAACGACGACGAGGTCGATGAAATGAGGTGTGATTCGACGCATTCTCACCTCTCCAGGGAGCAACTGTCCAAGCTTCCTGACTCCAACTCCAGTGTTGACAGCTGGGTTGATGAAGTCAGAAGCAAAGGAAAAGGTACGAGATGCCCTTCCTGTGGCGAATGCGCCAAGGACTGCTCCTGTCGAAGGCAGATTTCGTCGCTGGAGAACAAGGTGAAGGAGCTGAAGAACGCCGCCAAGGAGAAAAAGAGGGATGATGACAGCAAGTGGAAGGACATGGAACAGAAGTTGGAGAAGCTTACAAATCTGGTACAAAATCTGAGCACTACTGGGCTCACTGGACCAGCGCCTACAATGGCAAGCCACCCAGCACCTACCTCCTCAGCTGCACCCACATCCACGCCTTACGGCGTTCCACATTCTCCAGCACCCCCAGCTTTTACTGGCCACCATCCAACTTTTACTGGAATTTCTGGTATCCCCCCTACTGGATTTACAAGTCCAATTGGGTTCAATCTGGGTACTGAAGGAGGAGAATCTTCGTCAGGGAAGTCCGTACTGTCCGTGGGTACTGTCGGAGATATTGATGGAGAAGCAAGGACCACTGTGAAGGAGCGATCCATGGCCTTGAAGAAGAAGGACCGGCAGCAGAAAGAAAACGAGGCAAAAATCAAAGAAAAGCAGAAGAAATTGCAGGAGATGAAGATGCATCAAGCTCAACCAACGCCGTTCGTGCAGCCTACTGTGGACCAGGCGTTGCTGGCGGCCGCAATTGCGCAGGCACAGGCCATGGGGGGCGCCGCAGTCAATCCAGTTTTCGTCAATCCGGTCGGCACAGCCACCAACTTCAACCTGGACCACTTGCTGAACCCTTTGCATATGAGGCTGAGAGGGTCAGTGATGAAGCAGCCGAAGTTCTCAGGACATCCCAATTACTGGGCGTCCTTCGAGAGGCAGTTCGTGGTGTGGCGGCAGACCGAGAAGCTGGACAAGGAGCTCTGGATCCTTGGGTTGATGGATTGCTTGACGGGCAAGCTCCGAGAGAGCACATACAATCTGTATGTGGAGCGGCAAAATCAGGGGAATCCCCTGACGTATGAGGAACTGTACCGCAGCCTGAAGAAGAAAGGGTCTCGACTACCTGAAGATCATTACAGGAACCGTTTGGAGAACTTCAGGGCGATCAAGAAATTATTTCTGGAAGAGATCCAAATTGCAAGGCAAGATTGGGAGTTTTTGGTGCAAGAGGCGGAGAACTCTGGAGAAGGACTTTCCGAAGGCGAAATGAAGAAGATCCTCCTGAGCAAGCTCACGCCGGAGACCAAGCAGAAGATCAGGGACTGTCAGGCGGACCAAAAAGTCCTGGGCAACTGGGTTGAAGTCCGAGGATTACCAGAAACTATGGGAAAAATGGCTGTTCGTGAGTTGCTACACTCTATCAGTGCTACTGGATTGAAGGATATCACTATTCGTGAGGGCAGATGGAGAGTTGGTTTCCACGATTCTGAACAGTCGGAGTTTTTCTGCAGCATGGTGGATGGAAAAGTGAAGTATAAGGGAACAGTTTTGAGGGTACGACCATGGATCTTCAGTTATGGGGTCGAGCAGATCTGGGACCAACTTGAAAAGTATGCAAACTTAGAACGTCAGAAGTCCCAGGATGCACATGGCTTCGGAGGCAAGGTCAACGCCGTTGGTGAGAAGGGATGCTCTGTGTGCATTGCCCTTGGAAAAGAAGGTCGAGCGGCGACTCACACGACCGCAGATCACAGGTGGACGCCCTCAGATCTCAAAACAGTTCAGTCCAAAATGGATGGAAAGGGAAATTCTCCCAAAAATCCCCAGCAGGATGGAGCACGAGATGCTGACCAACATGGAAGGGGAAAGGGTAAAGGGCAGTCCAAAGGAAAGAACAGAGACTGGACACCAAAAGATTACTCGCAGCAAGGCGGAGATCCAAGCGACTCAAGATGGACCGATTCTGGTGGAAAAAATGGTGGAAAAAATGGGCAAAAAGGTGGAAATGGCAAAGGAAAGTCCGGGAATCAAGATGATTCCAAGGTGAATGGCAACCCCCTGTACGCGGAGACGCCAGCGAACAAGACCTTCGGCAACAATAAGGATACTGGAGGCCGAGGCAAGGGCGGATCCAACGAATCCAACCCCAATTCCAACACCTCCAACAACAAAGGCCAAGGAGGTAAGAAAGGTGGTAAGGGGAAATCATTTGGAGGTCGTGGACGCGGAAAAGGAGTGAATGCTGTCGAAGCAGGAGAAGAATGGGTTGACGAAGGACAAGTACAGGACGTGCAGGCGAACGACGAAGAAGAATGGCAATAGGGAAGCCAACTTGACCCAAATCCCAACACTGGGGTTGAGTGGCAGGAGGAAAAACCCATCAGGGTAGTTGGGGCGGTGGATGGACGCTGCTGGGATCGACTGGCGCGGTCCTCCGGCCTCCTGTACCCTGCCTGGGTCCTCAGCGCTGTCCGGCGAGGCAAGCAGCGCCAGTTTGTCTGCTGGATCCAGGTCAGATCGACGGATGGTAAGGTTAAACTTGCCAGATGTCTGATCGACAATGGTTCAGAGGTGAACCTGGTGAGAAAAGGCTTTCTGCAGGAGGATGAGACGAAGATGTCCTCCACCCCTGTACAGCTGGAGGGAGTCAGCGGACATCGCCTTGACGGTGGCGACAGAGAAGCAGAATTGGCGGTCAGATTGGTGAAACAATCAGTCTGGAGTGTGGAAGAGACGGTCACTGAGGAGTGGTTTGCTGGAAAATTCTATGAAGCCAGCATAAAGTATGATTTATTCCTGGGTCAACCCTGGCTTCACGCCCACCGTGTGTCGCCCATGGGACACAGGACATGCTTCCTCCAAGATCCGTCGACCACCGACCCGTCCGAACTGTATTATCTGCACCCATATTGACGCGTTCCCGTGGGGGGCCGGCCACGGGACGCTGCGGTGGACACACGCAAGTGAGCAGGCAGGCAAAGCACTACGCTCACAAGGGCATCAATGCGTTGTCATGTGACAAAGCGTTTCAGAATCCTTGCCACTCTGCAAAGAGGGAACGAAAGTATGTACAGCAACACATCAGGATATGTACACATGGGGTTAAGACTGGACTGGGGTAAGGGCATCAAGGGACAATAGACACTCAGTCCCAACTCATATCCCAATCCCAGGTCCGACCCTCTCAGTGGCTGGTAGGGGCGGGGGCTCAAACACAACCCATGCCCTGCTCAGTCCGGACCCTGAAACCCTGCCAAAGGGAGAGGTGTCCCGCCCAGCCACAGGCGAGTTCCTCGAAACCAATGGGCTCCAAGGCCAACCAACAGTGGCTCCCTATGCTCCCTTAACGGCAGGTCCCAACTCCTCCCTGAACCAGAGATATGGCCCCGCCATTATCACCCAGGAGTTGGTAGCTGAAAATGGGCTGTTTCAGCCCAAACTGAAATTAACTCAAAAATCCCCATAATCGACCCCTCGTCCGGACCCGCCAGAGGTAGGGACGAGGCAACTAAACCTATGCCCTTCGAGTACAAACTCCTTGGAGCCCTCACCCAATCTGGTTCCCTCTGAGGTTCCGGCATCAGGGCAACACGGATGAGTCAAGTGGGGTCATGATGCCAAAATTACCAAAATTGGCGTCATTCCCACGCGTGGCTCGCCCGGCCAAAGTAAGGGCAATGGCTCACAGGGTAGGAGGCAGGACCTAGGACTTTTATCTGAGTGCACCACTTGAAGTTAGGTCCGGGCTCCCTATGGGCTTAGAGAAATGGGGCCGCCAATTGACCACACGGAAGGGGGAAATTGGGGTCCCAAAATGGGGTCATTTTGGCTGCTTGAAATGAGCCAAGATTCGGTGTGCTCCCAATTGTATATCTCCACGCCGGCTTGGAGATCGGATCCGCCATCCCATACGCGATCCACCGGGAGTCCAATGGAGACTCCTATGCCCTTGGATCTCGAAGATCTCCATGCCACTCGGCGTGGTGACGATCCCAATTGGGTCCACAAATGTCAAAATTGCAAAATTGCCCACCCTCACTTTGGGCTAGGGCCTTAACGAAGGTGGCTCCACTTCGCCCACGTGGTGTGTGGACCATGGGGACCATTACCCATAACACCCATGTCATATATGGTCCATTGGTCCATGCGTCCGGCGTGCACGAGGGTTAGAACATAGTGCACGGCGGGCAGCAAAAGTGGAAAATTGCTCAAATTAGCCAAAAATGCGCACACTCATGGTTAAGGCAAATGAGGCACATGCCCGACTCGGACCGGAGTGTGCCATAGGATTGGTATCAAGTCATGTTGGTCCAACATATCTTTTGGGCGTCGCCCAACTCCTCCAATATTGGGAATGGCAGGGTCGCCAAGTGAGCCCATGATTTGGGATAGTCCCAAATCGCCAACATGGCGGCCCCGGTATGCCAAGCCTAAGAGGAGTTATTCGCCGGGTCCAAGATATGTTGGGCACCGAAGTATGTACCCTCATATCATACTTGGGTCATGATGTCAATTGAGCGCAACGTTGAGATACACGGTCGCCACTTGACATCATGACGGGCCAAAAATGGCAAAATTGGCACAAGCACACACAAAAGTGCCTTGAAAGGTGCATAATTATATTATAATATCTTCGGCTTGGATCGTGCAATCACTTAATCCTTCTAAAAACAATGACTTGACACCAATGACCTTCGATCCCACATATGTGCTCCACTTGGGGCGCCTTGAAAGGTTACGAGCGCTACTTCCCAAGTGGGCACATGAAAATATGGAAAATTGCAAAATACACACCTTGCTCCCAACGCATCGCTTCGGGATCACCACACAAGCTTCCCTTCACGAAGGTTAGGCTTGCAATTGATTGTGGGGAGTATGGAGAAGGGGCTTGCACAATATGAGGTCCATTGGCGGGCTTGTCTTGGAGCAATGGACCCGCCAAATGGGCACGCAACACAACACATGGCACATACCACATATTGCCCAAAAAAGCAGCTCCCACCACGATATGTCATGCCCCTCCAAAGGCATAACTTTGTGTCAATCGCTCATAGGAACTCAAGGAGAGTTCCCATGCAACACCAACACTTGCGCGCTACACTCGAAAGTTATCTTAACGCACGCAATGTCATGGCCAAAGAGTTATAACGCAAACTCTACCCTCTTGACCATGATCCATTACACTAGCGCGCACGTGTGGAAACGCAAGGCATATGATGCTTCCTAAAATACGTCGGGAGTATTGTGAATACATCCCACGTTTCCTTATTGTCATTCCTCGCAAACAACACGAGATATGACCTTCACAAGTGGCCTCACGAATCAACTTTGTTTTGCCCATATCTTTGAGACAAATGGGGGGCAAGAGAAAAGGAAAGTTGATTCGTGCATAGGGAAGCACGTAGGTCCACTCGAAGGAGGTCAAATCAAGTGCGGGGATGTCGAAGTCGAAAATCCCATTTCGACATCCTGAAAAATTCGGATTAAGGTTGCGAGTATTAATTATGAAAATTGCGGAAGCATCCATGCAGTTCCTGGCGACTTTGGAGCCTTCGTGACGGATTGCGTTAAAATTTCCATTATAAACAGTTAAACTGGCGGTTACGGTAAAGTCGCGAACCAACCGCCAGCAGTCAAAACAGTGAGTATCAGAACGGAAGCGTAAAAATTGACGGAAACAATATGAAAATAAAACCCTGTTGATTCCTGATATTCTGATACACAAATCTCCGCTGGCGGTGCATCGGTTGCCGATGCGGGGCTTCACGGCACGGAACACGCCGTACATGGGGTTAGTGGACCGGAGACCGGTTGTATGCCGTAACCTGGCCATGGGGTTCTGGGTACCGCTTCACCCCCCTCCTTAGAGCAAACCCTGGGGGGGCTCGATAACACTCATGCATGGCAGCGGGTACCCAGGACCATCCTCTGAAGGGAGGGGGGTGTCACATCCTCACTTCAGTAAGTCACAGTAAGATAGGTACGATGCCGTATAAGCTCGTAGCACATGTATAGTATCAAGTATCAAGTATCAAGTCCCGGGTCCTGGCGGCGATTGTTCGGCATCCAAAGGACCCGTTAACCCATACCAGGCGCACCGGGTGCCGGCTGCTACGGTCACCACCACAGTGGCAGTGGCATACACGGCCAACATAGGCGACACACGACGACCGAGGTGGTCCCACAAGTCGAGAGCGACCACAAAGATCCATCAGGCTACCCGAAGCTTCCCAAGGCCCGCCGACTCGGGAGAGTCCCCACGGGTCCTTCCTCGGGCGCACCATGTCCATATCCATACGACGCGAGTCCAGAGTGCCATAGTCGAACTCCTTACGAACCCCAGATCGTAAGGGAACTCCTCCTGAAGGGATCGGGCATCAAGGCCGTCTTTTCCCTCGCCCTACTGCCACGAAGGCCATACATGAGGGAGTCCTCATGCAGTGTGGGCGGAGGCGTCGACTCCTCAAACCACCAGTTTCCCAGGCAGACTGACCGAGGTCAGGAGCACCGGAGGCCGCCATCCGAATGCAAGTGCGTCTGCGAATCGGTAGGCTCACACTGGGACTGACAGTGGCGGACCGCTGGGAGTGTAGTCAGGCAACTGGGCTTCCCGCCTGGCGCCATCAGGATCTCCACACACACAGCGAATAGGGCAACACGGTATCACGAGCACTCAAACAGTAGAATCTGTAATCAAGTACTGGTCCAGGCTGGACCAGGCTGTATGAACATGTACACGGCGACTCAAGGCGCCTCTGTATCCCGATTCGTGGTGAAAAACAGTCCATCCCTCAGCGATGGGCTGACGACACTTAACATACAAATGCACATATCCTGGAGGGCAGAAAAGCAAAACAAGCCAGGTAAATAGGCGCGTAAACACACTCTGGACAGAGTGCCAAACCACGCCACGGTCAGGATAAGGCAAATGCAGGAGGGTGGACGGGAAAACGCCTGAGTTCAGGCCATATATAGTCTGCAGACACACGTCGACTGGTCTGGATCCCGCAAATGCCATGGGACCAGACCACACACCAGAAATCGCAATGCCGATGACAGCGGCATCCGTTGCGCAACGACGTATGGGCTTCAAGGCCCCAAGAGCTCAGAAAAATGAAGGTCAGTCGCCCTACCTGGTTTCCCAAGGATTCAGCAGGGGGGGTGAGTGACGAATAGAAGAAGAGAGGGGCCATCCTCCTCTGGATTCAGCAGGGGGGGGTATATGGCCACTCTGTCACCGAAAGATGGAAGAGAGCAAGCAAATAAGGGACGATTCGTCGGCCTCACAAGCGCTCAAAACGCATCAGGGGAGAGCTCAGGGCGCTGATCAGGCACCCCTGGCTGCAATCGCCCGGGTGAGTGCTGCCAAGTCCGAAACGTGGATCTTGGTCTTGTGCTTGCGGATGTACTCCATGAAGGGAGTATTGACCCGCGGCACAAACGAGGAGACGGGTTCCCAGGTGTCGTGGGACGGCCCATAGCCTCGCCAACGAACCTTGAACTCCAGACCTCCGGGTGCCGAGGCCTTCGGACGCTGAGCCAGGATCTTCTCGACAGTATAGTCGTCCTGCTCAGCATAGTCGTCGTCCGAATCGGCCTCATGCTTGGCGTAGTCCAGGGACACATGCCGGCCACGGAGGTCGGGTTCCCGCACATGGAGTTGACTCTCGTGGCGCTCCCAGAACTGTCCGTGACCCACCTTGATGCGGTAGGTGTCCTCACCAATCCTGCGGACCACCTCGCCGGGTGTGAACCAGGTCTTGGTGCGGTGGGTGCCCATGGGGCGGGGTCTGATCACCCACACCGGGTCTCCCACCCTGAACTTCTGCGCTGTCGAGCTTGGGGCGGACTTCTGACGCTCAGCATGCTCCTTCTCGAGCTGCTGGCGGATGTCCCGCGTCGTTTGCTCTTGCCGCGCGAAGAATTCCTTGGCATCCATAGCCATACCATCACCAGACAAGGGAAGTCCCCTACCCAGGGGGTCCCTGCCGAACAGAATCTGGTGAGGGGACAAACCGCCCGGTGTGGGGGTGTCATGATGGGCCTTCAGAGCAGGCCACATCTCCTCAAACCAGTTCCGACGTGGATTGGTGACGTGGATCTTGCGCAGCTTCTCGAACAGCTGCCGTCCAGCCACTTCAGCACGGCCGTTAGACCGGCTGAGATAGGCGACGCTCTTGGCATGACGTATCCCCATCAGGGAACACATAGCCTTGAACCAGCCACCAGTAAACTGGGGCCCTCGGTCACTGCAAATGGTGCGGGGGATGTCAAAGACGGTCAGCCAATGACGAATCATCATGACTGCCACCTCCTTGGCAAGCAACCCCTTTTTGCGTGCCGGAACGGCTACAACGTAGCCGCTGTGACGGTCCACACAGAGAACCACACAGTCAAAGGTCTCCTTGCCAATGTGCACTTCGGGCATGGAGAAGACGTCCATGGCCACGCTCTCCATGGGCTGGTCAGGAACCGGGGTCCATTGGGGTTCCCCCTTGACGTTCCGGTTATCGGGATTGCAGGCCTGGCAGACCGAACAACCCTTCCTGACCTTCTTGATGGCGGTGTAGAGAACGATATGGTCGATCTCGAACCGACGCTGCATGTCAAGGGCTTGCTTCTTGACCCCTGGGTGCAGCATGTGGTGGTGCCAAGCTTCACACAGCTCGAGCACCCGGGACTCTGGGACTAGCAGCTTACCATTCCGGTAGAGCTTGCCATCTTCCTCAGTCAGCCCCTTTGGCCACTTCTGCCCGTCATCAGGGTCGGTCACAGCCCTATACTCGGCCGCAAAGGCCTCAGACTTGGCGTAGTCGTCTGTCCAGTCGTCCTGGAGGCAGGACTCCGGGAAGAGGTGCTTGTCGGACTCAGCTCCCTCGGGGGCGAGTACTCTGACCGCTCTGCTCACCCTCGTTGCGAGGGGGGCATCCGCGGCCATGACGACGAAGCATTTAGCACCCTCCTCCTCCATCAGGCGCTCCATTTCGATGATCCTCTTGGCTTCAGCGGTCTCAGCCTCATCGCCATGGGCAGAGATGTCCTGCATGCCCTTGCTGGCGGGATAGGCCCACCTACTGAGACAGTCCGCCACGGTGTTATCCTTTCCAGGAATATACACAACCGTAAGGTCGAACTTGGCCAAGGTCTCGTGCCATCTTGCCCGTCGGGAGGCAGGACCTGAGGGGGTGTCCACGTGCTCCTTGTGCCACGACTGCAGACTCTGATGGTCGGTGCAGACGGTGACGGGATGGAGGGCTATGTACCCAGCCCATTTCCTGAGAGCCATGACGATGGCATACGCCTCTTTTTCACGGGGCGTCCACGTCCGTCTCTGGCCTTCCGCCAGGACTCGGCTCCATAAGGCCACGGGCACGTGCCTCCCGTCGTCAAGCACTTGCTCCAACACAGCGCCAATGGCGTAGTCGGAAGCGTCGGTGCGCAGGACGAACCCTCGGTCGGGATCCACGAGGTGCAGACCCACTGCGGATAGCAGCGCCTGCTTCATCCCCTCAAAGGCACGGTCGGACTCTTCAGTCCAGACCAGAGCCTTCTTGGACCCCTTCTTGGTCTCCTCTCGGTTGCCCTTGAGCATGGTCGTCATGGGGGCTGCATACTCGGCATACATTTTGATATACCCCGAGTAGTAGTTGCAGAACCCCAGATACGCCCGTAGCTCAGAGACCGTTTTGGGCTTTTCCCAGTGCTCAATCGCCGCCACCTTGCCAGGTATGGGCTTTCGCTGCCCGTTCCCGACTACGTGGCCAGCGAAGACCACCTCGCTTACCGCAATGGTGGCCTTGTCACTGCTGCCCGTGAGTTTGTGCCGAACCAGAAGGTCCAGCACCCGAGTGACGTCCCTCTCGTGTGCCTCCAGGAGCTCCTCGTAGCTCATGCTGGGGTCCCCGGGCGCGATGATCACGTCGTCCACGAAGGGGTCCGCACAGTCGCGCACCGGCTCAAGCAGGTTCTCCAGCATCCGCTGAAAAGCCGCATTGCCGTTGGTAACGCCCATGGGCATCACCTTCCACTGGAGAGGTCCAAGTGGGGTGCTCATGGCTGTGCAGGCACGGGACTCCTCGGCGAGAGGCATCTGATGATAACCATGTTTCAGGTCAATCACCGTGAAGATCCTCCGCCGGTGTTGCTTTTGCAGCATATCCTCAATGAGGGGCAGCGTATAGCTGTCGTGCTGCGTTTGGGCGTTCAGGCCGCGGTAGTCGACCACGAGCCGCCACTCACCGGCAACCTTCTTGGGGACGACGAAGCAGGGAGAGGCCCACTCGGAGTGGCACGGCTCAAGCCAGCCTCTCTGGATGAAGTCACGGAGGATCTTCTCCATGGCCTCTTTCCTCTCGCCCCTCAGGGCAAACTCCCGGTGCCGATACACACGGGGGTCCTGCTTCAGTCGTATCTTGGCCTCGCCATACGGTCCACGCACCGGTGGGGGGAACACAGGTTTTCCGCTGAAGAAGGTCTCACCATACTTCTGCTTCAGCCTGGCCCTCAATGCCTGGATCTTGGGGCAGTCATCGGACTCCGCCTTGGCTTTTCCGGGCACTTGAACCACGGAGCTTACTTGAGGGGTAGCTACTCCGCTCGCTTTCGGCTCAGGTGGTCTTCCCAGGTGGCCCAAAGGGCCATCTCTGGTCTTGCCTCGGAACAGATCGCCGTAGGTGGGTGGGTTACCGCCAGGCGGCTCGTCTTGGCTGGACATGTGATCCAGCACCCTCTGTACGAAAGTATTCCCGTCATAGGAACCGGAGACGATTGAGTCCACTTCCCACCAGGCTTTGTCCTGGCCCTTGCCCTCACGCTGGTTTCCCCAGTCGTGGAAGGGCTGATCCATATACCCCTGAACCAGATCCCATTCCTCTTCAGTGAGGGGGTCTTCCGATTCCGATTCTTCGATGTCAACAGGGGGAACCGCAAAGCATTGCCGCCAGGGCTCTGCTATGATGCGGTTGACACACACGAAGTCCGTGGTATCGGCCTGATCAAGGCCCCCATCCACATAGTGGAATTCTGTTGGCCATCTCTGGGGTGGCATGGGCTGTCCCTTAGCGTCCTGATAGACACTCTCTCCAGCCGGTAGGACGACCTTGTTTAAGGTCATGTTGGTCAATGAGGCTACCCAATGTCGGGTACTCTCCTCCTCGGTGCATCCCATAGGAACAACCAGCACTGCCTTGGAGCGGTCCTTGCGAATCTTCGCTATCGCTCTTGGAATGTCCCAACGGGGGCAATGGATCCACATCAATCCCTGATGCGGACCCCAGTGCTTCTTCCACGCGGAGTCCTGAGCGCTCCAGTACTTCTCACACACCCGCAGATGGGCGGAGGTTCCTGAAGAGAACGCATCCAGGGCCAGATCCGACGCTCCCAGGTCCGCGACCACTCGGTTCGCCACTTCCGGCCTTACGCCGTACTCCTGGTTTGCTGGCCCAGTGGGCTCAGTGTCCAGCGCGGCCACTTCGAGCTGGTTGCGTTCGGGGTGGATCCATTGGCACTCCCCATGGTGCTCAGGTGACGAAAGCCACGAGAGTTGGTCGTCCTGGTACAGGGTCATGGAGGCCTGGGCCCGGAGGACGCCGGAGTCCGTCTCCATCATGAAGTCGTACCCGACGATCATGTCCCAGTTCATCTCGGCCTCGTAGAAGCGACCGTGCAGGAGGATTTCCTTGCCGAGGTCTGGGCGGCTCAGCTCACGATGGTTCACGAACTGCAGCCCAATGGCCGCTTCCTTCGTGCCTCCCACCATGTACTGGCCGTTCGCCACCTTCAGCCTGACAGGCTTCCGACCGTCGGTCAGACACTCTGGTGGAAGTAGGCCAGCCTTGACCAAGGTGACTTGAGCTCCCGTGTCGACCAACACGTCAAAAACCTTTTCCACTTCCCCGCATAGGGCACGGACCTTAAGATGCAACTGCCGCTCGCGACCGACACGGCGCACGGCGTGCAAACTCAGGATCTCCGGCCGTTCCAGAAGCTCCACAAGCGACTGGTGCAGGTCGTGGACAATGGGCTCAGGCTGCCCATCTGCAGCATCCAGCTGCGGTCCGGGTGATCCTCCGATACTCTCGGATAGATCCTGTAGTACATCAAACACATTCTTGGTCGCGAAGGACGGACGGGTGCAAGGGTTCGTGCCTTCACTTGCCCTCACCCTGCCTCCGCGACTGGGTGCCAGACCGGGCCTTCCGCCCGCGGCAGTCCCCTTGTGCTTATCGACTCCCGACTGGGATGGTTCGGCGCTTCCCACGTCACCATCCTGCGACCGCCCTAGCTGGGGCCCTTGGCTGCAGGGGCTCCGCTAGGGGGCGTCGGTTGTGGAAGAGGGGGTGTTCTCCTCGGCCTCAACGTCGTTGACGCCCTTCTTCCTCCTCTCACTACGAGTAGGCTTCTTGTCCTTGTTCTTGTTCTGGTTGTTCTGGTTGTTCTCCTTGTTCTTGTTGTCCGACCTGGGGACCCAATTCCGCTTGATCTCCTGGATCTCCTTGGCCAACTCGGTCCCCACCGACGACATCAGCTTGGCCAGCTCGTCCTTGTCCACCTCCATCTTGGCTTCCCGGATACCCGCGGGCGCACGCTTCTTCGACCCGTGCGCCTTCTTGTAAGCCTCCGTGTCGGCCTTGTGGACAGGGCATGTTCGGTGGTCATGGTTGAAGCCTTTCTTCCTCCCATAACACACGAAACAGCCCTGAGGGTGAGCTCGTATGAACTCCCCAAAGGACAGCGGAGGGTCGCCAATGCGGCGAGGGTCCCTCTTCTCCTGCTTCCTCCAACCCTGCTGCAGGGGCTTCCAGTTTCCCGGCTTGCTCCCCGCGTTCAGGTTCTTGGCCACAAAGGCACAAACGGCCACTTCGGCGGGCTCATCGTCGTCGTCATCGTCGGAGAGAGTCTCATCGCCGCCGGCTCCCGCTGGGTCCATGGCATCTTCCCCGCCAGGTCCCTGGCCAACGTAGTTGACGTCGCGGTCGCCGGGCCTCAACCCGCGGGTGTGGTGGAGGTTTCGGTACTCCTTGAGTACTTCCTCGCCAACCCACTCCAGGATCTCGTCGCAGCTCATCCGCGCCGGGATGGGCTGCAGACGGATGGTCTGGCCGCTCAACTCACAATCGTCAAGGCGCCACATCGCGGTCTTCTCGCGATCGCCCGAGACGGTGATGAGAAGAGCGTTCCGCAGGGAGTGCCGTTTGACATCCCGGGCCACGTTCTTCTTCGCCCAAGCCACCACGTTCGTATGATACTCCTTTGGGAGCATCATCTTGACCGTGTGGTTGGACTTGGCCCTCTTGGATTCCTCCTTGGTGACCCTCTTGATCCATGCTTCCGGCAGCATGGAGAGCAGGCGAGCCTGCTCGTCACCCTCGTTCCAATCCTCCACGTTGCGGCGGAAGAGGGTGTATTTCCCTCGGAAGTCTCGCCACTCTCGTAGGCGGATCTCCCGTCCATCATGCTCAAGCTTGATGGACTTCCAGCGCTTGGCCGCCACCTGCGGAGCGTCCACCCGCTCCTGCTCGTTGAGCCACTTCTTGGCTTCCTTGAGGGTCTTGATTTTCCCCTCCTTGGTCGCCATGAAGTATAGCTCTCCGAGCACCTCCGGCAGGCGGTACCTGAACCGTTTGAAGACATACTTCTCCGCATCAGCGGGAGGCAGGTCTTCAGTGACGGTCAGCCCCCAATCGTCCAGCTTCTCCAAGAAGCGGTCGAGGTTGAGGGGGTTGCCGTCGTACATGGGGGGCTTGATGTCCTTCAAGTCTTCCCACACGGCGGCATCCGCGGCCTTAGAGACCATGAACGCCGGCCGCGAGGTCGACCGAGGTTCCCATCGGCCTCGCCCACGGACTCCCACGGCTGCCACGTCCATCTCCTCCATGGAACCCCTGTGGCTACGCCGCGGTTCCTCCACGTACGCTGAACCAAAATGTTCACGCCGTACTGCATCCATGTACGCATCCTCATCACGGCGCCGGCGGCTGCGTTCAGCGGCCTCCCGTCGTACACCACGCGGCGGGCTGATGTCGAACTCCTCCAGGTCCAGGTCCAGGTCCTCACCTTCGCCGACATCCCACTCCACGTCTCCTCTGGGGACCTCGTCCCTGAGTCCACCATAACGTCCTCCTGCCATTGGGATTGGCACCGGGCCAGGTGGTCGCCCAGGTGGTGGTGCGGGGCGCCGGGGGCGTACCGGTGTCCGCGGTGGAGCACGGCGGTTGCGGTACTCCGCGCTGAGCCACTCATCACGCCATTCCTCACTGCCACTGCCGGGCGGCACGCGCTCGTTGCGGCGGCCCGCGCTGTGGTGAGAGGGGGCGGTGAGAGAGGGGGCACTGGCACTGGGGCGACTCCTGGGAGCTCCGCCGGGGGCGTGGGGTCTGCCTGGACCTGGTCCGGGTCCCCAGCCGTCGTCCGACGAACCAGACTCCAGGGGTGGGTGGTCGCTGCCGACGCTCCCGCGGGCTTCCAGCGCGTCCAACCTCTCCTGCAGGCCGCTGACGACGTTGGTCAGCGACTTGGTCTCGGCCCTGGCGATGTCCAGGTCCTTCTGCGCGCGCGCGGCGACCGTGGAGATGCGAGCCATCTCGCTCTTGCCCGTGTCTACCTCCAGCTCGAGCAACTGGACTCTCCTGCGGAGGTAGACAATCCACCGCCAGGTGGTATCCGGGTCGCCGTTCCCTGGTGGGTCGTCGGGGTCCCCAGGGGGTCCTCCAGGAGGGCCTCCGCCGGGTCCGCCCGGTCCAGGGGGTCCACTTGGTGGGCGTCCTCCAGGGGGTCCAGAAGGTCCTCCGCCAGGGGGTCCCGGTGGGTCTCCGCCGGGTCGCCTCGGTGGGTCCGAGGATGGGCGCTTCCTCGTGATGCCGAACTCCATGTCGTCATCCTCGTCCATGTCGCCCCACCTGGGCGTCTCGGTCACGGAGGACTCGGACCTCCGGTAGGGAGGAGGGGGATCCTCATCCTCACCTTCCGGTTCCATGGGGACGTCTCCGCCGCCTCCGCCCGTCCAAGCCACCACTTGGCGATGTCGACGGCCTCGTTCATCCCCGTCACTGGCGGTGAAGAAGGGGTCACTGTCGTGGGGGTGTCCACCCGTTGGCCTCCGCGGCCTCTCGGGGGTCTTCCCCTTGCCCTTCCTCCGTCGATGGGCGGTGTTGCCACTGCTCCCACTGCTGCCCGTGTCCGCCTCATCCAGCTTCATCCTGGAGGAGGCGTCCCCTTCGAAAAGCTTTCGAAGGGTCTCCACTCGTGATCCTCCCGGGGGAGTATCGCGGCGGAGTTTGGCCTCTGCCTCCTCCATGGCGGCGGCGGTGGCTGCAGCAGCTCGCGCTTCGGCTTCTTCCCGAGCACGAGCCGCCTCGGCTTCCCGGGCCTGCTGCAGCTGCGCCTTCTGCGCCTCCAACGCCGCCAGCTCCGCCTCCGTTTTGGCCTTCTTCTCAGCGACCTTCCGTCGCGCGGCCTCGATGGCTTCCTTCTTGGCGGCGTCCTCCTGGGCCTTAGCCGTCGCTTCGGCGTGGGCCCTTTCCTCCGCCTCCTTCTTTGCCCTCTCTTGGGCAAGCGCCTCTTCCAGCGCCTTCACCTCGGCCTCCTTGCAGGCAATGGCCTCCTGCGTCAGGCGGGGTTCCTCGTCGGCTGCCGCCAACTCACCGTTGACCTGGGCAGTTGCTGCCCCATGGGCGGCTACGGCCGTGAGTCCGGCCGCAATGGCCGCCATGGACTGGGTGTGGATGGCCATGCCATGCGCCCACTCCGCAGCCCCCTCCTGGGCGATGCCGGCGGCGCCCTCCACGGCAGCGCTGTACCCCTTGGCCCGTTGCCGGGCAACCCGACGGTTGCAGGGCACCCCACAGGCGCGCTCACAGGCGCGCGCCACGTCCCTTTCGGGAGCGAAGCTGCTGCTGGAGCTGGCCTGGTCGGCCGGCATCCTCCCGCGGTGGGCCGACTCCACGTCGCTGCTGGGGCCTGCTGGGGCCTGCCGGGCCCTCAGGAGCAGCGGACGGGGCTTGGCCTGGGTCTGCTTGGCGACTTGGATGTAGTCGCCAAGGGTGGTGGAGCCGGGGTGGTGACCACCATTGGCCCGTTGGGGACTGGGGGCTGGGGTTCCGCCCTTGGCGCCTTGGGCGGCTTCGGCGGCCAGGGACTCCTGGTACTCCCGCCACCTCCGGTCCCTCTTCTTGTCCCCGGCGGACCGCTTCTCCTTCCCCGGAGACGCGCTGCTGCTGCCCTGCAGCCTGCGCTCGCTCCCCGGTTCCGGGAAGTTCCTCTCGATCACGTCCCACAGGGAGACGTTGATCGAGGCGCCCGACGGGTACACGTTGGGCTCCTCGTCCTCCTCAATCCCGTCGGGACGCAGGCCTTCGCCGGGCCTGTCCGGCCGGGTCCACGTCCTCCAGCGCCTCTGCTGGTGGCGGTACTCGTACCCTTCCGCCCGCAGCCAGTCCTCCACGGCCTGCAGGCGGTCAGGGGCGATGTCCGTGCGGAGCTCGAAGCTCCTGGGCATGCCGCCTTCGCACTGGGGGTGGCTGTGGCGGTAGTGCTGGTCCCAAACCAACCCACGCAGCAGGCGTGCTGCATGGGGGTGGGGCCGCGGCCACGTCCTGCCCGCTTCCTGCCAATTCACCATGGCAGCGGGGGCGTGCTTGGTCTTGAGGTCCTTGGTGTGCACCCGTTCTACTCAACGAACTTGTGGTGGTTGTTGAGGCGGGTGCTGCAGCACTGGGCTGGATGTGCGGCTGGTGCTGGTCAGCCGGTGGTTGTGGAGGTGGTTGACGCGGCCTTGCTGGTCGGCCGATGGGACTCCGGGTCGGCCGATGGGGCTGATGCAGGAGTCCGGGTCTGTGCACCTCTTTCACGGTTGCTGCGCGGTCAGGGCGATGCTCTGGACGGCGCTGCGGGCTCCGTGACGAACTCGGCGCTGTCGCCGAGTGGCGCTGCGAGCCGCTGCGCTGCGCTGCGAGACGCTGCGCTGCGCTGCGAGCTGCGAGCTGCGCCGCGCTGCTGCGACGCGCTGCTCGGGGTTGGTGGCCCCGAGTGGCACGCGAGGGTTGGGTAACCCCGCGGCGGTGAAACGCTTTTGACGCGTTCCCGTGGGGGGCCGGCCACGGGACGCTGCGGTGGACACACGCAAGTGAGCAGGCAGGCAAAGCACTACGCTCACAAGGGCATCAATGCGTTGTCATGTGACAAAGCGTTTCAGAATCCTTGCCACTCTGCAAAGAGGGAACGAAAGTATGTACAGCAACACATCAGGATATGTACACATGGGGTTAAGACTGGACTGGGGTAAGGGCATCAAAGGACAATAGACACTCAGTCCCAACTCATATCCCTATCCCAGGTCCGACCCTCTCAGTGGCTGGTAGGGGCGGGGGCTCAAACACAACCCATGCCCTGCTCAGTCCGGACCCTGAAACCCTGCCAAAGGGAGATGTGTCCCGCCCAGCCACAGGCGAGTTCCTGTAAACCAATGAGCTCCAAGGCCAACCGACGGTGGCTCCCTATGCTCCCTTAATGGCAGGTCCCAACTTCCCTCTGAACCAGAGATATGGCCCCGCCATTATCACCCAGGAGTTGGTAGCTGAAAATGGGCTGTTTCAGCCCAAACTGAAATTAACTCAAAAATCCCCAAAATCGACCCCTCGTCCGGACCCGCCAGAGGTAGGGACGAGGCAACTAACCCTATGCTCTTCGACTACGAACTCCCTGGAGCCCTCACCCAATCTGGTTCCCTCTGAGGTTCCGGCATCAGGGCAACACGGATGAGTCAAGTGGGGTCATGATGCCAAAATCACCAAAATTGGCGTCATTCCCACGCGTGGCTCGCCCGGCCAAAGTAAGGCCAATGGCTCACAGGGTAGGAGGCAGGACCTAGGACTTATATCTGAGTGCACCACTTGGAGTTAGGTCCGGGCCCCCTATGGGCTTAGAGAAATGGGGCCGCCAATTGACCACACGGAAGGGGGAAATTGGGGTCCCAAAATGGGGTCATTTTGGCTGCTTGAAATGAGCCAAGATTCGGTGTGCTCCCAATTGTATATCTCCACGCCGGCCTGGATATCGGATCCGCCATCCCATACGCGATCCACCGGGAGTCCAATGGAGACTCCTATGCCCTTGGATCTCGAAGATCTCCATGCCACTCGGCGTGGTGACGATCCCAATTGGGTCCACAAATGTCAAAATTGCAAAATTGCCCACCCTCACTTTGGGCTAGGGCCTTAACGAAGGTGGCTCCACTTCGCCCACGTGGTGTGTGGACCATGGGGACCATTACCCATAACACCCATGTCATATATGGTCCATTGGTCCATGCGTCCGGCGTGCACGAGGGTTAGAACATAGTGCACGGCGGGCAGCAAAAGTGGAAAATTGCTCAAATTAGCCAAAAATGCGCACACTCATGGTTAAGGCAAATGAGGCACATGCCCGACTCGGACCGGAGTGTGCCATAGGATTGGTATCAAGTCATGTTGGTCGAACATATCTTTTGGGCGTCGCCCAACTCTTCCAATATTGGGAATGGCAGGGTCGCCAAGTGAGCCCATGATTTGGGATAGTCCCAAATTGCCAACATGGCGGCCCCGGTATGCCAAGCCTAAGAGGAGTTATTCGCCGGGTCCAAGATATGTTGGGCACCGAAGTATGTACCCTCATATCATACTTGGGTCATGATGTCAATTGAGCGCAACGTTGAGATACACGGTCGCCACTTGACATCATGACGGGCCAAAAATGGCAAAATTGGCACAAGCACACACAAAAGTGCCTTGAAGGGTGCATAATTATATTATAATATCTTCGGCTTGGATCGTGCAATCACTTAATCCTTCTAAAAACAATGACTTGACACCAATGACCTTCGATCCCACATATGTGCTCCACTTGGGGCGCCTTGAAAGGTTACGAGCGCTACTTCCCAAGTGGGCACATGAAAATATGGAAAATTGCAAAATACACACCTTGCTCCCAACGCATCGCTTCGGGATCACCACACAAGCTTCCCTTCACGAAGGTTAGGCTTGCAATTGATCGTGGGGAGTATGGAGAAGGGGCTTGCACAATATGAGGTCCATTGGCGGGCTTGTCTTGGAGCAATGGACCCGCCAAATGGGCACGCAACACAACACATGGCACATACCACATATTGCCCAAAAAGGCAGCTCCCACCACGATATGTCATGCCCCTCCAAAGGCATAACTTTGTGTCAATTGCTCATAGGAACTCAAGGAGAGTTCCTATGCAACACCAACACTTGCGCGCTACACTCGAAAGTTATCTTAACGCACGCAATGTCATGGCCAAAGAGTTATAACGCAAACTCTACCCTCTTGACCATGATCCATTACACTAGCGCGCACGTGTGGAAACGCAAGGCATATGATGCTTCCTAAAATACGTCGGGAGTATTGTGAATACATCCCACGTTTTCTTATTGTCATTCCTCGCAAACAACACGAGATATGACCTTCACAAGTGGCCTCACGAATCAACTTTGTTTTGCCCATATCTTTGAGACAAATGGGGGGCAAGAGAAAAGGAAAGTTGATTCGTGCATAGGGAAGCACGTAGGTCCACTCGAAGGAGGTCAAATCAAGTGCGGGGATGTCGAAGTCTAAAATCCGATTTCGACATCCTGAAAAATTCGGATTAAGGTTGCGAGTATTAATTATGAAAATTGCGGAAGCATCCATGCAGTTCCTGGCGACTTTGGAGCCTTCGTGACGGATTGCGTTAAAATTTCCATTATAAACAGTTAAACTGGCGGTTACGGTAAAGTCGCGAACCAACCGCCAGCAGTCAAAACAGTGAGTATCAGAACGGAAGCGTAAAAATTGACGGAAACAATATGAAAATAAAACCCTGTTGATTCCTGATATTCTGATACACAAATCTCCGCTGGCGGTGCATCGGTTGCCGATGCGGGGCTTCACGGCACGGAACACGCCGTACATGGGGTTAGTGGACCGGAGACCGGTTGTATGCCGTAACCTGGCCATGGGGTTCTGGGTACCGCTTCAATATACCAAGAGTATCCACCAATTCAAGGAGAGAAACAAGCTGCATTTTCAGCAAGATGGGCAGGATTGGACAAGGAATCAAGAAGATTACGACGAAGGCAAGGTGGATTCGTTGAACAGCAAGAAGTGGAAGTCAGTTTGCTATCGAGTAGTCGACAAATGGCGGGACATTCTGGTGGATTATTTCGAAAAGAACCACAATTTTCGTCCTGAAGTTGATGCTTTTGCAAATAAAAAGAATAAAAGATTTCCGAAGTTCTACGACGATGCCTGGAGTGAGGACTGGTCTGAACCTCTTTGGATCAACCCGCCCTTCGACGTTTTCCCTCGTGTAGTGCAGAAGCTGAAGCAATCCGGCGCGAAGGCGATTTCAATTGTCCCCAATTGGCCAAGACAAGAGTGGTTCAAGGACATTATGGACATTTCAATCGACATTGTGGAGCTTCCGCACAAGGGCGTGAAGCTGTATTGCGAAGACAATGGCAAGCCTTTGCCACAGCGTTCGTGGAGCACGTTGGCGTGCTTAGTTGACGGGAATCTGGGAGATTATTGGCAAGATGGCAGTGAAATGGGAACAGAAGAGGTTATCTCAAATTCCTCAAGAATCGACGAAATTGGGGTGGATGAAGACGATCGAGAGCAGAATCCCGACGTATCGTCGCGGAAGGAGGGAAGGACAATCGGCGTCCCTCAAGAGAACGCCTCCATCCATTACAATTCGTCCCCATCAGACAAGAATCAAGCCAAAAAAGTCAAGATTTCAAGCGAGAATGAAGACCTATCTCCAAGAATCTCGCCTGAATTGACAGGAATGAAGCTGAATTCGTCCGACCATCCCTTCAAGACATTCGTGGACCCCTTTGATTGGTGGGATCCCACGGAGGAGCGAGCTCAGGTGAGCTTCATCCGTCAGCAATGCGACGAAGAAGTTTGGAATGAAGTGGCCAAAAATATGAGACCACGACCAACAATTCGCAAATTGGTGGACATAATGTCGGTGATTAAATGTGGGAATCAGGTCGACGGAGACAAGATATCTGCAAGAAGGGACGCAGTGTTCGAAGATTATCAGGATGACGTGCTGAGTGGGAAGTTGTGGAAAAACCCCCCAAATCGATGTGAAAATGGGGAAGCCAGGATTGAGATAATCGAAGGCGCCAAGGTTCATAAACAACGTCCATTCTATCTCCACGGCACCAAAGCAGATGCCCTGCGAAAGATTATTGAGCGCAATCTCTACGAATTCGGTTGGTTGGAGGGCTGCATTAGTTCTGAGTGGTGTTCAGCACCATTTACTGTGCCGAAACCCCCACCTGCTGACCAATCCAGCATAGATGCTTGGCGTCTAGTGGTGGATTACAGAGCCCTGATCGCCGCCACAGTACCAGACGCGCATCCTCTTCCTCTAATCGAGAAGGAGATCGCCGCGAGAGCCAAAGGCAAGCTCTTTACTGTGTTGGATTTGCGCCATGGCTTTCATCAGATGCCCCTTCGAAAGGAGGATAGGCATTTGACGGCAATGTGCACGCCCTGTGGCACTGTCCAGTGGACTGTACTGCCGATGGGTCTGAAGAATGCGCCGTCAATGTTCCAGAAGATGATGGAGACTATTTTATTTCAGAAGCACAAAGATCTGGATTTACAAGAATTTTGCTCCATCTACATTGACGACCTTCTGATTGCCACGCCGTTGGGAAACAACTTTGATGAGTGCCTGAAGTTGCACGAAGAACAAGTTCGAAAAGTTCTCGAAGTCCTTCGACAAGAGAAGCTCGTGTGTGGACCCAAGAAGGGCAAGATGTTCCTCCAATCGGTGGAATTTTGTGGCTCTGTCTTGGAAGATGGGACAAGAAGACCAGCCCCAGGAAAAATGGCTGCCCTGCAGCTCTGGGAAAGGCCTAAAACCATCACGCAGCTTCGTGCCTTTTTAGGCTGCTGCAATTACTACCACGAGTTCCTTCCTCTCTACGCCAAGTTCTCTGGTCCATTGACAGAGTTACTGAAGGTTGGCAAGATAGAAGGAAAGAAGGGATCTCAAGTCAAGCTCAAGTGGACGCCAGAATGTGAAGAGGCTTTTACTGGTCTCAAGGAAGCAGCTAATGTGGTTACATTAAAGACTCCGTGGTTAGATGGAAGACCTTTTTATATTCGTACAGACGCCAGTCGTTACGCCATTGGTGCTACGATCGAACAAGTCGACGACGAAGGTCACCATCATCCTCTGGCTTTCTGGTCTCGCAAGCTTACAACAAGGCAGCGAAATTGGAGTCCAAGGGAACAAGAAGCCTACGCAATCCTTTGTGCCTTACGGCGCTATGAAGGTTGGATCTTGGGCCATCGCGTCGAGGTACTGACTGACCACAAGTCACTGGAGAGCTGGAGGACAGAACATGTGGATACCCCTGGTGGACCAGCTGGGAGAAGAGGCCGTTGGCATGAAACTCTCAGCAAATTTGACCTCCATGTGACTTACAATCCGGGTCGCTACAACACAGTGGCGGACGCCCTGAGTCGCTGGGCCTACCCAGCCTCTGAGGCTTACTCTGAAGTGAGTTTTCATGGGACAGCGACGGATAAAGCTGAAGTGATCGAGTTCGACAAGGAGGAACAAGCACTGATCAAGAAACATTGTCTCCAATGTTCGATTAAAAATTGGATGAAGGTGGATTTGGTCAGATGCAAGGAGATTACCAAGGCAGATCAGACTGCAGGAGTTAACTCTGACTCTGAGTCGTCGTTGCCACTCCTGAATGTGTTTCCTCTGACGAGATCCAAAGCGAAATCCACGCTCCCTCCACAGCAAAAGGACAAGGAAACTTCCTTCCTCTATGTGGATTGGACGAAGATGTACAAGGAGGACAGGTTCTTTGGGTCTGTTTTCCACAAGTTGAAAGGGGACAAGCCTTACGACTCTGAAGAGACGTCTGATTCCAAAATCCAAGGCGACAAGTTATTTTGGCAAGGACGGATTTGTGTTCCTGATTGTCTGATTGACCAATATGTCAAACATTGGCATCGGAATGAGACAGCCCACACAAATTCTCGTCTGCTGGAACAGGAGCTACGCCACAGAGTGTACACAAGGGACCTCAAGGGTGCCTGTGAACGAGTTGCCAAAGGATGCAAGCAATGTCAGGCGACCATCCCTAAGAATCAAAAGGCAGAAGGACTACTGAAGGGATTACCAATTCCTGAGAGGCTGTTCGACAAGGTGACGGCGGATGTCTTCGAGTTGGGGCAAATCCAAGAGGAATGCCTCTACACGAGGAAGCCTATCGATGGGGTTTTGTTAATTCAAGACCGCCACAGTGGCTACATCCAAGTCCTCCCTTGCAACACGAAGCATCTCACCTCTGAAATGGCTGCCAAGTGGACTGCAAGTCAGTGGATGAGTAACTGGGATGTGCCCAGTGAAATTCTGACGGACAGTGGGAAAGAGTTCATTGGGACTTGGTGGGAGAACATGTGTGCCCTATTGGGAGTTCATCACCTTCGTGCCCGAGTCTACGACCATCGAGCTCTCCCTGCTGAACGCGCTGGAAGGATTCTTATCTCCATTCTGAGAAAATTTCTGGCGACTGAAAAAGACTACAATTGGTTGGAGACAATTTACTGTGTCTTGAGAAGATACCATCGCACCAAGAATTACACTGGATTAAGTCCGAATGAGCTGGTTTTTGGTCGTGAGAAGATGGGTCCAGGACCAGTGATGCATCATCCAAGGCAGTGCTACGACGCATCACAATGGTTTGAGAAGATCAAGGATCTAGAGTCCAAGTGGATCAAAGCCAAAGTGGAAAGTCAAGCAGATTGGTTGAATTTCAAAAATAAGTCAAGAACGCAAGGAAAACCCTTCGAGAAAGGCCAGCAAGTTTGGCTTCGTAAGTCAGACGAGACCCTGAAGGACGACAACAAATTGTTACCTTTGTGGGATGGCCCATTCCAAGTCAAAAGTCAACTAAGTGAGACTACATTCAACATTGAGATTGAGCCAGGCAGGCATCAAGAAGTACATCGAGATCGTTTGAAGGCCGAAGTACCCTGCCCCAAAAGAAGGTTCAAGCCTCTCTATTGGACTTCGAAGTACCTGAGCGACAGGAAGATGGTCACAAGCAGTTTCGAGTTGGGGAAGATTCTTGAGTACAAGAAGAATGCTCGAGGCAAGTGGTACTTTCTGTGCAGATGGAAAGGATTCGGTCCAGAAGAAGACAAATGGGAGCCAGCTTCAAGCTTCATCCATGGGTATACGGATACTTTCATCAAGTTCCTGAAGAAACACCCTGAGATTGACAAAGAGCTCTCGCTGATCAAGGATTGTGTCACCAAGGAGGACTTACAAGCACAAGAAGAAGCTCCAATTGTGGCATCATCCATCTCTGACAAGATCTGATCAGAATTTGGGTCGCCGAAACTCTCCAAGAGGTTTACGGTCGACATATACCCTTGGCATGGGGACAAAACAGTCCTGACGCATCGTCTGTGTGGTTCGATGGACAGATGATGGGACATTCTGGGGTCATCCTGGTCATTCCATCCATCATTCTCATCATGGCCATCATGTGAATCATGTGCTTCATCTCAGATGATTCCAATCGGAAGTTCCGAGAGGCCTTTATCCTCAACCACGACGACACTATCGCCTTTTGCTGTCGGCTGGGCCCCTCTACGCGCCTTGGGAAGGACTCGTTCGAGTTCGTGCTCATTACAGAGATTCTGGCACATGACTGAGTCTGATCCATTTCATATGTTTGACGGATCTGCTCAGAATGTGATTTCCATCAGCTCTTACATCGAGATGGTTGGTTCGTATTCCAATAGACCACTGTCAAAGGGCTTATATAGACCAAGTGACGACGATGGTGTTCTTACTTGTGTCGACTCGCTGTTCATCTGTGGATTGTGTTGGAATCCCCCTCAGAATCAGCTCAATTTTGGCAAATTCCCAGTACCAAGCATTGGATGCTTATACATTCTGGGACTATAACGAGTCAATTACCCCTCCTGGCTCATACTGGATTAGACATGAAGCCCTGACGACGATACTGACAGTGTGGGGATACCCCACTGGGTTTTCTTGGTTATCATTACTTTAAATGATTGGATTTCCATCATGGGATTCATCATCATCATGAGGATTTGACCTGGATTGGCTATGAATGAGAACTGGATTTCCGTTCAACACTACACACAGTGTCTATCGACATTGAATTGGACCTATTTCGGCTTGCGGTGAGTTTCGCCACCCTGAATCCATGCGCGGTTCACTGATTTTGGTCTCAATTCAGGCACATTTTGTACCATAATCTGGCATCGGGTCTCATGACTGCAAATGACACCAGCCAGTTTCACATATCTTGGACTCCATGAAGGGATACCCTATTTTTTTGACGCTCGACGACATGGCGACGCTCGTTTTCTGTTTTCTGGCAGTGTGATGTCAGATCCTGATTGCATCATGCATCATGGATCATGGATCATCATGTACATTCTTCACTCAGACTTGCAATTTTCGAATTTTCGAGCTTGAACGAAGCTTTTTCTGTGTGCCCTAAGGTACCTATGCGTTTCATTCAAGTCGATGGCCATCGCGAAGCACAGATCTCAGCACAATTTTGCTCAATTCAGCTCAATTTCACACATTTTGCCTTAGATTAGGCAGTTTTTGGTCACTTTCGCCGTTTCCTTCACTTCACTTGACCCAGCCTGACATACTGGCGTATGTTTTCAGAGGGGGAGTGTAACGGCAGCAGTGACAGCACTGAATTATACACTGATGTGATCAGAATTCCAATGATTCTCAGATGTACATTAGTTCAGTAAATTTTCCGTTCTGTTTCATGTTTTCCGTTCGCCGCCAGATGTCGCCTGTGAGCGCGCGTCGAGTCGCATTTGTCTATCGTGATTTCCCAATCGGATTTATTTAAATTATTTCGAATGATTTCACGATGTGTCATTAATTGCGATGAATGCGCATTGAGATTCTATGTCTGCTCCATTTTTGTAGACCGGGTTTTCGTACCTTTCATATTCCACCATGGAGTTCACTGGACCTTCAAGTGCTTTGCATATGTCGCTCCCAGAGGCTGGATATGGGTCCGAAGAGGGTTATGTGGGTTCGGAGATATCAGGGGCAGTGTCGGGCGTTACGACCCCTGGGGCATCAAGGCTACAGGCTTCGCAGTCACAACAAAGATCAACCACTATGCAGCGGTTACAGTAGCATATGCCGCCATGCAAGCATTAAGACACGCTTACTCTTGGGCGACGCAAAAAACAAAGAGTCCAAGACATGAAGAATAAGTGGCATAGCATGAATGCATTAAACAAACACGCCTACTCTTGGGCGTCGCAAAATGCAAAGAGTCCGCAAACCAACGCGTAAATAACATACACCGCCATGCATGCATTAAGACACGCTTACTCTTGGGCGTCGCCAAAATCAAAGAGTCCAAAACGGGAAGAATAAATCAGACGCCATAGGGAGCATGTGTAAAGAAAAATGTTTCCGCAAAGACGAAGAGTCCGCAACGGCGCGGCCACGGTATGGCACACGCGAGCACGCACCCACACCCACACCGCACACACCACGCAACACACCGAGCACGCGCACCGGTGAACAGGGGCCGGGAGGCCCAGGACACCGCACACGCAACACCGCACACGGGACACCACACACACACCGCAACACACCGCGACACCGGAGACCACGAACCAAGTGTCCCAGGACACCACACGCACAACACAACACGCACCACAGGAGCGCAAAAGGGCCAAACGGCACACGCAACACCACGCACAGGGCGTGCACACCGGTGAACAGGAGCCGGGAGGCCCAGGACACCGTACACACAACACCACACACAGAGCGTGCACACCGGTGAACACGAGCCAAAAGGCCCAGGACACCGCACACGCACCACCACACACAGAGCGTGCACACCGGTGAACGGGAGCCGGGAGGCCCCGGACGCCGTACACGCACCACCACACACAAAGCGTGCACACCGGTGAACAGGAGCCGGGAGGCCCAGGACACCGCACACACACACAGAGCGTGCACACCGGTGAACAGGAGCCGGGAGGCCCAGGACACCGTACACGCAACACCACACGCAGGGCGTGCGCACCGGTGAACAGGAGCCGGGAGGCCCAGGACACCGTACACACAGCACCACACGCAGAGCGTGCACACCGGTGAACAGGAGCCGGGAGGCCCAGGACACCGTACACGCAACACCACACGCAGAGCGTGCACACCGGTGAACAGGAGCCGGGGGGCCCAGGACACCGTACACGCAGAGCGTGCACACCGGTGAACAGGAGCCGGGAGGCCCAGGACGCCGTACACGCAACACCACACACAGAGCGTACACACCGGTGAACAGGAGCCGGGAGGCCCAGGACACCGTACGCACAACACCACACGCAGGGCGTGCGCACCGGTGAACAGGAGCCCGGGAGCCCAGGACACCGTACACGCAACACCACACACAGGGCGTGCACACCGGTGAACAGGAGCCGGGAGGCCCAGGACGCCGTACACGCGACACCACACGCAGAGCGTGCACACCGGTGAACAGGAGCCAGGAGGCCCAGGACGCCGTACACACAACACCGCACGCAGAGCGTGCGCACCGGTGAACAGGAGCCGGGAGGCCCAGGACGCCGTACACACAACACCACACGCAGGGCGTGCGCACCGGTGAACAGGAACCGGGGAGCCCAGGACACCGTACACGCAACACCACACACAGGGCGTGCACACCGGCGAACAGGAGCCGGGAGGCCCAGGACGCCGTACACGCAACACCACACACAGAGCGTGCACACCGGTGAACAGGAGCCGGGAGGCCCAGGACGCCGTACACGCAACGCCACACGCAGAGCGTACGCACCGGTGAACAGGAGCCGGGAGGCCCAGGACACCGTACACACAACACCACGCACAGAGCGTGCACACCGGTGAACAGGAGCCGGGAGGCCCAGGACACCGTACACGCAACACCACACACAGAACGTGCACACCGGTGAACAGGAGCCGGGAGGCCCAGGACGCCGTACACGCGACACCACACACAGGGCGTGCACACCGGTGAACAGGAGCTGGGAGGCCCAGGACGCCGTACACGCGACACCACACGCAGGGCGTGCACACCGGTGAACAGGAGCCGGGAGGCCCAGGACACCGTACACACGACACCACACGCAGGGCGTGCGCACCGGTGAACAGGAGCCGGGGAGCCCAGGACACCGTACACGCAACACCACACACAGGGCGTGCACACCGGTGAACAGGAGCCGGGAGGTCCAGGACGCCGTACACGCAACGCCACACGCAGAGCGTGCACACCGGTGAACAGGAGCCAGGAGGCCCAGGACGTCGTACACGCAACGCCACACGCAGAGCGTGCGCACCGGTGAACAGGAGCCGGGAGGCCCAGGACACCGTACACGCAACACCACGCACAGAGCGTGCACACCGGTGAACAGGAGCCGGGAGGCCCAGGACACCGTACACGCAACACCACACACAGAACGTGCACACCGGTGAACAGGAGCCGGGAGGCCCAGGACGCCGTACACGCGACGCCACACGCAGGGCGTGCACACCGGTGAACAGGAGGCGGGAGGCCCAGGACGCCGTACACGGGACACCACACGCAGAACGTGCACACCGGTGAACAGGAGCCGGGGGGCCCAGGACACCGTACACACGACACCACACACGGAGCGTGCACACCGGTGAACAGGAGCCAAGCGGCGCGGCACACCACACGAGCAACCCGCCCCAAAAACGAACCCAGCCCACGCCGCCCTGCAGGAAAGAAACACCATGTCAGACCGCCAAGACCAACCGACCGGCCAAGGCCAACCCAGCGGGTACGAAGAGGGTGGGCAGGCAGGGCAGGCCAGCGAAGAGGGACAGAGGGACAAGGCGGGGAAAACGAGAGGAAGGGTCCGAACCCCCCCCCCCCCCACGTGCACACACCCCACTGCCGCGCGCCGGGCCACAGCCGGGCACCAACAGGGCCCGCCATGGAGCCAAACGGGCCCGCCAGAGAGAGGGTGTATCCCCGCGCCTGCGCAGCAGCACGCCCGGGCAAGGAGCACGCGCCACACACAGGCCAAGCAGGGCACACACGCAGCACCGCACGCCAGCACGCACCACAGCACAAAAACACGACACCACCACGGTAAACACCCACACCCAACGACGAACGAGCCGCCAAGAACAAGTCCAAGCCCCGCAGTCCCCACAGCGCGACAGCCGCCGTCCGGATGGACGTGTGTGCGCCCGGCAGTGAACCCAGCCCCTGCCGGCTACGAACCAGCCGCCGTCCGGATGGACGTGTGTGCGCCCGGCAGTGAACCCAGCCCCTGCCGGCTACGAAACAGCCGCCGTCCGGATGGACGTGTGTGCGCCCGGCGGTGAACCCACCCCCTGCCGGCTACGAAACAGCCGCCGTCCGGACGGACGTGTGTGCGCCCGGCAGTGAACCCAGCCCCTGCCGGCTACAAAACAGCCGCCGTCCGGAGGGACGTGTGTGCGCCCGGCAGTGAACCCAGCCCCTGCCGGCTACGGAGCAGCCGCCGTGCGGAGGGACGCGTGAGCACCCGGCGCCACCTGCCGGACGGGCTACCGGACCACCGGGCCCGCGCCACCCGGAGGGGTCAGTGCTCGCAAACCACACGCCCAATGGTACCACACCCAACACCACCCGCAAGGACACACCATCACCACCACCAAGCACGCCCACCCGCCACCACACACCCAGGGCCCGTCATCAGAGCCACCCACCGACACCACAACCACCAAGCAGTCCAGCCACAACCACCACCACCAGCCGCCACCGGCCGCCCACAACATCACCAACAACACCCTCCCCCCCGGCAGCACTCGCGACGCCGACGCCAAGCACACCACCATCCGCCCCGCACCACACCTGCCACACCCCCACACTTCACACCACCCACACCGGAAACCGCCAACACCACCGTCCCACCCTTACCACCTGCAGCACCGTCACCATCGACGCCGCCAGCGGCACCACCATCACGCCCGACTGCACCGCGCGAACGACACGCCCACAACCAGCACCCAACCCCAAACACCCACACCGACACCACCCACGCCGACCAGACCCCACAACACCCACGCAACGCACACACCGGCCACGCTCCACCAGACACCACCAGACGCACGGCAACAGCGCACCCGACGCCCGCAGACCCCCCGCAGCCCGCGCCACGTACACACCAACACGCACACCCGCACCCGGCCACGCCTACCAAGCGCCCGGCGCACCGACCACCACACGCACAGGCAACCGCCCAACGCCGGCAGCGACTCCGCGGGCAGACAGGCAGACAAACCACCCCGTCGGCATCACCAACAGCACCATCGCCCAAGCCACCACCTGCAGCACCAACGCCACCATCGCCCGTTGCACCAACGGCAAACCCCCCTCCGGCCCCCCACCACCCGTGCCCAACGCGTCACCTACGGCACACACCGGCCTCACCGTCACCCAGTGCATCGCCTACGTCACCCTCGCCATCGGCACCACCGACGACACCACCGCCCACAGCATCCCCGGCAACACCCTACGTAGGGACAGTACCAGCGGCGCCACCAGCCGGCACACCACCTGCAGCACCCACATCAACATCGCCACCACCCATGACATCACCCACAGCGCCCTCACCATCGACGTCGCCGGCAGCACCCTCACCACCGGCACCACCAGTCGCGCCACCACCCACTGCACCACTTACAGCGACCACCGGAGCCGCAGGCCCCCCCAGCGCCCGCCCCGTCACCTATGACACCAACAACGTCACCGACCCCGTCGCCGCCCGGCGCGTCACCCGAAGCACCCACGTCAACAACACAGACCCGTTTCGACGCCTACAGCACCCCCCCGTAGGCGTCACCAGCATCACCTCCACCCATTGCATCGCCCACGGTGCCCCAGCCCAACCCACTGCGCCTTCGGCGCACACATACCCGACACCCACACAAACCAACCACGCCCACACTGCCCACCACCCCATCAGCCCACGCCACGAACACACCCACACGCACGCCCACGCCCGGCCACGCCACCCGGACACTAACCAGGAGCCGCAGCCACCCACGCAAGCGCCACGCCACCACTGCCGCCAACCACCCGCCGTCAGCCCCCCCCGGACCGGCGCCCTGGGAACCGGGAGCCGACACCGGCACACGAGCACACCCACGCACAGCACCCCAGCCACCCCCCCCAAAAAAAAAAAAAACAAAGCCAAACAAGCCAGCGAAAAGAGAGGAGTAAGGGACAGGCAGAGGAAGGGGCCACGGGGGGAACAGAGGGCAAACACGCAAGCCCACACACGCGCCCCCCCCCCCCCCAGCCAGCCCGACCCCGCATGTCCCGCACCCTCCCAGGAACAGCAAAGCCCAAGACCACCCCCCAGGCACCACCACAACAGACCACCATGAGGAGCCGCCGAGGACGACACACGACACACCGCCGCCAAACACACGGTCGACACCAGCACAAGCCCCACCCCCACAACCCGCCGCACCCACTGCTGCGGCGCCCCAACACACAATGGTGCCCCCATGGATGCGGTACACCCCAAACACCCCCTTCAGCCAGGCGACCAGAGGCCACCACGGGACGCACCAAGGGGACGCCGCGGAATACCCACCCACAGTGCGGCCCCGACACCCGCTACCCGCCGGCATCCTACCACGGGCCCACCTCACACCCGAGCAAATAGCCCCCCCCCCACCGTGGAAACGATACACCCCAACCACACACCGCCACTCACCACCCGCGGGCACCGCACCGGGGCCACAACACGCCCAAGCAGCCGCGACCCACCGACCCGCGGACCCCGCAAACGCAATACCCCACACCACCGGGCCCACCCAACGGCGGGCCGACACCCCCAAGCACCACACGACCACACCCCCCTGGTTGCGACACTCCAGTCCCGCACACCCCGCCCCAGGGGACCCCAGGCCCTACGCCACACCGATCCCGCACAGGCCACGTACTGAAACACACCAGGAGAACGATCAAGAGACCACGCGGGGCTGCCCCACACCGCCAGAGGACAAACCACAGGCGACAGCCCACCCCACCAGACCTGGACACGGTGCCCCCCCCCCCCCCAACGGGAAGGCCACCACACAGCACAACACCACCATACCGCACCGCACCCCCCTCCCCCACCCGGGGGCACGGGACACCACAGCCCACCAACACAGGAACGAAGCCACGCCCCGCCGACTCCGCACCCCACCCCACCGGCACCACCCCTGGAAACCCCGCACACCTCGCGCCAGCTCAACACCCACCACCGGCCACAACCCGAACCGCACACAGGGGCAACACCAGCGGCCAGGACAGCCACCAGCGTGCAGCCACACACCACAGCCACGCCAAACGGCACGCCTCCCCCGGCGCACGACCCCGCACCGGCCGCCGCAGGTGCCCCGAACACCAGCATCACACGCCCACCGTGCCATGAAGCAGCACCCCAGCACGTGAACACGCAAGATGACCCCACGGCCCTGGACATCGACAGCCTGCTAGAACTGGAACTCCAACACACGGAGGACGCGGAGCATCAAATGGACCTCAGCCCGCCGGAGCTCGAGCCCACAGAAAGCAGCCCCGCGGACCCCAACCCGCAAAATGCCCCCCCGCGGCCCACCCCCGCGAGAGGGCGCCCTGGACGCACCTGTCCAACGGCCTGCGGCGCCACCACCCCACCCACGAAGCCAGCAACGGGCCCGCCGAGTACCGGGCGTCACTCGAGCGCGACCTGCCTGACGTCACGGGGCCGGGACTCCACGGGTACACCACCGCCCCCCCCCCCTCCAGGCACCCCCACACAAGAATGGGAGGACGAGTACGCCGTCGACGTCACCGACATGACGGCATACATGGAAAGCGTGGAAGACCCGGAGCAAGACGCCGTCCTCAGCCTCCTCGCCTACCACAGCTGGAGATGGGGCCACCAGGTCACCCTCCACCGACCGCAGGACGGGCCCCACCAGTGGTCCCCAGAGCAAACGGCGAAGTGGGACATCGTCCTCGAACTCACCCCCGAGGGCTTCTACACCCTCACGCACAGCAGATTACCCGACGCCGCACCCAATGCACAGGCGCTGCCGCTGGCCCAGCCCCAGGAGGACGACGCAGACGCACCCCCACCGGAGGAATGTAATTGGGACCCCCCCACAGCCACCACCGAAAGCATGCCGCACCGGCTCACCAAACGTCACCTCCCCCACGACTACCATGCCACCAACGACTCGCGGGGACGCCGCACACTGCCCCTGCAGTGGGCATCACCCGAAGGCACCTTCACGTGGGGGGAAATCCTCCCTGGCGCCGTGGCGCTCACGTACCTGTGGCTCCAGGACGCGGAGACGCACGCGCAGTCCCCCGGCACACACCTCCTCCTCACCCTGGAGGGAGAGGCCGCCGTCGAAAACGTCCACACAGCGGAAGGAGAGGACTACGTGACGGAGAACGCAGACACCGCAGTATGGCTACACGCTCACGAGCACACCACACCCCCCACTGTAGTACCGGGGTCACACCCCTGGCACGTGGTCATCGTGCGACTGCCCACAGGAGCAGACACAGGAAGCGCCCAACAGGGATGGGCGGACAGGTGGGCACACGTGTGCGCCTCCCTGCACGAAGGGCTGCACAGACCCTCCCTCACCAGTCACACCCTCGAGCCGGCCCCCACCACGGCCGAATCCCACACCGGGGCGCCCCCCCCCACCGGAGTCTGGGCCTACACGCGCACCCTCCACCGCGAGGCAGCGGAAGCCCTCAAGACCGCCATCTCCAACCACCAGGGCCTCGTGCACACCCCCCACGATAACACACAAAAGGGCTACACCCTATGGTGGCACCACCCCGCACCAGAAGGGGGCCTGCAACCACCGGCAGACCAGCCTGGCATCGGCCCAGACCTCACGGCGATCGCCCGCGCCGTCGCCGCCATGGCCCAGCAAGTTGGGGCGCCACCCCAATGGGCACCGTCCATCATCAAGGAAACGGCGGCACGCCACAACCCAGCGTTCGCACACTTCCGGGGACGCCCCATTCATCCCACCCTACCGGACCTCGACCTCCCCGCCCACGATGCGTGGGCAGTCCACATCCTCGTGCCCCACGACACCGCCCCCAAAACAGGGGACGCGACAGCACGCATCACCAAACAACTCCCCAATACCGCACTCCACTACGACATACCAACGCCCAACGTCATCGTCACCCACAACACGGGTCGCGACCACTACTACCTCCAGGCCACGCATGAGCGCTCCCCCATCACCGTATACACCTTCACCACCTACCCTGGCCTCCAGCCACCGCAACACCACCCGCGCCCGGCATGGAAGCACCCCCTACACGTCGCCCCGACACCACGCAAAAGGCCCACCCACCACGCGCCCCCTCCCGCCGACAGCACCGCCCTCCACACCGCCCGCAGACGGGCCGCGGCACAACACCATAGCCAATTGCTCCCACGCATTAACGCTGGACCCGGCACCATCACCGAGGCCACCCACAAAAGCACCTTGAACCTACTGGCTCGCAAGCTACGCCCCAAAATGGCACTGGAGGACACGCTCTGGATATACTATGGCGAAGGCCGCACGGCACGGGTGGCGGACCTCCGCAACATCATCCCCCGCCACATCCAGCGAGCGGTAGGGCCCTTCACCGTGTACCCGGTACCGCACCCCATAACAGCCCCATGCACCCACTGCAACCCTCGGTGCGCGCTACCATGCGCAGGCGCTCTGCAGCAACCCCTGCCCACCCCTACCTACAGGGGGGGCATATACCTCGGCACGGTGCCCGGGGACCCACACCCCTACCTCCTGCCCGCAGCGGACCGCCACCACGCCATACCACTACACCTTGTCGAGCACCTGGCGGTGGGACCATCCCCCTTCCAGAAGCGCCCCCCCCACACCCCATCCGACGGACGCCCGCCAGATGAGCCGACACACGCCACACCTGGACCCAAACGCGCCATCGCACTCCTCACCCTAAAGGCGGAAGCCGCCATCCCCCGAGACCTGGAGGGGGAAAACCACCTCATGGTGGAAGGGCTGACGGAACACGTCCTGATCGCAGCCATGTACGCCACGGCGTCCGCATCCCGCCTCTGGGAGGACCGGCCCTCACCACCTCTAGCCCAACCAGCGCAGGACGCCCCCGACACGGGCCCCACCGCCGAGGACATCCACCAAATCCTCAACATGCGAGCACCCCCGAAGACCCACCCTGCGGTCCGCCCCATCCAGCTCGTCAGCTGGGACGCCATGGACGCCCCCCCGACCACCACGGAGGGCCACATCCTCAAACACCGGGACACCTGGTGGACGGTGGAATGAGACGACCACGGCAAGGTCAGACGGGCAACGGCACACGCCCCCGACGGCGAAGTCCCGCCCCCACCACGCGGAGGAGACCGCTTGCGACTCGCCGCACGCATCCCCCACGCCCCAGAGGCAGCCTGGGAAGCGCTGCACTACGCCCTCTACTGGGCGCAGGGGGCGCCAGAAGGCCCCCTCCTCCCGGAACGCACCCCAGCGTGGACACGCCACGCCATCCGCTACACGGCCCACATGCGCCGCCACGGGGCAGGCACCGGGCACCGGCTCCTCACCTGGCCCACGGACCCGCCGGACGCCCTGCAGGAGGCCGAGGAAGTGCTTGGCCTCATGACCAAGCAAGTGTTCCAGCTGACGGACCCCGTCCCCACGTCCAAGCCCGACGTCCCAGCCGCCCGCGAACACCCCGTGTTTGAACCGGGCCACGCACCCGTACAGCGGCCCCAGGGCGCACCTCCCCAACGGGGACAACCCGCTGCCCGGCGCCGCCAAGGTGCGCAGAAGCGCAAGGCCCCCACACAGGCCAAACCCGCGCCAAAGCCAAGGGCCAAGCCAAAGAGCTGGACCAAAGAGGAAGCCGCTGCCCTGTATCCCGAATACGCCATCAACACCCGGGTGCAGCTGCCCTTCGAGTACCCCACGGCCGCGGGCCCCTCCAAGTGGATATGGGCCGCAGGGGAGGTCAAGCACCGGTACCGCGTCACCGGGGACCACCAGGGGTTCAAGATCCACGTCAAGTGGGACCCGGCCACCCCCAACGACAAGAAGCTGGGGCGCACCATCGAACTCTGGCGAGACCAAGCCGGTCGTGAGATGGTCCCCATGCAGCTGTGCAGCCCCGACACGGAGCACCTCACCGGCACCGAGTACACGGGCGAAGTCCACAATGCATGGGCCCTACCCCAGCCCCAGAAGCGGAACCGCAGGGCACCCGCAGCTCAGGGCCTCAGCGACCTCCTCGACGCCTGACGGGGCCAGGGCCGGACACGGCCCGCCCCCCCAACTACCGGTCCCCAGAAACCGGCGCCTGCAGAAGCCCACGCCCGCATCAACATCCTCAACGAGCCCGCGGTCACCTACGACCCCACCAAGGCCGCCACACTGCAAGCCATGCCCGGGCCGCACCCCCAAGGCGCAGACCTCCTGGGGTTCCTGGAGCAAGCCCTCCGCAAAGCGGACCAACCCGAACCAGCACCGATCCTGGACCCAGAGGGGAACAAATATCACGCCCACTGGGAACGGGGGGTACCCCTCTACCACAAGACGTCGGTCACGGTACATGCCCACCCCGACCTCGGAGTGGATGGTCGCCTCGGGGCGTACGAGTGCGTGGGGCCCGGATGGCAGCTAAACGTGCTACTCACGCACGTCCCGTTCGGGGAGGAGACCAAGGACTTCCTGGACACCCTGAGCCTGGCGTACCGCCAACTCTCCCTCCTGGCACCCACCATCATCATAGGCGACCTAAACGCCGCCCCCACCGACGACGACCGCACCGGCCCACCCACAGCCACCGACACAGCTGTCCGGGACGCCATGCACCAACTGGGCCTCACCGACCTCACGGCAGGACTCACCAGCACACCCTCCCATTACCCCCACCAAGCCGGCACCCACCCATCCCGCATCGACACGTGCTACGGGGACCCAACCACGGTGCGCGTCCACGGAGCAGCCTACGGGGACCTCCCGCCCACAGGCACGGGCCACCGGCCCCTCTACATCGACCTCATCATCCCCAACCTATCCCCACCCGCGCCCACCCTGCCAGACGACACCCTCCCACCCACACTGCAGTTCCCGGCCGAGGACGACCACGGCGCCTGGCACAGGTATAACAGGGCCCTACACGCCATCCTACGCCGCCCGGGTGCACCGACACTCACCACCGCCATGCGCCGGGCGGCACAAGCATGCGGCATGGAGCGTGACACCAACCACACGGGAGCACCACCAGACCTCACCCTCCAGCAACTCGTCCATGACATCTGGACCACGAAAGGGGAACTCGCCACCCTGCTACGCCCCAGCACACCGGAGGCACGAGACCGGGACGCCCACCTCCGTGCGCTCCTCACCACCCGCCGCCACCAACTCCAGGAATGGCACGCCCACCGCATAGCGGCAGCAGCCCAGGAACGCGAAAGATACGGCAGAAACGACACGCCGTACAAGTCCCTACGGTACGTCAGCCGCATCCTGGAGGACACGGGGCGCCGTACCATCCACGCGGTACGCACCCCCGAAGGAGGCCTCACCAATGACCCCGACGCCGTCCTCCAGGCAGTCCTGGACAGCTTCCAGGCACAACACGGGGACGCCCTCCCCGAGCTCGACCCCCACACCAGAAACACCATCCGCGAGCATGTGCCCAGGGTCTTCAACCGGGAACAGCGGCGCGCCATCGAACACGACTCCTTCAGCATCTCAGAACTGCAACGCGCCCTAGACCGCCTGAAGAAGGGGGTCGTGCCCGGCGTCGACGGTTTGCCGGCCGAAGCGTACCAACGTCTCACCCTGCCCATCAAACGCCGCCTGGCAGCCCGCCTGTGGGACATCGTCACGGGCGCCACGCCCATCCCCCCTGAGTGGGCCAACCTGGTCCACCCCCTCTACAAAAAGGGGGACTGGGCGCAGCCGGGGAACTGGCGGCCCATAGTCTGCGCCACCACCGAGGTCAAGCTGGTGTGGACGCTCATCATAGGCCGCATCGCGCCAGCGGTCTTCGCCCACGTGCCCGCCAGCATGTGGGGGGCCATGGCCGGCAGGTCCCCCCACGAGGCCATCTTCCTCCAGGACACCGCACTGGACATGAACCCCTACGAGATGATCATCGCCTCCCTCGATGTCCAAGGCGCGTTCCCCCACGCCCCACACCGGCTCCTCACGGAGGTATGGTATGCCATGGGCCTCCCATTCCTATCCTTCATGACCGGGTACATCCAGACCCGACTCTACGCCGTCATCACGGCCGCGGGCCTCACCCCCTGGACCGGCACAGACAGCGGGGTCCCCCAGGGAGGCGCCGAAGGCCCCTTCCTCTACCTCCTCGTCACCCTGCCACTGGCATTCGAGCTAGCACGGGTATACCCGGGGTACGCCCCATACCCGCTACGGTCCCCCCTCATCAACTTCGCAGATGACAACCTCCTCACTACGGCCACCCGCCACCGCGACCCTGAGAACGCAGGGCTACAAACGACCACCGAACAAGCGTCCGCCATTCTCCAACTCACCACAACCTACCTGGACGCCCACCAGCTCCTAGTGCACCCCCGCAAATCGGTCGGGCTGGCCGACGCCAAGACCCCCACCCCCCACATCCGGAGAGGCGAACCCCTACACCTGGAAGACACCACAGTCCACCTGGGAGTCACACAGGCCACGCAGCACCACCACATCACACTCCCAAGCAAGCTAGAAGAGCGCCTCGCCCGGCTAACCCAAATTGCCAGGGGGGACCTCCTGTCTACGCAGGGCCTGGCGTACTTCATGGAAGCAGTGCTCAACGCGGCCATCGGGTACCAAGCCCTGCACCTCCCGCGCCCCCAAGACGCACTACGCCACGCTCGACAGCAAGTGACGAAGGCATGGGCGCAACACGGAGGCTGGCCCACGTCTTTCCCCAAGGAGGCCATGATGGCCCACTGGCGCTACTACGGAGACAATATGGGCGCCCTGGTCGACATGGCCTATGCCAAACACGCAGCACACCTCCTACACAGGGTAACACACAACCACCAACCAGAAGTTCGCGAGGCGGCGGCCATACGCATAAAAGAAGCGCAAATGGCCCGCAACACCTGCCCCCGGTGGATACTGGCACAACACGGCGTCTCCACCCCCGTGGGCACTCCTCCTACCGCACCACACACACGCCATCCTGACAAACCACCACTGCGATCAACAGGGGCCACTCGTGGCCACACACACCGACATCCACCGACGCCCGGCAGGCGAGGTGGACACCCTGCGCCTCGTAGGGACCACCATCACCATAGTGTATATCACCCCAACACAGATGCAGATCATGGCCCAATGCGACGCCCACCACGCCCCGTTCCTTTCCGACCCACAATGGCCAGCACGCCACGTCTTCCAAGCGTACCTCCGCGCATGTGCTACGAAGGCAGGGCGCGACATGCCGGGGCCCAAGGACATCGACACGGCGTACACAGCCTTCCAGCGCCAGCACCCCCGGCCCCGCCTGAGCGAGCACGAGACCCCCAACGACGGCAGCACGACGCAGGGGGAGCCCACCCCGTCAGCCGAAGGCTGGACACCACCCACCATCCTGCTACTAGCACCAAACGGCCACAAACATGTTACCCGCACCGTCCAGCGACATGATGCCCCCTGGTCCATCCCCAAACACAATGCACCGGAGACCGATGTACCACCAGTCAGACACAGTGACCAGGGCATACCACGCACGTGCTGGCACTGCGGCCCGGCAGCCCTCGACACTCCGTGGCCCCTGCTGCACCTCATCTCCACCCACTACCACACCCCCACCGCCGCCGCCACCGCCGACCAGCAGGCATGGCTCCCCCCCTGGTTTCACACGGTACCCCCAGACCACCCGGCGCACGTAGCCTGGACCCGAACACCCACGGCGACATGGACGTTCACCAACGAGCGGGCAGACCCGGACAGCGTAACCATGGAGTACGACCACTGCGACCCACACCGCGCAGGACCTCAGGAGGCACCCATGCGCCCCCTACAGCACAAATGCCCCACCCTCCGCGGCGACAAAGACGACAAGGAGCGGCGACAGACCATCACGTGCCAGAAGTTCCACCCCAATACGGGATACCTCTTCCACCTGATGTACGCGTATATCACCCAGGGACGCCCAGACAGGGGCCTCCTCCGCCTCACCCCACGAGCCCAGGCCATCATCACCCAGGGAATAGGCGTCTATGCAGCGCCACTACTGCAACCCACGCAAATCACCGCCAGAACCACCCAGGGGAACCCCATCTACGTCTATCACCCCACAACAATCGCCCGCCTACCCATACCCAGCGACACCGACATCATCTACTTCACTGACGCATCCGGCACCCAGCAACGCACCCCCACGGTCGGTTGCGCCTCCGTGCGCATCACCCGGCACGCGGACGGCCTCCACGTGGAACACCACACCGGGACCACCATCTTTGGGGCGTCCTCCCACGGCGAACTGCGCACCATGGCAGACGCCGTCACCGCCACACCGCCACCCACGACGGTCCGGCCCCGCAACATCTGGGTAGTCGTGGACGCCACGGTCGACATCCACCTCACCAGGCGCCTTGCGGACCTGCCCCTCCACAAAGCACTTGAGTCCGGCCTCACCACACAAGCGTTGGGACTATGGATGGCCTTCAAGGGCATGCACCCCCAGGACGCCCTACACATCGTCAAGCAGGAGTCGCACCGCTACGCATACGGCAATGGACGCGCAGACACACAGGCCAAACACCAGAACACCAACCACACCCCAGGGCTCGAACGCGTGCGACTGGACACCCCACACCACAGCCACCTGCAGCACCTGCCCCCGATACCCCTGGCCGCACAGCCCCCCCAATGGATGCCCGAGGACACGCCGTACACGGATGGAGACAAGCAGTACCACTACCCCACACCCATCCAGCAACTAGCCACCACACTGGGCCACCCAGCGAACACCGAACTCCTCCGACGCCTCGAAAACTCCGTCCACACCCCCCTCTACTACTCCGCCCTGCGCCCGGATAGCCTCCCAGCACACCTACAAAAGCCCCGACTCCAACTCGCCCTCGAACAACTTCCCCTCCTCACCCGATACCACCGATGGTATACGCGCCGCTCGATCCACGTCCCCGCAGGACACACCAAATGCATCTGCAGCCACGCGGAAGAAGAAACATGGGACCACTTCAAGGCGTGCCCCCTGTACAGAGGACTAGACACCCTCACAGACTGGAACCCAACCCACACCATCGCAGAGCACGCCAGATGGCTGGCGCAGTCCCCGGCGACCCAGCAACTCACCACCGTCCTCAAGCAGACTGAGGTGCTCGAGGCAGTCCGCAGGGGACTCGTCCCCACTGCCCTCTACACCTTACTACGCACCCACGCGGAGGACCCCCAGGCCACGGCGGCGCACATGCAGCGGACGGCCGTTGCCAAGACGGCGGAGCAGCTCACATACCGCACCCACAAATACCTGCAGCATGCGGCAACCCTGCCCCCAACAGACCAAGCCCACCTCCTCAAACTCCTGTTCTACCAACCATGAGAACCTACCCCGCGACATACCAACACCGAACCCCCACCACGTCTACACACCGTCCACCGAGCACAGCACTGGCACAGCACACACGGGCGCCACAGGCACCGCACACGCTCCCACCAGCATGCGCGCGCCACCAGCCCCCATCCCCCCACGCCGCCGTCCGTCCACAGGTACCACCAACCACCAGCCACCGCATGTCCCCTCTGCGTTCGCCAGCGGCTACCACAGACAGCCCTGCCCTGCAACCCAGACCACTGGGTCTGCCTGGGAGCCGCGCACCGCCTCACCCACTGCCCCCACTGCGGGGACCTCAACCCCCGCCACCGCGAACGGCCAGCGGCCCCAGCCGCAACCCCCCCCGCCAGCCACCCCAGCTTCTTCGGGTACCTCACCGACACTCTCCGGGACCAACTGGGAGGGTACTACGTGGCGGACGCGGCGGACCACGCATGGGCCATAGCCGTGGCCGCGGGCAACACACCCCTGCCCCCCCACAGCCCACCCCTACGCCACAGCGGAGGCGGCTTGAACGTGGCGGCCCGCCACATCCTCCTCGCCCTATACCTCCACCACCGAGACCTACACCTCCCAGACCCACAACTCCCGGCCCCCCAAGCAGCAGCCCTGACGCCGGAAGCGTGGGCCGACACGGCACCAGAGGAGATAGCAGCCTACCTCCGAACCACGTGCCGCCGGTTCGCAAACGCCCTCGGCCGACGGAAGGGAACACCTTACCCCCTCAGCGCACTCCTCTACCCGGCACACCACCCCCACCCCGCACAACAGACGCCCCCGGAGGGCTGGGCGTCTTTTCGGGACGCCCACCTGGCCGCCCCCGACGAGGCCACCGCCACGCGGATGGGCCTCACGGACAAGGAGGCCTACGTCAGAGGCCTCAAGACGAGCCTCCAAGAGGCACACCGCTGGCACGCCCGCTCCCCGTCGCCCCCACGGGGACAGAGGGGTTCACCCGCCCCCGACACCCACGAGGCCAAGAAGACCAAGACAGGTCAGGGGGCCCGCCAACGGGCCCGCCAGCAGGGCGCGACGCCCCGACCAAGGCCCGGGTCCAGCCACACCGCACCGCCCCACGCCCAGACCCCCGGGGCACACCAACAACACCACCACCACCAACGCCTACCACCACCACCGTACCGCAGCACCCAAACCCTGCAGCCCAGTCAGCCACCACCGCCCACACACGTCCACAGCATGCCAGGACCACCGTACGCGCAGAGCCAGGGGACATGGCACCACCAACACCACCACCGCGCCCCCGTCCCTCCCAACCCCTACCCCCTAATGCCCCCAAGCTACAGCGACCCCCACCAGCTACATCCCCACCACGCCCCAGCACAACCAGGCCCCGCGAACCACCCACTCCACATAGCGCACATCACCGCACCACACCATCACGTGTTCCACCACCACCAGCCCCTGCCACCACACCCACCAACGCCGGGGTACCACACACAACCGACACACCCTCCACACCACCACCACGCGGTCCAGCACCACCCGCCGCCCCCGCTACACGGGCCCACGACATACGAGCCACGGTACACCCCCATGCACCCGCGAGGAGCCTCGCACGCACACCAGCAACACCAGGACCTAGTAGGAGCGCCCCACCACCACCAACAGCCCCCCCACCCACACCCCATACCAGCGAGCACCATCCACCAGCAGCCACCCATCACATACGGACCACAGCCCCACCCGGGGGCTCATGCGGTCGCCTCCCACCCGCACCCCGGCACCGCAACCAGTCAAGAACCGCAAGGGCCACACGGCGCACACACGCAACACCCACACGACCCACAGGGACGCCCGGACCCCCAGCCGGCACAACACCCACCCCCGCCCCCCCCACCCCACCACCACCAGCAGCCCCCCCACCCACACCCCATACCAGCGAGCACCATCCACCAGCAGCCACCCATTACATACGGACCACAGCCCCACCCGGACGCTCATGCGGCCGCCTCCCACCCACACCCCGGCACCACAACCAGTCAAGAACCGCAAGGGCCACACGGCGCACACACGCAACACCCACACGACCCACAGGGACGCCCAGACCCCCAGCCAGCACAACACCCACCCCCGCCCCCCCCACCACCAACAGCGCCACCCCCACACCACCCCCCCCCGCCCCCCCCCCCGAGACCAGGCCACGGACACAACACGCGGCAGCCAGCACCAGCCAATCGACGTCGATACCCCCGCCGACACACGCCACCGCGAATCCCCCCTCCCGCGACCGCCACAAGAGACCCCATCACCAGACCCCACGCGCGACAACGATGACCACCCCCCCCAACCCACACCACCCCCCCCATCACACCCCGCACCACCAGTCGCCGCACCGGCCGAACCCTACGCCCTGCACAACCCCGCAGCGGTACGGCAGCACCTCCGGGGGGTCGGGGAACAGGACGTCGTGCTGTACCTCCGCACCTCCGGCACCAGCACCCCCATCCGGGCGGCCACCCTGGTCCAGGCGGCCAGCCTGGGGGAAGGCGTCAGAGGCTTCCTCTTCGACGCCTTCCTCCACGTCGCCCGACACGAGCGCCCCCCACGCGCCACCCCAGACGGCGAGAGCCCGCCCCCCACGGGGAGCCGGATCTGGGTACCCCCCATCGACCGGGGGCGACACCTGGTCGGACACCCCGTGCCGGAGCGGGACAGCACCCAGGGCCGCACCCGCTACCGCGAGCCCAACATGGCCCACCCCCCACCCGACGCCACCCCCGACAGCACCAAAGAGTGGGAGCGGGAAACATGGGTGGCCCGGATGGCCTCCCTAAGCAACTTCCGGCACCACGTCCCGGGGGACATCCCCACCCCCGACGAGCAGCAGCCAGCCCCCTCCACGTACATGACCCTCATGTACAATCTGCACTACACCCTCTCCACCACCACCTACGACGCACCCACAGACAACTGGGTGGTACACGGCACCGACTCCCTCCTCCCCGCCGACTACACCCCCCCCACACACAACCCAGGCCCCGACACGTACGCCAGGGGGGACGACCCGGACGACCCCCACATCTGGGGTACGTGGGAACCCGAATCCCTGGACACGCTGCTCTCCATCCGCAGCGGCTACCAGGGCCTTGGTAGGGCGATGTATTGCCTCGCCAAGTGGACCCAACGGACCTGGGGGATCCCCAGGGACCGATGGGTGTGGGTGGTCACGCTGCGCCCCCAGCAGATGGAAGCCCCCCCAAACCGCGGGGGACCCACCCCCCCACGCCCCACCACCCCACAACTATGCCCGTACATGGTGGCAGCCCGCCTCATGGCGCTGCTATGGCCGGGCCCCCACACCCCCACCCAAAACTACCCCCACCTCACAGAGGAGGACATGCCCGGCATCCAGCGATGCTTCTTCCGCACCCTCGACTACCTCCAGCAAACACACCCCCGCGTCCTGGAGCAGATATGGCCACCCCCCGGGTAACCCACGTGCCCGCACAGCCGAGACAACGCCGCAACGCCAGCACCAGCACGCACGGATCACCAGGGAAAACGCGCGCACACGCCCGATGCCCTAACCTGCACCCTCGTTCTCGCTACTTACAGGACCCAGCATCATACGCCCGCCCCCGAGGCCCGGGACCCTCCGCCGTCTCCCGCGGCCCTCTCCTCCGCCTCCGACTCCACAACCTCCACCACCACGACCACCTCATCCACCACCACCACCACGTCCTCATCCAGCACTCCACCCCCCAGGCCGCGGGGGACACCTCCCAAACGGGCCTCCAAACCCGCCCCCACCGCGAGCAGCCCCGCTGCCGCCAAAGCCCACGCCCCGGCGAAGCCCACGCCCACGACCCAGTCGAAGCCCAAGGCCGCCGCCAAACGGCGGCCCGCAGCCAAGCCAAAACCCAAGCCCAAACCCGGCGCCACGACGGCAGCTCGAGCCCGGCCCCCCGAGGATGTCCTCTACGACATCCGGCCCCAGCCGTCCCAGGCCCGAAGGCAGCAGCGCCCAGCGCGGCGCCCCCCCACCGTCACCGACGCCACCGCCACCACCTTCATGGCGGAGCGCGCCGCGGCCGAAGCGCGACGCGCCTCGTCCCACCACCTCCCAAAGCCCGCACCCCAGGCCCACGGACCGCTCCAGGGTCCACCAGCAGCGCCCCCGCCCCCCTACCGGCCCCCGATGACAGCCCACATGCAACGCATGCCCCACTACCGCCGCCGCCGCGAATCCCCGCCCAACCCCGAGGCGGAGACCGTACGCGCACACCCGCGGGTCCACATCCGCGTGCACCCCCACTCCCCACGCACCCCCACGGAACAGGACTACGAGAAATCCCCCAGGCCCGCCACCGCCGCCGGTCCCCGCGACTCCGTCACACCCACCCACGCCCACTCCTCCGCCCAAGACCGCAGGCCCGCCCAGGAACAGTGGTGGCAGCGCTGGACCCACACGCAGCTCTGGGAGCTGCGGAAGTGGGCCCGGGGAGAGCCCTCCCTCGAGGGCCTGGTCCATCGGCCCCGCAAGGGGTCGGTGGAGAACTGCCGCCTCCGGCCGGCGGGGGGGTGGATGCCGCAGGCCGCATGGGAAGCCATGCTGGCCGATGCGCTCCACCCCCTGGGAGTCCACCCCCGCAACCTCCCCGCGCCCCAGGACCACCCGTACGTCCTCAGGCGCCTGCGGGAGACCCTCCAGGAAGCGCGGCGAGACGGCATCCGCCTGTGGGACATCACCCAAAGCCCAGCCCCGCACGCACACACCCCCTCACCACCCCACAAGCGTCGGCGCACCGACACCGGCGACACCCACAACACCCCAGGAGCCCTGCGCGCCACACAACACGACGCGCCTGACCCCCCGGCCAGCGGCGCCGCCATCTAACCCCGTTACCCAGCACACCACCACCACGGGGCGCCACGCCAGGCCCCGCCCAGAAGTCACCAAACAAACCGGACGCCGAAGGAAGCCAACGCACACGACAACGGGCACCACTACGCCCAAAGGCGCCGAACCCGGGCCCGATACCGTGGGCTCCTCTCCACCCTCAGCACGACACACACGTCACTGACGTCACTCCTCCGCCGTACCCCCTCCCACGCCACCGCCCCGCCCCCCCCCCCTCCCGCCGCACGTCTGCACGCCGCCCAGCACCCAGCCCCACACACTGCGCCACAGCATCGCCCTAGTCCGGCTCCTCCACCATCGCGCCACTTGGCACCTCACAGTAGACCGCCGTCCTGTGGTCCCGCTCCCCCCAGCACCGCTCCCGGGGCCGCACCCGACCCACGCCGTGTTCGCCCCCACGTCGCGGGCCGCGGACATCCTCCCGCTCCTCGCCACCACCCCTCCCGGGCATCGCATACTGCTTGCCGCCAACCCCTCGGTCCTCAGTGAGGTCCCCATCGGGCACGCCGACACCCTTGACGTGCGCCCGCTGCTGCCCAACCTGCACGCTCCGTACGCCCCCGGCACGCCCGTCGACCCCTCCGTGTGGGACTCGCAGTGAGGCCACCGGCCAACGGCCGGCCCGCACGCACCACCCCGCACTCGCCTCGGGCGCACGACTCCGTGGACGCCGCTACCCACACGCCCGGCCCCGCGCAACCGCCTAACCGAGCCAGAACTCAAGCACAAATCAAACCCGAGCCACACCCCGAAACCGCTAACCCTTGACTCCTAACCAAACCCGCCGAGGGAACAACGTAACCACAGCCCACACCCACAGCCCACACAGCCGCCTAACCAGCCAGCTCCAGAAGCAAAGAGACACCTCACCAAACCCACCCTGACCCAAGCCTAACCGAGCCGAAGCCCCAACACAAATCAAACCCGAGCCACATCCCGAAACCGTCAACCCTTGACTCCAAACCAGGCCCGCTGAGGGAAATGCGTAGACACAGCCCACAGCCACAGCCCACACAGCCGCCTAACCAGCCAGCACCAGAAGCAAAGAGACACCTAACCAAACCCACCCTGACCCATACCCATGTACATCAGGACACGCGAGCCGCAGCCCTGGGGCGCGACCGCCGCCACAGCACCGACGACACACGCCAGAGGACACAACGCTATAGCACCGCCGCACCAGCTGCCCATGCCTGTGCCTGCAGTGTACGCGCGCCTCTGTTTTCCTCTTTTTTGTTTTTTCTTTTTCTTTTTTCCAAAAAAAAAAAAAACAGGTAAAAAAAAAAAAACAAAAACAAAAACAAAAAACAAGTAAAAAAAAAACGAAAATTAGGGGGGGAGGAAGAGGGACACAACCACCCATGGCACACGCGCACCGCACACAGCACGCACACCGGTGAACTGGAGCCCAGGGGCCCAGGACACCGCACATGCAACACAACACACCGAGCGAGCACACCGGTGAACAGGAGCCAGCTGGCCCAGGACACCGCAGACGCACCACAGCAAACCGCGCGGGCACACCGGTGAACAGGAGCCCAACGGCCCAGGACACTGCACACACGTAGGGCGGCCGAGGGACAGGAAAGAACCAATACCCCATGGGTCGGACGCACTGGGGCGACCCAGCCGACCCACCGGGCCAGTGGCAGGAGCGGTACTCCAAAGCCACTGGTCCGAGCCCGGCCAGGCTGCATCGGGGACCATGGCAAACGTCACCCGGAGCCATGGAAGCAACCGGTGACAGGCGAGCCGGTACACAGTCCAGGAGGGGGTCACCTGCCAAGCAGAGTGGCCCCGCAACTCAAGCCACAAGGGTGAGGCGGTCGTACCGTAGACAAGCGGGAGCAATACCCCTTGTGGTGAGAGATACTCCACACGGCTGGGCAGCCCCCCAGAGCTGCCGCCCAAAGGAGGGGGCATGGGGCCCTACCCATGGACACATGTGGGGACACCCTCCCACCTGGGACACATGGACCGGGTGGCCGCGACAATGCCTTCCCAAGCACATGCGGGAGCGGCTCAAGAGGCACCTGACATAGGGCAGTGGGAGGGACAGGACGTCCCCTTGGTAAGACCTTCTTCCTGCAATGTCAAAGGAGGCATCCCGAGCTCCCGAAGATACCTACCTACCTACCTCTACATCCTCATACATATACTTGCCCTTCAACGCCTCGATCAGTGGCGCAGCATGCTGGGCATAGTTACGTATATACATACTGTACCAATTTGCTAATCCTAAAAAGCCCTTTAAGGCCTTGGCTGTAGTAATGTGGGTGTCCATTCCCGCAGTGCTTTGCTTTTATCAGGGTTGGGGAAACGCTAACCTCCCGCCAAAAAATGCCCAACATACTGCACCTGCTGGCGCAGCAAAAAACACTTTGCGGGCTTCACTGTCAAATCAGCGGAAGCAAAAGCATGAAAAAGCTCTCGAAGGCACAGGTAGTGGAAATATAACTGCTCCCTGAGGGTCGCAGATTGAGGCAAATCATAAGAAAAGTAAGTATCCAAATCCGTATTTACGCTGCCGTCAGGCAAAATGGGAGGAGGCTTAAAGCAGGGGTGAAGAAACTCCTCCGGGGGCCTATCAGCATAAGCATGACTATCAAAAAGTTTATCCTTACCGCGGTCAGAATCCACATAGCGCACAGAACCGCCTGTGCCTGTCAAAACATCATCAATGTATGGACCGCTAAACGGACATTTACGCACTACCCACGCCACCAACCTTCGAAACACTTGTGGTCCTACCTTGACCCCCATAGGCAAAACTCGCCACTCATACACCCCAAACGGGGTGATGAAGGCCGTCAAGTGGCAGGAGGATTCCTTCGGGTGCATCTGATGGAATCCGTCCTGCAAATCGACCAAGGAAAAAACAGAATTACCGACTTGCCTAGCAAGCTGGTCTTCAATGACCGGCAAGGGGAAATTCACACCCTTCAGCTGGGTGTTTAAATACCTAAAATCTATCACTAACCTCCACTTACCGTTGGGCTTGGGGAATAAAAATGCCCTCGACACACAATCGGTACGCCCAGTACATTCCCTGATGAAGCCTTGCTTCAAAAAACCTTGAACCATGTCATACAAAACTTGTTCCAGTACACTGACTGTCGGAATAGCCTTGGCACTATGGGGCTTGGGATCACCCACCAACTCCAGCTGCACAAAGGCTATATCTTCTGGTCCTCGCTTGGAGTTATCCACTTCCTCAAACTTTTTACAGGTAAAAACTGACTGCTGAAATTCTTCTACCAGGACTTTGCGCAAGTCCTCACACTCTGGGAACTCCACGTCAGCCTGTACTACAGAAAAAATGCCCTGGGACAATAGACCATCGCCCTTAAACTGAATACCCCGCTCCGGTGTAGGGACAAAATTCAGTGGCTCCTCATGGACCACCTGTAACAAGACACTGTCAGTACCAGCAAATTCGCAATCCGACGGATCTTCGTCAGATATGCCCTGATCAGACTCCCCTTCCAACTCAGAGTAGTCAATCCAATAAAACTGCTGACTACGGTCATTCGCCTTCTTATCAATTTTTCTGACTCGCCGTCTGCGCTGACGGCGCTGATGTCGAGGCAACCCTGAATCAGACAACACAAACTGGCCACCTGCACCGGTACAGAAATCCGATTCTGGGTCAGAAACGATGTCACTGTCACTTTTGTCATAAATTTTGAAGGCAGTGCTGGGAGAGCACTCTGCTCGACGTGGGGTTGTGGGTTCGGAGCTGGCTGAACTTGTGGATGTCCCACAGAATCAGAATACACTACCCGGTAGGGCACCATGCAGCAAACAGGTCGTCTTGCGGCATCAACAAAAAGTGGATGGCCCTTGGGTATTTCAACCCAATCCACTGCCACTTCACCGACAAGCCACCATCAAGTGGCTGACGTCACCACAGGCATCACCGCAATGCCGCGGCTGGCTTTCCCCACCATTTTCTGCGCCACCTGAGGCCACTGACCGTTTGGGGGATGAAGCCACAAAGTCTCAGAATGCCATGGCTGACTGAGGGGGGGGGTCCTGAATCCCCATGTACGCGGAAAATGTGCAACCTGATTACAAGTATAAGCTTCAACTGTGATGGGCATACCCGCTCTGGTCATCCAAGCGGAAAATCTTTGTATTATGTTCGGATTAATTGATACGCGACGACTATTGCGTTCCTGACGATGAACAAGACGTGCGAAAACAGATGTATTGTCATGTTCCTGAGACGACAGATTTAACGAGGTTAAACCATCTTCATAGCGGTATTCTACATCCGGAACAATGTTGGGCACTTTCCCAGCCCGATAATCCGTGCACCTAGGGTAGCTCCAACAGGCCATAAAATAATGCGGGGCCCATGCGTTCTCAGGACTGTGTCCTGCTGAATTTGGGCCACCTGTCTGGGAAAGGTCGCGCAATGCAACCTCGGTAATTCGGTCTGAGGCTTGTGTACAAGAAAAAGGTATGGGATGCACTGTCGAATACAAAGGCTGACGACTCCGCCTACACATTAAAGCGCCAATAGTCAGTAAAAGAGCTCCAGCCAGGTCACCTGAGCCAGAGTCCAGTGGATGAGCCACTGCAGACAAAAGAAGGGCAGTATCCCTGTTCGATGAATCACCCACCGAGTCGTTTCGAGGGGTACTATCCCCACACGCCGAATCGCCAACCGTGTCACATCCAAGGGGGGCATCCCCACACAGTGAATCACCCACCGTGTCAATTCGAGGGGACACTTGGCCACGCAGTGAATCACACACCGCGTCAATCTCTGAAACTGAAATGCCTTGAGAATGCAGTGAATCACCCACCGCTGAAGTCTGGCTCTGACTGCACCGCGAATCACCCGCAGCGCTACATTGAGAGAGAAGAGAAAGTAAAACACCAATAAACTGTAAAATCGGTGTGTGTGCGTGTGAATTGGTTTCGATTTGATTTATCACAGGTTGATCAGCACCAGCGGTCAACTCATTGCGACCTGTACTACCAAAGCCTTGACTACCCCGCTCTGTGGAGGGCAGCTCAGGCACCTCCTGGATATCGGGGGTGGAGTGGCGCTCCGGAATCAATTGTGCCACTCGATCCCCAGTGAGAAAAGAATGCCGGCGGTCGCTGAGATTTGCTACAATTCTTTTCAGCTCACCGCGGTAATCAGAATGACTGACACCACCCAAAATGTGGATACGCAGCTTAGCCAAACTACTGCGGTCAGCCAGTCGTCCATAATGGCCCTGTGGGACACTGATTGCAAGTTCCAGAGGAATCAATTTTTGTGAATATGGACCAAGGTCTACGGCAATTGGGGTGTACAAGTCATACCGGGCGGCACCATCTGTGGCTCGCACTGGATGTTTGGATGAGGGATTCATCATCTTGACCTGCAAGGCACACGGAGCAGGACCCGAAACCAGAGATGGCAATGTTTGGTCTGTAGTCCTGAACTGTGCCCATTCACCCAAACATCTGACCTGTGGAGTAATGACTGGCAACACACTGCAATGATCACATGTCTGTAACCCCATAGGCGGTGAATCTGGGTGATATTCAAGACAACAAAATCCTGTAACCAGCGGTTCTGAAAATTGCACTAACGTGCGTCGTCCACCAGCACTGTCAGGCTTCAGGGAACTCAGGTAACGTGTCTGAAAGCCACCAGGGCCTTTCCTAATTTTCAGCAACTCAGTGGGTATTAAAATTTTCTTAGTGGGCAAAATTCCCACCCTATACTGCAGAAAAAAAGGGTATCCCAACAGGATACGATCACCCACTTCAGCAAAATGGACGAACACATTTTTGCAGATTAAAACTGAAGTTCCCTGAAGACCCAGGACTGGCAAACAAATAGCAGTGAAAACGCCCATATCACCACCGGTGATCAGTTACTTACCCGCCCCCACCAACCGCAAATTGTGCGGTCCCGGTACCCAGCATGCTCAAGAAAACTTCCTTGACGAGCAGACCGCCATCACCTGACAACCAGTGTCAGCCAGGGCGATCAGCTGTAGTACGTCATCAGGCAAAGACGAAAACAATAAACGAACAGGAAACAGCAACTCACTCCTAAGCTTACTCCGTTTTTTGGGGGGGTCAACTGGATCGGGTATTTCAGATTTCAGGGATGTCAGGTCCACCGTTTGAACTGCCCTAAGATCAGCCGTTGAAAAATCTGGAGGCAGTCTAATACGGCGTACCCTCACTGTCGCACATGGTTCAGCACACCGGGCGTTAGTGTGCCTACCAAACCCCTAACCTTGGACTTTTTTGATGGGCTGGGGTGGCGGAAAAACAAATGCGGGATTGAGGCTCTGGTCGTCTCGAGGAATCTGAGTTTCCTGCTGCTCGCGAGCCTCCGCTTCCAGCTGTATAAGGCGCCGACGACCATATGACCGAGGCTGGGCACAACCGTATGACAAATGGCCTCGTTCTTCACATCGAAAACATATGGCACTGCCACTGTCCTTCCGTTTGTCCTGGGGGTGGGTTTGCGATGGGCGGAGCCCTGGGCCTCACGGCGCTTGTCATGGCGATCCGTTGACCGGTTCCAGGAACGGCGTGGTGAATAACGGGAGTCACGAGAAAAATTATGAGAAGGACTCCTACTGCGATATCTCGGCTCTCGATCCCGTCCCGGATCCTGACTGCCTTCTCCACGACGGTCCTGACTGCCAGTGCGTCCCCTGGCCTGCTTATCACTACCACGACGATCCCCCGAACTTTCCGGGCGTCGTTAATGACTACCATCCCTACGACGGTCCTGACTGCCATCCCGACGGCAGTCCCAACTGCCATCCCGACGACGGTCCCGACTGCCATCCTGACGACGGTCCTGGCTGTGAGAATGTTCCCGGTGAGCACCTCTACCACCACCATAGTCGTGGCTGCCATGCCTCTCAGGCTCGCCAGGGTCACGGCTATGGCTTCGTTCTCTACGGGAACCGTACCGACTTGTCGTTCGTTCATTTCCCACAGCCCCAATCACAGCACCACTGGTGTAATGCTGGACCAATCCTTTCAAAACAAACCAACCGTCGCGCCTAGCCTTAAGACGTGTCATAACGAACACATATGTCTCAAGGTATGTGAACTTCATATCACCATGGGGCGTTTGGGCATATAACAAATCATCCCTAATTTGGACCCAAGGGTTGGAGGGATCCATTTTCTCCGTGTACATACAGATGGCCGCAAGGAATACACTGTGAGCATCCCACATATTGACACCACCCGCGGATATACGGCCACGATTCAAAAATTTTACCGTGAAACGGCACCATTCATCAGGCCCAACATCACCTCGCAGAGCCTGTCCGAAAGCAAATTCCCGAAAAGACCGGTCCGGAACATATGGGTTACACTCATGTCTACCATACAATTTAATGGGCCTAAACACCTCCTCAATAGTGAGGTGTTCCCGTGCAACTTGCTCCACAAGGAAAGACTGATGGTGCGCGGGTTGTGTGGCTATGAGCATGCGGGTTTTCCAACCAAGGCTATAACGAAACCCAGTGCGCATGTACCAATCACGATACAATATTTTCTAATCATAAATGGGTGTAGACTCATCTCAAACCGGTACTGACAATTATTTTCGTAGACTGTCGACCAACTGTGGTTCAATCCAGCCATCAGGTGTCTTACCCCATATGCCTTTTCCCTGAAGGGCCTCACCTGGTGGCGGCTCAAAAAAATTTTTTTCCTCATTAAAAACCCGGACCTCATGAAAGGCATAGCCGCCTGAAATGCCACACGGCTTGAGCTGTGAAAGCTCAAAAAGAGGGGGTTCTAAAGCCCTATATGGTTTAACATATCCATCTGCATCAAAAAGCCAATGCATAGCACGTGAATGCACCTCCATTGCAGGGGTTCGGATTCGAGGGCTGGAATACACCGGCCTCACTGAAGGCGCCATAGCCCTCCGACAATGTGAATCCGCAGTTGACCCAACGACACGTCGTATTGACTTTGAGAGGGTGGGGATGGAGATGGAGGTGGGAGGGGTGAAGATGACATATGCACGGTTTGCATGGTGAAATTCGCATAAGGGGAATGCATGTAATTTGACTTTGATGCCTGGGTGTTAGAAAGCTGGAGCGCTCTTACACAAGATATTCAACTGCATACCGCACAAGCCAGTCACGTATTGATTTCTTCCTTGCATCCCCCCTCACACTTTCTGTTTTTCCACTTTTGAGCTCTGAGATCGAATGCTGGAACAAAACTACAGATCACCACCCATTCAACCTCATCATGCGTTCTCCGGAACTACCAACACACTCAGAAACCCCACCAAAACCAGACCTACTGAAAAAACTGAACTCACAGGATGCACAAGCACTCAAAAACAAATTGGAGCCACTGAACACTTGGTGCGCAGAGCACCTGTCACTCCTGCCTAACATGTCACCAGACATAGTCATACAATACACTGACACACTCATACACCAACTCACGTCCGCATATTACTCTTTCACAAACCCCTCTCCACACAAACCCTCAAAACTGGAAAACACCTTCGCACAACTCGTCAACTCACTCCCCCCCCCAGACGATCCCAATTTCCTGCACAAGATATCACAGCTGCATGACACATACTCCCAATGGGAAAAACAAATTTCCAAAAACAACACAACCAAGCTACACAGAGCACTAGTCAGAGGTTCACAAATCAAAAGGACTCTGAATGAAGCACTGAACCCACAGTCAAAAGGAACAATGGCACTGAAAGACCCCACATCATCCGAGCCAGCAACATCAGTCCCACAGAAATGCTCTGAAATTATGTCCCACACATTATTACACCTCGGTGGTGACCCACACTTTTCCCCACCAAAACAACTGCTTGATACTCTTCTGCTCAACTCACCCCAATGCCGCAGTGAAACAAAACATTCAGCTCCCCAGCCCATGAGTTGGCAATTCTTCACACAGCTACTTTCCTCAGCAAAGCCTACTAAGGCAGCAGGACTGGACAAGTCCAATCTGTACATTTTCCATCTCTGTCCGCAGAAAATTCAGGATTGGCTCTGGAATGTGTGCAATCTGTTTCTGCACTCGCCACTGCCCAGACACTGGACAACAGCCCTCGTCTTCCTGCTGTACAAAAAAAAAAGATGTCACAGACCCACGGAATTACAGACCAATATCACTACTCCACAGCATATATAAAATAATAGCAACACATATACGGGAACAGCTATCACACCACGTGGAGAAGCACAAAATCATGCACCACAGCCAACACGGAGGCCTGGCAGCACATCGCACGGCAGACCACATATATCACATAAAAGCACTACAAATCAAAAACAAACAAGCATATCACCTATACATCGACTTCAACAAGGCCTTCAATAGCATACCACAACAGGCACTCATCTACACACTACAATACTACAACTTACCAACACACTTAATAGACACGTTTAAACACTTATACACACACCCCTACGAGAGGCCACTCATCAATGGCCAACATATGGGTGAACACAAACAAATCAGAGGAGTGAGACAGGGCTGTCCTCTCTCCCCATTGCTCTTCAATCTCTACCTAAATATCATATTACACACCCTTCCGAAAGTTTGTGCCTTCACAGAGAGTGATACCATCCATTCATACATTGATGACATACTTATACGATCAAACAGCCCACACATAATCCAGAAAGCATACACATTTTTTCACACAACAGCCAGACAGTTAGGTCTAGACATGAACACAGACAAAACAGAACTACACGCCATGAATAACATACCACACATAGAACTGCGCATAGACCGAACAACAACACTGTCAACGAAAGACACAAACGGTAAACCACACACACATTACAAATATCTGGGCATACACCTATTCACAGAAGACTCGACAAGACTGCTACACACACTTCTCATCAATGAAACAAACAGCTACTTCAACAACCTCCAGTCACTTCCCCTCACACACTCCGAATACATATCTCTGATCAACACTGTGTTAATACCTACATTACAATACAGGCTCTTGGCACACAACATACATATCACACAGCTGCATTCCATCCAATCCCTGATCTGGCGTCGCCTGTGCCAACTGGGACACTTGTCCTCAGTGACGTCACCAAAAGAGATATACCAGCGAAGGCCACTGGGTGGTCTCGGCCTGAAGCACTTTCTGTATGCATATCATGTCCAGAATGTCAATCAGGCTACACGTTCTCTGAGCGGTGAAGGACCAGCGAGCTCTACACAGACGATTTGCAGCACACTACTCAATCCCAAAACTAATTTCCTTCAGGAATCCTTGGTTGATTCATGCTATGCACTCAACCTCCTGATCCATGGTTTCGGTCCTTGGAATCCCTGCCCCGTGTCTGCATTATCACCAGGGGCCAACATATATGTCGATTTCCAAGTGGTGGGCCCATGCTTGGGCACGGTTTCACAAATCCAGGGGAAAAAAGCGAAGGTTGACTTCTCAGGCTACTCAGCAGAAATTGCAGACAAACACAATTTCTCCTTCTCATACCCCCACAGCAACCCAAAACCCATCTCACACTTCTCCCTCTCAGAACTCTCGCCTACCCCCAATGCCAACCAATCCCTCTCTACCTCTGCACCCGCACCACCATTCAGCACAGCAATTTCAGACATGTCGAGCCTGGGAGCCACAGTTCACCTGCCTGCAACACATCACGTCCTCCTACCATCAGATCTCCTGAGCTGGAACTGCACAGGGGCGCTGGAACTACTTCAGGACCCTCTCAGCTCATCAGCTGCCTGGACATATCTCGATGGTTCTGCATCCTTCCCTCACTTCGGGTCAGCGTTTGCTGTTTTTGAAGGTTTGAATGCGCATTCTTGCAACGTCACTGCATCAGTTTCACCTCTACAGTCATCAGGGGGCTCAGAATTCTGGGTCTTACACTTGAAATTACATCATCTGCAAACACACCCAAACCCTAACCCACTGCAATTTGTCCTCTGCGACAATGCGAATGTGGTAGATTGCTACAGGCTTGCCAAACACCCAGACTTCAATTTATTTCACAAGCATCCTTCAGGACACTGGATCAAGTCATTCAGGTCAGCCATTGTGCAGCTTTCTGCTCAGGATGTGCGAGTAGAGGTAAGATGGATCAAGGCCCACACAAGATTCAAAGGAAATGAAATTGCGGACGCTTTTGCCAAATGGGCGAGTTTTGCAATTTTACCAACCTCACTGATCCTTCCACCACCCCAAAAAGGAAGCATCACATGGCAAGGCATGCCTGTCCTTGGTAAACTTACACAAAAATCATACAGTCACCTCCTCCCCAAGCACATGCACACAGACATCAAGCTGCCTGAGAGCTATGACTGGTTTCAATCTACTTCCTGGTTCTGGAGTTTGCCATTCAAATGGTCTGCGGGTATATGCTGCACTAAGGGATACAACCCACATTTCAGAATGGAAAAACACCCCTGTCCAGCCTGCACACACCCTCACCCCATGGACCCAATATCTGTCACAGCTCTGTGCACTAAGGCAGCTCACCTCCAGCATGAATTTATTCACACATGGCCAGCACCATTCCAGGCCTTGGTGTCAGAATGGTGGCATACGGCCCCCTCAGCCAGACACAAACGCAAATTCATCAGAACACTTCTTCCAATCCCACTATATAATCATCTATTTTCCCGCATGGGCCTAACAAAAAAATCATTCAACAGCCAGTTGAGGGCAGCTTTGAAAGAAAGGAGAGACAGGACAACAAAGGCAGTGAAAGCAGCCAAGGATTGGCTGATTGAAAACCCATTATGCTTCCCACTCTCTCCTGCAGTCAGCCTGAATTTATGGAGTATGAAAGGTTCACCAATGGGCACATCCCTTTCTTCCGCCCCAAAGCGAAAGCCACAGTACCATGAACCTGAACCCCTGCCCTCGAAGGTCACACATAAAGCAGCTACCAAGACACCAAAGAGGGGCAAAAAAACACCACACAGGCCACTAATTCAGCCTGCCATGCGCCCACAATCATTGCCACCACCTCAACCATTCTTCTCTCCTTCCCACTGGGATTTTTTTCAGCTCAGTCCACCACCAGAACCACCTCCAAGTGGGGTTACTGTACATACTTAAATGTACATACGGTAATGACGGTGTGACATGCACAATGGAACAATGATGATGACGTTATGGGTGGCGGCCAACGCTGTGGGAAAAAAAAATTGGCACCCTTGGGTCTTCGCGTTCCGCACTAACACGCCTGGATCGAAGGCGATCAAGTGCTGCTGACAACCCTTCAACCTTTTCACCCATGGAAGCATATTGACTCCCGGTGCTTTGTTGGATTCCATCCATGGTAATAGCAAAAGGTTCTTCCATGTCTTGAAGTTTAGAACTAGCATCCTCAAACCTAGGGTCTTGTACGCGGCTTGCGATGTTAATTCGACCCTTCAAACTCTCGTAGTTCTGCTGCACTATACCAAGGATATTGGTGGTTTCCTGATGCATTCCATCCACAGTCAAGCGGTAGTCATTGAATGCTTCTTGACAATTCACCCATTGGACCGGCGTTCGTTTGACACCTTGCCTCCACTTGCAGGAATTGTGCATGCACACCTTCCAGCTTGATTTCAACACTCAAAGCATCAACCTTGTTAGCATATACACCAAGAGTTTTTTCATCTCATCAACCGTTTTTTTCATTTCTCCCAATGGCAACATGCTTTCAACGACCTCCGCTTGCACAATTTTTTTCACTTGTTCGGCACATCCAAGTCCCGGAAGAACACACCAGTTGCCCGTGCGACCACACCACCCCGGAGGACTGCGAACACTTCAAGAAATGCCCCCTCCATACACGCAGGGACACGCTAGTGGGCTGGTCCCCGGCAGAAACCCTACGACAACACGAAGGCTGGCCCACCCACAGCCACGCACACCAGGCCACCGAACATTTCTTCAGGGATCCGCTGGTCAAGGAAGCCACCATGAGAGGGGCATTGACACAGGCCCTACACCGACACCTCGCCAAACACACGGAAAGCCCCATGGAGGCAGCAGCGCACCTCCAGCTAGAAGCAGTCCGCAGAGCAGCGGCCGAAATGGTACACTGCAAACACCTTCTGTTAACACACGCGGAACAACTCACCATCCCCAACACCAGGGAATACATGCAGCGTCTCATCCATTACCATGCCGTGCATGACCCAGACGTCCACTAACCCACTCCGCGCCCCGCACACGCCCCCCATCTCCATCCGCAGTCCTCCAAGACACCACCAAAGCACCCCAAAGCCCACCTCTCACCCACGAAGCCACCTGGCACCGCCCAGCCCAGCCGAGCCCAACCAGGGCCAACCATAGGTCGACGTGGACGCGCAGGACCCTGGCAACCCACCCAGCCTGCCCCCCCCGGACCTGGGGCACCCCCTCCTCACACCGACCACCATCCGCGACCCCGACCCTCTCCGAGCAACCCTCCAAGGCAGGGCCCTGAGCACTCCCCTGGGCTGGTACCGCCTACAGGAGGACTGGACCAAGCTCACCGTCCAAGCCCTCTGGGACCTGACCACCCCAGGCAGCGGCCTCCACGAGGCTATCTTAGACCTCGTACCCTGGCGAGCCCGCCAACACACCCAGGGCCAGCACGTCTGGATCCCCCCCATCGAGTCGGGCCAGGCCCTGACACACGACACCGACACCAACGTCACACGTCAAGGGACCATACGCCTACGACGAGTCCCAGCGGAGAAGGACCACCGAGCGGACCCGAACCACCCGGAGCAATGGGAACAGGCCACCGCACCAACCCGCAACACCGCCCTCCGCCCCGCCGGCCTCCGTACCCCAGACGACGACCTGCCTCCCCCACCTACAGACAGTGACCACCCCCCGCCGGAGGTCTGGTGTACAGTCCTCGAGCGCGGGCACTACTACGTAGTGGCAGCTACAGCTACGTCCCCCGGCCGGCAATGGCTCGTCAAAGGGACAGACACCATGCCCGCCCCAGGGACCGCCCCACCAGGGGCAGTAGGGGACCCCACCACCCCCACAGGGTCCTCAGGGGAGTCCCCCAGCCAGGGGACAAGCCCCCAGCCCGCGCCCTGGCCCAAATCACGTCAGGGAAAGCGGGCTACCACCTGGGACTGGCCATGCTCTGCCTGACCCAATGGATCCAGCCCCGTGCCCTGGATTTGGTCCATCCCCAGCGCCCACACACAAATCGAGGCAGGCCCGGACACGCGGCAAACCACCCCCCCCCCCAGACCACAGCACTCCCTCACCTGCGGGTACAACGCCATCCACAGGGTCCTCAGCCGCGTGGGTCTTAGCCCAGAGCTAGCATACCCCCTTCCCACCACTGACCAAGAGGTCCACCAAATACGCAAGCTCGTCTGCGAAATCCTTGCCGCGGCAGCAGAAGACGGCAAACTTCTCCTCCAAACCACCCGGCCTACATCTGAGCACGCAAGCGCGCCGCTGCGAGCGGACACATACACCGACACAACACACCCCACCGCGCAATCCCCGCCCTTGCCCCTCCCCTCTCGCTGCCCACCCGGAGACCCACACACACCCACCATCGCGCCCAGGCCCCGGGCCCCGCGACACGGGCCTCCACCATCCGCCCGAACAACAGCACACGCCCGCCACGGACCCACCCGCCGGACACCCCTCACCAGCCCCCACACTCGACAACCCGCACACCCCCAGCGAGGGGAGCCCCACGCCCCGCGGCACGCGCACCCCGCCCAGTGGCCCGCACACGCCCCCCGCACACACCCCAGAAAACTCAGGCCCAGCCCCCCCCGGCCCCTGAATGCAGCACGCGCGAACTGTCCCCCCCCGCGGACGCCAACCCACACAGCCTCACACATTGCAGGACCCCGGCCCAGCCAAGCCCAGAAGGAGAAGGCCACAGCCCCGCGCCTCCCTCCCCCACCGCTGCCGACCAGATCGGCCTGCCGGGCCGCCAGTTCACGGCCGGGCCCCCCCAGCCACCCACCCCCAACCTACAGACTGAGGACATGCCCTCCATCCTCCCCGCCGTGGCAGCAGCAGAAGCCGCCGCCCAGAAACCCGCGACCGCCCGCATCACAGCGCAACCCGCGTCCCCCAAAACAACCACTTCCTCCTCGTCCTCAGCCTCATCGACGTCCTCCACCTCATCCTCCGACCCCCCCCTCCCCGCCGACCTCATCCACAAGGCCACGGCAAAAGCCAAAGCTGCGGCCGCATGCCAGACTACCGAGGACCCCCCGACCCCTACACAGGCGACCCAGGCACCCCGGCAGCACACCGGGAAACCCCCCCACCCGGCACCGGCGCCCACACACCTCCGGACCGAGGTCCTCCTCAACCTCGAACCGGACCCCAAACCAAAACCCGACCCCAAACCCAAGCCGCCGCCCAAACGAGCGCACCACCAGCAACAGCACCACAACCAACACCACCCAACACAGCCCACAACACCACAAACGCAACGACACAAACCCAAGCGACACCGCCCTAACCCAAACCAGAAAGCTTTATAGTGATTTCCACACTGTGTGTTTGTTGTGCCTCTCCTGCTGCTTGCTGCTGGTGTAGGGTTTCCTGCTGCTTGTTTTTGATGAGGAAAATGTTTTATTTGCTGAAATACAATCAATCCAGGATACCCCAAGCCACAGATAAGCAAGTAGAAGAGAATCAGGATCAAAGCATGAAGGGCTGAAGTGTAAACAGTGAAAGATGTAAGAATATTCACAGAAACTGCAACTCAAGGCAAATCGGATCGCATATTCACAAAGATAGTTGAAATCTTTTGGGAAAAGAGTTGGAAAACTGCCCCATAGTCACTCAATCTCCATTGTGCCATCTCAGGAGATGTGCACTCTTTGTTTTGGGTCCCATATATGCTGAGGTGGCATGGCATGTGGCGATGAGGTCACTGCCATGTCACATGGGATCTTCCTACTTAGCTAGGCTGACCCGGAATTGAACCCAGGACCTCTCAAAAAGAGGTGCCCCAGCCCCCTAGGGTGCATACCACTAGGATAGATAAGAATTCATGAGAAAACATAGATAAATTCATAGGCTCTGCCCTGGATATGTCAGTTCTCAGTCAACTCTGGAAGAGATGAATAGCTTCACATCGATAGGGGATTAAGGCGTCCACTCCATATCCTGATTTAGTGTTTGGTTCCATAAGTCAAAATGTGTTATCACCACTTTTGGTTGGGCCAATACTAAGATAGAAATGCCAGTGTGCTTAGAGCACCTCTAATACAACTAAAGTATACCCTAAAGCATTGAAAAAGCACTTTTTCTTACTCCCCCTTGTGCTTTGGTGGCCACCACTGTCGCACTTTCAGGAAAAAGGGATTTTTTCCTTGGCCTTTCCTTGGTTTCCACATCTACTTTAAAATACCTATAGCTTCCCTAACACTGGAAAATGGGCGCTCACCATGGCTGGCGCCTTTTTGCTGCTGTGTTCATGACATTTCCTACAGAAAGCTCAGCGCTCATGGCGCTGCCGGGGTTCCTGTGGCTTGGTTGGGTTAGTTTGGGAGCATGCCAAAAACATGTGCATGTGCATCCCTCCCTCCAAGACGTAGTGCGACATAAACCCAACGCAAGACGCAATATACACACTCGCATGGGTTCTCGTAAACCTGCAGGCGACCTTTGACCTGTCTTAGGGCGAAGGGGGTCGTTAAAAAAATTAAATTGCCCTCTGGTGGGGTCTTGGGTTCTGCTCAGTCCCTAGGCTGCTGCTTTTCGGCCCGAACGGCGGCCTACTCAGCGACGCTTCGCGAAGGTATCTGTACAGAGAAGAATGGGAGGAGGATGGACGAAACCACGCAAACGCGAAGCGACAACACCTAAATCCGTCAAATGACGGCCTAGAACCTTTCTAAGACAACACACCTCAGCAGAATCCAATTGTGCATCAGATGCACATTTTTATAAAAATTGCAGTCATCTCTCGATTTTTTAAATCAAGAAATTCCTACGCAGAAAAAGGCGGCGCGCAGGAGCGGCTCCTAGTGAAGCGCCGGAAAATACAGAAATAATGAGATTATAAACGTATGTCTCACGTAGACAGGAAAATGACGAGACACACATAAATAAATAAACATACAGATTCCACCCACACTGACAGAAAGAATCAAAATTCCAAGAATTCAAAAAATAAGAATATGACTTCAATGAATCAGGTATAAACCTCAGGTGTGCTCGTCTCGTATGCAGCATGCACATTGCTCGTCTCGTGTCCCCGTGAACGAGTCTTGTAGCAGCGCTAACAAACGATAGAGGGCTAGATTAGAAAGATTGCAGATGACTAGAGGTCAGATCAGGGTGATTAGACATACACACAAGTGCAGAGCGACGCTTTTTGCTTGCGCCTCGTTTTTCTCCTCACCTTGCTTCACTCTCCAGCGGTAGGTAAGGTAGGTAAGCCCAGGGGGGGCCACCCCCTGGTAGAGTTTGTGATCGTGGGTAAGATTAGGCAGCAAGACAGTGATTGCAGAAGGTTGTTCGCAAACTCGTGCATGCTCGTGCATTCACACACGCATTAAAGGGTAGGCCACGCAAAATGCGCACGGTAAACCTTGTTTAGGTTACCCAGGGGCTCCTCGGTACGTTCTTTAAGAGAACCTGAGGAGTCTCTTAACGCTTGCTTGCTTGACAGGGGTGTTTGAGGACAGCGTATTATAGGTCTCGCTGAGAAGCGTATAATACGTGGAGTGTGGCTTGGTTCCTCAGCCGCAAACACCCCTTCATTGGCCTTTGCTTTACAGGTGGGCAGGTAGGGTGATTGGTGCAGCAGCGTCCCTTTTTTTCTTGCCCTGCTAAACAAGGGCGCGGATCCCACAATCAATTAACTGCACCTCAGCCAGGAGTGGCGAGGGCAGTTCGACTCCATCGACATCCACGCTGTGCACGCCACCTGTGCGCCTCTCCCCTCCAAGCCCTAGCAGGGAAACGTGTTGTGACGTCCCTGTTAGGCCAAAGTTGCTTAGCAGCGCTGTGTTCTCTTGTCTTCTTCACAGGAGGGTGATTAGGACTCAGGACTTGATCTTCAACACAACCTAGTAGAGCGTGAGTGTAGGAGTGGTAATCCAGTGTGGGGGCTTGAGCCCGTTGCAGTAGCGCTCGCCCACCAGGATGGTGCCACTCTAGGTATGGTGTGTAGAGTAGTGGTGTCTCCTGTCCCCTGTGCTTTCTCACGTGGGCAGGGGAGTGCGTTAGCTTTTGGCCTTTAGCAAAAATGGGCGTTTTGTATGCCCTTAGCACACTTGGCCACCCCTCCCCTCTAGTAGGTAGGGCTTTTGCCGTCTTCCCCCATGGATAGGCGCCAGCACAGAAATTGGGCGCCATAGGAGTGGTACCAGTAACTTACTAGGACATTCGGTCCGACGTCAGCGAAGCCCGTTGATTCAGGAGCCACGCCCGGGAGAGAAGTGAGACACACACAGACATACATAGCACACTTAGGGGTAAGGTTCAGTCCCTAGCTTTAGTCTTGGAGGCAAGCGTCTCAGGGAGCCTCAGCAACTCACCAAGGTTGTTCTGGGTCAAGTAGTCAACCAGAGCTGAGTTTAGGCGTCCCTCAGGTAGAACAAACGCAGAGAAGGGCTCCCAGGTTGCCTCTTCGACTCCAAACCCTTCCCAGAGGGTGAGGAAGCGCCAACCCTGGCGATAGCGGTGGCGTAGGACAGACTTCACCAGGTAGAAGAGCTCCTTAGCCATCTCCTCGGCGTTCATGTCGGGGAGTTCCCCTTCAACTTCCATAGGGCTGGCAGCCCCCTGTAGGTCTAGGGCGGCGATCTCCTCGTCGTTAAGCTCCCACCTTTCCCAACAGAGATCTTCAGGGTCATAGTAGCGCTTCAGATGTTGAGCAGCGCACACCAGGGTCCCCCCTAGACGGGGAGAACACCGCACGGTGATACGGTGCCCATCCACAGATAGAATCTTGTAGGGCCCGAAGTATGGGTCGTCGATGGTAGAGCGTGGCCAGGCGGGTAGTCGGCTGTGATGCACCAGCACCCAGTCTCCCTCTTTGTAGGTGGCCGGTACTCGGTGCTTGTTCTTCTTGTTCCACTGACGCTCCCCCACTCTCTGGAGCATAGCCTTGGCCTTGTCCACCTTCGCTTGTTGCTCTTGGACCCATCCATCCACAGAAGAATGGGTGTCCTCTGGATAGGGGGCATGTAGGAACCACACCGGGCGCCCTAGGAATAGCTCATCGGGCGGGTAGCCAGTAGCTGAACTCTCTTGGGAGTTCATCATCAAGGATATGACGGGGAGTAGTCTCACCCAGTCTCTGGTGCGTTCAGTTTTGCACCATATCCTTACATTCTCCTTGAGGACACGGATCTGTTGCTCACATAGGGGGTTGCTCGTGTGCGAGTAGGGGAACGCCGTAGACACCTGGACATTGAGGGATCTCAGGACCCTTTTGTACCAGCCGCTATCTGAGCGTACTCGTACGTCCTCATCGGAGTTGATCTCCTTGGGCGCCCCATAGACACAAAACCACTCATCCAGGAGTATCTTGATAGTCTCCTCCCCGGTAATGTGCTTGGTACATGGGAACACCCTGGTAAACCTGGTCAACCCACAGGTTACAACGAGGGCGAAGTCATAGCCCCCGAACTTCGGCATCTCCGTTTAGTCCACGTATAGAACACTGTTAGCACAGTGCGGGATGGGCAGGATCGAGTAGAGGCCTCTGTCCCTGATATCCCCTGGTTTGTAGGACCGGCACGGGCACTTGTCCACGATGGGCTGGAGGGTTTTCCACAGTTGGTTGTCAGTCCACGTAGTGTGGACCCACTGCTTGAACAACCTCAGGGTGCGGTCAGCACCCACATGACCGCTGGACTCATGGGTCCACTTCAGCAGCGCTGGGACTCTGTCACTAGGTACCACAATGCGGTCCTCGTGCCAGAGGTAGCTCTTGTCCCTCTTCCACTGATCTTGGTTGACCAGGAGGGGTTCAAGGCGTTTCTCCAGGCGCTTGTAGATATCCCCAAACTCCTTCAGGTACTCCGATTGTTGGAGCCCATCCAGGGGGCGTATCATAGTCATGTTGAGGTCCAAGTGGACGTCCATACGGCTGAACGCCTCCTTAGCCAGCGCTTCAGACCGGGCACCAATCAGGGCGTCGAAGTTGTTGCGGCTGGTGTAGTCTGCACACTCGTTCTTCACTCCCTGGATATGGTGTATTGTCAGCCGTAGTTGACTGAGGTAGGTCCACCAGCGCCGTATCTTGGCCTTCTCAGGTTGGGGGCCCTTCTGGAAAGTGCGGACTGGCTCTTGGTCGCACAGCCAGACCACAGGGTTACTCCCCAACAGTCGTGATTCTGAGGATAGCACTAGCATACCCGCGAGCAATTCCTGCCCATAGGTGGAGTAGTTCCCCCTGGCCTGGTTCCACTTCCAGTTCCAGTGGCCCAGAGGTACTAGGACCCACTTGTCGTCAGGGTAGCTGTGCTTGAGGGTTCCATCTCGGTTGAGACCTTCCGTCCCCCATTGGGAAATGGCCGAGTCGAACTCCTCCTTCTCTAGTGCTTGCCATTGGAACAACGTTCCACCACCGCCCACATTGCTGGCGTCGGTGACCAGGATAATCTCCCCTTGTGCCCTAGGCACGCACAAGCACTTAGCGTTGGCCACCTTGTCTTTGAGCTCGTCAAACGCTTGTTGCTCTTGTGGGTCCCAGCGCCAAGTAGTACTCTTCTTGATCAAGTCCGTCAGAATGGCGCTGGTGTAGGTGAATTTTTTGATATGGCTGCGATAGAAGTTGCACGCCCCAATGAAACTGCGTACATCATGAAGTCCTTTCTTGGGGTCTTCATGTCGTACCTTAGCGTCCATCAGGGGTTTGGCCTTAGAGGCTGCTGGGGTCCACCACCCATAGCCAACGTCAAATTCCAGGTACTGCATGGTCTCCTGCATGAACTCACACTTCTCCAGCTTGAGTCGTGTGTGGTTCTCCTGGCAGACCGCAAAGAACCCACCCAAGAGGATTAGGTGGTCCTCCTGGGTATTGGTCCCGAGGCATACATTGTCGATGTGTGCTTCCATCTGGGCCCCACGGGATATAAGTTCCTGCACCTTAGGTCTCCTTCGTAGGATGCACAAGATCTTGTTCATCAGCTCTTGGAAGAGAGCGGGTGCGTTGGCCACGCCAAATGGCATGACCTTCCACTTGAACACCCTCCCCTGAGGGGTGATGAAGGCTAGTAGCTCCTGAGCGTTGGGCGTCAGGTCCACTTGCCAGAATCCGCTCCTCTTGTCCATCTTGGTCGTGTAGCGACAGGAGGCTATCTTCTCAAGGGTAGACTCCATATTAGGAATGGACCCTGAGTGGTTCAACGTTTTCTTGTTCAGCTCTCTGTAGTCCACTACCAGCCGTTTGGCTGTAGACCCAGGTTTAGCCACCAGGAAACAGGGGCTGCAGTGTTGGGGGTAGTCCCTGTCCTTGTACTCCAGGACTAGGCCAGCGTCGATACATTCTTGTATCCGTCGCTCAATCTGGTCGGCCTGCTCTTTAGGAGCTGGATAGGGTCTCCTCCGGATCTTGTGACCCACGAACTCGGGTTTCAGCTTGAGGTCCATCTGTACCAGCTTGTCACATGAAGCTGGAGGGGGTAGTTCTCCGAAAACCTCCAGATAGGTCCTTATAAGCTTCTGCACCCGCGGGTCCAATAGCTTGATCTTGTCCTCCATGTCCTCGTCAGAGTGTAAGTTGCTCGCCCCCTGAGTAATAGACGTCAGGAGGTGATCCTCGTCCGACTCTTCGCCCTTGGTAGTGTCCTTCAACCCTTGGTAGGCATATAGTAGGTCTTGTTCAACCATCTCCGGTGGACGATGGCAACATAGGCACGCTCGAGGGGGTTCGCATACACATTCCTCCGAGAGGTCGTCCTCCTCTGGGGTCCTCGCATGGGCGCCCCACACGCTCTTCACGAGCTTAAGATCTACCTCCCTTTGCCCGGTGGTGATCTTCTGTTCGAGGTCCTCCTTCAATTATGATAGATCTCCCATACGTCCTTGCTTCAGTGGCCATGAGCTGCAGGTAGGCTTAGCGTAGCATAGCTTTTTCGCCACCAACTTCCTCTTGGAGTCCACATACTCCCTTAGCCTGGATCGAGGGTCCAGCCCTTCGTCCACGGGGTCTTCCACCCTCATGGAGAGTAGGGGTTTCAGTGGGGCAACGTACTCGGCGTTCTCCACTTCCTCCACACAGGTCTGCACGAAGAAGGCGTCGTGCTCAGTTTCATCATCTGAGTGGATAGAGCTAGGTAGCTCGGATAGTCCACACTCAGAGACTCCATCAGGAACAGGTACATGGCAGGGAGAGTTGGGGGCAATGGTGTTAGTCACGACATAATCATCTCCTCCGGGTATAGTCTCAATAGCATCTTGAGGTCGTAGTCGATCCTTCAAGTCGACCAAGGCGAGTCCATCGCTTTCTCGTTGTATAGCCTGGACCAGAGTCGGGTTCAGATCCTCCCAGGGGATGGAGGTAAGACCTCCGTCCACCACGCTGAGCATAGTCCTCCATCCAGGTTTCCCAATAGGCGTCTTACGCCCCACAGGCACGTAGATGGCCTCATCAGGTAACCGAACAGAGCTGATAGTCAGCCTGTCCAGGAGGTTTCGCCAGTACTGGTTGCCCCCACGGGCTCCCCAATTGGGCAAACACAGGACCATACGGGAACGTTCCAAGGCCACCTTGGTCAGGACCTTCCCCAGTTCCCTGAACCTTGGGTTCCCGTAGGCCATCCCGAAAGAGGGCCAGTAAAATTTGTAGCTGCAGTTCTTCCCCTTGCTGCAGTAAAGGTCCAGTACATGCTGCTTGTCGCTGGGGAACAACTCAAAACTCAGGTCTTCTCTAGAGTACCCCAACTCCTTCAGACCTTGGTCTAGGACTTCCCCCAATAGTTGATAGTCCCCAGTTTTGGAGGCCGCCATCATGTTCGAGGGCTCCTCCTTCGATATCCTCAGGTAGCTCGAGGTATGTTACGACTGCTCCAGTGGCATCGACTCTCTGCCACTGCCGTGGTCCACGTAGAGGAGGTAGGGCGTTTGCAGCGTCAGGGATTGTATCTGGGAGTGCTACACGAAGAAGTCAGTCCCCAATACAAAGTCGAAGGCCTCAGTGTCCATTACATAGAACCGATTGGCGATAGTCCGGGAGCCCATAGGTACCTCCACTTCACAGTCCCCGCAGCTGTGCACCACATGTCCATCCCCCATTCGTATAGCCGCGGTGGTCATGGTGTTCTTCAGGCTCCCACAAGGTAAAGTTTTCTTGGCCACGATAGATATGGTGGCGCCTGTATCCAATACCCCCAGGTATTCACGTCCCCCTAGTCGGATACGTACCCAAAACACCAGGTCCTGGGCGCCACCGGAGCGTCCCCGTCAGAACTCGGTGGGACAGGTCACCTCGAACCCCTTGTTCCTCAATTTGCGGGCCATCCTCTTGAAACGGCTTCTCTTCTTAGCGTTGCCGACATCACCACCTTCGTGCTCCCGCTTGGCCCCTCGTGCTTGCTGGGCCTGCGTTTGTGAGCGTGTGGTCGGACCAGACTGCGCTCCAGAGGGCTCGGAGTTCCCCCCTGGATTAGGGTTGGGGCTGCCTCCGTTCTTGTCCTGGTTCTTGTTGTCCTTGTCTGGCTGGCGGTTAGCGCCTCCTCCTCGTCCACCTTGACTCTTGTCTTGACCTTGTCCACGTCCTTTCGACTTGCCCTTGCCGGAGTCGTTGCCTTTGCCTTTGCCTCCACCCTTGCCAGAGCCTTTGCCCGGATCCTCTCCCTTCAGCTTCGCCGACAGGCGCTGCTTGTGGTAGCACTCATCCTCGTAGTGCTTCCTCTTCCCACAGAAGGCACAGGTGATGGTGCACCTGTAGTGATCCGGCAGCTGCTTCTTGGCGCCGGTGTTGGTCTCCTGCTGCTTCCCTTTGACTATGAAGCAGTCTCGCTGCTCGCAGTCATGGGCGTGCTGCACGTGGCCCTGCTCGTCTCTGGCATCACACCAGAAGAGCGCCTTGACGTTTTCCATTATACGGGCGTGTTTGGGGGTAGTCCCCTGCCCAGGTCTGGATCTTTGGTACCCTTTGCCATGGCTTCCAGAGCCTCCACCTCCAGGACGGTAGTTGTTCAGGTGCTGGTCGCTTTCTTTCGCCAGCGCCAGCTCCAGGAATAGTACACATAGATCCTCGTAGCGGAGGGATCTAGCCTTGCGCTCTGCCGTTGAACGGCACTCGTCCCACAGCTCTCGAGGGAGCTTAGCCACCAACCAGAGAAGCAGGTTGTCGCTGCTGTAGGAACCTGGAGTCAATCGTCCAGCCCAGTGGTCCAGGTCAGCCAATAGCTCAGAGACCCTGCCAGGTTTGGGGTTGTTGGGCAGCACCGCAAGGTTCTGGATCTCGGCCGTGATGGAGAGGTCGGTTTCATAGGTCGGGCACTGCCTCTCCAAGGCAACCAACACATCGGCAAAGGTGGCGGAATTAGTCACGATCTGTCTGACCTGCTTCTCCAGGGAACTTGGTCTTGCAGCACTGCAGGAGCAGATCGCACTTGACCCGTCCACTAGCGTGGGTTTGGCCGGTCAATCGGGGAAACCGGCCAAAATTCTCAGCGAAATTGCTGAGGTCCTTGCCTGTGAACTCAGGCAGGTTCACCACGATCTTGCAGGTGGCAACAGCCTTAGCCTCCTGAGACCTGCGTCCCTCAGGGCGTCGGGTCTTCCTCTTCTTCTTCTTCTTCTTCCCACTTGGGTTCTCGGGGTTCTCCGGGTCGTCGTCCTCCGAGGGCGAAGCAGAAGTCATAGACGGTGGCTCATCATCGCAGGGGTCTCCGCCTAGATCACTAGAGCCATAGGGCGCCACGTCAACCATTGCCCTCAAGGCTGTCAGCCCCAGCCGGTCCAGCTCTGCTCTCGTAGAATTCGCCACGTGGCTGTAGGGCGGCTGGGCCGTTCTCGGTACGAAAGGGCTTCTCGGTATCGCTGCAGGGGTCGGCATCGGTCGGCTCCTCAGGCTCCCCAGGGTGTTTGTCAGCCATGCCACCAGGTGGTTGGCCTGTACTCGATGGGGTGACATTCCCACCGTGGTAGGTGACGCTTGGGGCGGTATCATCAGGGGCTCATGTTTTTCTCGAATCTCTTGAGTGAGGTCGCCAACAATTTTAGAGGTGGCTCCTCGGAGCACCTCGTTGATCTCCGACCGCGTCAGGGACCTGTTGGAGGATCTCCCCGATCCTCTACTCCTGCCCCCGCATGACTCAGGTCCTCTCCTCAACCCACTCAAGGTTGCATACCCAGGAACATCCACATAGGCTCCCGTAGCGGGTAGAGGATGGTGATAGTCAGCCGCATACCATCGCGGCGCAGAACTGGAGGTCACCGGCTCACTGGTAGTAGTTGCCTCAGGAGACGCAGTGGTAGGTGGGCTCACACCATAGGCAGGGTAGGTAGGCATACCAGTAAAGCCTGTGCCCTCAGCCATAGGCGGGTTGGTTATGGGTGTGGATGTTGCAGCGGCTGGGTCTGGAGTTGGGAGTGTGGTGGTTATAGTAGAGGGTGATGCGTGGAGGCCAGAAGCGCTTGGTGCGCCTTCGAAGGTAGGATCATTCGTCGGGTCGTGCACTTGGTCTGCTCCTTTGTCTGCTATGCTTTCGCCAGCATCCTTCTCGCTCTCTCTCTTTCTCTTCACAGGATGGGTGTCCACCTCCTCAACTGAGAGGGTCCAGAAAGCCGACTGAAGTCCTTCCATCGAATCCTCCGCCACGTCCACTGGCCCATGTAAGGGCTCCGAAGGTACAGCGCTAGGTCCAGGTCCAGGTTCACCAGGTGCTGGCATTGCTGGTGCCTCAGGCGCCGTCTTCACGTTGGTGTCCTCTTTCTTGGTGTCCATATTCGTTCGCCCTTCTTGCTTATATATGACTGATCTCAGCGCACTGGATGTACGGCACGGGGTTGCTGCCGGTACGCAGAGACAGTCTGCCTCTTGCTACCAGAAAGGTTTATAGTGATTTCAACACTGTGTGTTTGTTGTGCCTCTCCTGCTGCTTGCTGCTGGTGTAGGGTTTCCTGCTGCTTGTTTTTGATGAGGAACATGTTTTATTTGCTGAAATACAACCAATCCAGGATAACCCAAGCCAGGGATAAGCAAGTAGAAGAGAATCAGGATCAAAGCATGAAGGGCTGCAGTGTAAACAGTGAAAGGTGTAAGAATATGCACAGAAACTGCAACTCAAGGCAAATCGGATCGCATATTCACAAAGATAGTTGAAATGTTTTGGGGAAACAGTTGGAAAACTGCCCCATAGTCACTCAATCTCCATAATGCCATCTCAGTAGATGTGCACTCTTTGTTTTGGGTCCCATATATGCTGAGGTGGCATGGCATGTGGCGATGAGGTCACTGCCATGTCACATGGGATCTTCCTACTTAGCTAGGCTGACCGGGAATTGAACCCAGGACCTCTCAAAAAGAGGTGCCCCAGCCCCCTAGGGTGCATACCACTAGGATAGCTAAGAATTCATGAGAAAACAGAGATAAATTCATAGACTCTGCCCTGGATATGTCAGTTCTCAGTCAACTCTGGAAAAGATGAATAGCTTCACATTGATAGGGGATTAAGGGGTCCACTCCATATCCTGATTTAGTGTTTGGTTCCATAGGTCGAAATGTGATATCACCACTTTTGGTTTGGCTAATACTAAGATAGAAATGCCTGTGTGCTTAGAGCACCTCTAATATACTAAAGTATACCCTAAAGCATTGGAAAAGCACTTTTTCTTACTAAACCCTAACCCAAGCCAGGACCCCCCACCCACCACAACCCACGCCCCCCTCCCACCAGCGGCCGCCGCCACTACAGAGGCGGCCATCCAACACGACCCCGTCCAAACCCTCGTCAACATCCCCATCTCCAAGCGCCCCGTCATCCATCCCACACAAACCACCACCGCCGCCGGCCAAACCAACCCAGAGACGTCGGACCCCTCGGCCACAATCACCGTCAAGCCCGGCCCCCGACAGGGGGACCGGAATATCCAAAAGGGGTCCTAGGGCCATACCCGCAGCACCATCCCCACCACTACCAGCGCCACCACCACCAGCGGCCCCACCACCACCATCACCAACACCACCCCCACCACTACCACTGCCCACCACCCTACCCCATCGGGCCACAACCCCCCGTGCACGAGCAGCACCAGTGTATGGGATGGCAGCCACCGGGCGCTCCACCCCCATACCCCACCTACCACCGGGGACCATCCCCCCCGTATCAGGCACTGTATCCCCCCGGCCACCACGTCCACGCCAAAGGGCCCCCCCGGGCCCAACCCCACCAGGGACAGTCACCCCACCCGTACCACCAGCCGCTGTCGCCGCCGCACCCCTACGTGGCGGATCCAGGGAGGGCGGGGGACTTCCCCCCCCCCCCCAGTCCCAGGCGGCGCCGCGCGAGGCCCCCCGTGACCCGCCTACATCTCCTGACTGGCCCGACTCGAGCGACGAGGCCCGGTCCCGCCAACGGTGGCGCTGCCGCTCCCCCCCCGCACGGCGCACCCGCCCCTGGCGCTCACGCTACCCACACCGCCACCGCCCCTCAACCACTCACTCGCGCCGCTCCCGCTCCCTAAGGCGCCACCACGACCCCCCGGGGCCCCGCTCCCGCCGCTCCCGCTCCCCCAGGCGCCACCACTCGCGCCACCGCCACCCCATGTCCATCACCCCCTCCCCCCACGAGCCCCACCGGGCTTCCCGTTCCCCCCTCCGCCCGTACGCGACCCCCACCCCAGGTCTCCGCCACCGCCGCTCCCGCTCCCCCAGGCACCGCCAAGCACACCACCGCCGCCCAATGTCCACCACCCCCTCCCCCAACAGGCCCCACCGGCCCTCCCGCTCCCCCCGTCGCCCGTACCCGTCCTCCACCCCCAGCCCCCGCCACCGCCGCTCCCGCTCCCCCAGGCGCCTCCACGCCCGCCAGTGCCGCAGGTCCATGTCCTCCTCCCGCCACTCCAGGACCTCGAGCTCGGACCCCCCCCCCCACCACCAGGCCCCTGCCCACCTCGCCTGGTGGTCTGCCCCCGCTTTGCAGGAGCTCCCCCGCTGGGTGACGTGGGCCGGGGGAGCGGGAAGGTGAGAAGGGGTGCACATGGTGCACACCTTCGAGGAGGTCCGCACCCGCGTCCCCGCCGACCCCAACGAGGCCGCCCCGGAGGCCATCATGCCGCAGGCGGCGTGGGAGGCCCTCCTCCGGGACGCGGTCCAGGGCCTCTGCCCCCCCTACACCCCCGAACCCTCCGCCAATGGCTCCAGGCCACCCAACCCCAGGCCTGGGCCAGCGGCGCCCCCCCCCACCCCAGCACCACCACACCGGGAAGGGAAAGGGCACGGGCAAGGGGAGGGCAAGGGGCAGAGAGGGACACTCTGGCAAGGGGGCACGGAAGCGCCCAAGGTGACAGGCAGGCGCCCATAGGGACAGGGCACCAGGAGCGACACAACGTGGGAGCAGGAAACCGGCCAAGGGCTAGGAAGGGGAAGGAACAGGGACCGGGGTGCAGGGAAAGAGGACATCACGGCGGGCACGAGAACCCACACGCAAGAAGGGCATACCACGACGGAGGGACCAGCGCCCCCCACCCCCAGCGGACGCAGCACGCCCCCAACACACCTCGCTGAAGCGCAAATCGGACGGCATACAGATCACACCGGCACACGCCCACCAGCCACCGGAAACCACATAGGGGAGGGAGGGCACACCTGCACGGCGAGAACGAACTACACCCACAGAGGAAGCCACTGGGAACACCGCCGCGCAGCCCACCACCACGCCCTCACCGCCAGGCGCCGACCCCGGCCACCACAAGGGCCACCTCACAGGCACCGGAAGAGGACAAAGGCACGGCCACAGCGCCCAGGGCTAGGGACCGGGACCCCCAGAGGACACGGGACCACGGCACAGGCCCCCAGGGAGGGGAACCCCACGGACACCTACCCGAACCACCGGGCCGAGCAGAACACCCAGACCCCCACAGCACGGACCCAGCGAGCCACCCACACCTGACCGCACCCCCAAGCCACCAACCAGCCACGCTCGGACCCGCACTCCGCACCACGACACGGGCCAGCCTAACCTCCACCAACCCACCTCGGCACACCAGGAGGCAGCACGGCACACTGCACCACAGCGCACCACAGTGCAACGCAACACGACAAGGCACCCCAAAGCACAACACGCCGGAGCACGACGCGACGTGACGCGGCACAGAGCGGCACACCACGGCGTGACACGGCGCAACACGGCGCGGCCCAGCAGGGCGCATCGCAACACGGCACAGACCAACACGACGCAGCACGTCAAAACACGACACGACGCAGCACGGCGCACCAGAACACACCACAACACCAAGCAAGGGACGCTAACCGAGGATCTAACCAAAACAAGCCCCCGCACACCCCGGAAGGAACCGCACCAGCCCGCCACACACAGGCAAAGGTCCACCACACGCCCGGCAACAACGGTGGCGGTCCACCCACACAAGCCGCCGCCGGAAAGTTGAAACTGGCACCGCGGAGACAAAGGGACACGGCTAACCCAGGGCCACACGAAGCTGCCCGGCACAACCGCCCGACCGGCAGAGCCAGAACCTAACCCGGCAGGAAGGGGCGCCCAGCCCAACGTGTACATAACCTACCCGACCCATGGGGCCAGGGCACGGCCTGGCAAAACGCAACCAAAAACAGCAAACCGGAAAATCACACAGAATGCCGAACAGTGCGTGCCCCAGCCCAGGGAAGGCAGAGGAAGGAACAGGCAGACCCTCCCCCCCCCAAAGAAAAGAACAACAGGGGGGGGGGGGGGGCGCGAGAACGGCCCACAGCCACCACCCCGCCCACCAACACCACAAGAGGCGGCCAAGCCCCCCACCCAGACGGCACCGAAGACAGGACCCCCCAAAGGGGCGCCGGGGGACCACCCAGCCAAAACCCGCAACACCAAGCCGAGGGCAGCGGCCCACCGGGAGAAGGGACACCCAAAACACGCCGACACACACCACGCTGAAAAAAAAACCACAAACAGCAGACAACGCGGCCCGGAAGAGAAGGGATGGGGGGACAGAGACCAGGAGACCCAAGACTGGGACAACCAGCAACCGACACCACAAAGCCCCCCCCAAAAAAAAACCAAAGGGGAGGGGGGGGGGGCACACCCCACCAACGGCAGCACCCGCACACCCCTGCGCCACAGGCGGCCCCCCAGGAAAGGCAGGGGCCAGCGGGGCACACGCACGACCGCACGCACACCGCAACAACACCTCCTCGAGGAGAGGCGGGGCGCAGCCAAAACACGGACCCCAACACACACGCCCACACCGCACACCAGAACCGGGAACGGCAGGGAGCAGGAGGAGCGCGCAGACAGCCATGCACGTCCCAAAACCCTACCCAGGACAGGAGGGGTGCAGGCCGAAACCCAAGCCCAACCGCAAACACCGCGAACCCCAGCGGGGAAAAGAGGGGCGAAACCACAAACCGTACCCAAACACACCCTGCCAAGACCCCAGCCAGGGCTGGCGGGGTTACCGAAACCCGAACCCAAGCACAACCCGGACCCAAGCACAGACGCCACACAACAGTAGGAAACCCAGTGTCCATAGCCCGGGACCTGAGGCAGCCCGCGGCATGCAGGTGACCCGGCCAAACGAGATCCGGAGCCCGGGGGTAAGGCTGCATCCTAAGGCCTGCGTGCTTTGGGACTCGAGGCGGAGCGTGCGACATCCAAGCGCCTCGGAACCCCAGTACCAAGAACATGCATGCATGCCTTGGGAACGGGACACGCCAGGAAGTCCGGTGAACCTCTAGGGTTCCGCCCAAAGGAGGGGACGTGCGCAAGCACGGAGGCACACCCTCCCGGCGAGACAAGCATGTCACGCTGGCGGCGATCAGCCCTCCCGGTGTTGCCCGGGGCCGCTTTCTTGGGGGCCACCAGTCAGGTCTAGCGGGATGTAAGCCGCCTCCTCTCCTCAACCGGGGAGCCTCTTCCTGTTCGTCACAGCGGCAACGCCAGCGGGAACGATGAGGCGCCTCTCCACGACCGAGTGCACCTACCTACTTACCTACCTTGAGCTGTGAAAGCTCAAAAAGAGGGGGTTCTAAAGCTCTATATGGTTGAACATATCCATCTGCATCAAATAGCCAATGGATAGCACCTGAATGCACCTCCATTGCAGGGGTTCGGACTCGAGGGCTGGAATACACCGGCCTCACTGAAGGCGCCATAGCCCTCCCAGAATGTGAATCCAGCGGTTGACCCAACGACACGTCGTATTGACTTTGAGAGGGTGGGGATGGAGATGGAGGTGGGAGGGGTGAAGATGACGTATGCACGGTTTGCATGGTGAAATTTGCATAAGGGGAATGCATGTAATTTGACTTTGATGCCTGGGTGTTAGAAAGCTGCGATGCGTGGAGGTGTGATTCCCCGGTTGCTGCACTTGGCACCCTTGGGTCTTCGCGTTCTGCACTAACACGCCTGGATTGAAGGCGATCAAGTGCTGCTGACAACCCTTCAATTTTTCCACCCATGGAAGCATATTGACTCCCGGTGCTTTGTTGGATGCCATCCATGGTAGTAGCAAAAGGTTCTTCCATGTCTTGAAGTTTAGAACTACCATCCTCAAACCTAGGGTCTTGTACGCGGCTTGCGGTGTTAATTCGACCCTTCAAACTCTCGTAGTTCTGCTGCACTATACCAAGGATATTGGCGGTTCCCTGATGCATTCCATCCACAGTCAAGCGGTAGTCATTGAATGCACTTGACAATTGACCAATTTGACCGGCGTTCGTTTGACACCTTGCCTCCACTTGCCGGATTTGTGCATGCACACCTTCCAGCTTGAGTTCAACACTCAAAGCATCAACTTTGTTAGCATATACACCAAGAGTTTTTTCATCTCATCAACTGTCTTTTTCATTTCTCCCAATGGCAACATGCTTTCAACGACCTCCACTTGCACAATTTTTTTCACCTGTTCGCCGTGCAACCCGTTATCCACCGAGTGGGGCGGAGGCGGAGTGTAACCGCTGCATAGTGGCGGATCTTTCTTGTGATTGCGAAGCCTGTAGCCTTGATGCCCCAGGGGTCGTAACGCCCGACACTGCCCCTGATATCTCCGAACCCAACTGACCCTCTTCAGACCCATATCCAGCCTCTGGGAGCGACATATGCGAAGCACTTGTGAGACCATTCAACTCCATGGTGGAATATGAATAGTCAGAAAAACCCGGTCTACAAAAATGGAGCAGACATAGAATCTCATTGTGCATCCATCGCACATAATGATCAAACGTGAAATCATTCGAAATAATTTAAATAAATCCGATTGGGAAATCACGAAAGACAAATGCGACTCGACGCGCGCTCACAGGCGACATCTGGCGGCGAACAGAAAACATGAAAACAAGCGGAAGCATTTACTGCACTAATGTACATCTGAGAATAATTGAAATTGTGATCACATTGATGTATAAATTGAGTGCTGTAACTGCTGCCGTTACACTCCCCCTCTGAAAACATACGCTAGTATGTCAGCTTGAGTCAAGTGAAGAGAAAGAAACGGGAAACGTGACCAAAAACTGACTAATCTAAGACAAAATTTGAGAAATTGAGCTGAATTGAGCAAAATTGTGCTGAGATCTGTGTTTCGCCATGGCCATCGACTTGAATGAAACGCATAGGTACCTTACGGCACACAGAAACAGCTTAGTTCAAGCTCCCAAACTCGAAAATTCAAAGTCTGAGTGAAGAATGTACATGCATGATCAAGATCCATGATCCATGATGAAATCAGGATCTGACATCCCACTGTCAGAAAACAGAAAACGAGTGTCGCCATGTCGTCGAGCGTCCAAAAAATAGGGTATCCCTTCATGGAGTCCAAGATATATGAAACTGGTCGGTGCCATTTACAGCCATGAGACCAGATGCCAGATTATGGTACAAAATGTGACTGAATTGAGACCAAAATCAGTGAATCGCACACAGATTGAAGACGGCGAAGTCTGCAGCAAGCCAATATAGGTCCAATTCATTGTCGATAGATACTGTGTGTTGTGCTGAACGGAAATCCAGTTCTCATTCATAGCCAATCCAGGTCAAATCCTCATGATGATGATGATCCCCATGATGGAAAACCAATCATGTAAGTAATGATAGCCAAGAAAACCCAGTGAGTGATCACCACACTGTCAGTATTGTCTCCAGGGCTTCATGTTGTATCCAGTACGAGCCACAAGGGGTAATTGACTCATTATAGTCCCAGAATGTATAAGCATCCAATGCTTGGTACCAGGAATTTGCCAAATGTGAGCTGATTCTGAGGGGGATTCCAACACAATCCATAGATGAACAGCGAGTCGACACAAGTAAGAACACCATCGTCGTCACTTGGTCCCTATAAGCCCTTTGACAGCGGTCGATTGGAAAACAAACCAACAGTCTCAATGTAAGAGCTGATTGAAATAACATTCCCAGCAGATCCGTCAAACACATGAACTGCATCAGACTTAGTCATGTGCCAGAATCTCTGAAATGAGCACGAACTCGAACGAGTCCTTCCCAAGGCGAGTAGAGGGGCACAGTCGACAGCAAAACACAAGAGTGTCGTCGTGGTTGAGGATAAAGGCCCTTCGGAGCTTCCGATGGGAATCATCTACAATGAAGCACATGATTCACATGATGACCATGATGAGAATGATGGACATGATGACCAGGATGATCCCAGAATTTCCCATCATCTGTTCATCGATTCACATAGACGATGCGCCAGGACTGTTTTGTCTCAATGCCAAGGGTATATGTAGACCGTAAACCTTTTGCGGAGTTTCGGCGATTTAAATTCTGATCAGATCTTGTCTCGAATGGATTCTGCCACGATTGGAGCTTCTTCTTGTGCTTGTAAGTCTTCCTTGGTGACACAATCCTTGATCAGCGAGAGCTCACGGTCAATCTCAGGGTGCTTCTTCAGGAACTTGATGAAAGTGTCCGGATACCCATGGATAAAGCTTGAAGCTGGCACCCATTTGTCCTCTTCTGGACCGAATCCTTTCCATCTGCACAGAAAGTACCACTTGTTTCGAGCATTTTTCTTGTAATCAAGGATCTTCTCCAACTCGAAACTGCTGGTGACCATGTTCCTGTCGCTCAGGTATTTCGAAGTCCAATAGAGCGGCTTGAACTTTCCTTTGGGGCAGGGTACTTCGGCCTTCAAACGGTCGCGATGTACTTGTTGATGTCTGCCCGGTTCAACTTCAATGATGAATGTAGTCTCACTTAGTTGACCACTGACTTGGAATGGGCCTTCCCACAAAGGTAACAACTTGTTGTCGTCCTTCAGGGTCTCGTCTGACTTACGAAGCCAGACTTGCTGGCCTTTCTCGAGGGGTTTTCCTTGTGTTCTCGACTGATTTTTGAATTTCAACCAATCTGCTTGACTCTCCACTTTGGCTTGGATCCACTTGGACTCTAAATCCTTGATCCTCTCAAACCATTGTGAGGCGTCGTAGCACTGCCTTGGATGATACATCACTGGTCCTGGACCCATCTTCTCACGACCAAAAACAAGCTCATTCGGACTTAATCAAGTGTAGTTCTTGGTCCGATGGTATCTCCTCAAGACACAGTAAATTGTCTCCAACCAATTTTAGTCTTTTTCAGTTGCCAGGAATTTTCTCAGAATGTTGATAAGAATTCTTCCAGCGCGTTCAGCAGGGAGGGCTCGATGGTCGTAGACGCGGGCACGAAGATGATGAACTCCCAATAGAGCACACATGTTCTCCCACACAGTCCCAATGAACTCCTTCCCACTGTCCGTCAGAATTTCACTGGGAACATCCCAGTTACTCATCCACTGACTTGCAGTCCACTTGGCAGCCATTTCAGAGGTGGGATGCTTCGTGTTGCAAGGGAGGACCTGGATGTAGCCACTGTGGCGGTCTTGAATTAACAAAACCCCATCGATTGGCTTTCTCGTGTAGAGACATTCCTCTTGGATTTGTCCCAACTCGAAGACATCTGCCGTCACCTTGTCAAACAACCTCTCAGGAATTGGCAGTCCCTTCAATAATCCTTCTGCCTTTTGATTCTTGGGGATGTTCGTCTGACATTGCTTGCATCCTTTGGCAACTCGCTCACAGGCACTCTTGAGGTCCCATGTGTACACTCTGTGTCGTAGCTCCTGCTCGAGAACACGGGAGTGTCCGTGGGATGTCTCATTCCGATGCCAATGTTTGACATATTGGTCAATTAGACAATCAGGAACACAAATCCGTCCTTGCCAAAATAACTTGTCGCCTTGGATCTTGAAATCAGACGTCTCTTCAGAGTGGTAAGGCTTGTCCCCTTTCAACTTGTGGTATACAGACCCAAAGAACCTGTCCTCCTTGTACATCTTTGTCCATTCCACATAGAGGAAGGAAGTTTCCTTGTCCTTTTGTTGTGGAGGGAGCGTGGATTTCGCCTTGGATCTTGTCACTGGAAACACATTCAGGAGCGGCAGCGACGACTCAGAGTCAGAGTTAACCCTTTCAGTCTGATCTGCCTTGGTAATCTCCTTGCATCTGACCAATTCAACCTTCATCCGATTCTTAATCGAACATTGGAGACAATGTTTCTTGATCAGTGCTTGTTCCTCCTTATCAAACTCGATCACTTCGGCTTTATCCGTAGCTGTCCCATGTAAACTCACTTCAGAGTAAGCCTCTGAGGCTGGGTAGGCCCAGCGACTCAGGGCGTCCGCCACTGTATTGTAGCGCCCTGGAATGTAATTGACGTGGAGGTCAAATCTGCTGAGAGTTTCATGCAAACGGCCTCTCCTCCCAGCTGGTCCACCAGGGGTATCCACATGTTCTGTCCTCCAGCTCTCTAGTGACTTGTGGTCAGTCAGTACCTCAACGCGATGGCCCAAGATCCAACCTTCATAACGCCGTAAGGCACAAAGGATTGCGTAGGCTTCTTGTTCCCTTGGACTCCAATTTTGCTGTATTGTTGTAAGCTTGCGAGACCAGAAAGCCAGAGGATGATGGTGACCTTCGTCATCGACTTGTTTGATCGTAGCACCAATGGCGTAACGACTGGCGTCTGTACGAATATAAAAAGGTCTTCCATCCAACCACGGAGTCTTTAATGTAACCACATTTGCCAGTGCTTCCTTGAGACCAGTAAAGGCCTCTTCACATTCTGGCGTCCACTTGAGCTTGACTTGAGATCCCTTCTTTCCTTCTATTTTGCCAACCTTGAGTAACTCTGTCAATGGACCAGAGAACTTGGCGTAGAGGGGAAGGAACTCCTGGTAATAATTGCAGCAGCCCAAAAAGGCACGAAGCTGCGTGATGGTTTTAGGCCTTTCCCATAGCTGCAGGGCAGCCATTTTCCCTGGGGCCGGTCTTCTTGTCCCATCTTCCAAGACAGAGCCACAAAATTCCACGCTCTGGAGGGACATTTTGCCCTTCTTGGGTCCACACACGAGCTTCTCTTGTCGAAAGACTTCGAGAACTTTGCGGACTTGTTCTTCGTGCAACTTCAGGCACTCATCAAAGTTTTTTCCCAACGGCGTGGCAATCAGAAGGTCGTCAATGTAGATGCTGCAGAATTCTTGTAAATCCAGAGACTTATGCTTCTGAAATAAAATAGTCTTCATCATCTTCTGGAACATCGACGGCGCATTGTTCAGACCCATTGGCAGTACAGTCCACTGGACAGTGCCACAGGGCGTGCACATTGCCGTCAAATGCCTATCCTCATTTCGAAGTGGCATTTGGTGAAAGCCATGGCGCAAATCCAACACAGTAAAGAGCTTACCTTTGGCTCTCGCGGCGATCTCCTTCTCGATTAAAGGAAGAGGATGCGCGTCAGGTACCGTGGCGGCACTCAGAGCTCTGTAATCCACCACTAGACGCCAAGCATCTATGCTGGATTGGTCAGCAGGTGGGGGTTTTGGCACAGTAAATGGTGCTGAACACCACTCAGAACTCATGCAGCCCTCCAACCAACCGGACTCATAGAGATTGCGCTCAATAATCTTTCGCAGGGCATCTGCTTTGGTGCCGTGAAGGTAGAATCGACGTTGTTTGTGCACCTTTGAGCCTTGGATTATCTCAATCTTGGCTTCCCCATTTTCACATCGAATGGGGGGGTTTTTCCACAACTTCCCACTCAGCACGTCATCCTTATCATCTTCGAACACTGCGTCCCTTCTTGCAGATATCTTGTCTCCGTCGACCTGATTCCCACTTTTATTCACCAACACTATGTCCACCAATTTGCGAATTGTTGGTCGTGGTCTCATATTCTTGGCCACTTCATTCCAAACTTCTTCGTCGCATTGTTGGCGGATGAAGCTCACCTGAGCTCGCTCCTCTGTGGGATCCCACCAATTAAGGGGGTCCACAAATGTCTTGAAGGGATGGTCGGACGAATTCAGCTGCATTCCTGTCAATTCAGGTGAAAATCTTGGAAATTTGTCGTCATTCTTGCTTGAAATCTTGACATTTTTGGCTTGATTCTTGTCTGATGGGGACGAATTGGAATGGATGGAGGCGTTCTCTTGAGGGACGCCGATTGTCCTTCCCTCCTTCCGCGACGATATGTCGGGATTCCGCTCTCGATCGTCTCCATCCACCTCAATTTCGTCGATTCCTGAGGAATTTGAAATGACCTCTTCTGTTCCCATTTCACTGTCATCTCGCCAATAATCTCCCAGATTCCCGTCAACTAAGCACGCCAACGTGCTCCACGAGCGCTGTGGCAAAGGCTTGCCATTGTCTTCGCAATACAGCTTCACTCCCTTGTGAGGTAGCTCGACAATGTCGATTGAAATGTCCATAATGTCCTTGAACCAAGATTGTTTTGCCCAGTTGGGGACAATTAAAATCGCCTTTGCGCCGGATTGCTTCAGCTTCTGCACCACACGAGGAAAAACGTCGAAGGGCGGATTGATCCATAAAGGTTCAGACCAGTCCTGACCCCAGGCATCGTCGTAGAACTTTGGAAATCTTTAATTTCTGTTGTTTGCAAAGGCATCAACTTGCGGACGAAAATGGTGGTTCTTTTCGAAGTAATCCACCAGAATGTCCCGCCATTTGTCGACTACACGATAGCAAACTGACTTCCACTTCTTGCAGTTCAATGATTCCACCTTTCCTTCGGCGAATTCTTCTTGATTCCCTGTCCATTCCTGCCCATGTCGCTGAATATGCAGCTTATTTCGCTCCTTGAATTGGTGTATACTCTTGGTGTATGGGTGCAGATAATACAGGTCGGACGGGTCGCTGGTCGACAGATCCTGGAGGAACCATGTCCTGTGTCCCATGGGCGACACACGGTGAGCGTGAAGCCATGGTTGACCCAAGAAAAAATCATACTTTATGGTGGCTTCATAGAATTTTCCAGAAAGCCACTCCTCCGTCACCGTCTCCTCCACGCTCCAGACAGATTGTTTCACCAATCTGACCGCCAATTCTGCCTCTCTGTCGCCACCTTGAAGGCGATGCCCGCTCACTCCCTCCAGCTGGACAGGTGTCGAGGACATATTCGCCTCGTCCTCCTGCAGAAAGCCTCTCCTCACCAGATTGACCTCTGAACCATTGTCAATCAGACATTTGGCAAGTTTAACCTTACCATCTGTCGTCCTGACCTGGATCCAGCAGACAAACTGGCGCTGCTTGCCCCGCCGGACAGCGCTGAGGACCCAAGCAGGGTAGAGGAGGCCGGAGGAACGCGCCAGCCGATCCCAGCAGCGTCCATCCACCGCCCCAACTACCCTGATGGGCTTTGTTTCCTGCCACTCAACACCAATGTTGGGAATTGGGTCAAGTTGGCTTCCCTATTGCCATTCTTCTTCGACGTTCGGCTGCACGTCCTGTACTTGTCCTTCGTCAACCCATTATTCTCCTGCTTCAACGGCATTGACTCCTTTTCCACGTCCACGACCACCAAATGACTTTCCACCAACACCTTTCTTACCTCCTTGGCCTTTGTTGTTGGAGGTGTTGGAATCGGGGTTGGATTCGTTGGATCTGCCCTTGCCTCGACCTCCAGTATCCTTGTTGCTGCCGAAGGTCTTGTTTGCTGGTGTCTCCGTATACAGGGGGTTGCCATTCACCTTGGAATCCTCTTGATTCCCGGACTTTCCTTGTCCCTTTTCACTTTTCACACTTTTGCCAGATTTTCGACCAGATTTTCCACCAGCATCGGTCCATGTTGAGCCGCATGGATCTCCGCCTTGCTGCGAGTAATCTTTTGGTGTCCAATCTCTGTTCTTTCCTTTGGACTGCCCTTTACCCTTTCCCCTTCCATGCTGGTCAGCATCTCGTGCTCCATCCTGCTGGGGATTTTTGGGAGAATTTCCCTTTCCATCCATTTTGGACTGAATTGTCTTGATATCTGAGGGCGTCCACCTGTGATCTGCGGTCGTGTGAGTCGCCGCCCGACCTTCCTTTCCAAGGGCAATGCACACGGAGCATCCCTTCTCACCAACGGCACTGACCTTGCCCCCGAAGCCTTGTGCATCCTGTGACTTCTGGCATTCTAAGTTTGCATACTTTTCAAGTTGGTCCCAGATCTGCTCGACTCCATACGAGAAGATCCACGGCCGCACCTTCAAAACTGTCCCCTTATACTTCACTTTTCCATCCACCATGCTACAGAAAAACTCCGAATGTTCAGAATCATGGAAACCAACTCTCCATCTGCCCTCACGAATGGTGATGTCTTTCAATCCCGTAGCACTGATAGAGTGTAGCAACTCACCAACTGCCATTTTTCCCATGATTTGAAGTTCGAATGTGCATCGTGCAGCTGTGCAGATTGCTGTGCAGCTCTGCAGCTGTGTAGGTGGTACGGTGCAGCCAGTTGTCTGCTCTGCATATGTCAGTAAACTGATTACAGCTGTTCTTGAACCCTGAACTGAAGGTACAGCACACAGCAATAATTTGAAGCTCGAATGTGCATCGTGCAACTGTGCAGATTGCTGTGCAGCTCTGCAGCTGTGCAGAATATCTTTTGTGCTGCCAATGGTGTATGTTTTGTCAACCAATGTTTGCACCATTGGAGTTGGTAGGATAGCACAGACACTGTGTCCACTGTTGCCTCTGTTGTTTGTGCACGTTGTGTTGAGTTTGCAACATTTGAAGTAATAAAACGCATGCGAGGCAGAGACTGCAAGAAGATCAGTTTCGGTCAGAGTTTAGGGCGGCGTACAAGGTTGACGACAGTTGGTAGGTGCAGTGATCGGTTGCTAGACATTGGGTGAAGCAAATGATTGGGCATTTGTATGATTTTTTTAGTGAAACGTTTGTTATGAAAATTTGCGGTATTGACGAGCATATCACATTATACCTGCATGGTGCAAGACAAAAAGCACAAGGACAATGTGAATCGTGTGTAGATCAGGGTCAATCTATGTTGTCTACATACATTGCAATGGTTTCCATTTCGTATTGTGTTGGACAAGTAAGTAATTCATTTCTCCACACAAATTGAGTTTTTGTTTTGCCCGAAATATTGGATGTGCATGACATCTTGGCACTCAAAATGAGCCATGCGTCAACTCTTATTATGAATGATAGGCAAAAACCACATCATTTTCAAAACCAGCTTAATGCACAACAAAGATGTGTCAATTTTGTCAGCCATTTGGATAGAATCCGGGTTTTGGCCACTTTGTGCCCGGTAAAATCAAAGGTGATAGTCTCCGGCAATCCTCGGACTTCAACCCAGTTGCCCAGAGCTTTTTGGTCCGCCTGGGAGTCCCTGATCTTCTGCTTGGTCTCCGGCGTGAGCTTGCTCAGGAGAATCTTCTTCATCTCGCCTTCAGAAAGGCCTTCTCCCGAGTTCTCCGCCTCCTGCACCAAAAACTCCCAATCCTGCCTTGCTATTTGGATCTCTTCAAGAAACATTTTCTTGATCGCCCTGAAGTTCTCAAGACAGTTCCTGTAATGATCCTCAGGGAGTCGAGAGCCTTTCTTTTTGAGACTTCGCCACAGCTCTTCATAAGTCAGGGGATCTCCTTGATTCTGCCTTTCCACATAAAGATTATATGTACTTTCCCTGAGTTTGCCAGTCAAACAGTCTATCAACCCGAGAATCCAGAGTTCCTTGTCGAGTTTCTCCGTCTGCAACCAGACCATGAAGTGTCTTTCGAAGGAAGCCCAATAATTTGGATGCCCTGAGAACTTAGGCTGCTTCATTACTGAACCTCTGAGCCTCATGTGCAAAGGATTGAGTAGGTGGCTCAGGTTGAAACCTGTGGATGTGCCAACAGGATTGACAAAAACTGGGTTGACGGCGGCGCCTCCGATTGCCTGTGCTTGAGCAATTGCGGCCGCCAGCAACGCCTGATCCACAGTAGGCTGTACAAACGGCGTCGATTGTACTTGATGAAGCCTCATCTCCTTCAATTTCTTCTGTTTTTCCTTCATTTTGGCTTCGTTTTCTTTCTTTTCTTTGTCCTTCTTCTCCAAGGCCATTGATCTCTCTTTCACAGTGGTCTTTGCTTTTCCATCAATATCACCAACAGTACTTACAGACAGTACAGACCTTCCTGACGAAGACCCTCCTCCTTCTGTACCCAGATTAAACCCAATAGGACTTGTAAATCCAGTAGGGGGGATACCAGAATTTCCAGTAAAAGCTGGGAGTGGGCCAGTAAAAGCTGGGGGTGCCGGAGAATGTGGAACGCCGTAAGGCGTGGATGCAGGTGCAGCTGAGGAGGTAGGTGCTGGTTGACTTGCCATTGTAGGCGCTGGTCCAGTGAGCCCAGTAGTGCTCAGATTTTGTACCAGATTGGTCAATTTTTCAAGCTTCTGCTCGATCTCCTTCCACTTGCTGTCGTCATCCCGCTTTTTCTCCTTGGCAGCCTTCTTCAGCTCCTTCACCCTGTCTTCCAGCGACGCAATCTGGCGTCGACAGGAGCGGTCCTTGGCACACTCACCACAGGATGGGCATCTAGTACCTTTTTGTTTGCTTCTTACCTCATCAACCCAAGTATCAACACTCGAGTTAGAGTTGGGAAGCTTGGACAATTGCTCCCTGGAGAGGTGAGAATGTGTCGAATCAAACCTCATTTTGTCGACCTCTTCGTCGTTTGGACCCCAGGCGCCTGACGGACCAGCGTGATGATGCACATTCTGGCGTCTCTCTTCTGCAATGATGGCCATTTGAACCATCACGGCAGCCTGGTGGTCGAACTGGTCCATCAGCTCCTCCCAATCCTCTTGTTCCTGCAAAGTGGCGTCGAATCGCAGGCGGCCACTGTCCCTGATGAACTGGCACGACGCCCTGAACCAGTCCCTCAGACGGCCTCGATAGCCTGCCTCCGCCAGTAGCCAATTTTGGCGGTGCAAGAACTCCTGATTCCAGATTTCCTGGAAGTGGTGTTCCCAGTATTCACCAGAAATCTCACTAATTCCAGTATTGGATGGCTCTCCTTTGCTGCTGCTGTCTTCAAGATCAGGTAGAGCGTGAGAGGTGGAACCAGATTCACTTGAGGAGGGAGATTCTCGACCGGGTTTAAGGTTAGGTGGGGCGTTCATACAACAATCAGCACAAGTATGAACTCCAGGCCAATGTCTATGGCCACAGTAAGGACACTCTGAAGGTTGATCCTCGGTCTGCTGGGGAGAAGCCACGAATGTAACCTCGGGGGGAACACGAAGTGACCCAGGACGAGTGATAGCCCCGCTAAAGTCCGATGATCTCAGGGTGTCCGTGGAGATTCCAGAAGCAGAGTCATGATTTCCTCTGCTACCATGTAACCGCTGCATAGTGGCGGATCTTTCTTGTGATTGCGAAGCCTGTAGCCTTGATGCCCCAGGGGTTGTAACGCCCGACACTGCCCCTGATATCTCCGAACCCAACTGACCCTCTTCAGACCCATATCCAGCCTCTGGGAGCGACATATGCGAAGCACTTGTGAGCCCATTGAACTCCATGGTGGAATATGAATAGTCAGAAAAACCCGGTCTACAAAAATGGAGCAGACATAGAATCTCATTGTGCATCCATCGCACATAATGACTCAACGTGAAATCATTCGAAATAATTTAAATAATTCCGATTGCGAAATCACGAAAGACAAATGTGACTGGACGCGCGCTCACAGGCGACATGTGGCGGCGAACAGAAAACAGGAAAACAAGCGGAAAATTTACTGCACTAATGTACATCTGAGAATCATGGAAATTCTGATCACATTGATGTATAAATTGAGTGCTGTCACTGCTGCCGTTACACGGAGGCGGAGGTGGAGGCGTGTGTGACAAGTGCCTCACACGGTGCTCGGCGTCTTGCACACGTTCCAACGAACCCGCGTGTTTCTTTGTAAACGCGACAGGCAAATCCTCGTGCATTTTTTTGTGGTGTTCCAAAACACCGTCAAGTGAGCGACTCGTGGACACGCGTAAATCCTCTTGGAATTTTGTATGGCGCTCCAAAGCCTCTACATGCAAACGATGCGCATGTGTCTCGTATTGTGACGCAATGAGCGCACGCAACTCACTCGAGGATACCTGAACTGAACCTTCACACGTAGTCATTCGTTCATGTAAATTTTTTTGAGTTCTCGAGATTTCATCCTTCAGACGCTCAATTGCTTCCAACCGATCTTGAACAATTTCAAAGATCCATGATCCCCATTAACCATTTCAAGACCATGCGATATGGACGAAAGGCGTTGGTCATACGACTCAACTAAGCGACGAACTTGCGAAAAATTAGTGGCCGTTTTTTCAGCATCTTGGGACACTTGGCGCTCAAGCGAAGTGACACTCTAAGGAGAGCTTCATACCTGCGTGTCACCGCGAGGCGTTCGGCTTACGCTCGCTCATGCACTTGCCGTTGAAACTTCGCCTCATCCTCAAGTTTGGCCACCTTAGAAACAAGAAATTGAAAAGCAGGGTGGGATTCAAATTGGTGTTGATTATGTACATCGTGCAAAAAAGGAAAAATCACTTGCTTGTGTAATTCAAACGATTGCATACATTCATTGTATACATTCTCAATGTCACCTTTAATGACGTTCGCGAATTCTTTCATGTTGTCAAAATTCCAATATTGATGGTATTGCAAATCCTCTCCCAAAAAACCTTGAGTGACAAATTGGGCACCACGAAGCGAGGCAATGTCGGCTTGCATATGGTATGCCGATTCAGACGACGCCTTCAAGCTTTCACCCATTGCATGATGCAACTCATCAACACGAATGTTCAATGTATGCACATTGTTAGAGGATGCTAAATTAGCAAATTGGGAACCAATATTGCCCATGGACTCGTCAACTTTTTGGGCACTCGCCGCTCACTCAACGACATGCTTGATGGTTTGAGTAAGAGAATCGACACGCTCTTGGAATTCGTCGACGACCCCACGAAGGCTATTCACGTCAACGGCGCTGCTCTCCAAATGGTGGATCCGATCGGAATAACGCCGTGGATTACGTGAACGCTCATGTTCAATTTGTTCAAGTTGTTCAATGCGATCAACCACCAACCTATCGCCTTCCTCTATGCGAGTTGCGACCGCGTGTTTCAATCGTTTGATTTTGTTGGCCGCCTCCACCCGTTGGGAAGCTTGCAAGCCACGGAGCACGGCATCAATTTCGGTGCGTGTGATAGGTGAGTCTTGTGGTTGTGGCACATGTGGTTGGCTTTGCACGGCCGCCATTTTCTTAAATTTATCGACGACCGAACGAACATTTGATGGTTCACCCTTGTCATAAAGAATCACATCCTCATGATCTTGCTCAAAATTCACCATCTCGTCATCATCAAAGAAACCATCCGGCTATTTAGTGTGAACTTCACTCATGGGCTCATCACCAAGACCACAACTGCTACCATGCTTTAGGACTCTTGTTGTTGATTCCAAGTTCCCAACTAACCCAAGGCACAAGATCCCTGGTGGTAAAGCCGGCGAGCAAAGACAACACCTCAGCAATTGATTTCCATGATAAGTCACGAAAGCACAAGAGCCTGAGCAGGATGGATGATACATTGCCTATCGCTCTCAGTTAACCTAACTGACGAATATGACTATTCTTAAATGCGCTGCAAACCTTCTATTCGTTCTGTGACTTTATTTCCTTAAAGCGACTGCGACTGATGGACTGTCCTACGATCGCGACTGCGATCTCCGTCTGTCCCTCTATTCCATTACACCACCATTACACCACCAAACATATACTACATATGTCGCATACTTTGAAATAAACCCTCCACATTACCAATGGAGTTTGTTTGTGTCGGCTGTGCGGAAATGAAAAAGTATATGTGGGGCTGGCTACCGCCGATGCCCATGCCCCAGCCCCGCCGCACACACGCCATATAGGACGGATCGGACAACGGGACTAACTGAAAGCGGCAATGCACATCACTGAAGTTGGACCCCGGGCTATGCAGTCCTATAAGTGTGTACCCGCCCCTCAACAAAAAGCGGCCCATAGTAGCAAGCAATGTGCGGCGCAGTTCCGGACACCGTGTTTGTGCAGTGGGGACAAGTAATGAACAAATGAGGGCTAAGCCATGGGCCCTGTCGAAATAAGCTAGGTTGTCATGCGTGTTTTTGGAATTCCTCAATTGCGGGGAAAACATGTTGTTGATGGATGCTTCTTGATGTATTATTTGATGAGGGTTTTCGGTGGAAGGGCAGGGTAGTAGTGGCTGCAAAATGGGGTGCGCCGTGGCCACGTGAGGAAATTGACTCAACATATTCAAGATGACAACAACTTGTCAAGGGAAAGCGCTGACCACGCCGCCGAGCTGCCTGGTAACATCGTCTTGGACTACCCACGGTGGGCCATGCGGATCACGTTTTCCCTATTATTTGACATTGTGGATGGTATTTTGAATATATTGGTTGTTGTTGTGCAACAAAGGCTTGGATTCTTGCTGTCTTGTGGAGGTCAAGGCTCCGGAAGGACTTAACAATTAGTACATTTTTGAATGTCACCGCTTGTGCTTTCTAACAGCACCCTTGAGCAACAGCCTAATTAGAGCAACATGGTTCTTATCCATTGTTCCAACCAAACTTCAACCGTTTTGGCACGCCTCTAGCGGACTGTAGCATCATTTCATTGTGTGATACCATGCCCGAAGGGATTAGGGGGGGGGGTTCATACAGTTCCCTATGAAGCACCTCCGCTTGCCACTGAGCCCCCCACGCCCTCAAAGAGGGCTCTACCTTGGCATTGAAGCCGCTAGCAGGGATGCACCTAATGGGGCGAAGATTGAAGCCAAACCATTCGCTGCTGCTGGTGCCGGAACTGAAAGCTGGGGCCAGGCGGGCGATCACTATAACACGTCCACATGCACAAAACGCGATAGGTAGCAGAGCACGAGTCTCATCTGTTTCCAAAACATCGGATGGAATCAACAGGTTTCTTTGTGTTCTTACATGTGTACGCTCTGTTTACAAGAAGCGTACTACAATTTGACACAATTGTTCACATTCCGAAAGAGTTCGATGTTTTTGGTGTTTGTTCTCTCCGAGTGGGTTATGCTGAAATTACAGGTTTTTGGTTGGTATCATTACCAGGGTGAAGTTTGCGGAAGAAAACATATTGACGGTCGTATTGACGGTTTTCGTTTGGAGCACCGCGAAAGCATTGATTTTGTTTTAACACTTTTTGTCTTTATGACCAATACATATTGCATGGTCTACACAGCCAAGAGCAGAGAATCCCGTGCCCTTCTAGAATATTGAGGATAACCATTACACGGCATGCAAATGGTCAAAGGACATCACTCATTGTGGCTCAAGTTAACTCATAACAACTGATTTGTTGTACAAATAATGTCATGATCCTTCACAGGGATCCACTGCGACACAAATTGAGGTCCCATGACAGTGATACAAGCAGATTTGTAGTTGAAGGTTAAGACGGGTGGTAAGTTTCAAACCTACTCTAGAATTTTTGTAAGAGAAAAAGCGGCAACACGATTGGATGTAGGTCGGACCGTTTTTAACGTTAGAATGCTCCATTAGACGCATCGCGACGTACACTCAACAAGATTGCAGCAAGGTGCCAATGCCGTCGACAAATCAACCTGCTTTCAGGTCGCACTTGCACGACGTACTCCGGAACTTGACGAAGATCCTACGTTGCAGGAACAATAGGGCGTTGTAGGGTTGTTTAGCTAACATAAGAGAAGGTTCACTTTATGATGCAAACTCAATCTATGGGTCTCTCCCTACCTGCTACAGTAAGCACCCTGTGGTGACTTTGATCCCATCAAGGTTTGTATATATAAGCTACAGTTGTTAAGGTGATTTTGCGGTCCTGGTTTGACCTTTACCCACTCTGCTGATTTGTTGCAGAAATAGAATTTCGTAAAGCATTTTTCATATGGTACTAAAAACACAAAATGATAAAAAATGTCAACTATTGCCATCAAATTGCAAACCCAACACGCCAGAGCATTCATGAACGACATTTTATGAAGAAACAAATCTGGGAGGCAACTGGCGTGCCTATTCGAATTACTTCGAAGGTTCGATGAACCTTCAAATGCACGGGAACTCTCGAAAATTCTTAAACACTTGTAAAAAAACACTACAAATAAAAGTATCCATGCCTATTCGTAATTGTTGCCGATTCTTTGTTGGCGAAAGTGAATCGCTCTGGCCTTTGCAGGGCATTTTTTCCTATGCTAAGTATGGTGAGGCAGCCACATGAGTATCACCCCCCTCCTTAAAACATTTCTATGACCTTGGGTAAGACACACTTCCGGCTGATAAGATTCCTATGTTTGCAGACAGAAAAAACAGTTTCAAGTCACCTTAGGGCCCTTCAGAAAAGACACATCTTGGCAAAGAAAAGCAGTTCCCCACACCGAGCAACACAAGCACAGCACGATGAAGTGGACTCATTGGATTCAGTAGGTGTAGCCGTAATCCATGTACCAACTTAGGCTACTCAGATGCATTAAACTACAGGAAAAACAAGGCGCGAAACGGTACAAAAACAGAGTAAGGTACGATAAGTAGTACGTAGTAGGGAGTAAGGTTCCTTTTTGGCTTCCATGGCCCTTCAACGTGCGTTGTTGCTGCTGCTGCTGCTGCTGAGGTCTTCAAACGCAAGACAACAATGTTGCCCATTTTGACCATTTTCATACTCTTCGAATTGTTCCAAAGAACGCTTTCCTTTTTGATTTTCTGGTAGACATCCACGGGTATTTGGTCATTCGTCGGTCCCTCGGATTTGTCTTCACCGAAGCTGCTGTAGTCACAGTCCTAGAGGTATTGAGTACGCAGCAACGGCGTGCTATTCACTGCCATCGAGTCCAGCCCAGCATGCTTTCTCATCATCTTTTTTCTTATGCATAGCGGCTTCCCGCCAAAGAATCACAAAATATTGCACAACTTGGCAAACTCACTGAAGGACAGCCGCACATTTACAAACAAAAGATAGTCTGCTCAAGGTGCAGAGCACTTTCTATAAGACAACCATTGGCTATAAGCAAAATGTTTTGTTGAAAACAAGTTGTACCTGAGATGTAGCAATGTATGCTTTTGTGTTCCTATGCACCGTCATCCTTAAGCTGACCCTTCGTCACAAAACTGATTTCACTTCTTTTTCAGAACTTTTTTCACTTTTTTCACTTTTTTCACTTCCTTCTAACTTGCCACCTTGGATATAGATTATTATCGTATAAGTGTTCCCCACAGCCAAATCGCGCATTAGCACAACCGGGATGGCATCTCTTGGCACCCCATCTTTTTTCACTGCTTGCACCGATTCCACTTCTTTTTCAGAACATTTTCACTGGTTTCACTTAATGCCTTTATCCTTCTAACTTGCAATCATTATTTACCCATACCATTGTCAATGCGTTTTTGACCTTTCGGGGATCACTCTAGTACCCAAACCCCTAGAGGGAAGCTGATTTCACTTACAAAAACCAAGGTTAAGTGATTTTTGCGCAAAAATCCACGTAGTTTGGTTGAATGCACGACACCAAGGCACATCTAAGCAAGGAAACGAAGTTGAATTGCAATCATTATTTACCCATACCATTCTCAATGCATTTTTGACCTTTCGGGGAGCACTCTAGTACCCAAACCTCTAGACGGAAGCTGATTTCGCTTGCAAAAACCAAGGATAAGTGATTTTTGCGCAAAAATCCACGTAGTTTGGTTGAATGCACGCCACCAAGGCACATCTAAGCAAGGAAACGAAGTTGAATTGCAATCATTATGTAACCATACCATTATCAATGCGTTTTTGACCTTTCGGGGAGCACTCTAGTACCCAAACCTCCAGACGGAAGCTGATTTCACTTACAAAACCAAGCATAAGTGATTTTTGCGCAAAAATCACGGAGTTTGGTTGAATGCACGACACCAAGGCACATGTAAGCAAGGAAACGAAGTTCAATTGTTTACCCATACCATTCTCAATGCGGTTTTAACCTTTCGGGCAGCACTAGTACCCAAACCTGTAGACGGCAGCTGCGGCACCTTATTATTTTCCATTTGGACGGCTTTAGTAATTAGTGATCTAACAGTATTAGCTATTAAACTAAGTAACTTATTAAACTTATTGAAAAGCTGACGTAAAATCTGCGGAAGCTGCGGAAGCAGCAGGCAGAAGCGGCAGAAGCTGCGGAAGCGGCAGCGCGATCAGTAAAGTAAGTTTTGTGACGAAGGGTCAGCTTAAGGATGACGGTGTGGAGTGGTCTGGTACTGTCTTGCGTATGGTATTGTTGTGCTGAAAGCAATGGCTGCCGGAAGGTCAAAACAACCTCAAGAAAAAGGACAAAAAAGAACATGAGACGAAAAGAAATCTCAGAGCTCAAGGTTCCTCATCTTCGCACACAAGAGCATTGGTCGAGCCAGGGATTAGTTGTTCTTATTTGGCATGAAACTCTGCTCACGGATTGGGAATGTGGGTGGTGTTTGAAGGATCTGACCAGCAAATGCGCCACGTCAACAAAGTAGCTGGAATCATTGTGCTGATGGTGTTTGCAAGTCCATGAGCATGCCGCATCAAAGGCTTCGTCATCTTCTCCATGTCATCAATGGTGGTCACTCCACCAGCATGTACAAAGAGGTGCAGTGGTACTCTCGGTTTCTTGGTCCATGGCTTTACCTCCGAGGTAAATGGAGATGATTTTCGCCTGGTCTACATAGCCAAGAGCATAGACTTCCATGCCCTTCTAGAATTTTGAAACCACAATGTTGAACATAGCCATCACAAGGCATGCAAGTGGTCAAAGGACTTCACTCATTGTGGCTCAAGTCAACTTGTTTCACCTGATCCGTTGTACAAATAATCCCATGATCCTTCACGGGGTTCCATGGTGACACAAACTGAGGTCCAATAATAGCGATACAAGCAAATCTATACTTAAAAGATAACAGGCGAGGTAAGTTTCAAACCTACCGTGTGTTTGGGGTAATGCAAAAAGGTGCAACAAGATTGGCGAAAGGTGACAAGGGGATCGACAAATTGACCTGCTTTCAGGTCGTCTTTGCATGATGCACTCCAGAACTTAGATGCCCAAGTTAGGGTCCGCAAGAGAGAGTTATAGGAGTATTATGGATATTGAGGTTATACAAGAGAGCATTCACCTTTTGGGAAAAAGTCATTTTATGAATCCCTTCTCAAACAAATGCAGTAAGCGCCATGTGGCAACTTTAGTTACATTCATATTGTACTTGTAAACTACAACTGGCCCCTGGTTTGACCCTAACCAACGCTGCTCGTTTCTGGTAGAAATAGAAATTTTCTACAGCTTTTTTGATATAATTAACAATCAAAGAAATGGCTAAAAGAACATTAACAGGTGCCACAATTTTGCCCACCTGGGGTGTCACATCATTCATTGACGAAATTTTCATGAAGAAATAAAATGTCCTCAAAATGACGGCGGCAACTAGTGGTGGCGGCTGGCGCGACTGTTCAAATTACTTTGAACGTTCAATGAACCTTCAAATGCACTTGATCTGTCCAAAATGCTTACAATTTTGTGAAAAAATTATTAATAAAACAATCTGCGACTATTTGTCATTGTTGTGGATTCCTTGCTGGCAATAGTGAATCACACGAACGCCCTTTTGTAGCACTTTTAGATGAGCTAATTCTAGGGGGGGGGGGGGCATACACATCACAACAAGGACTATTTGAATTTTCATTGAAAAGTCGCCTGCGCTGTTGCGCATTAAAATGAAGATTCAAAACAACGAAGAAATTGACGATGCAGCAGAATTCTGAAAAGCGTAATTTTATTGCTCTATGCCGGCAGAAAGTTCAGCGACAGTGGCAGCTATTGCAGACGCCGTTCGGACCTTCCCTGAAGAAACGCAATTATCAGTACTCTTATATGTGAACAAACTTCTCGCGAAACTACTAGCACAGAATTGTGCGTGCCCGCATTTAAAGAAATGTCGTTTTGGCCCTAATCTCTGCTGGTTCAAACATCCCGAAAACTCAGAAATTCAATTTACGTATGATCCTTACGCTCCGCTACAAAGCTTTACTCAAAGACGTCAGAGACATGAAACGAACAAAACACCTCTCTCTAATCTACGCTCCTTTCCACACAGAAACCTCCTTTCAAGCGAAACGACTACGAGCGCGGTAGCAAACCTCGGAGACGAAATCGCTGATATTCCAGGTAACCCTTCTACTCCCCAGGCAAGCGCTGACAGTTGATATAACTCTTTCAACCAAACCGCCATTGATTTCAGCAACTACAACGACAAGAGTGATTCAACTTCAACGCCAAAGCCGCTCTCTGGAGGATTCCAAACAAGCAAAAATTGTCAGAAGGAATTTGACAACACCGCTAAAAGCAAGCAGCAACCGCCGAACCAAAAACACTGCGATCAACAAAGGTATGATTCTCATCTGTCTGGATATGGAGACCTTCAAGCAAACATCAGTGAGGTGTCCCGAAGCCAGCGCTCTGATAACGATACCTCCACTCAGAGTGAATCGGGAAGCTGGAAGATCGCCCAGGACAAGAAATGGAGACCTCGTGTCAAAAAGCCTGAAGTCCTAGAACCACGTCCTATATGCAAGAGTTGTTCGGAAGAATTCGTAATTACCGAGTCAGCAAAGAAATGGTTCCTCGACCGAAGTCTTCAAATCCCTCGCAGGTGCGAAGCATGCAGACAAGGAAAAAAAGACTTAACACCAAAGAAACACCCACCTCCACACCTCCCGTTTGTACCTGACCTCACACCTCCGGTTTTACGCCACTCAGACACGATAAGAGACCGCGTGCCGTGGTTCACCAATGTGAATTTTCCGACGCTGCAATCACACGTATCACACATAGGAAGCAAGCTTCCTTCGAACAAGGAATATACAACCCTACGTGTTGATTCTGAAGTCCATGAGGAAGAATCGCAATCAAGCGATGCTGCTGCCCACTCAAGCGTCTCAAATACGCACGAAGACAGGCCCAAAGGACATCGAGGAAACGAAAAGCAAGAATACGAACGATCAGCCTCGGAGGAATTCGGAAAGACCTCAAGCTCATGCACGACTTCTAATGATAAACCGAAGGGAGCCTTCTGGGACTCCACATCAGTCTCATCTCAAGACTCTGCAAAAGAACCTCCAGAGGTCAATACTCATCCTTACCATGACGTAAATAACAAAAAAGAGTTCGATTACGACAATCCTTCGGAACAAGAAACGTTTTGGTGCATGGGTACTCATAACTCCAACACAAGCGAAGGAGAGATGCCAGACTTGGAGTCATTATCTGACAGCGATGGCCAGGCAACCGAAAAGGCACGGGACCCCTTCATTCCCGACCCAGCAGCTTTCACGTTCAAGGATGTCTCACTCCGAAGCACGCTGACTTCCACACTAAAAGAAGCACACCAGAACCACAAAGCCTTCCAGAAAGCATGGTCATGGTCCTGCAAGCAGAACTGTCCTTGGTTCTCAGCCGATATGGCGAAACTTCTGATTTCATCCTTTAATGAACACAAATGCAACTCTTGATCGCTCTCAGCGCTTGCCTGGGTGTAGGGAGGGTCAGCAAATATGTGCTCTGCTTTGTCGTTTTCTAAACCTTTCAAGCTGAAATTTTTTCACTAGGTTTCTGATTGTGTTTGCAGCCAAAGCCAGTTCAGACTCTGGCATCAGGTTCAGCTCGATTTTCTGTGTTTTTTCCTTTTGTGCATATGATAATCATGCCATATTGAAGATGCCTAGCCATTGGTACCCTAAGGTAGTGGAAACACCTAGGCCTCATCTGTGAGCATGTAAATATGTATAAGTAGGGCAGAACTTCGGACCGTTGGCCGCAATTGTGAATGATTTGGGCGGGTAACCGCCATGTTTCAAAAAAAGACTATTTGAATTTGATTTTTCCAGCACTTAATAGCATGCTTTATGATAGCAAATGTGAGTTGGGACAAAGCTTTAGTGTATTTTTCTGTTAAGTGTAATTCAAGCCACCGTGCAGCTCGGCACAGTGGGAAACTTTTTGAAAACTCTTTATCTAATCCCCTAACACTGAAACTATGCAATGATGCATCCATGACACTCTTTGTCAACCGTGTGCTAGGTACAGTGCCTCCAAAGGGCACTAAACCAAGCACGAAGCTTATGAGGGGAGTTTAACAGAACTCAATATATGCACAAAACGCGATAAGTAACAGAGCACGAGTCGCGCGCGTTTACAAAATGTGAGATGGAGTCAGCGGGTTCATTGTGTTTTTCCCTATGTATGCACAACTAACAATAGGCGCACTACATTCTCACAGAATGTTTGAGATTCATAAAAACGTTCAATGATAGTGTGTTTATTCTCTCTGATTGGGTCATCATGCCGGGATTAGAGATTTGGAGTTAGTATCATTGTACCACTATGCAAGCGGCTCAGTAGTTTAAGAGTGGCCCCGCACCACGGTTGCTGTTTGCGAAGTTTAAACATAGCATGGAGGAGGCCGTGTCATCATTGCACGATTTTGCCTTGGGACAAAATGTAGCCAATTTAACGGTATTATGTGTCGTCCTCTACGCCCTGCTTTGTCTCTTGGTAAGCAACTGTGATGTTGTTAAGATTTCCAATTCTACCCCGAATTAACACTTCCCCTACTCTCTGACGGCGGTTGGTACAAAACCCGTAACGAGCTGCAATGGTAACAGAACAATTCCGTGTTTCATGCTTGTGAATGGAAGCCCATGTGAAAAGCAATAGCCGCCTCATGTGTTAAATAGGCTCCTTACACGAGCAACCTTTCACCCCGAAAGGCTAATTTTCCGTTCAATGCGCTCCCGTGGAGGAGCACAATACTGAAAGATGTCATCATATCCGAGCTTGCAAATGCAGCACCGCAACCATGCACCATACTTTAGTTTCAAAAGGTACGCTAACTAATCCAAACTTTCCTTGATCCCTTTTAAGCAGAGTGCAAGAGTTCTCTGCTCGCCAAAATATCCACCACACTTTGATATGCCAATGTATGCTGGCCACATGTATAAGAGATGTCACTGTAACAGTCACTACCCTAAAACACTTTCCATGCCCGTTATATTGTAAGTGTCCATTTGGTAACAAATTCATTTATGGTTCCTGCCCCCATTTCCAACCGATCATCTACGACTGGTCAGCTTTTCCAATCTGAGAAGAAGAAAGAAGCTTTATCGTGACACCAAATCCAATGGCACTCTCCGCCCGCTTCCGCGCCATTTTTTATCGTCAAGACATCGAGAAAGCATTTCATCATAGACGCTCCATGCTGCCCTCCAATATGGAAAGGATCTTTGATGGGCTATCCAACAACCCTTGCCCTACCATGGTGTTTGCACCTCAAGCTACCTTACAAGCATTGGTGGTGCTAGCGGTCTCCCTACGGCTCATGATACCTTACACCATCCAAGCGATCCCTCTCTTCGCTACAACCATCCTACACTGCCTCCATCGGTCACATCACTACATCCCAAAAAGGCCCAGATATCGCACCAAAACCCTCACTCGCAGCAAACAACAAAAAACGATTGCAAAATCCAACGGCCAGTGTTCATATGTATGCATTTCCGAAAAACTGCCTAGCTAAATGCCCTATCACTCAAGAGACATTTACCTTCCAAACGAAGCCTACCCAAATAGAGAAGAATCTTTCCCAACCCAGCACACCACTCGCCGGCACCCCTGCGGCCTACAAATCCACTTCTGCTACATAATCTGGAACCTCCCTATTCATCTGCACCCCTACAGCCCACAAACTCAATTACACTGTATAGCCACATCAATAGTAGGAAGACATAACCGTGACACCCCTCTGCCCCCTCTGATTATTTTGCTTCTCCATTCATTTCCACTTTTGCGCTATTCAGGCCACCATCATCAACGACAGCGAGATTTGTGAGTGAGTGTGTAAAGTTGGCCAGCCACTTGCACAATTCAGGTCGGCACGAACAGCCATAGCGAAACATATGTTGCATTCGGATGTGGGTGCAACGTCGTGCGGTGCCCGAGCCCGGTCTTGAACGGAATCGGCAACCTCGGCAGCATCAACAACTGCCAGAGGCTCAACAACCTCATCACCATTACAAAATGCCACGGGCTCATCAGCTTGAGCACCATTAGGACCTTCCATAAGCCAAGTAGCCTTAGAATCCTGAAGAGCTTCATTACCCATGCAGCAATCGAAAGCTTCAGCGTCCCCGTCGTTTGTATTCACTTCAAGAAAGTGTTGAGCAACAAGTTTATCATGATTAATAAAATGAGAGGTAGCAGTACACCAGCAAGGCAATGAATTCAAAGAAGATCACAACTGAAGCAGAATCTACTATGGGGCTGTGGTAGGCGAACAAATAGATGAAAATTTTGGGCAAAAATGATATGCACAAGCGTAGAGAACCCAAATTTTAGTGCTTTTGATTAGATAGCCAACAATCAAATGAAAAAAGAGCATAGATATCCACAGTATGGGCCTAGCATGGGTTCAGCATCTCATTATCTCATTGAGATGTGAACTATGTATTTTCACCGCATTTTTTGCTGCGGGGCCATAATGTGGCAGAACACATCATGCCATGTCATTTGCACTAGCATATGGGGCTGATACCAGGATATCAAGAATTGAACCACAGACAACAGGGGCCCTGAGTGCCCTGATGTGCAGCTGACTAGGACCAGGAGGTGTCTGAGAAAATATATATCTAAGGTTGGGCAAAGATTGACTGACCACTATATCAGAAGAGGCATGGTAGACAATAAATCATCAAGAGTTTGGCTTGGCTCAGCTCGCCTACTCAGCAATTTATAAGGTCCAAACGTCCATTTTATGATGAATTGTCCAACATCGTCACTGCCAACCGCCACCAACATAAATTGTCTTAATCGACAATGTAGAATTCATGGTGGCCACAATTGAACAACAACGTAAAGAATTCTATGCTCACGTATCGCTGGTAGTCGAAAGCAGTTACCCAAAATTCCAGCTACTGAAACCCAAGTTGTACATAATAACCCCCCCCCCCCTGCAACGGTTTAATTTAGTTGCAATGGCCCTAAATGACAGGGACTTGTTTGTTGTCGAATTATTGGTTTCGGGTTCAAAAACGTGTCCAACAACCAAATCTTGCAAAGAGACAGGAGCACAACACACACCAGAAGGAAAAAGCTCAAATCTTTCTCCTAAGAGACCTGCAACACAAAGGAGACAGACTTTTTCTTCCTTGTGTGACAGTGACACATAAAATAACGGGGCCAAAGAAGTACCCAAGAGAGTTACATCACAAAAGGAGAGCAAGTCTAGATAGCAGTGGGCTGCAGGATTTTTCTCCTCTGTGCGATGTACAACATGAAGCGATCAGGCCAAAGAGGTACAAAGGCGCCATTGGGAGCTAGAACACACCACAGATTGCCTATTTCACTGAAATCATCGCGATCTTTCTCAAAGTGAGTAAGCAATTCAGACGAAATCGCCACGGAGTCATTATTATAAACTTTCAGCATAGACGTGTTGGAATGTGCAAGTGCATTGATTTGAAGGTGCCTGTTCACAGGACAAAATCATGTGCCCCGGAAACCGTCGCTAAATTGCTTTACCTGTTGATTCAACCCATATGCTTGTTACCAAATGCTGAGGTGTGCTGAAACCCGAAATTCTCATGCACAAAAATAAAGCGATAGCGACTTCTCCCAGCTATGTGTATGCCATCTTTGTTGAATGAGCTCTGCAAAGCCCCAAACAGCAAGAGATTGTCAAAGAATATGCAAAATACAGCGCAAGTACCTTGTGAATTGATTCCAAGGTTGCCCCTTCAAATTTCTTCTTGCGAACAGTTTTCAGTAAAAACAAAGGAATCTGCAGACTCTGGGGCTTTGTTTATGCAAACAGCAACAACCCACAAACAACACTGTAACTGCAACTATATGCGGTCTTGGGTTTTATAAACTACATTTTGTAAACTATAAAGCCTTACTCTTGATATGCCGGATGAGATCATGGGGCTGTAACTCAGACATCCTGTGGAGGCCCTACAGAGCACAGCATTAAGGGGGCCTCGTTGCTGCAAGTGAGCCTCCCGCGGTTCAGACAAGCCTGTGCTTGCGCGAAGGGGGGGGGGGTACTCACAGGGCAACCAAGAGATCTCTCACACCTATACCAGGTCTTCCTGGGGCCCAGCGCAGGTCAAACTCATGGGGGCTTGCCCTGGGATCACGTTGGACCTCACCTTTGGTTAGGGTCAGACGTTTGGTTGATCATTTGGTAACAATGTGAGTACACATGAAGGCCTTGGGGGCTCACATAGCACCAGGCGGCCCCCTCTTGTGCTACTCTCAGAGCATGAGGGACATTCTGTGGCCGTTTGTGCAACAATGGGCGAAATTTGGTTAGCCGATTGCGGCCACTATGCATCCATCCGGACATGTCTGCCCCATTGTGTCATTACTTCAATTGACATCTTAAGAGCAGAACCTGATTTCATGCAGGTGCACCGTTGTTGATCGTGTCAAAGTGCTGGGAGCACACGTCTCTGACAGGGTGGGTGCCGGTGCAGTGGGGCGGGGATAAACCGTACATGATGCCGCTGTTGCCTGCGTCACAGTGCACTGTGTGTCGGGCGTGGTGTTGGTGTACATTGAGGCGTGCTTGCCAGGGGGTGTGGGTGATACAGTACATCAGCTCACTTAGCGAATGGGTGCACAGTTGAGCACTGCAATTCTAATGTACTGAGTTCACAGAACGCAGAATCGAGAAACGCATCCATCCATACATACGAAAATCCTCGTACCTTGGTCCAACAATCAGCAACGTCAAGCAATCCGGGCATTCAGGCCATGTGCTTTGCCCAAACAAATGATCACCGAGATGCTTGATATCCTTGGCTCTGTGTTCGCATTGTACACATGTCACGCTGTAATTGGGAGGCGCAATCCGTGGTGAAAGGGGGCGGAGCGCCACAGACCGAATGGAATGACTGCCCCAGCGACACCCCGGGAGCCCAGGGAGGCACAGGGACCAGAGACCACACCCCCCAAAGCAGTAGTACCGCGCACAGGCACGTGCGACAGGCCATGGCCGGGACGCCTCCACGTCCCACCCACCAGCGAGGGCCTGGTCGCACCACCTTGCAAGAGTGGGGCTCTTGTGGCAACCAAAGGGGGGATGGTCAAGGAAGACCCCGCACGGAGTGCTCGGACCCACAGACACGGAGACGGTGGGCCCAAGACCCGTGCACCGCTGCACAGGGACACTCACACACCCGGTGGGCCGTCCGCTCATGGCCGTGACATCCGAACAGGCGTCCGGACCAGGGGCTCCAGGACATTCACCGAAAGGTAGTCCAGCCTCTGCTCCTGGGGCCCGATGAGAAACCCAAAGGGCCCAACCAATCTACCTAATCCTCCGGCCTGTCTTTCAGAGGTAAAGCCCCAGTCTCGGCCTGGCCAGCCAGACACAGGCGCCGTCTCGTGCAAAAAGGTAAAGCCCCAGTCCACCGCAGAAACTCCAGCACTCCAAAAAAGCCTGCATGTAGTCCTGGTGGAGGGTGGGCTCAGAGGCCCCGCAGTGAACGAGGTATGGTGTGTGATCAAAGGAGACACGGACGTGAAAGCTGTAGGACGGTAGGACTTATACAGGTACAAATAGGAGTTGTGTATGGGTGGCGCAGGTGTGCATTATGTTCCCGGGTATGTGTCCAAAGGTTGCACTGTGCGAACACCCTCTTGACCCGACTCCCCCTGACTGCCCTTTGTAAATGCTGTGGTGGCAAAAAGAAGTGGGTTAATGCCAATGACAACATGCGGGATGACGACATGAATGTGGCTGGGTGAAGATCATGTGGAGGGCTGATGACAATGCGGCACGTTTCGATGTAATTTACATGAGGTGGATGGCACAAAAACAATGCACTTGAACGATTGGTCGCAACTGGAGAAACTCCCATTCCCATTACAGGACGGGCAGGTGTTGAGGAAAAAGAGTGCGAACCCACATTTGCTGGCCCACGCGGAGATTTGGCTGCAATGCACACCGGTCCATGACGGATATGGGAGAAGCAACTGTCAGAGGAACAATCATCATAATCACCAGAACAACGCTAGTCATGATGCAAAGGAGACAGAAATCCTTCCACTTGCCTGCCGTCGAGTTCTGTTCATGTCATGGTTCTTCAAATCGATCACAACCAAACCGTCTTGACAGAATCGCATTGTGAGCGCGCAACAGAAATAACAACGCATTGTGTGTGCAACACGTTTTGCGTGTGCAACTGATACCAGGCATACTTTTCCGGGGGTCACTGTTTAGAAAATCGCTTATTCGGGCACGCTGCACATGTAGGGAGGACCTACCTATTTGACATGGAGCGCTGATGCTTTTGGTTTCAATCCGCTGATCCGACTCGTGATGATATCGTTCACACTGTGGCTGTACTGTCGGACTCGCTCGTCCTGGCCAACCCAGAAGAGTTTGCCCAAGCACATTAGGGCGGGGTGCATCCGCTGATTTGGTGCCATGACGTGCTTCATGTTTGCACAGTGTTCTTCCTCAGCATTTCTTGTTGCTGGGGAGTCGAAGGCGTAGGTGCAGGACAAAATTCGAGGGCACCATCACCCTGCGGGATGAAGGAATCCCAGTCCAAGGTGTTGGGGCACAGTACACTGTGGCCATCGCCCTGGTCATTGCCAACGGTATCAGTGAGAGCTGATGATGGTTGATAAACGGAAAAAATCTCAAGCCGAGACTCACAACATATGAACCTCTTGAGAGCACACAGATAAGACTTCGCTTTGAAAGCTGCAAAATAGAATATTTCAGGTCGTTCATAGTAATTGTAGGCAACATTCACCAAAAAAGCCACAATGTTCACTATCGCAACTGTAATCTGAGAAGCTGATCTGTCCTCTTGGTACATGATCAACACCACGCAGGAGACTCCACACGCGACCAGGAAGTACGTATCAGTGGTAGTGGCCAGTGACCAGATGAATGGTTGGACAGTGTAATTCACTATGATGTTCACGAGGCAAACCAGCAGGACTGCGCAGTATTGGTTCACATTTCCCATGCGGTTGAAAGACGTAAGGAATGCGAACAGCATTTTGCGTGCCTCCAGTACTAACTCCCAATGGTAGGCATACCAGTGGTATCCCTGGTAGAGCCAGCCCCACTGCACCAACGTCTTCTCCATGTGCAACTTTTTCCGCTTGGGGAACAACAGTGCCACATGGGCGAGTGGAATGCCGAAACAATACCAAACTATTGCAACAAAAACGACCGCCCAGATGGCGTAGTACTCCCCCCCATTACAGACCTGCTCTGTTGCCCACGTCAGGTAGGCCGCAACCAGGCCATTTCCGTTGTCAATGATATCGGTACAGTCCCACCAGAGCATGAGACTGTACACAGTCTGGACGCCTGTCAGGACGTAAGACTCGTAGAGCACAAGGCAAATGGCAATCCAGATGGTCAGCCCCTGCAGTCCCCCCACCACGGGGTCCAGCACAAACTTGTGGTGACCCTGCTTTTCCCTGTTGTGCCTTGGGTGAAACACCCTGTTGCACGGCTCGCACAGAAGAAGGCCCTCCTCAACACAGCTGGTCACAGACGCGGTCCGCAGACAGTTGCTGCACGCTCGTACAGCCATCTCGCCGTCGACTTCGGCCATCCACCTGTGGAGCACCGTTTGTCCAGAGCTATTTTCCTGAAACGTCGCGATTGGGGTATGTTTCGGCAAGAACATACGCCACGTTGGTCTGCACGGCTTCTGTACTGCCGTTGCATACAACCAACAGCCGGCCCATACAACGCCAAGGATGGACATTAGCATGACAGCAAGAAGCATAGGGAAGTTCATGTCAATGAAGATCCGGGTCCCCAGACCGGGCTCGAATGCACAGCTGAATGTGAACACACGCTGGCCACTGAGGCTCACTTCCGCGACGCTCTGTTCCAGCCAACGTGTCGTGCGGGCGCTTGGAGTATGGCCGATGGACATGATCAGAGTCAGTGCCTGCATACAAGGGCACAAATGGACACAACAGTGGGTGGGTGTTGATGTATGGGCGTTTCTTTTGAGGAGGGAGGAGGAGGAGGACCCGCAACCCAGCCCTTGCTGGCCGCACGACTAGTACGGCGAAAAACACGCCAGTACTAGCTGGTTCTCGTTAGCTCCGCCTTGCTGAGAAGCTGTGGGACATTGGCAGTGAAAACAAGAGCATGTCCCAGGCCCTATCGGCACATACCCCCCTGCTCGCCCTGTCCATGGGTACCCCAGCTCAAGCCTGACGGGTGGTAGTCTCGTGGGACAATATACTCAGCACATACCATCCTAATCTCAACTTAGTCACCCTGGAATCAAACTGGCAATTCTCTACAGACTGTGATGCACGGATGCCCGCTGTGGACGTCCTCCCCTGAATGGTGCATTCTAGTTTACAGGAGACCTATTCATCATTTTCTCCGGCACGTACTTCGCTCTTTTCCATTTATGCCACTCCCCCCTTCTATTTTTCACCCTGCTGCGAACCTTGGTGGTTGTTGGTGTGGCGCTTTGCATCGCTCTGTGCTCGGTCTGCTGTTTGTTTGTCTATTTGTTCCACTGTGCACTGCGTTCGGTGGAGGCTGAAGGGGAGGAGGGCCCACAGAAGACGATCACACAATCAATATTTTGACTCACATCACGCAATGATACTGTATGCTGTGTTCCTGCCAGCCCATGCCATCTCCCTGGGGGTAGTGCAAACAGCCTCCAAGCAGACCAGACCCCGCTACTCTCTCATCAGGACAGTCTGGTGAGTCAAACCTTCTCACTGCCATCTGTTGAGATAAAGGCTACCAAGACAAAAGTACGAGCCTATTCAATCTGTGTGGTCTTTTGTTTGGAGAAGACAGGGGGTGGGGTTTTCGCGCAATCGGACTATGTGGGGCCCAAATGCAATGCCGCATGGGTGACTCCGCTCCGGCATCACAGTCGTTGGGCAGTTTTATGTGTTTGACTCTCCTGCATGATAGCACAGGTTTCTGCTGCTCTGACCATGCATTCTTTGGGTCTCTTTTCCGGTCCCTAGAAAAGGGAAAATAGCCCATGGCGGCCAGCACCCTCGCTTTGTGGTGGCTTAAATTTTGGCCAACTGGGAGGAAGGGGGGAGGGGGGCGGGGGTCCTGTTCCGTCCACGAGCCAGGTTTGCAACTTTTTGGGACTGGGGTACAGGAGTGCTCGGGTGGCCAGGATCACACAGGTGCCCGCCCGCGCGCTTCTGCCACCTACTCAATTCTAGCCACCCATACGCACTTGGCGGCCAACGCATCCTGGTCACACGCACCATCCTTGCCATCCAGGAGATCCTGGCCACCCACGCTATCCTGGCCTGCAGTGTGATCCTGGCGACTCGTGCTATCCTCACCACCCACGCAATCTTGCCCACCCGCACAACCCCCCCACCAGGAAATCCTTGCCCCCGTGCCATCCTACCCACCCTCACAATCCAGCCCAGCTGCATGATCTTGGCCACCCCCGTGATCCTAGCCACCTGCTAGATCCGAGCCAACCATGCGACCCTAGCCACCCGCGCGTTCTTGGCCAGTGATTTAGTCCCTTACTGGCTCCCTGGCTCCATGTAAAAATTCTTGGTCCTGGTCCGCTTCATTTTGAATTCTTGAACATATTCGCCACTCCATACAGGAATAATTTGGGCAGCACCCTGAGGTGGTGGCTTGGCATTTTTGGCAGCAGGCTTTTCAGAAATTGGGGCCAGAAGGTGTTTGGGAACCCACTTGTTCTCTGGAATGTCCCTGGTAAAATACAACTTTGGGTCCAAAGCTGTGCCCAAACCCGAAACACCATGGGCACTCTTCCCACACAATCTCTGTGTCTGAATGCAAATCACTATCATCATCCGTGGTCTCCGCATCAGGCAGATCATCACCAGAAGTCAGGCTTGAGTCACTGTCCTCTGATGCGCTTTCTGAACCCTGCGGCCCTTTAGAATCACCACTGGAAGAGCCCTCAGAGCCTTGAACCACTGAGCCATGACGTGGCGCGTAGGGGTGAGGACCTTCTCATTTGGTCCCAAATGCTCCACTTTGTCCCCAAGCCACTCTGTAAAAAACTCTGTCAAATTGTCGCAAAATGCCTTATGTATATGCACCTTGTCACACTCTTGGTATGGGGTGGGCTAATGTACATGAAGTAAAGCGAGTGTCCACAGGTGTGGAATCGTGCGGAACATGCGTATTTCCCAGCCTATGATTGATGCGATGATATCCACCGTCGCGCTCAGAGTTCCCAATAACCCTCGCCAGGACGGGCTATTTGGTTGAGTGGATGAAAATCACATCTGTTCCAGGTGGGAACAAGGTTGCGCTATCCAAATCCATGAGTAACTATGCAATTGAAAATGTCCTGCAACAATATGTCCGGTGGGTGGGCAACAAAAGCAGTGGAGCAATGCACAGCAACTTCAAACTGCAACACACAATTGTTTGCTGGTTGAAAAAGTGATGGTCCCCCCCCCATCCCCCCGGGGAATGACATGGAGGGGGGGGGGGGGGGCAGCATCATTTCTATGATGTTGTGGACTCTTACATAAGAGCACCATGACGCAATGGAATGTGTGGACATCGACCTGATGTCCATCGTTCCATCACACAAGTGACCCCATGCTTACCATTCCAATGCATCATCAACGTGATATTTGCAGTTTCACTGCATCATCACTGTGACATTTACATGATATCTACCGCTCCACCACGTGATCATCGGCAACACGATGCCTCCTATTGAACGGTCGAGTTGTCAACCACCATTTCACTGAATCATCAACATGATCTCCCCCATTCCACAACGTCATCCACATCGACGTGATGACCACTGTGCCACTAAATTGGCAACCTAGTGGCCCACCATTCCTGGCCACCGTTCCACTACATCATTGGCATTTCTATCATTGCACTGCATCGTCGACCTGGTGTTTACCATTCCACTACCCCGTCAACCTCATGTCTACATTTCACTACGCGGTTAATGTGGTGTCTACCGTACATAATCTACATTGCTGAAAACAAAAAACTTCCCACTCTGCGGGAATGACATCCTGTGGGTGCGGCAAAAACAACCTGCAGGCAAATTCTGTCCTTTGCAACTAGATCCCCTTTGAGTCAGCGGAATTGCAAAAAACAAAACCTCGCAAAGAATTTGTTTGCCTGAGCCCACTGCCCTCACACCTGAATGTAGGCAATGAGAATATTTAGCAGCGACGGGGTAAGAGACACGCTTGACCCCACGTTATTCAGCACAATCCAGCAGAGGGCCGCCAGGGCGAAGACGTACACAAGGAGTAGCAAGAACCAGATCACACCCTGCAGAAACCGGGAATTTGGGCAGGTTTCGCAGCGGTACTGCCCTGGGTAATATTCGGCGCCTTCTTGACACTCTCCACACAGGATTCCAGTATTGCTGACAGCGCATGAGCTGTTGATGCCACCAAGGCAGGCACTGTTTGGACACCTGCCATGGAAAAGCAGGGGAGCATTGGGTGATTTACAGGTGTACACACGATAAACGGCACCACCCTCCGGGCAAATGACACATAGAACCTTCCGCTCCCCATGTCACCCTCCTCCTTTCGATCCTGAAGGAACACATTGCATGGCAGAGCGGTGCTTCTAGAGCGAGGCTTCGCATCAACAACACGCTCCGTAATCACCAACTATGTGGACTGCCCCAGTAGGACAGTAGCATTTGGCGCGCCGCATTGCAGGCTGGCTTTTGTATGCAAGAGCGCAGAGCATGGCGCTACAGTGTGCCAAGGTAGGCGCACAAAGGGCATCTCTCTCAACATGACTTACGGAGGCACTCGGCGACTCTGCTACTTTGCCAATTTGCAGGCGCCCGGCACCAGCCAGTCCAGAGGTGCCTGTGCACTCCCGCATTGTCACCCTGCCCATTTGCCGGCGCCCATGAACCGTGGGGTTGAGACCCGACAGTGTCCAGTAGCGGCTGCAGTGTCCGGGAGCGTTTGGTTGGTCACTGGCATAAATTGGGTAACTGTGAAGGGACAACATTTTGTTGAAAAGAGAAGCCTCTGCGCCCTTTCGGACCGGGAAACACACAAAAGAGTGTTCCCAGGCGGCGGAGGGATGGAGAACCGCCCCCAAGAACAGGGTTCCGAAGCAACTGGGCGCGCCTGTGCCGGACGCCGTGTGTTCTGCCACCAGGGCCAGCACAGTCAACGCCAATTTTAGGCCACAAACAGTCCAGTGCCCCGAACCTCAACAAAGCCTCCGGTCAACCAGTAACGGCTACTGGCGTTTGTTAAGGTCGCACTTCCCTTCGGCTGACCGCCAAGGTCGTTCAACCGCCATCGTCAACCGCTGGCCGGTGTCAGCCATGAGACAATCCTACGCAACCAAAATACTCTAGAGACACAAAGACAGAAAGAACTGGAGAGGGAGAGGGAGAGGGAGAGAGCTACAACAACCAATGAGCCTCATTGTGAAGTACATTTTCAGTTGACTCTTAAGCACAATCCTGCCATTTCCAAACTGAGGTTCTTTTTTCTGAAAAGAACAAAGAACGGTTTTGTTGAATCTTCTCGAAGGATTGAAATCAGACAACCGTGGAACGAGGAAATGCTCAACAGGATGCAGTGTCTCCTTATTCCTCTGCATATGAGGCACCGGGAATACGCCCGCCCCCAATGTCCACCGTAAAATACGCTCCCTGCCCCTCACAGGGTGGCACACACTGTAAAATACGCTCCCTGCCCCTTGCAGATGGCTCACACTGCAGAGAGAAAGTACAGGGTTGGGGAGACTTTTTGCTCGGATGTGGCACAGCATTAACGCAAAAGTCCCGATGGGTGGTAGTCCATGGTACCCATAACAGAGCATCTTAACACGCCAACAATGGTGACTGGTCCATGGGACACATGTAATCCAACCATGTCTAGTTGCCTTGGCATGTATTGTAGCTTCCAACGGTTGAAGTATGCATTTCACAACATGTCTAAGTGTATAAATCCACATAGCCTTTGAAAAATTGCATTGCAGTTTGTCATTGATGCTGCGTTGTGTTGTGTTGCAATTCGTTACATTGTAACACCCTTGCAGTGCAACACACTACAAACACAACACAAACACATTAGCCGTCAGTAACGTCAGGTAGTCGGACAACTCAGCGCAAAAGGTCATCCTTAGTAGTTTCCACATGTGCTTGGAATCAGCAAGCATCCAACCACTGTTGTCCTTTGTTCTCCCTTGCAGGGGTGCCAGCCCTCTTGGCATGAGCCCAATGACTCGGGGGCAAAGCTTTCGTCAGAAATCAGTAATCGGATGTCACGGATCAGTTAACCCACACGGAACTCATCCTGATCACTAGCCGTACCACGAACTATCCGGCGGCTACTAACAGGATGCAGGTTTCAGAACAACAAAACACACGTAGGAGCATACGCCGGGGCAGTACAAGACCACTGTGGTAGCCTCGGGGGTGGGGACCTCCCAGAAGGGAGAGGCCCTAACCCTGTTGCTCTGAGCCCGGCAGCTGGCATCGCAACAAGGCGCCTATTGGGTGTTGCCGGACTCGGAGTTGGCGGTAGGCGTGCTGCGTCCTTATGATGAGGGCAGGCATTGGTGTGGTGTGGTGTGGTGTGCTGAAGGTGCTGTTACAAAATGGCAATGGCCGGGATGCCTTGCATACACGTAATGCAAAATGGGAGGGCTATGTGTCTGAGCGCATGCTGCATGTTGTGTGTTGCGCACCTGTAACAGGGCAAGACTTGTCCCCTTGCACGGCGACCTTAGTTTAAGGCTGCCCTTGGGACTCCTTGTCGCTCCACCTATTGGTGCAGTTGAAGTTCTCGCAACGCCCATGCTATAGTGCCCCTTGGCCCCAACGGGGCTTTAACGAGGCCCTCTTGAGCCCTGGCATGGGCCATCCAAACCTTCTATGACTTGGACACCACCTGCCGGACGAACTCCGTCCCCATATCAAGTGGTCCCGCTAGTCCCATACGCGCCGCCCGTAGGTACGGTGTTGTGGTTGCTGATGACCATTGCTTGAGGATAGCAGAGTCCCATAGTTGGCCTTGTACCTGCAATGCTCTACACAGGTGGTCAGCCACGTGTGAAGGCGCCGCCAGGATGGGCGCCATTCATGGGACTCCACTGGGCATTCCCATAGGTGGCGGGCCGTCTCCGGGCGGCTGTCGCACAGGGGGCACTGCGTGCTCAGCCGCACGTTGCGGTGCTCGGAGCGCTCCGCTAGCACTGTCATGGTGGGGAGGTTGCGCATCCGATGGACCACTAGGTGTCGTTGTTGGTCACTGGTGAACTAGTCCAAGGGCAGGCCGAAGCCCGGTCAGTAGTTCGGTCCCCATCAGTGCTAGTAGTGCACCCAAGTGGGGATCGCCGCCTGCTCCTGCAACCACTCTTGCAGGTTGGTAGTGGCCACGGGGCAGTGGTCCCGGTACTTGACCGGGGCCAAGCAAGCGTAGGTGCGGCACAGCATCCAGGTGAGATCCGCCTGTGGTTCCTTCTTGGTTGCCACATCAAGACGCACATTGATGGCCGTTATCCAATGGGAGGGGGTGACCACGATATTGATCACAGCCTTGGGGGGCCAGGTTCCGTGCCCAGGGTCCCCGCATACAAGTGGTGTATCCTGTCACCACACCACACCACACCACACCACACCACACCACACCACACCACACCACACCACACCACACCACACCACACCACACCACACCACACCACACCACACCACACCACACCACACCACACCACACCACACCACACCACACCACACGCAATCGACCTTGGTTCTTTGCTCTGTGTTTACTTGCGTAATTGATTGTCTGCCACTCTGCCACTCATACATACATGGGTACGTGTGAACAAAAAGTAAAAGAGATGCCGATGGAGGTGAAGGGCTAAGAGGTGACAGAACGGGCATAGAAAGCTGGACCTAATAAATCTGTACTCATTTGTGTTGGGGTAGTAGGTGCCATTATCGGCATAGTATCCTGTGCGCCAGTAATCGATGGCTGCAGCAACATGCTCTGTGCCATTGCATACAGCCCCAGAGGGACAGGGTCGGCAGTCGCCACCATTGTCGAGGAACTCATATGTGGAGCACGCACCAGTCTTCTGGGAAGCCGTCAGACCTGGCATGGGCAGTGGCAGGCTCATAAGCAGCACAATGCCTCTACAACAACAAGCACAAAATTGCAGGCCAATACCCACATAACACCATTGCCCATTTCCGTGGTCCACTTTAGATCGCAATAATGGGAATTGCAAAACAGCACAATGAAACAACATGGTTTTAACAATTGAAGGTGTGTGATATGCGCATCAATACTCAAATATTCAACAGACTTTTGGGCCACAGGCCTTTGGCATGGAGGATGTGTAGAATGCCCGCGTCAGCTGCGGACCGAAGCGTTTCCAGAATTACATACCAGGCTGCGCCCTTGGGTGCCGTTTGCAGTCCCATGATTTTGAAATGGGGGTCCCCGCTTCCATGTGTACACTGCATGTTTTCTTTATCCCACACCACGGTTTGCAAATGTAGGATACGGAGGCGCGTGTTTACCCCTGGATGAACTATCAGGTCCATCCAGGAATACTTCGGAACATATTCGTGATTATGTGATGCAGTTGTGTTTGCGATGGCGTCATTGTCAACGATGTTTACTGTGGCCCCATTGCATAACATGTAGCATCGGTCATGCAGTCCATCGAGTGTTTCTCGTACCCCCCGCCCCCCTTGCAAACTCCCGGGTTAGCGGGCGACGGTCTCCCGGGTGGGGGGGGGAGACGGTCGCCAAGTGACGGTCTCCCGGGGGGGGGGGGGAGATTGCAAGGGTATTTCAAGGCAAACTGTGGTACCCTCCAGTGATGCAAGCAAAGAGAACACGTGTGAAGCGACTTTCGCGTTGATGCCAATGTGCTTCATCCAACACAAATGTTATTGAGGATCCAAAGGAACGGTAAAGAATTTCTGGGTACGTGTGTGGGCTGTGCCGGTGTTTGGGGTTGCGGAGCCATGGGGGTAACATCCGGTGACTCTGGAGACTTGGGTGATTCAACCGCCACAGCCTCTAGTCTTGAGAGTTGAGCACTCTCATGATCCACCGGAGTGAACATCTTGGGTCTGAAGTAGCAACACAACACACCCATACAACGCCTTTGGAGAGAGAATATCGCAGAACACACACAGGTGCTTGATTTGAAGTAATGGGAAAAGCAATGCAAGGCCATGCGTAAAGCAGATGGGCAACACAAACCAGCACAATACATGTTAACTAGAAAAACATGGAAGTGACGGTCTCCCGGGTGGGGGGGGGAGATTGCAAGGGGGGGGAGTTTGCAAGGGGGGGGGGGGGTATGAATCTGGGGGTGGGGAGGGGGACGCTCCGGGCGTTCTGTGTAGCGCACAAAAAAGCCTGCATTTATGCACCACTCTATGAACAAAATATGTGAGATCAGTCCACGTCTTTCAACCACACGCTCATATACTCACATACTCCCACACGCCGTCTGGACATTTCTGTCACTCATTCCATCCATGGCAAAACAAGTGCCTTGGCCTGCTATAATCCATATGTACGTATCATGCATATGCATATGCGGAAATAATTTTGAATGCCCTTAGTGACGTGCCTGATAAACTTCGGCAACATATTTGATTTTGAAACAAATTGGAACGCAATGGCAATTCCGGATCACATGTGCACCTGTAGCCCCACGAATCACTGACAGCTTTACATACCGCATTGCCAAATGCCAACGAAAACCAATGGCCACCAATAACGGGCACGGAGAAACAGCATTTGGTCTTCCAACAAAGGCTGGGGGCCACCTAGCAAATTCCCTGACTAGGTGACATGAGCGGCCATGTCCAGAGGCATGAGCGTTACCTGTAGGGAGAAGGGTGCTAAGGAAGAGCGCAAGCACCAATGCATGCATGAGGCAACCGATTGTACGGAATGGGACGTTTCCCTAGCTTCATGGTGATTGGTTTGGTTCAAGGCTGTAGGAGTCAAACATGCAGGACAAGCAAATTCGACAGATGATCTAGATCATTAGGCTGCAAACGTGAAGGGCAAACATGTGACGCAGTGATTACAAAGCAACATAAGGTTAGCAGTCTTCCATGTCTCAGCAGCTGCACCCTCAAAGCTTAGACCTACGCCGGACCACACCGCAATGCACCGCATCCCTGCACCATATTGTACAAAACCTCAGTTGTATTTCCATGGTATGATTCATGTACACGGAAAGCATCCGAGGCAGAGCACAATGGAAAATTGGTTCACAGGCTGACGATTGAAGGAACACAAAGCTCCACTGAGCAACCATGCCAACGATTGTGGCAACCACACACACACACACACACACACACACACACACACACACACACACCAAAAGCCCGCACACAGCCCCAGAATCCCTGCAGCAGACTTGTCTGCATACGCCCTGCAACAACCGCAACCCCAAAAGCCCTACAACAGCCATACCCCCGCAAGCCCTGCAAAGCGAACCTCAGCAAAAGCCACAACAATGGGCCCTCCCAACCCTGCCAATCAACAGCTCATTGCAGCCACCTGCTTTAGTCACACGTGCTGATGATCCAAAAATGATTGATAACAACAAAACAAACATCACTGATTGCAAAATAGCACACGCCCGAATGGAGGGACGCCGAGCTCAGCCCCAGTATACCATCTTGATAAATTGATGTCCCAGGGTGTAGGGTGGAAGGAGCGCTTTTGAGAGAACGTAGCGGCCACCATCAGCGGCGAGCATGTGCAAGATGCAGGGGGAACCAAGGCACAACCCTGATGATTTCCGCCCATGCAGCCACAGTGTTTTCAAAGGTCCCTGGGAAGATTTTGTTTCAGTACGTCGACAATTATCCCTTCCTCACGGGTGGTAGAGGTTTGTTTGAAGACAAACTCTGGGAATTACATTCTTGGGGCAGCATGCAACCTCACAGAAAAAGTGTAGATGTGCTATTCTGCCACCATTGGGTATTTCCGCTTTGTTGCTGTTCCCAAACTGGGTGGATGGTACCTTGTTATATGAAGGTGAAAAACAAGCGCAAAACAACGTTCTCCAAAACAGCCCCAAAACAATCAAAAAAAAGTACTAACAGCTGCATTTTCATGGGTTGTGGAAACCTTGGGTTGACCCTCTATCTCCACACATCAGTGCCAGAATATTCTCAATGTGTATGCACTATGACAGGAATGTGTGGAGTGCAGAGTGTGCAGTGTGCAGAGTGCGTAGTGCAAAGTGCCAGAGTGCACACTGTGCAGATTGTAGAGTGCAAATTGTAATTGCAAATTGTCCAGTGTATGCGCTCTAGTGTGTGGTGTGCAAAACTCGAAGTAACGAAACACAATATATTGGAACTCTGTTGCAATATATTGCACATACAACATTGTGGCAATCAACACCTGGTCAGACGAATCCGAAGAACAGACTCTGCAATTTGTGGTGCACAAAGTGCACAGTACATATTGTGCAGAGCGCACATTGCGGGCGTTGTCCCACGGTGCGTGCATGGTGCGCACACGGTGTGCGCACGGTGCGCGCACAATTCAATGTTTTTGGGATGTTCGTCCAACTTTTCCCCCATTGAATGGCCCCCACAGAACCACATTCAGGGTCTCAATTTCTGCACCCTGCGGCCCTTGTTAGCATACCAGGAATTTTTAATTTTCAGTCTGATGCTTGTCACAGGTCCTAATTTCTGCACCTTGCAGCCCTTGCAAGCCAGGGCAACTCTGATTCAGGCATTGTGGATCTGGGGACCAAACAATACCCTAAACGATGCACGGTGCGCGGACGGTTCATGCAACTCCCACATTATGTACAGAGCTCGCAGTGGGCAATCTGCACAATATTGTGTGTGTGTGTGTGTGTGCGCGCGCGTGTGTGTGTGTGTGTGTGTGTTTGGTGCCCAATGTGCGCACCGTGCACTTTGTTTTACAAGCAATATATGCAATGTGTAATGTGTGTAGAGAGCAACATGTGAAGTGTCCACAAAGTGCAGGGTATGTGTTGTGCTAAGTCTGTGGTGTGGAACGTGCACAGTGCACTACATGTAGTGTGCAGAGTAGTGCACAGGCAGTCCACAGTGCACAGTGGAAAACTCTGCCAGATCCATCCTTAGCATAAGGTGCAAGATAGGGCAGAAAATTGCTTGTGAGCATTCCACTCTGTTGCTCAACATCTATCATTTACTGCCCTATATCTCGACGCCATCCTTCAAGCAACATCACCACGGCCACTGCTTGTGATCATGGTACACATCCCAACCATGTGATTTTTTTTGCCGGAGAAAAGCGCTGACTCGAATTTGCTTGCAATGTATCAAACTCCTTGTTGTCCTACTGACTAAGTCGGTGTTGGGGCGAAATGTACAGGATGATGCTTGTTTTTTGGGGGGACATTTTTTTTCAGGTTCACATCAGGCCTTTGTGACCCCTGTACAGTGAAACTTCACCCTGGTTCCACCTGTAAATACGTACAGCTGTCCCTGGTTAAACTTCGGCTCGCCATGAATGCTAGTCAGCCTGTGGTTGGGCCACTTTGGTGCAATGCTTTGGGCGAGAGACTGCCATGCCTGATTGAAAAAACACACGTACTGCATCGTATGGGAGGATTTCTGCAACATGCCGGTGCCGGTGCTAGTTACAAGGGATTGTCAAGGATGAAAGTGCATTTTCAAAACAAATTTTGCCAAAATTGAATGGGCACAATCTACAATGCACATGTCACCCTTTTTGAATAGGGTACAATTGTCATCTTAGCCACGACCAGCCCATTTTCGGGGGCAATTCTTGTCCTCCTGGGTCCTCTGGGGATCGGTGGGTTTTGGCGCTCGGCTCCGGCTGGCGGTTGTGCCGCCAGCCAGCCAGCAGTCAAATCAGTATTGACGTGCAGTCACAAACATACCGGAACTTCCTGATGCTGGACCCAGCTCCCAAAACACCTCAAATATTGGAGACGCTGTTTGTCAGCCGTTCCGAAGGATCCCCAAGGAACAGACTTATGGCAAGAATGCATGCAGAACCTGTAACAGGCTTGCCATTCCTATTCAGCGCCTTGAAGATGATAGATGGAACAGGGATATACATGGAAAAGTTCCCTGCTCTGCCCTAGCTCTTCCCTGCTCCTCCCTCTCTTCCCTAGCTCTTCCCTGCCTTAAAACGGGGCAAATAGTGCTTACCCCCGAAACAAGAATTGTAGCCACCGTCCAGCCCGAGCCCACCCAGGAGGAGAGGTTGATTATGGCCGTCTGGAGGATCCGGTCATTGCACCTCTCTAGGACGGAGTCCCGGTACCTAGTGGGGAGCATGACGTACGGTGTGGTATGGGACCAGGTGTACGGCATGCTTCGGCAGCTAGCGTTGCCGGAGTCCCGGGCGTTCACTGCCTATACGGGTGACGGAGATACACAAAGGGGTGCAATGAGCACGAGCACGGGCGTGTGAATATGCATGGCGAAGAGGAGTGTGAAAATGAGAAAATTCGAGTGGGACCTAATCAACACCTTTGGATTTTTGATTGTGGGGATTCGGAGAGGAGGGGAGCTGCCCCAATCACAGACCTACTGCATTTTTACCATGGGGGATCTCAGGAGGAAGGGCTTCCTTTCAGACTTGTGCAGGAGTGAGCCCTTTTCAGGACATGTGGACGCACACTTCAAATAGGAATTTGAACTTGGAAACAGCAAGGCATTTGGGATCATCCACACAACTCAAAAAACAACGGAACCTTCGCTCAGTCCAGAACCTGCAGACTGGAAAGATGTTCCGGCGCATGAAAGATCCGGCTGCCACCTTTTATTGCGTCTGCCCCACCCACGACTGCGACCACTTGACCAAATACACGCAACAGTCATCACCTGTGACGACGTAGCCCTCGATCCTGTTTTCTGTGCATTGTACAGAGTGAGCAGTGCAGAAACCACCCCACGCCAGAGGCGCAAAGGCAGTGCTCCCTGGGAGAGCCTTGCGCACGGACATTTATTGTTGTCCGAGGGGTCCAAGGGAACAGGAACTTGGCAAGCAGACCCATGCAGCTGCGCTCAGACCGTCCCCAGGCTACGGTATTGAGTGGGCGGTGGGGGCTTGGGGGGGTCAGGAGGCACCATCTCCCCAATCTCGACCCACACTGCGGTATGGCAAGGAGCAAACTTGAAAGAACGTTACCTCATGGGACCAATCCACCCGGGACTCCCAAGACCTGACTGCAGTTGAAGGAAAGGGAAGCCACCGTCATGTAGCGAACGCTTGTACAACCACGGCTGGGAAAGCCGTTGGGGAGAAGGAGGAGCCGGCGGTTACACAGCCATTGGAGCTGCCGTTGGGAGAATGCAGCTGGGGCGGCTGGTGCTGCAGTAAGGGTGCAGGGCAACTGGGCCCAGTCCCTCCACCCGAACTCCTTCTCAAATGGCACTCTGCTCCTTTTCCAGTTGCTGCCGCTCCGCCTTCCGCTTGCGGAACATCTCCATTTGTTCCATCTTCCACCGATACCCGGGCCCATTGTAGCTGGGCCCTGTGAGGGGCTGTCCTGACTCCACGTGTTCCATCGGCGCGCGCTTTGCACCAATCTCATCCCAGCGGCCCCACTCTCCCCATTCCCCATCATCGTTCTCTACCCGCGCTCGTACCTTTACCTTCACGTACTTCGGGTCATATCCCAACTGCTCCACCATTCGTGCCAACTTTGCCTCTTCGCTCTCCCCCTCGAAAAAGCGGCAGAACAGGTCCCGAGGATCGTCGAAGGATAAGGTCTCTTCCGTGTTGAAATACCGGAAGAGTGTCTCCCCGACCTCCGGGTCTGCACGGTACAACTCAGCATCGAACTCCTCGGCGAAGGGGCACCACGGCGAAGCGGCCCCAGCCCGCGTCCGTCGACGCAACTGCGCATCATACTCTGCTCTCCGGCACCCGTTTGTCAACACTTGAAAAGCCTCCGACAGCAATTTGAAGCGGGCTTCTGCAACCTTTGGGCGATCGAGGTTCTTGTCTGGGTGCCATTTCAGTGCCTCCGCGCGGTAGGCTTGTTTGATAGCTTCACTAGTGGCATCATGTGGCAAGCCCAAAAGGTCGTAGTAGTCCTTTACTGGATTCATTGGTTGATGGTGGAGGAGCCGTCTAGGACGGAGGTAGCCGGCTGACTATTCGGCCAAGGGCCATTGCAGAAGTGGTCCAGGCACGTGCATGTTGCAATGGAGGCCTCAAAGACAAGAGGGAGGCTCATGACATTGTGGAGTGACTGTATCCGTGGCTAGCCACGGCTGGAGGTTCGGGAAGCGATGATCACCCCCCGACCCCGGAGCTACCAGACGACTTCAAATTTCTAAAAGAGGACAGGGGGCCACACAACTAGGTAGCAGTGTGAAAGCCCTGACAATGGAACCCACTCGTTTTGCATTTTGGTGAGAAAATTTTTTGCATCAAAATGTTTGTGGCAAGTGGCAGCGTGCTGTCAACACCATTTTTATAATTGCCACACAATGTTTTGGTATGCCACCACGTTCATCCTCATACTTCTCCGGCGTCTCATGCGGGACTGAAGAGTTGGTGCTTGCTTGCCTACTTTACTGTCACAGGGGGGGAAACTGGAGCAGTTTTTATATGGATTTACAGCAGCTCATGTCACAGGGGGGGAAACTGGAGCAGTTTTTATATAGATTTACAGCAGCTCAGAGTATCAGGGCAGGCAACTTGTGTAATGGTGGACAAGGAGACACAAGCTTGGTGTGCCGGTTGACTAAAGTTCCCTTTGGCACTGTGTGTGGTAGGCGGTCTGTGGATCACTGATCCGCGGGGTCCAACCCCCCCCCCCCCCCCGGGCCTAGCAAAATGATCCACAATTTTCTGGACCATCCATTAAGACACGTGGACAGTCCTAGGGGCTGGTGACGACATCACACAAACTAGTGCACTAATGGAAGTCTAATGGAGGCAAGCCCTTGACGAAACTAGCCTCATGCCTTTCAAGGTGGTGCGCAAGCATGTATGATTTTCTGGTTGCCTGGACTATGTGGCAGAGGGCGCAGCATGGAGGCATTGTGATGGATTTCGGCATGTCGTAGCGCCCCACCCTGGCCTCTTGTCGGCGGTAAAAGTCCCCATGCACAGTGCATGGGGCGAGAACCCGGGCAAGCAACCGGTGGACCCCGCGTGGATACAAGCGCCCGTCATGGCCGTTCAGTAGGTGCCCCAAGTCTACTGTGGACCCCACGACGTCAATCTTCCCACTCGGCCATTCCGGTTTCCTTGCCACTGTGTATGTGTCCATTACCTTATAGTACTAGGTGGTGGACCCCGCGTGGTTCGGATGGCTCATGCTGGCCCTTCAACGGGTGCCGCATGTCCGTTGTGGACCCCAGGACGCCCATCTTTACCATGGACACGCCACAGCCTGGGTGCCAAGGTATGGCACATGCCCCTTGGAGATCCAAGCCAGCTCACACAAGTCTCTGTCTATCTCCCTCACACAAGCAGCGAGCACTGGATCGTCAGTGGTCACAGTGGTAGAGCCCGCACACAGGGGATGCCCAATACAAAACCTGTCCACAGGCAGCGTAATAGGCGGACAGGTTTTGGCTTTCACACAGCACTTTTCAGCTACTTATGTTGCATACTCTTGGCTAGTTGACTAGCGGTGACTCAGTGGGCTCTGGCCTGGGAGGCTCAATACCCGACTGTACATCACTTGCATCGTACCCTGCAGTTCTCATGTGTGTGTGCGCACGCTGGGCTGTGAGTACAAACAGCAGGAGTCAGAGCCTACCACTACAAGAACAAACTCAGGATGGCCTGAGGGCCAGTGCGAAGTGCGCAGCATGAGCCGGCCTGTTGGCCATCCTGAATTCCCTTCCCTCCCCGACCCATTTTGACACTAATGTCGCAAGGAGCAGGAGTTCTTTATGTGCATCTTTCACTGCTGTACGCAGTGGGGGCCACCACCAAATTCTGGGGTACCCTTTATATGCACAACCGCACACAATGGAAGCAAGGTTGATCTGCATGTGCACTTGCTCGCGGGCATACGTGAGTGCTTTCCCTGCCACTGCGGGGAGCACGGAACGCAGCACCAACGTGGAATTAGGGGACTCTCTATCAACCCACCTGTCCCACATCGAAAGGTCTGGCTCTGGGGAGGCTATTTCTGGTGGTTCGAAAATGACTCCTTTCATCGGCAGGGCCAATCATTCACAGGGCCACTGGGTTCCCATTTCATGGGAATGTTATATAAGACATCAAGGAATACCTGTGTAAACGTTACTATCTGCTGGCAGGCATCCGCAGGATTGAAGTTCACATACCCTATGTAATTATTGTCCATGAATCTGCTGAGCAGGACCGCGGGGCCTGCAAGCGGTGCGGGAGCGGGGTCGGGCAGGCAACCTTCCAAAAAGTTAGTCTCAGCTAGCATGACGTCCGTGGAATTTAACATATCAAAATGTGCAGTTAACGGGGGGCGTGCCCTCTTGGGGGCAGCCGCAATAATATGCCCAAATCGTCCTGACGGGAAAGAGTCCCACAAGCCCAACACCTGCAGAGCGAATTTCGTGTTTTCTAGCTGGACCCACCCTCGGGTTTTTTGCTGCTGGTCAAACCACCCTCGCATACCGTAACAGGCAAAGAAATCCCGGCGTGTCTGCAGCACAATATCCTGGGGAAAGGTGAGCCGCGGCCCAGGGTTGAAGGTACAATGCGGCATGCCCATGCCAGACAGTGCTGATTTGACCTTGTGCATATGCTTCTTGATGCCCTCACCACCAAACAACACTGATTCACAAAAATGGCCCACAGGATCATGATCTGCGCCGACAAAAAACCACCTATGGGGACACCTCGGGGGCCCTGTCTGAGGAGTATAGAGTCCAAACAGAAATACGTATTGTGCAACAGGTCCCACAAGACATAATCGTACACTTGCTCAAAATGTAGAATCCGAAAAGCGGACTCGGAACTTTTCCCTATACGGTCTCTATGGCGGTCATTCCCACGCGCAATGCTGAACCACAAGAGAAAGTTTTATAGTGGTTTCAACACTGTGTTTGTGCCTCTCCTGCTGCTTGCTGCTGGTGTAGGGTTTCCTGCTGCTTGTTTTTGAAGATGAAAATGTTTTAGTTGCTGAAATACAATCAATCCAGGATAGCCCAAGCCAGAGATAAGCAAGTAGAAGAGAATCAGGATCAAAGCATGAAGGGCTGCAGTGTAAACAGTGAAAGATGAAAGGATATTCACAGAAACTGCAACTCATGGCACATCTGATTGCATATTCACAAAGATAGCTGAAATGTTTTGGAAAAAGAGTTGGAAAACTGCCCCATGGTCACTCAATCTCCATAGTGCCATCTCAGGAGATGTGCACTCTTTGTTTTGGGTCCCATATGTGCTGAGGTGGCAGGGCATGTGGCGATGAGGTCACTGCCATGTCACATGGGATCTTCCTACTTAGCTAGGCTGACCGGGAATTGAACCCAGGACCTCTCAAAAAGAGGTGCCCAGCCCCCTAGGGTGCATACCACTAGGACAGCTAAGAATTCATGAGAAAACATAGATAAATTCATAGGCTCTGCCCTGGCTATGTCAGTGCTCAGTCGACTCAGGAAAAGATGCATTGCCTCACACTGGTAGGGGATTAAGGGGTCCACTCCATATCCTGATTGGGTGTTTGGTTCCATAGGTCAAAATGTGTTATCACCACTTTTGGTTGGGCCAATACTAAGATAGAAATGCGTGTGTGCTCAGTGCATCTCTAATACAACTAGAGTATGCCTCAAAGCATTGGAAAAGCACTTTTTCTTACTCCCCCCTTGTGCTGTGGTGGCCACCACTGTCGCATTTTCAGGAAAAAGGGATTTTTTCTTGGCCTTTCCTTGGTTTCCACATCTACTTTAAAATACCTATAGTTTCCCTCACACAGAAAAATGGGCGCTCACCATGGCTGGCGCCTTTTTGCTGCTTTGTTCGTGACATTTCCTACAGAAAGCTCGGCGCTCATGGCGCTGCCGGGGGTCCTGTGGCTTGGTTGGGTTAGTTTGGGAGCATGCCAAAATATGTGCATGTGCATCCCTCCCTCCAAGACGCAGCGCGACATAAACCCAACGCAAGACACAATATACACACTCGCATGGGTTCTCGTAAACCTGCTGGCTACCTGTGACCTGTCTTAGGGCGAAGGTAGTCGTTAAAAAAATTAAATTGCCCCTTGATGGGGTCTTGGGTTCTGCTCAGTCTCCTGGCTGCTGCTTTTCGGCCCAGAAAGCGGCCTACTCAGCGACGCTGTCGCGAGGATATCTGCAGAGACAGGAATGGGAGAATTATGGACGAATCCACGCAAACGCGAAGCGACAACACCTAGATCCGTCAAATGACGGCCTAGAATTTTTCTAAGACAACACACCTGAGCAGAATCCAATTGTGCATCAGAAGCACATTTTTATAAAAATTATAGTCATCTCTCGATTTTTTAAATCAAGAAATTCCTACGCATAAAAAGGCGGCGCGCAGGAGCGGCTCCTAGCGAAGCGCCGGAAAATACAGAAATAATGAGATTATAAACGTATGTCTCACGTAGACTAGAAAATGACGAGACACACATTAATAAATAAACATAGAGATTCCACCCACACTGATAGAAGAATCAAAAATCCAAGAATCCGAAAATCAACGAAAAGACTTCAATGAATCAGGTATAAACTACAGGTGTGCTCGTCTCGTATGCAGCATGCACATTGCTCGTCTCGTGTCTCCGTGAACGAGTCTTGTAGCTGCGCTAACAAACGATAGAGGGCTAGATTAGAAAGATTGCAGATGATTAGAGGTCAGATCAGGGTGATTAGACATACACACAAGTGCATAGCGACGTTTCTCGCTTGCGCCTCGTTTCACGTTCCCACTTGCTCTCTTTCTCCAGCGGTAGGTAAGGTAGGTAAGCCCAGGTGGGGCCACCCCCTGGTAGAGTCCGCGATTGTGGGTAAGATTAGGAAGCAAGATTTGGCAGGTCGTTCACTCGTGCATGCTCGTGCATTCACACACGCATTAAAGGGTAGGCCACGCGAAATGCGCACGGTAAACCTTGTTTAGGTTACCCAGGGGCTCCTCGGTACGTTCTTTAAGAGAACCTGAGGAGTCTCTTAACGCTTGCTTGCTTGACAGGGCGTGTTTGCGGACAGTGTATTATAGGTCACACTGAGAAGCGTAAAATACGTGGAGTGTGGCTTGGTTCCTCCGCCGCAAACACCCCTTCATTTGCCTTTGCTTTACAGGTGGGCAGGTAGGGTGATTGGTGCAGCAGCATACCATTTTTTTTTCCAGCCCTGCTAAACAAGGGCGCAGATCACACAAACAATTGACTGCATCTCCGCCAGGAGTGGCGAGGGCGGTTCGACTCCATCGACATCCACGCTGTGCACGCAACAAGAGCACCCCTTCCCTCCAAGCCCTAGCAGGGGAAACGCGTTGTGGCGTCCCCGGTTAGGCCACGGTTGCTTAGCAGCGCTGTGTTCTCTTGTCCTCTTCACAGGAGGGTCATTAGGGCCCACGACGTGTTCTTCAACCACACCCAGTAGAGTGTGCGTGTAGGAGTGGTAGTCCTGAGTGGGGGCTTGAGCCAGTTGCAGAAGTGCTCGCCCACCAGGATGGTGCCACTGTAGGTAGGGTGTGTAGTGTAGTGGTGTCTCCTGTCCCGCGTGTTTTTCCTCGTGGGTAGGGGAGTGCGTTAGCTTTTGGCCTTTAGCAAAAATGGGTGTTTTGTATGCCCTTAGCACACTTGGCCACCCCTCCCCTTTAGTAGGTAGGGCTTTTGCCGTCTTCCCCAAAGGATAGGCGCCAGCACAGAAATTGGGCGCCATAGGAGTGGTACCAGTACCTGACTAGGACCTTCGGTCCGACATCAGCGAAGCCCGGTCTCCGGGAGCCACGCCCGGGAGAGAAGTGAGACACACACAGACATACGTAGCACACTTAGGGGTAAGGTAAGGTTCAGTCCCTAGCTTTAGTCTTGGAGGCAAGCGTCTCAGCGAGCCTCAGCAACTCACCAAGGTTGTTCTGGGACAAGTAGTCAACCAGAACTGAGTTTAGGCGTCCCTCAGGTAGAACAAACGCAGAGAAGGGCTCCCAGGTGGCCTCTTCGACTCCAAACCCTTCCCAGAGGGTGAGGAAGCGCCAACCCTGGCGATAGCGGTGGCGTAGGACAGACTTCACCAGGTAGAAGCCCTCCTTAGCCATCTCCTCGGCGTTCATGTCAGGGAGTTCCCCTTCAACTTCCATAGGGCTGGCAGCCCCTTGCAGGTCTAGGGCGGCGATATCCTCGTCGTTCAGCTCCCACTCCTCCCCACAGAGGTCTTCAGGATCATTGTAGCGCTTCAGGTGTTGAGCAGCGCACACCAGGGTCCCCCCTAGCCGGGGAGAACACCGCACGGTGATACGTTGTCCATCCACTGATAGAATCTTGTACGGCCCGAAGTATGGGTGATTGCTGGTAGAGCGTGGCCAGGCGGGTAGTCGGCTGTGGTGCACCAGCACCCAGTCCCCCTCTTGGTAGGTGGCCGGTACTCGGTGCTTGTTCTTCTTGTTCCACTGACGCTCCCTCACTCTCAGGAGCATAGCCTTGGCCTTGTCCACCTTCGCTTGTTGCTCTTGGACCCATTCACCCACAGAAGAATGGGTGTCCTCTGGATAGGGGGCATGTAGGAACCATGCCGGGCGCCCTAGGAATAGCTCATGGGGCGAGTAGCCAGTAGCTGAACTCTCTTGGGAGTTCATCAGCAAGGATATGACGGGGAGTAGTCTCACCCAGTCTCTGGTGCGTTCAGTTTTGCACCATATCCGTACATTCTCCTTCAGGACACGGATCTGTCGCTCACATAGGGGGTTGCTCGTGTGAGAGTAGGGAATCCCCGTAGACACCTGGACATTGAGGGATCTCGGGACCCTCTTGTACCAGCCAGTATCTGAGCGTACTCGTACGTCCTCATCGGAGTTGATCTCTTTGGGCGCCCCATAGACACAGAACCACTCCTCCAGGAGTATCTTGATAGTCTCCTCCCCGGTAATGTGCTTGGTACATGGGAACACCCTGGTAAACCTGGTCAACCCACAGGTCACCACCAGGGCGAAGTCATAGCCCCCGAACTTCGGCATCTCCGTGTAGTCCACGTATAGAACACTGTTAGCACAGTGAGGAATGGGCAGGGTCGAGTGGAGGCCTCTGTCCCTGATATCCCCTGGTTTGCAGGACCTGCACGGGCACTTGTCCACGATAGGCTGGAGGGTTTTCCGCAGTTGGTCGTCAGTCCATGTAGTGTGGAACCACTGCTTGAACAGCCTCAGGGTACGGTCAGCACCCACATGACCGCTGGACTCATGGGTCCACTTCAGCAGCGCTGGGACTCTGTCACTAGGCACCACGATGCGGTCCTCGTGCCAGAGGTAGCTCTTGTCCCTCTTCCACGGATCTTGGTTGACCAGGAGGGGTTCAAGGCGTTTCTCCAAGCGCTTGTAGATATCCCCAAACTCCTTCAAGTACTCCGACTGTTGGAGTCCATCCAGGGGGCGTATCATCGTCATGTTGAGGTCCAAGTGGACGTCTATACGGCTGAGCGCCTCCTTAGCCAGCGCTTCAGACCGGGCACCAATCAGGGCGTCGAAGTTGTTGCGGTTGATGTAGTCTGCACACTCGTTCTTCACTCCCTGGATATGGTGTACCGTCAGCCGTAGTTGACTGAGGTAGGTCCACCAGCGCCGTAGCTTGGCTTTCTCAGGTGGGGGGCCCTTCTGGAAACTACGGACAGGTTCTTGGTCGCACAGCCAGACCACAGGGTTACTCCCCAACAGTCGTGCTTGTGAGGATAGCACCAGCATACCCGCGAGCAATTCCTGCTCATAGGTGGAGTAGTTCCCCCTGGCCTGGTTCCACTTCCAGTTCCAGTGGCCCAGAGGTACTAGGACCCACTTGTCGTCAGGGTAGCTGTGCTTGAGGGTTCCATCTCGGTTGAGACCTTCCGTCCCCCATTGGGAAATGGCCGAGTCGAACTCCTCCTTCTCTAGTGCTTGCCATTGGAACAACGTTCCACCACCGCCCACATTGCTGGCGTCGGTCACCAGGATAATCTCCCCTTGTGCCCTAGGAACGCCCAAGCACTTAGCGTTGGCCACCTTGTCTTTGAGCTCGTCAAACGCTTGTTGCTCTTGTGGGCCCCAGCGCCAAGTAGTACTCTTCTTGATCAAGTCCGTCAGAATGGCGCTGGTGTAGGTGAAGTTTTTGATGTGGCGGCGATAGAAGTTGCACGCCCCAATGAAACTGCGTACATCATGAAGTCCTTTCTTGGGGTCTTCGTGTCGTACCTTAGCATCCATCAGGGGTTTGGCCTTAGAGGCCGCTAGGGTCCACCACCCATAGCCAACGTCAAACCCCAGGTACTGCATGGTCTCCTGCATGAACTCACACTTCTCCAGCTTGAGTCGTGTGTGGTTCTCCTGGCAGACCGCAAAGAACTCACCCAAGAGGATTAGGTGGTCCTCCTGGGTATTGGTCCCGAGGCATACATCGTCGATGTGAGCTTCCATCTGGGCCCCACGGGATATAAGCTCCTGCACCTTAGGTCTCCTTCGTAGGATGGACAAGATCTTGTTCATCAGCTCTTGGAATAGAGCGGGTGCGTTGGCCACGCCAAATGGCATGACCTTCCACTTGAACACCCTCCCCTGAGGGGTGATGAAGACCAGTAGCTCCTGAGCGTTGGGCGTCAGGTCCACTTGCCAGAATCCGCTCCTCTTGTCCATCTTGGTCTTGTAGCGACATGAGGCTATCTTCTCCAAGGTAGACTCCATATTGGGAATGGACCCTGAGTGGTTCAACGTTTTCTTGTTCAGCTCTCCGTAGTCCACTACCAGCCGTTTGGCTGTAGACCCAGGTTTAGCCACCAGGAAACAGGGGCTGCAGTGTAGGGGGTAGTCCCCGTCCTTGTACTCCAAGACTAGGCCAGCGTCGACACATTCTTGTATCTGTCGCTCGATCTCGTCGGCCTGCTCTTTAGGAGCTGGATAGGGTCTCCTCCGGATCTTGTGACCCACGAACTCGGGTTTCAGCTTGAGGTCCATCTGTACCAGCTTGTCACATGAGGCTGGAGGGGGTAGTTCTCCGAACACCTCCAGATAGGTCCTTATAAGCTTCTGCACCCGCGGGTCCAATAGCTTGATCTTGTCCTCCATGTCCTCGTCAGAGTGTAAGTTGCTTGCCCCCTGCGTAATAGATGTCGGGAGGTGATCCTCCACCGACTCTTCGCCCTTGGTAGTGTCCTTCAGCCCTTGGTAGGCATATAGAAGGTCTTGTTCAACCATCTCCGGTGGACGATGGCAACATAGGCACGAGGGGGTTCACATACACATTCCTCCGAGAGGTCGTCCTCCTCTGGGGTCCTCACATGGGCGCCCCACACGCTCTTCATGAGCTTAAGATCTACCTCCCTTTGCCAGGTGGTGATCTTAGGTTCGAGGTCCTCCTTCAGTTGGGATAGATCTCCCATACGTCCTTGCTTCAGTGGCCATGAGCTGCGGGTAGGCTTAGCGTAGCATAGCTTTTTCGCCACCAACTTCCTCTTGGAGTCCACATACTCCCTTAGCCTGGATCGAGGGTCCAGCTCTTCGTCCACGGGGTCTTCCAACCTCATGGAGAGTAGGGGTTTTAGTGGGGCGACGTACTCGGCGTTCTCCACTTCCTCCACACAGGTCTGCACGAAGAAGGCGTCGTGCTCAGTTTCGTCATCTGAGTGGATAGAGCTAGGTAGCTCAGATAATCCACACTCAGAGACTCCATCAGGAACAGGTACATGGCAGGGAGAGTTGGGGGCGTTGGTGTCAGTCACGACGTACTCTTCTCCTCCGGGTATAGTCTCAATAGCATCTTGAGGTCGTAGGCGATCCTTCAAGTCACCCAAGGCGAGTCCATCGCTTTCTCGTTGTATAGCCTGGACCAGAGTCGGGTCCAGATCTTCCCAGGGGATGGAGGTAAGACCTCCGTCCACCACGCTGAGCATACTCCCCCATCCGGGTTTCCCAATAGGCGTCTTACGCCCCAGAGGCACGTAGATGGCCTCATCAGGTAACCGTACAGAGCTGATAGTCAGCCTGTCCAGGAGGTTTCGCCAGTACTCGTTGCCCCCATGGGCCCCCCAATCGGGGGAACACAGGACCATACGGGAACGTTCCAAGGCCACCTTGGTCAGGACCTTCCCCAGATCACTGAATCTGGGGTTCCCGTAGGCCATCCCGAAAGAGGGCCAGTAAAATTTGTAGCTGTAGTTCTTCCCCTTGCTGCAGTAAAGGTCCAGTACATGCTGCTTGTCGCTGGCGAACAACTCCACACTCAGGTCTTCTCTAGAGTAACCCAACTCCTTCAGACCTTGGTCTAGGACTTCCCCCAATAGTTGATGATCCTCAGTTTTGGAGGCCGCCATCATGTTCGAGGGCTCCTCCTTCGATAGTCTCAGGTAACTCGAGGTATGTTCCGACTGCTCCAGTGGCACAGACTCTCTGCCACTGCCGTGGTCCACGTAGAGGAGGTAGGGCGCTTGCAGCGTCAGGGATTGTATCTGGGAGTGCTGCACGAAGAAGTCAGTCCCCAATACAAAGTCGAAGGCCTCAGTGTCCATCACATAGAACCGATGGGCGATAGTCCGGGAGCCCATAGGTACCTCCACTTCACAGGCCCCGCAGCTGTGCACCACATGTCCATCCCCCATTCGTATAGCCGCGGTGGTCATGGTGTTCTTCAGGCTCCCACAAGGTAAAATTTTCTTGGCCACTATAGATATGGTGGCGCCAGTATCCAATACCCCCAGGTATTCGCGTCCCCCTAGTCGGATACGTACCCAAAACACCAGGTCTTGGGTGCCACCGGAGCGTCCCCGTCAGAACTCCGCGGGACAGGTGACCTCGAACCCCTTGTTCCGCAGCTTGCGGGCCATCCTCATGAAACGGCTTCTCTTCTTAGCGTTGCCGTCATCACCACCTTCGTGCTCACGCTTGGCTCCTTGTTCTTGCTGGGCCTGCGTTTGTTAGCGTGTCGTAGGACCAGACTGCCCTCCAGAGGGCTCGGAGTTCCCCCCTGGATTAGGGTTGGGGTTGCCTCCGTTCTTGTCCTTGTTCTTGTTGTCCTTGTCTGGCTGGCGGTTAGCGCCTCCTCCTCGTCCACCTTGGCTCTTGTCTTGCCCTTGTCCACGTCCTTTCGACTTGCCCTTGCCGGAGTCGTTGCCTTTGCCTTTGCCTCCACCTTTGCCTGAGCCTTTGCCAGGATCTTCACCCTTAAGCTTCGCCGATAGGCGTTGCTTATGGTAGCACTCATCCTCGTAGTGCTTCCTCTTCCCACAGAAGGCACACGTGATGGTGCACCTATAATGATCCGGCAGCTTCGCTTTGGCGCCGGTGTTCTTCTCCTGCTGCTTCCCCTGGACTACGAAGCAGTCTCGCTGCTCGCAGTCAGGGGCGTGCTGCACGTGGCCCTGCTCGTCTCTGGCATCACACCAGAATAGCTCCTTGACGTTCTCCATGATACGGGCGTGGGCGTGTTTGGGGGTAGTCCCCTGCCCAGGTCTGGACCCTTGGTACCCTTTGCCATGGCCTCCAGAACCTCCTCCTCCAGGACGGTAGTTGTTCAGGTGCTGGTCGCTCTCCTTCTCCAGCGCCAGCTCCAGGAGTAGCACACATAGATCCTCGTAGCGGAGGGATCTAGCCTTGCGCTCTGCCGTCGAACGGCACTCGTCCCACAGCTCTCGAGGGAGCTTAGCCACCAACCAGAACAGCGGGTCGTCGCTGTTGTAGGAACCGGGCGTCAATCGTCCAGCCCAGTGATCCAGGTCAGCCAACAGCTCAGAGACCCTGCCAGGTTTGGGGTTGTTGGGCAGCACGGGCAGGTTCTGGATCTCGGCCCTGATGGAGAGGTCGGTTTCGTAGGTCGGGTACTGCCTCTCCAAGGCAACCAACACATCGGCAAAGGTGGCGGAGTTAGTCACGATCTGCCTGACCTGCTTCTCCAGGTACTTGGTCTTGCAGCACTGCAGGAGCAGATCGCACTTGACCCGTCCACTAGCGTGGGTTTGGCCGGTCAATCGGAGAAACCGGCCAAAATTCTCAGCGAACTCGCTGAGGTCCTTGCCTGTGAACTCAGGCAGGTTCACCACGATCTTGGAGGTGGCAATAGCCTTGGCCTCCTGAGACCTGCGTCCCTCAGGGCGTCGGGTCTTCCTCTTCTTCTTCTTCTTCTTCCCACTTGGGTTCTCGGGGTTCTCCGGGTCATCATCCTCCGAGGGCGAAGCAGAAGTCATAGACGGCGGCTCATCATCGGAGGGGTCTCCGCCTAGATCACTAGAGCCATAGGGCTCCACGTCCACCATTGCCCTCAAGGCTGTCAGCCCCAGCCGGTCCAGCTCGGCTCTAGTAGAGTTCGTCACGTGGCTGTAGGGCGGCTGGGCCGTTCTCGGTACGAAAGGGCTTCTCGGTATCGCTGCAGGGGTCGGCATCGGTCGGCTCCTCAGGCTCCCCAGGGTGTTTGTCAGCCCTGCCACCAGGTGGTTGGCCTGTACTCGATGGGGTGACACTCCCACCGTGGTAGGTGACGCTTGGGGCGGTATCATCAGGGGCTCCAGTTTCTCTCGAATCTCTTGAGTGAGGTCGCCCACGATTTTAGAGGTGGCTCCTCGGAGCACCTCGTTGATCTCCGACCGCGTCACGGACCTGTTGGAGGATCTCCCCGATCCTCTACTCCTGCCTCCAAGAGACTCAGGTCCTCTCCTCAACCCACTCAAGGCTGCATACCCAGGTGCATACCGAGGAACATCCACATAGGTTCCCGTAGCGGGTAGAGGATGGTGACAGTCAGCCGCATACCATCGCGGCGCAGGACTGGAGGCCACCGGCTCACTGGCAGTAGTTGCCTCAGGGAACGCAGTGGTAGGTGGGCCCATACCATAGGCAGGGTAGGTGAGCATACCAGTAAAGCCTGTGCCCTCTGCCACAGGCGGGTCGGTTATGGGTGTGGATGTTGCAGCGGCTGGGTCTGGAATTGGGAGTGTGGTGGTTATAGGAGAGGGTGATGCGTGGAGGCCAGAAGCGCTTGGTGCGCCTTCGAAGGTAGGCTCATTCGTCAGGTCTTGCCCTTGGTCTTCTCCTTCGTCTGCTATGCCTTCTCCAGCATCCTTCTTGCTCTCTCTCTTCCTCTTCACAGGATGAGTGACCACCTCCTCGACTGAGAGGGCCCGGAAGGCCGACTGCAGTCCTTCCAACGAGTCCTCCGCCGGTCCACTGGCCCATGTAAGGGCTCCGAAGGTACAGCGCTAAGTCCAGGTCCAGGTTCACCAGGTGCTGGCCTTGCTGGTGCCTCGGGCGCTGACTTCACGTCGGTGTCCTCCTTCTTTGTGTCCATCTTCGTTCGCCCTTCTGCTTATATGTGACTGATCTCGGCGCACTGGTTGTACGGCACGGGGTTGCTGCCGGTACGCAGAGACAGTCTGCCTCTTGCTACCAGAAAGTTTTATAGTGGTTTCAACACTGTGTTTGTGCCTCTCCTGCTACTTGCTGCTGGTGTAGGGTTTCCTGCTGCTTGTTTTTGAAGATGAAAATGTTTTAGTTGCTGAAATACAATCAATCCAGGATAGCCCAAGCCAGAGATAAGCAAGTAGAAGAGAATCAGGATCAAAGCATGAAGGGCTGCAGTGTAAATAGTGAAAGATGAAAGGATATTCACAGAAACTGCAACTCATGGCACATCTGATTGCATATTCACAAAGATAGCTGAAATGTTTTGGAAAAAAAGTTGGAAAACTGCCCCATGGTCACTCAATCTCCATAGTGCCATCTCAGGAGATGTGCACTCTTTGTTTTGGGTCCCATATGTGCTGAGGTGGCAGGGCATGTGGCGATGAGGTCACTGCCATGTCACATGGGATCTTCCTACTTAGCTAGGCTGACCGGGAATTGAACCCAGGACCTCTCAAAAAGAGGTGCCCAGCCCCCTAGGGTGCATACCACTAGGACAGCTAAGAATTCATGAGAAAACATAGATAAATTCATAGGCTCTGCCCTGGCTATGTCAGTGCTCAGTCGACTCAGGAAAAGATGCATTGCCTCACACTGGTAGGGGATTAAGGGGTCCACTCCATATCCTGATTGGGTGTTTGGTTCCATAGGTCAAAATGTGTTATCACCACTTTTGGTTGGGCCAATACTAAGATAGAAATGCGTGTGTGCTCGGTGCATCTCTAATACAACTAGAGTATGCCTCAAAGCATTGGAAAAGCACTTTTTCTTACTACAAGTGGACACGCAAATTCAAGTTGGTCATGATTTTTTCCTTTGCAATGCTTGTTTTTTGTCGATGTTCCAGTAACGGTTATCCATATGCCTTTCCCTCACAAAGGTACAATTTCCCCCTGCGTCCAGTTTGGAGATCCAAGCAGGTTAACATTCTGCTCCCCAAAATGCATGCAACCGAGCAATTTCTCCATCGGGTACCACCATGCATGGTAACCACTTTGCGAAAGCGTAGGCTAACTTATGCTATGCACGAGTGCACCATCAAATCACGGCGACGTTGCATAGTCTGCATCACAATTGGTGACAATGTATTATCCATGTCACCCAGGAGGGATAAAGTAGCACGCACGGCATGGAGGGTGTCTGGGTCAGAGAAATTCTGCATAGCAAGGCACCATGGGTTGCACATAGTGGAGCGCTCGGCGCCAAAAAAAAACAAAAAACAAACCGCGCCTCCCTCCAAAGTGCCCACAGCTGAGAGCCGGGCGGACGAAAAACCCCGTATGGGAACCTTCTTCTCCCGTTGGGAGAGGACAAGAGGCCCTAGCACAAAAAAGCTCATTCTAACAATTCAAGCATACATACCGAAGTACAACAGCAGTAGGAATATTATAGAATTCATCAGAAGACCCAATTCCGGTCAAGATGTTTCAGGTGGCCCTTAGCAATCGCAAAGAAAATAGAATCCGCGGTCACATTGGGCTTCACTAAGGAGCAAGCCCACTACACCGCGCGAGGCGCGTCTTGTTTGACACAATGCACGGAGCTCGGCGAGCACAACGCACCGCAACACGGCACAGTGCACATGGTTGCCCTTTGCGCTAGCTGGACTTGCTTGGCGGAACTTGTGTGGCGTAGGGTGGCAGAACGACCTCCGCTCAGCGGCTGGAGCCCATAGGCTAGTCCATGGTCCCCTGCCGATCTCATTGTTGGGTTCGGCAGTGCAAAGTGTCCCCATGCCCATATATGCGGGGCTTTTTGGCAGTGCAAAGTGTCCCCATGCCCATATGCACCTATGCCCAAACAATAGGTACCTATGCCCAAACGATAGGTACCTATGCCCAAACGCCTCTGCCCCACCGCTTGGGCCCAGAGCATCGGGCACACACAACCCCAACAACAACCAACCGTGGAGCAAGCAGGCGTGCCAACATCCCCCTTGCCCCCCAATGCAAAGAGGTGCGTGGTAGCACGCCCGACTGCGTTGCAGCCCTTATGTATTTGTAGGTGTTCAGGCGATTCCCCTTCGCTGTTTCGTGTGTCCTGTTGGACCCATCTTCTAGTTCCGCAGGGTTCCCATGCGGGCAAGGGGTACGTTGTGGCCCAGCCACTTCAGGAATTCTGAAGCGGCACAACCTCTCGGTCTAATGGCGTGGCGACCCCCCCCCCCCCCCCCCGTCTCACACACAGTGCACGCGGACTGGCGAGACTAGGACCCGTTGACACCCAAACCCACGAGCCAAGCTCTGCAATGCTCCTTCCTTCCCAGTGCTCCCCCACGGCATTTATATTTATAATCCTGAGCCATGCAGCGCATGGCTGGCATCACTGACTCGAACCCTACCCTACCCTACCCTACCCTGCCCTAGGTCGCAAGAACTTTGTGACCAAAAGAGCTTACATCCCTCCATTTTAACGCAGGGGCCCTAAAACAACAATCAGACGACTTGCATCTCAACATGTTGGAAAATGTACCACACACACAAGATGAGATCGGATGCAGAAACATCTCTTCCCACCAGAGTGCAAACACATACGGGTCCATCAGGTGCCGGTGACAGGCGCGATGCCTTGCGATGCCTTCTCATCGTGCGGTTGACCACGTGGGACACTGCGCCTGATGGTCTCCTTACATGGAAGGCAATTGCCCATTTTCCACTCAATTGCTTGCTAATTTACGGCCTTATTGCGCATGTGAAGGATGCGCGAACCATGTGGTTCCAATACTTGTAGCCCATGAAACGTCACTGATGAGTCTACGTTTTGAGTGTGACATGCGTAGCGACACAAGCACGCAACACATTGATACAGCACAAAAGACACGAAAGGGGAAAACACAGTGCCAATGCTCAAAATGTCCGTGTTGGCACGCAATACCCATCAAGGCAATTACCGATGCATCGGTTGAAGCTAAACTTCTCTCATCACATGGAAAATGAATTCACCAGGCACAGGCCGGCCCAAAGGTCTGCGCAACTGAGGTGTTGCACAACAAGCACGTGGTACCCTTAGCATCTTAAGTTGCATCACGGCCAACATGGTGTGCCTTTCACAACATGTTGCGTTTGTCCGTTATGGCTCATCCTAGTAACCTTCAAGGGCCTCTCGAGGAGCAAACTTGTGTACCCGAGATCCACTACGTGTTTTGTGGATGAAGGCCTACAATCATATTGTCATTATAAAAACTTTTTGAGCCTTGTTACACCGCAAAGGGCATTCATGAATGGCAAGCACTACGCAGAATTCAAAATTGATGACATTCCTCTCCGTCCACCCTTCGTCAGGTGCTAGTCCAGGATCACTCGCTAGTATTCCCGAGTTGTACAACCACAAGTATGGATGGGCATCAAAGGCGCACACCCATGCCAAGGGAGCTTACCCATGTCACGGCACGTGCCGCGGCACACTTTCCGATGCGCCCCCCCCCCTCCATGTCATGGTGGCACGGCCGGCACAGGTGACACAGGTGTGACACGACACACCCTATGTGGCGGCACCGTGGCACGGCACGCCCCCCCCCCCCCCTCCCTAGCTGGGTAAGCTCCTGTGCAGTTGTTATTCACCAACACTGACAATGCGAGCAATAACAAAAGACTTGATCACATGCACGACCCTGTCGTAAAGAGTAGGCGCAAATAGCGTGAATGTGCACGTTGCATTCCTTTTCTTGTATGTACATACAGGTTCGTGGTTCCTGTCTCTTGTCCGCCCTAGGCGCTCGTTGCATCTGCATCTCTTATCGTGTGTACGCACATGTGCATAGGACATGTCATAAAAAAGGGGGGAAGGCTGCGTATGGTGACCCTCGTGGTATCACGCACAGTTGTAACGTGTTAAAAAACACTGTCACTGTCTGTCATGCTGTGGCTGGCACACCTGGTCTTCAGAGCTGTCCAACCATTCTGCCATGGCCTCCCTGACATCTCTTACCCTGAACCATTCTGTGGCCTGTGGGGACGTGACATCGAAAATGTTGTCGAGCCACATTTCAATGGGTGGGGGTGCAGTGGCAGGATAGTAAAAAAGGGCGTCGTACCTATATTTAATGTATTGCCATTTTTCCAGGGGCGGGAGGGCTTCAACGCGGCGGGCTTCGTGTTCCCCTGCCCCCAGAATAATGTGGCTCCATGGCGCGATCTCGGTGTTCCACCATTCCCACACTAGTGTGACCTGGTGGGGCGAAGCGTCAGGCCCCCGCGGTACCTGGGGTAGTGCAGATCACGGTGCCTCCTCCATTGAATCGTCGCTGGAGTCGTTGTGTGGCTGGGGGGGGGGGGGGTGTTGGCAGGTGCCTGGGGCGGGGGTGGCGGGGGGTTGCGTGGCTGTGACTGCACTGTCCGTGTCCGTGGGCGGTGCCTCTTCGCTGGCCGCGGACTGGCCGTAGGGGAGGGTGGGGAGGGCGTTCTGCGTCGTCGCCGCTTTGCATTTTGCACATTGGCAGGTAACCTGCCCGCAGGACGTCCCCTTGGTGCGGTGTCGTGCCGTGTGCGTGTGCGTGCGGTGGCAGGCTGTGCTGTGGTGCTTACTCTAACACGCTTGGTTGCTGGATGGTCTGCACGTGGCTCAGGGTCAAACTGAGCCACGGTATCATCAACAATAATAGACACTTGTGGGCGGCAATGGCACCTGTGCCGCTAGGCCTCCTTCCTGTAACGCATGTATGGTGCCTACAGTGACACCCATGGCCCTCGCCATACTCCTGGTGACGCGCGCCGCTACGTGTGCCCTGGCCCGTTTTTTGTTGCGCACCTGTGGCTCGACTGTGTCCTGTAATGGTGCCGATGGTGAGGGTTCCTGCAGAGGTAATTGGAGATGGAGCTGGACATATTCTTTCACTGTAACTAAAGGACCCATATGCATGTTAACAAACTGCAGGGAGGGTAGCTGGTCAGAGAGGTTTAGGCGCGGAAGGGCAGTCGCCGATATGTACACAAATCCTGGTGGGGCAGGGCAGTCCCACTCCAAGCCCGAACATAATTCACTCCAAGGAATAAGGTCTGGGAATCCACAGTGCTTTTAGGCATTTCGTAACACAGGCCTCCACCAGTCCGCTGGATATCCTGCCTGCTGAAATTGCCACACAATGTGGGCAAAGTTTTCTTGGACCTTCATACCTGACGATGCAATGGTCACTGCCTTCCCCCCCAGGTTCGTCGCCAGCCCCTTTACAGTGCGTTCCGCGCCTGGGTCCTGTTTATGCGGGTATCGTTGTACCTCTGGTGCTTCTGAGAGCGTGGACAGCAGCTTTTTGTTTTTCAAGCCCCAGTGGATATTTGTGCCTGAGATGGTCACACTGATGCCCATAGTTTCATATGTGAGAGGGAGATGGTATATACCTTCAAGAAATTGGTTAATTTTTGGTAGCCAGTAATGTGCTTCATCGGCAGGACAGAACCCAAAGACATTGTCCCTGAAACGCGCTAAGCTAATGCCCTCGGGGAACGTTGTACCACATCCTACGGTACTTTCAGCATGCATCAGTACTATATCTGCATTGGCTGCACTCAGGAACCCGCCAATGGCCACTCCAGTAGCCTGGCGCCATACCTCGTCGCCCATCCCGACGAAGTCGTTCATATACAGGTCCGTGGCCAAAATTTCCAGAAAATCTGGCATGGTAAATACATCAAAGTGGCGCAGGCCCTTGTGCCCCATGCTATCCAGCTTACGCCCTTTTCCTTTGGCAACAGATATACAGGTGTCCTGATCTGGGCGAAGTGTACCCTCCAGTTTTTTTACCCGTGCGTCGAGATCGCGATACGCTGGGACTACGCGGTCACGACTAATGTTTGGGTACATGCGCTCCACGTCGAATTCGAAGGCGACAGGGGTAATGTTTTTTGACCTGTACAACTCCTGAGCTGGCTGCAGGAAACCTGTGACTAGGTGTCTCTGGTCTACAATTTCGAGTGTGGTGAAGGTGTTCATGTATTTGTGCAGCAAGACATTCTGTACACGACCACATTTTTTCAATGCAGTAGTGAACATGTGGCCCACCTGTGTGAAGATTTCAGATGTTTTCGCTGAGTCAAGCTGGTGAGGCATACACTTGTTTTTTGCACTCACCCTGACACTTGGAACCTTCCATGTGCGTCGCTTTGGCCGGCCATATACTTGCTGGCCATTGGGGAGATGAAGGTGCGTGTGTTGCAGGCAACACTGGGCATATAAATGCTTGGCGATGTCAAAAATATCGTCACGCATCGCCTCCCATGTCGTCATGTCCCCTTGCCCGCCCCCCATGGAATCGTGGTCCCACGGGTTCTTTGCAGACCCATATGGGATGCGTGCCCCCTTCAGGATAGGGACATGTCCAGTGAGGGTAGACCTGAGAGTACGCATGTTGCACTGTCTCCCCAACGCTGGAACGGTCACAGCCCACAAAAAATAGTAAATGAGCAGGATATCCTGTACCACTTTGGCACTTGCGGCGCGGTGGAACAGGGTATAGTTGGGCGAGGCGTCAAATGTCTTAAAAGTCAGTATGAGGTACAGGTGCCAACATACCAGTGTGTAGCATGATATGTTTTTGTCGAGGCGGATGGGTTTCCAGCGGGGCCATGTTTGTTTGAAGCGTTTCACTCTGGTTGCCGTGATGTTTGCTGGGTGTGGGGTGTGCGCGTGCTCGGTGTGTGGGATACCTTCCTCGATAATCCTGTGGACAGAACATGAGAACGTGTTAAATCTGAATTGGCGTTTTTTCGGAAGGGCTTCACGCAGGACTTGCAGCTCTGCTGTGATGGTCTCGTGCAGGGTACCCTTGGCGGGGACCACGGATTGCCGCGGCCCCATGTGCACCAGGGGAGCCCACTCTTTGCCGAACACTTGTGTGCGCTCGTCTGCCGTGTGTATTGACATGTGCGCGCATGGTCCTGTGTGTGTAGGTAGCTGTACGCAGCCGCACACCGTTGCAGGATTCTGCAGCATCTGGGCAATGGCGCGCATGGAGTGTATCACCCTGTCCTCGCACCACACGTCCTGCGCCTTTCCTGGCAACGTGCCTACCACTGTGAGCGTACACCCTAGGTATTTGCGAATGGGTTCCGGGTATGGTACCTCAGAGAGAAATTGGTACCACGCCTGCTTCACCCTGCGACGCATATTCCTGGTACAGTACGGGATACGCAGCGGCAGTGTCGCCGGCAGGTACAGACCTGTCTTATGGTGCACGCAGTCCAACAGGCGCCGTTTCAGCATTGTGTGGTGATGTGGCGCCAGCACCCGTTTAGACGTGGTGATGACAGTAAGACAGTCCATGGGGTCCATGTTGATGCGCTTATTGGAAATCAGGTTCATCCAGAGTGTGTGGTCCTGTAGAGCTGTGTCAGTTAAGTGCCTGTACAGTCTGGAGCGCACCAGGTACCGCATGTGTTTGTGTGCTGTTGACCCTTTGGAGTTCAATTTACGCGAGTAGTGTATGATATACCATTGCTCTACTCGATCAGCCATAGAGGGACGCACCTGGCAAATGGGTATCACCAGCCAGTGCTCCACCCTTGTATGGTCCAGTGTGTGTATGTATGGTGGGCCACGCACTCCTTTCTTGCCGTATGCCTGTTGCCACCGCTGGGCATCTTTGATTTCGTCGTAAAAACGCTCTGCAACGGCCTGAAAAGACTCCTTGGCCCCTGTCTGTCCCCAGTACCGCAATCCGTACATGGGGTGGTACGCACAGTAAATCCAGAAGCCTGGCTTGCTCAGGTCCTGCCGTGTCCTGTCTGGGGTAATGCGCGCAATTTCCCTTACCCATGTCGCCGGGCACAGGTCAATAATGGCATTCATGCGCCCTATGGAGTCTAACACTGTCGACCAGCCGTCACGCTGTCGAAGTGCCTCGCGTCGGATGTTTACCTCCTGGTGCCACTGTTGCCAATACCTGTCCTGGTACCGTGGGGAAGGTACATTACTCTCCAAGAATGCCCTTTGGGTGATTCGCAGCCCGCATCTGTGCACTGCAACCCCCAGCAGGTTTATAACCACTCCCCAGTCAGGGTGCCATGTGTGCAGGGGTGCATTCTGTATCATACTGACACTGATCTGCATGCCATTCCGCGTGGTTCCCTGCGCCACAGTTGTGTGTGTGTGCTTGTGCGCGAGCTCGTGCAGTGGTGTGGTGGCGTACCACTGTGCAGGGTACACCAGTACAACGCGTGTATAGGGACAGGTACTCAGAGTGTTATGGATGTATGTGATGGTGTGGCCATATGAATTGTCCCAGGTCCATGTTGGCGGGATCCACACTGCGCTGCTGAGGTCGCGTCCCGTTGCAAATTGCTACAGTGACGGCCAGGCCCCAGCTTCGCGATCTGTTGTACTCTACGATTGCGCAACCATGTGCTCCAGGACGTGTCACAATGTTCCACACTCGTGTGCAAGGCGATGTTGCTGTTGAACGTGACGATACATGTCCGCAGGAGGTGCATCCGCTTCGCCCTGGGCATGCTGTGCGTGTGTTCATGACGTCGCGTCTGGAGCCGCCGCCTCTGTGATTCTTGTCGTAGGTATTGCTGGTGTCGCCGGCTAATCTGGATCGGCGGATCGTCCACATCCGGTCCTGCAAGTAGGGAAATCGTAGTAGAGGGTGGGGTCACTGTGTGAGTGCGTATGTATACTCCAGTAGTATGTTCGAGTACCCATCGTGCCGACCGGTTCAGGAACAACAACACAGTAGGCCCAGTAATCATGCACCAGATGCTCAGGCCCTGAGCCTTGGTCCAGGGCAGCCACAGGGTACGAACCATCTGATAGCGATGAACCATATGGCCCAGTGCACGCACATATGGATTGCGCGGGTACTCGCTGCTCATGTCCAAAAGCAGCGTGCTTTGGGCCTCATATTGTCGGTGTCTCAGTTCTCCCCTCTGTTGGCGCAGATGGCGTAATTGTCCGTGTATGCCTGCCCCGATGGAAATGATGTATCCCAGGTCGCATATCATGTCGTGGCGTGTGGCCTGCAAGCCTGTGGTGAGCTCTCGGATATTTTCAGCAATGTCCTGTTCAGGGTTCGTATGGTCCCCAGTGGACCCTGTCCAGTATTCACATGTCCAATCGCAGCATGGCACTGTCCAGTAGCGTAAGAACTGTGCCATATGTGGTAGCGCATCTCCGTGTCCTGAGAGAACGCACGTGCCACATGCACATACCCAATCAGTGATGCAGTCCGGCCTCAGTTTAGCGCCGTGTTGCGCGCCTCCTCCTCGGTCAGCGGGTGTGATTTGTCGCCCTGGATCTCCACGCCTGGTACTGGCAATCCTTCTGGTGACCACGGCATGGCGCGAATTTCGTCACCCGTAACGGTAAGTATTGTAGCCCGTCTTGCTTCCCACGCGTCGGAGTCGCGGGTTTGGATAACGAACCACGTGGTCATTCCGGCCATGAGACCCTCTGGCATTAAGGGCGTTTGCGGAGCTGCGGAGCGTGCTTCCAACATGTCGCCGTAACGAGTCGGTCCAGTTTGGAGTCCATACTCTCGCATCGCTTCTCCACGTTGTCCATGCGCACCTCCAGCCGGTTCACTTTTCCATCCACGATTGGGGTGTATACGGCCCGTTGTGTGGCGGGCGCAGGATCCACTGCCATGGCACTCGCAGTGTCACCCGCACTCGTCGTCGTACTCGGCGCCGTCGGTGGCGGTGCGGCAGGTGCCGGTGTAAATTGGATGGGCCCGGCAGACGGGGCGCCAAACTTTATCGGACCCGTTGACGTGGGCGGCTTGGCATCATAGCGGCGTACTGTGATGGGCTTGCCCTTGTCCTCTGCTCCTTTGAGCCGTTTCTCCATGGTGGTGCGTTCTTCATCCGACCTGGTTTCCAAAATGATTGTGTTGCCTAGGTTGTAGATGAGGCCCATGCCTGGTGCGGCTGAACGCAGCGACTTCACATCGTCCTCGGTGGTGGGCCGTTCAAACGTGAGGATGATGCCTTTTTCGATGTTCGCAGTCAGCAACATATTTGCATATTCCTTTGTCTACAGAAGCGCCATTTTTGGGCCTCCGCTCCCGCCTCCGCTCCGTACGTTATCCCCGTAAGCTAGGAGAACGCGCACAATGACAATAACACTCCGTAACGCTCCGGAACGCGGATAACGCGGAAAACGCACAAAACGCTTCCAGAAGCACGACCAGAAGCAGAAAACCGGAACGCGCATAACGCGGATAACGCGGAAAACGCTTCCAGAAGCACAACCAGAAGCAGAAAACCGGAACGCGGATAACGCGGATAACGCGGAAAACGAGGGACTCGCTTCCAGAAGCACCACCGGAAGCACAAAAGCGGAACGTAGAAAACGCGGCCAACAAACGACCCCTATACGACGCTAAGAACGGTGGAAGCAAAGCTGGAGGCAACATGCAAAGTGCTTTTCTCCTTGAAAGTGGCTGAACCGCATAAAAACTCATGCGCGAGTGCGTCGGGCTACCTCAAAAACCCCCAGAAGCGTTGTAAAAACAAGGGTGTTTTTCCCGACCCCTAGAAGCGCCCATTTCGTCATCTACGTCGTAGACAAAGGAATATTGCGGTAGTGCACTAGCAACTTGTTCCCGTATGTACGCTGGTGTTACGGAATTTTTCCGCTCGTATGGCTAGTACTTATGCGTTGAGCCTTTGCCTTTTTTCACAAGGAAGCACTCACTTGATGGATGGCCTACCTCCTTCTTGTGATGGATACAATAGTATTTTGCCGATCCGTTTTCCCATGTCCCGATGGGTCGGTTGCTTCCCGCGTCGCTTCCGGCATTTGAAGCCGTCGAGGATGTGGTTGCTTGGTTTGGGCAGTCCCGAGCAAAATGTCCAATTGTCCCGCAAGTAAAGCACGCGCGAGAATTCGCCATAATGTACCCTGTTGTGAAAGATCTTTAGATATTGTCAAATACGGTGTTATCGAACACGGTATAGTCCCACGAGTATCCGGCTGTATCTTTGACGTGATATCGAACGTCTTGCAACCGGTGGCGGTGATTCACCAACACTGAGAATGCGAGCAATAACAAAAGACTTGATCACATGCACGACCCTGTCATAAAGAGTAGGCGCAAATAGCGTGAATGTGCACGTTGCATTCCTTTTCTTGCCCTGTGTGCGCGCAATGGTGCATTTTTTCCATAGTGCGCGCAAATTTTGAAAAATATGACCTTTGTAGCGCGCCTATTGCGCGCGCTCCACCGCGCTATATTGTCCCGTTTTTCAAAACCTGAATATGTTTCGAAACCATGCTTTTTCCAGTGTCCTTTGTTTCTCAAAAACCCCTTGCTTTTCAAAAACATTCCCTGTTGCTCACCCATCCCAAGACACATGCAAAAACACTTTCTGAAGGGTCTGAAAAGTGTGCAACACTACAGGTCCTCATGGGCAACAACAGTGTAGCGCGCGCAAAATATTTACAGCGCGCGCTATGGATCTTACGGCGCGCGCTATACCAAGTATAGTGCGCACTATATCATCTAGTGATCTCCTTAATGCTTGTGACCACCACTTCGGACTCCCACTGCTCCTCCCATGCTGGTCTTTGGTCTTCTGCCCCGGCTGCAGCTGGGGCTGTGTCCCCTTCTTCTTGTGCACTTGGGTCGCCTTTTGGGGTTGCTCCTTCTGGTGCCTCTTCTTCTTTCGGGGCTGCTCCTTCTCCTTCTGTTGTCTCTCCTTCTTGTGGCGCGGCCGCTGGTGCCTCTTCTTCTTGTGGTGGGGCTGGTGCGTCTTCTTCTTGTGCAGCTGCTGCTTGGGCTGGTGCCTCTTCTTCTGGTGCAGTTGCAGCTGGTGCTTCTGCTTGTGCTGCAGCTTCGGCAGGTCCCTGGTCTTCTTGTGGGGGGGCTGGTGGCTGGGCTGGTGGGTCTCCTTGGAACTGCTTCTTCTTTGTGGTTGGTGGCTTTGACGGGGACATCCTCATGGTCTTTGGGTCGGGGTTGAGGTCCACAATTTCATCGGGCTCGCACGTCTCCCACCACGACTGCCACTTGTCCAACTCCTCATACGCTTTGCTTTTGGCGGAGAACACCTGGCAGGTGGGCATGAACTCCGACCAGTCGTCCTCTTCCTCCTCCTCCTCCCCTTGTTGGCTCCCTTTCCGGCTGGGGCTCCACTGATCGTTGGGGATGATGACGGCCACGTGGTCCTGAGGGGCCCTCTTGGCCCCTGCTGGCTTGATTTCGGCTCCTTCCACAATCATCGGCGCGATCGCAGTGGTGCAGTAGATGATCCACCGAGGCTTGTAGCCGTCCTTGTAGGACCAATCTCGGCGCAGCATGAGCTCATCTCTTGCCAGCTTGTCCGCGTCGGCTTTGCTCTGCTGCTTGGCCTTGGGAGCCGTATTGGGTGGAGTGGAACCGCACGGACCTCCTTGTTCTTGTGGCTGGTCTGGGACTGGGAGCGGCTGCTTCGGTGTTGGCTTTGATGCTACCTGCGGCTGCGGTGCCTGCTGTGGTGCCTTCTTCACCTTGGGGCCAGTCTTGCTTGCCTGGAAAGAGAAGCGCAGAGGCATAGCACGCGCAATACAGGGCATAGCACGCGCGACGAAATGCATAGCACGAGCAATGACACCGATAGCGCGCGCTGCAGCATTACCTTTTCTGCTTTCTCCTCCTCTGCTTTCTTCCGTCACTTCTCCTCCTCTTCCTCCTCCTTCTTCTTCCTCTTCTCTTCCTCTTCCTTCTCCTTCTTCTTCCTCTTTTCCTCCTCTTCCTTCTTCTTCTTCTTTGCTTCGTCCTCTTTCTTCTTGTTCTGTTCCGCTTGACGTTGGACTCTCTGTGCCGCTGCTGCCATCAGCTGCTGGTCGGCGGTCTTCTGGGCAAGGACCTTGCCAGGCGGGTGGGGGGGCTTAGCGGAGTGGGAGGCGGAGATGGCTGGTGGTAGGTGGCTGGTGGCTGGTGGCTCCTCGGTACGCTTCTTCTTCTGCCTTGGGACTCTCACGGGTTCCGTCTCCGGCATGGCAAAGGCGTCGGCCCAATCCACCTCCAGCTCCTCCATCTGCCGCTTAGCCCGGGCCAGCACCGGGGAGGGGCCTTGCTCCTTCCGTCCGTCAAGCCAGTCGGCCGCACGCTTGGACTGCCCGGCAATGTCCGCGGGCACATTGATCATCAACGGCCCTCTGCGGGATCCCAGGCACAAGAGCTACTCGAAGCTGCCCACCTACGTGAAAACACGACGGACGGTGGGGCCGTAGCGCGCGCAAACGGTCAAATTGCGCGTGCTACAGCAAATGAAGCGCGCGCAACAATGTTGGCAGCGCGCGCAATGGCAAACATAGCGCGTACTTGTTGTTGTTGTGGTCGTTGTAGTTGTTGTTGTTGTTGTTGTTGTTGTTGTTGTTGTTGTTGTTGTTGCTGCTGGGCCATCTGCACCCGCTGCTGCTGCTGGAGCAGCTGCAGTGTTGCCTGCTGGACTTGTACCCTTCGTGAACGGCCGTTAAGTGGCCGTTTGAATAATTGCGTGAATTTCACGTGAATTTACCCAAATTTTGAGGTTTTTGGGGGAAAATGCCATATTCTTGGTTCATTCCAAGGGCTTTGAGGGGCCAAAATTCCTCCCCTAGCTTTGTTACGCATCATCCAATGAAAGTCCCGCCCCAAAAGCATCCATCATGACCGCACCGTGCCCAAAACGAGAGGTGCCGGAACCCGGCAAGCCTGTAGCCGATTCACAGCCGTGAATTCACGTGAATTCGTACGAAATTCGCACGAATTTCGTACGAATTTCGTACGAAGTTAACGTGAATTCACGTGATTTTACACAAATGTTACCCGTGTGCACCCCCTGATTTGTCCTCACACCCCTAGTAAGCACCCAGCATGCACCCCGGTCACAGGCAACAATGGTCTGGGTTCGTAAGGTCATCTCATGTCCGTCTCTTGCGGCACCGGAACCGCCGCTGTAGAGTCTGAAGGTGCTGCATGTCGGTTAGAAGCCGTCTTCTTGTGCGGCTTGCATACGTTTGTACACTTATGGGCCCTTGCCCATGTTGAGCCCTTTTGGTCACATCCCACCCATGCAACCAAAGGCTATCGTCAATGGTGTGGTTGTCCACAACCACTTGCACCCCTAGTCTCCCCCGGAGGAGGCTTAGGCCCCCGCTGTTGCGCAACATGCGCTTCAGCCTCCGGTGACTTCCCTCCATGGCAAAGCAGGACAACTTTGACAAGATTCTCCACTTCTTTGCAAAATAATACAGTTGGGCGATCCAAAGATGCGTCCACAGAAGTTTGCCCCACTGTAGCTCATTGTGGGCAGCGCCCATGGCTATGCTATGGTTCCGGAGCCGCCCCAAGTCGGCCCCGGAGAACCATGCGGAACGCCACGTGTATACACACATGCTTGCAAAATTCTCCCACCATGTTTTGCACACCGACTCCCAACTTTTTCCCCCTACTTGATGCTGCCTCACACTAGGCTGCTCTAGGCAAGCATCTATTAGGTTCTCCCAACCCCTATTCCGCATGAAATGGATGGCAGCAGCACACTCCATCCTCACCTTCCCCTTTCCGTTTGCCTTGTCATTATTTAATGAGGCACGGGTGCAAGTTCGTGCAGCAAGCCGTGCCTCATCTAGAACCGGTTGCAGCATGGTGCGTGCCACAGTGGCCGGTGCCTTCCCTGTCAATTGTACAACTAGGTCCCGTGTCCCGTTGACTGCACACAACATGACACGAAGGACCCCATGGAGGCAATAATCAGGCACTCGCCTATCACTCGTAATGGTCCTATATATTCCTTTGGCTACCATGTGTACGTTTCTGGCCGCAGGCGCGCTTTTGTGGCCCACGGTGTTGCACGTAAGTTTTTGAAAACGCGTAGAGCGCGCACAACGCGTACAACACGTACAGACCAAGTAACACGCACAGAACGCGTAGCACGCCGAACACGTGCCTCCAGTGGCACGTGCAGAATTGGAATACCGGACCGCGCAGAACGCGCAGAACGCGCAGCACGTCGCTTTGCACACGGGCGCACATCGAGGAGGGGCCGCGTCCTCACAGTTGGGTATCCAGCCTACGCGGTTGTCCCCCAGGGTTCGCACTGGTCCCATGGGTAGGGATAGCAGAGGCTCCGCCTCCATGATCGTCTCGTTCAAGCCCCCCATTCCACCACACTACTCCTCATCCTCCTCATCCTCCTCATCCTCCTCGTCCTCCTCATCCTCCTCGTCCTCCTCGCCTTCCTCGTCCTCCTCGCCTTCCTCGTCCTCCTCGCCTTCCTCGTCCTCCTCGTCCTCCTCGTCCTCCTCGTCCTCCTCGTCCTCCCCGTCCTCTTCGTCCTCCTCATGGTCCTCCTCCCACACCTCCTCGTCCTCCTCGTCTACCTCCATGTCTCGTGCGCCTTGCACACCTCCATAGCCATATCCCGGTGCAAAGCACAACACGTGGAATGCCTTTCCACAACCGGTACATTCATAGCCGGTTCTTCCCCTCTTGCAAAAGTGGCACACACGCCGCCGTTGTGTCGCCACCGGCACGTGTACCTCTTGTCGTAGGGGGTGGGCAAAGTACCGCCGCCGCAACACTTGCCATTGCCATTCCCACATACTAGTGGTCTCCTTGCAAAGTCCCATTTGCCGACAAGTTGCAAACACATTCACAACCGCGTACCGGAGCACGAACGCACGCATCTCTATGGGGGCCATGATATGGTCCCACACCTCGTCCTCAGTATAGCCGATGAGCCAGGATTCCCCGGGCCGGATACCGTATTGGATATCGGCCGCACAGACCTCCCGTGGGAGCCTATGGTCGTACAGCGGTGGTTGAAATTTTGGTGGCATCACAAACAAAGATTGTTGAGAAATGAGACTCTGTAGAACACGCAACACACCAGTGGCAGTTCCAGAGGCAACAGCAGAGGCAGCAAAAGTGGAACGTGCAGAACGCGCAGCACACGCAGAACGCGTAACACGACCTCCAGAGGCAGACACAGAAGCAGACACGTAGAGCGCGTATTACACAAAACACACGCAGGACAAGGGATGGGGCAATGGGGGCGGCAACACGAACAAGTCAATTGTTGCTTTCTTGAAACGGTGTCCGTGCACCCTACATGGTCCACGTAGAGCAGCGGCCGCAGCCGCCACCATTCATCCGAACGTCGAAAAAGTATTCACAACGCAATGAATACCGGCGTCGGTGCCCCAATGGAAGGGCCGCCTACCGATGCCACCACTGTGGGGTTGGCTGTGAAGGTGCTTGCTGGGCCAACGGCACTGGCCTGGAAAAGAAGAGGGGTTGTGAGGTTTGTCTGCCGCGGACCTCATCGGGGTCGGTCCACTCATCCCCGTCCTGTGTGTTTGAAAAAATGCTGCCTGGGCTGCTCCAACTTAGGTCGGCCCGATTTACTAAATCTGCACTATCTCGTCCTTCTCCTCCATCTCCTCTCCCGCCGCTGCGGCTTCCTCCGGGGGCTCCTCTCCCATTTCCGCATCGCTCTTCGGCGCCCCGGCGCTCTCTTCCTTGGCTGCCTCCGGCTCCTGCGGTGGATCCATTGGCGCGGTCGACTCCTCCTCCGGATCCGTTTTGATTGGGTGCTGCAGAACACGGAACACGCGTGAAACATGCAACCCACCTCTAGAGGCAATCCGAGAGGCACCAAAAAGAAAACGTGTGGAACGCGCAGAACGCGGAGAACACGGGGCTCGCATCCAGAGGCACACCCGGAGGCTACGCGCAAATCCCCTAGAACGCATAGTACTAATGTGCAACGCGCACCTGTGCACCTTCCGTGTGCGGGGGTCCCGTCTCCGGCCCCATCTCCGGCCTGCCTTGCTGCTCCCCGAACGGTGGCGGTGGTGGCGGAGGTCCTTGCGGCAGTGGCTGGGGTGGTGGGAGCATTGGCACTGGTGGGATCCCCGGCGGTGGCGGTGGCTGCAGCATTCCTTGCGGTGGAGGATACGTGGGTGGCGGCGGATAATCCTGGGGCCGGTACCTGTACGGGTCGGACCCATACGGGAGGCTCCCGGAGCTCGAAGGCATTTCTGGATCCGTCTTCATCGGCTGGTACTCGTACCGCGGCTCATACTCGTATCGCGGCTCATACGGATACCCATGCTGCTGCGGATACCCATACTCCTCCCAGGTTGTCTGCAGAACATGCAGAGCGCGCAAAACAGGTAAGACATGGGAAGGCAAATCCAGAGGCAGTCACAGAATCGAACGTGCAGACCGCGTAGAACGCGTAGGACGCCCAAAGCAGACAGGAGGCAACTCCACAGGCAAGTGAAAAGACCCCTGCCACGACGCCCAGCACAGGAATGCACACCCGCTGCCTCTTTGCATCCTTTGTTCTCACGAGTGTCCATGGCCCTGTGTCGGGGAGGTCGACACCTCTGTCCTCCGTTAAGGTGTAGGCCATGAGGCAGCCATGCGGACCGTGCGCGACAGCTTCTCCTGTACAGACCACGCAAAGCGCGTGCAACACCGGAAGGCACCCCCAGAGGCAACGAAGAGGCGCAACGTCGGGAACACGTAGCACGCGCAGAACGCCGAAGACGCGCTACACGCTGCACTGGAGGCGTTACAGAGGGAACACGCAACACATGCAGTACACCTGCAAAGTGTCAGTGGGCATGTCGACAATGTCCTCCGCACCAAACGCACTCAGCTGGTCCATGCTGGGCCGTGGTCGGTATCCAGACGACAGGGGCTCCCCCTTCAATTTCGCCAACGGCAGGCCTGCAGCTGCGGGGTCACCCAATTCCGTAGGCCAGTCCGGGGCTCCGACACAGTTCGTGCACACCGACACCCCCTTGATCAACCCGGTTGCGCCTTGGCGGGGTGATCGAGCTGCTGGGGTATCGCTCCTCAAACAGTTCTCTGGCAGCGGCTGTGCTTTGTGCATTCTTCGTGCCACAGCGGAGGACCGTCTGCACACTGTACGCCCGCACGTCCGTCACCAGAAGCAGCGCCGGGCCCAATTCGCGGCGCGCTTGTGTTTCCTCGGCCAAACACACTTTGTAGTGTTGGCATACTCGTCCGAGTGACACTTCATATTCCGACTCCAGGGTGCGCTGCATGACCTGCACATCGTTGTCGTAGGTGGCCCCGGCTTGGTACTTCTCCCCTCCGGTTGCACTTGTGGGCATCGTCCTGTGCGGTTCGCCTTCCACTGCGTAACGCACATGCTTGGGCCTCTCCTCCACCTTCTTGCCCTTGCTGCTCTTCTTCTTGGGTGGACTCTTCGTCTTTTCCTTCTTCTTCTTGGACAGCTCCTCTGGCTCTGGCCTTGCCTCTGGCTTTGCCTCTGGCTTCGCCTTCACAGGGGTCCCCTTTGCGGCCATGCGGGCAACCACCTCGAGGTGGGTGCTTCGGGGTGCGCGTTGGACGAGGGAGGGCTCGTTCTCGTCCTTCACACTGGCAGCATCACTGCCCTCCTCCTCCTCCTCCTCCTCCGCCTCCTCTGCCTCCTCCGGCTCCTCTTCCGAATCCGCTTCCGACTCGTCCTCATCCGAACTCTCCGTGGTTCCCTCATCTTGGATCCACGTCCACAGCCGGTCGCGCGGAATCTGTAGAACATGCAGAACATGCAAGACACATGGAGGCAACCCCAGAGGCAATACCAGAGGAAGCACGCAAAGCGCCAAGAACGCGCAAAACGCATAACACACAACCAGAGGCAGATCCGGAGGCAACGGAAAAGGGAACGGATAAAACGCGCAGAACACATAAAACACCTTTTTGTATTTCAAGTAGCCATCCTTCTTGTTGCGGACGTCCTGCACCCCATTGTGGCGCATGTGGCTTGCCCTTCGGGGCCTTGACCTGTGAAAGGGTGCAAGAGGCGGTAGGGGACAACAGGCAGCGCAAAATAGTGGTCACATGAACCGCAAACCCGTGAACGTGGTACACCTGATACGTTGTGAGGTTCGTCAACCAAAATTCTTTCTCCTGCTTGTCCTTGGCCCCTTTCTTCTTCCGATTGACCCATCCCGCATGCCACCCCGCTGCGACACAAGGGGGTGAGGAGGACAGCGGTGCAAGGCGAGAAGCGAGATGAAAACGAAGACACACACACACATACTCGTGGCTTGTTTAATTTGAAAGACAACGAAGGCGTCGTGCTTCAGTTTCTCCGGATGCTTCCACTCTCCCAGCTTCCCACCCTTCTGCAGCCATTGAGAATGTGTGGCGGGGTACAGGGGTGCAGGCATGGCGCCTGCACCATAAAAGCAGAGCGGCCTATGAATGTTGGGACAAAAACATGCCGCAGAGCACGTAGCACGCGTAGAACGGCTCCAGAGGCAACGTCAGAAGCGAAAAACGACAACACACAAAACACCCAACACACGTGGGCAATGTAGCACCAAGGCAAACGCATAGGCAGAAGGCAATTGTCGTTGGAATACGCACGTTTCAGTTCCATTGGGAACCAGTGCAGGTGTGTGGCAGAGTACACGGGTGAAGGCATGGCAAAAAAAAAAATCGGGGGTGGTATGATAGGTGTGAAGCGCTGAGCCCCTGCAGAACGCGTAGAACGCGTAGGAAGACTTCCAGAGGCAGACTCAGAGGCACCGGACCGAAACACGCAGGACGCGCAACACACGCAGCACGCGTAGCACCAAGACAGAGGCAGAGGCAGGAGGCAATTGTGCTTCTCTCCTCGAAAATGGTTGAATTGAGCTAAACGGATAGTTCCATTGCGTCGGGCACCCTCGAAAACCCCCCGGAAGCACAAAACAATCATAAAAGCAAAAACGCGACAAAATTTCGTGCTATGCGTTCTACGCGTGGTAGCCAAAGGAATATAGCATTTATGGCAACGGCTGGTTCCCAGTTGCCGTCTATCGCACTTGCTGTGCCAAAGGTAGCAAGGCACAGAGCACGGTTACGCATGCAGACCCAACACACAGTGGCACCAGGGGATTCTGCCTTCCAGTTTTGGCAGCCCGCCATGAGCACCTGTGCTTTACCATCTGCACACAGAAAAAAAAGGGACTTCCTATCGTTCCCTGCCGTATCCTTAAAACTTACGGTTGCGGCCTTGCGCAACTCATCATCAAAATCAATTTCCTGGGAGGCCGCGTAGAGGGTCTCCCACTTTTCATTGCCCCCTAGTAGCCACCAACTAGATAGTTGGTTGGGGCTGGCGGTGCCACCAAGCGTGCAATGGACGTACGAGGCCTCATGCCTCGATGTACCGTCCACCGCAATAGGCAACCAATGCAGCCGTCGGTCTCCGGGCTGCATGATGGCCGAGGGTGGGGGTGGTCGACACTTGAATAGGTGGGCGATGCAGTCAAGTAGGTAGCAGGCCGCACCATTGATGGCCGGAGCTTGTACCCTTCGTGAACCGGCCGTTTGAATCCGAGATTCACGGTACCGTGAATTTCACCCAATTTTGCTGTGTTTTGCTCGTAACTTGGTGCTATCGTGTGCTTTTGTCGTGCTACCTTCGCCCAAAGTAAGATGCAACAAATAGGTGCAATTTAGAGGTTTAAAGTCCCCGCATGGTTTAACACATTTGGTGGGATTCGCGTGAATGTGAGATTCACGCACCTAAATTCACGCAGAAATTCACGCTAGATTCACAGATTCACAGAATGTGAAATTCGTACGAAATTCGTACGAATTTCGTACGAATTTCGTACGAATTTACCCTCATTTCCACTGTTTCGCTTTCTCACAGCTGTCAAAGCCTTTCTTCGCATTCTCTTTTGACAATGTCCCAGCAGACTATGTCGCAGCTCTTCAGCCTGGCCTCTCGCCCCGACCCCGCAGCCGACACCCTCGCCCATTACCAAGCCCTCCCCGTTGCCCACCATCCATTGGAGGAGGCAACGTACTAGTCGGAGGAACTAGGGGTGGATGAAATCGTGGGCTGGGCAGCCTCCCTCGACCCCTCCCCCGATGTCATCCACATCGACATGCGCAGCCCCACCCGCAACAGCTACCTCGGGGGGAGGGGATGGGCCACAACCCTGTGGAGGGAACTGCGCCACCAACTCCCCACCCTCAAATTTCTCCATCTAACCCCTCTCCCCTCCAGTGTTGACCAGCTCCTCAACTCGATGAGGAATAACCCTGTGGGGAAGCCTAAGGACGCCCACGTCCAAGTGTACCCCACCACTAACCTCGTCCACACCCCCCCCCACTGCGATATGGTGTGCCTGCAGGATCTTGCTGCAGGTGCACCAGCAGACCACTCTTTTTTCCCCTTTTCTTGGCATCTTGCCAACCCCCGGTGGTGGGATGATTTGGGCGTCGCCCCTTTCCATCCCACCATCCCCCCCCAGGTGCACGTCCCCGACGTCACCCACCCCACCTTCTATAGCACAACTTCTTTGCAATGGTACCGTGGTGCCTCATGCGCCCCCCCCTTCATTTCGAGTGAACCCCCCCTCCGCACCGAACCCCTTCCCGACCCCCCTCATGGGGTGACGGGCAGCCCTGACCCCGCCCCCGACAGGGTTGGCCCCTCTCAGCCGCCCCTCAACTTTGTTGATGGGAATGGCTACATTGTGCTTCGGGGGCTTGTGGAGGCACGGGATTGTGAGGTGGGGTGGAACAAGGTGATGAAGGCGTGGGGCAGCGGCGACGAAAAAGTCGTCGCAAAGAATTTTGAGCTCCTTTTCAACGCCGCGCGCAGTGAGGAGCAGGCCAAGGATCCTGCGCTCCCCCGCCGGTGGCAAAGCAAGAGCGCCTTGGGGTCGGGGGTGGGGGGGCCTCTCTTCAAGAAGTTCAACCCCCACCTCACCGAAAGTGTCCCTGGGGTTGGGGACCTCCACCCAATGACGCCGGGCAGCGTCATTGTGGCCAGTGTGGGGAGTGGGCCGCAGCTCCCCCACACCGACGTGGCCACCCACCCCGACGTCCTCCCCCCCAGCGACAGGGCGGTGGGGGACTGCCACCTGAGTAGCTTCCTCTGCTTGTCAGAGGACTACCAGGTGGCGGTGCAGGCGGGGAGGGCCCTGAGGGAGGCGGGGGAGGCGCGCTGGGACACCGTTCAGCTGCATCGGGGGGACATGCTGCTGATGGTGGCCACCAGCCGCCATCATGGATTGCCTGCCCACCCCGACTCCAAGGATGGGCTGCAGGGGGCTCTTTTTAACTTGTGGACCCCCGACCCCCGACACAAACACCAGCAGGCCAACACCACACACTTGGACGCCATCCCCCCCAAGGAGGCCCTGGACGTTGCTGGGGATTCGTCCAGCTGGGACCTCCCCAGCGTGGACCAGGTGTTGTGGGTGGGGAAGGGGGCGGTTGGGAGGGTGGGGTTGTGGGAGGGGGAGGCTGCCCAGGCCCTGTTCGCCGACCCCCCCCAGACGCTCCCGGCAGGCCCCCCCACCTGCCCCTTCCACCCCACTTTCATCTCCCGGTCGGCCCCGGCCTCCGACACTCGCCGTCATCGAGGTCGGCCCCCAGTGCATGCTGTTCTTCGTGGGCAGCGTGCACCAGCTGGAGGTCGCCAAGGGGGGCAATGTCGACGCGGAGTCGGAGATCCACTTCGCCTTGTCCGGCATTGCCCCCCCGGGTCGGCCGACCACGCTGTGGCACCTGGTGAACACGGTCCCAGCGTGGCGGTCGCCCAAGTGCGCGAGGACCGGGGCATGGAGCATCACCTGCCCATGCGACTGCAAGGTGTGCTTGCTTGTGTGTTTGCTTTGTGTATTGGCAAATTGGACGAAATTCACCTGAAATTCGTACGAAATTCGTACGAATTTCGCACGAATTTCGTACGAATTTCACGTGAAAGAATTTGTGTGAATTTTCTCGAGATGTGAAATTCGTACGAAATTCGTACGAATTTCGTACGAATTTCTGTGAATTTCGTCCAATTTGCTCCTTTTGCTCTTGCATTGCCTCGTGTCCACCCCCCCTTTCTCAATTTGTGCCTTGCACACCTCCCCACATCTGCATGCAGGTCCCGTTCACCGCTTGGTCGCCGGATATTCGGCACCACACCAAGCGCCACTACAAGCCCCGGCCCCGATTGCCTGAGGAGCACGCCGAGCCCGCCGAAGGCCCCGGTGGCGACCAGCCCGCAGGCACCGGCGGTGGACGGGCACCAAGCGAGGCCGGCAGTGTGCGCAGTGAGGGGTCGCAGCGCTGTCGACGTTCGGGAGGCAGCGAGGCCAGCACCGCCAGGGGGCATATGGCGCGCGAGGTGGTGGTGCCCCAGCCGTCCCGCGACGAGTTGGGCGACGCCCACAACGACCCCCCCCTGGACCGGGTCACCCTGGCCGCCAGGCAGCCGGATCCGGCCTGGACCCAGCAGGTGCCGCCCGGGCCGGATGGGCGGCAGCGGCACCTCAGTGCCGTGTGGGACATGGAGTTGGAGTCGCGGGGGGTGCAGGGCACCCTCCGCATCTCCTTCCCCTGCCCCATTGTGCTCCGGGGGGGGTCCAACCTGCCTGCGGGGCAGCAGCTGGTGGGCATGTTTGCCTACCGGCTTGTGAGTGGGCACTGGCGGGTGCAGACGGGGGTGTCGCGGATCGGGGAGGAGGGGACGGTGACGACGGCTGGGATTTGTGGGCGGAATGTGCTCACGGGTTGGGAGCAGCGGAGGCCGGAGTGGGTGGACGTGGCATGGCTTGCCATGCGCGTCCATGTGGGGAGGCAGCGGAAGATGGGGGTGGTGGCTGACGTCATTGACGTCGAGGAGGACGAACCCCCCCCCACGCGCAAGCGGAAAGGGCGCCCCGAAGGGGACACGCCCCCCCCCCCCCAAAGCCCCGCGTACGGCCACCCCGGGGGAGCGGGCAGGGCGGACGGAGCAGGCGGAGCCGGTGGGGGGGCGGGGGCAGAGGGGGGTGGTGCAGGAGTGGGTGGACCAGTAGCGGGCGGGGGCGTGGGAGGCACGCGCCATCAGCGCGGAGCCCGCCAACCGCGACCTGGAGGCCCGTCTGTCCAGGGTCCACGAGGACAGGCGCGACTGCGAGTCGCGGTTGGCGGACGTCACAAGGCAGCGTGACCGGCTGGCCACCAAGGTGAAGACTCTTGAGCGTGACGTGGCGACGTCGCGCAAGGCAAAGCCAGCAGCACAGCCAGCAGAGGCAGTGGAGAGGGCTGAGGGTGCCGAGGCCCCCGCCCCCCCGGGGTGACAGGGGGGGGGCCAGTGCTGCCGGTGTCCGGTACCTCCTGGCCGGCGCACAGGCCTGGCATGCCCAGGCCGAGGCATGCGCCGGCCAGATGTCCGCAGTGTCCACCGGCCTGCCGATGGCCATGATGGCCAGTGGCCAGCAGGTCGATGTGGACAGTGTGGCCCCGGACGCCCCCAAGGTGACTGCCGCAATGGAGGAAGTGCGCCGGCAGTACCCCCCCCACCGCCTCACGTCGGCGGCCATGGACCCCTCCTTTGTGGAGGCGGTGGCGGAGCAGAGCTCCCAGGGCACCGCTAGCCGGAGCTCTGCTCCCGGGGGGGGGGGTGCGTAGGTACCCTCCGGACCACCTGTCCTTTCTAACCACGACGAATGTTATCCTGCCCCCCCCCCCCCCAAGCATGGGCAATTTGACCGATATGTGGGGTACTCCCCCCCCACTGTGCGAAATTTTCTGCAACACTGTTTGTACATTCATTGGGGTACGGTGTGCCCCCTGACCTGTTTGCGATTTTTTCTGCGGAACCGTTTGTATTTTATTTGGGGTATGCTATGCCCCCTGACGTGTTACAGTGCTGGCTGAGTGACAGCCGGAAAGACAGCCACCGGACTGGGTGTGTGATAGCCCATGAGCACCATCCTGAGCTTGCTTTGTGAGGGTCAACGAGGGCAGAAGGATGAGGCGTTGGCAGAAATTCTGTGACAGTCATGTGAAATTCGTACGAAATTCGTACGAATTTCGTACGAATTTCACATTTTCAGAATATTCACACATTTCTATTCACGTGAAATTCGTACGAAATTCGCACGAAATTCGTACGAATTTCGTACGAATTTCGTGCGAATCTATGTGAATTTCTTTTAATTGCATGCGAATCACAGTAGAGAGAGTTGTCTGCGGGAGGGGGATGGTAGAAACTTTGCGATGACTGCCTGCCCATTCAACAGGTCCTGTATCTCACACCATGCCACGGCCCAAGGAGCCAATCCATCTGGTAGCGGATCGTACACGACGGCGGTGCCTACAAGAGCTCCAGGAGGTTGTTACCAAGGAGCTTGCAGCACCCTACACCGTCAAGTACCTGCCCGACACGGGGCAAATAGTGCTTACCCCCGAAACAAGAATTGTAGCCACTGTCCAGCCCGAGCCCACCCAGGAGGAGAGGTTGATTACGGCCGCGTGGAGAATCCGGTCATTGCACCTCTCTAGGACAGAGTCCCGGTACCTGGTGGGGAGCATGACGTACGGTGTGGTATGGGACCAGGTGTACGGCATGCTTCGGCAGCTAGCGTTGCCGGAGTCCCGGGCGTTCACTTCCTATACGGGTGACGACACGGCCATCAATGGTGCGGCCTGCTACCTACCTGACCGCATCGCCCACCTATTCAAGTGTCGACCACCACCACCCTCGGCCATCATGCAGCCCGGGGACCGACGGCTGCATTGGTTGCCTATTGCGGTGGACGGTACATCGAGGCATGAGGCCTCGTACGTCCATTGCACGCTTGGTGGCACCGCCAGCCCCAACCAACTATCTAGTTGGTGGCTACTAGGGGGCAGTGAAAAGTGGGAGACCCTCTACGCGGCCTCCCAGGAAATTGATTTTGATGATGAGTTGCGCAAGGCCGCAACCGTAAGTTTTAAGGATACGGCAGGGAACGATAGGCAATCCCCTTTTTTTCTGTGTGCAGATGGTAAGGCACAGGTGCTCATGGCGGGCTGCCAAAACTGGAAGGCAGAATCCCCTGGTGCCACTGTGTGTTGGGTCTGCATGCGTAACCGTGCTCTGTGCCTTGCTACCTTTGGCACAGCAAGTGCGATAGACGGCAACTGGGAACCAGCCGTTGCCATAAGTGCTATATATAGGACCATTATGAGTGATAGGCGAGTGCCTGATTATGGCCTCCATGGGGTCCTTCGTGTCATGTTGTGTGCAGTCAACGGGACACGGGACCTAGTTGTACAATTGACAGGGAAGGCACCGGCCACTGTGGCACGCACCATGCTGCAACCGGTTTTAGATGAGGCACGGCTTGCTGCACGAACTTGCACCCGTGCCTCATTAAATAATGACAAGGCAAACAGCAAGGGGAAGGTGAGGATGGAGTGTGCTGCTGCCATCCATTTCATGCGCAATAAGGGTTGGGAGAAGATAATAGATGCTTGCCTAGAGCAGCCTAGTGTCAGGCAGCATCAAGTAGGGGGAAAAAGTTGGGAGTCGGTGTGCAAAACGTGGTGGGAGAATTTTGCAAGCATGTGTGTATACGCGTGGCGTTCCGCATGGTTCTCCGGGGCCGACTTGGGGCGGCTCCGGAACCATAGCATAGCCATGGGCGCTGCCCACAATGAGCTCCAGTGGGGCAAACTTCTGTGGACGCATCTTTGGATCGACCACATGTATTATTTTGCAAAGAAGTGGAGAATCTTGTCAAAGTTGTCCTGCTTTGCCATGGAGGGAAGTCACCGGAGGCTGAAGCGCATGTTGCGCAACAGCGGGGGCCTAAGCCTCCTCCGGGGGAGACTAGGGGTGCAAGTGGTTGTGGACAACCACACCATTGACGATAGCCTTTGGTTGCATGGGTGGGATGCGACCAAAAGGGCTCAACATGGGCAAGGGCCCATAAGTGTACAAACGTATGCAAGCCGCACAAGAAGACGGCTTCTAACCGACATGCAGCACCTTCAAACTCTACAGCGGCGGTTCCGGTGCCGCAAGAGACGGACATGAGATGACCTTACGAACCCATACCATTGTTGCCTGTGACCGGGGTGCATGCTGGGGGGCTTACTAGGGGTGTGAGGACAAATCAGGGGGTGCACACGGGTAACATTTGTGTAAATTCACAGCCGTGAATTCACGTGAATTCGTACGAAATTCGTACGAAATTCGTGCGAAATTCGTACGAATTTCGTACGAATTCACGTGAATTCACGGCTGTGAATCGGCTACAGGCTTGCCGGGTTCCGGCACCTCTCGTTTTGGGCACGGTGCGGTCATGATGCATGCTTTTGGGGCGGGACTTTCATTGGATGATGCGTAACAAAGCTAGGGGAGGAATTTTGGCCCCTCAAAGCCCTTGAAATGAACCAAGAATATGGTATTTTCCCCAAAAAAACCTCAAAATTTGGGTAAATTCACGTGAAATTCACGCAAATATTCAAACGGCCACTTAACGGCCGTTCACAAAGGGTACACTCTTGTAGGCGCCGCCGTCGTGTACGATCCGCTAGCAGATGGAATGGCTCCTTGGGCCGTGGCATGGTGTGAGATACAAGACCTGTTGAATGGGCAGGCAGTCATCGCAAGGTTTCTACCATCCCCCTCCCGCAGACAACTCTCTCTATTGTGATTCGCATGCAATTTGAAGAAATTCACATAAACTCGCACGAAATTCGTACGAAATTCGTACGAATTTCGTGCAAATTTCGTACGAAATTCGTGCGAATTTCACGTGAATAGAAATGTGTGAATATTCTGAAAATGTGAAATTCGTACGAAATTCGTACGAAATTCGTGCGAATCTCACATGACTGTCACAGAATTTCTGCCGAAGCCTCATCCTTCTGCCCTCGTTGACCCTCACAAAGCAGGCTCAAGATGGTGCTCATGGGTTATCACACACCAAGTCCAGTGGCTGTCACTCAGCCAGCAGTGTAACACGTCAGGGGGCATAGCATACCCCAAATAAAATACAAACAGTTCCGCAGAAAAAATCGCAAACAGGTCAGAGGGCACACCGTACCCCAATTAATGTACAAACAGTGCTGCAGAAAATTTCGCACAGTGGGGGGGGAGTACCCCACATATCGGTCAAATTGCCCATGCTTGGGGGGGGGGGGGGGGCAGGATAACATTCGTCGTGGTTAGAAAGGACAGGTGGTCCGGAGGGTACCTACGCACCCCCCCCCCCTGGAGCAGAGCTCCGGCTAGCGGAGCCCTGGGAGCTCTGCTCCGCCACCGCCTCCACAAAGGAGGGGTCCATGGCCGCCGACGTGAGGCGGTGTGGGGGGTAGTGCCGGCGCACTTCCTCCATTGCGGCAGTCACCTTGGGGGCGTCCGGGGCCACACTATCCACATCGACCTGCTTGCCACTGGCCATCATGACATCGGGGGAGGGGTCGAGGGAGGCTGCCCAGCCCACGATGTCATCCACCCCCAGTGCCTCCTCCAATCGATGGTGGGCAACGGGGAGGGCTTGGTAGTGGGCGAGGGTGTCGGCTGCGGGGTGAGGGCGCGAGGCCAGGCTTGCGAGTTGAGACATAGTCTGCTGGGACATTGTTAAAAGAGAAGAACGCGAGGGCTTTGAGAGCTATAACAAAGCGAAAGAGTGGAAAGGAGGGTAAATTCGTGCGAAATTTGTACGAAATTCGTACGAAATTCGTACGAATTTCACATTCTCGTGAATCTGTGAATCTAGCGTGAATTTCTGCGTGAATTTAGGTGCGTGAATTTCACATTCACGCGAATCTCACCAAATGTGTTAAACCATGCGGGGACTTTAAACCTCTAAATTGCACCTATTTGTTGCATCTTACTTTGGGCGAAGGTAGCACGACAAAAGCACACGATAGCACCAAGTTACGAGCAAAACACAGCAAAATTGGGTGAAATTCACGGTACCGTGAATCTCGGATTCAAACGGCCGGTTCACGAAGGGTTACACTGCTGCCTGCTGTTGGAGCTGCTGCTGTTGCTGCACCTGCTGCTGCTGCGGCTGCTCCTCGTCCTTGACCGCCGTGGTTTTGACTTTGGCGCCGGTTGCAAGTGCCCTTGCTGCGCTGGCTCCTTTCTTGGCTGACCCCCGCAGCAAACTGGCCCCCGCACTTCTGACCGAGGGACACTCGTTCTTCAAGGCCATCGGCCCCGCGTCCGTCGCATTGATAAAGCTCGGTGGATCCTTGTTGAAGTAGAAGTGGTGGACGGTCTTTGCGGTGGCACCCGGAGGCGTGTGAGTCCGAACGTGACCCCACCCGTGAGGCAGCTCGTAACGGGAACTGCGGCGCGGACCACAAAGGCTGCGTTGGGGAGAACTGGGTCAGCTGCTGGGACAGCGTCTGCGGAAAACAAGACAAACAGCTTAAAGGCTTAACAAGGACGCGCAACGAGGACTTGCGTAGTGCGCACAACGAGACGGGTAGCACGCACAACAAGAGCGTAGCACACGCAACGGAAACAGTATTGCGCACGGCAAGAAACCTGTGGCTGCATGCTCCACGGCGTCGTCGACGGCTGCTGCAGTCCCGGTCGTACAGCTGCATGTGGCGGTGGTGGCGGCGCCGCACCAGCTGGTGTGGCCGCTGCAGCAGTTGTTGGCGGTGCTGCAGGAGGCGGACACCCCCAGCCCACGGGTTGCATGGGCAAGAGGGTTACATTATGGGGTGTAACACAGTAAGGGGGTGCATAGTAACCCCCCCTTACTGAGTTTGACTTTGCCCCCCCTCCCAAACATGTGTCCCGGTTGTTTTTCTCCACCCTGGGTGGTCCAACACACTTCCCTATGTCCACTCTAGAGGTGTATAACTTCGTTTACCCGGAACTCCATGGTGTGTCGATTTCGCGAAACCCCCCCAAAACTCAGTAACCCCCCTTACTGACACCCTTACTACCGCAGTAACCCAACTCAGTAAGGGGGGTTACTGACCCCCTTAGTGACTCAGTAACCCCCTTACTCACTCAGTAACCCCCCCGTACTGACCCCCCTTACTGAGTCAGTAACCCCCTTACAGACCCCCCTTTCTGTGTTTTAACCGTAGCAACACTAGGGCAGGAAGAAATCAGGCAAGTATCAAATGCGCTCAACAAGGGAAGCAGCCTCCTCCACGAGAATATCAGAGTCGTCACCGCCGTCACTTGGGATGCCCAAGGTTATCCCCGTGCCCGCTATGGCAACGTTGGTGACGTTGGTGCCTAGCAGGGCGCTTGCCACGCGTGCAAGGCACTTCTTGCGTTGTGCCTTGGTCTTGGGGTCTTTGAGGGTTTCCAGTGGTGTAAGGGTGAGACGTTGTAGGTACGCCTCAAACGTATCCACCGCCGCTTCCATTATAAAAAGCTGTGCACAAGGAAAACGGCATCCTTGTTGCGTTGGTCTCTACTCATCAATTGGGGGCAGTAAGGGGGGTCAGTAAGGGGGTTACTGACTCAGTAAGGGGGTCAGTACGGGGGGGGTTACTGAGTCAGTAAGGGGGTTACTGAGTCAGTAAGGGGGGGTCAGTAACCCCCTTACTGACTCAGAACCCCCCCCCTTACTGGCTCAGTAAGGGGGTTACTGACCCCCCCTTACTGACTCAGTAACCCCCTTACCGACTCAGTAACCCCCCCCTTACTGACCTCCTTACTGAGTCAGTAACCCCCTTACTGACCCCCCTTACTGACCTAGAAAGTGGTGTACCGAGGCAACTGTTTTCCTAGGGGTTGAATGTGGTTTCACTCTTTTAGATGGTATGCCCATGCCATGGACACTAGCAAAGCGTTGCACAACACAAAAGGACATTGTCTGCACCCTCAAGTCACAAGAGTTGGAAAGATTGTTGGTATCGGTGGACCTCTCATGAAACACATCATCACTGCGCCAACCACATTGTCATTGCTCAGAAAAGGAATTCGACGTGCCTTTAGGCACCCGATCACGCACCCATTCATGAGCCCATTCACGCGCCCAATCACGCATCCAATGACCCATCCCTTCATGAGCCCTTTCACGCACCCATTGACGCGCCCATTCACGCACCCATTCACGCGCCCATTCACGCGCCCATTCACGCGTCCAACCACCCATCCATTCATGCGCCCAGTCGCACGCCCAACGACGCGTGCACCTGCATGCTTCACTACTTCTTCCCTTGTCCCATCACCTGCAGCAACTCATTATTGTGCCTTGCTACCACCCTTTTCTCGTGCCGAGCGTTCTTCGGCGGTCTTCTGCTTTTCAGCTTGGACCGCCTCTTGGAGCGTGCGCACTTGCGCTTCCAACTCCACGATCCTACCTTTCTGCTGAGCGGTCACTTGCCGCATAGCGGCCTGGTCCACCTCTGCTTTGGACGCCTTACCCTTGGCGGCCTCCTTCACGATCCTCTCGAGGCGGTCCGGTAGTCCCACAAGCGCGCTCATTGCGGCTTGTGTGTCCTCTGGGACTACCTCACTGACCGACTCGAAGACAGCACGCCCGACAACCGCACGGAGCTCCGACACCGTCAACCCGTCCCAAACTTGAGGAGCCCCCCCCCCCCCCCGCCCTCGACGTTCCTGTGCTGCCCCTGCCTCTTCCTCTTGTCCTTCCCTTGGGACGGGGGGGAGGAGGACTGGGACGAGGTCTTCGACTGTCCAGCAGGGGAGGGGGGCTGCTCATCCTCGGGCGCCTCTCGCTTGATCCCCCTCCCCGAGGGCCCCATGCGGTGCTGCTCCTCAAGCCACGCTTGCTGCGCAGTTTCTGCAAGCCCCGTTGACGGCCCGCCCACGCCACGGATTTGCCCAAGTCCGCGCAGCTTCATCCGCTTCCCATTTTCGTCGATGCAGATGTAATAGTGCGCGGTGTTGGCACGTGAGAAGCTCGTCCAAAACCAAAATCGCGGTGCCGGCTGGCCCGCGGCCTCCACTCCATCCACGGCCACGCGCAGCCGCACCTTCACCGTTTGCATGGTCTTCCCCTCCTGCAACGAAGGGCGGGAAGGGTAACTAAACGATTTCAACTGAAGACCTCCGCCACGTACAAGGAACTAGCCCCTTTATTTGCTTTGGGGCATATCAACCTGCAAACTGAAATCCCGTGACATGTCGCACCTACACATACCTTGAATTTCAGCTCAAATTCTTCGTGCCACGTGGTCTGCCCAACAGACCACACGGCAGACCCCGCATTGAGGACCACGGGGGTTGATCCCGTGGGCCACTGCACGGTATTCACCGAGGTCGGACCCACCACTTTTGCAGCCTGGAGTGTGGCCGGCTTAGCACTACCCGCCTTGGGTGCCACGTCCTCCAAGGGGAGATCTGCCGGGATCAACCGGGGCAGCAAGTCAACGGTAGCCTACAACACATAGGGATGCAGGCAAACACCATCCACACCCCCTCAGAGCCCACTCCTACCCTAACCCAGTTACAACTCGTAAAACTCAGGAAGGGGGGTCAGTATGGGGGTTACTGGCTCAGTAAGGGGGGTCAGTAAGGGGGGGTTACTGAGTCAGTAAGGGGGTTACGGAGTCAGTAAGGGGGGGTCAGTAACCCCCTTACTGAGTCATTAAGGGGGGGGGGGGTTACTGAGTCAGTAAGGGGGTTACTGACCCCACCTTACTGACTCAGTAACCCCCTTACTGAGTCAGTAACCCCCCCCCTTACTGAGTCAGTAACCCCCCTTACTGACTCAGTAACCCCCCCCTTACTGTCATCTGGCATTTGTCTGTGCCTGTGGTCTGTGACTATCTGTGACTGTTTGTGACTATCTGTGACTATCTGTGACTGTCTGTGACTATCTGTGACTGGTCTGTGACTGTGTGTGACGGAAATCAGTGACGGATGTAAATGGGGGGGTGGGTGCCCCCCCCCCCCCCCTGTTGTGACGAGGCAGGCGACGAGAGAGGCATGTGTGTGCAGCAGGGTACAGGCAACAACAAAAAGTTTTTTTTTGTTTCTGGGTAGTCCACCAGGGTTCTTATTCACTGTCACTGTGCAGCAGGGTTCTCATTCACTGTCAATGTCACTGTCAGTACCACTTTCCTCGTCACTGACAGTGAGGGCGCTTGCCGACATGCCGCGGCAGAAACACACGGCGGATCACACTGACATTACACTTTCTTTCGACCCATGACAGAACTGTGACAAAGGGGCAAAACAGGCAGCAATGCATACAAAAAATAGCAAAGGCAAAAAAGGAAAGAAACACATTCACCTGATGGCATGCACACATGTAGTCCCCCTTCTTGCCTTGGGGGTTGTCCCGCACGTGACCCGAGGCCGCCAGCACGGAGATGTCCATAATGGGCATGCGGGGGGGCAGCAGGTTCCACCGCCAGGCCGTCACCTCGTCGTTGTCAGTGGTGGGCACTTGGAACCCTGCAAATCGACCCGCATTAACAACGAGGATGGTGCCCGGCCTGGTCTTCAGGACCATGCGGCAACCGCCGACACCCGGCTGCGGTAGCGGGGCGTCATCCTCGTGTTGCAACCGGAATGGGCAGTCACTCGGCGCCGGGGTGGTGTCCTGAGGGACAGGGCTAGCATCGAACGGCACAGCAGCATAATGTGCCGTCAGCAACTCGCCTCCACCCGGCATCAGGCATGTCAGTATTGTGGGGAAGTGGCTTGGCAGTGCGTTGCTGGGCTGGGCTGCTGGCGCCTCATTCGCGGGCTCATCGCAAGCGGTGCACAACACACCCTTGTGTGTCCCACACAACAACGCTTGCTTGCACCCGAAACACCGCGCACTCGACCCACCCACCTTCCGCCTGCACGACACCACACCACACACTTCCTTGCCCACCGCCTCCGCCTCACGCCGTGCCCATGGGGGGGGGACCACAGGGTCTGTGACATTGTAGTCAACCGGGACGGTTGACAGTCCGCAAAATGCAACCACGCGCGGGAGGCCATCCATGTCACCGGGCGCAGGGAGGTCCAAGGCCTTAGGAATACCCCCCCCCCAATGGACTAACAAACTATGAATGATCCACAGGTCGTTGCGGCGCATTCCCATCGGCACTTCATGCCACGGGTCGGGCGTGCATCTTGTGGACCCGTACACAAATGTGCTCTCGGTGCCATCAAGCACGTCCAAGTCCATGGTGACGGGAGAGAATGCCGACCATGCGAATTGACCGCTTGGCAAAAAATCAGGCGGAGAATCGCAGTGCGGAAACTGCGGGTCATGTGTATTGGCGATGATATAGGCCATCGCCGTCACCATGTGGCGGAGCTGGGTGGCTTCATCGACCTGGTGCCGCACATGTGCAGCCCAGCGCAAGAGCGCGGGTAAGGGGTGCTCCACACCCGGGAACTGGGTCCTCACCAAACCCGGCGGGGGGGGAGGCGGCACACCGTACACCACTTGCCGTGCGGGACCATCCTCAGGGCGCGCATACGTGGGCATGGTGCTATTAAAAATGTTCTTGCGCAGTTTGTGGTCCAAACCACCAAACTCACTGCGGAGGTCTGCCGTAAACGAGGCAACCCCACCTTGAGCAAACCAATGCTCGATCTCGAGCAACTTTTCCTTGACCTGGTTAACCATTGGGGCAGGGGGCAGAACAATGGCGGTGCGAGGCTCAGCGCTACCTAGCAAACATGGGCCGCTCTGGAGTGGTAGAGCTAAAATAGTCCCGGTGGTGTATTTCGTTGGTGTTGTTGCACCAGGAAGGTCTTCGAGCCAAGCTTGTGGCTGGCGGCTGTGAATAGAGTAAACCGGCACCCGCTCCTCACAATCTGTTGAGCGCACATAGCGAAGTTGCTGCACGCATTGTTGGGGGCACCATTGTCCCTCTTGAAAATCGCGAGGTTTCGGCTTCTGGACACTAAATTGAACTGCACCATGCAACGGTGCAACCCAAAGTTTTTGGGTTTTGTTCACTGTTGTGGTGATTTCCTTATCGAGCACTTTGGTAAGGTGGTCATACTCTGCGAAAGGGAGGCGCATCTGGAAACACGGCACGTGGGGGTGGCGAGCTGCGATGTCGAGGATAAAATCGGAAAGCACACACGGTGCCCTCTTGTCGAAGAGGGGGAAAGTCACCTTGACGGAACCAAAATCCGTATCCGTGGGAAACTCAACGAACTCACTCGCATGCTTAACAACCGCACCATGCTCGACAAACCCATCCCCCCCCCCCCCGTACCCGCGTGTCCCAACTAGGTTATTGACATGGTTGACCCACGTTAGGACGGGCGGGAAGGCAGCCAGCAGCAGAGCACAAGCCATGGCACTCCGGGGCCACAAAAAGTCTAAAAGGAGAACAAAAGTGTGCAGGAAGGACACAGCGCAAAACTCAGTAAGGGGGGTCAGTAAGGGGGTTACTGAGTCAGTAAGGGGCGGGTTACTGAGTCAGTAAGGGGGGGGTTACTGAGTCAGTAAGGGGGTTACGGAGTCAGTAAGGGGGGTTCAGTAAGGGGGGTTACTGCTCAGTAAGGGGGTTACTGACCCAAGGTCAGTAACCCTTGCTGACCCAAACGGGGGGGGGTTACGGACTTTTTTCAACTTTGTCTACCGAGGGCAGACGGGCGGAGAGACACATGTGCTCCCCTATTTTGGACATGGAGAACATAAATATGCGCCTAGGTCCTAGCAATATGGGCAGATGTGGTAATGGCAGAGGTGACCATTTTGGGGGGGTTACTATGCACCCCCTTACTGTGTTACACCCCATAAAGTACCCCTGTTCCAGCAGTAATACAAAAAGGAAAACGCAGTAACAAAAAAATAGAAAACGACAAAAAAAACGGACAGAAAAGCAACAAATCTCTGTGTCTGTCAATGCATTCGCAATTGGAGCCCAATCTGAAGTGCGTAGTCATAGCACGCTACTTCTGATTGTATATCGCGATTTCAAGGGTTCTGGCGCTTGAAAACAGCATAGCGCGCGCGATAGCGGTCATTGCGCGCACTAGATAACATGTAGCGCGCGCTATAAAACTAATAGCGCGCGCTACCACAGTTCCTCATCCGCAAAATATGCCCTAACGTCAATTTTTGTGCATTGTACACCAAATATATCCATGGGCCTGCACTTGGCCCCAGGTGCAATGAGCCCTAGCATCTGCTCATCTCGCTCGGTGGTTCTATCCACATCCTGTTGCAACCATGTTTCCGTGGACTTGCACCACGTCATGTAAGTGAACAGACTACCTGCCATCCAATGTGTAGTGACACCCGACAACCGACGCAGCCAAGGGCTATCCCCAACGCAGAAAATCCTGCAGCGTCTGGATGCACCCCGGATGGGAACCACACCACTGTCAATGGCACTCTGGAGAAAAGCAAGATTGTTAGCCCAAACCTCGGACAACACAGAGGTGGACTTCTCACCACAAAGGGCGACGTTAACAGTCCAGTGGTAGGACAACGTCCTTGCCAAGTGACCATGGTTGGCAAAGGAAATGGACATCTGGCACCACGATTCCCCCCCACAAGGCAACCCATCCCCCCTCACAATGATCCACAGCTCTCCTTGGCACTCCCTGGGGTATTGGAGGTTAGAAACAATGGAATCAAAGGAAAATATATAGTCGAAAAAGTGCTGCAGGGGCCACTGCGAAAAGACCGTGACGCCATCTCTGTGCACGTCAACCTCTAAATGCTGCCTACTTGCA